>OU015494.1:63835069-65195069 GCA_907164885.2 Dolomedes plantarius | reverse complement strand
GAACAAAATGTTTCTTTTGTACGGCAGTGATAGACGAAAAATTCAAAGCAAGACAAAAGAAAAAACCAACTGACAGACGAAGAACTATATACGAAGTTAGGAGTCTCGAAATGAAACACAAAGTTCTTGAAGCTGCAGAGAATAGACATGACCAGTGGGGAGAGGAAGTTCAGTGTCATATAATAAACGTTGCTGATTTAGTTGCAGCTGATGCGATTTATCACCAAGATTATTTCATGACTTTTTTTCTACACACTGCACCAATCAGAAAGAGAGGGCGGCCTGAGTCGGATTACGCCTCAGCAGCTGTAGACGAAATATCCTTCTTCCTTGATAATAATGACGACTGTCAATTCTCACTACCTGAACTCAAATCTCAAATTACAGGGCTAGTTTCAGACGACATCACTTTGAGAAATAAGTTGAAACAAAAATACAGGGATGGCATTATTTTTGCTTTAAACTCCAAAAAAGATACTGTCATATGTTTACGTAATACTGGAATGAAAGTCTTATCAGACTCTTGGTACGACAAAAGGATACGAAATGATCGTGAGGAGCGTCTACGAATAGTACAAACTGCTGCAGCCATAATAAAAGAAGATATCCAGACACCAGTTTATGACACTCATTGCTACCCTCCAAGTGATAATTTTTTCAGAGATGTGAACAAGGGAATTCCAGAAAGCCTAAAATCTTTTTTGGAGCTCTTGATTATTAAAAAAAAGACTGCTAAGACCGAAAAAAAAGTAACTTCAATAGCTCACGTCATTATATCAGCGCTAAGGCCACGATCATTTATGTCTCCTCTGCTCAATGGTCTTGATTTATTTTTGTACAAAAAGTTCTGTTCCAAGAATTTAATAACAATGCTCTCGAATTTGCGATTTTGTTCTTCTTACTATGAAGCCCAAACACTTCAGATGTCAGCCATAAATCATCCGCAACCCCAAATTCGCGAGAGATCATTCTGCCAATTCGTATTTGACAATGCAGATTTCAATGTGTCGACAATCGATGGCCTGAATACGTTTCATTGCATGGGGGGCATTGCTTATTTTACTCCAGCGTCAGCAGTGGAACCCGGGGCGAAGATAAAAAAATTAACCAAACTTACACCCGCATCGACCGTAGGCAAAATGAGAATCATTCCTCTAGAAACGTTTGAAAATTTTCGAGGACCTGGGTTACAAACAATTACTATCGAAGATTGGAATGTCTTAAATCCTTTAGCGGAAGATTTACCACTTCCTAAACCATCTGATATCTCCTGGATGTGTGCTAAGTGGTTAGGTCTTCCACAGATACCTGAATGGAAAGGATTTTTCCATTCTACAACCAGAAACCAGCCTTGTGAAAAGACCAAAGTAATACCCCTTCCTTTTGTTAATTTACCACCAAACAAGTATGACACCATTTTCACTGTGCTGAAATATGCTGCCCAGCAGTGTGTTAAAATGCACCAAAAGTCTTTCATACTCACGTTTGACCAACCACTGTATATTAAAGCTCGAGAGATAGTCGCAGCAACATCCAATCCATTATTATCAAGTTGCATTGTGAAGCTTGGTGGATTCCATCTTTTAATGTCATTCTTAGGCTGCATTGGGTACATAATGGCTGGAAGTAGGTTGAAAGAAATAATAACTTTGATTTATGCACCTACGTCAGTAGAAAAAATGTTGCCTGGCCATGCATACGCTAGGGCAGTCAGAGCTCATTTATTGACCCAAACACCTTTAGTAAAAATAATTTTTAACGGCATGGACATATCGGATTTGGAATGTAAAAATCTCCGTGAGTTGTTTCGAGATTTTGCTACTGAACCACCATCGCAAGAAACCTTAAACGCACACACTCAAATACGAGCCATCGAAATTAAAATGAGGAAGACTTTGGAGCACCTGAAAAAGAAAGGCCCAACTGCCTGTGGGGCTGGAAGCGTCAAGAGAAAATTCTTGTGCCCATCATAACTATGGATGCAGTAGCTCCCGATTCAGTTTTAAACATGGTGTTTTGCAACTATAAGACTGACAATGGAGTAAGATGCGGATGTCGGAAAGCAGGCATCAACTGCACAACGGCCTGCAATAATTGCAATGGGGTATGTCAGAATGGCATCAGCCCTGTTGATGATGACGATCGAATGAAAGAAGTTGATGAATGGGCCGATGCTAGCGGATCCATAGACGATCTATACATGCCTGATGAAGGGGAGAATCCTGTACCGAAAAAAGCACGTAAATCCTGAAGTAGGTAAGCTTGAACAATTATACGCAATGGAAATCTGATAGTGAATACCCCCAAGTTTATTACATTCATGTATAAAATTAATAATGATTAATTATCTACATAACCAAAAACATTAAAGTCTATTTTCTTGTGTTTAAAGAATGCCGAAATGTGGGAGAGGTTAGATATTCAAAAAAGAGCGCCTGCAACGAGACTTTAAAGCTACCTCCATTATCAACGCGCATTTTATAGTCAATATCTTCGTTCCTGTTAGGTTTACGACAAAAATGTATAAAATCGTTTTTGTACATAATTTAATGTTTTTTAACTTTTGAAATAAACTTTTTTACGTAAAGTTAATATTTCCCTAGTTATTTGAAAAAATACAAAAAACCTTCCCATTTAATGTAAAACTCATTTGGCTAATTATGGTATGCACATGCGCGGGAATTTCCCCCCACCGCGATGGCGAACCGCGCTTGCGCGTCCCAGGTGTGATAGTGCGCTCTTTTCAAAGTCAATTATGTTTGTTCCTGTTAGACATATAAAAAAATGTTATGAATAATTTTTGTTCATAATTTAATGCTCTTTAATTTTTGTATTTAATTATTTTTTATAAAATCAATATTTTTAAAGTTATTTCCAAAAAACCAAAAAAGTGTACATATTTTCCAAGATGGCGGCGAAAGCTCAAGTCTGATCGGTGGGGACTTTTAGTATGTTCATTAGCATGCCTAAACAAACATCTCCACCAATTTTCAAAACTTTCATATTTTTTTTAGCCATAAAACCTATTTTGACTGGGCTATTAACGACGATGTCTATTTAAAGACGATATTTCCCGGTCCCGGTCCCTCCGACGTAAAAAAATTCTATTTTAAGACGATTTTGTTTCTATTTAACGACGATTTTTTCTTACGTGATAAACTTTTTCTTCAACATTTTATCTACTTTAGGGTTACTTTCTGTGGGGGAGTTTGGTTTCAAAAACAGACCCGGAATTTCCTTTATGTTTGTTGCAATCAATTGACTTGTTGCAGTGGAAAAAACCGGGGGAGGGGGGAGGGGGATTACTGTTTCTCGGAAGATCGAACATTCTTCCCTGGTGGATCGAATTTCTTAGTGAGGGTGTGGAATCACTCTATTGTACCTACCATGTTGTCATGTGATTTACGAACTGTCCAAAAGCACCCCTCTCTCACTCCTTCTGGGAAGCACGTGTTCATGTTTAGAGAATTCATGGTTGGGTGTATGAGCTCATTCCAGTACGAATACGAGGTGAGCAGAGCAAAATGGCATCAAAGCGAAAGCATCTTACGCTACACGAAAAAGTGAAAATTATTGAAAACTGGGAAGAAAGTATTGGAATAACAAAAGTCCAATTCGAAAGCAATTTCAGCTACCCGAGTCTACTCTCAAAGGCATTTTAGCAAGCAAAGAAAATTCTTGAAGCAGCACAAAAATTTGGTTTGGGATCCAAATCCAAACGACAGAAAATTCAATGTGGCCGATCAGAAGAGTTTGAGAAGGCAGTCCTGCAATGGTTTCATCAAGCAAGAGCATCTAACATTCCAATTTCCGGAGTGATATTTAAAGAAAATGCTATTATTCTGGCAGAAAAGTTTGGAATGCAAAATTTTCAGGCTTCGGCTGGTTGGCTAACAAAGTTCAAAGAAAGATACGGGCTTGTATTTAAAAGCATATCTGGCGAAAGTGGCTCCGTAGATGAAAAATAGTGGATGAATGGAAAATAGTGCTGATGGGGAAATTAGATGGATATGATGAGAAGAACATATTCAATGCAGATGAGATGGGCCTATTCTACAATATGATGCCTAATAAAACCTTAACGTATATGGGCGAAAAGTGTTTTGGTGGAAAACACAGTAAGGAACGATTGACTGTTTTACTGTGCACTAATTCGGATGTATCTGAGAAATTTCCACCACTAGTTATAGGCAAATCAAAGCAACCAAGGTGTTTTAAGAATATCACCAGGAAACCTTGTGAGTACCGCAATATCAATAAAGCGTGGATGACATCACACATTTTTATTGACTGGATTAGAAAATTTGATGCAAAAATGCATCGAGAATAGTGAAAAGTTTTACTTTTAATCGACCGATGCACTGCACATACTCCAAATATCCCTGGACTTACAAATTTCACTATCTATTTTTTACCAGCTAATTGCACTAGCAAGTTGTAGCCATTATACCTGGGAATCATTCGCAGTGTGAAAGCATACTACAGAAAGTCTTTAATTAGGAAATTAATAAACAATTCGGCTGACAGTATAAAAATTAGAAAATTTACAAGCTTGGAAGTAATGCGCATGATAACATCAGCATGGAAAGAAGTTTCTTCATCCACAATAAAAAACTGCTTTCGCGTTGCTGGAATTCACAAATAACTTGTAGTGGAACTGCAAAGTACGGATGTAGAAATCAACGAAGATGACATTACCCCTGAAGAATGGAGAAGTCTTGTTGAAGATGAGGATGTTTCAATTCAAGATTTCTACAATTGTGATAAATATGTTTTAACAACAGATTTCAGAAATGTAGAACAAATTTATGAAGATATTGTAAACGAAAACACAGTGTCAGACGAAGAAGGTGAAGTTGAAGACACGGAAAACGAGACACTACCACCTTCTTACACAGATGCAATTTCTGCTATAGATGTTCTCCAACGCTATATTATATCGAAAATGGAAGGTGACTCATTTAACATTTTAGAAAATCTGGAAAAGAGAATAACGAAAACAAGGCGAATGAACCAATCAAAACTTTTTGAATATTTTAAAACGTAATTTATTGCATTGTTTGTACTCTTTTTTTTCAATGTAATTTAAAATAACTTTTTGTGAATAAAATAATGATGATAATAAAAATAACATTTTTAAAACCCGCCAATATATTAAGAAATATATTGACAGTCCTAAACCTGTAAAGTGTGAAGGGAAATGTTATTTTTTCACAAATTCTGTTTAAGGACGATCTCTACTTAAGGACGATTTTTCACCGTCCCTTGAAAGTCGTTAAACAGAGAACAAACTGTATATATGTGTATATATATATATATATATATATATATATATATATATATATATATATATATATATATATATATATGTATGTATATGTATATACACTCATGGTCAAAAAAATCAGCGCACCAAGAAATAATGGCGGGATCGCAACGAAACTAGCAATGGAGGTACATGTCGGGGAGATATGCAAATGATTCGAAATGCAGCGTGATTGCGCATTACGTATAGCCGGTAGAGGTCGTTGAACATTGTACTCTGTGGAGTATAAAACAGGTAACCAAAGCTTGTTTGAGTGTGCTGAATCATTTACAAAGGAAGAGCTGAGATAGACATGCCATTGCGCCGTGTTCGAAGACAATATAAGCAGTTGTCGCAGTTTGAGAAGGGGAGAATCGTCGGGATGATGGAAGCTGGGTAGTCAGCTAGGCGAGTAGCTCGTCAATTAGGCCGCTCTGATTGTGTTGTTAGGAGGTGTTGGGACCCGAGAGATGTCATGTACACGAAGACCAGGCTCAGGACGCCCTCGACAGACCGGTGGTCGAGAAGACTGCCACATCGTAAGAAATGCACGCGTACAGCCAAATGCTTCATCAGCCGCCATCCAGACACAGGTAGCACCTTCACTAGGGGCCTCTGTGTCTTCTCGAACCATACGAAGGCGCCTGGCGGAAGGACAGTTGGTATCGCGGCGCCCATTACGTGTGCTGCCCTTGACGCCCACCCATCGACCCCTCCGTTTGGAGTTTTGCCGCGCACGAAGAAACTGGACTGCAGTGGAATGGAACCAGGTCGTCTTTAGCGACGAATCCAGATTCAATCTCGGCAGTGATGACAATCGTGTTCGTGTGTAGAGAGCCCGTGGTGAACGTTTCAATCCTGCCTTTGCTGTACAGCGACACATCGCTCCCACAGCTGGTGTGATGGTATGGGGTGCCATTGCCTACAATACACGGTCACCCCTAGTATTGTTCCGTGGCACCATGACAGCCCAGCGGTATGTTCATAAAATCCTGCAACCACATGTGTTGCCTCTCATGCAACGGCTCCCAGAAGCCATTTTTCAACAGGACAATGGTCGGCCTCATACGGCAACGGTGTCACAAGACAGTCTCCGCACTGTTACTACCCTTCCTTGGCCTGCCCGATCCCCAGATTTGTCTCCAATCGAGCATATCTGGGATCATTTGGGACGACGAGTTGGGCATCCCGCGAGTTTGAACGAACTAGAGGCAAGGTTACAGCAAATATGGAACAAAATGTCTCAAGACATCATACAGAATTTGTATGACTCAATGCCCGATCGTATCGCATCGTCCATTCGCGCTAGAGGGGGACCAACGGAGTATTAACTCCTTCGTTCTTTTGCCTTTTTCTCTGAAATAAATTATCCTTTTTCTTTGATTTTCTTATCATTTACTTATATCATTAGTCATTACGTATGTAAAATTTCGTTTCATTTTGACGACTCCTTCTTGGTGCGCTAATTTTTTTGTCCATAAGTATATATATATATCTGTATATAAGTATATATGTATATATATGTGTCTATATGTTAATATATATATATATATATATATATATATATATATATATATATATATATATATATATATATATATATGTATATGTATATATGCATATATATATATATATATAGGTATATATATATATATATATATATATATATATATATATATATATATATATATATATATATATATATATATATATATATAAATATATATATATATATATATATATATATATATATGTATATATATATATATATATATATATATATATATATATATATATATATATAAATATATATATATATGTATATATGTATATATGTGTATATATATATATATATATATATGTGTGTGTGTAAATGTATATATGTATATGTTTATATGTGTATATATGTATATGTTTATATGTATATATATATATATATATATATATATATATATATATATATATATACATATATGTACACTGCTGGCCACCCAAATTGCAACACCAAGAAAGACAAGAGATATCACAACAAAATTTATTTTGTAGATAACATGCTGACCAAGTATCAAATGATTAAATTTATAGACTTCTGTGAAGTGTGGTTCCTGCCAAAATCAGTAGCCAGAGTAGGTGCCATTGTTGGAGATCACCGCTGCCACACGCCTCGGCATTGATTCAAAGAGACTTTGGATGAGTTCTTGGGGTACAGCAGACCAAGCAGCTTCCACACGTTGCCAAAGTTGATCTGCTGTGGCAGCTGGGGATGGAATCTGGGTCAATCGTAGAGCAACCATGGACCACATGTTTTCTATCGGCGAAAGATCCGGAGAGCGAGGCGGCTAGGAAAGCAATTCAATCTGGCGATTGACGAAGAACCGTTGGACAATGCGTGCCACGTGTGGTCGTGCATTATCCTGTTGAAAAATAGCTGTGAGCAAGCCCTGAAGGTAAGGAAGGACAACTGGCTCCAACACCTCGGAGATGTAGCGCTGGCTGTTTAAAGTATCGGCAATGCGTACTAGAGGTGTGCGAGAGTGATATAGAATACCGCCCCATACCATAATACCCGGTGCAGGACCAATGTGGCGGTGCATAACGCAGCTGTTCAGCATCCTCTCTTCACGGTGTCTTCAGATTTGAATGCGACCATCGTGGTGTTGCAGACAGAAGCGTGACTCGTCAGTAAAGACAATTTCATTCCATTCTGCCGTCCATATCCTTCTGTCATCGCACAATTGGCGGCGGAGACGTCTGTGGTTCTGCGTCAAGGGTAGACAAAGCAATGGACGTCTTGCGGACAGACCACTCTGCTGTAAACGGCGTCGAATGGTACGCACAGACACTGGATGATGCGTTGCTGTGCTATGGTTCGTGATGTGACTGAGCGATCCGTCACTGCCATGCGCACAATTTGCCTGTCATCACGTGAAGTTGTGCGCTGAGGTGGATGCAATCGAACACGCCAGTCCGTCGTACCCTCCTGCATCCAACGATCACATATCTGCATTACAGTTTGGTTTCGTCCAACACGACTACCGATTTCCCTGAAAGATAATCCACAATCTCGGTAGGCCACTATCCTTCCTCTGTCGAACTCGGATACTTGATCAAAAGATGATCGCTGTTTTCGACGAGGCATAATTGATCGTTTTTTTGAAAAAACCACAAGAAAAACACAATTGCCGAACTTGAAATCTTCGAAATCTCCAAGCCTTAAATAGCGCTTTGAAGTGGCGCCACAGGTGCGCGTGATGTGCGTTTGCGCTGAAATTCTAATTATTTGCATATCTCACCTCCGCTAATGCATGTTGTAAATTTCATGTTATTTGCATGTTTCCTTCAGGGTGTTGCATTTACAGTGGCCAGCAGTGTATATATATATATATATATATATATATATATATATATATATATATATATATATATATATATATATATATATATATATATATATATATATATATATATATATATATATATATATATATATATATAAATATATATATATGTATATATGTATATATGTACATATATATATATATATATATATATATATATATGTATATGCATATATGTAAATATATCTATATATATAGGTATATGCTTACATGTATATGTATATATATATATATATATATATATATATATATATATATATATATATATATATATATATATATATATATATATATATATATATATATATATATATATATATATATATATATATATATATATATATATATATATATGTATATATGTATATATGTATTAAATAAAAACATTATTAAACCTGACAACTCCAGCACAATTCATCAACCTGAAAGATGAAGAATATATATGACCGGGGGGAGTTGTGACCCCCAACACTCCGGTTAAACATGTTTGTACCTAGGTAACACTCCCGGAAGTCATTCTTCATCTGCAACCTGACGTAAAGTCAAAACAAAGCAAGGAGCGATGAAATAAAATAAAGGAACTGGAACAACGTACATTAAAGACCTGGGCCAAATTATTTCAAAACTATTAGTCAATTCGCTAAAACATTGCAGCCACCCCATATATTCACTACACCTATAAACAATGGATCATATAATATTTTTTTAAAAATATTTAGACTTATGACTAAATTATAACTGTATCTACATAAAACCACTTCAAATAAGCGCCTCCTAAGTATTGAAATATCCACACACAATACTCTAAACATTATCAAATATATACATTTAGAACTATAATTATAACTAAAATAGCAAGGACACATACCTAGTGCAACTCTACATTATAGAGAGTAAAAGACTAACAGGTGCGAAACGTAAATTGCCAACTAATCATTTTATTACTTCAATTACTGAAATATCGATTAAGACATTCTTTCCTATCGATGGAATGGAATTCACACATGGTTTTTAATAAAAATCCCAAAGGAAAACCCAAAGGAAATCCCAAAGGAAATATGTATATATGTATATGTATATATGTATATATGTATATATATGTATATGTATATATGTATATATATATATATATATATATATATATATATATATATATATATATATATATATATATATATATATATATATATATATACTAGCGGACCCGACAGACGTTGTCCTGTTCAAACGTTGTAATTGTAGCTGAAGTACCCGGCGATGCCCGGAATTTTAAGAATATTTGTTAACCAAAATCAATTTAAAAACTAAACACAGTATAAGTAACATAGAAAAGATTTACCCTTTATCATTGGAGCAAAAAATTCTGAAAAGTAAAACATAAAATATATAAATTTATAATAAACATATAAAAATCCATTAAAAAACTAAACGCAGTATAAATAACATAGAAAAAAAAGTATACGAAATGTTATACATATTAATAATATGAAAACCCAATTAAAAATGTATAAATGCATAATAAACTCCTCAGATTTCAGCTATATTCGGTATTTCATCATAAAAAAGCTGAAAAAAATAAAAATAAATAAAAATAATACTTTAAAAAAATCATAAAATAAAATTAAAATTAAAAAATAATAAAATAAAATAAAATAATAATTAAAAAATCATAAAATAAAATTCAAATTAAAAAATAATAAAATAAAATAAAATAATAATTAAAAAAATAATAAAATAAAAGCTGAAATAAAAAATCCTTAAAAAAAGCCCGAAATAACAGGTCTAGCAAAAGTTACACAACTCTGGATTCGAACACTGGTCGAGAGCACGGTACTTTCCGAATGGGCGACCTTCCGAATGCGCCACGATTACACGGCGTTCTACTGAGTAAAGTGAAACATATTCGCTATTGGAAAGTTGTTGTGGGCTGGTGATTATAAATGTCAGAGGAGTTTTAGTCAGAAATAAGTTAGCAGGATAGAATCTTAGTCTTTAGCTCTTCAATAGGCACAAAGATATAGGCGAGGGGGACTGCAGTAGCGATTAAAAAAGATCTCGTGTCACTTGGCGTGGTTGATTCGAATTTTCCATCGCGTGTCGAGAATATCAATATGCCGTTGGATCTGATCTATTTTAGAGTATAAAATCTGACTTCAAAGATTATTATTTTCATTTATTATTCTGGTTTAATATATGATTTGAAACTTTTTGATTTTCTTTATTTTTATCTTTTCGCTCGCTGTTTACTAACTAAACCTAACGTGGACGCCATTATCCAGAGGGGTGATTCCACAAACTGTAACAGTTTCCATTTACCGGACGCACCCCCTTATAAATTGTTGGATTTTTATTAATTAATTAAAAATATAAAAACATTTTCTATCTGATCAAATTGTGAATCTAAACCATTCTCGAATCAACTTAATCGCACACACAAAATTTCATAAAAATCAGTCCAGTCGTTTAGGAGGAGTTCAGTTACATACACACGGACAGAAGAAATATATATATATAAGATATATATATGTGTGTGTGTGTGTGTGTGTGTGTATATGTATATGTATATATGTATATATATATATATATTTTGTATATATGTATATGTATATATGTATATATATATATATATTTTGTATATATGTATATGTATATATGTATATATATATATATATATATATGTATATATACATATACAGAGGTTGTTCACACATTTTTTAGACGATGTATATTGTATTCACAAAACTAAATTACATAAAATTCTTGTGTTTTAAATGTTCTATTTGACATCCCTTATTCTGAACTATCTTTCGACACCGCAATTTCCAGGATAATAATGCCTTTTGAAGTGTCAGAAGAGGTATTCTATCCCATTCACCTGAACAGCTTTCCAGAGACCTGTAAGGGTTTTGGAACGACGTTTGGATAATGCAGATTTTAAAAGTCCGAAAGTACAAAAATCCATAGGTGATACATCGGGAGATTTAGTAGGGATATCAGTGAAGGGTATGGCCTTGATACCAGTCTTTTGTTCCATTTCTTTTAGGAAATTTACAGTGGATTTTGATGTGTGACTGCTAGCTTTGTCCTGATGGAGTCTGACAGATTGATGGCACTGTGGGTAATGCGATGGTATTTCATTCAGAAAAATTGGCGATAAAATATGTTCCTGATAGTATTTGGAGTTAATCTTCACATTTTTTTCCAATCTCTTTATTTTTAACTTGCCATTATAAGAAAAACCAGCAACAATCATGAATCCCTTAGAAAAACTTTCTTTCGATTCTTTGAACCATGTACTTAAATTTTTTTCTCCCCTTTTATGATAATAAATGGCTCTTTTTTTGTTGCAATCATTTAAATACACCCATGATTCATCTATTGTGACAATTGTTTTCCATTTTTCTTTGGATAAGTGTTTCTCATATAGAATTCTGCAGCGTGTCCTGCGTTCAGCGATATGATTTGGAAGAAGACGTGGACATTGCATTTTTTCGCTTTCTTAAGATTTAAATCAACGTTTATCCTTTTGTTTACAGTGGACACCGAGCATTTTAATAATTTTGCAACTGTCCTTTGACTAGGGGGATTTTCTTTTAACATTAAACAACGTACCTTTGCAATAGTCCAAGATGTCCGTTTTTTCCTTGGATACTTGTTTGGAATTTTTGTCCCACTTGAGGCTCCAATTTGACGTTTTTATTCCTTTCTTGTTGACGATATTACCTATCGACGCTTTAGATATCACAAAACCATGACTCTCACATCGTTTTTGGATAACGGAGTATGCATATTTCTCTTCGGAAAGAGCATAAATGTAGCCTTCGAGCCACTGCTTTGTTAAAAACGCCATTTTGAATAAAAACAAAACTTTCAAGCCGCAGATGATAATTTTGATTTTTAAAAACATCGTTCAATTGCAATTATTTCTTTTGCAGCAAACGATTTTTTATTACCGCTTATCAAAATCGTCTAAAAAATGTGCGAACAGCCTATATATATATATATAGTATGCCCACTAAAGTCCCTTCCCACCCTCTTAACTTCGGAACGGCTGCTGTTATATTCATAAAAGTGGTGTCTAGGTACAGTAAAGTAGCCATTCGCTACTGAATGAAACCACCTACCGCGCCACCTGGTGGAAAACTGCGGAGTTAGCATTCCTATCTCGAAAACGGAACGAGATAGGGGAAAAAAGTGATTTACAAAGTTGTAGAAAATCATCGATTTAGTACGAAAAGATACCTTGTGGACATTAATGCAAAGAATAGAATGGTTAAAACGTGCATTTGTTTTTTCGTAATTTCCTACACTGTGACGTCACGAAACTTGAACGAAAGGAGAAATGATTATCTTTCGGGCAAACCACCGCAATGTGCACAGTGGTATATCGCTTTTGATAATAGACCTGTAATATAAGTAGACAGCGGATTGCTATTCAAAGCAGCCGAAAAAAGCAAGTAAGGGGTGTATCACGTGACTTCGACTGAGCTACCCCAGATTTGGCTTGTTATCGTATCATTTGGCGTTATAAAATATTTCTTTTCACGCGCTAGTGGCTTTTAAGTACTCAATATTTCCTCAGTCATTCCATATAAATTTTCGTTTTAATACGTTTTTAATTGATTCCTATTCAATTAATCAAATCATCAGCAATATTTTGAAAAAAGCATTAATTTTATAGTTAAATATTGTGGATACTTGATATTAATGCTTCAAAATGAATTGTAGGTTCTAAATCTCTGATATTCCCAATTATTCAAAAATATGAAGTTCGAGAAATATGAAATAATTGTAAAATGATTTTGCACAAATATATCAATTTTATTCATTGACGATGAATTCTAATGCAACTATCATAAACATATGGATTATCGTTACATTACCATACATTGATAATATTCTAAATAAACGACGCAAATCAATCTGCTTTAAGCCAAGTTCCTCCCAATTTAGCTCTATCGAAACACTCCGGCTTAAAATACTTAGAACATAATTTCGAAACATTTGTTGCTTTGAAATTTTCTGTTTTTAGATGTGTTTCCCACAACTTCCTTCTTTCTTCATTTTTCGGAAAACTAATAAATGAGATACGGATTAGCTAATATTGTAATAAATCTGTTAATCACATGAAAACTAAGTAAATGATGTATTAAAAAACACAACAAACTAGTGTTAAAAGTAGATAACGGAAATTAAAACTTTGTTTAAAAACAGCATAAATGTAGAAAAATTCTACAATTATGTGTTTTTAACAAAGTTTTAATTTGCGTTACGTGAATTAATGACGTTTTACTACATTTTTATTACACTTATTATAGGTTTATATAAGGAGTTTCATAAACGCAAAATTATATTTTTACATAATATTTTAACAGCTCTGTTTTTTATACAGATTTTATATATATATATATATATATATATATATATATATATATATATATATATTGTGTCCTAATTATTCAATTTTTTTTAATAATTTTCACGAATATGTATTTTTTAATTTATATATACAAAAATAAAAAAGTTAGTGTAACAAAATAAATTATTCTACTGCAATTTTCCCCAAAACCCCTTTTTACGGACGTATGTTATTAATATTTTACATTTATTTTGATAACAAAGGAAGAATATTTCTCAGCGGGATATAATGGCAATTATAAATATAGAAAAAAATAAATTTTCTAAATGTTATAAATAATCTCATAACGTTATATGGTAAAACAAAAAACAACATGTACTAGATAAAAGAATATGTGCATGGCGGTAAACAAGCATGTATTTTGTTTCCTTGGCGTAAATATTTATCGCCAAGGTAGAAAGTACGCACATTGCTAATTGTTGAAGTTCATTTTATTCTTAATGCAATTTTAACCCTTATGAGAGGCAAAATTTTTTAATGTACGTATACCTATGTAAAATAATATACTTAAAAAATATTTCAACACAATACATTATTTACAAGGGCAGAAAATCCATTTTTATTGCAAAACGTCATGACTACATATGTTAAATTATTCTTTGTTTTACCAAAAATATACATTATAATCAAAGCAAAAGACTTACCTGCAAAACGTAGTTTGTCCACCTTTGACGTATTTTGCGTTGCATCCATAGGCACCGCAGGAATTTACCATTTTAAGCTTAAAATCAAAAGCAAACGTATGTTTCGAATGTATTCCCACCAAGCGTACAATGTAAAACCTATGGAAGGAAAGATGCGCGGGAAATGCTGCGCGTAGGGGAGTCCCGAAGTCGCGTGACTTCATGTATTGCTTGGCCAAGGGTTGCCAATGCTCTCTCTACCCTTATTTCAGCTCGATGCTTTTGATCCCCAATCAAAAGGACCGCGGTTCAAACCTCGAGGGTTTCATCCTTGTACTGATTGTCTTTATAAACAGAGTAAACAATACGTAGATCGTGTAAAATAGTGTCGCATCAACTCAACGCAACTTGCGCTTGGTGTTCGAAATTTTTTCAGTATGCAAATACGTAAGAAACGTCACGCCTGTTCACCTGAGACAGCTATAAAAGAGACATCTTCTTGGAGTTGTAGTATGTTGATGCTCGTGGTCATGGCTGAGAATTCCAAAGCTGAGATCTCCAGTGAAGCAGTACTGTCGTGTTGCCTGTCTTCAATTATTTATTTTTTTGGGCGATATTCGTAAATTATTTGGGTTAGTACAAATTATTTATAAGTAATAGGTATTTGGGTGCGTTGTGTTTTTTATTTATTTTCTTGAATACAACCCAAAGCTCTAGACAGGTTTGCAACCGAACAGGTCAAATAAACTTTGCTTCTAAAACCTTCCTTTAGATCAACTACACCAAACAAAGATGACTGACTCCAATGTAACAAAATAAAATTGATTTATTTACAACCTTATCTATTTACAATTTAACTCAAAAACCGAATCACCAAATCTTCGCACACAGTTTACACATTTTACTAATCTTTTAGCCTTTTCTCCTCGATTCATATCGAATGACATGTATTTAATTAAATCTACACCTTTTGGATTCAGGGAGCATAAATTTATTTATTTTACCTACGGCAAAGAACTACTCTCTCTCAAAATCTATATTTTTAAAAAAAAACATTGATCCCGCACTCAATCATTCAAATTTTCGTGGTTGGGTCTGAACAAGACAAAAATGATTTGACACTCACTCGATTGGATGCTAACCGCACTGGAACACGGGTGTCGATGCCACCATCTGGCATGGGGTCTCCTTTCTTCTTTCTCGGGTAGCAGGCATTCAACATCTTTCGGCTGTCGTGGGCCTTCTTGGCTCTGTCGTGGGCACTTCTCGTACGTTTCTTCCGCGCTTTTCAAAAGATGGGGGTAGTTGTCAGGCACTTGATGTCCTCAAGCTCTCTCAATCGAAAACTTTTCTAATCTCCGGGACGACTCAAATGGAACTCCAATGTGAAGGCGCAATTCTCTCCTCTCTCAAAACGGGATCATGATGCAAGCATACCGGGAAGAATCAACCGGATCTCCTTATGTCATCACTCCATCGTGAAGGTGCAATTCTCTCCTCTCTCAAAACGGGATCATGATGCAAGCATACCGGGAAGAATCAACCGGTCTCCGACAGTTAATCGACAATCTCTCATCACCTGCGATGCTAAGCAGCGGGGGAAGGTAAACCCGGGCCGCATGCAGCAGTGAATCCTCGAAAAAAACTCTTCTATTTATTTATTTTTTATAACAATGTCCACGCCTTCTCGTGACTCCTAATCCATTCAGGAAAGCTTTCAAAAATCCACCACTTAGCCTCCATTTTCATTTCTTGGATTGGATAATCCCATAACTCATGCACGCCTTCCTTGCGTCATACAACAGACCACCCAAAGTCCAGTCCACGTGTTTTGCGGTCTACAGGCCCAATAAATTCTTTACAATAGGGTATTTTACTTTAATGTCAAACCCTGGTGCCATCTCCTTATCTGCGTCTGGAATCACCTACCCCCTATCGCGCACCGCCGCTTTTAAATTGGCTAATGCGTAAAAGACGACTGTTCCGTCCTCTAATCAAAGGCGGCTTCCTAGCATTCTAACCGAAATGTGATGAAAACAGCCTTCGATCACTTTATCTCTCTAAAAATTTTAATCTTTCTTTAAAATCGAAAGCGCTTCATCACAAGTACCTCGTCAAGGAATTCGGGGACCAAATAATTGGGTATGACGGTTTCGAAGAGTGGCCTCCACGTTCGCCTGATCTGACTACACTGGACTTTTTCCTGTGGGGATATCTGAAACAGCAGGTGTATGCGACCCCTCCACAAACATTGCAGGACCTTAAACGATGCATTACGGACGCTAGTGCCAACGTGTCACGCTCTATGCTCCAGCGTGTGCAACGTGAGAGATTCAAACGATGATCCAAATATGTATTGCAGCTGACAGTGAGAAGTTTGAACATCTCAAATAAAGGTATATTGTTAAAATTAGTTGTTTTTTTCTTTCTCAGATCCGTTTGTCATGTCACAGTGTAGGAAATCACGAAAAAACAAATGCGCGTTTTAACCATTGTAGTCTTCTCATTAATGTCCACAAGGTATCTTTTCGTACTAAATCGATAATTTTCTACAACTTTGTAAATCACTTTTTTTCCCTATCTCGTTCCGTCTTCGAGATAGGAATGCTAACTCCATAGTTTTCCACCAGGTGGCGCGGTAGGTGCTTTCATTCAGTAGCGCATGGCTACTTTACTATACCTAGACACCACTTTTATGAATATAGAACCAGCCGTTCTGAAGTTAAGAGGGTGGGAAGGGACTTTAGTGGGCATACTGAATATATATATACATATATATACATATTTATACACACACACATATATATATATATACAGATGGTGGACAAAATAATACGAACACCTGTGAAATAATGGAAAATCTTTATTAATAGGGGTTTGGACCACCCTTTGACTGAAGTACAGATTTAATGCGACGTGGGATAGATGCATAAAGGTCATGGACAATATTTAAAGGAATATTAAGCCATTCCTCCTGCAGAGCGGTCTCTAATTCGAAAGTTCGGATGGAGGTGGAAATCGGGAACGAAGTTTGGACTCGAAATATTGCCATAAATGTTCAATAATATTCAAGTCCGGAGACTGAGGGGGCCAGGCGAGATGTTCAATTGCATGGTCATGCTCTTCGAACCATTCTTGAACATACCTAGCAGTGTGGATAGGGCCGTTGTCGTCTTGAAAAAGCAGTTGCTCTCCAGGGAATACAGTCCGGACAAAAGGATGGACATGATCCCCTAGAACACTTAGATAGTGATTGGATTTGATTCTCTCATGCAGAATAACAAATGGCCCAAGACCGCGCCAAGATATCGCACCCCATACCATAATGGAGCCACCCCCATTCTTCACAGTCGGCAAGAGGCATTCAGGATGAAACGCTTCTTTGGGCGTTCTCCAGGCATAAACGCGTCCGGTCGTCTGAAATTGGGTGAATGACGATTCATCTGACCATATTACCTGTTGCCACTGCTGTGGGGACCAACCTTTGTGTTCTCTGCAGCATTGGCGTCGCTTGAAAGCATTAGTTGCTGTCACCAAGGGTTTACGAATTGCCACTCTACCATAAATGTTCGCAGCATGAAGTTCCCTTTTGACAGTTTTTTTTTAAACGGGGTCCTGGAGATGACTGTTCATTTCGGATGTTATCTCGGATAACGATTGCTTGTGCTTTCGGGCTACTATGCGCTTCAAGACCCGTCTATCCCTATCAGCAAGCTTGGACTTTCGGCCACTATTCTGCTTTGAAGACGTCGTCTTACCCTCTTTCTTGTACGCTGTCATAACGGCTGATACCGTACTCCTTGCAAACCCCAAAAAGTTTGCTGTTTCCGTAACCGATGCTCCACTTAAACGCGCTCCAACTATCATTCCTCTTTGGAACTCTGACAGGTCTGACATTTCAACTTATCACAGACAGTTCGATAGAAGCATGCAACGTAGGTGACTTCTGTTGAGAGACTGATACCTTCCTCTTCACGCTCACTAGGTGACAGACTTCTGTTGCAGGTGGTGCGGCTGTACTGCAGGTGTGAAATACGTCATACTTTTTCACAGGTGTTCGTATTATTTTGTACTCCATCTGTATATGTGTGTGTGTGTGTGTACTATATATGTGTGTGTATGTATATATATATATATGTGTGTGTGTGTGTGTATATATATATATGTATATATATATATATATATGTATATATATATATATATATATATGTGTGTGTGTGTGTGTGTGTGTGTATATGTATATATATATACCGGGTGGTCATAAAGAAACTTTGCCGATATATGGACCTCTAGCGGCTGTTCTGTTCAACCGATCGAGATGAGATTTCAGATATAGTTATTCAGAGGTATGAACTCGGGATTCTGTGAATGGCAACAAAGTGGCGCTCACGGTTACGGTTATAGGTACAGAAACTCGAAATTTTCAGATAGCAACACCCACTCTTTTCCCTCCCATAATGCTCAGCGAATGCGAAAACCCTAGAGAGCGTTGGAATGGTACGTGTATCACAAAAAACGGACGCGTTATTCACGCATAAAAAACAGCTCTGCGAACAGCCAATAAAGACACGATCGGGGCTCGAGGAAATTTGCATATGACAGAGGCTAGAAACCAATCACAGAACGCCGTTGGCCAGATATTCAGCGTAGAAAACCGATAAAAAGCTCTCTGATCGTGTTTTTGTTAGCCATTCGCAGAGTTGTTTTTTGTGCGTGCATAACGCGTCCGTTTTTTGTGATACGCGTACCGTTCCAACTCTTTTTAGGGTTTTCGCAAGCGCTGAGCATTTTGCGACGGGAAAAAGGGGGTGTTGCTATTTGAAAATTTCTATTTTCTATATTTTTAACCGTAACCGTGAGAGTCACTGTGTTGCCGTTCTCAGAATCCTGAGCTCATACCTCTGAATAACTATATCTGAAATCTCCTCTCGATAGGTTGAACGGAACGACCGCTAGAGGTTCATATATCGTTTTTGTTAGCCATTCGCAGAGCTGTTTTTTTTTTGTGCGTGCATAAAGCGTTTTTTTTGTAATACACGTACTGTTCCAACGGTTGTTAGGGTTTTCGTATACGCTGAGCATTTTGCGACGGGAAAAAGTGGGTGTTGTCATTTGAAAATTTCGAGTTTCTGTATCAATAACCGTAACCGTGAGAGCCTTGTTGTTGCCATTCACAGAATCCCGAGCTCATACCTCTGAGTAACTATATCTGAAATCTCATCTCGATAGGTTGAACGGAACGGCCGCTAGAGGTCGATATATCGGCAAAGTTTCTTTATCACCGCCCTGTATATATATATATATATATATATATATATATACCGGGTGGCCATAATTAAACTGACAGTGCTCACAGTGTTCTGTAGCGCGACTGAAGAGCGGCTGACGCGTTGCACTGGTTGAGGTAAAAGAATTTGACTAGTAACGCACGCTCGACTAAAGAAGGAGACATTGCACATAAACTTTCAATCCGATTGATTCGAAACGTAACACATTGCCTTTTAAAACCCAAGCATCTGGCACTGTGCCAATGGATGTAAAGTGAAATTTGAATAAAGAACTTCTTCTTCTGATCAGCGTACGTGATATTGCAGATCACGAGACTTTATCGGTGTTTATGTAGATTTTACGCTTTTTTAAAAGTGTTGCCATATTGCACTTGAACTAAATAAGAAAATGTGCATAATAAAATGTAATTTTATTCCGTATTAATTTGCATTTGTTAACACTCTATTTTCTATTACACAGCGCCAAATATTCCCCTAGCGGTGACTTTTGGAACTAATTTATTTTTTCGCGGAATCCTTCGTCCCCCGTCTTGTTTAATCTTCCTACAAAATGTGGCGTCATTCTCGCAAATAGATCGCGCTACAGAACACTGTGAGCACTGTCAGTTTAATTATGGCCACCCGGTATATATATATATATATATATATATATATATATACAATATAGCTTCACAAAAAATTCATGTTGCACATGAGCATTGAAGAGCTAAGACATAAATTATATCCCACATTTTCTCATCAGTTTCTTACCAATTTTACTAACACTAACTTAAAGTTTTAATTGCAATTTTAATATTATTTATTATTACAATTTGAAATTTAGACTTTGTATTTTATACAAGAGGTGTTCATTAAGATAGAGCCTACGTCCGCAATTAGTTGTGAACTGATTGCAATTGATCATAAAATGTACACACGACATAATTTAGCAGCTTAACTAAAGGGCATGGGATAGCATCAACTGCACCTTCCTATGCTCCTTTTGCTACTTAATATGAGTGTCTATTTATAAGAATAAATTAATCATACGAAAAAGTAGCTTTCTAACATTAATTTCTGCTAAGGCTAATTCGTTGAGTGCCGTTTGGCCGGTTGGAAACCACGTTGAATACTTTCCTCTGGCCGTTTTGATAATTTCGTATAGTAAGATATATTATCATGAATTTTGTTGTATAATATAATTTAACTGGTACGTAATTAAACTGAAAATATCTATTTTGTATATTATGACTTTTTCTTTTTCTTCTCAGCTTAAAAAACGTAAATAGTCTTATGAACGTACATTACGAATGCATGAACGTGATCCCCTGGTGGCCTACTTGGTTATACACGGATGGAAGATCATGTGAAATTCATACTACACTTAATCTGTTGAGAGGTTATGAGATTAAAAACAAATAGTTTTACAGGCAAAATAATTTTTTTTAGCTTTAATTTTACTCAATTTTCATTTTGATACCTTGTATGCTTTCTTGAAAAGATGCTCAATAAATCATTTCTTCAAAGGTCTAGCACAACTTGATGCAAAATCTTGCGGGAAAATGGGATCTTGGGCTCTCTTATATTACATATCAACTACAATATTTGCTGCTGTTTTGGGAATTATTTTAGTTCTTGCAATACAGCCAGGAGATCCTTCAATAAAAGCGCTGAGTGACTACAGAGGCAACCCTCGAGAAGTATCGACTTTGGATGCACTTTTGGATCTGATAAGGTAAGTGTTTTTCTCTATATTAAAATAATATTGTTCTACTATTTGCTTTATACTTAAAAACTTCTGCTCGCTCTACTATTGGTGAAAAAAATACACTGCCGGAATAAGTAATAGCGGCTTTTAAATTGAAGTTTTGCAATTAAAAGATACATACATCATAATTTCAACATAATTAAAATTTAATTGCATCATTTCGGTTAATCAAATGTGTAAAGAAACAACTTTTCCCAGTGTTTTGGAGGATAAAAATAAACAGATCTCATACAAGATTGGAATAAGTATGATCAAAGAGACGAAAAATGTAAAGTTTTCCTAAGCTGAAATTGTGGCAAGAAGCACGGTTTATTCCTTCTTTTTTTACACAAAGTTCGTCCTTTTTTCTATTTAAATAAAACAGCCTAATTTCTACACACAAGTTTTACTTTATTTAACTGAAACTGGGGAAAATCTTCAAAATAACACTTCCTCATACCAACAATGTAGTTTAGTTGAAAGAATAACGGCACGAAGTTTGAAAACACGAGTTTGAAGTCCTATCCTAGGACCATTTAGTAGTGCCGGACCGTAGGAAAGAACACTAACGGACCGCTGGGACTATATGACAAATATTCATCGGAAAAGAATACAGCATTGTCGAGGGATTAAATAAAACAAAATAAATAAATGCGTCCAGGCTAACATTCTTTGTATTTGACAGCAAAAACATATGGTATCAGAAATGAGGCATCTCTCGTACATTTCCTTTTGCCTGTCAGCAATAGTCGCCAGAATGTTTTATGTATGTTTATGTAGGGGGCGACGCAGTGCTTGCTGGGAAGGTGCAGAGTGAGTTTCAATCCCGCTTCTGTCTGTGGTCTGTGTAACATGTATGTGTGTGGTGCGTCTAGTGAAGTGATAAAATGTGTTTCTGTGTAGATTCGTCTCTTTCTTGAGCTTTTGGCCTCGACCCTTCATTTTAGAACGATGCGTAATATTGAGTAGAAATTACGGTCGTATTTGTGAAATTATTGGCGCCCGAACAAGGACTCGAGGAATTTAAAAGTGAAAGAGCGAAAAATTGAAGTTTGAATACTGCCATGGAGATTTTAAAGTCTAGACGAACACCACTTAGAACAGCGTTTACTCGAGTTTTCACATCTTTGAACAAAGAACTGGAAAGTAGAGAACCCGATACAGAAGTATTAGAGTCGTTATTTGATCAATTAGAGGATAAATTCAAGAGAATTCGTGAAGCTGATGATGATATTCTTAATCAATTATTAGAGGATAGTGCTTCGCAAGATATATATAACAAAGAATTTGAGGCTTGTGAAGCATATGTTGACAAATTTATAAGTTGCAAATCCAAAGTGAAGAAGATTATGTCAAAATCGAAAGTACAAGTGCCAGAAATAGTGAGAACGGAAAATCTGGAAGTTAAACAGGCAATGAGATTACCGGAATTATCATTAAAATTATTTGATGGAAATCCTCGTGAATGGCTCAGCTTTTGGAATACTTTTGTGAAAATACATGAAGACTCGAGATTAAACAATCATACAAAATTCGTGTATTTGATCCAAGCAATGGTTCCGAAATCGAAAGCTCGGGCGATAGTTGATAGTTTTCCCACGACTGCAGAAAACTACTTTAAAGCAATAGAACATTTGAAAAATAGATTCGGCCGTGATGAAATTTTAATTCAAATATTAGTCAGAGATCTTTTACAGCTGGTTTTAAACAATAACAACATCTGAGGAAAAGAATTCAACATATCATCGTTGTATGATAGTTTAGAAACAAAACTTCGATCGCTCGAATCCCTCGGAGTCACAGGAGATAAGTATGCCAGCATATTATTTCCGCTCGTCGAATCATGTCTTCCTTACGATATTTTGAGAATTTGGGAAAGGGAGCGGGAGAATTTGAATACAGGTAAGAATGAATTAAAATCTATTCTTGAACTTTTGAAAAATGAAGTAATATCTGAAGAGCGAATTATGTTAGCTCGTACTTGATTTGGTTTTGATAACTCTAAAAAACATTCTAAAGCTGATATTAGATCTGATAAATTTAATGTAGCTACTGCGAATGATTTAATTGTTGGTAACACTTTTAAAGATAAATCCTCTACTAAGAAATATAACGAATATTGTATCTTTTGTGATCAATTGCATTCATCAGAGAAATGTTTTAAAGTTAGTTCTCTCTCTTACGAAGACAAAATGAATATTGTGTTAAAAAAGAGAGCATGCTTTGTTTGTTTGAAACGAAATCACATTTCTCGTGATTGTAGAGCTAAAGTTAAATGTGTTATATGCAATAGAAGGCATTTAACAATTCTATGCCAAAATATCAAAACGAATAATTCGGTGTCAGAAGATAGGAAACCAGAAGTAGAGAGTTCTGATAATGTTTTAAGTAGTCAGGTTAAAAGTTCTAACACTCTGTTACAAACCATAATTGTACGTGTCAAAAATGGTAACAGAGAAAAACTGGTGTGAGCTATCATTGATTCCGGTTCTGAAAGGTCCTATATAACGGAAGATATTATCAAATTTTTAGGGTATGATAGTTGTGGGGAATCGAAATTGATTCATAAGTTATTTGGTGGTGTTGAGACAAAAGTTACATCACTTGTATAAAGTAAATTTAAGTAGTGTTAATAATGAATATAATTGTCAGATTTTTTTGTTTGAATGAGCTTGTCATCTGTTCAGATGTGAGAAGAGTACCGAATGGTCCATGGTTATCTGAACTAAATGATTTTGGCATAACGGTTAGTGATCTAGAAAATAATTCATTTGGAATCATAAACGATATTAAATTGTTGATAGGAGCCGATGTTGCGGGAAAGTTGTTGACCGGGAATATTAAAATTCTAAAATCTGGTCCGGTTGCTGTTCAGACACACTTAGGTTGGACATTAATGGGTAAGATTCCCGCAAATAAATCAGATAATAGGGATTCACTGACGGTTATATCGTTGCTAGCAAATGAAAGCTCTGCAGCTAATTTGTGGAAATTAGATGTTTTAGGCATTACGGACCCAGTAGAATCTAAAACAAAGTCAGAAATGCATGAAGAAACCATGCAATATTTTAAGAATACCGTGAAAGTGAAACCAAGTGGAAGATGCGAAATTGCTTTGCCCTGGGTCCTAGATAACTCCCGTTTGCCGAATAATAGAGAACTGGCCGAAAAACGACTTGCTACCACGCAAAGAAAACTATCGGACTCAAATAAAACCGAAGTTTACACTGAGGTATTTGATACGTGGTTAGAGCGAGGAATTATCGAAGTAGTTGCTGATAATAAAGAGTCTCAAGTTCATTATTTGCCACACAGGCCTGTATTTAAAGATTCGAGTGAGACCACGAAGGTGAGACCAGTGTTTGATGCCTCGGCTCACATCAAAGGGTCCCCTTCACTAAACGACTGTCTGTATAAGGGACCAAACTTAATTGAAATAATTCCTTCACTATTAAATCGTTTCCGGAAGTACCCCGTTGGAACAGTATCAGACATTGAAAAGGCGTTTTTGAAAATCGGTATTACAGAAAGAGACTATTTGAGATTTTTGTGGAAAGATGAAGCTAAAGGGGAGTTTATAGTTTACAGACTTAAACGTGTGGTTTTCGGGGTCAATTGCAGTCCATTTTTATTAGCTGCCACACTGAATCACCATTTAGAAAATGCTCCCAATCATTTCGCTTCTACAGCAGAAAAATTAAGAGAATCGCTGTATGTTGACAACTGTATTTGCAGCTTTAACACAGTTGAAGAGTTAAATAAATTTATTTCGGAATCAAGATCGTTACTGTCAATGGCAAAATTCAACCTTCGAGGATGGCAGTCAAATTGTCCAGTGGAAACAGACCACTTGGAATCTAATGATTCTGTAGCTGTCTTGGGGCTAAATTGGGATTATAAAGGTGATATGATTTCATGCAAAATTGATTCGCATGGGGAGGGGCAAGTCATAGCAACTAAACGGGCTCTTCTCTCATTTGCACATAAAGTTTTTGATCCCATCGGATTCACTTCTCCCGTGACCCTCCTTCCAAAATTTATTATTCAGGAGTGTTGGAAATGGAAATTGAAGTGGGATGAGATAATCCCTGAACATTTGGCTAAACAATTTTTAAAGTGGGTTCAGGAAATGCATTTGATTTCTAACATCAAGATTCAGCGTTATATAGGTTTAAATCATCCTGAGGATAAAGATATCAGTCTTCACGTATTCTGTGACGCGAGTGGAAGGGCGTATGCCACTTGCATTTTTCTGAGGGTGAAGACAAATAATCTCACTGAAGTGAAGTTAATACAGTCACGTGCAAGAGTAGCTCCTCTTAAGAACATAACAATACCACGGTTAGAACTTTTGTCCTGCTGTATAGGAGCCAGATTGGCAAGTCAATTCATTGCTGATCTAAGAACACCAAACTTAAAGATCTTTTATTGGAGTGACTCTACAACAGCTTTGAGTTGGATCCAACGAGACGACAGATGGGGAACGTTCGTCTGGAACCGCGTTAAAGAGATCAGATCACTGACCCAGAAAGACGATTGGCATCATATTGCGGGAAAATTTAATGCGGCTGACCTCCCATCAAGAGGATGTTCTCCTTAGCAATTTCTAAATATGAAATGGTGGGAGGGACCAGCATGGCTTAAAGAACCAAAATCAATTTGGCCACAAAGTAATGAATCACCTGACGAATTAGAGATAAATTCTGAAATACGTAAGACATCAGTGACAGCCCATGCTAAAAGTACAGAGCCTGATGCGTGTTACTACAGATATTTCTCTTCTTACAATAAAATAATACGGCTTATAGCTTGGATATATCGATTCATTAACAACTCTGGGAAGAAAAATGTCCTTAAAGAACCTAATCTTACATGCCATGAGATAGAGAATTCCGAAAGAGTGCTCATTTCTTTGATTCAAAGAGAAGCTTTTGACAAATCTAGTGAAGATAAAATACGACCTCTTAGACCAGTTGTCGATGCGTTTGGAATAATTAGAGTAAAAACGCAAGTCATGTATCGACAAGATACGGAAAGTTTCAAATATCCAGTGCTTTTGCCATCAGATCATCCAGTTGTTCATTTGTTGATTTCCTGGAAACATCAAGAATTATTACACGCAGGGGTCTCCCTATTGATGACACACCTGAGGGAGAAATATTGGATCATAAAGGCCAGGAAAACTATTCGGACAGTGGTTGGACAATGTGTGCGTTTTAAGAGATTCAGCGCTCGGAAAATGGAGACAGTGTCAGTAGCATTACCCCCAGAGAGAGTCCAAGACGCAGCAGTATTTCAGGTCGTTGGCATAGATCTAGCGGGCCCTTTGTATCTAAAGAGTAAACAGAAGGCATGGGTCGTATTGTACACCTGTGCTGTGTACCGAGCGGTGCACTTCGAACTGATTACATCTCTGTCCACCGAAGCTTTTCTCCAGTCATTGCGGCGGTTTATAGCCTTCAGAGGTAGGCCAACTACGATCTACTCCGACAATGGTACAAATTTTGTCGGGGCAGATAAAGCCTTTTCGGAATTAGACTGGAATCAAATTTCTACCGCTGCAACTCTTCGCAGAATTCGCTGGAAATTTAACCCTCCTACAGCAGCCTGGTGGGGAGGTTGGTGGGAGCGGCTGATCCAAATGCTGAAAAGAATTTTGAGAAAAGTTCTAGGAAGAGCCTCACTAACCTATGAAGAACTTAACACCCTCCTTTGCGATTGTGAACAAATAGTAAACGCGAGACCCCTAACATATGTGACAGAAGACATAGACAGTTTGACACCATTGACTCCGGCTATGTTCTTACAAGAAATAAGGTCTTCCGACGTTGAGGATATAGACACAATCGACACTCAAGAAATGAATAGAAGAATCAGATACAGGCAACAGGTCAGAAGTCATGTTCGTGAAAGATTCCGTATAGAATATCTTGGCCAGTTGCAACAAAGGACTTTACATCGAGCACAAATCAAATCCCTAGCTGTAGGCGATATTGTGCTTTTGGAGAGTGACAATAAGAAACGTACCTATTGGCCATTAGCTCGAGTATTAGAGTTGATTCCTGGAAAAGACGGCCAAAACAGAGTTGCCCGTGTAAATACTGAATTTGGTGAACTGTTAAGACCAATACAAAGACTGTTTCATTTAGAGATCGACAAAACATTACCTTATGAACCAGTACTTCGTACAAAATGTGGAAGAAAAGTGACTGTTCCTGATAGATTGTCTTATGATTGAACATTTTTTAACTTTTGCGTTTTTATATTTTTATTGATAATTATTAGTTTTAGTGCATATTATGTAATTATGTTTAGTGTCATTGAATATTTCAATTTTTGTGATTGGTTGTTGAGTTTACCTTCAGTAAACTCAAGGTGGGAGGATATCAGAAATGAGGCCTCTCTCGTACATTTCCTTTTGCCTGTCAGCAATAGTCGCCAGAATGTTTTATGTATGTTTATGTAGGGGGCGACGCAGTGCTTGCTGGGAAGGCGCAGAGTGAGTTTCAATCCCGCTTCTGTCTGTGGTCTGTGTAACATGTATGTGTGTGGTGCGTCTAGTGAAGTGATAAAATGTGTTTCTGTGTAGATTCGTCTCTTTCTTGAGTTTTTGGCCTCGACCCTTCATTTTAGAACGATGCGTAATATCGGGTAGAAATTACGGTCGTATTTGTGAAATATGGGGAAGATATGACGGTAGTCGTTGAAAATAATACCTTTCAAGTTTGCCTGGATAGTTCCATCAATAGAAAACCTATTCAAAATTTGGAGACCAGTGTTGGGAATATATATGTTTTCACCGCCAGATAGCGCTGTACGGGTCAATGCCCTGGGGGTGTCTGTCGCGGTTTGTCACTACTTCTTGTTGTTTTGGCCGAGCATGATGACTCGGAAGATTTTTACTCTTGAATCTTGAACGTAAACCCTGGCCCAACTTTGTTGGGAAATAAAATGTTGTTATTGTTACTAATTCTTTGTTTAGTTAACTTTAACCTATTTACATTTTACTTAATTATTCTTTTCATGGCGCCCAACGTGGGGCACGATCTTAGTATTAAAATTGTGCCAATTGAAAATGGATTATTGAAAACCATACATGGATCTTGAAGACGTCTGAATAAGGTAGGACATTATATGTTTTAAATATGGAAGAAGATATGTCAAAACTAAAATCAAAAAGAAAAATAATAAGGACCGCTGTGTCCAAAATTTTAAATAAACTACAATCAGAAATCGAAAGTGAGGACTGTGATTGTGAAGTTTTAGAAGAAAATTTAAATTTGTTATCAACAAAATCAGAAAATTTAAAAGAATTAGATAAAGCAATAGAGTTGAATTTAAATGTTACTGAAAAGGAATTTGAAGAAGAACTAATTTGTGTACAAGAGTACGAAGAGAAAATTACGATCTGGTCATTTAGAGCAAAAAAGAAGCTCAATAATGAAAACAAAAGTAAAATCGTTGAGAACTCTCAGACCTCGGTTGCTTCAACTTCCGGAAATACATTTAAACAAAGCATCCAACTTCCTAAATTAACTATAGGAAAATTCTTTGGGGATCCTAGCAATTGGTTAGATTTTTGGAACCAGTACTTAATAACTATACATAATAATGATGACATAACTAAAATTGAAAAATTTAGTTATTTAAAAATGTATTTGGGAGGTCCGGCTTTGGCGGCTGTTTCTGGGTTCTCCTTGTCAAATGAAAATTATGATTCATCTATTGAATTGCTAAAGCAGCGTTTTGGAAGGAATGACATGGTAATCAGCTCACATATAAAAAACTTATTATCGGTAGATCCTGTAAAAAATGTTCGTAATGTAAAAGCCCTCAGAACGTTTTATGATAATTGCGAAATTCAGATTAGGAGTCTACAGTCTTTAAATGTGACGTCGGGCTCTTACGGTAACTTGTTATGCCCAATAATACTGCAAAAATTACCAGAGGAGTTAAGTTTAGAGTATAACAGAAAACGAAAGTCTAATTCAGATTTTGATATTTCAGAGTTAATAGATTTCGTGCGAAAAGAAGTTGAATGCAGGGAAGCGTCGTATCTATTTAGTAAAGACTGTAATACGAAAGATAATTTCGATTTCCATCAGAAAAACAAAACGGGATTCTTAAACAAAAATAGTTATTTGAAGGGTAAAAATATCCCAACTGCGTCTGCCTTTACTACAGTAATTAAACCATACTGTTTTTTCTGTAAAGTAAATTCCCATAGTGTTGTAGATTGCGAAAAATCCGACGAGGATAAAAGAACACTTTTGAAAATTCAGGGTAGGTGTTATAAATGTTTTGGAAAAACACACATGTCTCCAAATTGTAGAAGCAAAATTTCTCCCTGCCAAAATTGTAATAGTTCAAGTCATAACAAATTATTCTGTAGGAAAGTTAATCTTGATATACCAACGGAGGACAAAGAGTCTGTTATTGCATCTTTGTCTTTAAATTCCGAAAATACTTGTAAAGGGGTATATTTACAGACTTGTTCAGTTTTAGTAGAAAATGTTGACACAAACAAAAATAGTACCGTTAGGATTTTAATGGATGGAGGATCCCAGAAATCATTTATTAGAGCCGATCTAGCTAAACAATTAAATTTAAGATGTTTGAGAAAAGAAAAACTGTATGTTTATTCATTTGGGTTTAGTGAAGGTCGTGAACGGGATTTTGAAGTCGTTCAAATAAATCTTAAAAATGTTAAGTTCCCCCAAAAATCCATAATAATTGAAGCGCTTGTAACAGATACTATAACAGGAGCCTTTGTAAAAGTACCAACTAAAAGCATTCGTGAAATCTTAGATTCAAAGGGGCTGCAGCTAGCCGATAGCGGAGAAGCATCGGAGATAAGAATTCTGGTGGGGGCGGATTACTACTGGAATGTCCTGGCTGTGGGGAAGGAGAAACTAGGCAATAATTTGTTCGCAACTGACACCTTGTTTGGGTGGACTATTCAGGGTGGAGGCTATGACAAGCTCCTGGAGAACGCAGCTGTGATGAATATCGGTGTACAGTATTTGGCCGACGCGTCGAAGAATGTTGAGATTAATGAGATCGTAAAGCGGTTCTGGTCTCTGGACACACTGGGGTTGACAGAAAACAAACAGGAGGTTTCCGATGGATCGGTTATTCAGCAATTTAAAAGGGAATTGTAGTTTGATAACTGGCGATATGTTTCTCGCTTGTTATGGAAACAAAATCATGAAGCCTTAAGTAATAATTTTGAAAACGCGAAAAGTCGTTTAATGTCTTTAGGAAATAAATTAAGGAAAAATTTTTGGCTTCGTAAACATTATAATGAAATAATACGCGATCAGTTAGATAACCAAATTATTGAAGAATGTAGTTTTGAAAGTAGCAGTGACAAAGCTTATTACATGCCACATTCCCCAGTTGTAAGAAAAAATGCTACGACAACTAAAGTAAGAATAGTTTATGATGCCTCTTCAAAACAAAACAATGCCGCATCCCTTAATGATTGTTTAGTTCCTGGGCCGAATTTAAATCCTTCAGTGTTAGATATGATACTGCGTTTCAGACAATTTAAATATGCCTTTTCCGCAGATATTGAGAAAGCATTCCATCAAATTGGAATAGCGGAAGTTGACAGAGATGCTTTGAGATTTTTGTATTTTGATAAGGATTTTAATTTGAAACCATATAGGATGACTAGAGTACCATTTGGCGTTTCATGCAGTCCCTTCATTCTGGCTAGTACTATTAAGTATCATATATCTAAGATAGCCCCAGTGAAACCCGATGTTTATGAGATGCTAAATACTTCGGTGTATGTAGATGATCTTTTTTATGGGGGTGATACTCTTGAGCAAACCTTCAAGCTTAGTTCTGAAGCATGTAAAGTATTTAGGGATGCAGGGATGAATTTACGGAAATTTAGTTCTAATTCAAAGGCTTTAAAGAGTCGGTGGATAAGTAATGGGATAATAAACGGAGAAGATTCAGAGAATTCATTAAAGGTGCTAGGGCTTCACTGGTGTACTCGTAAAGACCAAATTTTCTTAAACTTTGAAGCTTTGTGTGAAACATTAAATAATTGTGAGAATATTACTAAAAGAAACATATTAAAGGTGACTGCTACAATCTTTGATCCTGTAGGTTTTATTTCGCCTTTTGTAATACGTGCAAAATTATTAATTCAAAATCTTTGGCGATTAGGAATAGATTTTGATAATGAAATTCCGAAAGAGTGCAAGCAATGGTGGTCTGAGTGGTATCACGAAATAGAGAATGTGAAGAAACTGAAATTAACACGAGAATATTTTCCTGGTAAACTCAGAAAATTCAATAATTTGGAACTACACAATTTTTGTGACGCCTCAATAAAAGCGTATAAAGCTGTAGGATACTTTAGGTGTCCCAAAGAATTCACCACGTCATTTGTAACATCCAAAACTAGAGTTGCCCCGGCAAGTAAAGAGCTGACGTTGCCTAGATTGGAATTACTAGGCGCGTTAATTGCCTCCAGACTTGCAAAATATTTGAAGGAATTGTTTAAGATTCCAGACGAAAGAACATTTATGTGGTCTGACAGTACAGTAGTTTTACATTGGATCAATGGGTCACCACATAGGTGGAAACAATTTGTAAGAAATCGGGTAACTGAAATACAGTCCCGAACAGATCCGGCTTGTTGGAAGCACTGTGATGGAATTTCAAATCCTGCTGACATTCTTTCACGTGGTTGTTCCGCAGAATATTTGTTGTCATCTAAGGTTTGGTGGTCAGGGCCACATTGGTTGAGTGAACCAGACTGTATGTGGCAAAGAAGTGTACGAAATATAACGCAGAATTCCGAATCCATGTTAGAGAGAAAAAAGGATGTAAAAGACATTACAATTTTGCAAGCTAGTGTCGACGATCACAAACCCCTTTTAGATCTTGAAAATTACAGCAAATTAAGTCGAGCTGTTAGAATTATCGCATGGGCAATGCGATTTATTCATAATGCAAGAAAACATTTACCGAAAAGAAATGGCACCTTGACAGCTGAAGAAATATTCTCTGGAGAAATTCGATTAATTAGAGAAACGCAAGCTGAACATTTTGCAGTGGAAATTCATAATCTAAAATTGGGACAACCAGTTACTAAAAATTCTAACATTTTCGAGCTCAATCCCTTCTTAAATGAAGATAACGTCTTATTAGTGGGAGGCAGACTCCAAAAATCCTCATTGAGCTACTATGAAAAGCACCCGATAATCATGCCTCCTAAAAGCAAATTAGCTGAACTTATTGTTCTTGATGCACATGAAAAGGTGTATCATTCCGGAGTATCAAGTACTCTCATTTACATTAGACAACGATACTGGATGATAAAAGGTAGACAGTATGTAAAAAACATACTAAAAAAATGTGTTATGTGCAGACGCATGAATGCTCGACCTGTAAATCAAGTTGTGGCTCCACTACCGGCTGCAAGAATCGAACAGTCACAACCGTTTGATGTCGTTGGGTTAGACTTTGCTGGCCCACTTTATGTGAAAAATGAGAATACCAAGTTCTACATTTTGTTGTGCACATGTGCAGTTACAAGAGCTGTACACTTAGAACTAACGAGAGATTTAACAACTAACTCATTTCTCTTAGCTTTTCGCAGGTTCGTCTCGAGAAGAGGAATCTGTTCAGTTGTGTATTCGGACAACGCTCTTACCTTCAAGGCTGCAATTGCAGAACTTAAAAAGGTGTGGAAGGTAATAAGTCATCCAGACGTTAAAACGTATTATGCTTCCTCGGGTATCCAGTGGAGATATATTGCCGAGAAAGCGGCGTGGTGGGGCGGTTTCTATGAGCGACTAGTTCGTTCCGTGAAAGTGCCACTACGAAAAACCCTTGGACGAACATCCTTAGTTGTGGACGAACTTCACACCTTGCTAACTGAAATTGAAGCGGTGGTCAATAGAAGACCACTGACATATGTCCCTGATAGTCTCAATGATCCACAACCACTTTCACCCGTTCATTTCCTAATAGGTAATAAAGTGTCCAATTTACCTCCAGTTAAATTCAATAACATTGTGGGTCAAAGCCGTAAAGAAACTTTGCTAAAAGCATATTTGTATCGCGAAAGACTGCTAAATCAGTTTTGGCGCAAGTGGACTAAAGACAATTTATTGAACTTGAAATCTGCAAACTGTAATAAAAATCAGCAGTCTAAAGGTGATTTGAAAGAAAATAACATTGTGATCATTCATGATGAACATTTACCACGAAATATGTGGAGATTGGGAAGGATTGTAAAAACCTTTCCAGGTAGAGATGGTCGCATTCGTAGTTGTGAAATTAAAACTGAAAGAGGAACAATTAAACGACCAGTTCAACTACTTGCAAATTTAGAGTGTTAAATGTAATCATTTTCCTACAACTGTAGTTCAAATGTCTCATGTATATAAAATGTATATAATATTTATTGTATGTTTATTTGTAGCGAAATTTCAAGAATGATTCCATTTGTGAACGTGTAGTTATGTGTAAAAATATAGTATTTAGGTAAGTGTGTTTAAGGATCTCCAATGAAGTGAGAATAGTAAGTTCCTTACTGATTGTATATTGTTAATTCTTGTATAGGTTTTGTTGCATTTGTTATAGATTGTTAGTCTTTGGATATTATTAACTTATTAACTTGTTAAAATATACTTCATTCACAATTGAATTTTAAACTTTTATATTTTTGAATTAAGGTATACTTGAATTTCTTAATTTAATATGTATATTTGATTGTATAATTTTGGAATCATGAACATTAATTGGAAACTTAATTTTCTGAATTTAATATTATATTGAAATGTGATTTTTTGGAAACATGAACATTAATTGGAAGTTTTGAATGTTTTGGTCTCAACTCAAATGTTGAGAAATTGTAATTGAAATGTGAACTCTTGAACCTAAAAAATTTTTGAAATGATGTAATAAGTATTGTTCTGAACATTGCTGTTCAGCCCGGCCCAGTTTGTTGGGAATATATATGTTTTCACCGCCAGATAGCGCTGTACGGGTCAATGCCCTGGGGGTGTCTGTCGCGGTTTGTCACTACTTCTTGTTGTTTTGGCCGAGCATGATGACTCGGAAGATTTTTACTCTTGAATATTGAACGTAAACCCTGGCCCAACTTTATTGGGAAATAAAATGTTGTTATTGTTACTAATTCTTTGTTTAGTTAACTTTAACCTATTTACATTTTACTTAATTATTCTTTTCAACCAGGGAATGGAAGATACCGGCAGATGTTTGTTACAAAATACTTCAGGAATAATACACCTTTCGTTCCATTCTATAAAGATACATTGTTCACAACTACTGAAATTACAATATATGTACATCGAGAAATGCCGCACCATTTTTTTGATTACGCTATAGAACTGAAATCAGATCATAATGACTGGCGAAAAAATTACCGATAGGTTAACTGATCAATTTAAAGGACCCCACTAAACTCAAATAGAAAAAAAATCACATTTTTGTCGCAACAACAGAAAACATCCAATTATGATTCTATTTTTTTTAGTGCTCATTAACATTTATACCAAAACTATGCTGAATAACTGGTTTATCGAGTCATTTTATTACAGAAATATGTTTCCAGAAAACTTACTGACTGCATGCTTTCAACAAGTAGAAACTGTGTTCAAAAAGAAGTCGAAAAATATAACAGTTGCACCCATGGAATATATTGATGGAGAGGTGACGATTGCAAACGACTCTTTGGTTGTCAGTTATTTAGAGCGAACACAAGTGTATAAAGATGGAACCAATGTTTTAGGTAAGAAACATGTTTCAAAATTTGCCTAGAAAAAGATAAATTCTTGAACTGCGCCACAAATCTTTATACAAGAAACTAATTCTTAATTTCCAAGAATAACTAGTAAATATTAAGTTTCCCTAATTGAAATATTAGAAAAATAAAGAAAATTAGATTACTTTCCTGCATTTGCGATTGCAAGGTTAATTTATTTTTTATTTAATGGGATTCAATTAGATATTTTACCGTCATTTAACCTGCCGACCATTTCTGGATAAACCATTCACTTTTAATTATTTCATCCATTATTTTAATATGGAGTATTGTTTTCTAGAGGTGTTTCCAGCAAAATCGTTACCGGACGAAAAAAAGGCACTCAAAGAATCGCCATCTTTTATTGTTTACAGCTAGGGGGGGGGGGGGTGCGTTGTATGAAAGGGATGATTGTTTGCTGTTTTCCACTCCGACATCATCATCAAGTTTGATAAAAATACTTTATTAAAACAGAATAGCAGTATGGCTGTCAGCGAAAAATGGTGATATTTGTGCGGTCGAAAGTGCCATCAGTGGAAAAAGGACGTTAATCTTTGCAGTTTGTTTCACCGAATAGCAATATCAAAGATATCATACGTTTCTTATCGACTAGTTCGCTGATGTATACACCTAGATCTTTCTCGTCCTAGACGACCCTCTAGCGACGAATGTATAGTAACCTACCATAAACTGCTTTTTAACCCAAAACACCACATTTTCTAAAGACCACTTCAGCAATGAGAGTTAAGGATCACACTCAGCGGCCCAACTCATTATTTAAAGAAACGTTCTTTAGCATGAATGAATTTTGTAAGAACATGCAAGTCAAATCACTCCATCAAATTATCCGAGTGACTTTATGCAATACAGCACTGCGTGTGAGTTAGAATAAATATACTTACGAACTAGATTAAATAAATAATGCTGGCTGAGACAAAAGCAGGCTAAATAAATAATACATTCCTTATCCAAAAATAGAAGTGCTCCAAAATCAGGAGCCTTTCGAACGTCCATATGAGATCACAAATGGAAAATTCTACTCTAGGTGTTACTCGTACATGAGGGGCTCAGACAGTCAATTAATGCTCGCTTGCTACTAAATATGATATATAGTACCCATGAGAAGTCATGTATTTGCACCAGACCTATGGGCATTATTCAATGCGTTTCTTTCTTTTCCTTTGTACTGAGGAAGAATGATATTGCGAAAAACGTCAAAACGACCTGCAGAAAGCCCTATGAGTGAAATAAACGTTTATATTCATCTGTAGCACCGAAAGCTAAGGTTCTAAAGAATTGTGACAGTGGTATGAGTAGAAACATCTTACAGAGGATTGTAATGATGCCTAATATCCCTTGAATTTCCTGTTATGGACAGCTAAAGTTGTGGCATCATAAGTCTCTGAGGGTTCAGTAAACACAAACTTTGTTTCATGCTCAAAATCATAAAAAATATGGCATAAAATTTTTCGGAATATATATATTGGTACGATTTACCACTTAAACTTTGCTGGTTCATGAACATAATTTAATTGATGGACTGTAAATTGGTTCAAAATGTTTTTATTTTCAACAAACAACGAGAGTTTTAAATGTGCACACAACGCACCGACGAGACATAGCTCCGAACAACAACAAGCTTCGAACAAGCTTCGAGGTGAATGAACTTCGGCATACATATGGTTGCCGTACAAAGCAAAACTAGCGCCTTACGCGCTACAGAAGGGGGAACAATAATGGCACCAAGCGCTAGAGAAGCGGTTACATACCGCCCCGCGTTGCTTGTCTATGACATGCAACACAAATTACAAGACAAGTTACAATAATTTTCGAAGTTCAGCACAATGCAACAAATTGACATTCCGTTTTTTTTTTTTGTTTTTCGTAAATATTAAAGTGTATACAATTGTACAGAAAATAAAGTGAAAGTAAATATATGCAGAAAAATATATAAATTTGTACAGAAAAATAAAGTTAAAGTAAATATATATACAGAAAAATATACAATTAAATACGTACAGAACTATTTTGTTTATATCAACTTCAAAGAGATCAATTTTCAATGGGTAGGAGGCAAATTTTAGAAATTGGTCTTTTAAAGTAACCATTTTTAGTTTTTACAATTGCTACGCGAATTTTGCCATCCTTGCCTGGAATGACTTGACTTAACCTTCCAAGACACTATTTAAAGGGTGGAAGGTTGTCTTCCTTTAGTAGAACCATTGCATTTTCGTTAATGTTGTTTTTAGCAAATTGCCATTTTTCCCGTTCTTGCAAATGGTTTAAATAATCAATGGACCAACGTTTCCAAATTTTCTCAACCATTTTGGTTAATCGTTGCCAACGGGATAATTGATTGTCTGATTCATTTATTAAAGGCGGCTCTGGGATTGAATTTATGGGCCGACCTATTAAAAAATGTCCAGGAGTTAAAGATTCTAAGTCCGAGGCATGAGATGATAATGGAGAAATTGGCCTTGAATTTAAGATGCCTTCAACTTGGGTGACAACCGTCAAAAATTCCTCATAAAATAATTTGGCATCAGCAACAGTTCTTTTTAGATGATGCTTGAAGGACTTGACACCTGACTCCCAGAGTCCACCGAAATTCGGGGCTCGAGGGGGAAGGAATTTCCAGGAGATATTCTCCGTAGCCAAAAATCTAGATAAACATTCATCAGGAAAATTAGCAAGTGACGCGAGTTTTTCAATTCTAGACTAGCTCCTATAAAGGTCTTAGCATTATCACTAAATAAGGTTGAATATTTCCTCTACGAGCGAAAAATCTCTTCAAGCAAGCAATAAATGCTTGTGAAGTTAGATCGAAAACTATCTCAAGATGTATGGCCTTAGTAACTAAACAAACAAAAATAGCTACATACACCTTGTGTAAATTACCCTTTCTTTGATACTTATATCGAATGTAAAAGGGACCACAAAAATCTACACCTGTGTTAGAAAAGACAGGATTGGGGTTGACTCTCTCTGGAAGCAAATTTCCCATTAATTGATTTAAAGTAGTAGGTTTGTGTCTAAAGCAAGTTACACAGTTGTGCACTACCTTTCTTGCGATATTTTTACCTCCAATGGGCCAAAATTCTTGGCGAACAAAATGTAATAAGGATTGAGGTCCTGCATGAAAGTTCTTTAAATGATAATGTTGGAATATGAGAGTAGTCAGTTTGTGTTTTCTAGGTAGTATTATTTGATGTTTATTATCATAACTTATATTGGCATGAGCCAAACGACCACCTACTCTTAACACATCTTCTTCGTCTAAAAAAGCATTTAAGTGGCTTACCTGGCCTTTCTTCACCGATTCACCGTTCTTTAATGTTTTGATTTCCTTATCAAATTCACTTACCTGAATAATTTTAATTAATTTCTTTTTAGCCCTTTCTAATTCCTCGTTTGTAATTGGGCCGATTATTTTCATTTTGTTTTTAACATTAAATACAAACCTGCAAATAAAACTAAAAATACAGATTAATTTAACGTAGTTATTCGACAAATTAAGGAAATCACTCGAAAATGTATTTTCTTTAGTGCTAAGTAAGTTAATGTCAGAAAGTTTTTTAAGTTCATCTTGGTAAAGCTGCGATTCTTGAAGAGGCACATCAACTGAGATGGGGGTACCAATGGATTCCTCTACAAGTCCAGGACCTTGCCACCACAGCGACAAACTTGAAAGCTCATGGGGCGAAGATCCACGAGAAATAATATCAGCAGGATTGCTAGATGAAGAAATGTGTTTCCATTGATGCGATTCCGTTAAGCTTTGAATTTCAGAAACTCTGTTTTCAACGAAAGTCTTAAGTTTATACGCCGGTGTCTTGATCCATGCCAGAGCAATTGTCGAATCAGTGTAAAGACAAACTTCATCAAATTTCAACTTTAAAGAGTTGCGAACCTTGACTATCAGTTGCGATAAGAGTAGGCATCCTGATAACTCAAGACGAGGCACAGACATAGTTTTTAATGGTGCAACACGAGATTTTCTGGCTATGAGATGAGAAGACACAGTATTGTCCTTAGTAATACAAATTAGATAGACAACTGATCCATACGCAGATTCGGAAGCATCAGAAAACCCTCGAAGTATGATCTTATCGGCACTGTCAGTCAACACATATCTGTTAATTTTTATTTCTTCAACAGATCTTAGGCACGAAACAAATTGTTTCCATTCTAACAAAATGTTTTCTGGCAAAGGTTCATTCCAAGAAAGCTTTCTAATCCAGAGCCTTTGCAGAAAAATCTTAGCTTTAGAAATGATTGGGCCTATCAATCCAAGAGGATCATACAATCTTGCAATTGTTGACAAGACGTCACGTTTAGTGTAAGAAGATTTCTCATTTATCACTAATTTAAAACAAAATATGTCTTCTTGAGGGCTCCAAATTATTCCGAGTGCTTTAACAGTTGGATCTAAACCCGAAGTAAAATCATGTTCAGGACACTTCTCCGAAACACTATTCAGAAGGTCATTGGAATTAGACTTCCATTTGTGGAGTTGCATTCCACAAGTGTGAAGCATTTGCGTCAACTGGCACTGCAATTCTCGTGCAGTTTCTAAAGTAGAAGCACCCGAGACAAAATCATCCATGTAAACATCATTAAGGGTAACTTCAGCGGCGAGCGGAAATTTGTCTGCTTCATCCAAAGCGAGCTGCTTCAAACAAAGAATAGCTAGAAATGGGGCCGATTTTGTGCCATAGGTGACAGTGTTAAGCCGATATGTAGTTGCTAACTCATTTGTGTTATCTTTCCATAATATCTTTAGTAAATCTCTTTGAGATTCCTCAATCAATATTTGATGATACATCTTTTTAATATCTGCAGTAAAGGCGTACTTATATGTCCGAAATCTCACCATTATATCACAAATGTTTTCTTGCACTGCACCGGCAAGAAGCAAGTCATTTAGACTTTGTCCCGAAGTACTAGGAGCACTGGCGTTAAATACAACTCTTAATTTTGTGGTCGAATTTTCAGGTTTGTAAACACCATGATGCGGCAGATAATACGACCCTTCACAATTCTGATCGTTATCTACCTTTTCCATATGGCCCAAATTTTCATACTCGGTTATAAATTCTTTTTATAAATTTTGCATCATCGAATTTTTATGCAACCGCTTGACTAATTGATTAAGTCTAATGTTGGCTAAGGCCTTAAATTCCCCCAAAGATCCTTCTTTCATGGGCATTTTAACTACGAAGCGACCATCTTTATTTCTTTTGTGAGTTTCTTTAAAATGTGACTCACAAAACTCTTCTTCTTTACTAAGGATAGTCTGATCTTCACTAATATTTTCGACAGACCAGAATTTTTCGACTATCTTTTCTATGTTTTCACTTTGACAAATTAAACTACATAAATTAGTATATGGCCCTAGATTATTTGTATTTACATAGCCACTAGCGACATAACCAAACACAGTATTCTGAAATATTAATGAATTTACAGATGAACGTATTTGTTCACCCTTAACAATTTCAAAGGAAGTCTCTGCTCCCAAAAGCATATCAATTTGGAATGGCTTGGTGAATTCAGGATCTGCCAACATAACTTGTGGAATTTCTATATTTTCTAAATTCAAATTTGTTGCCGGAACCATATCCGTAATTTTATCGGCGACAAAAAAGTTTTGCAACGAAAAGAACGATCCATTACCATTTGCTATGTTAGCAAAAACTTCATATTCAATTGGAGTAGGTATTTCTCCTAATCCCGAAACCGAAATATTTATTTTTTGTTTCCTTAAATTAGCATTATCAACAAATTGCTTAGTTATGAAATTAGACTGAGAAGCACTGTCAAGAATTACTCTTGCTCTCATAAATTAGCCATAAATATTTTGCACAAGTACTACAGCTGTTGAAAGGAGAACACTTTTATTTTTTTATACAAACAAGCAGAGGAAGAAGTATGTGCAAGTGGCGAGTCATTTTTAAGCTCTGGAGTTATTGTTTCAGCTTGCGCAATATTCTTCGTTAGAGGGATTGCCATATCGGTGTAAGAGATAATTATGACGACCATTACAAATCTTACACAAATACTTAGGTTGGCGGCAAGAAGTCAATTTATGCCCCGAATTTAAACATAAAATACAAAGTGAGAGATTTTTAACCATATTATAACGTTCCATAGCATTCAAGTCAAGAAAATTCTTACATTTATAAATAGGATGATTTGATAAATGGCATACTGGGCACTTAGATGAAGAATTATTCATTTTCGATACGAAAGTGCGCGTTTTGGAATTCTGAAAATTCAGTTTCGATTTTGGTGGTTGGGTGATATTATTTTGTAGATTTTCCAAAATTTGACATCTTTTTTCAATAAAGGTTGTAAACGTGCTCCAATTAGTTAACTCATTTCACGTTAAAGTCATTTCAAATTGTTTACGTGTTTCTTTATCCAACTTTTGCAAAACAATATTTATCAACATGGCTTCACTTAATTTATCCAAATCCAAATCTAATAATTTTAAAGCTCTTAAATATTTATATAGCTGATCAATTAGTGATCTTAAATCCTTAGCACATTCATTGTGTAACCTTTCAATCGAAAGTAATACTGAAATGTGGGTATTTACCATAAGTCTCTTGTTATTAAACCTATTTTCCAAAGCTTTTAATAAAGAACAAAAGAAGTCGTCAGTTGACATTATCCGAGCCGCACTTCCCACTAAGCATGACTGCAAATAGTATAGTTTTTGCGACTCAGATAGTTGATTATTCGACGAAATTAATGAATCAAATTGAGTTTTAAACAAGTTCCATTCCTCAATATTACCCGAAAACTTCGGTAATGAAATTTCTGGTAGTTTAATTTGGACATTATTACTTTTAATTTGAGTACTAGCATTACTATTTTCAACATTATTATGCATACAATTATTATAAATACGCTTGAGGCTTAACTCAAGTTTCAGAATATCAGACTCGATTTCAGCAAAACTATCTTCGATTTCATTCAAATCTTCATCTTTAACGACTTTGTAGTATTCCAGACGCAAACACTCGATCTGATCGTTTAATCTACGAACTTTATCCAATTTCACTTTGATTTCTTCTATTTCGACATCTTCATTAGTTTCTTGATCCTTTATCGATGATTGCAGTCTAGTTATTTGCGCTTTGATTCCACCACGTTTCCTATTCAACGATGTAATGTCTTCATCCGCCATAATTAAAATCCGAGAACAAAACGAAATGGCTAAATATAGCTCAAATTAAAAGATTCGATCTCCGAGAGAGCGGACCAAATCAATGGTACGATTTACCACTTAAACTTTGCTGGTTCATGAACATAATTTAATTGATGGACTGTAAATTGGTTCGAAATGTTTTTATTTTCAACAAACAACGAGAGTTTTAAATGTGCGCACAACGCACCGACGAGACATAGCTCCGAACAACAACAAGCTTCAAACAAGCTTCGAGGTGAATGAACTTCGGCATCCATATGGTTGCCGTACAAAGCAAAACTAGCGCCAACGCGCTACAGAAGGGGGAACAATAATGGCACCAAGCGCTAGAGAAGCGGTAACATTTATATATATATACTCGCTCAATCCTTTCAACAACGTCATATCTCAAAAAACGTGATTCTTCAGGAGAGTGATTTTAAAGTTTAAAGTAAAATCAAATGTATTAAAAATCAATATTAATTCTGATCTCTAGCGGCTAAATATTAAGAGAAATATGACGATCTTGCAGTGATATACTACTGCTTTTAGGGCATTCTAAAAACAGGCATAACTAAAAATCGCCTATTTTTGAGATATGACGTTGTTGAAAGGAGTGAGCGATATATATATCTATATATATAAAAGTTCCGTAACTGACTGACAGACAACGCACAGACCAAACCGCTGGACCTAAAGGGCTGAAATTTTACATGGCAATTCTTATTATAGTGTAGGGGTGCACTAAGAAAGATTTTTGAAAAATTCTTAGATTTTTTTAAAGTACATTTTTAAGCTGTTTTAGTGACTTTTTTTAAGTTTGCATTTAAAATAATAATATGAGGGTTATGAAATTTATATCACGAGAAAGATCATAAAAATTCCTTTAAAAGGAAATATTTTTCGAATCTTTACCTCAATTTTCTGATTTTTGGTGAATTTTTAAACATTATTTTTTAGAATTTAATTTATTAAATGCTGATCACGTGGTTTCTTTTCTTTTTGTGATACTTTAAACTAATTTTGCGTAACGTGCATAACAACGGAATAGATAAAAAACAAAAAAAATTTCTTGCTAATGTGGCAGGCGATTGGAAATTATCCAAAAAAATATTAAAATACAGTAAAATATATGTTCCTCAAACTGTACTATATTAACTGTACTATATTCTTTAGAATGTTCTATTAAATTTAATTTGAATATTTTCTTCTTCATTATTTTGTCTATAAAAATATCCGTTACGATTTTTTTTTATAAATATATTTTTTCGGTTTTTTACATCAGTTGCATACATTGACCGTTGTATTTATTATAAATATATTTATTCATATTTTTGGCATTAATTGCATACATTGACAATTGTATTCAATTTGAATGCACTCCGTAGCGAAGTACGGGTTTTCAGCTAGTATATATATATATATATATATATATATATATATATATATATATATATATATATATATAACAAAAATAGGTTATAAGTTTAGACTTAAGTCCCATCCTCGAGGTACCCCATTATGCATATGCAGATACTCCATTATTTGGAGAAAAATTTGAATATTTCATTGCGAGTACTTTTTATTTATTTGCGCATTACTTAGGGAATTATATCCTAATCAAGTCTATTATATACCAGAAAATAAAGCAACAGTGCTTCTGGAGTTCTCATAATCTCATTTAATGTGAATTTATACTTCCAGGACTCATCGTTTTCTGCATAGTATTCGGTATAATTGGAGGTCAACTAGGAGATTTTGGAGCGCCTATGGTGCATTTTTTTGTCATCCTAAATGAAATCATAATGAGAATCGTCATAATAATAATGTGGTATGTATTTTTTTCATTTTAAAAGTGTTTTGATGTTATAACAATAATAAACTATTTTCTGATCAAGAGTATTTTCTCCACAGGCTCCTTTAATCAATTGTATTACCCGACCAAAAAAATTGTACAGGTAAAAAGAACGAAGAGCCACTAGATTCGGATGATAATGAAAAACCCAGAAATAAAAATGACACTTGGGATCGTATAATTTGGTTCAGATTTTAGGAAGATTAAAATAATTTTGCTATTCGAACTATTTGTTCCCTTTTATTAGCGATATCATCGTCCGTGAAGGATTTCATTAGAAATCTCTTTTGTATGTCCATATATCATCTTTTTAATTTGCTCATAAAAATATTGTATTTTATTAGTAACTTAAAAGATATTTTTTTTAACAGGTACTCCCCTTTCGGAATCATGTCTTTAATAATTGGAAAGATAATGGCGATCATTGACTTAGCAAAAACTGCTGAACAACTGGGTCTGTACATGCTGACGGTAGTGACTGGATTGGCAATTCACGCTTGTGTTACCTTGCCTTTCCTATATTTTATAGTTACGCACAAAAATCCGTTTACCTTTTTTAAGGGAATGCTTCAAGCTTGGGTTACTGCTTTGGGTACTGCCTCTAGGTAAGTTATTCATGTTTTACTTAAAGGATAATGCTACCTAAAACCGGGATGTAATCATTAGTAGAAATGATTCAATGATATTCCAAAATGCGAATTTATTAATGAGAAAAATTAAACCAACAAAAGCCAGAAAAAAAGGACTTTCCTCGATGGTCGTTGTCCTTGCGGCATCCTCATTACCTTCTTCTTCAAGGCTCTTTTCAGCCTATTTAGCACATGAATGTTGCCAAAGAACATAAACCAGTCTGAATCATGTGTAGTATGATTTTAATACGATGAACATCCAAACACCTTCCTCTAACACCTTTATACCAAAAAGACTTATAATCCTTCAATGAAAGAATCCGGTTGGTGCAACATTGCAGATTGGTATTCAAAAGGCTAGAGAATTTTGTCTCGAATGATGAATTCTGAACGAGAATTGATTTTGATTTCTTGACAAACTATTATTCCATTCCTTCCGAAAAAACTCGTTTTGCCCATCGGAGAAAATTCTAGGCCTTGAGTAAATGATAATAATGCTCTCAACCAATCAAATAAACGTTCAAATCGGGAAAAATTTTCGACTTCCTGTGTTCACACGAGATTAAAAGTAGGTGTAAACATCCGGCTGGTAACAAAACTTAAACTAATCACAAAAGAGAACAAGTATCAACATTTTTTTTAAATGTCATACAATTAACAGTAAAATGCTGGCACTTTGGTTTTCCAGTGCTTTTCCTTACTTTAACGATCAAACTGTAAAAATAGTTATCTTGAAACTTTTATGCATGTCTGATCTTAACACAGATTCTCAATTTGCAGTCAAAATATTTTACCTGCTTGAATTTAGTCGTCTATCGAAATGGCTATGATACACAAACATTAGGTAGATTGCTGTCATAAGATTTTATGAAATTAGAAGAGTTCCCCTGGTTTTGAGCTCGAATCTTCTTGGTGACCATAGAAAATTTTATACCACTGCTAATTTTTTTAAAATCTTGCATTATATTAAGATGCTAGCCCAGTTCAAAATATTAAAATTCTATTTCTCACCCCATTTGCAGTGCAGCAACGTTGCCGGTTACATTTCGTTGTTTAGAAGAAAACAACGGAGTGGATAAACGGGTGACGCGCTTTGTTTTACCAGTAGGAGCAACAGTAAACATGGATGGTACAGCCCTTTATGAAGCTGTTGCCGCCATATTTATAGCTCAGATGAATGGAATCTACTTATCAGCCGGACAAGTTATATCTGTAAGGTAAGAACTTTTTACCGAAACAATATATTTTTCATTTTCTCATATTTTTTTCTCCAACAAATGATGAAATTATAGTTTCATGTTAGACCTTATAAAAACAGAATAGAGTTTTACGTTAATACCGGCTACGATGTTTCCTGGAGAAGTAACTCCATAACTTATTCATTAAGCAGAGTTTTTACACAATTAATTAGGACCTACGCGTCCTCATTCCACGGAGAAACGAAAATGTTTTTCTCTCACTCAAAAGTTTTGGAAATTTCAGTGAGAACATTGCAACTACATTACGAACAGTCTTCACGTTATACCGTATTTCAGGCGAGAACATTCACAATTTTCGCGCAGCCAACACATGAATTCCTCCTATAAACAGAAATACTAAATATAACCACGCATATTTGCTAACTGTGAAACTGACCCATCCTGTTCGAATATGGTCTTCGACTCCTGAGACACTCATGAGTGCAGTAACCTTGCCTTATATTTTAAGTTGTCCCTGTCGAACTTGAGAGATTCCGGTCCTCAAGACAGGAGAGTGGTACAGAGGCTGTTCGCACATTTTTTAGACGATTTTGGTAAGCGGTAATAAAAAATCGTTTGCTGCAAAAGAAATAATTGCAATTGTACTATGTTTTTAAAAGTCAAAATCATCGTCTGTGGCTTGAAAGTTTTGTTTTTGTTCAAAATGGCGTTTTTAACAAAGCAGTGGTTCGAAGGCTACATTTATGCTCTTTCCGAAGAGAAATATGCATACTCAGTTATCCAAAAACGATGTGAGAGTCATGGTTTTGTGATATCTAATGGTTAAGTGTCGATAGGTAATATCGTCAACAAGAAAGGAAAAAAACGTCAAATTGGAGCCTCACGTGGGACAAAAATTCCAAACAAGTGTCCAAGGAAAAAACGGACATCTTCGACTATTCCAAAGGTACGTTGTTTAATGTTAAAATAAAATTCCCCTTGTCAAAGGACAGTTGCAAAATCATTCAAATGCTCGGTGTCCACTGTAAACAAAATGATAAACGTTGATTTAAATCTTAAGAAAGCGAAAAAACTCAATGTACACGTCTTCTTCCAAATCATATCGCAGAACGCAGGACACGCTGCAGAATTCTATATGAGAAACACTTATCCAAAGAAAAATGGAAAACAATTGTCACAATAGATGAATCATGGGTGTATTTAAATGATTGCAACAAAAAAAGAGCCATTTATTATCATAAAAGGGGAGAAAAAAATTTAAGTACATGGTTCAAAGAATCGAAAGAAAGTTTTTCTAAGGGATTCATGATTGTTGCTGGTTTTTCTTATAATGGCAAGTTAAAAATAAAGAGAGTGGAAAAAATGTCAAGATTAACTCCAAATACTATCAGGAACATATTTTATCTCCAATTTTTCTGATTGAAATACCATCGCATTACCCACAGTGCCATCAATCTGTGAGACTCCATCACACTAGCATACGCAGAAATTTTCAAAGGGGGGTGTTATAGTCCAGTCAAATTAGGTTTACATTTCACATTAAATGAAGGGGTTGAGATTTTTTCAATAATGTGTAAGGGTTGGTCCCCTGAACAACGCCTAATAAAGTCCCCTCGATTTCAGGAGCCGCGGGGGGTGGAGTGGGGTTCCAAAGGTCACTTTTTTCAGTTTTCGGCGTTTATCTCGAAAACAGGGTGTGGCACAGAAAATTGTCAAACCCAAAAATTAAAGCTTATAAAATTCCCTTCCAAATAGTATATCCATGTTTGTACCCAAGTGTTACCGTAGACATAGACATAGACATGGTACATTAACGAGGCACCAGAGAGCAGGGCTCCATATCCTCGGTATGGATAATTTTTTGTGGCTATATTTCCGTTCTCAGAATTAAAAGAAAAGTGTTGACTTGAAAGTTAGAATAATAATTAAAATAATAATAATAATAATAATAAATAAATAAATAAAAATAAATAATACTAATACTAGCAAAAAATAAGTATTTAAATAATGTGGCAGGTTTTATTTAAAAAAAGTTACGGTAGCAGACGATTAAGCAAAAATTAGTAAGGATAGTCTTGAGGTCGATCCATCAAAAAAACGCAGGTCAGAACCAGAAGCAACGGCAAATATAAATTAAAATTTAGAAGAAGTTGAAGGGAGAGTTAAGAAAGGGGAAGGATACCTGGGTGAATAATCAAAGTGGCCTTAGGACGCCTATAGCATTCCGTTGGGTCGTAGTCGGGGAGGTTAGCTATTTCTTCGTTGTCTATTGAATATAATCTATTGTAGAAGTTAGATGCGAGATCTTTAATGTGTTGCCGAATGGGTTCGATTCTCAGATCCCTGTGAATAAGTACGTTTTTAAGGTACCAGGGCGCCTTCCTAATACCGCGGAGTGTTTATTTTGAATTGTCTGCAATCGCTGAATATGGGTATCAGCCGCTGAGCCCCAAACAGGAACGGCGTACAACAGGATGGGACGCAGTACGGTTTTATACAAGAGTAGTTTGCTATCTAAACCCTTTTGATTCTGGTGCAGCAGGTGGGAGATATCCTTACGGGCTTTAAAAATTTTTCTAATGTTATGCTCAATATTTTTCTTCCACGTCAGTCGACTATCGAGGTAAATTCCTAGGTATTTGCCCTCTTTCTCAAAGTGAACCAGTTGATCGCATACTGTGACCGCATACTGTGACCGCATACTGATATCCTTACGGGGTTTAAAAAAATTTCTAATGTTATGTTCAATATTTTTCTTCCACGTCAGTCTACTATTGAGGTAAATTCCTAGGTATTTGCCCTCTCTCTCAAAGTGAACCAGTTGATCGCATATTGTGACCGGAGAAGGTGGAATTCTATTGTAACTGAAAAAAAATCTTTAGATTTTGAAGGACTTAACTTGAACCTCCACCGTTCGAACCATCGTTCAAGAATTCCAATATGTCTCTGTAGAAACTTGTGCATATATTTAACATTTTGATGCTTAGCTAGTATTGCCGTGTCATCCGCAAACATGGCTAGTGTATTGAATGGAGAGATAGGAATATCATTAATAAAAATATTAAAAAGGATAGGTGCTAACTTAGAGCCCAAGTGTTACCGTTTTCGAGATATGAGCCGTTGAATATGAAATTTTTAAAAAAACAGTGGTAGCGGTTCAGGTATCTCATCTAACTTCCTCTTCTGACTCTTTCCCCTTCCATTTCTCAGAAAACTCGTGATAGAGTAAGTTGTAGAGCGAAATATTTCCTTCAAAAATGTATAGTTATGCTAATTTATCTTCACCAGGTAAATAGTTAGAGCGTTTTGAAGTTTTAGGGTACTTTTCAACATTTTCCTAGCAAAATGCTCGTCACTCAAGTTTCGTTTCCAAGGTCAGTAACTCTCTTAATCACTTTGTATGCTGTTTAATTAGATACGTATAGTATTCATAACCCATATAAATAATAAATTATGTATACCTGTACGTATAATGTATATCTCATAATATACAGAAGATCGCTTGTAGTACAAAGGAGGAAGTAAGAAAACAAACCAAAATGTATAAAAGTGTCACTTTAACTCAGATCATTTTAGAAAATTTAGATACCACACCATATGAAAAAGAAGAAGTAGTTGAGTTACTTCTGACCTCAGTAGAAATTACTCCACAACACATTTCCACAAATACCTCCCTTGCCAGCATTCACTGGAAATTGAGCAACGAATTGTCACGTATCAAAGGTAATGGGCCAACAGCAGCTTTGTGGGTCCAGTACTTTGAAATGGTGGTGATGAAAAAATTTATTGCAGCACAGCGCAACTGGGAAGATCATATGACATGTGCCCAACTGATGATACTTTATTTCCATGCCAGCGGGCATTTTCATTATGCAAAGTGTACTCACCTATATGTACAACACATGCTGGGACTAACAACTCGCCACCTTCAACTTAAACAGGATTTTATAGATCGTGGATACTTCACTGTCAACAGAACTGGAACACCAATGGCTGGTGTGTGGTCTGACATGGCAATTGAGGTGACAGTCATGTGTGACAGGAAGAGTGAAGGAGAATTAACACGTGGACGAGGCTTTAGTGATTCGGTGTTGGCGAAATGGGTTGGGGGAGCTAGCATAGCTACAGCAATATGTAGTTCACTTGAGATGTTTTGTGGCGTCCATACTGCAAGAGGAGAACAACATGTTGAGTTTCGAACATCACGCATAACCACAGATGATCTAGACAGAAGGAAGCTTGCTCAATGGTTGGCTGATCACCCGCCTTTTGCTGAACGTAATTGTTTGATGTAACTTTCAAAGGGAGTAATTGGAACAAGTAACGTCAACTGCTAGCAGTCCTTGGAACCCGCACAATGAGCACTTTTGTTTGGAATGAATTTCTCAGAAGTGAAACAATCCAAGAAGGACTCAGTCGTTCCTTTAGCTGCGATGAGCAATATGATCAAAGTTAATGATGAGGTAGTGGGGGTAGAGCCTCTGATGAAATTTCAAAGAACTCTGATCACCAAGAAGAAAGAAGGAGATGTAGAGGAGTTGCTAACGTACGAGTTAGCCCCATACCCTATGTCTCTATTCGCCGAGGGGATAAGGATAAAAATCAAAAGGTCAGCACTGTCTGATGCTTTCCCAAAATTTAAATCAACTGATCAATGTGACGAACAGTTTCACGGTAATCGATGGCGGCTTCCTGCTTCATAGAGTAAATGGGAACACCAACACTACCTTCGCCTCCATCTGCGATCAATATGTATCGTACATAATCAACCATTACGACAGCAGTTCAGCTGTGGATTTTGATGGTTATGAAGACACGAACTCCACTGAAAGAGACGAACAACATCGGAGAGCATCAAGTAAAACATCAGTGGATACTGACTTCAATAAGAACATGGTGGCTGTTGTTCATCACGAAAACTTCCTTTCCAATGAAAGGAACAAAACCAAGCTCATTACTATGTTAGTTCAGGCCGTGGGTGCAAGAGGTATACAGTATACTGCAGCCAAAGGAGATGCTGATTGCAGTATTGTCAGAGGTGAGAGGCAAAACACCTCTCATTCAACAGTGGTGATAGTAGATAGGTAAGACCTGCTCGTCTTACTTGTGGCACTCACCCCACGAGACACGAATGTGTTTTTCATGAAGGCCGGACGGGGCAACACAGAAGACAGGCTCTACTCTTCCCAACATCTTCAGGTCTTATCATTCAGCCAGTACATTCTCTGCAACCATAGTTTCTCAGGATGTGACACTACGTCAGCGATTTATGGTAAAAGCAAAGCAGCAATTGTACAATGTTTCCAGCGGTATGCCAATGAAACAACAAACATCGCCAAAGTGTTTTATGACTCCAAATCTTCACCAGGAGACATTGCTGGAGCTGAGGAACGAATGTTCCTGACCATGTTCCAGGCCCCGCCAAATGAGCATGATCTCAATCACCACAGGTGCGTTTCTTTGTTCTTTGCTCGTACTGACCCCATTAAGTAAATTTAATAATTTTTATAATTCATTAATATTCCATAATACGTTATACACTATCCGGCCAAAAGTATCCGGACACCCCCCTAAAGAAGTGGATCTAGCAGGTAACGTAATTTGATGCGTAACCGAAAGCTATAAAAGTATTGGTAGTGGTTTGTCAGGTTATATTTATGCGTTTGTGAGACGATGAGTAAGTCAAAGGAGCTTAGTGATTTTGATCGTGGCATTATAGTGGGATGCCACCTTTGTGTGAAATCAGTTCATGAAAATTCGGACATTCTACAGAAGCTAAAATGATAGTGAAGACTTTGACTTGTTTGAAACTTTTTCCAATGTACCAGATTGACGCCTTTTTAATATATAGGAAAGCAGTTGATGAAATAAATTGTATATAATATATTTAATGTAAGTAACTGTGTTTTGAACTTACTTTTGATAACCATTTTTTGATTATATGAACAACTTTTATACCTTTTGGTTTGTTTTCTTACTTCCTCCTTTGTACTACATGTGTTCTTCTGTATATTATGGATATACATTATACGTACAGGTATACATAATTTATTATTTATATGGGTTATGAATACTATACGTATCTATTAAACAGTATACAAAGTGATTAAGAGAGTTACAGACCATGGAAACGAAACTTGAGTGACGAGCATTTTACAAGCAAAATGTTGAAAAGAACCCCTAAACTTCAAAACGTTCTAACTATTTACGTGGTGAAGATAAATTAGTATAACAAATACATTTTTGAATTAAACTTACTCTATCACGAGTTTTCTGAGAAATGGAAGGGGAAAGAGTTAGAAGAGGAAGTTTGACGAGATACCTGAACCGCTACCACTTTTCTTGAAAAATTTTCATATTCAACGGCTCATATCTCGAAAACGGTAACACTTGGGTACAAACATGGATATACCATTTGGAAGGGAATTTTATAAGCTTTAATTTTTGGGCATGATATTTTTCTTTGCGACGCACCGTTTTCGAGATAAACGCCAAAAACTGAAAAAGTGACGTCTGGACACCCCCCCCCCCTCCCGCGGCGCCTGAAATCGAGGGGACTTTATTAGGCGTTGATCAGGGGACCATCCCCAACACATTCCTGATAAAATCTCAACCCCTTCATTTAATGCATGATTCGCCACCATTTTGATCTAATTTGACTGGACTATTACTATGAAAGAGTAGTTTTGAGCAATCAGTGCAAAGCGTTAACCTAATTAAATAATATATGTAATCATTACCAATGGGGGGGGGGTTATAACCCCCATCAACCCCCCCTTGCGTACGCCACTGCGTCCATCAGGACAAAGCTAGCAGTCACACATCAAAATCCACTGTAAATTTCCTAAAAGAAATGGAACAAAAGACTGGTATCAAGGCCATACCCTTAACTGATATCCCTACTAAATCTCCCGATGTATCACCTATGGATTTTTGTGCTTTCGGACTTTTAAAATCTGCATTATCCAAACGTCGTCCCAAAACCCTTACAGGACTCTGGAAAGCTGTTCAGGAGGAATGGGATAGAATACCTCTTCTGACACTTCAAAAGGCATTATTATCCTGGAAATTGCGGTGTCGAAAGATAGTTCAGAATAAGGGATGTCAAATAGAGCATTTAAAACACAAGAATTTAATGTAATTTAGTTTTGTGAATACAATATATATCGTCTAAAAAATGTGTTAACAGCCTCTGTAGAAGGGATGATGCAACGTTTCATCGCGTTAGCTAAATTTAAGGAAAAATGTGTGTGTGCCGAAATCTCGCCATTTGCAGTTATCATCCAAAAAAGTAAAAATTTCGTTGAGAAACACCGATCAGATCGTAACTTAGAGAATAGTTGACGTACCTGAAGCATTTAAGGTAAGTTAATAATTGTTCCATACTTTTTTCTGTCATTTTGTCCCGAATGTTGAACAAAGGAATCAAATGGAAATACAGTACAGCGCCGAAAATCTGAAGTAAATGAGGTTTGACTCGTCCGGATTATCGAATTCCACAGCGAACCTGGCATCTACAGTTCATTAAATTCAATATAAAAATGTCAGTGTAGTTTACAATAACTAATTTATTGAAAAACTCAAAACAAAAGAAAAATCTGCTCTATATTGCATGATATTTCCAAAGTATACCTACAGTACTGTATTTTAAATGAAAGAATCAAACATGAATGAAAATTGTCAATAGAAAGCTGTTACGCTGTACCTGTATTTTTCTTTACAGTATCTATATGTAATTCGTATACAATACTGTAATAATTTACAGAAAAAGTCTTTGATTGTTTTTTGGACAAGATTTGTGCTTCGTCCTTGTAGACAGGCAAGTCAGGATATTGTGTACTCCGTCTAACCAACTCCTTGCAATCTCAAAAGCATTAAGCCAGCGGGAATAGGGCCGGCGAAATTCTTCGTTGTTGACATCTTAAGCGTGATCACCGATAGGGGTCTCGATATCGGTTACAGCGTTGACAATCTCCTCATCATCCTTGATCTGGTAGCCAAGGTCATTTTAGTCGATCGCGTCTCGATCAATAAACCTTTTTTTTTGTCGCCACTCGAACGCGACCTTTTTGTCATATTTTTCAAAACCTGATATCGAGTGGAAAAGCGCCGTACCTTCTTTCAATATTGACGTCGCTTCAGCTTCTTTCTGTTAAGGTTTATTTTCTTCTCCTCCACTTCTTTAAGTTACAGCTTTGTCCATTCATTTTCCAAATTTCTTTGCGTCAGGCTATCCTAGGCACCTACAACGTTGTCGTCATAGTCCTCTATTTTTTTTAAAGTAAAATCCACAGCACTTTGTTCATCCTGTTAAAACGTAGTAAGGCACAGGGCACAACTCTCTGCATGTAAATAAACATGACAACATTCACAGTCTCGCTGTCGCTAATGTTGCCCCACTCGCTGCTCAAGGTAATTCGAGGGAGGGTAAGGTTGATGATCAGTGTGTCAGATCACTTCTCCCACATCTCCCCGCCCCCTGGTTAGGCAATCAGAATTTACGACGCTTCGGATTATTGACGTCCGGATTATCGACGCTCTTCTGTATGTTACCATGAGATATACACTGGTGTAAGAAATTAAGAGAATTTGCAGACTTGGTCAATTATCTCTAGAACTACTGTACCGATTTTAATGAAATTTGATATGTACATACATTGATTGATACAATACAAAACAAATAACCATTCAATAATTGTAATACACACGCATGATCGTGCGTAACACTCGTTGGAGTCGGAAGGTATGAAACAGCGGTTGCAGAATAAACAAAAAAATGGGTTAATAGAAGGTATGGTCCCCTTTTACAGATATACAGGTCTCGCAACGTGATTTCATACTTGAAATAAGGCAGTTTATCATTTCCTGTGGCAATTGGTCCCACTCGATCAACAACGCTGTTTTCATTCCCTGGATGGTTCTCGGAGGGGGGTTGCGAGTTGCAATTGCCCCCACCAGAGAGTCCCAGACATGTTCTATAGGGTTAAGGTCTGGAGATCTAGCTGGCCAATCCATCCGGCGAATATCCTCACTCTCTAGAAATTCGTTGACCATAAGAGCTCTATGTGATCTCGCGTTATCGTCCATTAAACTGAACTCAGGGCCAACTGCACCCCTGAAAAGGCGAACATAGGGCTCCAAGACCTCATCCCTATCCCTCACACCAGTCACAATGCCTCTTTCAAACACATGGAGAGGTGTGCGGCCATCCAACATGATGCCTGCCCAGACCATTAAACCTCCTCCGCCATACTGGTCGATTTCGCGGACATTGGAGGGTAGGTAGCGGGTCCCTGGTTCTCTCCATAGTGCCGTTTACATGTGCCAAAAACCCGGGTAAAAGCAGGGTCGTTTCTTACTTTTTCCCTACGATAGGGAAAACTGCAGGGTAGATTTTCGACCCTGCTTCGACCCAGGATAAAACCCGCTAATTACCCATGATGCATTTCGAAGCTGGGAGTAAATAACATGGCGGGTTTGAACTTGCGTGAATCCATGAAAATGCAGCTAAATGATCGATGGAAGGATCTGGAACCCCTTAACGATCGCATAATTTTCAAGAAAACAGTAGAAAAGTGCCTATTTTCTTCCGGAGGATTTCATTTATTTCTGCCCATCTACACTGCTGGCCACCCAAATTGCAACACCAACAAAGACAAGAGATATCACAACAAAATTTATTTTGTAGATAACATGTTGACCAAGTATCAAATGATTAAATTTATAGACTTCTGTGAAGTGTGGTTCCTGCCAAAATCAGTAGCCAGAGTAGCCGCCATTGTTGGAGATCACCGCTGCCACACGCCTCGGCATTGATTCAAAGAGACTTTGGATGAGTTCTTGGGGTACAACAGACCAAGCAGCTTCCACACGTTGCCAAAGTTGATCTGCTGTGGCAGCTGGGGATGGAATCTGGATCAATCGTAGAGCAACCATGGAAGACATGTTTTCTATCGGCGAAAGATCCGGAGAGCGAGGCGGCCAGGCAAGCAATTCAATCTGGCAATTGACGAAGAACCGTTGGACAATGCGTGCCACGTGTGGTCGCGCATTATCCTGTTGAAATATGGCTGTGGGCAAGCCCTGAAGGTAAGGAAGGACAACTGGCTCCAACACCTCGGAGATGTAGCGCTGGCTGTTTAAAGTACCGGCAATGGGTACTAGAGGTGTGCGAGAGTGATATCCAATACCGCCCCATACCATAATACCCGGCGCATGACCAGTGTGGCGGTGCATAACGCAGCTGTTCAGCATCCTCTCTACATGGTGTCTCCAGACTCGAATGCGACCATCGTGGTGTTGCAGACAGAAGCGTGACTCGTCAGTAAAGACAATTTCATTCCATTCTGCCGTCCACATCCTTCTGTCATCGCACCATTGGCGGAGGAGATGTCTGTGGTTCTGCGTCAAGGATAGACAAAGCAATGGACGTCTTGAGGACAGACCACCCTGCTGTAAACGGCGTCGAATGGTACGCGCAGACACTGGATGATGTGTTACAGACTGCATGTGCTGTGCTATGGTTCGTGATGTGACTGAGCGATCCGTCACTGCCATGCGCACAATTTGCCTGTCATCACGTGTAGTGGTGCGCTGAGGTGGATGCGATCGAACACGCCGGTCCGTCGTACCCTCCTGCATCCAACGATCACATATCTGCATTACAGTTGTTTGGTTTCGTCCAACACGACTACCGATTTTTCTGAAAGATTATCCACAATCTCGGTAGGCCACTATCCTTCCTCTGTCGAACTCGGATACTTGATCAAAAAATGATCGCTGTTTTTGACAAGGCATAATTGATCGTTTTTTTGAAAAAACCACAAGAAAAACACAATTGCCGAACTTGAAATCGTCGAAATCTCCAAGCCTTATATAGCGCTTTGAGTGGCGCCACAGGCGCGCGTGATGTGCGTCTGCGCTGAAATTCTAATCATTTGCATATCTCACCTCCGCTAATGCATGTTGTAAATTTCATGTTATTTGCATGTTTCCTTCAGGGTGTTGCATTTACAGTGGCCAGCAGTGTAGTTTTAAAAAAAAAAAACCATCCCCAATTACATTATAAATAGAATAGTACTGCCATCTGGTATGTAAAATAAGAAATAAAATTTCATTTCAATAAAATTTCAATAACATTTTCATTTAAAGTGTTATGGTAAAATTAATAAATTTAATAAGTATAATCAATAATTAAACGTAACATTAAAATTTATTTATAAATTAATTATTTTAGAATTCACAGATAAAAATTTATTTATATCTATTTATGATTTTTTTATTTATACATGACTAAAAATTACTGAAACAAAATTGAAATCAAAATTACATTTTGATTTTATAAAAGGATTTATTAAAACAATAAGTACCTTACAATTAATCTTATAATTTAAAAAAATGCACCTATCGATTGGAAAATTTTCTTTCCAGTCTTTATTACTTCAGGAATTTAAAACAATTTCTTCCCTCCAAACAGAGCTTCGTAATTTTGCCCACATTCTTTGTTGTGGAAAAACTAAATTTAGCGATGAAGCCATAGATCGTACGATTATATCTAATATCCGCATCAATCTTCTAGTTCTTATATTCCTTTTTTCCTATCTATTTTCTAAATTTATTTTTAAAAACAACAGAAAACAATCGTAAACGTTCTATAATTATCAACAGCAACTGACATGTGCTGCATTTAAATAACAAATAGACACAGACGTAATTGTGTTTTAGAAGAGGAGTGCATTGGTCGTGTCGACTTTATCTCCTGTAAGCATGATATATGTAATCAAGGTGGGAGTGCTCAGTAGTTAAAATTTTAAGTAATGAATTAAAATATTAAGGTAAGAATAACGTGGGTAAAAGAAAAAAATTAATAGTACAGTTAAATTAAAACAAAAAAGTTAATTTTAACAGAAAAAATATAAGTTACAAGTTAAGAAAATTTAGAAGAAAAATTAGATAAGACTAATGATCCACGGAAAACAAAAAAGTAATAATATTAAGAGGCCCAGAAAAGCAGATATCATAAGAATACAAAAAATATTTTTGTAAGTTTTTCAATCTTTTTGGATTTTTAAAGTTTTATGATTTTTTTTGTTGTTATTTTTAAAATTTAAGAATACGAGGTCAAAAGAACAACAATTGGGGAAAAAAAGGCCTTCCCCAGGACCATACACTTCGTAACGAGATAAATGCGGAGTTCGAAGATGGAAAGCTAAAAATAGCAATACAGTGAATTTGGAAAAGTATGACACCGGCTGGGATCGAACCCATAACGTGAATTACAAGGAATGATGGTGTATGAGGATCATTTCCGCCGAATCATGTGACGGCCTTTACTTCCGGTAAGACGGGTAAAAGCAGGGTGAAAATGTGGTCCCATGTAAACGGACTTCGAAGGTTTTCCCTATTAGCGGGTAAATCCCAGGTATTATTGTTGCCCATGTAAACGCAGCTCATATGAACGTACGGCGAGAATCGGTGTTTAGGCTGAACCGGGACTCATCAGTGAAGAGAACGGTCGCCCATTGATCCATACTTCAATCTCTATGCTCTCTGCACCATGATAAACGGATTCTCCTGTTCGTAGAAGTGAGCGGGACGCAAACAGCAGGTCTTCTTGCATACAACCCTCTCTCATGAAGTCTTTTGGAAACAGTCACCCTTGATAAACGGTTTCCTGTGGTTGCATACAAGTCACGAGAGAGCTGAGAAGCTGTAGCACTCCTGTTACGCCTCGCTATAATCGACAAATGGCGATCTTCTCTGGTCGTCGTGGCTCTTGGACGAACTTGCCCAGGCTTTCTCTCGATGGATCCGGTATCCTGGAACTGTTTCCATAAGTTACACACGACGCTGGGCGTTAAATTGAACTCTCTACAAATTTGGACTTGAGATTGGCCTGCTTCTAGCTTCCCCACAATTCGCCACCTCATTCCATCATCTAAACGTTGGTGGTTACTCATTTTTACTGTTACAATTTGAAATTAACCGATTGCTGCAAAATAACATCAAGAAATTCGCCGTGGTGTGCTAGCGAACGAAATGCGTCTTAACTTACGCGCGCTTATAAAGCCTGTTTCTCTACTGGCTCCACCTACACACACGTGTACGCTTACGTATTTGACGTACAAGATTTGCATTTTTGTCTAGAAGCAGTGGTTTTACATTCAGTTCAGTTCTTTTCATGAAATTCGATAAAATATGCAAATTCTCTTAATTTATTTCACCAGCGTATATGTATATATATATATATATATATATATCGCTCACACCATTCAACAACGTCATACCTCAAGAAACGTGATTTTTCAGGAGAGTGATTTTAAAGTTTGAAATTACATTAAAATGTCTCTCTATTCTAAAAGAAAGTAACTGGCGCTGCCGCAGCCGCCTCCGCCGCTGTCAAAAGCTTGTCACGCTATCTCCTCCGAAACCGCTGGGGGTATGGGGTCGAGACCGATACCAATTGATGCAGAACAATGTGGGGAAGAAAGTAAGACATGTCTCATATTCGTCGGACTTAAGTTTTTTTTTTATTTTATGTTTTGTGGAAAAATATTGACTTTTTCATGTTCAGATTACGATAACTCGCCAAAAAAGGATCGTAGAATTTTTTTTTTTTTACTATCTAAGACTACAGACATTTCTCCTTCAAACAAGACGTCATTTGTTTAAAAATAATTTAAAACAGACTGATATTTTTATTAAAATTGAAAACTCACTTTTTGGAAAAATTGATGCGTTTCGAGATATATAAATTCGATGCTCTCAGACTTATTATGTTACAAAGAAAATATTTATATCAACTGGAAGATGAAAGCTTTTTCATTCATATAAACTTCATTTCAAGTCTCTATCTTAAAATTTCGATTTTTAATTGAATTTTAAAGAAATACTTCAAAAAAAATCTTCTCATTTGCTTCCTTTGAAAGAAGATCCAATTTTTCCCCCATTCATCCATTTCGTCGAGAGGGGGGGGAAGCTTCAACTGTAAACAAAATGAATGACTCAATCGCTGTAAACAACTATTGAGTCATTCATTCACTTGATTCATCAGAGGAGCGAGCGTAGCGAGCCTAGGGGCGAAGCCCCTAGTATTGAAAATAAATATTAATTCTGCTCTCTAGCAGCTAAATATTGAGCGGTGAGGTATGACTATCTTACAAGGATATACTACTCTTTCAGGGCATTATGAAAACAGGCATAGCTAAAAATCGCCGATTTTTTAGATATGACGCTGTTGAAAGGAGTGAGCGATATATGTTGAAACTCAAATCTGTGGCCAGACGGCGCTGCGTGCACTCTGGCAAGCGATTGATGTTTTTTTTTATTTCGAAGTAGTTAGAACTTGTTTTGAGAACAGGTGAAAAACCACGATGTTCTATTCTATGTTTTCTGTTGTGATTGTACATAAATAAAACTTGGATAAAAAGCATAAGTCTGGACTTTATTCAAGAACCGTCTGACAGGTAAGAAACCTTTAAATATTCGATAAGAACAGAAAATGCGAATGCGAAATAGAAGTTGTATCAATGTATATATATAATAAAGATCAACAACTGAAACGTAAATGTTTTTTATACACTTAATGCAGAACTTTAAAGATTTAAAATTTAAGTAATATTAATTACTTAAACTTTATAAATAGTATTTGAAGTAATAGTATCTAAATAACTTTGTTTTCTTTCCTTATATTTTAGTTTAACTGCAACTGCTGCAAGTATCGGAGCTGCAAGTGTGCCAAGTGCGGGATTGGTAACAATGATACTTGTATTAACATCTGTTGGTTTACCCACGGAAGATATTTCAATGATAGTCGCTGTGGATTGGTTGCTGTAAATAAATTTCACTTTTTTTCTTTTTAACTCTGATTTTGCAAGAACGTAGATCCTCACATACACTAGTGTAAGAAATTAAGAGAATCTGCAGACTTGGTCGATTGTCTCTAGAACTATTGTACCGATTTTAATGAAATTTTATATGTGCATACACTGATACAATACAAAACAAAGGACCATTCAATAATTGTAATACACACGCATGATCGTGCGTAACACTCGTTGGAGTTGGAAGGTATGAAACAGCGGTTGCAGAATAAACAAAAAAATGGGTTAATAGAAAGTATGGTCCCCTCTGACAGATATATAGGTCTCACAGCATGATTTCATACTTGAAATAAGCTAGTTTATCATTTCCTGTGGCAATTGGTTCCACTCGTTCAGCAAAGGTGTTTTCATTCTCTGGATGGTTCTCAGAGGGGGTTTGGGAGTTGCAATTGCCCTCCCCAGAGCGTCCCAGACATGGTCTATAGGGTTAAGGTCTGGAGATCTGGCTGGCCAATCCATCCGGCGAATATACTCACCCTCTAGAAATTCTTCGACCAGAAGAGCTCTATGTCGCCTCGCGTTATCGTCCATTAAAATGAACTCAGGGCCAACTGCACCCCTGAAAAGGCGAACATAGGGCTCCAAGATCTCATCCCTACACCTCACACCAGTCAGTGCCTTTTCAAAGACATGGAGAGGTGTGCGGTTATCCAACATGATACCTGCCCAGACCATTAAACCTCCTCCGCCATAATGATCGATTTCGCGGACATTGGAGGGTAGGTAGCGGGTCCCTAGTTCTCTCCATATGAACGTATGGCGAGAATCGGTGTTTAGGCTGAAGCGGGACTCATCAGTGAAGAGAACGGTCGCCCATTGATCCATACTCCAATCTCTATGCTCTCTGCACCATGATAAACGGATTCTCCTGTTCTTAGAAGTGAGCGGGATGCAAACAGCAGGTCTTCTTGCAAACAACCCTCTCTCATGAAGTCTTTTGGAAACAGTCACCCGTGATACACGGGTTCCTGTGGCTGCATACAAGTCACGAGAGAGCTGAGAAGTTGTAGCACTCCTGTTACGCCTCGCTATAATCGACAAATGGCGATCTTCTCTGGCCGTCGTGACTCTTGGACGACCTTGCCCAGGCTTTCTCTCGATGGATCCGGTATCCTGGAACTGTTTCCATAAGTTACACACGACGCTGGGCGTTAAATTGAACTCTCTACAAATTTGGACTTCAGATTGGCCTGCTTCTAGCCTCCCCACAATTCGCCACCTCATTCCATCATCTAAACGTTGGTGGTTACTCATTTTTACTGTTACAATTTAAAATTAACCGATTGCTGCAAAATAACATCATCTATTAACCAATTTTTTTGTTTATTCTGCAACCGCTGTTTCATACCTTCCGACTCCAACAAGTGTTACGCACGATCATGCGCATGTATTACAATTATTGAATGGTTATTCGTTTTGTATTGTATCAATGTATGTACATATCAAATTTCAGTAAAATCGGTATAGTAGTTCTAGAGATAATCGACCAAGTCTGCAAATTCTCTTAATTTCTTACACCAGTGTATATGTATGTTACAGGAAGCATCAATCAAAACGCACGCGAATAATGATAGCATTGTATATCATTAGATATTTATGATGCTAATACGCCGTTTGGTGATTTAAGAGTAATTTGAAAGTGATAAGTATATATAAGCTTTAAAAGCTAATTTTCATTTCAACTATTGCAGATAACGTATTGCTGTTATAAAATTAGCTAATATTAGATAGATTCCTATCAATAATAGAGTGTAAATATAAAAAATCATAGTGCAAAGGATTAGAAGGGAGTTTAAAGATTGCTTCTAAAGAATTCTTTGCTTTTACCTTCTATATCTATACCCTATAGGGTACATATATATATATATATATATATATATATATATATATATATGTAATGATATGGATGGAGAAGCTGGACGGCTTGTAGTCGCATAACCAGGATTGCAATCTCAATGTAGTCGTAGCCAGTGGCGAAGGAAGGATGTCCAGGCAGAAAAACATAATACTCCGCATTGCTGCATTACCGTTCTTTATTCGTGATACTGTACTGGCCCAAGTACACTATTTAAATTCCAGTAACACTAGCTATAGAACTTTATACATAAGAAATATCGTCGTGGGGCTGTTGGAATAGCACAGGATAAATCAGACGATACATCGTGGTGCTAGCGGGGAACGGGGTGGCCCCACCCGCAATTTGGCAGCTCGAGATCTTACATCCTGATGGTTTGCTGGTTCGAGCACAAAAGCACGGGGCACTCTTAGGAGACGCCAGAGTTTTTAGGCGGCCTGAACTTCTATTGGTTAAAAGGCTGACACGTGATTAAGTCGCGTCAGATGAGGTGATGGCTCGCGATGCCCGTTATATAATGCTTATATAATGCTTTCGCACGTGCAGCCGCTTTAGGGGAAAAGATAAATTTATGTTGGTCGATTATAGGTCGCAATCCAAAGTTAAGGGAACGGTATTCTGTTGCACAAAGATAAAGGAATTTGGAAAAAGCATGTTAGGGGTGTTTAAAAGGATTAAAATTTGTTTCAATTTCCCCCCCTCCGGAAAAGACTTGCGTGAGGGGCCGGCTCCCTCAGCAAGACCCTTCATCAGGCGAGAACCGCGTAGACAAAAAATAATTTTGATAAAAATTTTGAATAGTAATTCGGAATAAAATTTTGACTCGGGGTTGACAAATTTAAATTTTGGTTACTATCACCTTTGTGTGTCTGCCCAGATCATGAAACATATAAATAGCATAAACTTGCATTAAACAAAAATAAAGAATATTAATACACTTGAATTATAGTTTGGAATGAGTATGGCAATATTTAACTATTCAAAAAACTTAAATATACACTTAAAATGGCATGATAAAAATATAATTATTAAAACACAATAAATCACAACATTTGTTTTAAAAAAGTACTTAAAATTTTAAAAGGCAAAAATAATTCAAAATGGTCATTGTCGGGTTACATTCATGAGATCCAGATGTTCACACATAATACGATTTTTCTAAGAGAAAGTTTAAATGATAGATTTTTTTCTTTATTTGGACGACACGCAAAGTTTAACCATCTAAATGGAGTCAAGAGGTGTTAGGCACCCCAAAAATAAATAAAATCAAGAAGGAAATGGATCTCTGGTTCATGAGTTTGGTCGCTGTTCTGGTTTAGGCTTCATGGTGGTTGGTAAAGTTAATTTGTTAAATTCTTGGTAAATATCTCCAGAGGTTTTCTAATATAATTTTTTTTTAAATGCACCATGGAAACAAATTAATAAGAAAAATTTTAAAAACACAATTCAACGCAGTAAACTTAAATAAAAGCAACTTGGCAATAAACATTGTAAATAATCAGGAATAAGCAGGTTTTAAAATAATACTTTCAAAAATTGTCTTAATTTGATTTCATCCAATAACACTCAACATTAATTTTTTAATTTAGGGCAAATATGGATTTACGCCACTGGAGCAATGAACTTAGCCTGGTCTCCAAGTGTGACAATCTACGGTGCGATATTCCGCAGAGGCCCGGCGAAAACGCACTAAATTCAGGCCCACTGAGCTACCATTGGTTGGGATTTTGAGGATTATTTTGCGTTCGGGGTCGAACCGAATAACAAAGATTTATTATTATTAAATTAAATTATGGTCGGGGTCTAACCGACTCAATGGGGATTTATATTAATCATATTTGTGGTCGGGGTCGAACCGACTCACAAGGAATTAAATTTCAATTAATTAAATTTCAATTAAAATGAGGTTAGGTTACCGGAATAATAAAAAAACTTTGGTTGATTTAATTCGGTGTCAATTGTTTTCAATTATTAATTTTCTTAAATATTCAAATTTAGTTAGAAGCTTGCACATTCTTATGTCTTGTTCGGGTAAAAAGTCATAATAGAAACAGGTTCACTTTAGCATACATCAGGAATTCACTATTACTTTCATATATATGACTGGGTAGTATCTGGATACAAAATTATCAATATCTTAAAAATTCAAGACTTATTAAAATTTTAAAATATCAAAATTACTATTATAAAATAAAAAATATCAAAATATTCATTATAAAATAAGAACATCAAAAACATTTAAAAAAATTCTCTAATTGATTTGTGGTACTTGAGAGAATTTGTTTCCTGAAATTTTTATCTGAGGTTAACATCTCAGTCTCTATTGGTTTAAAAAAACTCTCAGTTCTTTTGATAAACAAAGTTCCAGGCTTTGCGAAAAATGTACCACAGAAATTCAGAATAAAAATGTAAACATTATACTGATACCAAGTATTATTTTTCATATTTGCATATAACACGACATACTATATCACTAAAATAATCAATCTAACTTTTAATATTTTATTCACCTATTTTTTTAAAACACACAATTTCCCTAGTAAACTAAAACTATTAAAATTCACACAAATGAAGTTATCAAGTTATCTCAAAAATAGTAAATTAGATGAAAATTAGAAAATTAGAATATCAAAATAGTTATGGGGTCAACATGTCAACACATATTCATTTACAGTCTTAAATTTTATCTCATCTTTCTTATTCATCATCTGTTCTGAATCAACTTCATAGTTATGAACCATATCTGAAGAAAAGAAGTTAGACTTACTTTGTTCAACTTTACCCTAAAGCACATACAATTTATTTATATTTTTTTTAATATTATTATTTTTTTTTTTTCAATTCACCATCACGAAAAGGCACATTTTATGATGACTTGAGGTATTCCAAACGGACCACATTTTTTTCACAAATAATCGTAGACTGGCACGCGAGAGGGGAAAAATCTCTCCTATTCCTCACCAAACACATCACTCCTCTCAATTCCCATAGTACTAATCGAAGGTCGCACATGGAGCCGATTCACCAACGAAAGGCAGAAACGCGCACAAAACCGCTGCGTCATCTCTCCGGAAAACGAAACAGCCGTAGATATCAAACTCTAGGAATCCATTGAAGTTCTTTCCCGCGGCACTAAAAAGGTTCATTGTATCCTCGCCGACTAAAATGTAATGATATGGATGGAGAAGCTGGACGGCTTGTAGTCGCATAACCAGGATTGCAATCTCAATGTAGTCGTAGCCAGTGGCGAAGGAAGGATGTCCAGGCAGAAAAACATAATACTCCGCATTGCTGCATTACCGTTCTTTATTCGTGATACTGTACTGGCCCAAGTACACTATTTAAATTCCAGTAACACTAGCTATAGAACTTTATACATAAGAAATATCGTCGTGGGGCTGTTGGAATAGCACAGGATAAATCAGACGATACATCGTGGTGCTAGCGGGGAACGGGGTGGCCCCACCCGCAATTTGGCAGCTCGAGATCTTACATCCTGATGGTTTGCTGGTTCGAGCACAAAAGCACGGGGCACTCTTAGGAGACGCCAGAGTTTTTAGGCGGCCTGAACTTCTATTGGTTAAAAGGCTGACACGTGATTAAGTCGCGTCAGATGAGGTGATGGCTCGCGATGCCCGTTATATAATGCTTATATAATGCTTTCGCACGTGCAGCCGCTTTAGGGGAAAAGATAAATTTATGTTGGTCGATTATAGGTCGCAATCCAAAGTTAAGGGAACGGTATTCTGTTGCACAAAGATAAAGGAATTTGGAAAAAGCATGTTAGGGGTGTTTAAAAGGATTAAAATTTGTTTCATATATATATATATATATATATAATAGAAAAAGGAGTGATTCGCCAACTTAGGGTATGCACCATAGACGACCAGAGATACGCTCGCTATGTATATATGAATAGTTTGATAAGCATAATGAAGCGAAAATAATAAAAAAAAAAGTTTTATTGAAAAAATTGTGTTCCTTTTGAACAAAATCTTCCAGGTCGATATATTCGATCCACTGATTTTCAAGCTTTTCTTTATCCCCTTCATAAAGTAAGACTAACACCTTCATAAAGTAAAATGCACACGGCGGGCCTAACATAGCAACAAGGCCCAACTGGGATGAAACCCGCCGGTGCTGATAGACCCCAGCTAGCGACTACTCCGCGCACGATCCAGACAAGCGCACAGAACATGCCCCGCACAGCAAGAGGCATAAACGGCCAGCCGCAGAACAGACGAAAGAGAATTACTAAACTAAGAAAGAAAAAATAATTTGGAAGAAAAGAAAGCGCTAACCAGCTCTGGTAGAGGAAACTCACAAAACAGCCAACCAAACGCAGACAACGAAAAGAAGAGGGAGGCAAGAAACACTCAGGAGGTGCCCAAAGAACGACGACGCAATTAATGGGGTGAGCGACACCGAAAAAAAAAAAGCTCTGTAAAATAAGTGAAAAGCTATTTCAAAGAAATCCAAATAAATTGTTGCGTTATTGCGTAACAGTTCGTGATACATGGATACGCCAGTGACGTATCCATTCCGTTTCATGAACTGTTACGCAACGACGCAACAATTCATTTGTATTTCTTTGAAACAGTTCTTCGGGTTTCATGTACCGTTACGAAACGACGCAAAAATTCATTTCGATTTCTCCGAAACAGCTCTTCGGACATTGTTTCACTGATCACTTTGGAATATGATGCAAATTCCCGCACGATTTTTTTTTCTTATTTGGGAAGAAGTGGTGTTATGAAGGGATAAAATATGGCAAGAATACAGAGCGCGGGGAACAATTTCGAACCGCAATTCTATCAGTTTTGCCACCACAATCGCAAATGGATGAGCCGGAGCATTTTCATGATGAAAAAGCAAATTTTTTTCGCTAACTATACCCTTTTTGTCTTAAATTCACAATTTAAATGATCCAGTAAAGATGCATAGTACTCTCCGGTGATTGCTTTAACCTTTACCCAGTAGTCAATAAATATTATATTATGGGTGTCTCAAAAAACAGTGACCGAAACCTTTCCTTCTGAGTGAACTGTTCTCGATTTCTTCACTGCAGGTTTAGTTGCTTTAACCCACTGTTCTAACTGTTCTTCCGATTGTGACTGGTAGTGACGTATCCATATTTCATCAACTTTTACGAAACGGCCCATAAATTCATTCAGATTTCTTTGAAACAGCTTTTCGGAGTGTTCCCTCGTTCACGTTTTTGACAGATTGCTGGCAAACGCGGTGTCTACCTTACCGACAGCTTTTTCATATCCAAATTTTCATGGAAAGTATTATATATGCGCTCTGGTGAGATGCAAACTGCCTCAGAAATCTCTGCACTTTCGATCATCTATCTTTAACCACCATATTATGGATTATTTCAATAACTTCTGGCATAATGACTTCAGCAGGGCGATTAGGACGTTCAGCGTCACTTGTTCTTATTCGGCCGCAACGAAAATCAACAGTATACTCGTAAATCATTATCAGACCGGCCATAATGTTTATCAAGCCTGGATTTAGTTTCTGCCGCCGTTTTGTCTTTAAAAAAATATTTTTTCAACATGCGGAACATGCAGTAACAACAGTTGACCAACTAAAATGGCTGTCAATCAACGACTATGTGTCGAATCTGTTCACAATTTGGCATGTGTGCCTCTGAAGCATGTTAACAATTTTAGTGCAGAAGCGTCATGACTCATATTTTGCACGGACTATCAAACGATCCTCGTACAGAACTTAAAGCTTATTAGCTTCCTAATCAAGATTTACAGTCCCGTCTGTAACAGATGAAAGATGTTTAATGACCAAGGCCATGACATCCGATATCAGAGTGCGGAGTTCCGCCACTGGCTTGTTGTAGCCGTTCGGAATCGGCCTTAAACGACAGACCCTGGGTCTGTTTAGCCTTTGTGTAGCAATACAAGATTGAAGCTCTTCAAACCAAACCTCGTTACAAACATTAAACGATGCGACCTGTTTTTCTTTTTTTTTTTCAGATTACGTAGGAGGAATGGCATATAAGGAATAGTTTTGTTGCAAACCTTTATTACATTTAATGTACTATAAATAAGTTTAAGTGATATTTTACCTAAATGGAGGATAATTGTATTTATGACCGTGTTCATCATGAGTTTAGACCAAAATAACACATTATAACCTCATCTCATTTACTCGAAATACTTATTTTATATGAAACCGTTGTACTGCAGACAGTGTTCTAGAAAATATTTTAATCACTGACGTTCAGAGGAAAAACTAATTTTGCATGAATAGTTAAATAAAGGCTCTCATTCTTCACGAGCATTTGGTACTTAATACACGTTACCTTGTGTATATTTACCGAATTTATAAAACTGCAACAACTAAAACGTAGTTTCAAATCAAGTGTTGCACTAAACTAATAGCTCAAGCCCTGTAATATATTTAGGTCTACATCTCAATAAATTATATACATATTATCGAAGTGTGCGATAAGGATATAATTCAGACTTATACATAAGTTTTTAAACACATCTCTATATGGATTCAATAAATATTCAAGCATATATACAAGTTTTGACTTTTAAATCTAAATATCAGTTGTTTCTCTTTACAGGCTTTCCAAATACATTGTTTGAAAGAAATTTAGATTTTATTACTTTAATATTGCACTGCTTTGTTAAACGAGAAACAACTTAGCCTGTCTTTAAGCATATTGTTTTTCCTTAATCAATAAGATCAATGTTTTCTATTTTATCTATAAAGACGTAAAATGTGGATTCCGTAAAAAAATTATTTCTAACAAGCCTGATTTTCCTAAAGTATGCTAATGCTATTAAGAAATATTCCGCAGTTTTTTTTAAAAAATCGTGTAACAAAATTAACAGAAATTTCTGTATTTTTCATAACAGTATAAAAAAAATAGTCTAATTGATCATGTGAAAATAATTCTTTTACTATAACATTCAAATAAAAATGCTTATCACTGCATAAAATTAGTTTTATCTTTTATCTGTTCCTTTAGAGATCGTGTAAGGACATCAGTTAATGTTTTGGGAGACGCTTATGGAGCTGGAATCATATGGCATCTGTGTAGACATGAGCTAGAAGGTAGCAGCCCAGATCGACCACATATTGAAATTCAAGAAAGGTGTCCAACCTTACGGCCACCAAGTGCCTTACTGGGAGCACAAAATGTTTTTTGTGATGTTTCAAAACAAAGAAAAGGTATCAAGTGTTGTAATGCTAGTTCACAGCATCTTCAAGAAGATGATTCGAGTGAAACACAAATATGACAACCAACTTCATGATTCATGTATTGAAATCTCTGAATTAAAATTATCAGTATTTGCATAATTTAATTTTCTTTTCAACTTTTATCTTTTAAGACTTGTAAAAATCTACAAACCCCTTTTGACACCAAATAAATGTCATTGACATAGAATTAGAACTATTTAGATGATTTAACAACCTCTCTATATAACAAATAGATTTAGTTTTTCTATATAATCATTCAAGAAACAAAACTCTTATCTCCAAGTGAAACAGTCTTTTTCTCCGAGAGTATAGTGTGTCTTATGGTGATAAGGTGACCACTGTACAATCATTTTCTATAAATTTGCCTCTTTACTTTAAAAGTACCTCATAGTAAGTAATAAAGAGAAATAATGATTCATTCTCATGGCAGTCCTTGCTTGCACTCCCCTTTTAAATCCCTGTTTTAAATTAAAAAGAACAATTCTTCAGAGTAATGGATTCTACCCACGAATACAAAGATTTTCAGGTTGAATCAAAACTGAAGAAAAAGAAGCAGTTAGCTCAAAATTCCTCTTTGTTCATCCTTTGTATGGAAAGAAAATGACCATAGCATGCCAAAACCAACTAACAAATCCCCAAATTTTCTAACACATAAGAAGTTTAAAGTTAAAAAAATGTAAACCATATTTGCTGGATATGAACAGATATGTTAATGATTTATTAAAATAATATATTTACAGTGCATACTTTACACAATTATACAATACTAATAATGAAAACAACAACAGATATTTACAAATATCAGCTTCTTAATACGTCACAGACTGCTTAATGCAATATGTCCCAGACATGAAACCCTAAAATAAAAATTAAACGAATGCATAAGATATTCTTAAGTTATAATTTTAGAGCTTGAAACTATGGACATTTATATACAATGAACACACATTGAAGTTATATATTAATAACAGGAGAGAGTGAGAACATTCAAGTAGATGAATCAATATTTTTAAAGTTAGGTGGGCACTTATAATTTTTTATTCAAATGAATACAATTCATATTCATTTAACAGATGTATGTAACATAACAGGGAAAAAAGAGTTTTATATTAAGTAAGTATAATGATTATTGTGATTTCTCATTACAATCAATACACATACAAACTTCATATCTATTATTTTTAAGTCACACTAATAAATAAATAAATAAATAAATATACATATATATATATATATAGCATTTTTAGCCAAATATATTTAAAGCAGTAATTTTTTTAAACAGCATGTGAAGATTCAGAAAATCACATGCTGTTTAAAAAACTCATTATCAATGACTCATGAAACAATACAGAAACTCCAAAGGTAAAGATAGGTGAAAATGATAAATGATAAATCATTCATATTCATATATATATGTATATATATATGGTGAAAATAAATTTTACTTTGCTCAATGGTTGGTTTCATCAGAGCTACTGTCAGATTTGACAATATGAAGACTAAGCAGATCTAAATTTATATTAGAGCAATTATACACGTATAGAATTTTTTAAAACAACACCCCCCCCCTCCCCTAAAAAAAAAGTATTCAATTTTAACCACATTCTTCATTTGAAAATTATTAGCTGCATTTTGATAGATTACATAAAAAGAACAAAAGGGAAGAAAAGCAAAAATAAAGCTCAGGACAAACATATATACAAAATAAAAATATTCAGAAGAATTTTTTCTTTTGCATAGTTGAATATAAATACAACATGTAAAAATCATAACTTCAAGTACTTTCTTAAGGGGAATGAAGATCACAATAAAATTTTAAAGTAATTCATCTTTTAAATAGTATTTTAAAATAATTTATTTCAGGACATTCTGATTACAATCATTTTGAAAAAGCCACACATTTTTTAAAAATTTTCTGTCAGGATAACACTGAAATTTTAGAGATGGGTAGATGAAATAAGCCAAAAAAAATTTACTGGTCGGATATTTAAATTTGAACTTTTATGTCCATAGACGATAATTTGTGGTTAACAGTTGCAATTTACATAATCCAAACACTATCAAATCATTACACAACAATAACATAACATAATCACGTATCTACTGACAAACAAATGATAGTGATACACAGCAACTGGTAATCTAATATGGAATAAAGTTTGTCCAGTAGAAAAAAAGTTGTTAAAAGAAAAGTTTGGGAGGAGAAAGATTATTATTTCGTTCCCATATGTGGAAATCTGAGATTTAAATCACATAAATGAAAATAGACTACTTACAGCAGAATTATAATCTAGTAATAATATACTTCAATGGCCCAAACCCAGCTATCCATGGGAAATACTTACACACAAATTCCCTACAAAGCTGAATACATCATCCACAAGAACTGAACAGTCAAAATGTTTTTCACAATACAATTTTAACCATTTTACAGGAATTGATGATATAATGCAGTTTTTTCAACATTTTTGTGTTGTGACTCCCTTTTGAAAAAAAATTTCTCAACATCCCCCTTCTTATACACTCATACTCTTGTTGAAATCATAATTTTTCAGTAGTAGAGATGGAATTTTTCACCGTGTACCACAGATAATAGTTGCTGACTATTATATGCTTAAAAATTACACTTCCTACTTTTTAAAAGTGCTCTACGGCAATTTTATATATTATACAATTTAGTTGATCTTGAGATTTTGATTATCTTTGAGGAATAAATTATTGACATATGAATCGATTGAATGATATTTTGATTTTAAATAAAATACAAAGGAAGTATGAATCGGTTGAATATTTTGATTTTAAGTAAAATACAGAGGAAGATCTTTTCCATAGTATTTTTGATGCAGTGTTTTTTACACACAGCAGATCTTACTACTATGTGCTTATCTTTAAGCATAACCCTGTTTTAAAAGCAAAGATCATGGAGGAAAAAGGGAAATGCAGAAAGAACTTAGTTTTATCAAAAATTTATGCTGATATAAGTTTGAAGAGTGAAAATCTTATTTAACAAAATACAGTCTTTTGAGAAAGAAGGGAAAAGTTATGGCATAAATTGTTCCACTCAAAATTTTTCATGTACTTTAGAACAAAAGTAAACATTACAATGCTATTACGTTCTTAAAACTGGCTTTTTTAAAGTCTTATCTTTTACCCCGTCCAAACAAATTGAATTGAATTTCACAACTTTTAAATGTCAGTTTGAGAACTCAAAAAGCTAAAGCAAAGGGATCTGCAAGGAAGTTTTTCTTATGGTTAACCATATCAAGCAGAAATTTGATTCATTAAAGCCCTCTTGCACACAGGAGATTGTAATAAAAAAAAAATACAATAGTGCTGAGGAAATAAAACCACATAGGATAGAAGTAATATAACTCCACTGTCTTGATATTTTTGACTTATCTATTAAAATAAAATATTAACAATGAGACTTCTTTGAAATTTATTAGCTTTTGAATAAAAAAATGTCATTATATAAAGTTAAAATTTCACAAGTGATATGTTGTTACAAATGTTTAGTTTCATTTAAAGAATATATATCTGATAACTTGAAAGCATCTAAAATAATTTCTATGAAGGAACCCCACTATCAAAATAAATAAATAAAAATACTAATAAGATATTAATTCATTTACTCATAATACTGATAAGGAACTACTAAAATGAAAACACAGTGGAATTCTTAATTTAGAAACCTTACTACATATATAAAATTTATTTCAGAGAGCATTTAGTACAATAGTATTTTGATCAACCATTCTAACCATCTAAATATTTATTTACAACTGCAGATGAAGGAGGACAAATCCAATCATATGAAATTTAAAAATTGATAATTTTGAATGTAATTTAAAGAACGTAAATCATTGTTTTTATAAGATAATGAATGGACACAGAAAACTTCTAAAATTACCACCGTTAGTTTGTGTAAATAAATCAAAATTACTCAACAAAATATTTAATAGTCCTAGATCATGATGGTTGCTCAAGATGGCTTGCCATTTTTTTTTCATAGTTTGATACTGTGTATGGTTACAAGAAATTTTCAGAAACACAACAAATCAAAACATATGAGGATAGGAACAGTCATATTGCACACAGCAAATTAGATGGGAATAGTTACAAAGGCAAACAAAATATTTTCATGCCTAAATTTAAGAAGGAACATAAATATTTATCCTTAAATTTATGCCAAGAGCTTTTAGGAAGAATTATAAATAATGATAAAGTTTGTAATGTGAATACTTATAACAAACTTAAGATATTACATAAATGCTTGTTTATATAACTACAGATCATTTGAGATTACTTGAAAGTCTTGATTACCATGCATATACCTCATCTGCATTAAATACCCAAGTCTCAAAACTAACTATAAAATATTTTTCTTACACTGTACCCAACTGACTGACAGGAACAATTATCTTTTGGACGAGTCACTTGTATTCAGTCATATTTCTTCCTTGATTTATTTTGCACACAGCAAATGAAAAGTGGACAAAAGCTGATATCTGCTATGATGCTAAACTGCAAGTGCTTAAACAGATAATTTACAGTTCAACAAATGTTTTGAAAAATTATATCATTAGTCAAACTAATTTCATAATATGGCCATCCTACGGAGGAAGTTTTTGTGTGTGTATAGAACAAAATTTAGCTTGTTTTTAAATGAAACAGTTGAAATATTTATTTTATATGAAAAAAACCTTTTGTTTAAAATGATAACATTTAATTTTTTTGGACATATATTTTGAAAATGAAAGTTCATTTCCTTGAACTCATTAAAATATTAAACTGCTTTTTTTTCAATTAGAAGAAGGGTGGTTGGTGGTGGGAGGGGGGGGGAGAATATTTTGAATTTTCTTTTATAGAAGTTTATAATTTCTACATTTATCACAATTTAATGTCTTATATACTTCAATTATTTTCCTTATTTTTGAAAGTTTCTAAAAATCAATTTAAACTTACAGAATCACTTGAATGAATTTACATCACTCCTTTCAGAATAATAATCTTTGTGATTCTGATTTTAATGAAAAAACAAGAGAGGTTCAAGAAAATAAAATTAAGAAAAATAAAGTCAGAAGTTTTTAATGCCTTAAAATATTATTATTCAAAAAGTCACAATACAGGTCTCATAAAGCTTTTTTTCTTAGTATACACACATAAATATTATTTTATTATTAATTCTACATAGTGTATTGAACTAGTTTAATTATTACAATAAGGTGTTTTTAATAATAGATGGTTATAACTAATAAGCAAGATTTTTGTTCATTTTTGAGAATGAGAAAATAGGTACCAATCACAAGCACTATAACTAATATTCCATTTTTTTTAAAAATCAGTCAACTATAATAATCATTTGATTATGCCCATCACTATGTGTTACTGTCTTATATTTTGATATGTAACCTAACAAATAATGAGGAGATTTTTATATCTTAAATTTGGATATTATCAAGGAGACAAATCATCAGATAGGGCAAAAATGCAAGTGTAATAACTTTCGGAATACAAATTTAACAAACATTTTATATAAAGGCAATATTTTTTCTGCTCTCATACAACAGCAATTTTAAATCTTTTAAACAAACTTTACTGCTTGATATTTTTATATAAATTGTAAATATCTTGGACTTTCATTATATGCACTTAATATATTTAAGGTATTTACATGTGTGAAAATAAAAGTTACTGGTCTATAACAACACCAAATTGATGATTAAAGTAGGAGATGTAAATGTAATTCTTTTATAAACAAGGTTCCACATAGTTTCCAGGAAACAAACCAGCTACACCATCCATTACACCCTCATACCAACCATCATCATTTTTCTTTATAACATAAATTATAGAATTTTCAGAAAATGACAATTCATCTTCTTTATCAGCACAATAGTCATATATGGCCACAACTGAAAATAAGTTTGAATACATTAGTTTAATAGTAATACAACAAACTTGTTTCTAAAATTCATCAATAACATTTTTTCAATTACTACAACCAAACTAATAAAGCACTAAATGTAGTTGGTAAGTCTGAACTTCAGAGATGTAACTAATCACATAAATAATTTTGTTTACAAAATTAAAATTTAGAGAAGCAATTTTTGCAATAGTCCCTCAAACATGACATTACCTACATATCTATAAAATGGAAATATCAGAGCCTAAAGAGTAACCAGTTTGTATATTTTGGCAAAAATATGCTAACAGTAGTAGTGAACAAAGCAATTTTGTGGTAAAAAGTATTTTGGAATACCTTGACACAAAAATCAATAATTTGTAGAGTTTGGCCAAATTTTTGTAGGCATAACATCTGTGTAAAGTTTGTCCTCCAAACCATAAAACTTAATATTTAATTAATTCATTAGAATATAAAACATTCAAACTCATAATATCTGATACTACTTCAGGCATTTAAACTGTAAAGTAACTCTAATTAAAGAGGGAGACACCAAAATATTGATATTATAGTGTGCAAAGTAAGATATATTTTAGATACAATCATCTCCAGGTATAGTTGTACAGTAAGTTGTAATGTAAGTTGTACAGAACAATTATAAAGTTGTCAATGTTGTTTATGGTAATGAGGTGAAAACTGCAGTAAGTAAATTTTATAAAGACATGACACAATTTTATAAACACATGAGAAAATTTATATATATAAAAAAAAGATATAGGGTAAGAGAAAATCTTCTTCATATTTCAAAATTATCTGGCATAACAATTTGAAATTTACCTTTTTCAACATAATTTTTTGGAACCCAATCAGGTTCACCACGACTGCGAAGAAATGGTGGAGGAGAAGGAGGATTATAGGTGTCATGTGTGTGAAACATACTGTCATCATCAGGAGGAGGAGGAGGTAATGGTGGAGAAACTACATAAAAAACATAACATTTTAAAATTCTGAAAAAAAAAAAAGAAGCTTAAACCCATTAATGGCATCAAGAACTTAAATGCATATGGATTATTCTAATCAGCTGTCAGTTTCATTTGCATTTAACTATTAAATAAAATTAACATTACACATGATTATGAAGACTAAAACATAAATAAATATAAATACATTGGCTTAGAATTTCACTTAACAATGATACATAACTTCAAAACAAAAACTCAAAATTTTTCTTCAGGTAATTTTAACAAGGGTAAACTATCATTTAAAGCAATTTTATAATAGAAGTTGAAATAAATTAATCACTTACATATAATAAAATAGTATAGGTGACTTTTTAAAGCATGTGAACTTATAAGAATAAGTTACATAGATAGCCATCAGTTTAGGTATAATTCTAAAGTATGTCAGAGACATACTATTTCATCACTAATTTTTTACTATCCCTATTATCTCAAGAGGGATAGTGAAAAATTATTGCTCAATTTATAGCTATAGAAATAAACAATGATATCGGAAACAACTCTCATAAATATACAGAGGATGTTCACAAAGGACTGTCTGAATTTCAAAGTTTTTTCATTTTTTTTTATATGTGGTATGTATTTAAAAAAATATGCATGCAATGAAAGATGTGTTCCATATGTTTAAGCAGTAGAAATGACAAATGTAAGTTCCCTTTGATATGTCCCAACAGAATGCTTATTTCTAGCTACACTCTGTTCAGCATTATGGTGGACCAAACAGCAGTACATGCAAGCTCTTGCATACATGGTTTTATGCAAATGAATATGCATGCCCAATTTTAACAAATCAGCTACAAACAACTTTCTAAGAAAAATTTGCTATAATTTTTAAACATTATTTAATAAAATTACTTACCGTTATACATGCAAAACATAAAATTGTTATTCTTTAATAAGTACCATAATTTTAGGTAGTAAGCCATAATTTTAGGTAGTAATTTTAGGATATAAGCCACAGCTTATATCAATATAAAAATTTAAATTTTGTTCACTGTATCAATTGTAAGTGCTAGGAAGAAAGCTCTGAGAGAGTCTGATGGGGTTACAACAAACAGCTTATTTCAGATAAGATGAACATTTGTCTTTCTTTTTGGTGAAGATTATTAATTAAGAGGTTAGGATGCTTTAAAATGCTGAAATTGCAGTTACAGCAACAGGTGTGGGGTCCCATACAGACACGTGAATGGAATAATTTGTTTATTTCAAAGCAGTGTATTTCTTTTAGCATACATTATAACATATATGGTACTTATTTATAGTATTTAGCAGCAACACACTAGGTTGAATACTATTCAATACAGCAGCTATGGTAATCTGATCTTTTAGCCTTTTTCATTGCAGTTTATATCTGGGCTGGCTTATCATCCTAAAATTATAGCACATTTAAACTAATGCAATAAAGCTGGGTGTAGTGCAATAATTTATTACATAAAAATGAAAACTTACTATTCCCAGGCCGATCAAAATCTGAAGAAACATGCATAGGTGGTTCTGAGTGAAGAAAATTATTATAAATAAATAGCACTGGCCAAAAGTTTAAATCAAGCAGTTAAAATACATAATGAGTTCTAATAATAATCTAAAGGCAAAAAATAAAATAAGTAATTAAATAAGGCATTTTCATGACAAGAAAAACATGCCATTCTGCTTTTAAAAAAAGACTAGTACAATGAAAAAGCTGCTGGCTACAAGCAAAATAAAAAAAGATTTAGCTTGTAAATAAAATTTGTCTAATGACACATTACTGATGCATAAATCTGTAAAAAAATAAGAGCTAAACTACATAATAAAGGTTTTACCTCAGGGTAAAATATTCATTTGTACTACAGACAAAATATAGACAGACACACCTTACAATACCTAAACATCTTTCTTTCATGTATAGCATAAATTTCTTCTTTTTCTGTTTTGAGTTTGTTGGGCTTCAAAATAAAAGGTAAGTAAAGTAAAGGTTTAAACAATGAATATATCCAGCCTCTAGATCTGCATAAATTTACAAACAAAAACTGATATAATAAAGTACCTTTTCACATAAGAGCAAAATACCTTGAACATGTTCATTTATACAATTTCACTATTAAAATTTATGGAGACAAAAATGGCAAACAAGGAAGATCAAAACAACATACCACAATGATAAGATTTTGTAGCACAAAAACTATAGATCTATAGCCATAAATTTCATGATTTTAAGCACAACCAGATCTGGAGCATTAATTTTGCATTTAACGATTAACTAAATTAGCAGTGAATTTATCTTTCACTCGGATGATCTTCATCAAAAATATTTAATGTGAATAATTGAAAAATGCAGTTTAAAATATATTTTTACTGCCAACTAATAACATTTCCTTAGTTACAAGATTGTATTAACTGTTGAAATTACTTTATATTTCCTCAGCATTAAAAATCATAGCTGCTTATTGGACATCCCCTTGTTTCTTTGTATAATACAAATGAACTGAACTCACTGAACATTTATCACTGATTTGAATGAAAACAAAGTTAATTTTATTTTAGTAATATATGTGAATCTCTTGCCTATTTTAACAGAAACCATGCATCAGTACCCCTCTCATTGATAGGTTTTTAGCACAGTATATGAATAAACTACACTGGTGAAATAAATTAAGAGAATTTGCATATTTTATCGAATTTAACGAAAAGAACTGAACTGAATGTAAAACTACTGCTTCTAGACAAAAATGCAAATCTTGTACGTCAAATACATAAGCGTACACGTGTGTGTAGGTGGAGCCAGTAGATAAACAGGCTTTATAAGCACGCGTAAGTAAAGATGCATTTCGTTCGCTAGCATACCTCAGCAAATTTCTTGGTGTTATTTTGCAGCAATCGGTTAATTTCAAATTGTAACAGTAAAAATAAGTAACCACCAACGTTTAGATGATGGAATGAGGTGGTGAATTGTGGGGAGGCTAGAAGCAGGCCAATCTCAAGTCCAAATTTGTAGAGAGTTCAATTTAACGCCCAGCGTCGTGTGTAACTTATGGAAACAGTTCCAGGATACCGGATCCATCGAGAGAAAGCCTGGGCAAGGTCGTCCAAGAGCCACAACAGCCAGAGAAGATCGCCATTTGTCAATTATAGCGAGGTGTAACAGGAGTGCTACAGCTTCTCAGCTCTCTCATGACTTGTATGCAGCCACAGGAACCCGTGTATCAAGGGTGACTGTTTCCAAAAGACTTCATGAGAGAGGGTTGTATGCAAGAAGACCTGCTGTTTGCGTCCCGCTCACTTCTAAGAACAGGAGAATCCGTTTATCATGGTGCAGAGAGAATAGAGATTGAAGTATGGATCAATGGGCGACCGTTCTCTTCACTGATGAGTCCTGGTTCAGCCTAAACACCTATTCTCGCTGTATGTTCATATGGAGAGAACCAGGGACCTGCTACCTAACCTCCAATGTCTGTGAAATCGACCATTATGGCGGAGGAGGTTTAAGGGTCTGGGCAGGCATCATGTTAGATGGCCGCACATCTCTCCATGTCTTTGAAAGAGGCACTGTGACTGGTGTGAGGTATAGTGATGAGGTCTTGGAGCCCTATGTTCGCCTTTTCAGGGGTGCAGTTGGCCCTGAGTTCATTTTAATGGACGATAATGCGAGACCACATAGAGCTCTTCTGGTCAACGAATCTCTAGAGAGTGAGGATATTCAACGGATGGATTGGCCAGCCAGATCTACAGACCTTAACCCTATAGAGCATGTCTGGGACGCTCTGGGGAGGGCAATTGCAACTCCCAAACCCCCTCTGAGAACCATCCAGAGAATGAAAACACCTTTGCTGAACGAGTGGAACCAATTGCCACAGGAAATGATAAACTAGCTTATTTCAAGTATGAAATCATGCTGTGAGACCTATATATCTGTAAGAGGGGACCATACTTTCTATTAATCCATTTTTTTGTTTATTCTGAAACCGCTGTTTCATACCTTCCAACTCCAACGAGTGTTATGCACGATCATGCGTGTGTATTACAATTATTGAATGGTTATTTGTTTTGTATTGTATCAATGTATGTACATATCAAATTTCATTAAAATCGGTACAGTAGTTCTAGAGATAATCGACCAAGTCTGCAAATTCTCTTAATTTCTTACACCAGTGTAAAAGCAACAGTTTTTTACATGGAATTATTCTGCCTTTTACTCATGACAGAATTTATAATCATCACGTTCTTCAAACTATAAGGGAGACCAATACAATCAAAATTGATATAAACTTGGGTATAATATATAACACAGGGAAAGTAACAAAACCCAATTTCCTGACTTGAGATATTACTTGAATCTCATGTAAAAATAAATCAAAGAATCTGATGATAATTGAATTACTCAAGCACACACCACATTTCTATATCTTACTCTCTATTAAACATAAAGACTAAAATACTAAATGATCTATTTTTTAAATGCTAGCAGTTAACATTCTAACAACCTTAAAATCTTATTACTCAGTTGTACTGAACATACTATGCTTTGAATGTTTATAGCCATACCGAGTTTTGAATTCTATAACAACCTATGAGTCACTTTCTTCTTTTATCACAATTTTACAGGTATAAAATAAAAATAAAATTGCATATAGGTATATCCTTAAAGGAGAAATCAACAGAATGCAACATAAACCTACATTTAATGGAGATTGATGACTTCTGCTAGATATTAAATCACAGCCTAAATCAAGATTACACAACTATATATAATCTAGGTGCATCAAAGCTGGAAAAGAAAAAAATTACCACATTACATCTTGACTATTCTCCCCCTGCTGAATAACTTTCATAATTTCTTTAAAAAATAAATGTGGTATATCATACATTTTTCTCTCTGGAAAGGTAATCTTTAAAGAAAGAACTGATGAGGGACTTCTCACTGTTAAAAAGCAATTTCAACAGTGCAAAGTCCCAGCAATTAAATATACATGTGCAACGATACTCAAATGCTTCTGTTTTCAGGGTTATTATTCATTATTTCAGTTATTGTACCTTAAACACAGCCACATGTTGTTTTAGTATTGTAGATTTCTTTTTATTTTTTATTAATATCTCTCAGCAATTATTTTTTAAATTATATAAAACATTATAAAAGAGAGAAACTCACATGAGAGGTAGCAAAATGTAACTCATATTAAAAACTTTTAGCCCTTTCAATATTTAATCAATTTAAAAATAAGGATCGTTAAAGTGTAATACATCAGGCAAATATCCTCAGTCTCACAACATAAGAAACCTCAAACAAAATGCCAATTACAATGGGCATGACTTATAATAACCTTAAATATATATATACAGTATTTTGTTGCTTATGATAGTTTATTCTCATAATTCAGACAGAATAAACAAAAACTGAAATTTAAGAGTAATAATACTGAATAAAAAAAATTTACCTGTAATTTTATCACCAACTGATGGTGGGGGAGGTGGAATAGGTGATGATAGCCCCATTGCATTTGAATGGTGGCTATGTGTCATGGGATGAACCATGCCAATTTGTGTTGGAAGCAGCTGAGGTGGCTGTGGTACAGATACTATAGGCAAAGTAGAATAACCACTACCTCTTCTTTCTTGTGAACGAGGATGACCAACAGGATAATTTGGTGCATAGTTGCTCGGTATCTGTGGTGGAGCAATTGGTGGTGCAGGAGTTCTATATTCTTTAGCTGCACCACGAGAGAGACTGCCACCAGCTCTAATAGGCTGTGGTGGAGTAGGAGGTTTAGTAGTAGGAGCTGGTCCAGCACTGCTTCCATTCAGTGGATTCTGATGTACCGGAGCTAGAGTACGCTTTGATCTTGGAGTATTACTAGTTGTTTTTACTCCGTGACCAATGTCATCTAATATAGTATAATCAACAGGTTTTCTGATGTATTTAATTGGTCGCTCTTGGTTTGCAGGTGCTAAAATTTTGTGCTGACGAGTTGTATTCTTATTAGTGGTCAAAACTCCTATTTCTCTTCGGGCTATTTTTTCTTTATGAATCATTACAGTTTGGGCTATATGATTAATTTGAGACTCCATTTCAGCTAGTTGTGTTGTCTGTAAATCAAGCATATGCAATAAGTTGTATGCTAGAGTATTAATTTGATATGCAACACTTGCAAGAGACTGAGTAGTATAATTTTTTGTTTCTTCAAGAGCAGATCTTTTATTTGCAGCCTGTAAATAAAAAATGGAAAATCTAAATAAATAAATATATAAAAATTACAATGGAAAAATGATGGTTATTTCCCCTATATTAACATGACACAAAAATTATTCATAGTACAGACCATAGTACTGACCCTGAGAGCAAAGAAAATTTCTCACCAGGTACCTTGGTCTTCTGCTGAGCCTACAAAATTCTCAGACTAGGGAATCAGCATCTTTTCTAATTAATAAGCCAGTATCTCCTCATTATACCAATATGATATTACTTTGCACAATTTATGCTGTACTGTGTAATTTACAGACTTAAATAAACAAAAGTTTTCGTATTAAATAGCAGTTAAAATATTAACAATAATAACCTTACAATATGTATGTCATAATGTAAAATAAATCTTGTTTTTTAGGTCAAAACATGCTAACATTATACATTAAATATGGAGATAATTGTGTTTTCAATAGTAAAAATATACAAGCATAAAAACCTGTCTTTATTCATGAATAACCATAAATGATTTTAATGATCCTATGAATAAAAAAGTCTTCTCTCATAATAGCATGTAATTAGCATTGTTAAGAATAATCTGTAAGTTTCAGAGGGTTTTGCAATAAACTGACTATCTGATAGGAAAAAAAATATATTTAATATTGCTAATGCATTCATGCTAGATTAATTATAAGTAAAAGGAAATTTGTTTCACTGTACAATAGACGTTTATTTTACAGCTGTTTAAGGAAAATAACTCATCAAGTTGTTATTACATACATAGTATTTAAGATTAAATAATTATAAATAGTCAAAAAAATAACATAATTCCAAAATTATCAAAATTATTTAATTATTATACTTTACTAAATAACTGAATTAACAATTACTATTTTACCACTCATAAAAAATGTGCTTTTCATTTATATTCTTTGTATCAAGCCGTAATTTTTTTTCATAGTGACACTATCAAATTTGAGATTCAATCATAATTACAGTAGCAAAATTTAACTTTTGACAGGAATAATTTAAACAAAATAAATATATCATACTAAATTTTGATAATTTCTATTGTGGTCAAATAGGATGCTAAGTATAAAATGTTTGGAATTTTATTAGTCTAAATTTAGTTTTTTAAGGCAATTATAGTTGTATACGTTTAGGTTTCTCACTCACTGCTCACATTGCAGGTTTACTGGTCACCAGAAACGTGCTGACTTCCCTTGTATGTTTGTATTTACAATATAAAATATCAATTAAAATAAGTACATTATAACAACATCCTCATATACAACTCACTTATCAATAATTTAGAAAATTTTATAATTATCACATTAAGTTTTGTAACGTATTAGAATTATTTAACAGCCTATAACTTCAGCATCGCTAATAAAGCAGCGCTAAGGAATGATGAATTCTAAGAACTAATGGGCACACCCCTGCATATCTAGTGAAACAATTAAATACCATCCCATAAGGATCCTTTAGTAAAGGGAAAAAATACTGATTATACACCAACTGAGAGGTAAATTAACAAACCTGCTTAAACTTCCCAACTTACTTTTGCTTATTCCTCACTTAGGTAATAGTACATACCCCTAAAGGTAATAGTACATACCCCTAAAGTAATATTCAGACTCTTTAAATATTCTCAAATTAAAAATTTACAAAATTTAAAAAATGAAATTTAAAGAATACTTATATTCCACAATAATTACTTTATAAAACAACTGAAAATCTATGCATGAAAAAAACTGCAAATTATAAAAAAAACAGGGTACATTTAGAGCTTGTTCACATAGGAGTCTGGTAGTGGAAGCATAAAGGGAATGATGGTGCTGAGATGGAAATAAATGAATCATAGGCATTAAAAATTTCATTGCTAATAGTTTGGAGGTTTGTCATTGGTTAAATATATTTCAATACTTTAACGCTTCCACTACCGGACTCCTATGTGAACAGGCCCTTAGAGACATGCAAAAATAAAATAAGGCCCTGCAGCCTCTTAATGATATATAGAAGAAATCTATAATATTAATATAAAGTAGAGTGAAGTGGGGTAAGGGAAAATGCAAAAACATATAGCTCCACTTTGAATCTAAATAATTTTTTAACAAGTTGTTGTATTTGTATGAAAATTTGCAAGCATACTTTTGGTTATGTTCTACATTTATAGTTTTATTTTTTTTTAAATCTATTCACAACTTTTTTTTGTCATAAATATTTAAAGTTTCTGTGTTTTGCATTCTCACTTGCTCCTGCACTTGGGGCAAGTGAGAATGCGGGTCCCAATAAATCACAGTTGTTTATAGCAAAATAAGTAGGGCAAGAGAAAGAATAGATATTTCATGCTGAATAAAAGGCTATTTTTTTTTACATTCTTTAGTTGTGGAGGTATTTGTTGTTCAAGTTAGCAGTGTTAGCAATGTCCGAATATTAACAAAATAAGTCTATTTGTATTATTTGTTTTAGAGTAACAAATGTATGTTAAAAGTTCAAAAAAAAGTTTTTTTCCCATTGCCTAACCCTATTGAATATTGTAGGATCAAAAAGACATCGAAAAAATTAATTCACTACGCCTTTCAGGCTTTGGCTCTTCCAGGAACACTAACAAATCATCACATGGTACAAAAGGCAACTCAGAAATAGTGACAACAGAATTAGAGATTCAATATATTCACACACAGTTTCTAATGTCCACTCCACTCACATTCACTAACAGTTAGTCTAAACAAGTTAGTTTATTACAATTTACTATTTCAACCTACACCAAAAAATCTAGTTTCAGTTGCATAATTTACTAGTTTTGAATGTTAAGGAATTAATAACAATCATCAGCAGTTCAAGAAATATGGCAAAAGATGGTTGGTTATGAAGTTTCTCCAGCTAGAAAACATATGTTGGGAGGAAAAAATAATTTATATGGCTGTTATAACACAAACGTAGGTTTTTTTTCAGTATATGGGGCCAGTTCTCACTTGCCCTGAGACAAAATTTTTATGGGGCAAGTGAAAACCCTGCAGTACTGAAGTAATAATGCAAATAAAATGGTTTTTATATATTTTATCTATATTCTTCATTTCTTAATGAATAAGTGGGTACTTTCAAAATAACTCTATGTATTGTGGTTAATTAGTTACGATTTTTTTTTTTGGCTAGTACACGAACTTAGGTACCTTAATTAAAATGCAAGGGTTTGGTAGGCATAAAAATTTCTATTCTATATATATTTTTTTTTTAAATAAAAACTTTACATAACAGTAGAGCAAGAATTTTCCTACAAAGTACACTTGAATTTTTTATTTTTTTTTTTTGGAAAAGTTAAATATTTTACGGTTTTAAAAACACGTTCTCACTAACCCCACTTCATCCTATATGACTTAGTATTGAAATACATCATGTTTCTTCAGTCTGAAGTTCCTTTCAAATAACAGAGCCTTAGAATAGAGGAAAGAAGTATGACAGATGTATGGTGACTGCTCAACCATTCAGTAAAAAGTGGTTGCATAAGTTTTACAACTGCTGATGTTTGTGTGCTGTAATTTGTATTTTACATCGATCTTCAGCCATCAGCTACTCATTTTCAAATACAAAAATATACTGTGACTAAAGAAATCAATAAACAGTGATATAATAACCACATTATATTGGAATATACACTAGAATAAAAATTTTGCTTACATGAAAATAATTTGCTTCACAATACTCAGCCACTTTTTCTAAATTCACATGACTGTCACGAAGGCTCTGCCGTCCATCAGGTATTTCACTATCTATGAGTGCAATTAAGTCTGCCATAATCGTCATTTTTACTAGAAATATAAATCATATTATTTACCATCCTCATTTAAAATGATTTATTTAAAGTTAATAAACTCTAGATAACATGGAGCAGTATATTATTTCATATTACTAGTTATAAGATTTAGAGATATACAGCATTTATATGAGAAAATTTAAGCTATATGTATGATTTCTATTTTGGAAGCTTCAATAAAATGCCATAGTGCTGAAATGGCTAGTTCTAAAAAGATGTAAAGCAAAATAATATTTATTTTTCACAATTTTAAACATCCTTTTATAATTCTCTGCTCACAGAAATACTAAATTTCATAAATTACCTTGCAAGCAACACACTTTAAAACAAAATTATTCCAGATGTAAAGAAAGACTTAAAATTAACATAAGAATCATGAAAAAAAATCCAGTTATAACTATTTAATGATGCTTTGATTATAGACTCAGATCACACTGCTACTCAATTATTTGGATAAAAAAAAAAAACTCCTTGGGAAATTAAAACTGCCACAACAGTTAAAAAGCAATAACCAATCCACTACTGGTTACTAGGGTCTGAAAGATGCAAACCACATATGTCATACACATACAAAATATATTTTTTATATATATATATATACACAGAGAGAGAGAGAGAGAGATAAACATGCAGCATAAATTGTTCTTTCGAATAGTATTATATCAACATCCAATATTTTTATTATTGTTCTTTTTTCTGCATTTCAATATAATAACTTTTACTGTTTTAGACAATTATTTTTCTCTTGCAACATCAAATCAAGTAATTGTTGCATAAAGCAATACCCATTACCAAATAAATTAAATCCTGGGTTAAATAACAGCAACCTGCAGCTTCTAATATTTCCAAAATACAGAATAAAAGGCTACATGTCAATTATTAAGTATTGATAATTGTTCCACTCACAAGAAACAAAAAAAAAAAAACTTTTATAATTGCATTAAACCCCAGCTATATAATCATATGCTAAAATATACACCGGATTTTACATAAATAATCTAGTTAAAAACGTAACTAAACAACGCAGGATTCTTACCTTCTTAAAAAGCTTAGCCTTTAAATTTATAAGTATATATAATGTTGGATGTAATTTTTGGATCAAATATTGAATAGGACTCCTTATAAAACAGGCATGAATTTTTTTTTTAATAAAGAAGTTCCAGAGAGAGCTAGTCAGTAATACTTTAGCATACGACAGTGTCGCTAGATGTCATACGCCGGCAGTGCGTTCAGGTTTTCTAAATAAGAACAGTCACAGTACAAATAAACAAAGAACATAACCACACGCTCTTCGAGAACTGCGCTCAATGCAGTATTCTAGCTTTAAACAGCACAGTTTCTCAAGTCGGTCTCCAAGCTTCTCGACTATGTGTATTATTTTGAAAAGGAAAACTCGATTTCACGTATTCTTTCGGATGTTTTCTGACGATGCTTGAGAATAATTTTCAGAAAGGTTGTCCAGATGTTTAGAACATTTTAACTTTTCTGAAATCCTATTTTTTAAATCAAATAATTTTGCAAAATGAAATTGCTGAAATTTCAATGCAAGTGTTTTATTTCGAAACTTTCTTCAAACCAAGCTTGAATGTAACTAGGGATTTTCCATTCACAGTTGGTTTCTACATTTGTATGTATCTCAATTTTTTTTATTTTTTTTTTTTTTTTTAAATAGAACAGAATTTTTTTTCATTTTCAAAAGTAAAATCTAACCTTATTCTACTTTATATTTACTTAATTTTAAAAATTGAGATCTGGTATAATTCTAAAAGATTAATCACTGCATAAAATACTGTTTTTTTTTTCCCCTCCCAAAGAGTCTTCCCAGTTAGGGCCTGTTCACATAGGAGTCCGATGCGTTGCGTTAAGGAAAAGATGACGTTGAGACGAAAATAAACCAATCACAGGCGTTAAAAATTTCATCGCTAATCGTTTAGAGGCGTATGATTGGTTTATTTTCGTCTCAACGTCATCTTTTCCTTAACACAATGCAACGGACTCCTATGTGAACAGGCCCTTAGCCTTATGCAGTCTCTAAATCAAGATAAGACAGAAATTCAGATAATTGAGTAGCTATGGACTCATTGCGATAGGAGGAATCAGTGTGTCTTCAAAGAGTTGTGTGTGTGTTGGGAGGGGGGGGGATTCTTATTTAAGACTATATTTTCCACTGCCAGGACTACCTGAATTTAAGGACTTCAAAAGTTCGATCGACTTCATTATACAAACTTTGGATGAGACTTTGGCGAACATCTGCAGCTCAACTGGACTCGACCATGACTTTGAGATCAGCAAATTATCAGGTATGTGGAAGCACATTGTTGCTTTCACCCTTGGTCCTAACTTTGATAATTTAAAAAACCTAATTGCTATTGTGAGTAAATTTAATACTACTCCGGTAGTCAAAAAATCTAGTAAAAAAATAGAAGAAGTAATGAAGGTAATGAGCCACAAGGTAAGCGAGTTGCTCGCCAAAACTTATTAGACCAGGTAAAATCGGATGTCATCGAAACAAGAAATAAATTTGCCCCCCTTGAGGAAAATCCTGATGATGAAATTGTAACAGATGATACCATCCAAGTAGAAAGAGAACCTAAACCAGAACCATTCTTTATTAAAATGGTTCCAGGTTACCAAAAGATTATCGAAAATATAAACAACCTATTCCAATTTAATTTGCCCAAAACTGTCTCAGGACAGTTTCTTAAGATTTCTCCCACCACCATCGATCAATTTAGAAATATCCAAAGGTACCTTATCGCCACTGAAACTGAATTTTTTGGGAAAAAAAACCCAAGACTGAAAGGCCTCTTAAAGTCCTAATCAAAGGTATCCCCATTGACATCCCAGTAGAGGAAGTCAAACAACAACTCGTAGAATTTGGTTTTGAGGTGAACAGAGTTTCACAACTCAAACGATTTAACACCAAGAAACCTCTCCCGATTTTCCTATGCCACCTCCTACAAAATAAGACTCTTGAGCATATATATGAAATCCGACACTTTTTAGGTTTCGTAGTTAGGGTTGAAGCTTACAAATTCAAAGGTACCAAGCAATGCTTCAACTGCCAAAAATTCCACCATAGTAGTGAAGTTTGCCTTCTACAGCCTGTCTGTATGAAGTGTGCTGGTGAATACTCATCAGCAGCCTGTACTAAACCACGTGATACCCCAGCAAAATGTACTAATTGCAAAGGTGACCACTCATCAAACTATCGTGGTTGCAGTGCTCACCCGGAACAGGTAAAAATTAGTGTAGTGTATTAACTCTAACTGCTAACGTCCATGGACAGTTTAACTGTGACCGAGAGAGTACGCGGAATAGGGAGCGCGGAAAAGTTTCGTTTTCACTCTGTAACTATGTTTCTTGTCAGTGTCGTGTTGTATATAGATGTACCATAGAATTTAATTAAATGTATGATAAATATGATAAAGAGCATTGATTAACACACACACAACAGTCGGCCACAACAGACTGGCGACGAGCACGGGATTCGAAGCCTGTTGATTCGGTAAAATCGAAACAGTGTTCTTCCAAAGGATAGGGTAAAAAACCCGAAGACGGCTCAAGGTAAAAGTTGTTTATCTTTTTGATCAGAGGAGAAAATGGAGCAGCAAATTGCTGAATTATTGCGTCAGAATCAGGAACTGATTCGAGCTTTGCAAAATAAAGAAAACGGTTCTCATAATAAAGTTACCGTACAGTTTGAGAAGTTCAATGAAGAATATGAAAACTTCGATAGTTTTATTGAACGTTTTGAAACATACCTTGATGTGCAACAAGTAACGGTTGATAAAAGGGCTAAAGTTTTTATTTCATCACTTAGTCCGAAGTTATATCAATTGCTAAAAAATCTGCTGGCTCCTGACATCCCTTCTGACCAAAGTTTAGAGAAATTAAAAGATGTTCTTAAAAAAACATTTGACTCCTAAACCTTTAATTATCCCTTCCCGCCATAAATTTCTTAATCGTAAACAGAATGAGGGGGAAAGTATAAATAACTACATAGCGGAACTCAGAGCACTTGCAATAAATTGTGACTATGATAATAATATGTGAATATTATGTTACGCGATGTGTTTGTTAGCGGCTTAAAAGATAAGGCAATTTTAGATAGATTATTTGAAGAGGATAATATTGATCTAGAGAAAACTTTGCAAATTGCGTTAGCTATGGAAAAGGCATTAGAGGGGCAAATGATGTTATGGGTCGTTCTTCTGGAATCAATGTAATACATGTAGGGAAAAAAAATAAACCTTACATGAAATCAAACAAGAAACAAAATTTTGTGGAAAAGCAGAAGAAAGGTGACTTTTGTACGCGGTGCACAGGTACAAACCATAATAAACAAAATTGTAACTTATTTCTAGTAAATGCAATTTTTGTTCGAAGATCGGGCATATCCAAAAGGCATGTTTTTTTGCAAAGAAAGCTAATGCCACTTCTGTGAAACAAAAACAGGTAAATTTAAATGAGGTTAATCAAACCAAAACCAAGTTCCGTTGTATAAATTGAATTCTGATGAAGGTACATTACGTGAGGGAAAAACCGAAACGACCTCCAATAATGATCAGTTTAAAAAATTGAGAATAAAAACTGTGTAATGGAATTAGATACGGGGGGAAAGGTAAGCGTAATGAGTATAAGAAATTTCAGGGAAATTTCAAATAAGAAAATTCAACCTACTAACTTAGTTTTTCGAACTTATAAAGGTGACTCATTGGTACCCATGGGGTATGTCACTGTGAAAGTAGAATATAAAAATCAAACTTGAATTTGAACTTGTACATTGTAAAGGAAAACTTGGATACGATTCTAGGTCGCGAATGGCTTTATAAGATAAATCTTGATTGGAATGCCATAAACACATTAAAAGTGGAAACGAAAGTGAACTTAAATAAACTTTTGGAGGAATATAAAGAAATTTTGATAACAAACTTGGGGAAATAAACAACCATGAAGTTCAGTTGGAATTGAAACCAAATGTCAAACCAAAATTTGTAGGTTTAGAACGGTACCCTTTGCTCTAAAAAGTCGAGTCGAAAACGAAATCGAAAGACTAGAAAAAGAGGCATCATAGAAAAGGTAGAAAGTTCGGAATGGCTACGCCTGTGGTACCAATGTTAAGCCAGATGGTAGCATACGTCTATGTGCGGATTATTCAGTTACCCTAAATCCAAATTTAATTGTACCTCAGCACCCCTTACCAAGACTCGAAGAAATATTCACAAGCTTGAATGGGGGAAAACAATTTTCAAAAATAGACTTCAAACATGCATATTTGCAAATGCAAGTTCATCCTGAAAGTCAAAAATTGTTAACAATTAACACGCATAAAGGATTGTTTATCTGTAAAAGGCTGATGTATGGGTTAAATGGAGCACCTGCCATTTGGCAGCGCTATGTTGATGGGTTGTTTCATGGCATAGACGGTGTTAAGGTATTTATGGATGATGCGAGAATCACCGGAGTTGACGAAAGTTCACATTTTAAAGCTTTAGAAATTTTTTTCAAAAAGTGTAAAGAACATGGCCTAAAACTCAATTTAAGTAAAAGTCAGTTTTTTCAAAATGAGATTAATTTTCTGGGACATAAAATTGATTCTAATGGATTACACAAAACTGATGAAAAAATTTCTGCTATTGTGAAAGCCCCAGTACCTAAGGATGTACAGGAAGTAAAGAGTTTTTTGGGATTGGTAAAGTTCTATGGGAAATTCTGTCCAAATTTGGCTACTATAGCAAATCCGCTAAATAACTTAACTAAAAAGGGAATCAATTTAATTGGTCTAGGGGTTGTCAGGATGCTTTTGATCAAATAAAAAAAAGAAATCTGTTCACCTAGAGTGCTGGTTTCATTATGTACCAAACTTACCTCTATTGCTGGCAACTGATGCTTCACCAGTGGTGTAGGTTGTGTGTTATCTCACCTACTGCCAGATGGAACAGAAAGACCAATAGCCTTTGCATCAAAGACTTAACGAAAACAGAACAGAAATACTCCCAAATGACAAAGAAGCTCTTGCAATAGTATGGGCAGTAAAGAAATTTTATTTGTATTTAAAAGGCAGAAGATTCACCTTGATAACCGATCATAAACCGTTAGTTGCAATATTTGGATCAAAGCGAGGACTCCCAATACTAACAGCTACCAGACTTTACATTATGCACTAACCTTGCAGTCTTTCCAGTTTGACATAGTTATCGGAATACTCAAGACCACGGGAATGCAGATTTTCTCTCTCGATTTCCCAAAACTTCAGAAGAATTAGAAGTTAAAGGACGACATTACGATGTTCCAGATGTCGCAAATTGAAACCCTACCTATCACTTCAAAGGATTTGCGGGAAGCAACAGGGAAGGATGAGGAATTGGGTCTACTTTTGGAAGCCTTGAGGAAGGGCCAAAATTAGAAGGGAGAGAAGCCCAATATACCATAGAAGATGGATGTATTATTTACGGCAGAGAGTTTGTATTCCAAAGAGATACCAGAAAAATGTCTTGGAAGAGTTGCACCAAGGGCATTCTGGGTATGGTTAAGATGAAGGCGATTGCCAGGTCGTTCGTTTATTGGAAAAACATCGATAAAGACATCGAAGAAGCTGCAAGAAATTGTGTTGACTGTGCCAGACATAAAGCTGATCCTGCGAAGTGAAAGTCCATCATTGGGAATACCCGAGTACGCCCTGGGAGCGTGTGCATGTGGATTTTGCTGGTCCTATATTTGAATATATGTTCCTGTTAATAGTGGATGCACATTCCAAATGGTTGGAAGTTTATCCGATGAAGAAAACCACAACAAACAAAACCAACGAGTGTCTCAGAGACTGCTTTGCGAGATTTGGGTTGCCAGTTGTACTAGTAAGTGACAACGACCACAGTTTTCGTCTTACGAATTTCAGAGATTATGCTGACTAATGGCTAAAAACACAAACTAGCGCACCATTCAAGCCGTCGAGCAATTGTCAAGCCGAACGCTATGTGTATACACTGAAGCAATCACTGAGAGCAATGCAAAATTATGATGGTAGTATAGAACAGAAACTAAGTACATTTTTATTGCAATACAGGAAAGCTCCAAACGTTACGACAATGCACAGTCCATCCATGCTATTCTTAAAACGAGATATTAGAACAAGCTTGATTTACTTTTACCTGACTTAAAATCAAGAATCCAGGAAAGGGTAAGAAAGGGTGTATTTGAATTTCAAGATAGAAAATTCAATATTGGTGATTCTGTGGCAGTCAGAGATTACCGAGCAACTAATTCAAAATGGAAGTTTGGACAAGTTGTAAATCAAGACGGTGCTCTCCACTATACCATTGATGTTCAGGGCATACTAGTGAGAAGGCATGTTGATCAAATTCGTCAGTGGGGAATAAGTGCAAGAAAGTGATTCCGTACGAAATGTATTTCGTAGGTTCCCTACTGGAAATTTTACTGAGAATGCCTCAGAAGTCCAGCACAGTGATAGTCCCTACCTCTCATCAGGGCCCAAATAAAAAGGCTGAAGTTCAGCTTCACCAGCAGTGTCATCAGCTGATATCCCTGTTCAGGACTCATCACCAGTGCACTCAAAACCGTCATCGACTCAAACCAGTACACCTTCAAGCCAGTCTAGTACACCACCAGTGCACGACATCCCAAGCCATGTGCCTAGGACGCTCTGGAAGAATCCGAAGACCACCCCAGAGACTTGATCTTTAATAAAGGGGGAGGAGATGTAGTGTATTAACTCTAACTGCTAACGTCCATGGACAGTTTAACTGTGACCGAGATAGTACGCGGAATAGGGAGCGCGGAAAAGTTTCGTTTTCACTCTGTAACTATGTTTCTTGTCAGTGTCGTGTTGTATATAGATGTACCATAGAATTTAATTAAATGTATGATAAATATGATAAAGAGCATTGATTAACACACACACAACAGTCGGCCACAACAATTAGACGTAACCAAATCAAGACCATAAAAGAAGTGGCCAAAGCCGGTAATTATACTCCCCAACTAATTGTCCCAACAAACTCAGGAAATACCTTTGCTAGCAAACCCTTTAATTCAACAATTTCTTACAGCCAGGCTGTTCAGCCCAATAACTTCCCTTTTCCCACTATAACGACTGAACAAACCACTAATATTGTAACTCCTGCTAATTCTACTATTGAAACTCCAACCTCTAGAGTAACGCCAATGGGAAACCTTGACGGCACACTAAATAAACTTTTAAAAATTAGGGATGTTCTTAAGAATTAAACAACTCTGTTACGAATGGAATATACCAGATTTTTAATTACTTAGTTGATAAACTAACTCACCGTCTATAATAACGTTCTTTATGCTGCTCACAAGAGGAAGCCACCTCTTCTGCCCCTTAAATGCTCCCTCTACTTCTTCGCAATTTCTGTTCTGAGCTGGAATGCTGATGGCTTGCTTACACGTATTCATGAGCTTCGGGAGTTTGTTATTAAGAACCCCGTTGATCTTATTCTGGTACAGGAGGTGAAGTGTCCCACCCCCAGAACACTTAAAATTCAAAACTACAGTCTGTAATTCACTCCCCACTTGACCCTAATACTACGCGCCCCTACGTTTCGGTGGCACGGCGATCTATTCAAACGGAATATTAAACATAACCATCTCCCCAGTATTAACTTACATACCATTGAAAACCACAGTTGTTAAAATTTGGATAAACTCTAGTACTACTCTCACCTTGTTTCCACTTACTTAAGAATTATCGATGGTAGACCCTGTAACGCGTGATCGAGGTAGCAATCGACTCGACAAAAAATCAACAGCCAATAAATTTACAATCGACGAATTTATTCAATTCGGATGAGAAAATTTGGAGATTGATGATCCGTTACAACAGTTCATGAAAGTCCTCTAAAATGTCCGACTGAGTCCGTTATGAGGAGTTACCACCTTGAGTTCCACTAATTCAATATCATCGAATAGTTCGTTGAAATTAGAGCAAGTCCTCGATTTTCACTCTCTGCAGGGCGGATGACTGCGAGGCACTGTATGAATCAGAGATGATCCGGCCTTGATGATCTCGTTGACTGTACCCAGCTTCCTAGCCGAAGCGAAAAGTTCTCTTCGTGAGAAATAAGCCGCCGACTACGCAAGTCCGCGTATAGCCGTTTTCTTTTCGACCCTGGATGGTCGGAGAGTCTACCAACAGCTTAGCAGGTCGCTAACTGACTTTTTCTCGCCCCGTCTAATTTTGGAATCTCTCGCTCCGTCCAGAGAACTCGTCTCCTTATTGGATCTGCTAATCGGGATGTCATTCTAGACTTTTTCGATTTGCTGGCAGGCAAGGTTGAAATGTCCGTGGTTTCCCAGTGGTCCTGCGCCATTAATCTGGAGCACCGTGGCGAATTTCTGTTTCCGCCAAGTGTCACGTTTATTCCCACCGCTTTGTGTTTCCTTTCGTTCCAGCTCGCTGTCACCTGCTATACGTTAAAGGGGGGGGGCGTGTCGGTCGTTTGCGACAAATTCCAGCCATGTGCTGCGTATATTTTAACTGTGAGAATTATTTAATTCGTCACAATCCCTCCCCCGTTGGGGAGATTTTGTCTGCAGGCAAAATCTGGAAACAAGGGTTAACATGGCTCACCATGACAACATCATAGAGGCAATCATAATTTAATATTTAAAAGTTACAAAATTAAGTACTTAAAAATTTTCAAACAAAAATTATTTGCAACACTATTATACAATTACACACTACTAAATTAGTCAATTAATTACAAATTCTTAAATTATTCAATTGATTACACATTATTAAATTACTCTTTTATTCTGACAGCATCCTGCTCAAACAGTCTGCGTTCAATTTCCTTTTCAGAGAATTATAGCAAAATATACATCCTTTTAACTAATTTCCGTTGAAGAAATCTATCACTAACCAAAATTCGTGTATGTTTCTTTTCTAGTAAAACATACCATATACAAGTCATTTAAACTAAATTCCCTTCGGAAAGCCTAGCGGCGTTTCCAAAAACCGTCTCATTATTTTTAACAAAAACAGAACAGTTATACAATTGGACACATTATTAAGTAACCTCCCTACATAGAAATAAGCAATTTAAAATTCAATTAACAACACAAAAAATCAACACAGTAATACGATTAAATTCCTAGGTTTCCTTTTCACACGGATTACCTAGATCATTATAACTACATTTGACCCTAAGTATTTCGTTTGAAAGGTTCGAATTTCTCGAAACTACACCTTTTAAATTTGGATGTAACTTTCTGACTCACATCCCACTTGTTGTGAAGTGCCCAAGAAAACTTTTCACTGGGTCTCGGTAAGTCAACCGTTCCCTTTATCTTAGAAAATTTCCCCAACTTTCTCTTCTGCCTAAGTCCTAGACAAATTTGTGCCTTCTTGGCTAATTTACTTTCATTCCCAAATTTTGAGCTCTCATAAGCCCAGAACAAATTTTCCTCACGCATTTCGCGTCGCCCTCGAGTTCTTAATAATAGCTTATTGAGTTCCTCTTTCGGTTTCTCATTTATTCCTGGGGACTCAACATTTTTGGCTGTCTCAGTCTTATGCAACCCCACTTTCAGTGCGTCACTACTGAAACATCTGGTCATTCCATTCTCCTGGGGAGATATACCACGCTCGACCCTATTGTTCGCGTTTCCCTTAAACTCCGTCGAAACTTGACAATCAAGGTTGGGCGGATTAGCGCTCCTCCTCTGGCTTGGAGGTTCAACAATGACTTTTCCTAAACCTCCCACTTGGAAAGAAATGCCCACAAAAGACTCTGAACTCGTCTTCGTTAAAAGTGAGTGCGGTTTCACGAAACCAGTTTGCCTCTGGTCAGAATTAGATCCCTGAAAAATAGTTGCAGGGGAACTTCCCTCAATTCCTGTTTCAATCCTGTGACAAAACGCAAGTTCCGGCCTTTCGCCTGACCGAAATTCGTCTCTATTCTTACAGAGTAATTTATTTGGTTCCCTCAGAGTTTCGGCTCCTACGAATTCCCTAAGGATACCCTCGCTAAATTTTGGCTCAGTCTCTTGACTCGTTTCCTTTTTGCGTCGACTTTCTCGCGTCACTACCGCATTAATTTTCTGAAAATTATTTTCATGGGAGTCAATTAATTTTTGGGTGGAATTCCCCAATAAATAATGGTTCATCTCTACGGATTTCCCTACGATAGCTGCTTTCGTCAAAATGGTTCCAAATTCGGGGCTCTCTAATTTATCCGAGCTCGCGGTAAGCACCTCAATTCATTTTCTAGGGGCTGCCTTACCCTATTTTTTCCCCCTGTAAAATCCTCGGGTTAGTCACGAGTAATGGAGCTAAATCAAGACTACTACCTGTATCTCGTAAAATAGTCATTATCCCTAGAATTTACCTTGGGCCTGGCTTAAATAGGGTTTAAAAGAAGGATCACAATTTTTCGTCACGCCAGATAAGTTTATAATTCCCACCTCCTTCCTGGGTTCGGGGGCATTTGGTTTAAATGTGCCCTGGTGATTACAATATAGCATACGATTTCCTTCTTACGTTCAAACTCCCTCGGTCGAAATTCAGGAATCTATATTCCTAGCACTATGTCCATTGTTTTGCCCGCTCTCGCTAGTTTCAACTCTTTTCTCAACCTGGGGTTTTTCAGTTTTCGGGCGGTCTACGACTCTCTTTTCCGTAGATTTAAAACTTTGGGGCTTCTTTAAGAAGCGTCTAGATGCTTCATAATGGTCTAGTTTCTTTGCTAGATCATCCGGATCATTAAGGTTTCCCCAGTCATCTATGAAATGTTCTTTCATTTCATTAGGGGCGCGTTTTTTCAACTGATCCGCTATCATCAGGTCTTTCAAAGTCTCATAATCTATGACCTCGATTCCCTCTAACCAACCTTCTAGGTAGCTACGCAACTCAAAGATGAGATCTTGCCATAGCGTCCCTTCTTGTTTCCTGTGTGTCTGAAATTTTGTTCTAAAGGCCTCTGAGCTAAGCTTAAATCTTTCTAACAACATGGATTTAACATGGTCATAATCATCCCATTTATCGTCCGGTATTTTAACAATTAACTGAGCAATCTCTAGGGGTAGCAATTCAATTAAGTCGGTTACCCAATCAGCCTGATCAATACCTATTTTCCGAGCTTGGCGTTCAAATAATGTAAGAAATAAAGCCATATCGGACTTTTCTGAGTCGTATTTTTGCATTCTAAGGGTTTTGCGGGGTCTCGCGCTCTCATTACTCGCAGAAGCTACGCTAGCGGTTTCGGCGCTCGCGTTAGCCGTAACTTCTCAAGTTCAAAATCTCGTTCCTCCCTTAATTTTGTGATTCAAATTCCTCTAGCTTCAACTTTTAATCTATCCTCGATTATGGTTTCCAGCATAATTGGCACTTTCTTCGTCATAATCTTCGCTCCTACGATTTTCTTAGAGAGGTCTATTATCGTCCTCTTCATCCCCCACCTCTAATCGAAATTCCCTGGCGAGGTTTTGAAGATCGGCTTTTCTATGCCGTTTTAAGAAGGCCATATTAATATCTTACAATTTTTACTGGACACAAGTTCCTAGACAATTTTACACCTCCTAGCTTCCCTTCCCAAAATTTCACAAAATACATATTACACTCAGAAATACCATAATTCACAATTTCTTATCGACTTAGCAGAAGAAAAGGAACTGTTCTTCCATTCAATCGCAACTGCTTTTGAGTAGGGTAGAAAAGCTTAACCTCTACAATCGTTGTTTGCTTTCAAATTACAACATACCATAAAGAATCAATAATTCGATTTCTAGCAATAATAATATTATTTCAACATCAATATAACACTTAGTTGCAATAAACACTTCTCATATACGACACTAAACTAAATTCTTTCACTGGCTAATTTAATTCGTAATATACACAATTCAAAAATGCACTCAGAACTTTTGCAATTAAGACCACCTTAAAATTTTACTCAATTAATTTTATAATTCAGACTTGCGTACTGTTTGAACAGTTACTGATGCTTGCGCGTAACTCTTGCTCTACACATAAAAAACACAATTCTACTAAATTTTCACTTGTAATATTTTCCACATATTTTAATTCGAACACAATTACTTTTCGATTATAATCAAGTGCATTTACTAATTTATCTTACAGCACCGTTCAACAATTATACATGCGAAACTAAGAATAGTCTTCAATTTAAAATTAACATATATTACTTTTACTTAGCATATATTACTTTTACCAGGACGGGGTGTCCTAACAGGGGTGCTTCCTGGACAGGGTGTCCTACATCTATCTTCGTCGATAATGTGCACAATGTCGTGGGCCGTCGCTGTTGATTAAACGACGATTCTTTATCCTAGTTCGCTGCCACCAATATAAGGCTGTAACGCGTTGATCGAGGTAGCAATCGACACAACAAAAAATCACAGCCAAATAAATTAAAATCGACGAATTTATTTCAATTCGGAGGAGAAAATTTGGAGATTGATGATCCGTTACACAGTTCATGAAAAGTCCTCTAAAATGTCGACTGAGTCCGTTAGGAGGAGTTACCACCTGGAGTTCCGCTAATTCAATATCATCGAATAGTTCGTTGAAATTAGAGCAAGTCCCTCGATTTTCACTCTCTGCAGGGCAGATGACTGCGAGGCACTGTATAGAATCAGGATGATCCGGCCTTGATGATCCGTTGAACTGTACCCAAGCTTTCCTAGCCGAAGCTAAAAGTTCTCTTCGTGAGAAAATAAGCCGCCGACTACGCAAGTCCGCGTATAGCCGTTTTCTTTCGACCCTGGATGGTCGGAGGAGTCTACCACAGCTTAGCAGGTCGCTAACTGACTTTTTCTCGCCCCGTCTAATTTTGGACTCTCTCGCTCCGTCCAGAGAACTCGTCTCCTATTGGATCAGCTAATCGTGATGTCATTCTAGACTTTTGCGATTGCTGGCAGGCAAGTTGAAATGTCCGTGGTTTCCCAGTGGTCCTGCGCCATTAATCTGGAGCACCGTGACGAATTTCTGTTCCGCCAAGATGTCACGTTTTTCCCACCGCTTTGTGTTCCTTTCGTTCCAGCTCGCTGTCACCTGCTATACATTAAAGGGGGGGGGCGTGTCGGTCAGTTGCGACAAATTCCAGCCATGTGCTGCGTATATTTTAATTGTGAGAATTATTTTAATTCGTCACAACCCGTAACTAATGAACTTTCTCAACTTTTTAATCTTGACCATAAAGTTATACTTTTGGTGACTTTAACGCTCACCACCCCTGCTGGAACTGCCAGAATGACCGTTCAGTAACCAGATATGGTACTGAAATTAATTCCTACTCAATTGATAACTCTGTTGATATTGCTTTCCCACTTTATCCCACCAGGCTTGGTGTTTCAGGCTCCCAATCCATCATTGACTTTGCCCTTTTAAACAACATTCACTATCCGTATGAGATTAATACTATTAATGATTTATCCTCTGACCACTTACCTGTTAAACTTGACATTAACTGCAACCCCGTGATCCCTTCTATCATTTCTCCTTATCATACTAATTAGCAGTCCTTCACTAAATTTGTTAATAACTCCTCCCCACCCTTTAATGTTATTAACAGTCCTGATGACATAGACGCTGCTGTTACCTCTATCACTAAGACCATCCAAAGCGCGCTGGAATCTGCTAAGGTCCACTCTCCCCAATATTTCTATCATAAGCTACCCCATTATATTGTTGACCTAATTAAATATAGGAATCATTTCAGGAAAATTTGGCAGCAAACTCGGGACCCCAAAATGCTTAATAATTACAAAAATCTTGACAATCAGGTTAAAATTAAAATCAAAAATTTCAAAAATAATAAATGGAAAGAATTTATTGAGTCACTAGCTCCCACTGATAACTCAGTTTGGCAATATCTTAAGAGAATTAGGAAACCCCATAAGCCCCTTCCAACCTTTAACTCCAGTTCTGATATCTTAACTAGTGACTCTGACAAAATTGAGGCCTTAGCAGCTAATTATGAAACCCAATTCAATCCCCACTCTAGTGTTTTTTGCCCAACTACAATTGATAAAGTCTATGATATCCTCCAGTACTTTCATTCCAGTAATCACAATAGTGAGATCGAAAAAACCACTGTTAGCGAAGTCTTAAATGCAATTAACTCCCTCCCTAATAGAAAAGCCCCTGGTAAAGATGGTATCACCAATAATGCCATTAAAAATCTCCCCCTTCATTATGCCAACTATTTAACTGATTTAATTAATAACATCTTTAAATTTAAATACTACCCACATCCCTGAAAATCGGCCATTATTTTCCCAAATCATAAGCCTGGTGAGGATCCTTCCCTTCCGAAAAACTACAGGCCCATCAGTTTCTTATCTTCTCTTTCTAAAGTGGTTGAACACATTTTTTGCAGCCGTATTCATAATTTTATCAATAGCAATAATATTCTCTCTAATGCCCAATTTGGTTTCAGACCTAAACATTCTACCACACATCAGCTGCTTCGTGTTACTGAGTACATCCATGATGGACTACAGAAGAGAATGCAGACTGGTGCTGTCTTCTTTGTTATTCTTAAAGCCTTTGATACTGTCTGGCACAGTGGCCTTATCTATAAACTGATTAAATTTAAAATGCCAGCTGCCCTAATTAAACTTATACAATCCTATCTTTCGGACAGAACTTTTGCTGTAAGCTATTCTGGTACCACTTCAGACCTACGCCCTGTTCATGCGGGAGTTCCTCAAGGTTCTAAACTCGGACCGGTTTTATTGAACTTATTTCTAAATGATATCCCCACCACCCCGAACACTTCGCTTGACACAGCCATTCTCGCTAAAAACCATAATGTCAGATATATGCATACTTACCTCCAACGTCACATTAACATTCTTGAGCGCTGGTTTGATAAATGGCGTATTAAATTAAATCCCAGTAAAACAAAAGCTATCTTTTTTTCATACAATAGGATTCCCCCACCCCCAGTTAACGTTTATGGTCAGCTCATCCACTTTGAAAGGGAAGTGAAATATTTGGGTATCTTCATGGATAGTAGCTTACTTGGAAGAAAAATATTAATAATCTCCAAATATCTGCAAATTTTTTAAAGCTAGAAAAGATATCGCCCACCTCCTGTTCCAGAAGGAGATGAGTATAGAAGATAAACTTTTGCTTTACAAAACAGTACTTCGACCTATACTTCTTTATGCAGTACCTGTATGGGGGTCAGCGGCTAACAGTCATGTCCAGAAATTGCAATGCACACAAAATAAAACTTTACGTCTAATCACTAAAGCCAATAGATATAAAACTAACTACTCCCTCCACAAAGATCTAAGTATTGAACCCATTCGCCTGACTATAATTAATCTCGCCACTAAATTTTATAATAGTCTTTACTCCACCCCTAATGAAGAAATTGCCAATCTTCCTTATTATGACAATAGAGAATTTAATCGTAGACCTAGAGCGACTCTAGTGCTTGACACTGGGATTACTCCCAACTCTTCTTTCCCCTAATTTAAAATTTCTTTTTTCTTTCTTTTTGTCATTCCGTTTTCCTTTAATTCTTTCTAGACCGCTTTTTTCCCCTCCCCATTTTTCCTAATTATATGCAGTCACATCCTCTTACGCTTTTTTTAAAAGGTAGAGTGTCGTCTCGTTGGTGTAATATGCCTCTACGAATCCTCATGGTCAAATTGTGAGCCGTCCTCCCTGATAATATCTCCTTCTAAGCTCCTGGATCCTGTTTCGTCAACGAATCAGGTTGCGGGACACATTTTGCTCTCGACCTGTAGTTAAGCTTGATCTTTTTTTAACCCTTTGTATACAAATTCATCATCTTGCTTCCTTTTTCGGGACTGTTTTCAAGCACCGGGTTGCTTGATAGTTCTTTCCCATCCTGGGTTTGATCCCAGCATTTACTATCTTTGCTGCTCGCGGTCCTCTGTGGCTCGTCTTCGACTTTTGAGAGTTAATCTTTATATTTGCTTTTATATTTTATGTTATATTGAACATTTTTTTTGTGACAAGTCTTGCTGATTTTAATTTGTGTTAACTTTAACGTACTAAATTCTAACATTTTTTGTTTTTTATTTTTGTAACTTCTTTAATTTATTTTGTACTTTTTTTTCTTCTTTAACTTGATTGATTTCTTCTTGGACCATGCGTGAAAAGCTTCAGTGCTTCCCATATCCATACCGAGGGTAAAGGGCTTGCTTAGCCCTATTTGGAACCTCATGAAAATTTTTTGTCCATGTACATGTATGCCAGGACCACCAAGCAATATGTGACGTCACCTCTAAATTAAGAACTCAGTGGGTTCATTCGCAAATGTTCATACTGAATTCCTCTCATTGGGAATTTTTAATGTTTGATTCATGTAACCGGAACCAATGGATTCATACCACCTCTATTCCGGTTTCAACAATTCTAGCCGAAGGAGGCATTAGTTTTGTTTTGATGGGAAGTTTTTCTTGTTTTTGTTGAAATGTCTCATCAAACGGGAATCAAAGGTAAATCATGCATATTTTGCTCTCGTAAATGAAATATACGTTTTAAAGTCTTAACTAGTATATCTTACTCAGTCTTCCTAGTATTTATGTTGATTTATTAGTACGTGTGAAGTGATTGTACTCGTTATTTAAAGCCTGCCCCCTCTCTTGCAATAGATATGTAACGGTGTTCTGCTGGTTGTTCTATTATGATTGAAAGCGTTGAACACAACCATTATAATGTCTGGTGAACTGAATGAGGCATTTTTTTGCTTGTGATAATCTTTTAAAAAATTTTGTTGTATTCAATCAAATTTGATGTTATAAAGTAAAATTTTATGAAAGTGTATGTTAGATATGTGACATATTTCAGATGAAGGATAATTTTCGGATTTGAAATTATAGGATAACTATACACAACCGAGCGTACCGAAATAAAAATTCTTAAATTACATCATCAAGTTTCTACTCTTAAATTATTTAAGATTATGAAATAATAGTACATTTTTTATTAGATTAACATATGTCATGAATTTAATGAAACGGAAGTGTAAAACGAGAGTACGAATTTTTAAAATTCTTTTAATACAATCATTTTTCATGGATGTTTAAAATCCATATGCTGTCAGTAAACACTGTGGGAGTCTTAAAAAATATTAAACTGGTTATTATAAAATCAACTTTAAATACCTGATTGTTCTGATTTCAAAAAAGTACATAAGTAAAAGAATATCATGTACCAACAGAACACTGGGGCAGAATATATTTCCTAAGACTTGTTTATTCTACAATGTTTAAGAAAATATATGACATAATCTTCTTTGTCAGTTATGGTAATAAATGTCTACAGCTGGTAGATGTATTTGAACAACTAAAGAATGATTCAGAATTTTCAGTATTGGCTTTGTTATTTTCTTAAATAGAATTTGATGACAGATGTCTGTTAACTTACATCAAATATTATAGGAAAATTAGGTTGTATGAGCTGGCTAAAGCTAGATTTTTATATCTTAATTTTTCACATGTAAGAATATTTTTTATTGTGAAACTAATAACTTAGATATTCATCATAATGTTAATCTACCAAATAAAAGAAGTGTTGTTGAATCTAGGCTTATATATTATGATTATGGGAAAAATGTAGCAATTACATCTATTTTTAAAATATGACATATAGCTTATCAAATTGTGTATGATTAGAAAGAAAAAAAATTAGTTTTTTTATTTAGTTTTTAATGGTTATTTGGTCCATGTGACTTTGGCTTTTAAGTTCTATGGTTATTGGTCTTTAATGCTTTTTTTTTTTAAGAGGGAAAATTTCATATAACAGTGTTTTTTTTTTTAAACTTATGGTTTTGATAATCTTTTTGCACATTTGGATTAATGAAAAAAAAAAAAGCATTCTTAAATTTTGTTTTTAAGAAAGGATTTTATATTTACTTAATATTTTCATGTTAAGGGGAGAGGGTATTTATCTTCCCTTTGAGTTCAGATGTTTGTGCTAGAACCCTTACTGTCAGGGAGTTTACTTAATGTTGAACAAAGTGTTTATTTAAAAAATTTTGATTATGAAAGTTGATTTTATTTTATATATTTGTGCTTCTTTTGAAAAAAGTATCGAAAAAATATCTTTACATTGCTTATCATGCAAAATGTGTAAGCTTTAATATTGCTTATCTATTACAATTTTTTCTTTTGTTTACAGCTAATGATGATTTAAAGGCCTTTTTTTAGCAAATGCAAAGATGGTAAGATAAGGGCATTCAAAGTAATGATAAAAGATGGTATGTATTAGTATATATTGCTTTGGTAATATAAAATTTTCTATTATTTTACTAAAATCTTTCAGATAATTTCTTTTCATTTGTTCAGGATGCAATACATAATTTAAACAGTGCTTATCTTACCAAGTTTTATGACTGTGTTATTTGTTTATTAGTAAAATTAGTTTCCTTACTTGTAGTTATGGGAAAAATTCTTGTCTAAAACTCCCTATTCTATGGCAGATTATCTCGTATGAAAATTAACTTCTTTAAGTTCTGGATTGATGTGGGTGAAGTAAGAGAAGACACATATGCTAATGTACACATACATGTGCACAGTTGAACAGGGTGTTTAGCAGACTGGGAAACAGGGTTAGACTTTTTAATTTGCTTATCATGACTAAATGAAGTCCTTTGAGATTGAAAAAGTTTAGAAAAGTAGTTGAAAAACAGTTTAGGATACTTTATTATAGAGAGACATTGAAAATGGATTTTTTGTAAACGTCTTGCAAATCTTTTGTCCAGAATAAATCAACCTTACCTTTAAAAACTGTATTTTTGCACTAAGTTGAATTTTAGAGTTTTTAAAAATTGAATTAGGTTGTTGCACTGAATTATATATTAGTGTTTTATAAACTAAAAAAAGTATTCACATTTCTAGATGAATTTGCTCTATACTTTATAAGCTTAAGCTTTCTGTCATGTTGATCACATTTACAGAATCATTATTATTTTTTAGAAGTTTTATCCAAAATTTTGTATATTTCTTCATATTTTTTTCTTTCTGTGACTAGGAATATTTTTTGGTATATTTGATATCCAAAACTAATCAAATTGTTAGGAGGTACAAGAAGCTGGATGTTTGGAGAAAGTCCCCTACTTCTGATCAGAACTTTTATATCTTTTATTATCTCTGAAGTTTTTTATTTTATTTTTATATGTGATATGTTTTGCCTAGTTTCTCATATTATCTTTCAAGACACTGGGAGTTAATTCTTTCGCCATAATTTTATAAAGATTCTATTTATTCTATAGTTGAGTTTTGAAACACTAACATGACATTCATAGGAAAGTTACAATGGATCTACTTAATCAGATTTCTTTCATTATTTAGCTGAAAACAAACTTAAAAAAGGATGGAACAAATCTAGACTAATAAGTTTGAAATAATGAAAGTTTCTGTTGTTGAATTTCCAAAATTTGTCATTAAGAATAATTTATTTTTTCACCAATTTTGCTTAAAATAATATGGTAAAGGGAAAATTTATGAGTTTTTGAAAAACCATATTTTTATCTAATCATTTATGAAAATTGCTAGCAATCCTCTTTTGCAGTTATTGGTAAGAAAACAATATCATTTTAAATAGTTTTTAATTACAAAATTTGAAAATTTCAATCCAATTCCATCCAAGTCCTGCTTGGTAGATTCATTGTAATAAATGATTGGTGAGAATAAACACTAGGCATTCATACAAAGTTTCTATTTTGAAAAAAAAAAATAGTTGCTTATTATTTTTAATTTAGGCACAAATTAATTCAATCTAAAATGACTCGACGCCGGGGACTTACTAATGAAGAAATCAAAAATATTTTAGAAGAGTCAGATGACTAACATATTGATTTGGATGATGAAATAGACTATCCCGATTTTCAAGATCCAGCACACAATTTACAGTACTCATCCGATTCAGACGAGTGTGAAATGGATATCGATCATGATACCATTCCCCAAAATACAAAGAACAGCGATGCTTTGAGTGATACTGATACGAGATCACTTTCATCAGTTGATGACGCTACAAGCAGCTAATGCCTTCAGGGCTGCAGAACCAATCCTTATTGGTTTCATGCAGATTCAACTTTCCAACCTCGAAGTGAAAATCCCACGCAGAGTTCCCATCGCCTAGTTGTATGTCACTTAAATTGTTCAGCTACCGAATTGGACGTGTTTCTCAAGATATTTCCAAAAAGTCTTATGATTTCGATCTCTCAATGCACAAACCAACGACTCGAAAAGTTAGGACAAACAATTCACCCTACAGACCCCTCTGAAATTATGCTTGTCCTTGGATGCATGCTTGTCATGTCTTACAATAAGGTGCCGAAATTCTCTCATTATTGGTCATCTAATCCTTCTTTGGGAAACGTAGCAATAAAAAATGCTATTTCAAGAGACAGATGTAAAACATTGTTGTCGAAACTATATTTTGCTGAACCAGAGAAGCCAGAAAATGCAAGTAAAACATATTACATTGACGAGGTTGTTTCGTGCCTGAAACAAACCTTCAAACAGTGCCGAAGCGAAAGCGCATATCAATCTATTGATGAATCAATGGCGAAATTCAAGGGACGTTCATCCCTGAAACAATATATGCTGATGAAACCTGTGAAAAGAGGGATAAAAATTTGGCAGCGATGTGATTCAAAAACAGGATATGTATATGACATGAACATTTATTCCGGAAAAGAAACGGGTGAAGTTCAAGGCACACTCGGGGAACGGGTAGTATCAAAGCTAACGGAGACAATCCGAGGAAAAGACGTGATGCTTGCGTTTGACCGATTTTTTACAAGCGTGCACCTGATGGAAACCCTGAAATTTCCTGCTGTTGGTACGTGCATCAAGACACACAAAGATGTTCCTAATTTTACAACAAAACTAAGCAAAAGGGGTGAGGCTGAGTTTCTCGTAACTAAAAATGGAACAATGTGTGTGAGGGTGGCTTGATTCAAAGGAAGTGATGAGCTAAGTAATTGCCACGAAGCTAAATATGCAAAGTAAATCGCACCATGAAAGATGAAGCAAGAAGAATTTGAGTGCCCTGTGACAATCGAATTCTACAACAAATCATGGGAGGTGTAGACCTTGCAGAACCAAATGGCAAATGTCTAATGAATTAGATCGAAAATCTTGCAAGTGGTGGGAAAAAAGTATTTTTTTGCCTATTGATGAGCGCAGTGGTCAACACATGGATTGCGTACTGCGAACTCAAACATCGAAAAAACCCCACTTCTTGAGTTCATTGTACCTCTTGCAGAAGCCTTGATGGCGTCCGGAAAGCTCAACGCACAGTATCAACGCCGTAGAGGAACTGGACGCCCATCGAAAACATCACGAAGCTTACTCAATGTTGGTGACCATCTGCCTGTAACAACAAAAACACGACGGCGGTGCCGTAAATGTGCACATCACAAAGAAGGAATTGCACACTAAAATAATGTGCATGATGTGTAATGTCCCATTGTGCATTGATTGTTTCAAACCATACCATTCATAATTAAATTTTTATGACTAGAAAATCATTGGTTTCTTTACAAAATTTACTCATTGAAGACTACTGGGACACATATGTCCCAGTTGTCAGGACTGATGGGACATATATGTCCCGGTCCTAAATCAGTATTTAAAATCTTCCTAAAAATATAACATCTTAGTTTTAGCATTCGAGTGTGCCCTACTCATAGTTTATGCTACCAAAATTGTTCTGTTTAAAAAAAAAAAACTTGTCGCGAAAGGGGTTTAAGTTTTTATTTTTTGTATTTATGTGTTTTAAGATCCTGTGTGTGCTTACGAGTTTAATAACCCAGGAGTAAGTTTGTGTTTCCAATTTATTATGTTTACTACCTCTGTTCTATATTTTGTTTACATTTCGCACTTTAAGCCTAACATGTCTACGGAATCTCCCTTGGCGACAGTTGGGCCACTTGTCGCCAAGGGTGGTGCGTCTGAAAAAAGCTGTTCCAAAAAATTTACCCAATCTGAAATTCACGAAATTTTTTTTTCTCAGAAAACTCTCTACCTTTCATTTTTCAGTGTTGGAGCTATGAAATTAATCAAGAATAGGATCACTAACTTGGAAGAATTAATCTTAGGAAATATTCATTGCGGATAGAAAGATTTAAGCTTTTGCTATAAAAAACAGGTTACAGTAAACAAATTATTTAGGAAGTCTGCCCAAGAATGGAGACATTAAAAATAGTGTCTAAAACAAATAAAAAGAAGAAAAAGTATCTTGTAGTTTCATGTTTAAAGTGAATTTCGGTATTGTGTTCATAAACTATTCAAATAAAATTCATACACAAATCACATACATATAACATATGATTACTATTTGATATTTTAAATAAAACATGATTATATAGTAGTTTATATTGTTGTTTTACAAATAGGTATGAGTTAAAACAATTTAAAAGTATCTGAAAACATATTAATTTTGGTCCTTAAAAATTTCTCTCTCAATTAAATTTTTTTTTTTTTAAATTTTGCCTTAAAATATAAGGATGAATGCTGACAAGAATTGCAGTTAAAAAACATTTTAACTTTTTGCATGTACTGCAGAGAAATAAATTTGTAACTAATGAGGAAAGCACATCAGCAAACTTTTTTTTTTCATCCATATCCCAGAAATGATTTTTGGTATTTTTGGTTGTATACTGAGAGATGATACAACTTTGCTTGTATATATTAAACAAAATATAACTTATGCTTTTTTATCATGTAGATTAAAAAACAATGGTTGATGTGTTCTTGGTTTATATTAAAACAAAAATTAATTAACTTGTTTATTATACCTGCTTTCTAAGGAAAAGTAGAATAAACTCTTTTATAATGACCAGTGTGTGTTTATATATATATATATATATATCTGGAGAAAGGATTAAATGCTGAAGCAGTTGAACTAGAAAATTTAGGTAAGTCAGACCTTGAAAATGTTAGGGAAAAATTTGGATATGACTGGCATAACCATAGAATATTAAACAACTTTAATTATGACCCCTGTCAGAGATGATGACTGACACTGGTTGAATGGCTAGGTTGCTGGCATTCAATATCTCCGAGTTAGTGGGTTTGAGTCCTACTTTTGGCATGGATATTTCTAGCTGTTTGGAATCTGCTTCAAACTGTAGGTCCCGTTCTGATCAGCCCTTGTGTACCAAAAAGTTACAGTAGTGCTCCAAACCAACCACCCTTATTGAATATGGTTTGTATAAAAAAGAATGTGTGCAAATAACAGAGCAAGCAATTTGTTCTAGAGTTATAATAACCTGGTCACAAATAGATTATTATGCATTGTTGATACTTTAAGTGAACTACCACTTTTGTCTTGAATTTTTTAACTGCCAGGCTTGTCAAAGTAAGTGTTTTTAGCATTGGTAGAAACAAGAATATCATAATTGTCAGTAGTTGTAAATGTTAAGAATATATCTTATTCTTACTCATGCACTGCAGATTTTGGCTTTCAAGAAATCTGTATACTCAAATGCACCTTTCTAATTTTTAAAGTGTTGAATTGGGGATGACATATGTAATTTGTTATATTTATTTTTAAAAGTAATTCAATATATAGTCATTTAACTTTCTTTCCTTTGCATTAAAAGTAGAATAGTACAAGGCATTAATTTTAACAAACATTTTCCAAGTCCTTTTTATTATCATCTTTTATATTATACTTAACAGTTACTTTAAAAAACTAACAATGGTGATAAAAGCCGAAGAAAATTGATTGTTGAGTGAAGTATATGTAAATCTCTAATTAGGTTGGCAAGTTGATTTTAACATTATAACATCTGGATACCGTGCACTTTGCTTCATGCCAAAAATGTTAATTGAAGTCACAAAAGGCTTTAAACTAATTGCCATATTTTTCGTAGAATAAGACATACCGGATGATAAGATGCACTTCAAATTTATGGGTAGATTTTTAGAAAAGATTTTGTTAGGTATATGAAGATATTTTCAATTTCTTTCTTAATTAAGATAATATCTTATTAATAATATATATAATAAATAATATATATATATAATAACTATGCATATAATATATATAATAAAATATTCATTTTATTTTAATGTTACCTTCAGACCATAAGACATACCAAAATTGTAATTTTTTTGTGAAAAGGTGCATCTTATGGTCCAAAAAATACGGTAATTGATGAATTTCATTATTTTCTACACCTGAATACCTTTAGCCATTATTAGATAAAGTTTAAGAAAATCAGAATAAAAACTTACATCAGTGCTCCTTTCTATAATAAAATATCAAATGATTTCTTTGATTTAATAGTTAAATAGGCACTTCTTCCTTAAATTTTCAATATGAAAGGTTGTTAACATCAGTGACACTCATGGAGAATTTGTGGAGATTTGTAATTTCTGAGAAATGCTTTTATAGACAAGGTGGAATGTAAAATATAAATAAGGCGTGATCGAGTCCATAAGAACACTAAAAAAATTTTTTGTGAATATTCTCAGGTATTGTTAAACAATTTAGTCGAACACCATTTACATCTAGAAATGAAAATAATCTTTAAAATTTGCTATAAAAGACAGTAAAAAGGGAGCTCAATTTAAATTTTTTAAAGTAAAAACTGCATTTTTAGTCTTTAGCAGATCAAGATGATTCTTACAGAATAAGCCATGGCAGGCAGATAGCATTCTTTGTGTTTTTTTGCAGGTTTTGTGCTAATTGTCTGCTTTTAGTTTATGTAAACATTTTGTGGATTTGCTCCTGATACATAGAGTAGATTCTAACCTTAGAAACTTGGATTGAATTCCCTTTTTACTGCCATTATAGTACAATTATAAAGTTCATTTTATTTCCAGATTATTTTAACCAGTAGTGATGCATATTTACTTATAATTTATCTTATAACAAGTTGACATTTTCTGTATTCTTTTATTTTTTAAGTCTTTTGTCAGTCTCTGGTTATGGTGGCTGAAAATTAATCCCTCAGTTTTTAAAGTGTTTTCCCCCATTTCAACTGATATCTTTTTTCTTGTGGCCTACATTATCATTTCTTCAACATGTTAGACAAACCAGATTTCTCTGCAACAAATGTGCAAGTGATTACAAAATAAATGTTTAATTAAAAAAAAAAATCCTAATAACTAGTTGTTTTCATACAGTGATTTACATCATATTTCACCTTGAGGGGGATTCAACCCCTTAGCTCTCTCTGTGGATATACCAAGGGTATTTCTACACTTATCCTGTAACCAACAGCAAGGGATACAACTGTAGAGAGCCAATCTGTTTTGAGTATAAAGGATTTTTATTTTTTTTTAAATTGAAAATTGAGATTGTTGGTAGTTTGTTAAATAAATAAAATTCAGTTTAAGTTATTAATTACAGATGCTGCTCAGAAGTGGTTATTTGCTTTAGGATTCAAAGTAAAAAGCTCTATGACAGGATATATATGTAAGGGATTAAAAATCAGTTTTATTTCAGTGAGCGGATTTGAATCTCTTGTTTAATACCAAACTTTCAAAGAGGGAAAATATTAAGTCCATTTTATTAAATGACTGCCCCAACTATGATGGGATTTCTTTCAAATGATTGGCATATTTTTAATAACCTCCAATGAAAAACGTAGTTTTATGCTGCAGATAGTGTTTATAATTCTTTAAAGCACTCCTTAGACAAAAACGAAGATTGAACAATACCATCAGTGTGTCTGCATGATGTTTATTGTAGTAATTCAGGGGACTTTATTTTATTTAGTTATATTCATTTTCATCCATTTAAATTTTTTTTTTTTTAACCTATGGCTAAAAAAATTAATACCATTAAAACCTAAATACCATTTAAAATATTTACTATCATTATGTTTAGTATGCCTTACATTTACAATTTATGAAAGGAAAATTATTTCTTTGGTTGTTAGTTCATTTTTTGAGTGCTACAGTCTTCTATTACTTCATGAGAGCAAAACTGTGTGGGACCTACAGTTCAGCACTATATAAAGTAGACAACAGATAATGCCAGGAAGGGAAATAACCTCAAAAATGTAATATTATAGTTTTTTGATATTAAGAATTGCATATACATTATGTATAGTTAAAAGTAATTAAACAGAAATTGCCAAAAAGGAATTAATTCTGATTCCAAACTTTGTAAAATTGACTCCCAGATTCCCAGGTCAAAAGTGAGCTTATGATTGGTTCATCTGAATACATTGGAAATTTTAATATGTTTGATTTCATCAAATTTTGTTAGTTGTGGCTTTGTATAGGGTTATAACTGCTAATTTTTTACCTTTGATGAATAAAAGAAAAATGTTTTCTTTACAGTTGTTATCTATTCTAACATAATAGTTGATTTTCTTCTTTCTCTCTCTTTTTTCTTTGTTTTTATACAGTCTGAAGATTAGCCTTTCTTTTGTTTTCTGTGTTTATCTGAAGTTTGTTTTTTAAATCAATTGTTTACATGTAGTTTTAGATTTTGTAGAAGAACTAGTCCTGGATTGGTAGCTGTGACAGTAAGGTGCTTGGCAAGATGGTATCCTTATTATAAAGTTTAAACAATTTTATCATATATTTAAAGGAAGATATCCTTGACTGAATTTGTTCAGTTAAAGTTTTAAAGTATAAATTGCCTCTTAATTTAAAACATGAATTATAAAATTTATATTTCTGATGTAATAGTTTTCGCATATCTAAATTTGTTCTTTTTTGTTTGGTTGTTTGGTAGCAAACAACATATTTTTATTGCTCTCTGGACAGAATTTTCATCATTATACCTGGCCCAGTTCATATAGTAACTGCTAACATCCTTTTATACTAGTTTTTTTGTATGTTCTCCTAAAAGTCAATTGTCTGTTATTTTTTGGGTCAATAACATTGTGTTTATATAAATATTACTTATAATTACCTGCATATAATTTTATTTTTATGAGAAATTATGGACAAGGTTATCACCTGACCAACCATAACTTCCACCTGTCAATTTATTTGCTGTAATCCAAATCGTTTCACCAAAAATCGTTTAAAATGATTAAGTAGAAAAGGGGGGTAAAATCAGTCATGGACAGAGCCCACATGGACATCTGCCCTTATACCTTTTTTTGTTAACCTCAAGTACATTTGACCTGGTATGTTACCAGAAATTTTTTTCTGTTGTATTACTGTCAAATATTGTAAAAATTATGGGCGGTATTAGTATCCAGTTGTAATTTTGTTCTCTCTCAAAATTAAACTCTTTTTTTTTTTCCATCATGAAATGTGCTATTCTGTAGAGTTACCTGGTGTGTTGAAAGAAAACATGTTAGCAGATGCATAATCTTCTGTAAATAGTATGCTTCCGCATGCAATAGAAAAAAAAATCAATATATCGACCAAAATTACTGTTATGGGTTGTATGATGCCAACTATGGACAGGAAATCACAGTGTATGGTATAATATATATATATGTAATATATTAAATATTATGCTCTCAATGAGGAATTTGCACGTTTTTTTATTTTACATTTATGGTATAGAAAATAGAAAAATATGATCGAAAGCATCTTTTTTTTTAGTTTTAGAACTCTAAAAGTTAACATAATTTGTTTTTAAACGCGCACTATTTACTTCGTCTCAAAAACGCTACTTTTCCTACGCGGATACATGTGACGTCACAATGCACTATGGCGAATTTGTTTACTTCGGTGTTTGGATTGTGTTGCGTAGTTTGAGTTTGATATCTAGTGTCTTTTCTTTATTTTTAAGATGTCAAAGTGTGTTACAGAAAATTTTAAATATTGTATAGTACCTTGCTGCACAAGCACAACGGTAAATACACCTGGAAAGCTTTTTTTTAGTGTTCCAACAGATAATGTCAAAAGGAAATCATGGACAGTTGCAATGAAACGCGACGAAAAAAAAAAATCCTCATTCAATAATTTTTTAATTTAGCTATAATTGTGAGTTTTAATGTGATACAGATGATTTGCCAAATCATTGCAGCAAATATGAATTTAAAATACAAGTTTTGACATTTTCCACTTAAATAAATATTTAAATATATTTGTAAACACAACGAGTTTTGTTATGAGTTATATTCTCCAGATGGTGAATTCCACCTAACATGAAACCATTACGAAAGAAAATCATTTTAAACAAATTATTAAGTGTTATATATCATTGGAAAGCTTATGACCTCTAGAACTAGAACGTACTATTGCTTTTTCCTTACATTAAGTTTGTTTTGTAGGGGATGTAATAGGAAAATATCTATTTGTAAGTTTTTTTAGCAAGTAAAATTATCATTTTTATACCTTATTACTTACGTAAATTATGCCACTGAATTTAATTGGAGTAAATTTAATATTAATGTAAAAACTATAAAAGTAAAATAAATGCATGTTTGTGACTGTTTTGAATATAAATAGCCTAGTTAAGGGTACAGCTGCAGCATCATGTATTATATGTAATATCTGTTACAAATAGTTTTTATATTTTTTATTACAGAAAAAAATGACTGATTTTTTATGTCAAGGTTCTGATAAATTACAGGCATGTCTTGTGATGTTATTTTTTAAATTTTTGAACAAATTGACATAATAGATTCACAGATTTTTTTATCTTATGATGCTATAGTACAAATGATGTTCCATTTTATGTAGCATCCGTTACATTAAAGATTTTTTTTTTCAGCTTAAATACACCAGAAATAAATTTTTAAACCTGTCAAGTTTATCTTTAGTTTTTATCAGGAATTGGTTTTATCAGGAAAAAATAATACTCTCCTATTTTGAAGCATTAATATGCATCTCATAATCTTTTTATTATTTATTTTGTGTGTGAATGTTTCGTCCGTTACAATGGAATTCACCAGATGCTGGGTTGGGGGTAGTGATGAAATTTTAAAATAAATACAATTTGTGTGCAAAATGTGACAAAAGCATAAAATATATTAATTATTTTGTAAGTTTATTTTTAATTAATCTTTTTACACTAGTTTTGGGTGCTAGTTTTTTACATAAAATGTATAAAGTATTGTATTAAAAAGATTTTTTTATAACTGCTGAAGTATTTCTAATTATTTATAAATTACTTAAAGCGGGGAAAGCTAACCATGGATGGTCTATTGTATCTACCCCAAACACACTATCATTAAAACTTTTAGATAAAATTAAATATAATACATAAAGGAACTCATCCAAAGATGTTGCACAATCATTGCATTGGACGGAAAGGACATTTTCTTCCTTTTCATTCAACTTGAGTTCCACACTGTAAGTCTTTTTTGTGACATTATGTTCTGGTGTCACCCTTGCATTGACTGTACAGATGTCTCCATCCCTTTTTACCTGAACATATCCTACAGCATTATCTCCATAGCCTTATCGTCCAAATCTAAGTAAAAGTAACTTTCTAAGTACTAAAGCATTAATTTAAAAATGTGTTTTTAAAACACAAAATTATGGAGTTAGAGGATTGTTTAAAATTATTATGAGTAGTAAACATTTGTTTCTTTGCACCACTTAGTATGTGATTAGTCAAAAGTTTAATTATCATGCATAGTTCAGATTTATTATAATTCCTTTACCATTTAAAATACACATATTTCTATGATATGAATGCAGAACACTGAACACATTCGTAAATTTGGTAGTGGTTTTAATTTCTGTCAACTTTCTAATACACAATTAAAAATACTAAATATCCTATAACAGACACTACTTGTAATGTTGCAGAGCTAATTAATTCTACAAAATTAAACATGTACTATGAATGAATAATAATAGAAGCTGTTTATTAAACTTTTAGAGTACGATATTAATTTAATAATATGCATAAACAATGTGTAACTTTAAAGTTTGTGTAAAGCACAACGCACGCCAGCGTTCTACAATCTACATTACATAACTAGAATAATAAATGCAAACAAATATATACATCCCTCTGAACTTTAAATCCTCGTATTTCTGCTCCCATAAAACTTGGATTATTTCCCAAAAAGGAAAACACTGCAAATGAATCCATTTTAGGCAGGTTGTCAGATTGCCCTTTTGCAAAACCGGGTAATAACGCCATGGTAAACAAAACAGAAATAAAACTAAGAATAAAGACGACGATAGAATATAATTTTAAAAAAGGGGGAATAAACAATAGCCACAAACTAAAATTAGAAAAATTAAACCAAATTAGGAAAAAAATATGATTTTAAAATGTTAGTTTAAGAGGAGGAAACGTAGAATCTCGCGCTAGACAAATGTAAACATTGACAGCATGGTGCACTAGTGACGTCAGAACCAATCACGTAGCGTTTTTGAGGGTCACATGATTTTTCAACACTTTGCTTATTTTAAATTTTAAAATTCTTATTATTTAGATCTATATATACGTTTTAATTGATGTTTTCGAACAATTTGATAACTAATCTGTTAATAAAAAATAGAAATGAGCATTTTCCCCACATGTGCAAATTCCTCATTCTAGCATTTAAACTCCCTTTCCTAAATCCAATCCTCAGCAATATTATATATTGCTTTAAAACCCTTAGCTCAGAAACTTCACATGAATCAGTATGCATTTGCCATTCTACATGTGTATATGTCGGGAGTCAGAAGTGGGTTAGCATTACGAGCCCCAAAATCTGCTGACCCTACGAATAAGAATCACATGTACCTCGCCCTCATGTTTAATGTTGAAAGGTGATATTATTCCAAGCCGTCCTTCTGAAAGGAACGGATGTACGTTTGTTGCTCTAATAAATGATTCGACCCGACTACTTCCAAATTTAATTTTATTTTGAGTCTAGCTCCAGCCATGACTAAATATGAGCTAGGTTTGTCCTTTAAGGTTATAGTTATAAGGATGTGATTGTAATGGGTATGTTACATGCATGCATGTGTGTCGTGTGTGTTTGTTTTACTCTTTTTTTCCTTAGAAGTATATAATATTGTAACACAAGGATTAAAGTGTATCTGTTAATCTGAGTTTTTTTTCCCCTTGAATTGTTTCTCAAATTTTTACTTCTGTGATCCTTAATAAATATCAGGATTATGATAAGTTCTGTACTGCCTCTTATTGAACGTCAGCAACCATGCTATGTTTTCTTCAGGGTTAGATTGCCAGAATGAAGCTGGTTATGAATGGGTGTTTATCAGTTGGTCTCCAGACCAACTCACCTGTAATATGTTTTTTTATGTATTCTATCAATGGGTGTTATTAAGTTTACTATGTTTTAATGGCATTTTATTTATCATTAGGTTATATTTAATATTTCTTTTTGATCTCAAAAATAATAGAGTTTATTTACCATCAATATAAAATGTGTATTTTATGCTGGGGGCATTTATTTTTAAAATAAACATAAAGCCTGTTTGGTTAGTGGAACCTCTATGGTTGTCCTAACTCTCTTTTTTATTGGCTTGTTGTCATGATAACACATTATTATGTAATAAGTATACTGGACTTTTTTTGTGTTTAATCGTATAAATTCAATTTCTTGATAGGTCCGGCAAAAAAAAAAAAAAAATGTTATACGCATCAACTAAAAGCCACTTTGAAAAAAGAATTTGGTGGTGGTCATACAAACTGAGTTATTTGGCACCAAAGGGTAGTATTTATTTCAATCCTTTTTCTTTTCAGTTTTCAAGTGCTTTCCTAGTGATAGAATGTATACAAATTTTTTTTAATATCAACTCATGCTTTATGAGAGTTAAAAATATGTTTTATTAAACTTAAAATTTACTTCATGTTTTTTCAATCTGAAAACAGCTAAAAAAAGTTTGCTTTGTAAATGAAACTGTTATCTGTCATCGCATTGAAGAATTAAATTATGTACTTACAGTTTAATAGACTTGTTAAGATATGTGTTAGGTTTTCTGTTTTAGGCATGTGTTAATAAATGTGATGTTTTTCCATCTAAGCAAAAAATATCTTTTCCATGTAGGTTTCCTCTCATAAATGAACTTAAAAGAAGGAAGAATTGCTAACCTTGTGAATATGAATGTCATTGTCATGTTAGTGTGGTATTACAGTATGTGCTCTTGTAGACTAGACAGTCTAAAATTTTGCATGCTTTTCCTTTTTTCTTTTCCCAGTGTAAACTACAAACAAACACTAACTTACTTTGGTGCAAGTTTGATATTATATGCAAATTTGTTTTCAATTTATTTTAATGACACAAATGTTTATATACATATGTACTCAATTCTGATATTGTTATAAACCATTTAAATGGTTTTGAAGCTTTTGAGGTTCATCAATTCCTTAAATGACATGCTATTGATCAAACAAAAAAATGTATGTTTATTCCTTTGATTCTCTAAAAAATTAATTTCTCGGAATATTTAATTTTCTGACTAATCTCATCATTTCTTTTGAGTGCACAAAAAAGAAAGAGAATGTAAGTGATCCACCTACAAGGGGTGGACCTCTGTCGGCACCTTTGCACCCTAGAGAATGAAAAGAATGGCTGTAGGCTCTTAAGTTAAGTTGGTTGGTTGAGAACACCACTCTCAATCAACCAAGCAACCATCCCTAGAGAATGTCTACATATGTGTGTGTGCGTGCATGTGCGTATGTAAGTTTAAACTTCAAAGCATTATTTTCATGTTACATAATTGGGGAATGGTAAATTATTTAAAACCTTAAATTTAGTATAAATATTAAATAGGGGAAGGGATACCATTAGTGAAGAATGGACATTCTCAAATGATGCATGAATAGCAAATTTTTATAAGTCCAAGTCAGATTTTTTTAAAATATAAAAAATTCCATCAACTTTCAAAGCAATAAATTTTAGTAGTAATAAATTTGTGTATTATGTTGTGCAAGGAGTATATTTTCTTAAAACAGTGAAAATAGCAAGTGTTTAAATTATTCTTATATATGTTTAGATTGTATACTTCTCCTTTTTTTTTATAAAACACATAGTAAAAATTATCTTTATGTTTATTTATTAGGAGGATGTTAACTTAAGAGGTTATATGAAGCATGTTGAAAGTGAAATATCACCTCAACCACTTAGTTCTTCTGAAGAAATACTTCTGCAGATTAAGAAAGATGAAGTAAACTTTAGTTTTTAATCTTGATGACTTTATTTACTTTATTGTAATATTAAGCAAGCATCTTTTCTTTTTAAGGTAAAAAAAAAGTCATGATGTAAAATTCACAAATAATTTTATGTATAAGAAAATTCAACTTTTACAGAAATACAAAATGTTTAAGAAATTCAGTTGCTCATTTAAATGTTATAGGTGTTTAGATCAGGTATGTCCAACCTGCAGGCTGCATAAGGCCCCTGACAGTTAGCAGTATGGCCCTACAATATCATAAACTTTATGAGATGAAAAATATCCCTCTCTTCACAATCATGCCCTATTCATGTCATTACTTTATGGCTCTAGCTACATTTGTGGACCACTATTTTTAAAGAGGAAGCAATCAAAGAGTAAAATTAGATTAAATATTTCAGGTGAGAAGGCTTAGGACTCATGAAGAAGGTTGCAATTTTTCCACAAACAAGATGTTTAAGCATGAGTTTCATGAAAACAAGGTGGTAGTTTTCCCCTCCTTTTGTACACCCTGGAGATCACTGTGTGGGTTTGAGGTGGTTGAATCTTTATTTGTTGCATCACAGACACCTTCAATACAAGATATCTTAATACCAAAATTAAAAAAGAAGTCCCTTTTCTCTTATTCATAGTAAAATTTATATCTAAGTCTACTACTTTAATAAAAATTACAGCACTCAGATTTCAAAACAACCACCTACACACTGCAATATGAACTTGTGGAGAAACAGTATTCAGTATTGCTAGATTTAAGAATTAATGCCCATTTCAATTGGAATTTTTTTTTTTTACATTTATATGCTTCCTTGAAGATTGGTTATTGATTTTGCAACACAGATGTTATTAGGTTAAGTTTTGTCCATTTTAATCGTCGTATGGGCTATTTTTATAACTGGTCATAAACAGCAGTATTCCCTTTCCTGAGTATTGAAGGATTATAATGTCAGAAAATTTGCGATCATTCATGAATTCTGCCATGCTAAAATATGCTCGACTTGGTTACTAACTTAGTTATGCAGCTGGTAATAAGTCATTCTGCTTTTTGACACAGTCATGAATACTATTTTCCATAGAATATTTTGACTATAAAATATTATTTATGAAAAATACTTAAATAACTTAAATGATCAATTCCAAGAGAATTTCTTGTAGTCATGGCCTAGTATAATTGATGCCAGGACCTGATAACTGGACCCAGCCCGGCAGTTGAGACACATTGGGTTAGTAGATCTTATGGTTTGTGATGACAAATATTTATAAAATTGTTCACATTATTGATATCATCTTTGTGTGATATGTAGAAGGCTAATATGTCTCCATTTTAATTAAAGATATTCAGACTTTTCTCCATTATGTTGTGTTTATCTTAAAATATTCACTTTTAAATTGCAGTTGGAAAAGAATTTTTACAAGAATGTATGGTATAAAGAATGCTTCTCTGCAGTTATTTTCATGTAGCTTTATTGAATAAAAGTAAATCTGATTCATTGTTAAGAAAATATTATAGTGGATCACAATCTTTACAAAGTAAAAAAATCATACCAGAATAATTTTTGCATGAGGTAATATTGTATACATGTTAAAACATGCCTACTAATTTCCACATAATCTGTACTCTGATAATTGTGATTAGGATTAATATATAAATAATGATATGAACAAATTAGTTTCACTATGCTAATTTTAATTCATTATATTTTTCTCCTGAACTTTCATTTGTATTTTCTTCAATGTTGTCTTGATATTTTAAAAGAATCCAGTTAAAGTTGTATATTTTTTAGCTGGTTGAATTTTTTTAATTGTGTGATTTTTCAGAAAGTATTCACTATTAGATTGACGAATGCATACAAATATACTGTTGAAGACATTTGACCTCATAAAAGTTAAAATTTGGATCAGACGGCTTAAAATATTAGACAGCATTTTTTCTCTTCTCGTGAGATATGCTATGTAGTCTGTATTAAATTGTTCTGCCCTAAGTACTTTGAGTTTTGTGTTTTAATTATTATTGATTAAAATCAAAGTTTTTTTTAATAGAAAATATGCAATGTGCTTTTCTATTTAAACACTATTCTTAGAGGATTGGGATTGTTTGTAATATTGGTGTTATGTGATTGATAAATTTCATTACTTATATAAAAAAGATCTTTCTGTAATTATTGCAGGCTACTGGGGGTATAGATTCTAAGCAGCAAACTATGCAAGGAGTTGCATTCCCTGTCTCTGATGATGTTATTAATGCTCTCTGTGACATGAAAGACTATCGTATAAGCTATTTACAATTGGTAATTTCTCTTGGTTTAATTTTTCCAGTTACATTTTTGCTTAAATTCAAACTTTAGTATTGTATCATATGTATGTGTACTGGTAAGTTTAGATATAATCTAGTCATGTGTTTTCTCTTTCTTTTATATTAGTTACATATTTATTTATCTTATACAGAGTATTGATATGGAGAAGGAAGAAATAAATCTAGAAAGCAGATTATCTATTGATGTTAGCCAATTGAAAGAAAATGTCCCTTCTGATCATGCTAGATATCACTTGTTTCGTCTACCCCATTATTATGAAGGAGATGAGTTCAAAAGTATAGGTATAATAATACTTCTGTTTTATAAATTACATTTTAGTGTACTTAAACCTCATATGTTGTGCTAATTAGTAATGTATAAAAAAATCCTTTAAACTTTATGTATGTTTTTAATGTATTATTTTGTAGTCAGCTATATAAAGTTACAACAGTCTATACATTCAGTAGATGTGTGTAACCATTATGTAAGAAAGCAAGCAGTTTCTTATTGCAAATTCATATATATATTAATTTACTGAAAAGTGATTACTCCCAAATTTTACTTCATACATATTCTAAAATTCACTTTTCTATCAAAGAACAACCCCTTTACTTAAACTCAGTCTATGAATGACCTAATTTTAAAACTATATTAGTCCTTTAGCCTGTGCTGGCAGCTTTCCAGAACACTAAATGGTCCGTAGAATATGCATTTTAAGTAAGACTACCATATAAGGTCAAGAAAACCACTCAAACCACTCTTGTTCCATTCTTGTTGCTATTAATCTCATATTTATTACATACTGAGAATCATTGGTATAATATATAACTATGACCCTACATTCTATCTAATAAATGCCGAGAGACACTTTACTGTGATTACTAAGATGAAGTATAACCAATTAAAAAATTCTAACCCCTGGTGGTCAGAAAATTAAATATCCATTTTATATATGCTTGAAGGGAAATAACCGAACTTTTTTGTCTTCTTTCACTACTGCACACTGACCTTTCTGTTTTATTGTTTAGTATCCTCTTTGTTTTCACATGCTTTACTGTATGAATGCAATACTAACAGTCTTGTGTGCTCTATCCCAGGCGGGGTATTTAAATAAAAGTGTTGTAAGGACTTGGATCTCTTTTTTTACCTGGCTCATGACTGCCTTAATTCTGTATTATTATATGAGCCGTTCACTGCACACATTAACTCCACTTTTTGAAATATCTTAAATTTATGTGTCAAAGCACTTGGTTCAATCATACCTTTTTATATTTATAATAAATTTACCAAATAGTAAAGATTAACACCATTAAATGGCGAAACTATGGATACATTAATATTATATTATTGTACATTATTTCATCATATTTCTCCACTTTATGTTTATGGAGTTAATCAATGTGTGCAGTGAATGACTCGCATGTATTGAAATTATCTTGGATTGCACTGACATGCAATAATGCTTATTTTATTCACTTTCTCAAAATCAGTGTGTCTGAAAGACATTTTTTTCTCAACTTCTCAACCATTTTGTTCCATTAGCATGTAAATTTGCTCACACAGAAATGCAAGTGTTTGCATATCAATGGAAAAATGGGGCTGAATGAAATTCAATTTCTTGGCCATTCAACAAAGGAACTGCTAACTACTCTTTAAACTTCTACGAGTCTTATATAATTGTGATTTTGCAAAACTGCTAAATATAATGCCCTCTGAATATTCAGGAGATGATCTTTTCAGTCAAAATGCATATGTATAGAAATAAAATTTAAAGTATTGATATTATGATTATGGACAAAGAAATACTGAAATTGATTTTAATAGCTAAAAAATAAAAAACACTCTTTTGTTACAGTAAAATTTAAAAACCTTAGTAAAATGTATGACTGAGGTATCTATGGCTTATAAAGAGATTCCTCATAGTCAGTTACACCCAGTCTTATAATTTAATGCCTATATTGAAAGTATGATTTGCAAGAAATTTTGTGAGATGATTTCACTTGAAAGAGCTTTTGCCAATACTGGATAATGTCCTGTCTGTTATTGTAAGAGATAATTGATCATAAAAATTTGTACATTGAGTGATTGTAATAATGCAGTTCTAATCTTTAAGTAAAAAAATGACATGACTGTAGTCATCTCAGTTTAAAATTGTCATATAAATTCTCTGAGTTTTGATAGTGTAGTATGTAAATTATTTAATTGAAATAATTCTTTAATGTAGTTAGTTTAGAAATTTTGTGTAAATATATTTTTAAAGTAGATATTTATATCAAAGTAATTCTTTTGATGATTAAAGTGTTACAGAATTATTTTGAAAATTAATTTTGTATAAACATATTTTTAGTGTTCATATATTCTGTTCCTGGTTACAACTGCTCAGTCAAGGAACGAATGCTGTACTCTAGCTGCAAAGCGCCTTTGCTTAATGTGATAGAAAATAAAATAGGAATAGAGCTTGCAAAAAAGGTTTTTAGTTTTTGATTATCTCTCCTTTTTAATTGTCATATAATAAATTTTATTCTATGATGTTTCATTGACATTGAACTTTATGTAAATTCATTAAGTAATCATGTTTAAAGCAGCATTATTAACATTTTAGGGTAGTTTTAATCATCCAAAAGATTTTATTAGAGTAATTCTTAGGTTTATAAAATATATAACAATAAAAGTCATATGTCCACATTATATTTTAGCAATCAATTTATATCATATTTGTACTTTACCTTAAATTATGACAGACTGGCAGGAGATTCAAAGTTCAAACCTCCTTATATCGTAACATATGTGTTACATAATTCCCCAAAATTATGTTTTGATCATCACTATTGATTCTCTTTATATTCTCTGAAATTTAAAGATTTTATTTGTGAGGTATTTTAATATTTTTTTCACTGTTGACTTTTTTTAAATATCAGATAAAATTGGTTACCTTTTTTTCCCAAGGTAACCAATTTTAATGCACTCTTTTCAGAGTGTACTCAAATGCATTATAATACTGACAAAATTTGCTTTAAAAATAGTTCTTACATAAATATTTCTTTTACAATCATATTACACTTTAAATATTGATAAAAGTGTCCTAGAGTATTGGTGCAATTACATGATTGACCAGTTTTACAATTGAGATATAAAATGTTGTGTCATGTAGAGAGAGTTGCAGGGGAAAAACATATTCTTTGAGCAGGGGAGATCCACAGCTCCAAGAGGTGCACTTTTATATAATACTATTTGTGCTGTATAGAAGGGCTGGACTGAAGCGAGTAGATTATGTTGTTAAGTTAGTCAGAGCATCCAGGGACATGGAGGATCAGTTACTCCTAACTGTCAACTCTTGGCACTTAATGCATACTTGGTACATTGCCTAAATTTGTAGGGCAGGCCAATTTGTATTTTTAAAGATTCTACGGCTACTCTTGTCTAACTTGGTCAATCCGAGCTAAGTGATTACTCCCATTGCATTAAAGAAATTAGGGAACTCTACTGTAAATGAGAGCACAGAGATATGACTTTGTAATTGGTTTCAACATATTATGGGATAAATGATAATGAGGTAGCAGATGATATTTCTGCACTGTCTGAAAATCAGGTCCAGTTGCTGTACCATTGATCTTTCTTTCTAAAGATTTGTGGCTAAGAGGAAAGCTCATGCCAAATGGTGTGAATCATGGAATTTTGTCAGTGTACATCAGCACCTGGACAAATGACAAGTAAGGTCATTTTCCTCATTCAGCAGGAGCCAAATGACCTTACTTGTCTTAGATAGGTCCCTTGAAATATCACCATGTTTGCTGCCAGGGCTAGAATAGGCCATATTGTCACCCAGGCCTTTTTGAAAAAATTCCACCTTTCCAATTCTGATAAATGCCCTGTGTTTCCAGTGGAGATAGAGACATTGGAGCACATCTTGTTTTACTCTACTGGAGGGACCCAATTAAGAGATATATTGACTGGATATGTGACTCACAATCCATTGTTCTTATTTTTTCATTCTCTTTACATATATGTTGCTTTCTGTGTAAATTGAAGACATTGTGACAGCAGTGCTGATGCAGTAGAAACATGCATTAATATGTAGATAGAGAGAGTTGCAGGAGTTAAAAGTGTCTCATCCTCATTTTAGTCCCAAGTATTTTTTCCATTTATAATGTAAAGATAAATGTATCCCTCATTTAATAGCTTAGACAGTACATATCAATATAATAGTTTAATAAACTGTAGTTTTGAAATAAACTTCAATGAAGTTTCATGAATACTATAATAAACTACAATGAGTTTAAATTGTTGGTGACTAAAATGTGTTTATGTCTTTCTGTAATTTATATTTTAATCTTAAGTTTTATGTGAATTTCTTGCAACAAAATCATAATTTTTAAATTTTTATACTTATCAAAATGTCATTTTTTCTAGAATATATATGCAATGTCATTAATAAATATTGTATTCAATCTTTTAAAAAAGCATCTTTCCATTCATTATTATATCAATTTTTTTTTCTTTTGCTCTTTAGATTGAAGTAGATGATGCAGAGGAGCTTACTGAAGAATTTCTTATTGATCAAATTCATCCAAAGCAAAACATTTATAAACCAAAATTTTCTAAGCCAAAAGGTCCTTTAAATCGTGGTGCTAGACGACTTGTTAAAGTCCAAAATGATTCAGAATAGTTAAATGATATAACAATATAAGGATTTATTAAGTATGAATTTTATAGTCAATGACATATTTTATAAATTTTCTTCATAAGCTGTAATTTTTTACATAAAGTTAGATTGTTTTGTACATTTTTTTTCACAGCATAGAAGAATTTTATTAAAGATACCAAGGTACATGTTTCTAGAATCAAATCGTTCTCTCTAGCTGACTAATGTTAATAATTTTTATAAGCTCATACTAATATAGGGTTGTGGTGTTGAAAAAGTTTCTGCATTTCATTTTTTTAAGAATTACTTTATTCATTTGACACAACTCTCTAATTGTTATTATGAATTTGTGTATTGAATAAGTAATTTAACATTAATTATTTATCCACATTTTTTTCTAAATAAAGAACTCGTTTAAGGAACTCTTATTTTAGTCAAAACATAATTAGTAGAGCTTTTAGAAAATGAAATTTGCTTCCTGTATTTCATCTGAAGGTTTTCACATCCAGTTAGCAGAATTTCTTTTATATTGACAGTGACAAAACATGGGGACAATTTAATTTTGCTTTTATTATTAGTTGTGCACAGTACAAATTTATGCTGTAAAATAGAAATTTTTAAAATGGTATGTATTTGATTATTCTAAAGGTGTAAAATAAAAAATGCTCATACATTGTTGTGAAATAATTTCTGTTAGTTTCTGTTTGAGTTTAAATGTAAAATCCCTACATATTTGAACTTAAAATTTTTACGGTAGATTTTTTATATAATGATAAGTTATTATTCTTCCAATTCTATTTAATGTACTTGAAATGTACAAAAGTATAAAATTTCAATGCCCCCAAACTAGAGAAAAAATTCTTCTTTGCAGTTAAGAATAGAAATATTTCTTTAATTCAGTATTAGTTAGTGTTTCTGTTTTTTGTACTTTTTGAATGTTATGAAGTTTTTATATGAAGTGTTATATATTATCATGAAATGTGTAAATATACTTGTAAATAACATGAAACTGGTGCCTTTTCAAATTAAGTTAAATTTTATTTATATGTGAGAAGGCTTTTTGAAGTACATTTCCTTCAACACAAAGTTTTGACAATGAGTCATGTATAAATTTCTGTTTGTATAAAATAGTCAAAAATATGATTTTCATTTATTATTATTATTAATTTTTAATGAAAGTCAAAGGGGCACAATTTAATGTTTTGTATTTGATGAGTTTGACTTTGTGCTCGAATTTGAAAATATTTATAAATTACAGTATTTGTTACTTAGAGTAGCGGATTCTTTCTTTATTATTATATGATGGTGATTTTTCTTTTAGTCATGTTTATACAGATAGATTTTTTCCCCTTATAGAGATTTCATATCCTTTACTTGCTTCCATTTGTGAATAATGTTTGAAAAAGTCATTCTTATGAGTTAGTCAATTTTTTTCTGTTTTTTAAATTTAATCTGGTTACTATTTTACATCTGTATGATGATTTTCATTCAGATTGTAAGTAAATTAATGTTTTAGTCTTTTTCTGTTTGATACATTCACTTAACTTTTTTTTTAATAAAATGACAAGTATTAAAAATTTGAACATTTTAATGATATTCCACTGTTATGCCTTAAAATATTCTAGATAGTTCTGAAATGTGTATATAAAAGAGTTTTCTTGTATGACTTGAACATTTATTAATATTGACTACTGTTGCTATAAGAGCCACTCATTTCTTTTTAATTTGGACTTTTTAAATGTATATTATGGAATAAAGTGCTTTGATATAAGTTTTAAAATATTGAATCACATCTAAAAGGGGAAATATTCTGCCAGTATATGCTTATTATATATATTTTTTTTTAATATTGTAACTTTTCAATGCATAGTTTTTAGCTTATATGACTTATAAGTATTCTATTTAATTTCATAAACAAATTTGAGTAGACCTGAAAAGGTCATGAAAATGATTTGTGTTATTTTTGGATTTGTTAAGTTTTTTTTAATGCCATTTATGTTTCAGTAAATTTCCTCTAATTTATTATCATTAGTGAAAAGTTGATTTATCACAGTTTTTCTTTCTCCACTGTTAGAATTAGTCTATCCCAGGGCTTGAAATAGATCTGAACCAAAATAAAAAGTTCCTATCGAATTGGTTCAAGTGGAATTTTTAATTTTTTTATCCACATGAAACCATTATTTTCTGATGGATTTGATTTTGCTCCAAACGATTTTTATCATTCTGGTTATTTATCTGACCAGGAGCAATTAATGTGATCCAAGTAAGGAATTGTTCAAAGTTGGAACAAAAAATATCTCTCACGAACAGTTTTGCTCCTTTTCCTCTTTAGGAAATTTAAAAATATTATTAAGCTATTCTGATCTGGCTAAAATTTAAAATTTTGGAATTTTTAGGATACGTCTGTACAGAATATTGTTTCAAGCATCCCAGATCCCAGGGTTACCTAATAAACTTTATCATTTTTTGGTATGTATACTATACTTGGTATAGATTTATATACCTATCGTCCTGCATGATAACTTTTGGATAGATTGAGGTAGAGAGTTCAACTTTGGCACAAAAGTAGTTCTTGTCTAGTAGAAGAATAAGTTCTCTGGCTAGCAAAATGTGGCCAAGAAAAAATGGTGAAATTTTGATACAAAATTTTTAAAAGTTCTCAAGATTGAGGTTTTTAACAAATGTCTCAAGTTGGGTGTCTGTTTTTGTATATTTTTTCATTCAGAATCAAACAAAGCTAAAATCAAGTGTACAAATTCAATTGGTTTGCATAATTTCTTTGGAGTTAGAAGGATTCTTTTCACAACAGTGTTTTTCCAAAACTATACTACTCTTGAGTTGAAATGGAAATAATGTGTTAAATTCGCTACATGAACCTTTATTCTTTTCCAAAATAATGACTTTTTTCATTACGTATAGGTATATATAATTTTATGTATACAAGGCATTAATTTATTTTGTAAGAAATATATATTTCTCCAGGACATGGTATTTATTTTTAATTTTGAATGCAAAAAAAAAGTATTGAATTCTCTTGTCTTGTCTTTTTCCTTCTTCTAGGATACTGGGTAGTACACATTAAAAGAAACACCTTAGATAACATAAAGAAAGTGACAAGAACCTTAAATCGCATTTTAGAATGATGAAACAAATTTCTGAAATTTATTTTTATTTATTTATTTATTTATTTTATCGGAATAAAATTTCAAGGAGTGAATTTTTTTCCTCTGAGCTGGATAAATTCAGAAGGATAAAAAACATTTGATCCTTTGGATTCAATCCACAAAGAAACATTATCTGAGAGATCAGGTTTTTTTTGGTTTTTTTTGTTTTTGTTCGTTTGTTCCAGTTCGGATGGAAATCGTTTGACCCTTAATATTTATATTCGGGTTGGAGAGATTTGAGTCAGAGCAAAAAGGTTTGTTCTTAGTATAGATATCTTCAAGCCCTGGTCTACACTGTAGTTGCAACTATGTCCAATGTTGTTTGAAGTAATTTGTGCTCTGTGATCTGATAATGACTTTTTTCTGTAATGTGGTAAGTGGCAACCTTGTTAATGCTAAGGTTTCTAATTTGCATTAGTGATATTTTTGGTACATTATCTGTTTTAAAATGCATTACAGTAAAATGGATTATTATCCTTGAACTGATAAGCAATTACTTAAAACAGATATAACCCATTGTACTGTTACATATTTATGTCTTTCATAAATTTCTGATGAGCACTTGAATTTCTGATTATAAATCATAAGAGAGATTTAAAAGTTTTATTCAAAGTATTTGAAAATTTTCATAGTTACTGAGGTTGGTTTTTTTTTTTTTAATGAAGTTCACAGAATATTTACAATTGTACTCTAGTTTTGTATTAAAGAAACCTTTATGAAATTTCTTTGCTAATGCAAGTTACACATGAATGTTGACCTCTAATTCAATTCTTATATTTTTTATGGGTTGTAATTATGTAATGAACCTATTCTGTTTCTAATTTTGTATCACTTGATGTTTAAGCAGTAAAGCTCAAGTAAACATCACTGAAAATAAGTGTTGATTATTTCTTTTCAGACTTTTCTATTTTCTAAACTAATATATAGGTTATAAATTTTGGCAAACTTATGAATCGATTGGTATACATCTTTTGAGTCTACTCTTCAATGGATCAACAACTGAGATTGTGATTAATAATTAAGGACTCAATTGTAAAGTTTTAGATTGCTTTTATTGACAGAAATATTCTTCTATCTAAAAGTGTGTAAACTATGTTATCTACTAGTATTTCGATACGTCAAATGTGTAACCAAATCAGAGTTACTTCTCTCTCTTTCTCTCTTTTTTTTAATGCCATAGATTTTCCTATTGATTATTACAATTGATTAATGCAATTTTAAACAAAATTGCTACCTTACAGGATTAACTAAACATTCATCAGGGGCTGCCTTTATTGCTTTTATAGATGAGATGATTATACTTACAAAAAAAAATAGGGAAAAAATGGTTTAAGTATGTGTGTGGATTAGTAATATTTATTTATTTATTTGAATTATAATAAAACTAATTACTTATCAAAGAGCTTTGTTATCTAACTCCCATTGAAATACAGATTGCTCCACAGATTTTGAGAATCAATGATTCAGCCCGCTTCTGTTTGCAGTTTTTTTTCTTTCTTAAGACTTTAATAAAGTTGGAAGAGACTAATTTAATGCATTTAGTGAAATAATGTGATTGAAATTTCAGTATAATTCAAGTATAGATTTTAACTTTAAAGAAGATATAAATAAATTGTTAGCAGTATATTTTCAAAGAACCCATTCACTTCTACAAATAGAATGATTTGCAAATTTGGATTGTGCTGTTAATTCTCTTGCCATTAATGGATATTTCAGTAGTAAAATCTATATCACATTTTGTAGTACATATGATTTTTTTCTGATGTGGCCTGAAGTTTTACAATAATCTGCCAATGTATCTACTTATCTCCAGACTTTTATTGGCTGTGTTTTTCTAAGGAGTTCATAAGAGTGAAATCTTGGCCTATTTTAATTGTTAAATACTGTAGAATAGCATGTAATTTTAACATAATTTAGTTTACATACATTGTATATAATATTCATTAGAGACAGTACAGTTTATGCTCTTCAAATAGTATAAATATTTCATTTCATGAAGAATTTGAAAATGAACTTTTGTAGTACTGAAAAATTTGGTTGAAAAGAATGAGCGATTTAATAATGTTATTCATAGTAGATGGGAGGATCAAAATTTTACCATATCTAGAATTATATTATCCAGTAAAAGAAAAGAAAAAATTGTGTTGACTGGGAAAATTGCTTATGGGTAGCTAGATGCCCAGTTAAATATTTTAGCATGAAATGAGTTTTATAAATGGATTTATATTGGGAATTTATGTTCATTGTATAGCAGATTGTTGCACTTTTGAAAATAATAAACATTTTAACAGGCTTATTTATAATCGGGAAGAAAGTCAGAAATTTCCAGTAATGAGATATTGGATTATCACGATGTATTGTTATGTTTCTGCTTGTAAAATATAAACAATAGAAATAAACAAAAAATAAAATAACAAGCATAGACTGCTAAATCACTTTAATATAAAACATATCCTGCAAAGAAAACATTTTCAATAGAGGATAGCGCAGAAGCTTCATATCCCCATAATGAAAAAACAAATAAATAATCCAACAGAGATGGATAAAAATAATACAAATATAGACAAGAAACATACAGAAATCAAGCACTTTGGGCATCCACGCACCAACGGCAAGATTCTGTATAAGTGCCAGAACTGAACCATAAAACAACAGAGGTAACCGACAGGTCTCTTCTTCAGGGGGCCTAACCATGTCAGTTACCTCAAGGGGAACTTTCTGAATAGGATGCAGGTAAGCCCAAAAGACATCCCAAGGCCCCGAGTCCCCCAAGTAAGCAATAAGTGCTTAGGCCCCCTGAAGAAGAGACCTGTCGGTTACCTCTGTTGTTTTATGGTTCAGTTCCGGCACTTATACAGAATCTTGCCGTTGGTGCGTGGATGCCCAAAGTGCTTGATTTCTGTATGTTTCTTGTCTATATTTGTATTATTTTTATCTATCTCTGTTGGATTATTTATGTTTCTGCTTGCAAGATTTGAGGGGAAATATCACAAATTAAACTTACTTCTACATCGCAAATTTTACTTTTTAATTGATGCATGAACACAAGCACCTATAATTCCAGACTGATCTTTATAAAAGTACTTATTTCCAAAATTATGTTTACAAAAGCACCTGTCTGATAATGAGTAGAGTATTTCGGGCCGCAGTCTGAGTATCTCAGTTCCAAACTATCCCAAAATGCTTTGATTTAGAAGGTTACCATACAAGGGTTATAATTTTCTATTTTAATACATTTATGACCTACTAGGCAGCGTCTGGCAAAGTGACATTCGAAACTGAATAATATTTATTATTTTTCTCATTAAAAACGACGTTTCCAGGCGTAGTTTTTCAAAACTCGCATATTTTAAATTAACTAATGTATGCATAAGCGAAATTTCGGTAAGTATGAATAGGGTTTGAACAAAAGTCTCCGCAAAACGGAAGCCATGTTAAATCTCCAAAAGGTTCCTCTGTTTTATTCCCCAAACCTCTAAGATGACCGCCTCTCTCCGAAGACGCGTATACTGCCTCCAGATAAGTTTCTGATGGACGTTATATGATGACAGGTCCCGTTATGCGGTTCTATTCTTAACTCCATTGAGTTTATATCACCTTCCACTGCCTGAAATGCGTAAATCAGGACTCCGATGCTCCTGGTACAACTTGGAAACGATCCTATCAGGACTCGCCTGATAGTTACTCCATTCTTCAATACTTATGCTATTAAACTAAGATGACCAAACGTCCTGGATAATATCCATCGGAACACCTATTAATTCTAGTTTCTATCTAAATCACTGGAATGTGTGGGTTTTTTTTTTAACAATCGAACAAAATATTGGGGTTCTCACAGCGTCAAACGAATGATTGGTGGTGCATTATTTTGCTATATACTCACGTCAGTGAAATTAAATAACTGGATAGTGAAATTAAATATGCGAAATTTAATAACTGGATTGTAAACTTTATCATATAAAAATGTCAGCCGATGGGTACGACTACATTAATTGAGCTCTGAACAGAAAGTAAACAAGTTCGTCGCCAGCAACGACCCCTACTGGAGACACCGGAAGTGATTCTTACATCGGCGCTCTCTATAGGTAACATGGAACATACTCTCATCGTATCAGGGCTTTTGTCCTGATAAAATCAAAGTTTTGTGACATGTCTGAGTGTCTCTTAAGGTTTTACAGTAGCAACACGAACTTATCCAGCTTTACCCAATAGTCAGATCACGGGAGTTGGGAGGAGATCCGTCTTTTCTGTTGAGGACGATGTCGCCGACGATCAGGTTGTGTTCGCGATTCTGCCACTTCGCTGTTGAAGGGTGTTCTGAGGTTTTGGATGAGCTCCCACTGGCATTTAAATGTGTAAGAATCACTAGGTACAGTCGTAAATGTATTACCTGTAATGAAATGTGATGGGGTTTAAAACATTTATGGAGTCGGAGTCGTTCACATAAGTGGGCGGGAATTGAGGATGGCTTCGATTTGGGCAAATAGCGCGTTTAATTCTTCGAAGGTCTAAACAGTCTCACCCAAGACTCTTCTGAGGAAATTTAGCTGAGCACATGTCAGCCTCTCAAATTCATCCGAAGCGTGGAGAAGCAGGTGGTATTAAATGACTTTCAATTGTGTTTTTTGGGGCCACACGGATTCAATCTGGTGAAAAGAACACCAAAATTGGTTTAGTTCGTTCAGCTTTCTCCATGGTCCCACAAAATGTGTTCTACTATCACAGTAAATACAGAGTGGTCACCGCACGTGAACTAAATCGTCTAAGTACAGTGATAAATGAGTCAGCTGTCAAATCGCTTACTGCCTCAATATATGCTACTTTTGTGCATAGACAGACAAATAGGATGGTATAGCCCTTTGCTGTTTAGAGACCACGAACATGATAAAAAAGGTCGTTCCAACGTCACGTGGGGTTCAGGCAGATTACCCATCAACTGTAGAGTTGCGACAGCCATAAATGTAACATATCAAGCACTCATTAATGCAGTTGGGAATCTTTTTTCCGCTGATAATCTAATATGGTTCTCAACTGATGAAAGTTAGTAAAGGGGGCCCGACATGAAGATAAGTTATTTCACGTTTGTTTACTAATACGCTGAATTTGTGCATGGAAGGAAATATAGGATGCTTGACGTTAAATGCTAAAGAGGAATTTCGAAGATGTCCTCCCACCCATAAAAGACCGGTACACTCGAATTCGCTCCATTTTTGAAACTGGCCGGAGGTCCCCGAAGCGTCGGCGGTGACGTCATACGAGTACGTCGTCGTATCAGCAATCTAGCGACAAAAAAATAGCGCTAAACACTCCTTTCCAAGTGCCTCTTAATTATCTTTTAGGCCCAGAGACCTTTATCGTATTCTTAATAAGAAGATATTTTTTCGATAGGATTTCATTGTATCTAATTCTAGTGAAATTATTAAGATTAATCACTTATGGGAATGGCCGTAAAATTTTAAAACTTTTTAATATATGTCACTAAGAATCAGAGATGGTTTTTTACTCACTGATTTTCCCAGAGTTTATTTCGTTAAACATTTAGAAAGGTGTAATCTTTTATTGCATAATCCTGTACACCAAAATATTAATACATGAAATTTTTTTCAGTTATGTAAATTTCTTAGATTATCGTATTCTGTAATAATTTTGTTTGTCCATATTTTATTTACACCGTAAACATCAAAAATATCCATTAAATTGTCACATATTAGGTGTGAATAGTTTAAATAACCCATGTTTTATTAGTATAAATAATTTGATAAGTACATTTTAAAAGTCTTGTAAGTTACAAAACATGATATGTTACGTTTCACATTGAAAATCAAGAGAATTTATCGACATACTAAGAAATTAAAAGAGTAAACTGTACATTATTTAACAAAGTCTATTAATTTTTCATTGTGTGCATGTTTTGAGTAAAGTTGGAGGATGTAGTAAAATTAACAAAGTTTTAGGAGATTAGATTTTTCTGAAGGGAAAAATTTTGTGCAATTTTTATCATAATGGTGTCATTTTTTGAATCTTACTATTTTTCACTGAGCTTGGTGAATGAATATAATTCCCTCTGCATGTAGAATAAAGAAATGTCGCAGGGCTGCGACATGTAGTCAGAAAGGAAAGGAGATGGTACAGAACTGGTGCAGAAAGACATCATGAGCGTTAAACAAAAACTATTTAACCAGACTCAAATAAATCTGCCTACTTCTCATTTTCTAGTTATATTCCTTTATTATATATCGTCCCATGAAACGGACGTCCATACTCAGGCGTGCGGGGTTCAATAACAAAGAAACGTTTTTACACTGTAAGAATATTAACACTACACTGCATGATTTTTTTATTTTTCCTCGAAAAAAATATATATGTATTGAATATAATGAGAAAGCATGGAAAAATATTTAAAAAAATTAACTCTAAATTTTCACTATTTTTTTAATTAATATTATTTTGTTGCCAAATGGCAACACCATGCAGTTAGACATAAAAAGTAAAAACTCAAACTGTGCCAACATGGCTACACCATGCATTCAACAAAGAAAAAAATACTTTAAATGATAGTCTCTGAAACCGGTTTTTCCTCTTTGTCAAAGGCAATAGAGAACTAAGCCTTTGTTGCTGTACTCTTGTAAATTCCTTTGCAATTCAACATTTTACATTGTCGTTATTTGTACACTGCTCTGGCCAATGATCAATTATGTCCAAATATGATATCTTTTTGGAGGGTCTCTTGAGCAAGATTTTTTTTTCCCAATTAGTTTCTCTGTTTCTGAGGGTCTCTCTGTTTAGTGATCTTTTTTTGTCCACGTAAAGCACAAAGTTTGTGCTAACCTGCAATCTAAAATTAAGAACTTTTAAAGGCTTTTCAGTACTGAATTTTTGTTCGGTGCATTCTCTTATACAACACCTAAGCATTGATAATTGTGATGTCTAATAGATGGTTAGAACAACCGAAAATTACCACTTTTGGCTTCGCATGGTTATATTTGTACCTTCCAATCAAACTATCAAGTAAGTCCACACCTCCCATGTGCTTGTTGTAAGTTGTTATAATGCAAGGGACAATTTACTTTTACATGTTATTTTTCTTTCCCGGACAAAGAGTTCTACTTCACTTGCAGAATTGGTACCGCAAATGTGAAAACATTGTGACGCTTTTTGCTTACCTCTTCCCATAGCACCATTTGACAGTTCCCAGACTCCATCATATGCTCCACAATTCGTTACCGGCGTGATGTATCCACGAATCGACTAGTTTCAGGAGTTCTTATCAGTTGGAAGTTTGTCAGTCTGGAATTCTATTTCTTCTATATGTTCCAAGAGATAACATTTCCTTTAGTTTCTTCTGCAAAAGAATTCTGACGTTGATCAATCAAAGGTCCTCAGTTTGTAAATTTATCCTGGTCTCTTTGCAATTAGTTGAAAATGCATTATTTGTCATTGAAATGAAGATATCTTCTAATTTATTCAAATTCGTTAATTCGCATAGAAGTTATTGAGTGAGATATATTCCAACTACACTATATAGAATAGTTTGTTCCGGTAATGAAAGTTATAGGCTCCGGCGGAAAAGTATGGAAAGAAAGGAATACGGTGGTTTTCCAAATTCAAAATATTTTGAGTAGGCTGTGTATCTCACTGAGAAGTTCTGACACGCAGGATTTATTTGACTTTTTCTTCCATATAAGTTTACATTTTTCTTTCAACTTTGTTACTTTTTTTCTCTAACGTCTTGTTACCTGACGTTGAACTTTCATATTGAATATTCACTTCATTCTCAGATGATTCTGAATCATTTTCACTGTCAGAACTATCCTCTTGATTTCTATTAAAGAGAACATTAGGATTAACTGTAGGATCTTCATCACTATTATCCAAATCTTCATCACTTCCACTTGAAAGAGCATTCCATATTTCATCTGTCAATAATTTCTTTTTACCATCTGTATCAATGAAGTAAACAGACCTATCTGCTTCCATTATTTTAGCTTATAGAGTTTTAAAAAAGAAATAAATTGCTTCTAATTATATGGCAATAACTCACAATTCAATCTGCACCGTGAAAAAAAAAATAGAGAGCAAGAAATAAAAACGATGCACATGCTTTATGAACTACAGTGTTGACTTGGTTAGTTCACTCCATCACTCGTTCATAGCACCCTACACTGCATGATGTTGCCAATTGCTAATGTTGCAAATTGCCTGATGTTGCCAAAATTGCATTAAAGATGTCCATACCTTGCTTTTGGTGCTTAGAGTTGCCATATGGCTACTCATTTTACTGGCCAGTGGCGTGCCGGCAAGTTGTGTAGCCAATTGGCAACATCATGCAGTGTAGGGTTAAAGACAAAAACATTTTGAATTCACATAAGACATTGGACGACTAACGTCCTCTACATATGAAAAATACAACTAATTTCCGTTACACTCCCCATCTAAACTCGACGAGTTTACTGAAGTTAAAGAATAGATGACTTTACCTAAATGACACTAAAGAATAAAATTAAGCTTTTACATAAAATAAAAAAATCCACACCTTATATAATGCAAATAATACCGAAAAAATATGTTCAATAGTTAAAGTCTCTAACAGTCAGTCTTTGAGTTCGAGTGGGTAGAACCAATTGTACAGGTCTTTTATGTCTCCTTTGGAGTATGAACCTATGCAAAGAACGTACAAGTCCGTCACGCCCTTGAAACACTTCTTTGACAACACCTAAGTCCCACAGCAGCTTAGATTTACTGGTGCCCTCTAGCAGAACAACATCTCCTTTTTTAATACACTCAACGGAACTTGGACTTGTCATGTTGTTCATTGTTCTCAAATTAAGTAAGTACAACTCTTTCCATTTTTTCCATAATTGGCACAGTAATCGAGATTGGTACTCTTGTCTTTTGGTAAGAGCACCTTTAGTAGATTCCCTGTGAAGGGTTTCGATGAAATGAACTGGGTATTCGACCTGATTTCTTCCTGGAAACAAAAATTGTGCTGGAGTCAAAGGCTGAGGTTCTCCTATCTCGTTGCTAACGTAAGATAAAGGTCTCAGATTTACAACAGTCTCTATCTCGGAGAGAAGAGTGGTCATCTCCTCAAAGCTTTGTAGAGCCCTTCGTAAAACTTTCTTCAGTGGTTCCTTATTACTCGTGACTAGTCTCTCATAGAAACCTCCCCACCATGGGGCAAGTTCTACAATGAATTTCCATGTTATACGTTTGGATGTCAGAAAATCTCGAAATTCAGAGTCTTCCAAAATATCAAATAGTCTCTGTATCTCCTTATCGGTACATTTAAATGATTTCGCATTATCGGAGTAAATAGTGTGACCTGTACCCCTTCTTGACAGGAACCTTCTAAAAGCCAGCAAGAACTTTGCAGTCGACATATCCGTGACCAGTTCCAGATGAATCGTCCTCGTCACAGCGCAGGTAAATAATGCAACGTACGATTTTTTAGTACCATCTTCGTAACTCACATCAATCGGACCAGCAAAGTCGGTACCGATAACAGTGAACGGAGGAGTTTCATCCATCCGATCCCTTGGAACCTGTCCGCTCAATTGATGCGAAGGTTTGACAGCATATCTTCTACAAGTCCAGCACTTTGAAATTACCCTTTTCACAAGCTGCCGGCCCTTTGGTATCCAAAATCTTTTTCGGATTTGTACTAACGTGCTTTCAACACCTGAATGCATCATAGTGTTCATGTTCTTGCTTTGCAAGTAGTTCGGCGAACTTGGAATATTTGGGAATAAATAATCGGTGTCTTTCATCACAAGGAATAGTCACTCTCGTCAAATCTTCCCTTGCTTCTTAAAAGCCTTTATCATCAAGAAATGGAACAGTTGGAAAATGTCCGATTTTGGTGAAATCTTTTGAATATTATGGAGAGCTTGCAACTCACCTTGTGTAGAAGTGGACTGAATTAGCATAATTAAAGTCTCTCGGCGGCTTTCACTTCATTAGCTGTCAGAGTTCAGCCTCAGGGTTTTAACCTTTTTTAATCCTACTTAAAAATTGCTTCATCCAAGCCACAACTCTAATAATTCTGCTCAATTTACTATAATTATCAATATTCAATAATTTTATCTCTTCTGAGGAACACATTCCATCACTGAACTACATTTCAGATATTCCATCTCGGTCTCATTTACCTTCTTATTTCTGTCTGTGGGCCACATATCTCATTCGGAAGAAGATAACCACGTCTCGACCCCTCCACCAAACCGGGGAACTTATCAGAACATTAATGGAGGTTCCTCTCCTGATAAGATCAGCAGGGATGTCCTTTCCCAGGGCAATGGTGCCAGTCCTTTGACGAGTAAATTGCGTATTTCTTTGACACGATTTCTAATAAACGGTTTAAAGTTTATGGCAGGATGTTTTAACCAACACACACGATTGCTGCAGTCGGACCAAAAATAAATTTCACAAGGCTGTTTCAAAGCTCGTATGATATTTGTTTGATACACGGCCTGACAGATAAGAGGGCACCAAGAAGTTCAGTCTTGGTAACGTTATCACTTTCAAGGGCGCACTCTACTCTTAGCTGCAAACAAAAACTTGTAGATATGATCCATCACTAGTTTCTATTCTAAGATAAGCTACTGACCATAAGCCGTTCAAGCTGCATCAGAGAAGATATGCAATTGATACAATTTAATTTTTCTCTTTACTGAATCCTAAGAAATAGTAAACGCGGCACTGTTAAGTCGTTAAGGCTTGTTTGAATTGTTGACTTATATCACACCACTGTTGTTCTAAGTCTAACGGTACTTTGATCCCACTCCAGCCCCTTTTCCAATATTTTGTATCAACACTTCAGGAGAATGTGAAGGCTCTAAAAACCCAACTGGGGTCAAAAATACGACCACGATTTTCAAAATAAATCGTTTCGAGTTTCTCTTGTTTGTTAATTACTTGACAAATGATCAGACTCAAAATAAAATGAATCTTTATCTGAATCCCAACAATTCCCAAAACTTTAAACGGGAAGCTGACTGACCTATACTTTCATTTTCTTCCTCACATTTATGCCGATTTGCTTCCACAGCTCACGTAATTCTCTGTTGTTTGTTTGGAATTTTCTACAAACATACCAGCATCTTGAAAAATATCTACGCAATCAGAACGTAACTGTAATGCTGTATCGACATCATCACATCCACCTATGACGTCATCAACGTAAACTCTTCGGTTTAACAGGTCGTATGCAAGTGGTTTTGATTCTGCGTACTTTTTGATATGCTCTTTTATGGTCGCAGCCAAAAGAAACGGACTACAATTAATGCCAAATAATACCCAACAAAAGCGATATATAACTGTTGAAGAGTTGTTCCATGGATCTTCTGACCAAAAAAATCTAGTTACGTCATGGTCTTCTTCGTGGATAATTAACTGTAGAAATGCCTGTTTAATATCGGCTGTAAAAGCAATTTCGTTTTCTCGAAATGAGAGTATCAGCTCAAAAATATCGGGATATAAGTTCGGTCCAATAAACAAACAATCGTTCAAAGAGAGCTCATTTTTCCTATGCGCGGAGCCGTCGAACACTATTCTCACCTTACTGGTTGATTTATCCTTGCGAACAACAGCTGTATGAGGTAAATAACAGTGCGTGCGCGATGTGTTAGATTTGTCATCGCTTACTACTTTTTCGATAATACCCTCATCTTCATAAGTTTCAATAATTCTACTATATTCTTTAATAATCCGGATCATTCTTAAACGCCTTTTCAATCTATCGAATCTCTCTGAAGCCAACTCAAGTTATTATTTAACAAATGTTTTGTATCAGGTCTCCAGAGAAGTCGCACACAATATCTATTATTATCATAATGTAAGTCAGATTTGAATTTACTTAAAATTGCTACATTCATTATCAATAGAGTCCTCATTTGCAGTATCAATTCCTAGACCTTCTAATTCCCAAAATAGTTTATAATCAACTTCACATAAAACAGTATTGTTCACAACACTACAGATGTTATTATACTTATTCAAACATCTACCTTGTACGACGAACCAAACAAACTATCGGTTGCAATTATCCCTTATCTAATCGCACAGATGTATCGAAGAGAACATCAAACATGTAATCAGAGCCAATCAAAACGTCTACGTCAAGTATTTCCCCTGTATCCGAAAGAAAAAACATCTTTTTCCTATGCTAATTGCCGATTCTTTCAGTGGGAGCAGAAATCTTGCCGTATGTTATTCTCTCGACTACAAGTGCTTCAAGAGAAATATTCATTTTGCTATCGGTTTTGTTTTGAAGTTTAACTTCAACCAAATCATATGAACATTGTTTAGAATTTCCTCTCCAAACTCAAATATTTGCAACCGTTCAGTTTTAATGGTCTCACGGTTCAACTCATTACACAAACTCTCTTAATGAATGAACAATGGCTACCTGAATCATACAGAATACGAACTAATTTACACCTTTTTTAGATACCAGATGTGCTAAGGATGTTTGTAAATAACAGGTTCATTAATACACATGGATACACACTCTTTGATACACATGAGGCCGATACGGATGCCAAAACCATCGGTATCCTTAGTTGATTTATGGGTGGTTTTCCTTGTTATCTGATAATTTATCTCTATCACAAATTAAATTATTATGAGGTCCTTTGCAAAACTTACATAAATATGTACTCCTACATTCTTAGAAACATGATTTCGTTTTAGGCCAACGAAACACCGGAAATGATCTTTTAGAGATTGTTCTTTTTGTCAATATTTAAGTTACAACTCTTAGAATCGTGAGAATCACAATTGCAAAAGACACAAAAAATAGCCTTAGGAGTTGTAACCAAAGCAGAAGCGGAAGCATACTTTCGATTTTGATTTCCTCTGTTTTGGCATTCCGATCGCTCTTATCATGGTAGTCGAAATTAGCACTGAATTTCTTAACACCACTAGATAATATAGATGAAAGCTTCCCTGCATTCAATTTCTTTTCTTATAAACTCAATCAGCTCATTAATGTCAAAAAAATATTTGACTTCCGTTTTCGATTATAATCTAAGCTCAAATCATCTGGTAATTTTGTGCAAAATAATTGGACATAATAAATTATCATAGCTGCCAGCCGTAACATTTTGAAGATTGCAAACTACGAATATGTATTTCAATCTCATCATACATGTACGTAACGCTTTCGTATTTAAGGAACTTTCTAACGGGATCAATTGATAAGAGCTTGCTGATGTGACTCGATATAATAAGGTCAGTTCGCGCAAATCTCCGAGAAAGTAACTCTATTGAAGAATCATAATTGCTCTCTGTCAATACGAAACCGGAAATAGCATTAAAGCATTACCACCTAAATACATTTAAGATAATTAAATTTCTGTATCTTACTTAAACTATCATTAGTATGTATGGAAATATTATAAGTATTGCCAAAAATTATACCAATCACATGCCTCACCATAAAATTTCTTAATCTCAATTTTAGGCAATTTCCCTACATTAGCAACATGGGAACTTATTTCGGATTCCCCTATGCCATCGGAAATGATATTCGTAACATTAACCTTTGGCTAGACTGAGCCATCGTGGATTTTCTTTAAAAATCTTTCTACTTTTCCTTTATACAATATAAATTTATCCTGATATTCCTGGGATCTAATAATTTCAGCTTCAAATTCATTCGGATTAGTGAAAACAGCTTCAATATCCAAGTCAAGCGATTTTAAACTATTATTCCTATCAATTAATTGATTCAAAGAATCATTCAATTATGATTTTTGTTTCATTATCCTGCTCTAATAATTGCTCATCAATTTTATTCATTGTTTTAGGTTATTAACTGTCTAATAATCGCACGTTTCGACTTAAGCTTATCCGTATCATCAATTTTATATTTCAAATTTTCAAACAATAATATAATAACGGAAAAAAACCAAATAAAAAAATAACACAATCAGAACCCAAAAGCAATCAGAGAACACCATAGAAAACAATAAAAAATATTTCAATACAGAACAAAAAGGATCATCTCTGGGGATCAGAATGCCAAAACAAATGTTAACTCACCCCTATTTAGCATATTATTAAATAATTTTCCGGCGTATGCACCATTTAACAAAAATATTTAACCAGACTCAAATAAAATCTGCCTACTCATTTTCTAGTTAATATTCTTTATTATATGATCGTCCATTAAAACGGACGTCCATACTCAGCTCGGTGGTTCAATAACAAAGAAACGTTTTTACACTGAAGAATATTAAAGACAAAACATTTTGAATTCACATAAGACATTGGGCGACTAACGCCTCTATATATGAAAAATACAACAAATTTCCGTTACAATTAGGAAAAGGGGAGACAGTTTTGGAGGCATGCGTGTGAACGGTCAAGGAGTCTTGACCAGCTGTGCTTGATAAAGTTTTTCTGTAAAAGAAGAAAAAAATTAAAATAAAATAACAAATAAAATAAAACAAAACAAAATCTTGGTTTTTTTGGTATCTTTCTGCACTGTGTATTCTTCTAACTTTTTATTCAGTGATACACAAACGTATTAAAAAGTTGCAGCCAATTAAAAAATAGTTAACAAAATCAGAGGAACTATTAACATCTCAGCAGGGGTGACTTTGATTTTTATATAACCTAAAGCTCTTGGGTACTCTAGAGGTGTATGTAATTTGCATTTGTTCTTCCTTAACGCAAAAACGTTTTCTGTTTTTTTTTTCATCTTCAAGCATTCAAATTTTGTACCATAGTTCTCGACAGAGTGGTTCTTTCTGTTTTGGGCTGGATGACAGCATTTTGTCGGAGTTACCAGTAAATATTGGAAGAACTTCCAAATTGGAATTCTATTCCCTCTAGGCGTACTTATCTCCTATGCCTAGCTGAGGAGCCCATAACAAGGACGAACCGAGTTTCAAGCCTGCCGGGTAAGCTGGAGGTGTTGTCAGTAACAATGCATGGAAAACCGGTCAATGTATTTATTTTCAAAGTGCCTCAAGAATTATAAATTTCATCTTTTAACACATCTATCAATTTTCAGTTACGAAGGAGATACATTCCGCAATTACGAACGAAGATATATAAATATAACCCTCACTTGATGCTAAACATTATCCTGTATATAGATGAATCCGTTTGACACTTCGGTCCTCCACCTTTCGTGTACCGGCCATTGATTCACTGAAGACTGGCGCTTGCAGTAGCAATTACTGTATACACAGCGAAGGTTAATTTCCCATGTGTCGGTGATGTTTCATACAGCTTGGGCACCGACGGACAGTACAAATCTGCCGACAACGGCAACCTGGGCCCCCTGTATATAGATTAAGGAAATATCATTTTATTAACAAACCTGTTGTAGGTTGCAGAGTTTGTAAACTGCAGTTGTGGTCGTTTGCAAGAGTATTATAAGCTGCTGTTGTGTCGTTTCAAAGCATCTTTTTCCTTACCAAACGTTACCTCCTAGTAAAAGAAAGGGGAGGGGGGTGCGATCTTTTAGTCGCAATGGCCTGGGAAAGCATTATAGACTGAAGGAGAAAATAATAATACAAATATAAATATATATATATATATATATATATACACTCCTGGACAAAAAAATTAGCGCACCAAGAAGGAGTCGTCAAAATGAAACGAAATTTTACATACGTAATGAATACTTTGATATAAGTAAATGATAAGAAATCAACGAAAAGGGATAATTTATTTCAGAGAAAAAGGCAAAAGAACGGAGGAGTTAATACTCCGTAGACCCCCTCTAGCGCGAATGCACGATGCGATACGAATCGGGCATTGAGTCATACAAGTTCTGTATGATGTCTTGAGACATTTCGTTCCCTATTTGCTGTAACCTGCCTCTAGTTCGTTCAATTCGTGGGATGCCCAACTCGTCGTCCCAAAAGATCCCAGATATGCTCGATTGGAGACAATCTGGGGATCGGGCAGGCCAAGGAAGGGTAGTAACTAGGGTGGTTCGAAAAAAAACTTTTTTTTTTACTTCAGATCGCTAGAGTGCGGAAAGTTGCCATTGGTATAGACGTTAAAAAGCACTAATTATTATTTTTTTATTAATTTGTCTTCCGGTCGCGCAATGCCATCGAAGTTAGCAAAAAATTGTGAAAAACTTTAATTTTTCATAATTTTTTTTAAGCACGCCAGATGGTTTTAATTGCGTTCCTATACCATGAATTAACTACTAAAAGTATGTAAATTAATATATTTGCCCTTATATACATTTGTTTCATATCTTCCGGTCGCGCAACATAGTACAAAATGAGTAAAATTAGTAGTTTTTGCAAAAATTTTCCAAAGTTTGACTGTTTAGTACATTTTAATCATACGAACTTTTAGAGATGCTATAGTTTAATTCTATTAGAATATTATATTAAACATCCAAGCATATCAGATAAAACTTTGATATTCAAGTGGAATTTGGTCGCGCAGCTTCGTCAAAAACAGCAGAGTAGCCTACCTGGACAGAGAGGCGAGGCGTACGTGACGAATGCCAGTGATGCGCTCGCAGCCGATAGCAGCCATTATCGTGGTCTGACAATTTTGTTGTTTGACAATGTTTCCTTTCAGATAATTTAGAAATTTTCTAATAGTAAATATTTGGTAATTTTTTTGTTTCAATATTCAATTGTTGGTGCAGCTCTTCGTTCATTTTGTTTACAAAACGACCCAGAACTCACCACGGGAAGGTGGCTGCACTTCGAGTTCCACCCACACCCTACCAACCAACCATCCAATGTAGGGTGTGTTATTTACAATATGTACAAATTTATTTCGCTTTCTCTCTCTTTATGTTTCCTTCTAGTCTTTATCTATCGATAAACATCGAAATTCAGATTTGTGTGAAAAAGTTGGCATCGCTGAGCGTGACAGTAATGTGTTTCTAATATAGCCGTCTCTGGAACTTTGTCCACATACTTTACTTGAAGCTTCGGTCACTAGCTTAACGCATATTTCAACTGCCTGTGTATGGCATGGGAAAGCATCTATAATTATAACAGGCTTGAAGTCATTGCTCACATACTGTTTTATATCTTCATTAGTCAATGTTCTTAACAGTGGAGGAAAGAGTCAGTGTACTGGTGTTCCATTTGATAATTTTCGGTATAGTCTTTAGCTTCAAAAGTTTAGGTTTTGGTGGTTTAAAGATTCTGATAAAGTCACTTTCAGATATTGCTTGCTTTGCCTTCATGATACGCTTAAAGCCCATCTCTCGGATATGGTTTCTTTCATCAGTTACCATAGCCAAAGTAAATTATCGTGATGGTCAAAGTAAGCATTCCGTGTAAAACGGGATCAACAACTTGAAGCAGCTCTTCTGGTAAGTACCTTGTAGATTCAATAGTTTTGTAAACATGTCTAGGCCCTTCTGTGAATTTGCGATTTATTTTATTGCAAACCACATAGGTATATAACATTTGAGAATGAATGTGACAATTTTCCTCAGATTTTCAGAAGGTCTTAACACACTGATCTAGAGGCGCAAAACTCGGTTTGCAGTAGTAAGCCATCTTGAATGTGACATTGGGCCAGGATCACGTACTACAAAGTCTTCTAAACAATGTCCTGACTTGATGACTTCTGATATCCAAGCAAGTACAATGGTCCTTGCTAAGAATAACGCTTGTCAACTTGGAATTTCACAATCAATAGGATAAAATCAACAACTGGTAATCTTTAACAATCAGGTAGGGCCTTTCCAATCGGTCCTGAATATCCTATTGGGCCTGTTGTATTTCCATCTAAGTGTTGGAAAAGGTGGCGGAATGGCAGTTCGTTGTAATGGAGAAGACAAATACTCCATTGTAGAGGTCTTCCCACATGTATCTCTATTTGTCGAATTACACCATTCTTAAGCCCGTATTAATAACAGTACCGTCACATCCAACAACTTCCAATTGTCAGGTAAAAAGCCATTTTCTGATAAATAAGACGTGATGCTTTTGGCTATGTCGGTTTGCTGAGCTTGAAGAAGGACAAGTGTCCTATGTAAGTGGAGCCTGGATCTTGAATTAAAGAGTAATGCTCCTCCTTATAGGTTCTGTGAAAGTGTTTTCTGCCGAGTTTTTCAATTGACAATGTATTGTCTTTTCGTCCATCAAAGTAAAGACCATAAATTTCTAAACTTATATCACTTTGCAACTAGCTCTCACACAAGTTTTTTCTCTTCGGATTTTAATCTTGTCTACAACATAAGAAGTATCTGATTCATTAATCAACCCAACATCTTGCAGTACACTTGAAGCAATAGCAGCCGTAGCGCGATCCTATACGCCATATCGATCACTCGTCACGTATCGGTCACTCGTCACGGCGCGGCATTCGCCACGTACGCCTCGCCTCTCGGTAGTAGGCTACTCTGCTGTTTTTGACGAAGCTGCGCGACCGAATTCCACTTGAATATCAAAGTTTATCTGATATGCTTGGATTTTAAATATATTATTGTAATAGAATTAAACTATAGCATCTCTAAAAGTCGTATGATTAAAATGTACTAAACAGTCAAATTTTGAAATTTTGCAAAAACTACTAATTTTACTCATTTTGTACTGTGTTGCGCGACCGGAAGATATGAAACAAATGTATAATAAGTGCATATATATTTATTTTACATACTTTCAGTAGTTAATTAATGGTATAGGAACGCAATCAAAACCATCTGGCGTGCTTAAAAAAATTATGAAAAATTAAGGTTTTTCACAATTTTTTGCTAACTTCGATGGCATTGCACGACCGGAAGACAAATTAATAAAAAAATAATAATTAGTGCTTTTTTAACGTCTATACCAATGGCAACTTTTCCGCACTCTAGCGATCTGAAATTTAAAAAAAAGTGTTTTTCGAACCACCCTAGTAGTAACAGTGCGGAGACAGTCTTGTGACACCCTTGCCATATGTGTCCGAGCATTATCTTGTTGAAAAATGGCTCCTGGGAGCCGTTGCATGAGTGGCAACACATGTGGTTGCAGGATTTCATGAACATACCGCTGGGCTGTCATGGTGCCACGGAACAATACTAGGGGTCACCGTGTATTGTAGGCAATGGCACCCCATACCATCACACCAGCTGTGGGAGCGATGTGTCGCTGTACAGCAAAGGCAGGATTGAAGCGTTCACCACGGGCTCTCCACACACGAACACGATTGTCATCACTGCCGAGATTGAATCTGGATTCGTCGCTAAAGACGACCTGGTTCTATTCCGCTACAGTCCAGTTTCCTCGTGCGCGGCAAAACTCCAAACGGAGGCGTCGATGGGTGGGCGTCAAGGGCAGCACACGTAATGGGCGCCGCGATACCAACTGTCCTTCAGCCAGGCGCCTTCGTATGGTTCGAGAAGACACAGAGGCCCCTAGTGAAGGTGCTACCTGTGCCTGGATGGCGGCTGATGAAGCAGTTGGCTGTACGCGTGCATTTCTTACGATATGGCGGTCTTCTCGACGACTGGTCTGTCAATTCGTCCTGAGCCTGGTCTTCGTGTACATGACATCTCTCGGGTCCACTGGTCCCAACACCTCCTCACAACACAATCAGAGCGGCCTAATTGACGAGCTACTCGCCTAGCTGACCACCCAGCTTCCATCATCCCGACGATTCTCCCCTTCTCAAACTTCGACAACTGCTTATATTGTCTTCGAACACGGCGCAATGGCATGTCTATCTCAGCTCTTCCTTTGTAAATGATTCAGCACACTCAAACAAGCTTTGGTTACCTGTTTTATACTCCACAGAGTACGCTTTTCAACGCCCTCTACCGGCTATACGTAATGCGCAATCACGCTGCATTTCTAATCATTTGCATATCTCCCCGACATGTACCTTCATTGCAAGTTTAGTTACGATCCCGCAATTATTTCTTGGTGCGCTAATTTTTTTGTCAATGAGTGTATATATATATCGTGTCTGTCGCTTGTTATTTGGTGGTTAAATTTAAGGACCAGAGTTGGTTACAAGGATCTCACATACTCCTCAGAAAGAGGTAAAATGCAGAAATTGAGCAACTAAACTACCAACATTGAACTAAAAAATATATTGAAAGATATGCTTGAGGGGGAAAAAATCGACGAGCAAAGTTCCTGAATGAATACGGAGAAGCACTTTATGCCTCTAAATGGCTTTTGTTAACATTTACGGAATAATTTTCTACAGGACAGATCACTAAAATATCCATATAGATCCACGAAAATGTATCAAAGGGGAAGGGGCAAAGTCGATTTTCGTTTATTATAACTTACTGCAGGGATTTCTTCAGTAAGTCTTGTAATTAAGGAGTCTCCTTTTTAAATTTTTCCCGTTTTTCAAGGAGGAATGTTATAAAAAAAGTGTAACATGTAATTTAAAATATAATTCTCAAACCATCTACATCTATCCCTTTATCTTGATGGGCCAAAAGGAGGCCTAAAAATTTTTATCTAATATACATTAAATAATAAATCCACGTTTCTTTCAACTGTTCTAATCAATCGCTCCTTTTTGGGCCTTACCACTGGACATTGGTACTACACCGCCCCCGCATACACCCTGCACGCACGCCCACACACGTACTTACATATAGATGTACTCTCATACATATATCAACTTTTGTTATTTTCAACTCCTTTTTTTCCTTTCTCTAACTTAGTTATTCCTTCGTTGAAAATAAAGTAAAAACTCCCTGATACCTTTGAACGAGTGTAATATTACGGTTGATTACGCATACTTTTACTTAAATTGAATGCTGTCGGTTTCGGTTCGAAGTGATTCCGTTTTTGCTTCTAGTAAAGGGCGTCAAACTCTTGGGAATGCAATCATTTATTCTTTTATATTCAGACTGATTTAATTTTCTGTCGATTTCAAGAGATAGTAGATTTCATTTATTTGTTCTCAATGTAGGTGACACTGAAATTGCTGGGAAGGTGCTGAAATCTGCAAGGGGGAAAAATATAATCGATTCCTCTAGCATCATAGTTTGAAATATATTTAAAACCGAGCTCAGAATTTCTACTCAGTATCAAATTACAAAACAAAATTGATTGGAGAAGGTGACTATGAATTGTTCTTAATGTTTTATACAGCCTCGAAGAATTTTGTTTACACTTATACCTTTTAACGTAAGTATTAAATAGGAAATCGCTTGTCCGCTGACTCAATATTTTACAGATACCTGAATTTAAGACTTCATCTGAAATCTATTAAAAAGTGATGAGGAGTATGTATTTAATAGTGTAGCATTGCTCTGACTTTACATTTCAATTCCTCTGAAAGACTTTGGTGGGATGGAAATAAATTATTGGGAAGATTTTCAGTGCTTGAGTCAAATAACGAATTTACATAACAATTCTTTTGGTTCATTAGTTCTCAAATCTTTTGATTCTTTTCTCAGAAATTCCTTAGAGAAGTCTAATGCATTATTTCAGCTTTACAGTGCATGGTATTGCCATTTGACAATAGAGTTAAATTTCTTCCCCATCTTTATAAATTTGACAAAATGTGAGTATATATGAAAGAAAAAGTCTCTTTTGCACACGTGTTTTTGAATGCGATTGCAATTGATTTTAATTTTTGTTTAGTATTTCTTTTGTGTTTTACGATAAGAATTTCCCTTTTTCAGATAAAAAATAAAATAGAGCCGTGCTTTTTGGGTATAAAAGACAGATTACGGTCTTAAGCCACAATGCGGGAACTTCTAGGGCCTTACAGATAAACAGACTCATACATACATAAGATCATTTTCGTAATTATTTCATTTCAGACTGATTTGCTTCTAAATTTTTTCGTGAGATACAAACTAGCCTTTCATGACCGTAGTGTTTATTGTGAAGTTGAAATGTTTATTTTTATGTTTATTCATAATCAAAGCAGAATTTTCCCATTTTGAAACATTAGAAGAATTTTATTACATTTGTATACACAGATACCGTGTGATGTTCGTTAAGTAATATCATACGGTGGCCTGATAGCATAATATAGTACAGTAAGCCCGTCTTGAGAGGAGAGGATCTCAAGTTTGACTCTTAACCCGGCCTAATTGTTAAAAATACGAAGGTAAAAATATGACTTTGAGAGTTGTAGCAAAATTTTCGTCATTTTATCAACCTATACACTATCTGATATTCCCTTGATAGGAATTCTAATGCCTAATACAGTTACTTGTGTTCCACAAATCTTAATATAACGGTTGGACTGGTAAAGATGGGCTTGTTTTTGACTTAAATAAATAAAGTTGCCACTCATTCTTAACTATACTATGCGCCAATATTTCTGGCAGTAAAGAAGTCTTATATATGCAGTACTGAAACTATTTTTATATTAACTATAGTACTGAAAGTCCACAGAATTTTCCAATGACACTTTCAAATAACAATTTGTATAGAAATTTCATTCTGTACTAGAAAACTTTTTGTAAGATTACGAATTATTAACTTTGGACATCCAACAATTTCCGAAATGCAAATAGAGCTTTCTCTCACAGAAGTCATCTTTTTAATTTTATGAAAGTAGAGTTATCTTCACACCAAAACTTCTCTCCTCAGACACTCCTTGAACCTTCTCGCATAAAACTTAGGCTTCCATATAAATTGAGTTTATGACAGCGAATTAAGATTTTAAATGTACTATGAATATCTATTAAATAAGTTTTCAAACCTGTAGTGTTCCGTAGGGGGAAAGGAACCTCTTTTTCTATTCGCAGATAGTTTTAGAAACATTTCGAAGTGGGGTCAAATTGATTATGAGGCGGATAGGTTAAAAAAACTGAAAGATGTTTTTCTCTCTCTTCAAAGGAAAAATGCAAAAATTTTACACCCAAAAGATAAATAACGACGATTATCAGAAAAGACAAAATACTGGACTGCACAAAAATTGCATTGAATACACATTTATTTACGGTACTGAATATATAATACATAGTCTTTTTGTGTAGAAAAATAATATGGATCTGTTTCCCACTTTGATAGAGTTTTTACAAGATTCAAATTTTTAAATTGATTAGGAAATTAAAAAAAGTAAAAAAATCCTTTCTTCAATCAATAGATGGCGTAAGAATTTACTACTTTCTTCTCTTAAAAAATTGCAATAGCTGTATAGTTTTAATTTTTTTTCTAATATATAACCTTTGTCAGAAAAGTTCCAGGACTGAATGTTCCAGTTCTTTTCCCGTGATATTCAAACACAAGAAATGGGTGTCATTCAGTTACCTAATATGTTAATATGTGCTGTGAGTAGACATGGCCTTGAAAGCATTTCCATGTAAACTCACTAGGTGGCAGGGCTGTGTTTAGCAACCCACTGTTCGGCTTCTTGGTGCATGTAGTTGGAAGTTTCACAAGTGACGTGGTGGACGCGGAGCGTTTAGCTAAGGAAAACCCCTAGTGCAGAGGTGGGGAACGTGCGGCCTCCGTGATCTTCTTGTGCGGCCTTAATAAAAGCTATCACTTGTATTAATTGATATTTAATTTTATAGATTACTACAATTTGCAAATCAATGGAATTAAATAAAGAACGGCATGAATGTATGTACGCAGGCTTCGCGTTACGAAGCTTGATCCAAATGTTCAATTACTTTCAAGCAAGAAACAAATACAAATATCCCACTAGCTTAAATTTTCCATCCGATTTTAAAATTATTTTAGGAATTGTTGCTATGTCAGTTATTTATAATTTAGTACTATTATTTTTCTATTGTATTTCTTTATAATGTTAAAATTATTTAAAAATACTTCTACTTTATTATTTTTATTTGAAGTGGTATTTAAATATGTAGTTGTTCATTAAAATTAAAAAATCTGGATATATATACGTGTTTACATAAATATAAATACCAACAGTGAAATATAGAAAATTTCAGTGGTACCTATGAATCTTATAATTTTATAAAAAAAATAATAATTAATGATTAATGTTATAAGAAGTTTTTACCCTTATGTGAATACAAAAATATTTTATATTGTAACTTTTTAAGTCAAATAATAAATAAATAAGGACTTAATTTTTTGTTGTTATTTTTCTATATAATGCACCAAATTGTTAAAACTATACCTAACTATAATAATTTCATAAAAGTCGCATTTATAGGTACATCAACTTATGCAGCCTCCTTTATTACTACCTAATTTACACGTGGCCTCTAATGGTAAAAAGGTTCCCCACCTCTGGCCTAGTGTATCCCTGCTCTTCCACAATCCCCATATTCACCCGACCTGTCGCCATGGGAAATGGAAGCATGATGAAAACACTCTTGCTATCCACACAACCTTTGGCCTTGGACATGAAACTTTGGCCAACATCTAATACGTAAGATCTATGATGCTGCCATCTATATCCAGAAATTTGAACGATTTGTATATTAGGGTGGCCCTTATTTTTCAACTTTGTTTTTTTTAATGTCTCACCCCCTCAGTTTTTTCTAACTGGCCTAAAACTAATGGCCAAGAAAAATCGGGCCATTCACGTAATTCTAAATGGTGCCGCATAGGCTGTGAATGTCGCCATTTATATAAAAATTACTGTTTTTCCCACAAGTTTAATAGAAAAAAATGAAATAAGATTTTATGCGCGTTAATAAACTAAATAATATCAAATATACACTAGAACATAGTTTTGCATAACCCACCACCACGTAGGATTCGCGATAGGGGACGTTGTGCAGGCGGCGTTGGCAGTCCTGGTTGTCGGGAAAGCTTACCACGGCGCTTAGTCATAATCAGTATTGCGTTGTCTTCCAAACGAAGCGGTAGCACATGGTTTGTTAAAAATGGCGCTAAAGAGTAAACTTCGCAATTATACATATCTGATTGAAAGAGAAACAAATCAAATATTAGGTAGCAAATTACCTTCTAAAAAACAAGTATTGCAAGTGCTATTTTATAATATGAGATGCGTAAAATTAAGTCTTTGTGAAAGTGCTCGTTTAGTAATTTCTGAAACTGTAATTTTTTGGCAAAAAGCACGAATACCATTTAGAGAACCTGAACATTGCATTGTTAAACTGGAAGCTCTATATAATGAATGGAAAATGCTTCAAAAAAGTTCTAAAAGAAAGAGCGAAACTCAGGAGCAAAAAGAACAAAATTTTAAAGAAAAACACGAGGGCCTATTTGATATTGCTCACTCTAATTCCTTGGAAATTATTACAATAAAGAAGACAGACAATTTCTCATCTCCCATAGGCAGAAAGGACGAATTGCTGTTTTAGGGGGCATTGATAAAAGAACTGATGAAAAGGAAAAAAGAGTTCTAAAGAGTCTTAGTGCAGAAGAACAGCGACGAAAAAATATTAAAGAGGATACAAAAATGAGCGAAACAATGGAGGACATGTACTTGGACATCGAAGAGTCGTGAAAGTAAAAACCATTAAGTACTTTTGAAATTTGTTTTTGCCCAATTATTACATTCTTTAAGCAGTATTTTGTAGTATATTTACAAAAGGTTTTGTTTTAGTGTCAGTTTCATCTGAAAAGGAAAGTTCATCTGAAAATGAAATTGACCGTGAAGATACGTTGTGTCCCACAAATCAGCCAGGTCCACCCAAGGAATGTAAACGTGGGAACATTAATTTTATTAACACCAAGTTGGTAGCAGCTCTTGATAAATGCAAGTTAAGTGACAGAAAAACTGTCCACACTTTAATGGCTACTGCAGAAGCTTTGGGACACAACACTGAAGATCTAATTATAAATCGAACCTCGATACAGCGATGCCGTCAAAAGCTTCATGCCGAGCGTGCTTCAGTAATCAGAAATGAACGTCTGACGTTACAGTTAGAGTTCACCCCCGTCCACTGGGATGGAAAGCTGCTTCCATCAATAACTAGAAACAAAAAGCTTGACAGGCTTCCAGTAATTATTTCCGCTAACGGACAAGAGCATCTTTTAGGAGTCCCTCAATTGGATTATTGCAGTGGAGACGATATGGCAGAAGCTATTTACAACTTGCTTGCTGAAAATAAACTTTTGGATACAGTGCAAGCCTTGTGTTGTGACACCACTGCGTCAAATACTGGAAGAATAAAACGTGCTTGCGTTTTATTAGAACAAAAACTGGGTAAAGATCTCTTATACCTACCTCGCAAACACCATATATATGAACTGGTTTTAAAGTCTGCTTTTGAAGAATGCATTGGTACGTCGTCTGGACCCGAAACAACAGGATTATTTAAACGTTTTCAATAAGCTTGGGCCAATATAGATAATTCTAAATATATTGTTGGAATTGATGATCAATTTGTTGTGAACAGTATCTGTAAAGACATAGATTTTGTGCTTCATTTTGCCAAAGCACAAGTTGTTATTAAACAGACAAGAGACGATTACAAAGAGCTGCTGTAGTTAGTTGTGATATTTTTAGGAGAACACGAAGCAAATGAAATTACATTTCGATTACCTGGTGCTTTTCACCATGCCAGGTGGATAGCGAAAGCTATTTATTGCTTGAAAATATTTATTTTTCGAAAGCAATTTCATTTGACTCAGCAGGAATTGAAAGGAATAAGGGAAATTTGTATATTTACTGTAAAAATATACATAAAAGCTTGGTACAATACTCCCTTAGCCTGCAAAGCACCATACCAGGATTGGATGTTTTTAAAAGATATTTAATTTTACAATGAAATAAATGAAAAAAATTCCCAAGAAACAACAAAAAGATTTTTGTGGACATTTGTGGTATCTTACTGAAGAAATACTGGCTTTAGAATTTTTTGATGATACAATTCCTGTCGAACAAAAAGGAAAGATGGCCAAAGCATTTAAAGAAAAGAATCAACTACTTGTGACTCTAAGCGTTTATATTTTGATTTAAAAGAAATGGCCGAATTCACACACAAAGAACTACACAACTTTGTGTCAAAAAGCACATCCACATTTTTTAAGCGGTTTTAAATATCGTCCGATTTTATTGCTCGTGATCCTGCGATCTGGAATTCTCTTTCTGATTATTAACATGGCCTTACAGTAGTCAGAAACCTCACAGTTGTCAATGATATCGCAGAAAGAGGTGTGAAGCTTATGGAAGAATATAACAATATTATAACACACGATGAGGAGCAAAAGCAATACCTATTGGAAGTCGTAAAAGACTATCGGATCCCTTTTCCATCTTGCTCGAAGCATTCATTTTCAAAAAATTATTAAACCTTTTATTATTGAAGTTTAATGTTATAAAATTTTGTTTTTGTGATTAAGCAGTTCTAGGCATTATTTCCGTTATTTTTACTACTAAATATTTGTTTAAAATTAAAACAGAATTATTAAAAGTGTTATTGTGAAAATTTTGGAATTTAACTCATTTATTTCAATTTTCACCACCCTTGCTGCACGTGTTATTATTAAATAAAATTTTCAAAATTTTACCACTTACTTACTAGCCCAAAAGGAAAAGAAATAGGGGGTGAGACCTATAAAAATATAAATTTATTTTTTGCCTATATGCTAAGGGCCACCTTAATGTATATATATATTTATACATATATATATATATATATATATATATATATATATATATATATATATATATATATATATATATACATATATATGTATGTATATATATATATATATATATATATATATATATATATATATATATGTATATATATATATATATATATACATATATATGTATATATATATATATATATATATATATATATATATATGTATATATATATATATACATATATATATATATATATATATATATATATACATATATATATATATATATATATAATTATATATATATAATATATATGTATATATATATATACATATATACATATATATATATATAAATATATATGCATATATATATATATATATATACATATATATATACATATATATATATATATATATGCCAGCATTCTACCAGAATCGGACCGCCGGCATTTTTTCAAAGTTTTGCGTAGGACCCTTTCGTTTATATGCTTATTTTTATATTTATTTCATTGACGAATAACCTCTGATATCAACCCTTTCACTTTATTATTATTATTATTTTTTTGCCTTCATATTTCTAGTATTCTTTCCAGTTTTGCCTTATGTATTTTTAGGTATTACCAAATACTGATCTTTGTTATTACCTAAAAATTTGCATATGAATCACAAGTTTACTTGTTAGAACAAAACCTCATTTTGTATTAAGATACATTTACCCAAATTTGAAAGTTAAGATAACATTAATACCAACCATTAAAGCTAAATCATCTTTCCATTCGATCTAAGGTTCCAGTTTGTTTTTTTTTAAATTTAGAATGAGATTATAGAATGTAAAACAGTACTACTTTAATAATTAACCCAAAAAATTTGTACTTCCCCAGTATAAATTTATTAACATAATTTGATAAATTTATAAACATAAATTTGATACATTCATTTTTCAAACCTGAGTAATGTGTAGTGTGTATGATGAAACCCATCATTGTGAGCTTATGAAAACTTGCTCAGAAGAATTTATTTAAATTATTTTTTGGTGTAGAGTTAATAAATGCTCTACAGATAAGAAAATTATTTTTGCATAGTTTTGTGAATTAAAGAGTAATTCATTAAATTCTTATAAGTCATTTTTAAAAAATATTTTCTTTTATATTATATTGGACTTTCAATATCCAACACTTGATAGTACTATTTTTGAGAAATAGTACTATGATAGTAATATTTCTCAAAAATAGTACTATGATAGTAATATTTCTCAAAAATAGTACTATGATAGTAATATCTTCTATTGTAATTTTGAGAAATAATTATAGACACACATGTTTTTAAATACAGAAAAGAGCTGGTTTAAAGTAAAAATAGTTTATTTAGAAAGTACATAGCACATTTACACAATTTATTTCTATAAAACAGGATCCTTTCGCTGTACCTCTGGCTCCATCTTTACAGCATCTAGGGAAAAAAAAGAAAGAGAAAATCAGTTCATAAATTTATGTGAAAGGAAAATGACTCCCATCCCCTGATATAATTTATGAATCAAAAGAAGAATTTATTTAAATTATTTTTTGATGTAGAGTTAGTAAATGCTCTGCAGATAAGAAAATTATTTTTTGCATAGTTTTGTACATTAAAGGGTAATTTATTGTTGTAAAAATAGTTGATTGTTGAAAGTAGTTGAAAAAATTCATTGTTGATAAAGTAGAATTAAATAAATCCAATTAGGAAATATAAATTCTGAGACAGGGGTTTAAAAAAACTTAGATATAAAACAGCACCCAACACATGAGTGCAGTTTTAAATCTGTTGTCATTTTATTGATAACTACTTCCAAGAAGTAAATTCCTACCACATTTTTTTTGTAAAACCAATTACATACTGTGAAAACTACATCATGTAATAAATATTTACTTCATTAAATAAATATACTAATAGAAAATAGTTATAAAATATTTGTTAAAGAGTATTCCCCTTTTCACTAAATTTCTCTCTGTACAGTAGAAAATCCAACCATGTCGATTAATTTGTTATTATAGATATAAATAAAATAGGGTAGATTGCCTTGATAAGAGTACAATAATAAGTTTTTAATGTTGAGCATAATTTCAGCTCAACATTGAAAGCTGAATCAGAGACTTGTCTAGAATGACACCAAAATTTCCTCTTCACTATTGACAATAATGCTGTTGAAAGTAGAGAAACACAAGAATAAAGATTGAATGCTAAGTAAAACATTAGCATACAAAATCTTAAATTTCTAAATTTGATTACAACATGCCATAGAGAGCATTAATACAGATGCTGGGTCAGATTTAGAAATTTAAGATTTTATATAGTATTCAATCTTCATTCTTGTGTTTCTTTACTTTCAATGTGAGAGTGATTCTCGATAGTGAAGAGAAAATTTTGTTGTCATTCTAAACAAGTCTCTCAGTCAGCTTTCAATTATTGTACTCTATTAAGGCATTCTAATCTATTTTATTTATATCTGTAATAACTAATCATTTAATTGACAGGATGGAATGTCGTACTGTACTCAGAAATTTAGTGAAAAGGGTGAATACTCTTTAACTAATCTATTACTATAATAATGAATAAAGTAAACATTTATTATATGATGTAGCTTTCACAGTAATTGGTTTTACAAAAATTGTGGTAGAAAGTAATTTGGGATACTAACTTCTGCATAGTATTTTAATAGAGCATATCTTTTGTTACTTAATTGTCAAATTATGGTGGAGATCTGTGTATAAAATATTTTTTATTTGCGAGCAGCTGTTATTAGGGATAACCACAGTAAGAAATTATTCAAAATATACTATTTAGATTCAGTAATTACTAAACAATTGTTATTATATATTGTTTGATTAGTCTAGGTTAATTTGAAAAATGAGGTGGGTAATATTGACTAGCTGTCAATGTTGAGTGAAATGGCATAGATTATATTATAAAGCGCGAAGAAACACTTAGACTTTTGAACCAAGCTTCTAACCCAAATTTAAATTTTTTAAAAAATATTTTGCTAATGATAGTATTTTCACAGATCTTAACAATGGAATAGAAAACCCGTATAGTCAACAAATTCATGGATAAACGATTCAGTTCTAAAAGCAAAAAGCCTGGTTTCTGTATACTGTTGTAACATGATTATTATAAAAGTATACAGAAACCAGGCCTTTTGCTTTTAGGGCTGCATCTTTTATCCATGAATTAGTTGACCATACAGGTGTTCTGTTACATTCTTTAGATCCATAAAAATATTTTCAATTTTAAAAGTTTTATTAAATTTTTTTAAATTCTGGTTAGAAGTTCGGTTTGAAAAGTTAAAAGTATTTATTGCACTTTGTAAAATAATCTATGCCACTGCACTCAACATTGACAGCCAGTCAATCTTTGTATGCTTGCATCCTTTTTCAACTTAACTTAGATAAACCAAATAATAGACCATAAAAAAACCTACACACTTGCAAACATAACCTTATTATAGTCAACAATTGTTTAATAATTAACTGAACCTAAATAATATATTTTGGAATATTTTTTTACTGCCCTTACCCTTACACTTTATAATAACAGCTGCTCACAAAAATATATTTTATGTGACAGATCTCCACCAAAATTTGACAATGAAATAATAAAAAAATTAAATACTAGGCAGAAGTTAGTATTCCAAATGACATTCAACTACCTATTAGCTCATCAACGAATGATCTAATACATCTATAAGCAATATTATATTATTATTACTTCTGTAAGGAATTATGAATGAACCTCTAACTACTTCTCATGAAATTCTGATAATTAAATTTAAAATTTTTTAACACTAACTATCAAGAGTAAAATAACCCTTGGCATTTTATATCTTTATAATATAAAAATATAAAAATTTTTTTGGTAAGCAGTTATGATAAAAGACTTTCACAAGAGTCATGGTTAACTGAAGTCCCTGAACTGCACTTTCGGACATACCTAATACTTTAATAACAGGCTTGCCAGTTAAAAATATAATGAATAAAGGAAATCAATATCAATCCACAAATTACTGCAACCAAAGTTTATGAGAATGTTCGGATTAGCATATAAAATATACAAAGAGAAATTTGAAAATTTTAGTTGTTTATTAATTAAGAATTATGTAATAAAAATATTTTTTATGGTTTTTCATAGAAAAATTCAAATTTAAGTACAAAAAATAAATTAAAAAAAAATATATTCGCAACTTTGTGATTTTGCCCACAAGTTCACTGCTGAAAAAAAAGGATATCTAGAGAATAAAAAAAAAAAAATGGGTTCAGTGAGGTTCAAATCAACTTACACAGATTATGAATCGAACACACTGCCAAGTGAGGAATGGAATCTATCGAAGCAAATCACAATGAGGTGAAGATGGATTCCAATTTCAGAATTCTGTAAAGAAACCAATATTTTCTTATAATGCCATAATAAAAATTAGAGTGATTTGTGATACCAAGAAGCATTGAAAAGCAGAGTTCATTATAAATTTGCTTATCAGTGAAATAAAAAAGGTTGATCCTTAAAATTTGAAATATCATGATTTTTTGAAATTGAGTAACAATAGAATTGATGTTTGAGTAGTATTCAAAAAGTTATACAATGAGAAAAATAAATGTAATATAAATAAAAGAAGAAAAAAAATGTAGCATCGAATTTTTGTTATGGATCATATTGTTAAAAACTATGTTAGGGCTAAAGACATAATCAGTATTTTCAGTTTCACAGTTTGAAAAAACGGGAAAAAACCAACTTTCTTAAAAGTTTTCTACAATTTTCTGATTTAACCGAACTTCTATTAACGTTTTAATTTATTTCAAGTTAAGTTGGGGGGGGGGGCACGTCTATGCTTTGGACCAGTAAGTTCTTATTTATTTTGCACAACATAACAACTAAATACACTCTAAAAGTCTTGAAAACAAATAGCTTATAAATCAGTTATTGAGGACATTCTCAAATTTTTAATGAAGATTTTAGTAATGACACACACAGAATGCAAAAATTTACCTAAAGTTTTAATAATAATCTAGCACACATGATGTTATCTAAATAATGGCTCTCATCCTTATCGGGTTATACAAGATTTTAAAGTTGAAACTGACAAATTAAATTATATAAATGCATGATGACCAGCAATTTAATAACTTAGGAATGAAAAATATAATAACTTTCTGCATATATTTATATACATATGATTATGCAATACTAAAAAATAAAAACAACTATAAACATTAATATTCAGATGTATGCTGATAAGTGCATGACTTTTTTTCCAGTTGCTTCTTTTCTGCACTCATACAGACTGCATGATTGAGCATAAATCAGAATTATGTAGTATGTTGTGTTAAAAATATGCATATCAGATATCTGATCTATAAGTATAAAATCAATAAACTTCTGTTAGAATTTTTAAAAATTATAGCATGAAGTTGAACATATGCCAAATGCTTGCAATGCTGGATATATTATATTAAAAACATAAATAATGTTGTAAATTTAAAAAAGTTTCATTGTTATATTATAGCTGTTTATGGATGAAGTTATATGTAATGTAATATAAGAAATTGTAAGTAATTAAGAATGTCTGTTAAGTAATATTATGTTTATGTAAAGGTTTAATATATGGTAATTTAAAAGTTTTTTCCCCCTCTCTTATGGTATGGCTCCTGTACAGTGATTCGCAAAAGCTATTTCATAACTAAAAATTTTGAAGAAAAATATTAACTTTCTTTTTTATATAATTTTCTGCTCTGGTTGACTGGAGGTTGGGGAAGGAACGAAGTCTGTATGCTTAAAGAGAATACTTTGATAGACATAATTATTCTAAACATTCAAATATTTACTATATAATATACTACAAAATATCATTGATTCAGAACTATAATGAAAGGCTTTTTTTTGGTTAATAATAAAGTCAGTTGTTCAGTCAAGAAGTCAATTATTGTATTTGGATGATCAGAAATTTTATGTCGTAGAACATCAAGCAATTCAATTACACATTTAATACATTTTCACCATCACTCATTACTGTTTTCATTTAATCCAAATTCTTTTAAAATGCTTAACATATTATTTATCTTATTTGTTTTGCAAGGAAATTTATAATTATTAAATTTTGAAATCTTACAATTCTTAACAAATGCCACGATATTAAGTTTTAGAATAGCACGTTACCTTTTGATGCTTTCCACAATCCTTTAAGCCAGGCTGATGTTTTGTTGATCTTTTCTAGGAACCTAAATACAAACAAAAAGATATTTACTTTACTACAAAGTAAAATTACATATTTCATTTAAATACAAAAGAATTTGCATAAATGTATATCTAAATTAAACAGTGTTATAATGAAGTTTCTGGAATTTGTATAACATTCAATTACATTAATTTAACTTTTATATCCTTTAATAACTGTAGGCAAGACATTTAAGATCAACTCAATTAATCCTACCCATTCTTTTACATCAATATATGCATTAAATTTGAAACGTTGAAAATTAAAAACAATAAATTATTTTAAATAACTGCAATTAGTTTAATCACAAATCTCTAAACAATAAACAATGTTACTTACCCTTAAGCTGGAGGTAACTTCTTTTAAGAGGCACCCACTACGAGTGCGGCTACTGGCAACTGGCAACAAGATTGAGTAGAAGTGGCTGGGTAAAGTTTTACCCCCAACTTCTAAAAAATAACTTGGCTTTTGCTGAGGTTTGCCGGAATATAAATGTCGGTAGATGTTAGTAAAAAAAGAGATAGGAGGAGAAGTGTGTTTGTTTCCTCGAATTTCTGCGACCTGAGAAAGTTTAGTGGATAGAGAAAAGGAAAATAACTAATAGGGAGAATTAATGTTAATAAAAATAAATATTTTTTACCTTGAGTTTGAATGCCAAACTCAAGTATCAATTTTAATAAATTTTTAAATGTTTTTTGCCGTAGACCGGGGTCTACGTATTAATTTTTATAAATTTTATAATTTAAAAAAAAAATAAATTAAGGATAGACACTAGAAAGGAGTTTGCAAGCCAGAACCCAGCCAACTGGGGGGGGGGGGGGGGGGGGGGGGTAATTTTGAAACAAGTGAAATCATGGGGATTCGAACTCACAGCCTAGCGGTAGAGCTCCGCGCTCTACCGTCTGTGCTACTGGGACACACCTAAAGGAGGGAAATTACCAGTCAAGAGCCAAAGAGGCTCTTGGCCTCTTTCTATTGAAGGGTTTCCTATGGTCATAGTCTGAAAGATCTGTTAGGAGAGTAAGCTCATTAGCTTCAATGCTGTCATAAAATTTAATATTAAGGGAGTGGATGAATTTAGTGAGGGGGGGGGGGAGTTTAATTCTTCATAAATTTTATAATTTCTAAAATAATAGGGGGCATTTACAATTGTTCTAATAGTACTATTTTGAGCAGCACAGCTTTTATTAATTTGATACTCAGGACAGTAAGACCAGGCCTGACAAGCATAGGTTAAAATAGGTCTAAGGAATGCACTGTAGATGAGCAACTTCATATTTAAGTTCAAATAACTATTTCGAGCAATTAAGGGGAAGAGTGTTCTTTTAGCAGCTCGAAATTTATTAATAATGTGTTTTATGTGGGGGCGCCAAGTGAGATTCTTGTCAAGAGTAATACCAAGATATTTACAGGATTTGGACCAGGGCAGAGCAGTGTTGTTAATTATGATTTTATGGTCATTATATGAGATAGGTGATTTTCTGGAAAACATGACAGCAACACATTTGTCAGTATTGAGTTTCATTTTCCATTTGTGTGTCCATGTTTGAATGTGATGTAGGTGGATGTTAAGCTGGTTGACTGCAAAGTTAATTTTGTTGTAAGACATGTATATGGCTGTGTCATCTGCGTAAACAGCAGTGTGTGTTCTGAAGTGTGTTGGGAAGTCGTTTACATAAATTAAGTACAGAACTGGGCCTAATAAGCTTCCTTGTGGCAGGCTGCAGAGAATGTTGTGTTTCTGTGAGAGTGTGTTTTGTAGTTTGACTTGGAATGTTCTGTTTGTAAGGTAGCTGTAAATTAAGTGAATAATGTTAGGTGTGAAATTGTAATTAATGAGCTTGTGAATGAGACCCTGTACCCAGACTGAATCGAATGCCCTGCTGATATCCAGAAAGACAGCAGCAGTAGATTTACTGTAAGTTTTGGCTTTGGCGAGATCACTAACAACTCTATATAATTGATGGGGGGGGGCTGAGAGAGAACGCCTGAATCCAAATTGGTATGGGGAGAGGATGTTATTATTTTCAAGGTGGGTGTTAATTAAGTTTAGAATGAATTTTTCTGCTAGTTTACTAATAGTTGAGAGTAAGCTAATGGGTCTGTAATTAGAGGGGTCAGAGGGAGCTTTACCAGGTTATGGATGGGGATAATTATAGAGTTTTTCCAGGGAGAGGGGAAGTAGCTGGTGCGAATAATAGCATTAATAAGGGTGGTAATATTAATTAAGAGCTTGGGTGGCAGATTTTTAAGCATAATACTTGTGATTTTATCCGCACCAGGGGCTTTATTATTTTTAAGTTTTCTGATATGGTTTATAACTTCAGAGGGGGGAATATGAGTATCAATAGGAGGGATGGGGGAATCAAGTAGGTTTTCAAGATTAGAAATTACTTCTCTCTCAGTGGGGGGGGGGATAAGTTATGGGGGGGTGAACTGATTTACTAACTTTTGAGCAATTAATGCTGCTTTGTCTTCCTGGGTAAGAGCTTGTGTACCTGTAGTGTTATTGTAAAGTGGTGGCATGTTAAACTTCCTAGTTTTAAGTTGGCGTGTGGCATTCCAGATGGAGTTGTTTTGTGTAGTTAAGTTAGAGACATAGAAATTCCAACTGGTGTTTGACTTGTGTCTGATGTATGTTTTTAAGTTTTCTTGTGCCTGGTTCATGAGTGTTTTGTGATGAGGGAGTCTGGATTGCTGCCATGTTTTCCTGGTGCTGTTTCTAAGATTTTTAAGATGGTTGAGTGTTTTGTCTGTAGATTTTCTGTTAATATTGTTGTGAGTTGTTTGGGTAGCAGTGTTGTAGGCTGTAGTGATGGTGGTCGGTTATGTATTTAGTGTAATTGTCTATTTCATCTGGTGTGTTTGGGATGTTAAAGTTATATGGTGTGTTCTTAAGTAAATAGTTAAAGTGATTCCAGTCAGTGATAGTTTTATGGGTGGTGTGGTTGAGATTTATGTTAAAATTTATGGTTAGTTGGACTGGAAGGTGATCAGAGTTAAGTGCATTGAGTGATTTTATGTTCATGGGGTAAGGGACTCCCTTAATGAGAGCAAAATCAATAATGGAACCATTACCTTGGTGGCTGTAATGTGTTGGTGTGTCAGGTGCAAGTATGTCTATGTCATAGTTGATTATTAAGTTATAGATGGTGTTTCCATGAGTGTTGTTAGTATTGCAGTTCCAAAAGGTGTGTGTGGCGTTGAAATCTCCAAAAATTATTAAGTTATTGTCAAGTTGGGCTATTTTAATCAGGTCATTATGTACGTCAGAGTGGTTTTGTTGGGGGGGAATGTAAGTGGAGACTATTCATAGTTCACGTTTTTGTAGTGATTTTGTCATCCCTTTGTTTAGGATGCAAATTAGTTTTATTTTTGTGTTTTCAACTGAATTTGGAATAGTGGTGTAATTTAGCGTTTTTTCTGTTAATCCACTGAATTTGTATTAGTTTGAATAGTAGTAGGGGTTGCTAGAAGAGGCTTGTACTGTCTAGCAGTGTGCTGGCGTTAGGGAAAACAAAACCATATTTTGTGTGTCTTTGCTGTGTGTGTTGTGATCTTTTGTTAGTTCGTTAAGTGCGATGTTTGCCCTCTTAGGGGGCTTAGGATTCATGTTATCAGTTGGGTTGGTGTTTTGGAAATTGTTAGTATTATTAATTTCTACCGACAAATAATAGTCCGGCTTACCTCCCAGGATTGAGTACGCTGATTCCCACACTCGGGTACGTTGACAGCAGTTTCTTGTCGTATCTCGTCATAGTGATGGGATTCAGCACTTTCTCGAGTAGGTACGTTTCCATGTTCGTCAGCGGGGTGAAGCTACCCTAACTACGTCACGCTTTAAAGTTGCAACCCGTGCAAAAGCATTGTTCTCTACGTCGTTCATTGGTCTACGTAGCTTGCCATTCAACTGAAGACCTGCCTTTCTTCCCAAAATCTTTCAAAATGGCGGCGAATTTAAACCAAATATCAAATTCGATAGCTGAAGCAATTTTTCTGTTTTCATAAGCTTCTGGGAAGTCTAAAAACACAGACGACGACCCCCCCTTTGTTATATCAAACCACTGAGCTACTCTTACAATGACAAAATTTTTGTTAGTTTGTCATTATAAGAAATCTTAGTCATATGAACAGTATTTACAGTTTAAAGATTCAATCATAATGAAATACATCTCATTTTCATCATATAATTTTACAGTAGCATATTCTTATACACATTGGAATGAAAGAAAAACAATTTAATTAACGGACCATAGTTAAAACAAACAAATCACACCTATTTAGTTCTTGTATATTTTTCAAGTTTATTCTGTTGCTAGTTTATATTGTCGTTTTCAAGTTTATATTGTTGTTTTGTTTTGTTTTGGTTCCTGATCCTTTGTAGTACACAAAAACATTCATGTTTTTCAAAAGTCCATAGTAATCACACATGGTTTCTATCACTTGTTTCACTGACACATTGAATTTTTTTTCTTTTTGTTTCAAATTTTGGTATTAATGTAATTTTGTTTTTATCAATGCATGTCTCGCAGAAGTGCCCCGAACGGACAACGATGACTCGCTAACTAATTTAACAATCCCTTCTACTGCTTCAGTGTGACATGGAAAATTATTGAAGTCAATACGTTGACTCTCGTGATAGGTTCCTTTATAAACTGCTTTAGTTTTTCATCAGAAATGCCTCTCATAGGAGATCCTGTTACTTTAACATCATTCCATTCAATCATATCAATATAATCCTTGGCATCAAAGTTTATACGTTGAATTAAAATTTTCCTTCATTTGCAGTCCTTGCTTTTAGAATCCTACGTAATCCAAGCTCTCTTACATGACTGCGATCATCTGATATCATACAAAGGAGGAATTTTCTGAAGCAGATTATTGTCACTGGATAATGTATAAAAGATGGCATAATAGCACTTTCAACGGCAACAACCAACACTTAAACATTACTGTAATTGGATGTGATGGAACTGGCTTGAACACTGGATTGAATAATGGTGCGATTCCTTTATTGGAAAAGGAATTAAGAAGGCCACTGCAGTGGTTGATTTGTCCTATTTCAAGCAAATGAACTGCCCCTACATCCTAATAAAGGTCCAATGAATTTGGAGGAGAAATAGGTAAACTACTAGAAAACTGCTATGAACTACCAGTCATTGAATTTGCACCTATTGAAAATGACATTCCATTACTGGAAATTAAGGAAGATTTACGTGTGGACCTAAAATATTTGTTTGAAATGAGTAATGCAATCTCTGTTGGGAGGTGTTCTTCTGATTTGTCCATGAGAAAACCAGGAAAACTTTGTCATTCAAGATGGATTAGATTAGCAAACAGAATACTTCCCTTGTATGCGGGAACAGAATATCCTGCAAAAATCTCCGAATACTGACTGAGTACATTTTGAAAGTTTATGCAGCTGTTTGGTTTAACCTAAAGCTGAAAGCATCTTGTATCCATGGATCAAAGCACCTGTGGAAACTTGTAAGCTATTTACGTTACCTCCATCAGACTCTTAAAAATTTAATTCACCCAGTTATTCAAAGAAATGCATACTTTGCTGCTTCTGAAAATCTCCTCCTTTGTATGATATCAGATGATCGCAGTCACATAAGAGAGCTTGGATTAAGTCTAATTCTAAACGCAAAGGCTAAAAATGAAGGGGACATCAGAAAGTTTTTAAACCAACGTATAAATTTAGATACCAAGTATTATATTTACATGATTGAATGGAATGATGTTAAAGTAACAGGACTTCCTATGAAGAGCCATATTTCTGATGACAAACTAAAGCCGTTTATAAAGGAAGCAAAAGAATCTGATCACGAGAGTCAACGTATTGACTTCAATAATTTTCCATGTCACACACAAACAGAAAGAAAGGATTGTTAAATTCGATACCGAGTTGTCCGTTCGTGACACTTCTGCAAGAGATGCATTGATAAAAACAAAAATACAATCTCAAAAGAAAATGCCAAAATTTCAAACAAAAAAACAATTCAATGTGTCAGTGAAATAAGCAATGGAAACCATGTGTGATTACTATGGACTTTTGAAAAACATAAATGTTTTTTTCAAAATAACGTTTTGCTTTTAAAGACATTAATCACTATTAATATTTTTCTAAATAAGTGTGATTTGTTTATTTTAACTAATGCCCGTATTTAAAAATTGTTTTTCTTTCATTCAATTGTGTATTATTAAGATATGCTACTGTAAAATTAATATGATGAAAATCGCGAAATTCTACAAAATCAGTTGTTCTGTAATGGCATTTAACAGTTAGAAATACTTAGAATTGTAAGTTTCCTGTAAAAATATCGTATTTTGAATATTTTATTTACAATATATATATGTATATATATATTATTTTAATATACTATAAAAGAAATAAAAAAATACAAATTTTATCACTTTTTCATAAAAATATCCATTTTGAAGCACTTTGCGGTACTTGAAAAGATTTTAGTAGAACAATAAAATTTTATTTTATATTCTTATTCTAATCCCAAGAGGCAACTTTTGAAAACTATAGCATATTTAAATTAAAAAAAAGTTTTTCCGTTCCACCCTAGCGAACATGCACGAAGATTATCTTGAAACCGCCAACATGCTCTGGTTTGTTATCGGTAATTCACACATTTAGCTTGAGTGGTTCGTAGCATGGGTGGTAGCGCTCTGGGTTTGTAACCTAGCGGTGGCGGGATGGAATCCCGCGGCTGGCATTTTTTTCCCCTCTCTTTCCCCTGCTTCAAGGCTGGCAAGCTGAAGTTCTTAGATTATTTCCTTCATGTTAATTAAAAAATATATGTAATTAACATGTAGATGTTAGTCGACGGCAAAAAAAATTTAAATGTCGTAAAAAAATATTAATACATAGGCTATTTAGTGGCAATATAACCTATAAGAAAAAATATTTGTTTACAAATGTTAACATTTTTAAACTCCCTTGCAAACTCTCTCTGACAGCAGAAATTCCAGGAACATGCTATCTCTTTTCTATATCTTTTACTAACAATTCTTGCTACCAATGGTGTTAGGCAAGCTCCACAAAATAAGAACTATTTTCAGAAGTAGAGGGCATAAATATGGAACCTCTCCCCACATTGGAGATCTACGTCTATATCCGTTTCAAAATCAAAATCATACCGTCTGAAATATGTGCTTGAAAATTAGCAACTGCAAATATATTTTGGTAGCTGAGGCACTTTCTTATACATTTTAGGTATAATTATAATTTGGTTACATGCACTAAATAAACATTTTATTTTTGCAGTGCAGGTAAAACAAAAAGAGAAGAGTTTGATTAAGAAAAAATATCTTAATATTTTACTAGGAAATATCATTGTGGAAGTTGCTACGTAAATGTGTGACATCCACCGCTAAAAATAAATGAGTAGTAAAATAAGATAGATACCACTAATTCCTCTCTTTTAAATAAAGAGTGGGGCAACAAGGCTCCATTTTTAAGTAGATATTTTTAAAATTTCTCCATAATAGATAAAAACTTAACAATGAAACTACTTTTTGATTACTTACACTTTCACATAATATAATCTTTACATACCAAGAATGTTATGTGAATTTTTCCTCGTAAAAGAGGTTACCAGAAAATAAGAGCCATTTTTTGAAACGTATCTTTTGTTAATCATCCACCTTCCCTTTCAAATCCATAATTTCTGATTACAGATTTCTGCTACTTATGGTACGAATCGGACGGCCCGATTAAGGTACGATGGAGCCATGTCGGTATCGGCGCGGTTCATATCAACCCATCACAGGCCCTGAAACACGTAAACAGCAAAGCGTTCCCCTTCGAAGGTTCGTAAACAACCAGCGAACGGCCCAGAAAATTCTCCCGTACTTGTCGTTCTACCGGCGCTTCCAGCACTGGCCCGATAAGCTGCCGTCAGTCCTGTGGTTTGTTGGGTATATAGGCATATTTATATGTATCTATATATATATATATATATATATAATATATATGATATTATAATATATATATATATATATATATCTATATATATATATATATATACATACATACTATATGTATAAGATAGTATATTTATTTATATAATATATATATATATATATATATATATATATATATATATATACATATATGTTACCATTATACAATCGTTCAAATTTCTGATATAGATGGCAGCATCATAGATCTTTACGTAGGTTGTGCGTTTAGCCTATACGCTAATCCACAAGGTTGGAATAAAAGCGGCCTGATGAAAATACTGCAGCAATCCGAACGAATGTGATATACTAGAAGAAAACCAGATGAACTATCTTCTTCAAAATATGAAAATCTCATCGACCTGACACGAATAAGTGTTATAAAAGTTCAATTTAACTAAGATTCACTGTATGAGTATTGTATGACTAAAAGAAGAATGATGAAATTTATTCAAAAAGGCATTCTGTTGTTTGTGTGCCGTTTAGCCTCGCATATTGTAAAGCAGATTTTCGCTCTACACTGTAGCAAAAAGGAAATACAGAAATAAGTTGTATGCGACTCCTGTATATAAGAATTGAACTATTCAGAGTTAAACTACATTTGAAATTATATTGAAATAAAGAAGTTTAGTCTTCAAGCATAAATTACCCAATTTGAATTAGACATATTTACTTTCCCAGTACTAAACTTTTTTTTGTAGTTTTAATAAACAGCTTTTGACTTTTTTTATTTGTTATTTTATTAATAATCAGTAAAAAATAATCGGAGCTCAAAAATTTTTAATATTCTGAAGTGATCCGTGATTAAATTAAATTAGATAGCGCTGTATTAGAGGCTTTAAAAATTTTTATGACCCACCAATGACTTGTTTCCATTTTTCACTTCTAGTTCAAACCGGATTAAATAAGGTGACAACGACCTGCATCAAATTAGAATAGACATTGAATTAAAGGGAAAAACGTAAGATTTGCTTTAGAAAAGGTTTTTTTTTTCTTGGACCTTGAATAATTCTAAGAAAAAAGCAATATTTTGTATGATTATTTTTAATCAAAAATATCATAAAAAACTTATAAATACAACCCGAAAACATGACAGGTATTCAACTTTTCTACACTGGAGAAGAGAATTTTATGCTAAGTGCAGCAATTTGTTGAGAAGTTTTTTGAAAACTGAATGTTGCAAGTATGAATCTCCCCTTCGAAATTCAGGATGTAAGTTGTTAATTCATCCTTTGAATTCATAGAGAAAAAGAAAAAAGTTCATATTTTTCCGCGCAGAAAATCAGAACAAAAGATAGATTCTGTTTGGGGGATTGGTAAACGGATTATACAAAATGCAAATGTGAAGTTAATGTTTTTAGGACAATTAACTGGCCAGCATTGCGCTTTATCCTTATCGATCACGTGATAAAAGTGCATTATTTTTAGCTATTTGTGAATACCTATAAAGTTTTTAGTCATAGACCATAAAGTAGTAACGCTATTGTATGGGCTGTTTTTTGTTATTATCTGGTCGCCAACTTCCTGTAGTGGTTAGCCTTGAGAACTTCCACAATGTAGGCTCGGGTTCGAATCCCGTCGAAGCACTCCCCCAAAGTATGCACATTCCTGTGCTGCCCTTCATAGGGAGAAGTGTTGGTTCACTTGCATGGGGCTTCCATAATCAGATAACCAACTAAATCCCTATGTAGAGGGTGAATGTCCTCAGGGAAATGTGCTTGCAACTTTGGACAAAGAAAAATACACTGCTGGCCACCCAAATTGCAACACCAAGAAAGACAAGAGATATCACAACAAAATTTATTTTGTAGATAACATGTTGACCAAGTATCAAATGATTAAATTTACAGACTTCTGTGAAGTGTGGTTTCCTGCCAAAATCAGTAGCCAGAGTAGCCGCCATTGTTGGAGATCACCGCTGCCACACGCCTCGGCATTGATTCAAAGAGACTTTGGATGTGTTCTTGGGGTACGGCAGACCAAGCGGCTTCCACACGTTGCCAAAGTTCATCTGCTGTGGCAGCTGGGGATGGAATCTGTGTCAAACGTAGAGCAACCATGGACCACATGTTTTCTATCGGCGAAAGATCCGGAGAGCGAGGCGGCCAGAGAAGCAATTCAATCTGGCTATTGACGAGGAACCGTAGGGCAATGCGTGCCACGTGTGGTCCCGCATTATCCTGTTGAAATATGGCTGTGGGCAAGCCCTGAAGGTAAGGAAGGACAACTGGCTCCAACACCTCGGAGATGTAGCGCTGGCTGTTTTAAAGTACCGGCAATGCGTACTAGAGGTGTGCGAGAGTGATATCCAATACCGCCCCATACCATAATACTCGGTGCAGGACCAGTGTGGCGGTGAATAACGCAGCTGTTCAGCATCCTCTCTTCACGGTGTCTCCAGACTCGAATACGACCATCGTGGTGTTGCAGACAGAAACGTGACTCGTCAGTAAAGACAATTTCATTCCATTCTGCCGTCCACATCCTTCTGTCATCGTACCATTGGCGGCGGAGACGTTTGTAGTTCTGCGTCAAGGGTAGACAAAGCAATGGACGTCTCGCGGACAGTCCACTCTGCTGTTAACGGCGTCGAATGGTACGCGCAGACACTGGATGATGCGTTACAGACTGCATGTGCTGTGCTATGGTTCGTGATGTGACTGAGCGATCCGTCACTGCGATGCGCACAATTTGCCTGTCATCACGTGAAGTGGTGCGCTGAGGTGGATGCGATCGAACACGCCGGTCCGTCGTACCCTCCTGCATCCAACGATCACATATCCGCATTACAGTTGTTTGGTTTCGTACAACACGACTACCGATTTCCTGAAAGATAATCCACAATTTCGGTAGGCCACTATCCTTCCTCTGTCGAACTCGGATACTTGATCAAAAGATGATCGCTGTTTTCGACGAGGCATAATTGATCGTTTTTTGAAAAAACCACAAGAAAAACACAATTGCCGAACTTGAAATAGCCAAGCCTTAAATAGCGCTTTGAAGTGGCGCCACAGGCGTGCGTGATCTGCGTCTGCGCTGAAATTCTAATCATTTGCATATCTCACCTCTGCTAATGCATGTTGTAAATTTCATGTTATTTGCATGTTTCCTTCAGGGTGTTGCATTTACAGTGGCCAGCAGTGTATGTTACTTTCTATAAAAACTGCTTAGAACATTGCTAAGTGTTTTGTACTTGAAAGTGGGAATTAATAACAGATACTGCGTATGACTATTTTTGACTTTTCCCTTTTGTCTGAAATAACGTTTTTTTGTGGATACATATATACAGTGAAGAAGCAAGTATCATCATTCGTAAGTGGCATAAAGTGACAGATTATAATGTAGCCATTTTGAAATACTATGGTATGGTAAGTAAATCAAACAATGTGCATACTTTTTTAGTATCTGAATTAAACATCACAATGCAAACATTAATTTTGTTAAGATTGGCATAGAAGAATCCGTAAAAAAATATCTAAAGTGAAAAAATTAATGGAAAAAGCTTGGCTTACTGTATTTTTTTTATGCAACATCTCCTATAAAAAAAATTATGGGAAACTTATTTCCTTATAATATGAATTTTTAAACTTACGTGATGAAAATTATAAGAAAATAATAAGTACACTTTCACTTAATTTTAAAAGAATTCTAAAAGACTAATTTTAGAATGGAGTCTTTGAACAGAGTTAATTTAGGATGTTTAAAAACGACAATTATTCAGTAAGCTGTCTTAAAATAGTTATAGGTGTTGACTAGTAAGTCCGTGAATACAGCAGAAACAAAAACAAAAAAAACCTAAAACGGTCGTCTACCAGTATGGGGTCAAACCAGGTCCTCTAAATATCGAGGTCGGTTTTCTACCAACTGAACTATCCCGGTGATGTGAGAAACTCATATCCTAGAATAAAAATTTTCCATATATTTCTTCCTTTCTTTTTGAGGCCAATTATTCAGGATGTTGGGTCAATATGTTTTTCGTTCTCTCTATTTTTCTGTTAATAATTATTTATTGCTCTATTCAACGGTAGAGCACCACTTTAATGACCGTTCGCTAGGCCTGGTTCCAATCCGGGTCCCTAATATTCGATGCTTCTGGTTACTCTGCAAAGTAAACGAGTCTCATTTCACGATTCTTCTGTAATGCATTTATCTATCTATTACATATTTATCAATTATTTATAAAGACATTTTACTTAATAGCATCTCTGCTCAACACCCAGTCCTTTTCTCAATCTAACGATGCATTCAAAAATAATTCCCTATACATAAATGACTCTTAAAAACACAACTAAATATCTGTCGATAAGTTCACTGTACATCATCACCTAGATTAACGGATACAATTGCAGGGAATACACCATTAATAAGATGCAAAGTATCACTAATGCATATAGAGACATCTTCAGCATACCCGGTAGTCATAGACTTTGATTTAGCCCTTATGATGGGTGGCTCTTCAGCATGATTTAACTAAGTACGCCGGAGGGAAAATAATTCCAAAGCCGAAATTATTCTAAATCAGTAGGGACAAATGACAATCAATCCATACCATAAAGGGAAGACCTGACCAAGCATCTTCCACGGTTTTATGCTACAAAATTCAGATAGCTGGAGGATGATGGAACACACCCTGGTCACCAGAGTCACTTATGCAGAGATAAAAATCCCTAGGGTGCCCATCAGTAGTGGACATATTTTTGCCCCATTAATGGGCTTCTCAGCAGAACATTACCAATAAAAATGCTTGTGAAAAAATTAATCCCAAAGCGGAATTAGTTTTTGCCGATGATTGTTAAATGGCAGTTAATCGAGACCACACAGAAGAGACCAAACCAATCATTTTCCCTGATTATGATGAAATTGTATGGAATACACCCTGGAAAGCGGGTTCATTTATTCAAATGCAAACATTTCCAGCGTATCCAACAGCAATAGACTTACGTTTCGGCCCTAGTAGGATCTCCTCATCATAGTATAACCGACAAAGTATGCAGGTGGGTAAAGCATCCCAAAAGGTCTAAAATTTTATGATGACTGACTAATGGCAGTCAGTTCAACCCACAAAGGAATGAACGACCCAACAGAAAGTCTTTATTGATGTCTGAATTTTCTACCAACAATTGAGGTACTAAACTAAAATAGCATGCACTAGAGCGACACTTAGGTCCATGGCATGCATCTCTGTACTTTTTGAAAATGGCTGTCTTTTCAAATGCAATTTTATTATACCTCCTTCTCCTATCACTATTTTATGTAGGAAATGAAAAAAAACCTAAACCAGTAAATTCATATTTTGTGATATTTTTTGTTCATACAAGATGTGTGTCTGATTGTTTGTAGTCGCATGAAATGTATGAGAAATGTATGAAATGTAATGAAATCTCTTCATTTATATGATAGGGATGTTTAAGCCTTATGGGTTTGGTAATGTTTATTACTGTGATGCTGCGAATTGCATCGTGCCTATTAATTAAACCTAGCAAACAGATTATTGAACCAAAATTATCATCTCGTTCATTTTCCTTAAACTTTAATTTTCAAATTGTAGTGTTTGACAAGAATTGTAATTATAACTTATATATATATATATATTTAAAGTTAGATAGCTAATAACAGTGTGAGAACAGTGAAAAGGCATGATTAATTACTTGCTCCATTTTGTTGACATAAGAAATGAAGATATTCTTTGTACGTTCATTTTGAAATACATATTTAATTCTCCTTACAACCATCTTTCATGTAGCCCGTATAGAGAATTTTTCTTTCCTTTTCAATTAACTATTGCAAATCAAAGCATGAATTATAAATTGGTTCCTTTGTCATTACATGCTGATAAAACAAAAACAAACAAATACAGAAAAAACAGCTCTCACTGCTCGCATAATTTTTTATCTAAAATTTTCATACTTTAGTGATTACATTTAGAAAATTGAATCTGCATATATTGTGTATTCCACACATACTACAATATTTTGTTTTATTACTTCATTACATTATATAATACAACTTTTAAGGTGTTACATTATTATTTTATGTTATTAACCACTTTAAGTTGTGTTTGCTTTCCTGGTGCTAATTCAATCGATGTCACTTTTTTTTTCAGAATGCGAAAAAATAATATCATCCCTCGTGTGTAGATTAGAAAGTATGATGGGCAATGGATAGAACTATTTGTACGAGGGAGTGGCAACAGCCAGTAACAATTTTCTCAGATTACCGAACAGTTGAGTTCCAAATCGGTTGAAGAAGCTACCAGCGCTATATCACCGGAGAGTTCCAGAAAAGCACATCATAGCTGAATATTAGTGTAGGTTAAAGGTTTACAGCAGCGATTCTCAACCTGTGGGGCGCGCCCCCCTAGGGGGGCGCGATCATATCCAAGAGAAAATATTATTTAAAAAAATTTATTAACTTACTGAAAGGAAAGCACACACACACACATGCAAAGAAAAATACATTTCGACATAATATTTAATAATTAACTTATTAAATTAAAACAACTTACTAAATCAAAACCTTCTTAATCAAAACTTACTAAATTAAAAAGAAATTTAATAATTATTAGTGACTTCCTTGGGCCTGTCTTGCAGAGCAAAAGTTTTTCGAAGGAAGGCTTAATGTTAGAAATAGACACTCTCGGTTTTTTTTTCTATATTTAGCTGAGATCGATATTTTGTCTTCAAAGAAGCCACCGCAGAAAATCCAGTTTCACAAAGGTAGGATGTTGAAAATGGTAATAGAATGCGAAATGCCCTTGTTTTTAGTGCAGAAAACTTATCATCTACTCCTGCCCAAAATTCAAAGAGTGATTTATTACTAAATTGTCCTTTGGTTTCGCCACTTGTCGTGAAGTCTATGAAGGTTTCTTCCTCGGCAATTGAGAGCTCTTCGGGAATATTATGAAATGGATCCCTAACCCACTCGTAACTTGCTATTAGTTTGTCATCAGCAAGAAAATACTTTTTAAAATTCTTTGATAGCATGGATAAATGGTTTTCAATGGTTACAAAAAACGACTTTTACATGTTGTTCTTCAGCCTTGTAAGTTTTAACACAATCATCCATATTTGCAAACATTGTTAGGTTTTTTTGCTTTAAATTTCTGCTCCACAATTCCAATTTTCTACAAAAGCATTAACTTTATCACTCGTATCCAATATATGTGTACTTGATCCTTGGAGTTGAAGATTCAAGTTATTTAATTTCTCGAATATGTCGACCAGGTAGCTCAAATTCATAACAAATAAACCATCGCGAAAATTCTCGGCTTCCGGTCTGTTTTCCTCTTCTAGGAAAATGGCGATTTCTTCTCTTAATTCATAAACACGTTGCAAAAATTTCCCACGTGATAACCACCTTGCCTCGCAATAAAATAGTAACGCTGAATGTACTGCACCCATTTCTTTACAAAGTGCGGAAAAGATTCTTGATTTCAGGGGGTCTCATTTTTATATAATTTACTACCGTTACAACCGTATTTAACACAATATTCAGACAAGGACTCATTTCTTTGGAAGCCAGAGCTTCTCTGTGGATCATGCAATGTGTCCAGACGCACTGTGGCGATTTTTTTTTTACAAGTGCTTGTATACTTTGGGATCTTCCGGTCATTGAACGAGCACCATCTGTGCATATTCCGACGCAATTTTTCCATTCTATGTTTGCCTCGTTCATAAAATCATTTAAGATAGCAAATAATGCGAGTGCTATTGCTTTGAGTTCTATTGGTTTGCTGAAAAATAATTCTTCTACTACTGACATATCATCACAAAATCGAACATAGGCAATGAAATGAGGATCTTTATTAATATCTGTTGCCTCATCAAGCTGTATTGAAAACAATTTGTCACGCAACTTCGAGAAAAGCTGACACTGTACATCTTCAGCTATATCACCAATTCGACGGGCAACAGTATCATTTGAAAGAGGTATGGACTGCAATTGTTTTGCAAAATTATCTCCATACATAGTTTCTACAATCTCAATTGCTGCTGGCAAAATAAACTCTTCTCCAATGGTGTGAGGCTTTTTACAACTGGCTATTTTATATGAAACTTTGTAAGAGGACAATTAAAGCTTTTTAATTCGCAGACAAAGTTTTTTTTTAAAAATGATTTTTGCTTTTCATATGATTTTAATTTGAATTCGAAGAATTCTCTGGGTTTGTTGACGTACTCACTATGAAGCGTTTCCAAATGTCGTTTAAGTTTATTAGGTTTCATGCTGTCTGCCGCCAACATTTTTGAGCAAATGATACACAGGGGCATTTCTTCTTCATTTACTTCAATACTGGTAAACCCAAAATTTAAGTATTCTTGAGAATATTTTCGAAACCACGCTCGTCTGTGAACATGTTGATACTTGACTATCGTCTAATGCTCGCTTACGCTCGCTTAAAAATGTATCCATGATTCTACATAAATTTTCTGCCGAAAACACATTCACGATAGATTCGATAGCGATAGAAGGATCGACTCGAAGGAGACTGGCTGGAATTGAAACTGGCGTTATCGAACATTCTCCTTCTCCCCATGAGAAAACATTTGCTCACATCTGCGCATGCTCGAGACGGCATCTTGTCGACATTCCAGAATTGGTCGAGACAAATCGGAACTTCTCGCAAAACCTCGGAAAAGTCCCGACATGGTAGACGCAATAGCATAAAAAGGCACCGGATTCTTGTTTTGTCAATGCTGAGGATCGGGGTTGCCAATGTTACTAATTTCCGAATTCTTCGTAATTTGTAAGGTTTAAAATTAAGGTCGTAGTGTAAGTTTAGAGCCGAAAAACTCAAAATACATTATATTGTATACATTTTATTTGTATGTGGGGGGGCGCGATGAAAATTATGATTGAAAAATTGGGTCGCGAATCCTGAAAGGTGGAGACCGCTGGTTTACAGCCTCGGTAGGAGGGTAGTTGGGTGTTTTAGAAGAGATTTGAATTTAACGTTAGTTCGTTTAACTGTACGGACTCTGGGTAATAGTATTCAGATTCATTTAATTAATTTTATTGACCCATCCTCAGTTGAACGTCCAAAATGAGGGGACCTACATTTTGTTTTTTTTTATATTAAGTTACAGGTCTGACTTTTTCGTCACTGGGACTTGGCAGCTAGAATCAGTTAATCTAGATCCCGTAAACTAGTTATTTATGGGACCTAACACGTGTAACATCTGTCAATCAGTCTGTATATATCTTCATCTGTATCGATCTTTCTCTCCATATATGCATGTGTGTGTGTGTGTGTGTAATGATAGTACTATATTATGCATATTCAAACTAGGCTGGCTCGGGAATCAACACTAGATCTCCATAAGAAGTTGGGTGCCACATTTGATAACAGTCGATCGGTAACGAGAATGAGGTGAACACTTCGAAGCCCAATTGGGAACTGTTTAAAAAAAATCCAGGTGAATTTTTGCCTCATTTTGTAACAGGTGATGAAACATGGCTACGTCACTACCACCCCAGGACCGAGAAAAAACAAGCCGGTGAACTTGCACTAGGGTTTTCGATTTTGAGCAAGTTTTTTAAAACCCGGGTTTCGGGTTTGGACTGGGTATTTTTTTTTAAACCCGGGTTTTCCCGTGTTTTACTGAGTTGGTTCCAGGGGGTCAATAGCAAAGAACTAAAATAGTAAATAGTTTATAAGAGGCATTTAATTTATTTCAGCATTTTCAAATATAAAAAATAACAGTAAATAATTTAATGTTAATTAAAATATACATATATGTATAACATAAATAAAAGTGGTACAAATACCTCATTTTTTTATAAAACTGCCTTAAACCATCATTGCACTCAACGTATCATCATTGAGTCGGCTGCTGAGTTTATTAGCAAAGAGACCCATTACAGAAAATGATCGTTCTGCTTCCACCGAAGTTGGTCGATATAACGAGGAATTTCGTTATAGTCCTGTGTTTCAATTTTTAACGTTAAATGTTACTTAAAGAAATAAGGATAAATATTTGCTAAGTTTCTGAATTGTAATTGGGTTGCTTAAGCTATTAGCAGGTTTGGCTTGAAAAATTGAATGTTTAATTTTTACTAGTTCCCCAATATTTGGGAGGTCTTGGAATCTTATCTCTAAGCCATTTTGATGTTCTAGGAACATTCTATTTAAAATCGCCACATCTGCTCTTCTGCATGGGAAAATAGCCTATTAAAATCTGTTCGTTTCTCTGAAACGCTGCCCCGTGGTCAAGTAAAATTACATTTCTTTGTATGTTCTCCTTTTCAAAAGCATCGGATATATCTATCCGGTATTTACGCTCCTTTGGGGGTACTTTAATTGCACCGTAAATTGGTTGTCGCTATCATAACGCCAGAAGGTCTGTCTCCATTTTCAGATAACATCTTTCGGCGGGTGTTTGATTCAGCCACGTGATAGAACCTCGCCTTTCTCTCCTCTGTCTAAACTTCATCCAATTGAATGTTCGCGCATTGCTACGTCACTTTCTGCTTGACCAATGAGGTTTGTGCGCGCCGCTCCCTTCGCTTGCTTGGCGCAAGTTTTCCTTCATTTTTGGCAGTGAATCGCCCTTTCAAATCTCACCGGCTCTCTGCCCAACGCTCGCTTCGTCTGTGCCGTCCCTGTACGGCTTTCTCTCGGGTATTTCCATATGCTCGCTTCTCTTGGCGGTAATTTTAAAATTATTATAACCCTCGCTCTCCTAGTTCGCACTTTCTGTCCAGAGATGAAGAATAATATCAGTAAGCATTATTTCTCCTAAGAGAGAAGTTTCTCTTTAAATGGTATACGTGTAAGTACCCCTTTTCAGTTCTTGGCCACTGGCCTCGACTGTATTGGGATGGGGGTATTTTTATCATTTTTTTTGGTTGTTAAATTTTGACCCAAACCGTCATCCAGCCTTGGAGCTCCTGTAAACTTCGAGCTTCCCTTTTTTACTGTACGAATGTTGTGAACTGAGATCATCTCACATTGTATTCAAGACTATCTCCATGTTTATTGATACGGAATAAAATCCCTTTTTGCTAAAAACTTGACGTCGTATTTGTCTACCAAGTTGTTTCCTTTACGCTTACCCTAGATGATTTGACTGTGAAGCTACTGAGTTATTGTTTAGCGCATTCCACTATTATCATGTATCGATTCGGCAGTAAGTGAGTGTTTTATTTCAACCTAAGTGCTGAGGAACCATCGAACTCTTCATATTCTTCCGAAACCTTCTTTTGGTCACCAACTCCTCCAATTTATCTTCGGGACACTTCAAGAATTCTACAATTTAGATTTGATGTCTCAACTTCTATAAGACTGATTGGGATCCTCTTCGTCAACTTTCAACATTATAGACTAGTTCCGTCAATAGACTTCTTCGATATTCTTCAATTAAGACTCTTCCATTCCTCACCACCATTATATTTTCCACGTAACAGACTGACGCCGTCGTTTTTCAACATTATAGAGAAATGCTGGTTCTACATCCATAGAGACTCTTCTGGTTCAACATACCACAGAGACTTTACAAATTTTAATTTACAGAAAGCAACCCCCAACAATTTATTACTACAGAAAGTGCCATAAGAACTATTACTACAAATCAGACTGATTAAATTCCTCACTACAAGTAGTTCCCAACAATCTCTTTTCCCCTTGACAATCGAATTGTTATTAAAGATCGTGTAAAGTTTATCTAGCATTCAAGTCGGCTTTTTGTTGCCCCAAACAACTCAATTTCTTTTCTTATGATATATGCACCAGATTTTGATTTTTTATGATTTTCCTTATTACTAATTCTCCTGCAGAACATACTAAGCTCATAAGATAGGGACATCTGTTTAGTACAAGCACCATTATTCGTAGCATCACCTTCAATTCCATCTTTAACTCTACCTCAACTGCTACTTCTGGTTCAGACTCTGAGCATTATCATTTAGTGAATAGTCGTTTTATTGAGGTTGTTGCCAGATCAAATATTTTATTTTTAAAATTTTACTACCAAACTCACTAGTATTCATAGACGAAAATCCGGATTTTTCAAAAATTTAATGAGATTGAGCCAGCTCTGGGTTTCGACGCTCTTTGAATCGAATATTTCCAATTTTGAAGTAGAGCATTCGTGATAGAGGTGTTTAGATTTCTTAGCTTATTCACTGTAAATGCTTAATACCTTTTTCAGAGGAGAGTAAGATCGGCCATCTTCTTTACTTAAAATATTGCCCTGCGACTTCAAGAGGACGGTAGCGACATCACATAATTCGTTAACTCTGTCTAATTTCCTGTATTATTGAGCATCAAATTGATAATCTAGTTGAAGCATTGCAATTTTAACTTCTTTCCTCATCTCATAAAACGTTGCGCATTTTAAAAAGAGAATTCCATTCGGGTTTTACAGTCCAGCAAAAGATTCTCTCTTTACCAAAAGTTCCAAAGTCTCGTGGTTGCAGATTTGTATCATTACGAACAGGGGACTTTCGGAAACATTTTCACCATGTTCCCTGACTTTTACAACAATCTTCTGAAGCTCAGGAATAAATATTGTTTGGTTGTCTTTGTACTAGGTGGGTTTCTTCAACAGAATCCCATTTTCATCTTCATAGTCAGAGTCACATTCTTCAGTTTGCTCATTTTCTTGGTCGTCTGTTCTTCTGATCTAATTTCTGAACTTTTATACAGAACATCACAGACTACCAAATGGAATAGGATGTGCCATGCAAACAATATGGAATGGGCTAGTATAACGCTCATACTTCAACATTATGCTTGCACCATCAGTGATTGAAGCTACCACATCATTATCCAATGAAATATAATATCGCTGAGCCTTTTTTTACAATCTGAATTACTCTTTCTGCATTTACGCTTCCCATAACTCTAATTAGACAAGAGATTGGAAGCCGGTGGAATAGTGTATATTCAGGTTGATAAATCTACTGTTTCGTATTGATGTGGTTTCATCGAAACTAATGGAAAACCGACCATGTCCTCTTTGATTTCTCTGATTTTTTTAATGATTTTGCCTCGCACAGGTTTGAAAATGTTTCATAAATAAATTTTTGTTTGGCTAGGACTACTAGGAAGGAGCACACTAGATGCTTTAAAAGCTCGTCTTATCAATGAACTATTGGCAAGCTGATGAAATGTCATACCCTCTACAGCAACTAATTTTGCTATAACCTCTTTAACATACTGTACATTTTTTGTGAAACAGTTATCAATTTTTCAAGATTTCAATTTGGGCTCGTCGTCATCACCAAATTTAGAACATGTTAATACTTCAATTTGATGTTTTGTCTTCATGTGGCTTATCATACTTTTTGCACTTGAACCCGAAGCTTTTAGGATTGATGAACAAATATTGCATTTTGCTGTTTCTTGTGGTTTGTTAAACAGAAAATGTTTCCATACTCCAGATTTGCGCTTCGAGCTTACGTCCTCAAAAATATTCATTTTAGGGATTTTAAACTGTAATAAAATCGAATAATTAAAATTTGTAATTAACTCAGCTAAGCTACACACCATCAGAAAAGTGCGCAAACATGCATTTAATTATACGGTAGCGTATACCCACCTTAAATAAGTTATTTTAAAACAAATAAATACATACCTAATAAAAGAATAATAACTGCAAAAATGATAATATTTGAAGCCGATCGAAATCCAACGTGTATATCCAAGGAACAAAAGGTCGAAGAAATTTCAAATCAGAGCAATTCCAAATAATCGAAGAGTCCAGTTAAAATCGAGAGTGGGGGAGCTATCTAAACTAGCGTTTAAAATAGCTATCTGAACTAGCGTTAAAACACTAAGTTTATTTACCATTTACATAAAAATATAAAATTAAATATTAATTTCGAGAGCAGCATGTTAGTTCGTTATCAGGTGAGAGATCCAAGTCGAGTGCGTCACTCTAGAACTTACAAAAAACTTCCTTTTATTGTACGCAAAGCGCTTTCTTTATGGGTGGGTCCGCAGAATATTGTTTAACTACGCAATAGAAAGCAGCGAGAACACAATACAACGAGATATATAACTAGACTAAACAAACACAAACCACAGAAAGCAGGCATGGTCGTGTAGCTGAAGTATTGCGCAATTCACACGGCATAACGCATGTGCTGCTGGGAATCCCCAACTTATAAACTTGAGTGAAATAGAGCTATGGGGTACGCCGCCGCCAATATATCTCCATCTCACTCCGTCTCATTGCTTTTTTATTCATTTGTTTGAGAGCCGTACCCAGTCCGACTTGTTAAATTCAGTCTTGGTTCTAAATTAAGGAATATAATTGGTATTTAGTTGTATTAGATAAATAACTAATTCCCCGGGTTTACATTAAAAATTCCCCGGGTTTCGGGTTCGTAAAATCTTTGAAAAACCCGGGTTTTCGGGTTCGGGGAAACCCGGGTCAAAAACCCTAACTTGCACCAAAGAAAACAAAAACGGTTTCATCAGCAGGAAAAGTTACGGCCACTGTGTTTTGGGACGCCCATGGTATACTTTTTATTGACCACTTGGAAAAGAACTCAACAATTGCGCAAGAGTACTATGCATCATTCCTGGCTCATTTCAATAGTGAAATCAATAAAAAAGGGTCCCATTTCGTAAAAAAAATTGTTCTTTCGTAAAAAAAATTTCGTAAAAAAAATTGCGATTGCGGCAGCAAAACTGTTAGAATTAAGCCACGAAATTGATCCTATCCTTCGTATTCTCTAGAATTGGCCCCCAAGTAACATTACTTGTTCCTAAATATGCTAAAACTTCTTACAGGGCAGAAATTTGCTTCAAATTCCGAAGTGATTAGTGAAACAAACGCTTATTTTGCAGAGTTGGACGAATCTTACTTTATGAAGAGGATAAAGAAGCTTGAAAATAGTTGAACCAAATGTACCGACCTCAAGGAAAATTATGCAAAAAAATTAATACAACTTTTTACAAAAATATTAATAGTATTCAGATTTTTATATGATTGTTTGCTGTCCAAACGTTTACCTTGCATTTAAATTTTTTTTGTCTCTACAAAGGGTTTCACGCGAGTAACGATAGAAAACACCCTTATGAACAACTTCATGCAAAATGCTGTCAGATAGAACTTCTTGCAGCTCATCATAGTCAACAGAATTATATTTTGGTTAAATAGGTGCTTTTATTGAACCCTACTACGTCTCTCTATACCGCTGATGTGCAAGGGTTCCTTTTTACCTCTTTCAATTTTATAAAAATGCGTTTGGAATTTGGCTTAGCCTATGCAATTTTTTTAGAGTGATTATTAAAAGCTTTTTTCTCAATAAAACCTTTTATTTTGTTGAAATAAGAATAGAACTAAAGTTTAGAACAATGTTTACTCCACACAAAATTTTATAATTGTTTAAATTAAAGGAAAAAAAGAACAAAATTTGGAAGAGATATTTCGGACATATAACAAACGCAAAACTGTGAAATTCTTCTCACAAACATTTTTATTTCGCTTAATAATTGAAAACTGTGCCTTTTCATCCTCTCGATGTGCAGAATAAAGGCGAACCAAAAAAAATTTCAATAATTAAACTTTTACTTGACAATTTTATATGATCATCTGCACAAGCAGTGAATTTGAAACGCATTCTACCTAACCATATCATTATTCTCTATTTAATGATCTTATATCATTAGGCTCACAAAAGCTTCAGATTGTAGTACAAGTACAATGGTTGTAGAGTAAATAATTTTATCATTATCCCCTACACTGATATTTAAAATGAAGGAAGTCGCTACTCTTCCTTTATTTATGTTGTTTTATGAAGAAATATTTGATAGAAGAGGTAATTTTTTTTGCACTTTACCAAGTGTCATTAAAAAGTAATTTATATTTTATGACACTTGAACTCACTTAAATGCATTCTAAATGTAAAGCAACACAATGATCTGTTTAATTTATGATTTTTATAAATAAATTATTTATCTGTTATCAGCGATTATGTTTTTATAAATCCATATCACAACTACACTGGTGTAACAAATTAAGAGAATTTGCAGACTTGGTCGATTATCTCTAGAACTACTGTACCGATTTTAATGAAATTTGATATGCACATACATTGATATAATACAAAACAAATAACCATTCAATAATTGTAATACACACTCATGATCATGCGTAACACTCGTTGGAGTCGGAAGGTATGAAACAGAGGTTGCAGAATAAACAAAAAAATGGGTTAATAGATGGGTTAAATTTGCAGCAATCGGTTAATTTCAAATTGTAACAGTAAAAATGAGTAACCACCAACGTTTAGATGATGTAATGAGGTGGCGAATTGTGGGGAGGTTAGAAGCAGGCCAATCTCAAGTCCAAATTTGTAGAGAGTTCAATTTAATGCCCAGCGTCGTATGTAACTTATGGAAACAGCTCCATGATACCGGATCCATCGAGAGAAAGCCTGGGCAAGTTCGTCCAAGAGTCACGACGGCCATTGAAGATCGCCATTTGTCGATTATAGCGAGGCGTAACAGGAGTGCTACAGCTTCTCAGCTCTCTCGTGACTTGTATGCAGTCACAGGAACCCGTGTATCAAGGGTGACTGTTTCCAAAAGACTTCATGACAGAGGGTTGTTTGCAAGAAGACCTGCTGTTTGCGTTCCGGTCACTTCTACGAACAGGAGAATCCGTTTATCATGGTGCAGAGACCATAGAGAATGGAGTATGGATCAATAGGCGACCGTTCTCTTCACTGATGAGTCCCGGTTCAGCCTAAACACCGATTCTCGCCGTACGTTCATATGGAGAGAACCAGGGACCCTCTACCTACCCTCCAATGTCCGCGAAATCTACCATTATGGCGGAGGAGGTTTAATGGTCTGGACAGGCATAATGTTGGATAGCCGCACACCTCTCCATGTCTTTGAAAGAGGCACTGTGACTGGTGTGAGGTATAGGGATGAGGTCTTGGAGCCCTATGTTCGCTTTTTCAGGGGTGCAGTTGGCCCTGAGTTCATTTTAATGGACGATAACGCGAGGCCACATAGAGCTCTTCTGGTCGACGAATTTCTAGAGAGTGAGGATATTCGCCGGATGGATTGGCCAGCCAGATCTCCAGACCTTAACCCTATAGAGATGTCTGGGACGCTCTAGGGAGGGCAATTGCAACTTGCAACCCCCCTCCTAGAACCATCCAGGGAATGAAAACAGCGTTGCTGAACGAGTGGGACCAATTGCCACAGGAAATGATAAACTGCCTTATTTCAAGTATGAAATCACGCTGTGAGATCTTGTATATCTGTAAGTGGGGACCATACCCCCTATTAACCCATCTGTTAACCATTTTTTTTGTTATTCTGAAACTTGCTGTTTCATACCTTCCGACTCCAACGAGTGTTACGCACGATCACACGTGTGTATTACACTTATTGATGGTTATTTGTTTTGTATTATATCAATGTATGTACATATCAAATTTCATAAAATCGGTACAGTAGTTCTAGAGATAATCAACCAAGTCTGTAAATTCTCTTAATTTCTTAACATCAGTGTACTCAATAGTCTTCTGCAGTGTATATCAAGATAATTTTCTTGAAGCTAAAAATATTGTAAAGGAATCTTATGTATTCATATGTACATATAAATAAACATCTCCGGATCTTCGATGAAAATTCTAGATATAATAATGTCAATATTATGTTGTAGAATACGAAAGGCATAAGAATATATATATATATATTATATATATATATATTATTACTATATATATATACATATATATATATTACAGAGGCGGTTCGCACATTTTTTAGACGATTTTGGTAAGCGGTAATAAAAAATCATTTGCTGCAAAAGAAATAATTGCAATTGTACTATGTTTTTAAAAGTCAAAATTATCTTCTTCGGCTTGAAACTTTTTGTTTTATTCAAAATGGCGTTTTTAACAAAGCAGTGGTTCGAAGGCTACATTATACTCTTTCCGAAGAGAAAATTGCATACTCCGTTATCCAAAAACGATGTGAGAGTCATGGTTTTTGTTGATATCTAAAGCGTCGATAGGTAATATCGTCAACAAGAAAGGAAAAAAACGTCAAATTGGAGCCTCAAGTGGGACAAAAATTCCAAACAAGTATCCAAGGAAAAAACGGACATCTGCGACTATTGCAAAGGTACGTTGTTTAATGTTAAAAGAAAATCTCCCTAGTCAAAGGACAGTTGCAAAATCATTAAAATGCTCGGTGTCCACTGTAAACAAAATAATAAACGTTGATTTAAATCTTAAGAAAGCGAAAAAACGCAATGTGCATCGTCTTCTTCCAAATCATATCGCTGAACGCAGTACACGCTGCAGAATTCTATATGAGAAACACTTATCCAAAGAAAAATGGAAAACAATTGTCCCAATAGATGAATCATGGGTGTATTTAAATGATTGCAACAAAAATAGAGCCATTTATTATCATAAAAGGGGAGAAAAAAATTTAAGTACATGGTTCAAAGAATCGAAAGAAAGTTTTTCGAAGAGATTCATGATTGTTGCTGGTTTTTCTTATAATGACAAGTTAAAAATAAAGAGAGTGGAAAAAAATGTCAAGATTAACTCCAAATACTATCAGGAACATATTTTATCGCCAATTTTTCTGAATAAAATACCATCGCTTTACCCACAGTGCCATCAATCTGTGAGACTCCATCAGGACAAAGCTAGCACTCACACATCAAAATCCACTGTAAATTTCCTAAAAGAAATGGAACAAAAAACTGGTATCAAGGCCATACCCTTCACTGATATCCCTACTAAATCTCCCGATGTATCACCTATGGATTTTTGTGCTTTCGGACTTTTAAAATCTACATTATCCAAACGTCGTCCCAAAACCCTTACAGGACTCTGGAAAGCTGTTCAGGTGGAATGGGATAGAATACCTCTTCTGACACTTCAAAAGGCATTATTATCCTGGAAATTACGGTGTGGAAAGATAGTTCAGAATAAGGTATGTCAAATAGAACATTTAAAACACAAGAATTTTATGTAATTTAGTTTTGTGAATACAATATACATCGTCTAAAAAATGTGTGAACAGCCTCTGTATATATATATATATATATATATATATATATATATATATATTGCTTTTAGAGCAGTAACCTGTGGTCATAATACTTATGCTACAAAAGCAAGTAAATTATTATTAAAATACCTTAAATTAATCTATAAAAATATAACATCTGGTGTTTGTGGTATAATTGATAATAGCTATAGTCTAATTAGAAAACTACAAACATTAGATAACTATAAATATATTGTAACTTATGATTTTAAAGATCTATTTAATAATATTGATATAATTGATTTAAATAGAATAATCATAATGTTAGTACAAAATAATATTCAATACTTAAACAACGAAATTAAACTAACTCGTTTCAATAGGCTCCTAGAATTAGTAACTAAACATAATTACATAGTTCATAATAATAGTATATACTTACAGTCCAAAGGTGTACCACAAGGTGGTAATGCTTCAAGTATGCTAGCTAATTTATACTTATATTATTTTGAAATTAATAATATAGAAAATAGCAATTACAATATATTTAGATATATAGATGATATAATAGTAATAAATAAAAGTAATAACCCTATAGACTTAAATTTTTACCCTCCTAATTTGGAACTAATTAAAAGTAGCCATGATAATATTAATGTAAACTTTCTAGATATTAATATTAAATTAAGTACTAACAATAAATTAACTTATGACTTATACGACAAAAGATCTGACTATAATTTTAATATTGTTAAATTTCAAAATTATCTAACCTGTTTACATAAATCTGTTTTTAATAACATTATTGTAAATCAGTTAGTTCGTATAAATAGGCTATGTTCTAAAGACAATAGGATTAAGCATATTATAGACTTGAAAGCTGTGCTAACTCGTAATAATTACCCAGTTAGTCTATCCAAAAACATAATTGGTTGTTTTTGTTTTAATGAATAGTTTTTTCTGTTGCATTAATAAGTTAAACATAAATAGGTTAAAATAAAAATAATAACTACTAAAAACAAAAATAAAAACATAAGAATAATAAAAAATAATTAACTAATAGTAGTAACAATAATAAAACTAAATAAATAAAGGAATAATAGTCTTAAAATATGTAACCTAAGTAAGTCTGTAACTGAGTATCCACTACCTCAATGGTTGCAAGTTATGACGTCAGTCATCTTGCGGTTACAAGTTCTTAACTTCCACTCTGACTAGCGCCAGGCTTGGTGTTCTTTGGTTAAGTACTTTTATACAAACTTATTTCATTTATTATTCAATTCTTCTGTTAATAATGGATTGTACGGTGTCTGAGTGTGTTTATTTAATAGATCATACTCATCAGATACAATCCATTGGTTTTTAGACAGTATTGACACCGCTGATGAAGAAATGCTGTCAAAAACCGTATTCATACTTATCTTTACATGTTGGATGTTCCTGGCTTCATATAGCTTTAGAGCTATTACTGGTTTTATCTTTCATCTTATTCTTATTTATATATATATATATATATATATATATATATATATATATATATATATATATATATATATATATATATATATATATATGTGTGTGTGTGTGTGTGTGTGTGTGTGTGTGTGTGTGTGTATACAGTCGAACCCGGTTTATAACGAACTCACGGATATAACGAACGAAAATTTGGTCCCGCCGTTTTCCTATTGTACGTAATTTAACTAGTATTGTGTCAGTTTAATGTAATGAATTTTAGTCGATTTAATTCATTAATGATAATTTTTAATAGATTTTATCATTTTTAATACATCATTATTGAATACACATTACAACTAATGAGTTATACATTTTGTGAACTCTAGCACTTTTCTTAACGGCTCGGATATAGCGAACAAAACCTTTGGTCCCTTGAAGTTCGTTATAACGGAGTTCGACTATATATATATATATATATATATATATATATATATATATATATATATATATTACTGAACAAATCCAAATATTTGCTTAATATATAAATTCCAATATAATTGCTTAATTTTTTTAAATCTCTTCTAGGTTAATTATTAAACAAAAATTATTGTAGATTTTGATCTTGGTTAATAATTAACGACAAAGAAAATATTTAACCTATAAAGAAAGTACTGCAATGGAGAGAGTATTTTCTTTATACTAAGGGCTCCATTCCAGGGTTTTAAATTTCTCGTTCATTTCGAAGGAATTTCTTGCATTTGCTTTGTCGTTAGAAAATTGATGTGAAAATCAGACTCTGAATTGGTTTTTCAGGGTTTCAGTAAAGTTTTAAAAAATTACAATTTTTCTTTTGCTATATAGGATGTTTTAAATTCTTAACATGCATAATAAAAGGTCTTCACCCATTTTTATTTCATAACCGGTAGATTTAATTGATCAGAACGAAAGTAAATTTGTGTGGCCTAATTTTTTCTAAGCTTTAGAAAATTCCACTTACCAATAGAGATTGATTTTGAATTTGCAGGTAAGGTTGTGTGGTGAACTGAAAGGAGACAACATTCATCATTAAAATGGTCTGCTCTCCGAGAGGGTTGTCTTTCTTAGAGAGTTTCCAACTGTAAAGGGAAATGTATTTTTTTTGCATGCTTGTAAAATCATGTAAAAGACCCCACAACTTCAGCAATCCCAGTTACAATGCATCAAATTGGGGAGCCCTAAGCAAAAAACAGCTGTTGGTCCTTTTCAAACTTTTTTTTAAAATTGCTGCTTTCCCAATAAAGATCTAACATTTAAGATAGAGATATAATATTACATACCTAATATTATATATACAGAGCTAATATTTTTTAGCAAAGAGGTTGAATATAGCCTTTTAATTGTAAAGTACAGATTATCTTGAATTACAGATGATACGTTAAATATGAAGTCATATCTGAGAGACTGTTCAATGAATTAAATTATATACAGTAACAGACTTCTTTTTTCCCAAGTACAAGTCAAGTCTTTACTGAAAATCTGCACTTACATTTTAAACCCATTCAGATAGGTTCAGTTCAATGAAGTAAATTATATACAGTAACAGACTTCTTTTTCCCAAGTACAAGTCAAGTCGTTACTGAAAATCTGCACTTCCATTTTAAACACATTCAGATAGGGAGCTGTGGACACATGCTCTGAATTCCGCTAAATATATTAGGTCCTGTTTAGGTTGATCTTTTATCAATTAACTCGTCTTTTATGCCCAAATAAGGCTTAAATAACTTTTTTTGTTGTAGGAGGGAAAGTACTAATCAATAGTTAAAATTTCATGAATATAAACTGAAATGGAAAAAAATTCAGTAACTTTTCCAGATAAGTTTAAATTTATTATCAGTAGATATTTTTTAATTTCTGACTACAAGTTTATATTTCCGTACGCGTATGCGGGAAATACATGTATAGACTTTTGTGTACCCTGGAGGTATATCTGTATGAGTCAAATGTTCATCTCTTTTCTTGGTATATTTAAATAGTCTTAAAATATTCCGAATCATATAATCGGTCTGAATAAGACAATTTTCCCTCACATGCTTCAAAAAACCTTCAAAAAACCTCTTATTTAAACCTGCCGTTTGAAGTAATATCTAGTTCCGATGTACACCGCAAAAACAAAAGAAAAACTAAAACTAATACCAAAATTTCTTCATGAAACTATAATTTTCCTTCTGAACCCACTGATCCATAATTTCTAAAATGATCATAACTTTCCAGTATTTTTATTTTATTTTTATTTTATCCTTTTTCTAAACATGACATTTTATTTAAGAAGGAAGTTCAGTAATTGCACGGGAGAAGTTTATACTTCGCTTTTGTTTAGTAAGCGTCGAGACTTTCTTGGAGAGAAGCAACTGGTGATGCGCGAATGCTAAGGGAGCAGTCGGAGGGGCGGAGTTAAGCGATACGACGGAGCGCCGAAATTTTTAGGCAGTGGAACAAGAGCGGAGGGCTAAAAATTTCGCGTTCATTTTATTCGATCATATTGAGGATAACTATTATACGTTCATATAAAAACCCGGCTTCGCAGGCACTGGCTCTTTCGTGATAAATGAAAATACGCGTTTATCACTAGATATTCAAGGGAGAAAAGGTTTAACACAACAAAGTTCTGGATTTTTTTATTGAATTAATTTAAGAATTTCTTATTACAGGTAAGGCTATAATATTTATCAACTTTTGAAAGTGCGTATAAATATATTTATCTGTGTAATTTGGTATCTAAAACGTTTATTAAGGTACTTAATGGTGTATTATATTACAATACACATATGAAATGTAATTTTGCACTCGTAAAATTTTTATATAAATAAATTCGGTAAAGTTTTCCCAGAAAAGAACGTTTTTTTCTCTTTTATTAGAAGTAAGTTCAAATTTCTTACCTATTTATATTTTTATAGCTAAGTTCAAATGCTGCGTTAAAACTATTTGCTTAATTATTTTACGTATTAAATTAAAGTATTCTTTAAGTATACTTTTCTCCTAGCTTTAGAAATATTTTATTATGGATAATCTTGCAAAAACTACAAACATTTTTTGAACTATCTTTTAAATGCTTTTGTTTGATACATTTTATAATGATTTTTACAAAGTATTCATTATGTTCAAACCACCCTCACTTAAATCCCTACTTTCAATGAGACTGACAATACATCATCTTATATTATCACTGTGTGCTAAAATTTCGACTACACAACAACAGTTACAAATTATCAGTTTTTAGACCTTATGACTTACAAAATATAATTTTTCCTCTTCGGTGGAAAGGTAAATGAGACAACTGTACATGCACATTTAAAACAAGATGCTGAAACATTTCTGAAATTTTAAATCGTATTAATTTGCTTTTAAAAACACATGAAGTTTCCTTACCTATATATGTATAAGTTAGCCTAATTTAAATTATGAACTGAATGCACATTTTGTTTAATATAATTTTTAATGTAATCTAAAATGTAATAATTCTTGAGAGACAAAATTTTCAAATTATCCAAAAAATATAAAATATATTGCAATTTATCATAATTTTCACTGTTAAAATAAAAGTTGTAAAAGCTGAGCAAAGGATGTCAGAAAGTTTTTTTTCCAGAGTAAGAGATTTATCATTGCTGCATTTATTGAATTAATAGAATCGGGAAGAAAAACAACGTAATTGTCTTTTGTCTAAGATTTTTAATTTCAAAGAATGTTTCTAGCACTTTTTTGCTCAAAAAATCTTATTTAAACATATCCTTTGTATAAAAAGTTTTGATTGATGTGAATTTCTCTGTAAAAAGAGTTATTTCCAGGCATATTAGTAGCAAAAAATAATGTTTAAAAACTTTCATTTAAAATTTATTATCAGGAAAAACCTAATTTTTTACTAATTTTACCTAATTTTTTAAGAAACTTAGTAATACTATTTTATGCAAAAAATAAAAAAAAGCATTATGTGCAAATCCTTGGTCAAAAAAAGTTCTCCCTGACAAAGTTCATGTTCCTCATTGTGTATTAGTACGAAAAATAATTTTTCAAAACTTATAAGCATTTTTAAGCAAAATTTTAAAACCTTTTGTCGGCTATTTATAAACGGATTCTTATTCACCCAAAAAAATATTACTTTTACTATCTCATCTTCATTGTTTTCCTATCAGGAGAAAGATAATGCAAAGTATCTATCAGAAATAAATAGTTTTCTAAATGGCATACATATAAATGGATAGTACATCTGTTCTTAAAAGTTAATAAAATTTGTGAGAAAAATTTACTTTAAATAATTTTATGTTACAACAATAAAGTAATTCGTGTCATTCATTTTTCATTTTGCAATATGAATTTTTTTAGGGTTTGTTTCTCTCTGTACTAACACTTCTTTCTTTGCACAGGAGGAATTCTTAAAACGTCACAAAGATAAAAAGGAAACTATAACGGTTGGATCCTATTTTTAGCAAAAGGTTTTGAAATAAACAATTTATGCATTTAAAAAAACTGTATAAAGTATTCTCTAAATTAAGTTTTGGGGTTAGTTTGCACTCCTGTCCTAACCATTTCTTTCTTTGCAACAAGGACAATCCTAAACGTCACCTAGATAAAAATGAGACATATAAAGGTCATCTATCTTTAGCAAAATGTTTTGAAATAAAAAATTTATGCATTAAAAACTGTATAAAGTATTCTCTGATTAATTTTTGAGGTTAGTTTCTTTCAGTCCTAACCAATTCTTTCTTTTGCACAGCGCAATCCTTAAATACGTCACCTAGATAAAAATGAGACTATAAAGGTTGATCTATTTTTTAAGCAAAGTTTTGTGACAATAACAATTTTTACATTAAAAAACTGCATAAGTATTCTCTAATTAGTTTTTTGGGGGTTAGTTCTTTCAGTCCTACAGTTTTTTCTTTGCACAGGACAATCCTTAAATACGTCACCTAAATTAAATGAGACGATAAAGGTTAATCTATTTTCAAGCAAAATGTTTTGAAATAATCAATTTATGCGTTAAAATACTGCATAAAATATTCTCTAATTATAATTCTCTAATAATTCTGCATAAAATTTTATCTACTCAAAGGCTCAAACAGACATTTAAAAGAGTTTATATACCTTTAAAGACGGTTTAGTACTATTATTTAATAATAATAATATATGGTTCAATTCCTCCGTTAGCTCTTTAGCTCCAAGGAAACGTTTACTATTTGAAATGTTCATCTAAAATGCAAAATGTGTTTGAAATGTTCGTTTACTTTAAAGGGGACAGACAGTACGTTACTATTTGAATGAAAACTGAGAAATTATTCTATGTTATGCAAAAATCACAACTATTTAATGTAGAAATATGAATTATATTTAGATTCAATAGAAATTTGATTTGATTCTTAAAAAAGGGGGAAGGGAGATTAATTTAGTTAATCCCTAAATTATTCTATTTGTAATGTTTGTATTTAACGCGAATGTTATATTTGCAAGAACGATCTGGGAAACCGGAATCGAACCCGTGTTTCTTAACTTCGAAGCTGTCATTCCACCAACTGAGTATCCCGTTGAGGCACAGAACTCTCCTTTTTGAACTCTTTCTTTCAGGAGGCTATTGAACAGAAGGTAGGCGTTTATATATGTTTTCACTTATTGATTTATATTTATTTATGATTATTTTGGGCAATATAGATTTGCACCACCATGATTATTTGTCCCATACAATAACATACTTGCCATAACTTGCAACGAAGTAATGTATATGTTAATAGTATGCCAGTATTTACTTCTTTAGAAAGTAGAAATATTTTCATTAAATTTCAGAATATGAGTTTTTGAAAAAAAAATTAAAAAGTTGAAGTTTCTGATTAAGTTTTTAACATCCCAACAAAATACTGAAGATTTTGTTTTTCCTAATTCTAAGACACTTGTCGTGAGACATTCGCCTTTTGTTTATTCACTGCGAAATCATCCTGGCTACTTATTATGGAATTACCATTTGGGTGAGCAAGCATTGTTCACTATGAAGGAACAACACGATAAGGACCAAACCTTATTCGGAATCTGAATCCAGCGGTATCTGAGTCTTACACTGGAAGCTCAAGACTAGGGGAGGGCATATTTCAGGACTATCAGGACATTTTACTAGGAGGGCATATTTCAGAAATGCGGGAGTTCGGCGGTCACCGCTGAATGAAGAGGAGGAAGGGGATGGGTAATATTTAAACATGAAAATATTAATGCGGCATAAATTTTTAATACATAAATTCTAATTTAAAGAAAACAATTTTAAAATTGATAATTAATGCTATATTTGACATTGCAAATCTGCGGCCGTTGTAATAGGGCACATAAATTGAATTCCCAGTTCCCAGGCATTGGTCCAAATGAGTGTCAGTGAGGCTTTATCGGCACTTTGATTTAATTATTTTCCATTGGAAAACAAAGATTCACAAGCATACTAGTATGTCGACGCGCAAATAGAGTTCAATTTCGGAGCAGGAAAAACAAGTTGACTCACAGCGAGGGGAGAGCGACGCTGTCGAGAGAGCAGCTGCTTAGTTTTTGATTTTTACGGTTTTACGATTTTAAATTTTTTTACTAAAATTATTCATTAAAACTACATGTGGTTGTTGTTGAAATACATCTAAAATTTAAGATATTTGAACGGCGGTCGTTTAAAAGTTGTCTCCGGCACCGTTTGCCAACACCCTGCTCAAGACTATAGCATGTGGGGAGCCCAATTGCTGAGATAATAACTCGTGTCTGAAGATAATCGTGTATTAAGTAGTATTTAATGGTGTTATTAATATTACACTACACATATGAAATGTAATTTAGACGCGTAAAATTTTTATAGAAATCAATGCGGTAAAGTTTTCCAGAAAAGAACAGTTTTTTAACGTAGTATAACGTTCATCCATAACGGTCCTCCGGAAAGCAAAATTTCAGGCGCTAAAAACTGTCCGGCCGTACCTCGCGGTTATAATTTTGGCAAACCCAGTCTGTATCGCTTGGACAAGAAGTAACAGTTAAACAGATAAGTACCAAATTGTGTCAAAATTTGACATACATTATGTATATATATACATACTGACATATATATATCATACACATATATACATAACACATACATATATACATAACACATACATACATATATACATACCAAAAGAGGTAAGCAACGATAAGTAATCCTACGTTAATAACCCGCGATAGTTTCGTTAGAAGAGACTACTTCAAATTTTTTTTCCTTTAATAGAAATTCAAATTTCTTATATATTTATATTTTTATAAATAAGTACAAATGCTGCGTTAAAACTATTTGCATAATTATTTACATATTAAATTAAAGTATTATTTAAGTATACTTTTCCTCTTAGTTTTAAAAATCTTTTATTATGAATAGTCCTCGTAAAAACTACAAAAATTTCTTGAACTGGCTTTTAATTTTTTTGATACTTTTTATAAGGATTTTTACAAAGTACTCTTTATGTTCAAAACACCCTCACATACAATCCTATTTTCAATGAGACTGATAAAAACATCATCTAATATTATCACTGTGCGCTAAAATTACGACTAGCAAAATAACTAAATACCATTGAAAAATTACTTGTGTTATACCTATGATTATAAGTCACATGCAGTTTATTTTTTGGTGATGCTTCTGTGACCATGCCAAGGGTAGAATTCCTAAAATTTGAGACCGTTCTTTCACACATATGATTAAAGAAACATGTCTCATATTTTATAGTTCAACTCCTGCATAGTGTTGTGTATACAGGCCTGTTCGCACGACGATTTTGGTAAGCGGTATAAAAAAATCGTTTGCTGCAAAAGAAATATTGCAATTGTACTATGTTTTTAAAAGTCAAAATTATCTACTGCGGCTTGAAAGTTTTGTTTTTATTCAAAATGGCGTTTTTAACAAAGCAGTGGGTTCGAAGGCTACATTTATACTCTTTCCGAAGAGAAATATGCATACTCCGTTATCCAAAAAACGATGTGAGAGTCATGTTTGTGATATCTAAAGCGTCGATAGGTAATATCGTCAACAAGAAAGGAAAAAAACGTCAAATTGGAGCCTCGAGTGGGAAGAAAATTCCAAACAAGTATCCAAGGAAAAAACGGACATCTTCGACTATTGCAAAGGTACGTTGTTTAATGTTAAAAGAAAATCCCCCTAGTCAAAGGACTGTTGCAAAATCATTAAAAGCTCGGTGTCCACTGTAAACAAATGATAAACGTTGATTTAAATCTTAAGAAAGCGTAAAAACGCAATGTGCATCGTCTTCTTCTAAATCATATCGCTGAACACAGGACACGCTGCAGAATTCTATATGAGAAACACTTATCCAAAGAAAAATGGAAAACAAATGTCACAATAGATGAATCATGGGTGTATTTAAATGATTGCAACAAAAAAAGAGCCATTTATTATCGTAAAAGGGGAGAAAAAAAAAGTATGTACATGGTTCAAAGAATCGAAAGAAAGTTTTTCTAAGGGATTCATGATTGTTGCTGGTTTTTCTTATAATGGCAAGTTAAAAATAAAGAGAGTGGAAAAAAATGTCAAGATTGACTCCAAATACTATCAGGAACATATTTTATAGCCAATTTTTCTGAATGAAATACCATCGCTTTAACCCACAGTGCCATCAATCTGTGAGACTCCATCAGGACAAAGCTAGCAGTCACATCAAAATCCACTGTAAATTTCCTAAAAGAAATGGAACAAAAAACTGGTATCAAGGCCATACCCTTCACTTGATATCCCTACTAAATCTCCCGATATATCACCTATGGATTTTTGTGCTTTCGGACTTTTAAAATCTGCATTATCCAAACGTCGTCCCCAAAACCCTTACAGGACTCTGGAAAGCTGTTCAGGAGGAATGGGTAGAATACCTCTTCTGATACTTCAAAAGGCATTATTGTCCTGGAAATTGCGGTGTCGAAAAATAGTTCAGAATAAGGGATGTCAAATAGAACATTTAAAACACAAGAATTTTATGTAATTTAGTTTTGGGAATACAAGATACATCGTCTAAAAATGTGTGAACAGCCTCTGTATATCGATGAAAGATGAAATGATTGAATTCCAAAATAGATATTATTTGATTTCTGTGTCGGCAGAGAGGGAAGTAAATTTATTAAAATGAAATCAATATCTGCGTAGACAGAGATGGAAATTATTTGATGCCTTTCTTACATAGTCCCAACTCTGCCACGAGAAAAAATGCTGCTGATTATTAGGTTACGTATGTAAAAACGACTTTTTTTTATTCTTGTCTCAGTTGGGGCTTGAGTACAAGCATGAACCTGATCATTGATCATTCATGTTTTATAAAAGGTAACAAATAACATTCAAAACGCAAATGGCAAAAAAATAACTGTACAGAATTACATACCTAAGCACCTGTAAGTGTGTATTCATAAGATTGGCTTCTATTGGATTCTTCTGCAGGGATTTGAAGTTAAGAAGAAAAATAAGATGGCGATCAAAATTTTCATTTAACCAGCTAGATAAAGCTTCTTTTGTATCAGTACTGACAATCATTTGAAATTTTATTTTATTTACTTCTCTGTTTATTTATCTTCTAAAGATGAAGGCTGTCTGTGTAAAGTTATTTTCCTCCCCTAAAGCATGCTCTATACAGGGGAAAAAAGGGATTTAATATTGTCTAAATTAATAAATATAAATACTAAATTTTAGCCATTTTTTATATAATGTTTATTTATATAGCATGATAAAGAATAGAATCTTTGACAGTTAGAAATTTCATTAAGGATCTGAGTGTCTAGGTCTTAATTTTTTTGGTTAGTTTCGCTCTGTTCTAACACTTCTTTCTTTGTGCAGGACATTCCTTAAATACGTCACCTAGGTTAAGATGAGACTATAAAAGTTGATCTATTTTCTAGCAAAATGTTTGAATAAAAAGTTTATGCATTAAAATACTGCATAAAATATTCTCTAATTATAATTCTCTAATAATTCTGCATACAATTTTATCTACTCAAGGGTTTCAAACAGACATTAAAAAGAGTTTATATACCTTTAAAAGAGGTCTATTACTGTTATTTAATAAATCTTTATATAGTTTGATTCCTTCTCTAGCTCTTTATTTCCAAGGAAAAGTTTATTATTTGAATGTTTATTCTAAAATGCAAAATGTGTTTGGAAATGTTTGTTTACTTTAAAGGGGACAGACAGTAATTTTAAAAATATGATGTTTAATTCCTAAAGCTACATTGATTGATACAACAAAAGCTATTTATCTATTTTGTGAAATCTACATTACAATATTTTGAACCTCGGGATCAAAAATCCCAGTTTGGATAAAAAATCTATGAAACTGTAAGCTATTTCTTTGAGTATGAAAAGTTTTGAAGGCTCTCTGTCGATTACGTGAAACAAAGAAGGTTATGTGCATAAAAACCCAGTTCAAATCCTCCTTTTATGTATGAAGCTTGCTTACCCGAGCCAATCGACTGAAAACTAAGTGTTTTGCAACGGGTTTATTTTGCGAGTATTGTGACGATGGCCACTGAATGTGTCGGGATTTTCAGGGGTTTTCCTAGTTTATGCAAATGATTAGCAGTACACTTCTCCTCCTCATGTTTCGATTCTACATTCAAATCAATCCTCCTATGTCGTAAGGGCGTTATACATATATCTTTCTACACATTATCTTCCTAATGCCGAGTCCTGTAGTAAATTAATGTAAGGAAATATACTATTGACTCTGAACTGCAAGAAGACTATAAAAGGTATGGGACACAGACAAACACCGAATAAACGGTATCGAGTCGGTATTAGAAAGGCGGCTGGCTCTAGAATAGTATTCCTCATATCAAACTAGAAAAAAACTGTGTTTTCTAAGATTGTTTTCATAATCTGATAGTAAAGTATCAAGTTAATTACCAGTTTCTTAGAGAGAATAGAAAACATCGTTACCTGTGCAATTCAATAATTTTAATACAGAAGAAACCTTTTGGTATAAGGACTTTTATAGGGGTAAAATAACCTCATGACCAAAAGCAAGATAAAGATTATATACTTTATCTACAACTTACAGTTCTTACTAGAGGATTCATTCGGCACTCTCACTCTCTCTCTCTCTCTCTCTCTCTCTTGTGCCTATAATAATTAAGTAATAATTGGGCACAATATTAAGTAATTATTGTGCCTTATATATAAAATTAATATATAATTTAGTGGCGTAATTAAGCGTGCTATTATGTTCAGTTCTTTTCTCTCTCACGCGTGATAGACCACTGAACTGTGAAAGAAGGATTGGCTTTTCAATTTCAATTTTCAGGTGAGCAATGAAAGTTGAAAGAGTCAATGAAAAGGGTCACGAGTTGTAAAAGATTCTTCCCAAGGAGATTCATTTAAACTTTCTGTTCCCGAAGAAAATGAATGCTTGAGAAACAGAGTCTGGCCGATCCATCGTAGTGCCTGAGGCAATTTTAGAAACGGCGCTTTCTCGAATTTTTGGAGAAACTCTAATTAATGAATATATCTCTAACCAAAAGTTGTCTATTTTTAGAAAAAATGTACAAATTTAAAAGTTTTATTTATATGATTTTTTAAATAACAGAAAAAAGGCAGATAAAGTAATTAAATTTGAATTTAATTTGTTATGTAATAGAAATAATAACTAAATCATTCTTCGAGCCCTTTATTGTAGCAAATTGCTCTATTGCATCTCTATAATTAATTGTTTTAGATACTGTTTTTCTATAGAAACTATTGCTAGACCTTTCAAATCGGTTTTGAGTTATTGTTCGTAGATAATTCTCTAAAATTTTAAGTTTAGAAAAATTGTGCTCAGCTCTTGCTACAGTTTCTGGTAGTGTTAGTGAGATTTCTTTAGAGCTACAACAGCGTTTGTAAATAGGCATTCAAAATTTATTTCTCGTGATTTCAAATTCGGCAGTATATAAAGGATAACCTAAATATTCGCTTACATTTGTGCAATTTTACGAATTTCATCATATATCAGATTAGACTATAAATTTTTTTTCGTTATTCGTTATAAGAATTTCGTATTTTAATATGTCTCATTTTGGCCCCTGAGGCCGTCTCAAGGGACCGGCCGTGTTGAGAAAGGACATTAAAAATATACTAGCTTTTCCCTCAAATAAAGAGAATTTATATTAGATCGCTTTTCAAATCGAAATTCTCGAGACACTTTTATACTTCCTATTATTTACGTATTTTATAACTGGTGAAGTTTATTCCCTTCTAAATCTCAACATTTAAATAAATCACGAGCATTGAAAGAAGATATATTTATATTTCTTTCTGTTTGCATGTCACAACGGATATCATATCAAGAACATTCATTTTTATAATATTCAGCTTCTTAAAATTTATGTATTAATATGTATAATATTTATTTTTATGCTCTTTAAGCTATCATTTTCTCATTCGTCAAGTTGCTTAGAAAATTATCATAGAGAGATATTTTATGGGGGTCATGGTCTCTGCTTCTGCTATTAAATTGGTGTGATTCCCCTCGAGCTACATGCACTTAAAATGATCATTATGATGATGGACGTAAAAAAGTCTTCGGACTATAATTCAAATATTATTACTCATATATTCTTGTTTCATTACTTGGTATATCTTATTAACGCAGTACTCTCAGAGCAGAGTACATTAAATAATATTTTATGTAGCTTTATTCCTAGTTAAGTTATGTTTCTTCGTAACCAAAATATTCCTTAATAATATTAATAAACTTCCAAACTATTAACAGTTACGATCAAGAAACAGTGTTTCTTTTTCCCTGAATTGAAGGGAGGCGATCTTAAAAAGATAGTTTACTTTCTTCCCTGTCACAATGTATAAAATGGAGATAAAAAAGTTACGTCATGGTGAGGTTGAAAACTAAGAAAGAAAAAAGTCTTACGCAAACCTTCTAGGTTCTTTGTTTGCAGCACTGTAATCCCTCTGTATTCTCTCAATTCATTAAAATTTTCTTCTTCATCATCATCTTCTCCTTCTAATGCGGAGGCACTTTGTCGGATAGATATTCGCCTGTTGAATTCATCAAATTTTAATATCTATAAGTTTGATATCACGGACAATTTTTTAAAAGAAATGTCTCAATGTAAGTATCTAACTTGATATTCATTTACATTCTTAATGCTTTGTATAATCACATTTACTTTATCCTTGATGTAATCTACGGAATCTGAGTCTGTGGGATCTGTTGGCATAGCTATTAATAAACGGTTCAAAATCTGCTTCAAACTGTAGGTCCCGGTGTAATTATCCCTCGTGCTGCAAAGATGACTATAGCGCTGCACCAGAAATCAGCCAACCAACCTACGTTGATGTAATCCCTTTGAATTTATTTATGTCTATACCACTTGATATTTTTCTCTAGCAAAATTTCTCATGTGTCTTATTTCCTACGTTTCACATAAATTTTGTTGCATGTTATAACTTTTTTAGATTTCTTTTCTATGGCTGCCTTGATTATTTTAAAGAGAGTTCATTATCACTACATATTCTTTAATATTCTACATATTGTCTCTATATATCCTACATATGTCCCAAAATACATAACGAAAAGGACTTATTTTTAATTAAAAATACCTGGTATTTTCTCTGTATTAATTTCCTCAGTGACAACTTTTACGAGAGAATTTAACCCGAAAAGACTGATATTTTTCTCCTTTATTACGGGAATACCCAGTAGCTGAACTGACACTGCTTCCTACAAGGGACACTCATGCCGTGGCAGAATTTGAACCCAAGCCTACGCGGTGGGAGCTTAAAGCGGTGCATCAGATGAGATCTCAGATCTTTAATATCAATGTTTAGCTATAGTGAAATTTTCTCTGAGCATGTTTCGAATCACAGATTAGCAGAAGCATAGTTTTGAATTCTTAATCTATATACTATATAAAACAGTTCCGTGACTGACTGACTGATTGACAGATAACGCACAGACCAAACTGCTGGACCTAAAGGGCTGAAATTTTGCATGGCGATTCTTCTTATAGTGTAGGGTTGCACTAAGAAAGATTTTTCAAAACTTCTTCTTAGATGTTTTTATATTAAATTTTTAAACTGTTTTTGTGACTTTTTTAAAGTTTTTATTTAAAATAATAATCTGAGGGTTATAAAATTTATATCATGAAAAAGATCATAAAAATTCCTTTCAAATGAGATCTTTTTCAAATCTTTACGTCTATTTTCCGATTTTTGGTGAATTTTTAAAGATTAATTTTTAGAATTTTATTTATTAAACGCTGATCACGGTTTTTTCTTACAAAGTGCATAACAAAGAAATAAATTGACAAAAAAAATTAAATACAGTAAAAGAAAAAATTTAACCACTCGACTAATAATTGAGATGGAAGTTTTTTAAGAATTTAATTCAAATTAGTATGTTTTATGGATATTAAACATAGAAATTAATTGCAAGCATTGACCGTTGTATTTATAATATATATATATTACATTAATTACATTGACCATTGTATTTAATTTGAATGTACTCCGTAGCGAAGCACAGGTATTTATCTAGTTTTCCTACATGAAGGTAGAGTTTATATAAAGAGCGTGTAGTTTTTTAAATTTAAAATTTTGTAATTTTTTTACCATGCATTATATTATTTATGACTATCGCTACGAAATTAAACTTACTTTTTGAAAATATTTAATTAAACAAAAATATTTTTGAAAAACACAAGCATCGCCTTTTAAGATGTATTCTCAAATGCAGAAAATAGAATTTAAAACATGCATTTCATAATCTGTGATTAGAAAAATACTAAGAAGAAAATTCTTTATTGGGATTTAATATCTGCGATGTCATCTGGTGTACAGCCTTAACTGATATTTAGTTTCGTGTAGAGAAAGCACTAGATTAAAATTTAGATTAGAATTGCAATGGGAAAAATAAATAAGAAAATCCGTTTATCACGAGTGTATATTTATATCAAAAGTTACTCCCCATTATCTACTCCATTACTTTCTAAGTTTCAAATTAGAAAGAAAAAGTTTTAAACGATTTTCGATAATTTAAATACTTTACATGTTTTAAACTTTGATTATTTATAATCTGATCTGAGTTCGGTGCAAGATTTATTCTTGCTCGTACACAAGTAATCCCTCGTCGAAGTATTTTACACATCCAGAAATGCTCCAGATGCACAGTATTGCCATTTAGTATGAAAATAAAAAGACATTATTAATCCTAGTAGTTATAATGATAAACGGAGAAAAGACATGAACAACTAATCCAGTACAAATTGAAAAACAGATTTTCTGGATTACCTGTTGAAGTATAATAGGATAAAAGACTAACTTGTTTTGTACGTATTTCGTGTTATTCAACAACACACAAAAAATGTCTTCTATACGTAGCACACGCTGTGCATAGCTTCATCCTTACAGAAAATGACCTTTTTTCAGTTCTACATCCCCCTGATGATAAAAATTAAGTTGCAACATGGGTTTGGTTTAAAGCATTTCCGCAATGTTTAAATTCTATTGAAAGTTAGTTACAAGCGAAAAATTCCGATATTAAACCAATATGGAATATCTGAGTAAAATATAGTTATGAATCCTTCCTGTAAAGGAAATTCTTCCAAATAGTTATATAATCTATGGTACTGGCTTTCAAAATAAAATTGCAATGATCGTAAAAGTTACAATGCCCATGAAATGCGAATTTACTGACTCTAAAAATCCAAAAAAAAAAAAAAAAAAATGTTTTGGCACAAACACACTTTACAGAAGTAAAATTACCTTCATCTAAATATTTACACCCACGATGAAAAGATTATGAGCTTGATTATGAAATTACTCATGCGTAGAGAATATTGCAACACCACAGAACTGAAATGATACAAAGCGGAAGAACATCGGTAAGCCCTGAAATTATTTTTGGTGGGTGATACAAATATAATCACAAAAATATTGTCTGTTGTTTTTAAAATGACAGATAGTAATTAGAGGCTTCTTTTTAACGATATGTTTACACGCCATTCTCCCAAAGCGAATATTTTTTTTAAACTTTAGAGCAATATTTCTCTAGCCATTTTCAGAAGAATGTCATTGAATCGTTTCAGAAGAAATACTTATTTGCTTATGTAATTTGATGTGCAATTTATTAATGACTTCCAGGCCAAAAAAGAAATTATATATGACACTTGCGTATCTATCCTAAAAGGAATATTGCAGAATCAGTGATAATGAAAGTTTTATTAAAAAACTGCGTCAAGTTAAACTTGTATAACATACTCCTCATCAAAAAGTAATCGCATAAGGTTTATCTTTACCAGTATAACTACCATATACTTAATGGCTTTATAGAAAATACAATAATCTGGAATGATACCCGCCCTCTATTTAATAAAATCCCCTTTTACTTTGCCCTTTTGCTTTCATACGCGAACGGCATTTTGCATTACAGAAAGAGGCCAATCATGAGGCAGGACAGAATTTACACAAAAGATAGCTACAGGAAAAGAAGGTAACTAGCGGTCAAAACAAAGTGTGCTCACTCCTGTACAACTTGATTCTGAAAGCTGATAAAAGTAACTGGTGAAACTGAGAACGATATCTTAAAAAAAAGACAAATAATTTTAATGAATAGGTAGAAAATAAATTTTCCTTTACTCACAAAAATACCAGACTCCACACGGCAGCTGGTTGTTGGTGTTTGCCAGTGAAGGCATTCGCACATAATCCGTGAGAATCTTTGGTTGCTTTCAATAGCGGCACCGTATAGGTGATCCAACACCCCTTTCCCCTCACAATTTCGACCGAGCACCCCCAAGGGTGACATCTGGGGGACTCATACCTTGTCCCACCCTCTCTGACCCCAGAAAGGACTTTCCGGACCCCATAGAAGGACTTTACGGATTTAACGTGCATATATCCGGCCTAGACACGAAGGTGCTTTTTAATGATGTTTGTTGGGATTCGAATCGAACATCCACAGTTCCAAGCCCAACGCGATACCACTAGGCTACTTCGGGCCCCGTTGGTCGCTTTCAAAGGGAGCATCGTATAGGTGAACCAACACCATCCCCTGACGCCACCTCAATTTTGACAGAGCACCCCCAGGGGCCACATCTGGGGGATTGTACCTTCTCCCACACACGGCTGTTTAAAAAGTAGAAAAAATATAAAGGAGAATAAAGCTGAAAAAATATCGTACATTTTCAGTAATCTTTTCAGTCAACACTTTCTAATTTCTAAACATATTTCATTCTATTATGAGTAATTATAATAGTAACAAATGTTACATTGAAGTTGTGATAAATCTGTTTCCTCTATATTTTCAGATAGTCAGTGTAAGTAATACTCTTAAAGTTGTGGTTATGGTCCGCTGAATTAGTATTCCGAACTTATTACAAATTTTTCCTGTCATAAATGTATTAAAAATCATAATATTCTGCGGGCACTGGTTTCCTTGGGAATTAGCTTGAACATCACAAACAGTCTATGAGCATTATAATTCGTTCATATTTTGAGAAAGTGTTAATGCAATTTTATTTGCTTGATAACCAATGATATCCATTAATAACTATTGGATAATCATAAAAAATCTAGTTTATATTAGATTTTTCTTTCTGAAAATGATATAAATGCAAATAACATTTTAAATTACTTTCAGTTATATTCGCTTCAAAGAATCGTTGTCAACACATGGGTACAAAATTGTTAGAAAAGTTTTCGGCAATTTGATATATTAAAGTGAAATATTCTGTCATTAAGACATCAATATTTCATCTTCAAACTATTGGAACTGTGACAATGAGGTACGTCACTTTTTTTTTTTCGCGTTTTATTTTAGCATGACTTAAATCACCTTGAAAAGTCTTTTCGGGTTGTCACTCCACTTATGAAGATCTTTGAGGGAATTCTAAAAGGCATTACATAAAAAATTAAAAAGTCAAACCGTAAAATACAAGGAGAAATATCTGAACACGACCGTAAGTTAAAACTTATATAAATCGCGTAAACAATGCATAAATGTAATATAAATAATTTCGCTAATAAGGCTGAAAAAAAATCAGAACTACAACTTCATTTCCTAATATGTTTGGATTGTTTGACAGTGAAAGCTTTTGTTAGAAAAGAATGAAAAATAAGGCGATTGAAATTTCAATCTGGATTACATGAATGTAAGTGTTTTTCTAGTGTTTCAAAAACTATCATTTATTCTTCTGAATCATTTTGAATCCTCTCTCTCTTTAACAAGATACCACTTTTCGATAAAAAATTACTTTGTGTTTTGTCGATTAAACCGCTAGAGAGTGTTACGTCTTCAATAGGCTTAACGGCTTACTCAAAACTCTAAAATAATACAGTCGGATTACTTTGAGCAGAACATCGTAAAAACAAATTTCCACGCACTTTGCTTATAATTGCAGCTTTTATGAGCTAACTTTTGAATTGAAACGAGAAATTTAAATGTACTTATCGATTAAAGGTATTTTTCTGAATTTTTTATATAAATGTATATTTATGAAAAGCAAATTTCCTAGTATCGGAAAAATATTCTTCGTTGACTATTTTTCTTAATTTTTGGAGTTAGGGCTTTGAATATTAGAGTATTTAAGAGTATTGAATAATTAGAGTATTTAATACAATCCAATAAATTTAGGGTATGAAAAATTCTGTAATCAATAGGGTATTTCTAATTTATGATTTAATAAAAAGAAATTTGCAATGATTACGAAGCTTTAAATATGCGAGATTAAATTGCTTACGTGCAAAAACAGTTGAGATAGGTTAAAAATATTAATATATCCCCCCATAAGCCAGTTTTTCTCAAACTAATATAAATAAAATATTCCAAATGATCAAATAATGTAACTAAAAGGCTAAGTCTTATTTTGAAACACATTTCAGACATTTAAGAGTTGTAGAAAGTTAATAACAGTGTTTTAGATTCATAGTTCACAACTAAAAGTTAAACTGTTATGTTATGAATAAATAATATTAAGAATGTATAAATTTTGAGAAAAATTTCAAAACCTTGTGGATTCCCAGTATCAATACTTTTAATTAAAGAGCAAGTTCTTATGAGTTTAAAGATAAATATTTACATTAGGTATCATTATAATTTCGAAATGTTTGAGAGTTATTTACTGTTAAAGCTGTTTTTTATTTATTTGTACTCATTTTTAATTAATGAAACAAAAATTAAAAAATTAGTTTATCCCACTGGAAGTTTTTTTATTATATATTTCTTATCATCCCCCGGTGTATATATATATATATATATATATATATATATATATATATATATATATATATATATATATATATATATATATATATATATATATATATATATATATATATATGCGCGACAAGAGTTGTATTGCGCAACTCCATAAATGTACAGAGGCTGTTCACACAGTTTTTAGACGATGTATATTGTATTCACAAAACTAGTAAATTACATAAAATTCTTGTGTTTTAAATGTTCTATTTGACATCCCTTATTCTGAACTATCTTTCGACACCGCAATTTCCAGGATAATAAAGCCTTTTGAAGTGTCAGAAGAGGTATTCTATCCCATTCCTCCTGAACAGCTTTCCAGAGTCCTGTAAGGGTTTTGGGACGACGTTTGGATAATGTAGATTTTAAAAGTCCGAAAGCACAAAAATCCATAGGTGATACATCGGGAGATTTAGTAGGGATATCAGTGAAGGGTATGGCCTTGATACCAGTTTTTTGTTCCATTTCTTTTAGGAAATTTACAGTGGATTTTGATGTGTGAGTGCTAGCTTTGTCCTGATGGAGTCTCACAGATTGATGGCACTGTGGGTAAAGCGATGGTATTTCATTCAGAAAAATTAGCGATAAAATATGTTCCTGATAGTATTTGGAGTTAATCTTGACATTTTTTTCCACTCTCTACATTTTTAACTTGCCATTATAAGAAAAACCAGCAACAATCAGGAATCCCTTAGAAAAACTTTCTTTTGATTCTTTGAACCATGTACTTAAATTTTTTCTCCCCTTTTATGATAATAAATGGCTCTTTTTTTGTTGCAATCATTTAAATACACCCATGATTCATCTATTGTGACAGTTGTTTTCCATTTTTCTTTGGATAAGTGTTTCTCATATAGAATTCTGCAGCGTGTCCTGCGTTCAGCGATATGATTTGGAAGAAGACGATGCACATTGTTTTTTCGCTTTCTTAAGATTTAAATCAACGTTTATCATTTTGTTTACAGTGGACACCGAGCATTTTAATGATTTTGCAACTGTCCTTTGACTAGGGGGATTTTCTTTTAACATTAAACAACGTACCTTTGCAATAGTCGAAGATGTCCGTTTTTTCCTTGGATACTTGTTTGGAATTTTTGTCCCACTTGGGGCTCTAATTTGACGTTTTTTTCATTTCTTGTTGACGATATTACCTATTGACGCCTTAGATATCACAAACCATGACTCTCACATCGTGTTTGGATAACGGAGTATGCATATTTCTCTTCGGAAAGAGCATAAATGTAGCCTTCGAACCACTGCTTTGTTAAAAACTTGCATTATAATTACTAAATATACTAAAAATACGAGGAAAGGGTTCACATCCTTTTAAATTTGAACACCTTATACAAAAAATAAAATATTTCACAGCAATGAGTTAAAAGGAAATTTTACCCCTATGAGTTGGATCAGGAATCTAATATATGGGATTAAGAAAAAGCAGTTAGTAAAGGCTTGGCATTACTGTGTGGAGCATTATGGTGGTGCAAACACGTATGCCGTGATGAGAATTATTGACTTAATAAAATACAGAATCAGGTTGTTGAATTTGTCTGTTAAAAATTTGGGGAATTTAAAAGTCGATTTTTTACTGTTACATTCTCAAATCGGATTATTGAGAAATTGAACATCAATAACAGTGTAAACCGGCACAGAATTATGTTTCCATTAAGTAATCGTCGTATAAAAGTTGCGTATAAATACAATGTTCCAATTGGAAGGGCTATATTCAATTATAATAAAATAGCACGCAGCTTGGAGGAATCACATGGACAATGTGTTTGTAATCTATTCCCGGAATTCATTGACAAAGATCATAATCATGTGGTGACCGGGGATTTAGATATTGTAAATGATAATGAATTAAGAAAATATTTGGTTATGGGAACAAAATTTCGTTTACCAATGGTAGATAACAGGTATAAAATACTTGACATTTTTAAGAAAGACATAAGTGCATTTATATACGATTGTGCAATAGGTAATAGCTTCCCTATAATAGCATTCGAGGAATGGTGCAGTTTGGTTATGGTGGAATTTAAGAAGATCTTGTATAACCATGAGATCAAAGAGGAATTGCTAGACTATCGTACATTTAAAGATATGGAGATGAAATGTTCCATTAAAAAATTACAAGATCAGGTTGCTATAAGTTATCTATACAAAGTGGTATCAAACTATGCGTTCACTTGTCGTGAGTTCTATATCAAAACACTTAAAAAAACTTTCAATCACATTAACCAGTATGAATTAATTAATATTCAAACGGATGTTATAGAGAAACGTATTAAAGGTATTTATAAGAGATTGGGATATTCTGTTACTAGATTTAAATTTCCTTATTTGATACTTATACCGAAACTACACAAAGATCCTGTTAAATTTCGACCTGTAACAGTGGGATGTGGTTCATACCTGGAATATGCAAACAACAGGTTATTAAATGTACTAAAACATATATACATAAAAATAAAGAAAGATGGTACTTTCATGATAGAAATAGCCGTGAATTAGTAAAATATTTAAAGGAATAGACGATGTGGTGGATATCTGTACATATGATTTTGAGAATTTGTTTCATTCCATAGATTTGGCTGATTTAATGCAGGTTATGATGATAGCATATAAGCGTTATGAATTGCAACAATTTATAGGTATAGCTCAATATAGGAATCTATTAAATCTGGTACTGAATGAGACATATGTATATAACGGCAATAATCTTTACAGACAGTGAAAAGGTATTCCAATGGGTGGATCATGCTCTACTATATTATCAAATATATATCTATACCATTATGAAAAAATGTACAATATTCAAAGGGACACGATGTTGTTTAGATACGTGGATGATGTAATTTGGATATCACGGAATAAAAATCATAGTATTGACTTCAGTTTTTATCATAGTGGACTATCTTTAATTAAAAATCAGAAACGTAATGATGGAAGCATTGACTTCCTTGATTTAAATCTTAAGTTAGAAAATGGAGGCATTGTACACTATTTACACGACAAACGCGATGATTTTGGTTTCCAAACGCACAAGATGACGAATTGGAACTCATGTATACACGTTTCTATATTTCGAAATATAATAATTAATCAATTTAATCGATTTATATACCTTTACTCAAGGGAAGTAGATTTAATGGAACAGTTGTCTAGATTCATAACATTGGCTAATTCCTACGGATACCCAATGAATTTTATAAAGCGGATAACTCGAGGGTACTTTGATATGACATCAATCGAATTTAATAGACTTAGAGTTAATGCGATTTAACATCCATCATATATTAGTAACATCACGGAGGATGATGCATCGTTTTTTGGTAATGTGATTGGTGTCTATTGTGGATAGTAAAAGTGGTATGTAATAGTGTATGTTTTAGCTGTGTTGATTATTATTTTTAAATAACTAGCTGTATTATATTATATTTCCAGTGTTCTTTCTCTATTTTGTTTCATTTGTATTCCAATTGAGTAGTATGTATGGTTGTGCGATGTCCTGGCTACCGGGAGTGCTTGCCTGGCATTTGAAACTAGTTCAACCGGGGTAAGACAGGTCGCAACCCCTGTCTGGCCATTTTGGACATTGCTCCACAATTTTTCCTTTTTTCTTTATTAATTTTGATCTTTTGTAATATTATAGCCATCTCCTGGTTATGTTGTTCGCGCAAACTGGGTGGATTTTGTTTTAGTATATGTTTACAGCAAATTATTTTCTGACTTTTGTAATATATATATATATATATATATATATATATATATATATATATATATATATATATATATATATATATATATATATATATTTATATAAACCCAAATAAAGACTATAATTATCTTCATTTTACAGACTTTGCGACACTGAAGTTTCTTATTTTAAAATGTTTACGATTTTAACTGTATATTATATTTTTCTCTAATATGTTTTTTTCACACCCTTTATTATTATAATTTTCCGGCCAAAATCTAGCCACTACTAGCCTCTTATATTCACAGAACCTTGACGTTTATCGTTAATAATAGTTTAAAATGTATATCTCGGTTTCATAACTTTTTAAATATGAAATTTATAATGCTGAAAATGATTAGTTTAACAGCTATTAAGAATTGTCATTAGCAAATAGAGGTCATCTCCTTTTTTAGCATTCCATTGTCCGAGTTATCCGTGGAAACTCTCTTTACATGTGCTCGCCAGAGGACAGGAAATAGGTATTTTTTCTCCCACCGAAAGTTTTCCAATTAGGGTCTCTAAGTGTCGCCATGTGTTAGTACGTGCCAGTAATGGCGGGAACCTCTTTATGATTTGAAGGAAAGGAGTCTTAAATTAATCTCAAGTAAGATGTCGTTAACACAGGTGTGCCACCTAACAAGTGCTAAATGGGTGCATGATTGCTAAGATGTGTCTGACACACATATGTGTGGTTTACACGTGGAACGAGGAATAAATGTTCAGGGCACTGCCAGCTCGGACTCGGACTTGACTACCATGCTGTTGCAAGTTTACAATGGCTGCGCTGCCAGTATAGATTGCGGCTTTAAAAATCATCCCTTTCCTGAGTTAGCCAAGGTGAGTTCAATTTCGTTATTTAATTCTTTATTATTGAGACAAATTTTATGTCAATGAATGTAATCCTTATCTATTTTACTTTAAAATTTATCAGTAATATGTAATAGTAGAAATTGTATGGAAAAGCTATTGATTTTCACACATACTATATGTGCAAATATATAAAATTTGTGTGTATTTGTCTATTTAAAAAAAATTATTGTAGATGATCATAAGGGTCTAAGTATTAAAGACCGATGCTCCTGAGACCTATAAATTTAATAAGTCGATGCTATCTCTGATATAGATTTGCTTTATTTATTGGGCTCAGATATATAATTGTGGTGTCTGATTTTACATATTCTGTTTCCATATAACAAGATAACAGAATATGTAAATAATAATCTTGTTTTAACATTTTCATCTTGCATATAGTACCCAGATAATTTTTCTGTCTCTTAATTAAATTTACTAGGCATGCTACGAAATAAGAGCCTTCGGCACTTTATTATTTAACTTAAACTATAAAGAAAGGGACAGTGTAATAAATTTTGTATGTTAACATATTTTATTCAAATGAGTTTAAAAGTGCAATTTAAGCAATTTCTATCTTTCTACTTATCATTATCTATATCTATATCTACATCTGTATATAGTACATCTATATCTATTTATATCCATATCTACACACACACACACACACACCACACACACACACACACACACACACACACATATATATATATAGATATATATATATATATATAATATATATATATATATATATATATATATATATATATGTATTGGAAGGGGAATTTAGCATATATAATAATGAATTAATATGCTGTTTTTATATTCAGCTGATGAAACTTTATATTCTGCTCTAAATTTTATTTATACCTATGTAAATATATAGTTAACATTTTCTTCTGAAGTAACAATTTCAAAAGGATTTATCAATAATTTTATTATTCATCTGAGAATGCTGAAATAAAACAATACAGGATATTGTGTTTCAGGCATGCATAAAGTATTAATTTTTTAAATACAAAATGAGAGGTTCTGTCTCTTCAGTTCCTTTTGTTTTAGCTGAAATATTAACTGGAGGTACACACACACACATATACATATATGTGTGTGTTTGATTCTTTTTTAAATTTCAAGTACTGTAATTGGTTACACACATAGCTTTTTATCAAAAACAAAACTGAATTTCATGTGTTAAAACGTCATGTTTTGTTTACATTTGTTAATTTTTGTTGTTCACATATTTCCTGTAGTATTTTACCAATTTTAAGTTCTTTATATTTTTTTTCTGTGTTAAAAACTGAAAGTATACTTCAGTTTTGTCTTTGGCACAAACACTGCCTAGTGTCTACTATGCATGTCATATCTTACTGGTATAATGATAGTTAGTATTCTACCTTCATATTTGAATACTATATATACAGCATATTTCGTTTCCCCACTCATGCATAACTTAACTGTTCAAAAGTCACTACTCTGTGGGTAGTTTAACCCCTATAAACCTATCTAGGTTTGTCTGTATGGATGGTAAAGGTATTGTAAGTAATAAAATTTGAAAAGTTATTTTTTTATTACTAAAAATAAAATATATTGTTTTTGCTCCTGTTATTGAAAAGTTTCTATTTAGGTTGATGAGTTGTTGAGGATTTATTTATTAGACTGAATTCTTAAGGTTTTATTTTTAACTTTCATTCAAAAAAGTTTATTGTAGTACAAAACAAAATAATTAAAATTATTTAAAAGGGCAAAATAATATTTCAGTTTATATGTATTTCTTCTTATTTTATGCGAAATATGTATTCTGATTTTCAAAGAAATGTCTGTTAAAAAAGTTAAAAAATTTATGAATTTTATTTCGGAATTAAATAGCATACCTTTTGTATTTTTTAAAGTTTGGCTTTATTTTAAATATAGTATGGAGAATATAGTTGAGTTTATTAATGTTCTGAGAAAATATGGATCTGCATTCTCAAAGTAATAAAAAAATATAAATCTTCCAAAAGTTTATTAGGATTTTTGACCATTGGAAATAATGTGTTAAGACAAAGTACTTTTTTTTTTCATTTTGAAAACAAATATCAATACAGGTTAAGAATAACATATCTATATCATTTTTGCTGCAGACATAGTTGAAGATTTGTTAAATCTTGAGGCGAAATTACTTTTTATCTTTTCCCCAAGCAAGTTTGTATACGTTAATGTATTATGCACTTTAACATCCTTTTATAACAATTTAAAAAATACTTTATCATAAGTGCTGAAGAGATGTGAACATGTATAAAATGTTGCTAAATAGTTACTAGTTTTTAGGATAAATTAATATTTTTTCTGTTGATTTAGCTACTTAGTCTAGATTCAGTTAGTGTAGGGAAACAATTTCTTCATGACATCTGCACTTTTTAAGTCTTTTTCTCCATTTCAGATATTAGAAGCTCCATTAACCTACATGGCTTTTCACATTTCACCAGATTCAAAAAGCGACTCAAGAGGGACTAAAAATGGTAACATAAGGATCTTTTATTTCAAAAATTGTCTTCTGCTGTATTTGAAACATATGTTACAGTATATGCATTTTGCATCATTTGCTAATTCTAATTCATGCATTAAAATAAATTTATCTTCAACATCATGAATTATAAAGTTTTTGTTATGCGCATTTTTAAATTAATGTATTAGTAGTGCTTGTATGAGATTCATCCTTAAAATAATAATAATAATAATAGTATAATGCACACATTAAGATTTATACTTTGGAGAGACTAGTCTATTAATGTAGCAGTTACTTTCTTGAAACATGGATAATCAGTTCTCTATGCTGCGTCTGCAGTTAAAATTTTGTTATGGACTGGTAATGACAGATATATCCACTCACTCTCACGAACTTTTTTAGCTTAGTATGGTGTCATGTCGTTGACATCAGCGCTCCTCTCATTCGACACAGCCGGTGGAATTGATGAGTTTCCCACATGTGTTGCAGGTACATCAAAGGGAACTCTAATGTGAAAAAGTCTCCAAATAACAGTCTTTTCTTCTCCCCGCAGTCAGCACGTATGTTGCAGATCAGCGACGGCATTCAATTAGATAACAATGGAGTATGTCCCGGGCCAAATGGATTTCAGGTATTCTTCAAAGGGTCGGCACGGGCGGAAGTGACCCCCATCGGCCCCGGAAGTATAGAGTGTTTCCAGCAATTTGTGGAGTCTTCTGGTATTCTTCTGGAAAAATTGGACGAAGTATAAAAGGACTCCCCTTCTTTGTCTGGACGACTTTAGCTCATCGACTTGCTAGACCGACATCGTTGGAGTGCGTCGGGTCCTGTGACGGCGAAAAGCCTATTATCTCTTGAGAGTTTGCACGGGTTTGCTCTGGTTGGAACAGAGACCGTGGATAATGATATTTGGCTTGTGTTAACCAGGGAAATGATTGTAAAAAATAATGTTTGTAAATATTAAGGTTTAATAAAACCTTTTGTACATTTGTAAGCAAGTTTCCTTCTCGAATTATTCCGTTTCGTGTTTTAACTTGTTTCACCAAATTTGTTTTAAGGTCGCTATGGGCCACGTCTTCATAATGGAAAAAAATGTTGCTCCTGTGTGTCATTTCTTGCTAGCTTTTATTTCAAAATTTAAAATCCTAATGAAATGATTTTTCAAACATTGCAGCAAAAATCGGGCAAAACAATGTCCATTGATGTAGAAGCTGTCAGTGGGCACTTTAAAAGTTTAATTATATGAACAGTAAAATCAACTTTGATGCTGAAATGCATAACATTTATGAAGTTTATTTTATATTTCAGGTGAATAATCCTCCACATTCGAAGAAAGCGTGACTATCTGAAGGGTTTTGAAAATTTTAATTTCAAAATTTTTTTATAAAATTGTACTTAGTTGTTTAAAAACAAAGATATGTATATTACATGTTAATAAAGTTTCTCTGTATTTGTAATTTTGTTTGATGGAATCTATTTTTTGTTTGAAATGTGAGTTTATATTCATTCTCATTAAAGTGTGCATTTGAAACCATAAGATTTAACAAGAAGAGTCAATGCATTTACATGAGTTATTTTATTTCTATGTAGAAAAGTATATAGTAAATATATACCTAGCACAATATAAAATTTTCAGATTATGTGCGTGGAGCTATTTTGTTTAGAGCAACTAGGTAAGTATATTAACACATTATGAAGTTTACAAACCATGTAAGTATAAATGGGTGATTTATCGATTAGACCTAGTTATACTCGTGAAAAAATTGGTGTCTTAGAAAATAATTATCTATATTTACTTAAATCTTTGTTGTTGCAATTTGAAATATTGTAATTGTTCTGAACTAGTTGTGTTGAGATATGATATCTCTACCAATCAGAAATATTTATTTCTGAAATCAATGTAATTAATTTTTTATTTCATTAAAACAAATTGTTAATATCTCTTCTATGTTAAAGCTAAGATCTGAAACTTTCTTGATCAAATATTTGTATCGCAGTTTAATCAAACTAAAAGTTGTAAAGGAAAACTTTTTGACCTACGAAATTTTAAGGTTTTATACATAATATTCATAAGTTTCCTGTAAATTTTGTTTCACTGGTATCTAGAAGCCCCACCACTAAATCTCAACGCATAAAATTCAGTTAAAAGTTTTTTTTTTTAAATTGGAGGGTTGTTTCTCTCTGTTACTCCTATGAGGGAAACTGATTCAAAAAAATAATGGATGCTTGATTAACATTTTAAATTTCTGATATCTTCACAAGTTTTTAGTCAGCCTTTCATCACTTATGATATAAGTTTGCAGGATTTTATAACAGATATTAGCTTTGTTTTTATGAGATTTGAAAAAATATCCTTAAATTTTAATGCCAATTATATTCCACATATGAGAGTATAGCGCAGGGTTTCTTTTTCTTTTCACGAGAAAGAATATGAGAGAATTGAAGATAACAAATACATATAACAATGAATAATGAATTACGGGAGAAAATAGTCAACCTTTCGAGTACTTTAGCGTAAAACTCATTTACTTAAAAGAACTCATTACACATGGGCTTTATAACCCGAAATAAAGTAAGAGATTGAACTCTAAAGAAGAGTTTGTCTGCTCATGTTGGTGTGATTTTCGACACACTTTAAAGTGAGTCGTATAAACCATTTAATGTGTTGGTGGCGAGTAAATCAACACGCTTAGGATCTGGGTTCTAGAACCCATTTTTACACATGGGTTGTACGACCCACCAAATGTGGGTTCCCCTGCTCATGTTGGGTGTGATTTTCGACACACTTTAAAGTGAGTCGTATAACCCATTTTAATGAGTTGGTGGCGAGTAAATCAACCCACTTGCGATCTGGGTTCTAGAACCCACTTTCCCACATGGGTTGTACGACTCACCAAAAGCGAGTTCCCTTGTGCAGTGGATTTGAACTCGGAGAAGTGGGTTCACCGAACGACTTTTTTTTCTCTGTGTACCGCTTACCAAAATTGTCTAAAAAATGTGCGAACAGCCTCTGTACCTGACCATAGTGAGCAAGCATTATTTTCGTTCCTTGCAATCCTCGTGAAAAGTGGTATTGATATTGTTAATACGGAACTGATTATAGTAAAGAAATGTCATGTTGACCTTTTGTGAGAGTACAATCATCGGAATGATGGAATCGGACAGTCACAGACACGAGTTTTAAGAGCTCTGAATGATCTACAATGCGTAATATATATACAAACGTATTACTCCAACAACTGCTGTGTTGCTGGAGTTTTTAAAACTTTGGAGACGCTAGGACGGCATCCAGTAACCGATCGTCTAAGATTTAAAACCCAATGGCGGGGCTGATATCTGGCATCGCTGCACGAAGTCATTGCACAACGTCTCACAAACCAACCTTCTGGAGAGCTGAAAAATTCAGCAGAAGAATCAATATGAAGCCAAGGGGAAACTGATCTTGTTTACAGACTTTCAGCTATTTGTGTCAAGCTCGCCCTTAAGTGCAGACATTCCTATTTACAAACGAGTCGGGTGCTTTACTGATTTAAACTGAACTCTGAATCAGTAAAGGAATGTGCTTTTCACTGATGAGTTAAGATTCAGTTTCAGACTGATTCTAGACGCATAACTATATCCAGCGAATAGGGAGCATGTTACCACCTCCTTACCATCTCAGGAAAAAGCCAATTTTAGACGGTGATTTGTGAGTAAGGGCGAATTTAACTTTCAGCAGACGCATAGAGCGACACACCACCAAATATTACTGATCAACGCTAGATGTAATATTACTGATCAACGCTGTATAAATGACATACTGAAATCTTATGTTCGACTATCTCAAAAGGTCATGCGTATACAGTACATGGATGATAATGTTGGCCTCCCTAATGTCAGTTATTCTCTAATTTTCTTCAAAGTGAAGATAGCAAGCGAATACAGAGGTGATCAAGTATCCGGCTATAAATTCCCCGTGAGAATGTGTTGAATATACTTGGAAGATGACTGTATTCCATCAGCTCTCCATGGAATCATTCGGGATCTGAAAACTGCTACTCTGTTGTCTTATATATATATTATATATATAATAATATATATATCTATATATATATATATATATTATTGATATAGTGGTGCCTTGACTTACGAGTTTAATTCGTTTCCGTGACGGAGCTCGTAACTCGAATTACTCGGATGTCAAATCAATTTCCCAAATTGAAATGAATTAAAAAGCCATTAATCCGTTCCGGGCTCCAAAACACCGCAATTCTTTGTTACATGTTTAAATAGAAGAAAAATGTATTTATAAATAACATATGTTGTATAAAAACACATACAATAGACTGTGCTTGCAATAAACTGGTCTTATTAAGTAATAATGTACAACGTTTGTTGTACTGTTGGGGATAGTACGGACTCGAGATGCTGATGGAGGTGGAGGAGAAAGGATGAACTGAAAAATTGAATCTTAATCGCTGATTATTTGCACTTTTCCGCCAGCTACCTTTCCTCACTTTCCATATCTCCAGGCGTTCAGATAAAAAAGTTATCCTGAAAAGTTATCCTGGTCTGTTTCACAAACGCCCTTTCAGAAGGGTTTAGATTAGAGGTTGGACGCCTGTGCGGTTTCGTCGGAGGGCAACTCAAGAGGTGGGCAGAGGCAAGTTGCCCCTGTGGGATTAATTGTTTGAGAGTTAAATCTCTCGGTTAAGGCTGGAAAGTATCTATATATATAAATAAAGCGGCGTAGGGGTATGGCGGGCAACAAAAAAAATCGAAAAAACGATATTCTATACTTATACTCCAAATGGCAACGGCTGCAACTACCAGATGTAAACATTAGCGGCCGACCGCAATTTGCTACCGCGTGTCAACATCGATTTACGCACTGAAATCAGTAATGCTCGAAAGCGAGCTGCACGATCAAGTGAAAATTGGGAATAGTCTCAAGAAAGAAAGCGAAGAAGAAATAATTCATTAAGAGAGAGGCGTGAAAGAGAGAGCACGAAATTAGGCTTAACCGTCGCCGACATAGCAACCGAGAGCCAGTAATAGTTAATTTTCTACACTTTTTTCAGTACTTGCTGAATTTTTACCCCATTTTATAAGTGAAGAAATTTTCTCAACAATTTATTATTTGATATGATTAAGTGGAGATATCTAAATTGTGAACAATAGTACATACAGAGAGGGATCTAATCCTCATTATATATTTTATTACTTGCTGAATTTTTACTATATTTTTAAGTGAAAAAAATTTTTCCTCAACAATTTCTTATTTCATGTAATGATAAAGTGTAGATATCTTAATTTTGAAAAATAGTACATACAGAGAGGGATGTAATTTTTAAAATCATTGGTGTTGGGTTTCTCAGTCTTATCTTTAACTCTGTTCTGAAGTAATGGAAATTCATATTTTTTTAATCACGATGTTTTAGATTCAGCCTTATAGAGAATACCCCTTAACAACGTATATTTATGATGCCAGGTAATGGTAACATCCCTTACATATGTTACGTTCAGTTGAGTTGTTTTGCAAAAGAAAATATAAAACTAAAAGCGACTATGCTGGTCGCGCAGCGGCTAGTTCTTAGAATAATGTGTATATAATTATATAATAATTGTACATAAAGGTTGCAAATATTATATTTTTTTCGTGTGCTCATTTGACGAGAACGTTACATGGCGTTCGTTCCACAAACTACCTATCAGTGGGATATCTGAAGGTGCCTAGTAACCCAAACTTTAGCTCGAAACTCAAGGCAAAAAATGACCGAGAGAGTATTCGTATCTCAAAAAACTCGTGTATATATATATATATATATATGTATATGTAATATATATATATTGTAAGAATCCGTTACGACCTTTCCGAATAAATCACCCAGACAGCCGGACCTCCCACCTCAGGTGACCTGCGAATAGTTCTATCAATCAGCATCAAGGTGTCTGGAAGCAAAGAATAGTGTTGCTCCTAGTCGTCGCCCCTGGGGAGACGTAAACTAATGACTATTTCGACGTGAACTAATGATTTTCAGATCAGCTGAATTATAAGAACCGACCACATGGCTTCGTTGTCAAGCGAATCACAGCCAACGGACATGACGTCACAAATTGTGCCAGCCAACCAAAACTTTTGCAGTCACGTGACCGGAAGAACGTTTGCCAACGCCACCAGAAGAAATCCAGCTTTTGGACAGACTTGGTCGAGACTCATCGAGAGAGCACCTTTCGTCTACGTTGTCCTGGAGCGACCGACGTCATCCTGAACTTTATTTTTCAGAGCAGCCCGCTCGATGCTTCTTGTCAACGAATACTTCACCCTGAAGTATAGCTATCTCAGAGCATCCTTTTCTACAGGCTTTTGTTAGCTCGTTGCTTCATCAAGAGGTTATCTTCATATTTCAGAGCAGCCCGCTCTATTATCTTCTCGTGATTTAGAACTTTCTTTACGAAGTTATTCTATTTTCAGAGCTGTACGCTCTAGAGGCTGTGTACCGACCTTCTAGTTCCGCTGTGACTGTACTTGCCGACATCTTATCATCGAAATTATTTGGTTACTACGAAGGCCAGTTCCTTCTATGTCTAGAGGTAGATCAACATTGTACATAGTGTAAAAAGTTTCGGACTAAAATTTAATAAAATTGTATTTTAATGTAGTAGACTGACTCTGAACATTTTTAGCTACCCGGAGTCTGAAGTTATCACAATATGTACATATATATGCGTGTGTGTGTGTATGTGTCTGTCGGTAGGTCGGTCTGTCTATTTTATGAAGTGTATTTACTGTGTATAAGGACTTCACAGTCTGCTAAATAGGAAACTATTACAAATGGATTTTCTGTGTTTGGTTTACCCTCCTGCTTTCGATTTTTGTTCCAATATTTCTCTTTATATAGAACCCTGTATTCGCAAGTTATGTGCGTAGTAAGATTGAGAAAGATTCCAAACTTAAAAGTTGTGAAGATATAATTATCAGAGGAAAGACAACTGGTGATGATAAATCACGGAGAGAAACTCAAACTTTGAAATTCAACAAACTCATGAAAGAAATAAAATAGCAGGTACTGCGGTCAATTCATTCACGTGCTGTAAGAAGGATGATATTGAAAGCTCTAGCATTAGTACCATTCATTCAAATGTAACTTACATATTAAAGTTTTTTAGCACATATTCCGTAAAAACGAAATTAATACCACTTTTTTCAATTCATTGAATAATGTACGAGATGTTTAATATTTATTGAATACCGATGAGATAACATCACTGTAGAAAAAGTATTGAATATATGCAAGATATTCAGGAGTTGAATTAAAAGTTGAAATCTCAAAATTATAAAATTTCTGAAGTCTAAGCAATTTTGAGCTTATAGCTATGTTTGCCTAAAGTCAGTAGTCTATATAATATTGTACTTTATTTAACTTTTATAATATAGGCACATCATCAATTAATTACTTCTAAGGTATAAATGGAGTTATATCGCCAGATATCTTTGAAATAAATTAAATTCGGAATTTAGCTGAATGCACTGAATATTTTTAATTAGAACTTTATAGTTTTCTAAATTGCAATTTTTTTTGTTTACCCTGACTCTCAAAGTACATAAAAAAACTGCTTATCAAACAGTAGGGGGGAAAAAACTCATTTTGAAGCAAACGGTCAATGAAATTTTTAAAGAAATTGCTGTATACCACACTATTGATAGAACGTCTTTCTCTTCCTTACACTAATCCTGTTAAGTTTTGAAGGTGAATAGTTCTTTTTTTCACCTTTTAATAATAATAAAAATACGTTTCGTTTTTGGATGTCTGTGTTTACTTATTGATTATATATAAACTCAAGTATTTTCCTTTTCTCTGTTTTAATTTTGTGGTAGATATGCGATTCCGAGCATGGTTCATGGTCGCAGTGGTGTACGTTGTGTTTGCTCCTATCGCTTTCTCTCGACACTCTGTTGGCAGATATAACCATTTGGAACTCAAATCTCAAGACCAGGACTGGGGATTACGGAATCCTTTCCAGATATCTTCTCCGTATTCCATTGTCTTAAGTACTCTCAGCGGCCTTCGAAAGACTACACAGAGAAAAAGGACAGGTATGTTTACTTTCGGATTCCTCCCTACCTCGCTCGGATACAATGAAATAATAGGATAATTTGTTTTTCTTCGAGCAATATAATCTTCTTCTCCCCAAGAAAATTTGTCGTATGACAGTTTAAGTATTTTAATATGTTTTGGTACTTTTGTAAGAAAAAAGGCTTAACTTGTAGTTTCTATCTTCATTTAAGAAGAAATGTTAATAATTCTCCTGTAGGATATTTAAAGGTTCATACATAATATAGAATAACAATTAATTCTCAAAACTAACCCATTTCTGGATATTATATAGTTCCTCGCCTTGAACAATTCAAAAACCTAATTATTATTCACATAAAATATATAACATGAGATCTAAAAGGCACTAAATATACATATATCAATAATATTGATAATATGATATATTGATATACATATATCAATAACATTGATAATATAATATATTGATATACATATATCATATGTATATCAATAACCATAGTCTGGACATAGTTAAAAATTTCTAAATGAAATCTTAAGTCTGTAGCAAGGAAACAATTCGAATTAACATTTTTGGAGATTGCATTAGGGGGCTGTTAAGCTATTTAGTCTATCCAAAAATAATCAGTAACAAACAAATATTGAGACGAAAACAATTCCAAGTGGACACCGTTGAAGTTTCATCGCAAGAGATAAATCATTTTATTGCCAATAGCTTTTTCTTTAGCTTCGTTATGATGATTTTACTTGGGGAAAATATAGGAAAAATTACAATTTTTTAAAGCTAGAAGCACAGCTCTATTTCACAAACTGCTGGAATTAGTTTCTTTTATAACTAGAATCTGAGAACCATATACAGCATAGGCGTAGCGTCGGGGGGCGGGGGGGACACGTGCCCCTCCAACTTAACTTGAAATACATTAAAACGTTAATAGAAGTTCAGTTAAAATCGGAAAATTGTAGAAAACTTTTAAGAAAGTTGGTTTTTTCTCGCTTTTTCAAACTGTGAAATTGAATATTCCGATTATGTCTTTAGCCTCAACATAGTTTTTTTAACAATGATATGATCCATAACAAAAATTCGATGCTATATTTTTTTTTCTCATTTTATTTATATTATATATATATTTTTTTCTTATTGCATAACTTTTGAATACCCCCCAAACATCAATTCTATTGTTATTTAATTTTAAAAAAATCATAATATTTCATATTTTAAGGACATTCCGGCAGTCAATGTGCTGAGAAGGGCCCTAACTGAATTCAATTCGTGCATTTCGTGTATTTATCGGCCTCTCAATATAAGGAGCAATAAGTTTAAGATTTTGCTTTACCAGAAGAGGAGTTTAGAATACTTTTCATATAAAAATGAAAATAACAAATGAAATATCAAGAGTTCAGAGAGAGAACATTCCAATACTTTTTAAACTTAATCTCAGATGAAGGACTTAGTACTTTTTTTTCTCCTCTGGACCACTTTTTATTTCAAGACTAAAAAGGAGGAGATTAAGAAAAGAAGGTGTGCAGGAAAATAAGTTCTGTACGTAAAATTTCCTAAGAAAAATCCATAGACAAATATACATAGTACATAAATTAGACTTGAATATTAGGATTAGACCCAAATCAAAGCCTTTAATCGCAGATACAGTGATACAACTATGAGAGGGGGAGGGAACTAGGAGGATCCCCCCCATAAGCCAAACATATCCCTGCGTCATATCTGAACTACATAATTTTAAAATAATTTAAGTGCTGGAATAAAAGATGCAATTGCACATACTTGAGGAGTTTTTATGAGAATAAGTAATTGTATCAAAAATAGTTTTCACGTATTACACAATATATAATGTGAGCTTCCGAAGAAAAAATATTTTTAAATTATATCGTATTGCAGATATAATTAAAATTAAATTAAAGAAAGATCCTGTAGCTGTTTATCTCTTAGTCAACAAGAATGTTTTGCATTTTGTTATAAAAAATGTGGACAGTAATACTTCTACAAAAAAGCCCCCCCCCCCCCCCGTACACATACAAAAATACTGGGTGCGACTCAGAAGACATCCGTTCTTGTCACGATTTTCTATTTCTTCTCGAAGTACCGAACTATTAAATCTGTTTGGGGTTTTAAATGCAACTGTTAAATGTGTATGTAGATTATAGTAAATACAATCGAGAAAGACCTAAAATTAAAGCCTAAATTGAAAACTCTTCTACATTGAATTTTATAAAGTTGATATACTTACTAGAATAACAAGTACACAAAAAATATATGGAATTAACTGTATAAAACCTTACAAAATGTGTTATATTTAATATTTAATTACCTAAAAACATTTAAATTTACGTAATTTTCTATTTACTAAATAAAATAACTTTTAATTGATATGCTCTCTGTTCATTTCAATATTGCTTATCAATGAAAGAAATCATTCCAATTCATATTAAATTCTGGGCGAGATTTAACTGCGTCATTTAATTTCTGTGAATGTGTTTAGTTTTAAGAAGTCCGCAGATTCAACATTAATTACCCCTATTTGAGGCCTTTAAAGACATTTAACTTTACTTTATTTTCTATTGTCTGTGCGAAATTTTGGTAGAGAATTATATTCTTCAGATATAAAAATATATGTAAACAATCTTTCACATAAAAATAAAACTCTGAATTTATCTGTGTCGTCCAATGTTTATGATGGTGGGTTATTTTCGAGTACTACTATCATTTTTTGTAACATAACGGCTACACGCATTTTTCAAGAATGCAATAAATTTCAAGTAGTAAAATGATTGAACATTCATCACTCCTGTTATTATACCTTTTTTACTGCGTAATTTCTTGGAATACACAATGAAATATAATAATGGCCGCTGACGGAAACACAATACCGAACTAAGGAATATAGTCTTTCATCAGGCTACGGAACATTAAATGAAATTGTCTGAACGAACAGTTCGCAAACGCCAGGATTATTAATATCTTTGATTAATTATCACTTTGATATAAATAAAGGAAACAGAATTTTCCAGAATAATGTAAGTAATATTTTTCAAACAATTTAAAAATATATATATATATATATATATATATATATTTTTTTTTTTTTTTTTTTTTTTTTTTTTTTTTTTTTTTTTAAAGTATAGATAGGTGGTGCTCAACCTGGAGAGGCCTGAGATATATTCACGTTTAGCAAAAAATAAATATAGAATGTATTTTACTGGCGTTACTTGCACATTTTAGACCTGGAGGGGGGCACAGAGTCTGAAAGTCATCCAAAGGGAGGGCTGGGGGGGGGGGGGCTAGGCATAAAAAGGTTCAGAATCACTGGTTTAAATGAATCGGTCATTTTGGATAGGAGTCATCTTCACTTTTCAAAAACTCATCTCCCCTTTTCTCCAACTTTTCTGGTCCTCTCCCCCCCCCCCCCAAATTTGAAAAAATAATAACAAATTATATTTTTGCATCAGGATTGATGCCTCATAAACATAAATACTAAATTTAGTCTAAATAATAATGCATTTAGGCGAGTTATAGTTTTTGCTTTTCATGAGAAATTTTAAAAAATGGAGATGACTCCTTTTCAAAATGACCGATTCAAATAATTTAATTGCATTCATTCTTATTTTTACATTCAGTACGAGAAAAAAAAATCGGAGTAAAATTTATGCTAAAATAGATAATTTTTTTGAAACGTTAAAGAGTTTATTATTTAAAAGTTAATTTCTTTTTAAATACTGAAACAAAGGCTTATAAGATAATATTTTAACTTTATAACAGAGCAATATATTTAGGCTAAAAGTTTAGACAAATGTGAATTTTTCATAGTCACAATCACACCTAATGCTTCTGGGCCTGGCGATGAACCATTAATTAGTTCGAAATATGTAGTCATAATTTTTATTAGACTGGGGTTATTATGAAACCTTATTTTCCTGTTTGTGCTTCCCTAATTTTCCTGTAAGTGATAAGCTAGTAGTATTGATTGTACCGAAAAAGAAAACTTTAAATGTTACTTCTAGCACAATCTACACGAAACATTATAAATGAAAAATAAATCCTTCTTTAAGAAAAAAATCCTTCTTAGGGAGAATTAACGAAACATCTAATTCTTTTGTTTGATTCAGTTAGAGTGTAAATTTTCTTAAGTACTTCCTGTATCTTTTTTAGTCACATTTCTGTCTTCTCAAACAGCAATGGGGATGGATCTAACTGACTACCTGTGGAGTAAAGCTCACGAAAAACACCGTGCGATGATGCTCCAAAGGATGATGAAGAACGGAAAAAGGTACATTTTTTTACGTATTCTTTATTCTTTATTTTGAAAGGAAGTCTGAGGAATGTTTTTCCCCTCAGAGGCGTTTACGTTTTAACATTGATTTCCTTTCGACATCGATGCATATTACCAGTTCGAAAATTCAGAGGCTCGTTAATGGAAATCTGTTTTACTTAGGATTCTGCTATCAGCATATTTAACCTTTAGGATCTTGCGCAAAGTTAGAAACAGGGGGAATAAGAAGTAATACGAGTTTTGCCTGAAAATATGTTAACATTGTTAAAGAAGATGACCTTTAGAGAATACTTTCAAAAAGTTTTAGGAAAACTATAACTTAAATTTCATAAAAGTTAAAAGAATTGCAATAAACTGGAAGTCTATGAAGGCGGATTGGAAATGTTTTTAGAATTTCACGTGTAAAATTTAAAATAGGGTTTTAAAAATAAAAATTACCTACATTGTATTTTAATATATATCTCTCTCTTACACATTAAATAAATTTAAAATGTTTTCATATCCTTTGAATGTAATGCAAAATCAGTAAAAAACACGGGCAAAGAGTCCTTAATGCCAAATGATAAAAATTTTGGGATTTAAATAGAGGAATTTCGGTTATAACAACCAAACACATTCAATAGATTATTCTGTAGGTTATAAGTGCTGTGAACGTTTACATAATAAATATAAATGGCAATCGAAATTTAATAAGGGAACTAGAGCTTTTTTTTTTCCTCTCTCATAAGGAATATTTTTTTTATTCATTTTAAAACCTTCTGAACTATTTATGTGCTAATGTCTATTAAAGGACAAAATAACAAAATGAACAGTTAAATATGGAGAAAGACCGTATACTTTTTACGAATGAATTGAAAGTTTAATCAATGTTTCCATAAAGTAATACTATACTTTACTTAACTGGCTTTGTCATTGTGCCCTCTGATAGTGTTTTGAGAGGTTCATCGAAATATACAAGAAGTAATTAGTAATTAGAAGTTTCACATAATCCAGCACTTACGTGTCTTCCTGCTTTCAGTTCTGTGGTGGGAAATTATGGATATCGTCTACCAGGAATGCGAATCGAACCACTAAACCATCCCTACGATGTGAAGTAATCGCATCTAGTGAATACCATCCCTCACGAGGTTTATTAACAATCGATTTATTAACAATTAATTTATTAACAAATAATTAGTAATTTTAAGTTTCTAATCTAACCAGCACTTATTTTTTCTCTGGCGTTGTCATCCGACTTTCATAGCTGTGGGGTGTAAGGTTCATTTAGAGCAGTGGTTCCTGTTGATGGATCTTTCGAACAGAGTTGCCTCAGTGAAGCATAGCAGAGTCTTGATAAGAAAAATAATATGACTCGAAGGAAAGTCAAGTTAAAATAAAAAAATAAGTTTATTCACATTTAGAATAATTAACACAGTGTTGGGTAACTTACCCAAACAGCTTTAAAGCATATAAAAGTCAAGTCAAGGCAATAACAAATGCCCAATGCTTCTTGCTCACAAGTATGTAGTCCCCTTTTATACTTGAGTACTTACGTACAATTTACATATCGATTGAAGGAGCTAGTATCGATACAAAAAAAATAAAAACACAAAAAACGGAGTTGTGACCTCACTCCTTCAAACTGGCGTCATACATGCAGTATGACGCAACATTACTATAAAATGGGAAGTGTAAAGAACCGGGTTTTTAACAGTTCCCAACCCGTTAAAGTCTGCGGACCACTAAGACAGAAAATGAACCATGTGCGGACCACCACCAGCTCCCACCGACTTGAGGGGGGGAACCTTCCGGGGTATGGGGGGGGTGTAGAATATCCCTCAGGCAAAAGGGATACAGGATTAACGTACTCATATTCTAACGTATCATGTTCAATTAATAAAATAATTATGTTAAACTTTTAAGAAATTTTGATTCAACACTTGATAGTCATCGGATATATTCGGCTCATCTAGTTTAATGAACCTTGCTTTCAAAATCCCCATTTATTTGGCAACTTTTTTTATATATGGTGCCGGACCACTCCCGAGGCTGGGAACCACTGATTTAGAAAGATTATAGCGTTATTCTCGGATGCTGAGGTCAGCTCACCTACCCGGTAAGTAGATTTAACGGATGCGAGCCTAGTTGTTTTTTTAACTTGAAATAAAATATGTATGTGGAATGTGTAGCAGATATTAAATCGTTATGGTCACTCTAAAAGCAAAAAATTAGTCATTTCGATTAGGGGGAAGGTGGCCGCTAGTTTCTGTCAAGCGGGAGGAGAGTCAAAATTCATTTAAAAAATCTTGCCATGGCTCTTTAGTGTAATACTCAGTTCACTTGTCCAATAAATAGAAAAAGCAAGTTAAATTTCTTAGCACACTTAGTTTTTTTATATAATGTCATGATGTCCGGGGAATACCATTTTTCATTTCTTCTTAGAGTAATTATTATGTTCTAATTGTTAAGGTAGTCTCCTCTTTTCATTATTCGATCAATTCAGCATCGTGCTTAGTGTCATGAAAGTTCTAAATTTCATATATATAGAGGAAGAATGAAGTGAACGCGAGCCTGATATTAGTGCATAGCTCGACAACCAGGCTGACTGCTAATTAAACAACGAGAGTGGTGCGGAAGCTTATTGCTGTTTGCGTGCTTTAGCTGTTTATGTGCTGAGAGATATTGTTAGTAAATTTTGGCAAGAAAGCCCTTAAACTGTTTAGCTCTACTTAGTTTTCTATTTGTTGCGATGGAATCACACAAGGGATAAACTTGTACAGTGGTACCTCGACTTACGAGTTTAATTCGTTCCATGACTTAGCTCGTAACTCGAAATACTCGTATCTCGAATCAATTTTCCCCATTGAAATGAAGGGAAATGCCATTAATTCGTTCCGGGCTCCCCCAAAACACCGCATTTTTTGTTACATGTTTTAAATAAGAAAAACGTGCTTATAAACGACGAACAATAGAATGTACTGCAATAATTTGCTTTATTAAGTGCAATGTACAACATTTACCTTGGAGATCAGACTTGAAGATTCTGATGGAAGAGGAGGAGAAAGGTTGAACTGAAAAATTAAATTTTATTCGTTGATTTTTTATCCTTTTGCCCCGCTTTCCTGACTTTCACTTTTATTACCAGCCTCTCTTAAAGTGAACGAGTGAGTCACGGAAGCTGGGCGATTGTTGCACCGTTGACTGTGGCTGTAATGTCCAGATTCTTCTTTCTGAGAATCCGTAGAACGTTTTCTCAGAATCCAATCTCTCGGTTTAAGACTGGATAGTATTATACAATTGAGAATAATATTACACAACTGTATAATAATTGTACATAAAGGTTGTAAATGTTATATGCATCTTGTGTTCTCATTTGATGAGCACGTAACATGGCATTCGCTGCTCAAACTAGCGGTGGGATATCTGAAGTTTGCTCGTAACCCGAATTTTAGCTCGTAACTCGAAGCAAAAAATCTACCGAGAGAATGCTCGTATCTCGAAAAACTCGTAAGTCGAGGTACCACTGTATAGGAAATGGTGAGGAAAGTACTCCTTCATCTTTTACTCATAAGGTGAAACCCTAATGGGTCCTCATCAAGTGAAATAAAGAATGTGATTAAGAACGTGTGACAGATATCGAGCAGTTATAGTGGTAAAAGAATCGATTGATTCATGCTAAATGTTAAGCAAGCCTAAGTATGGGGAATTTTCGCTACTTCCATTTCGGGTATGATATTCAAGTTTTTCACAGGTGTAATAGCGAGATCACGCTCACGGACTTTTTCCTGATGCTCGGTCAGTAGTCAGACGAAACTCGCGGCAGACGGGGAAATACCCAATCGATTTAAAAGTTTTGCAAAAGCACGATCTTTTCGAACAAGATGAACAAAATCCAGTTTGTATCTTTTCACCCAATGGCATGCAAGCAAAGATACAACGTTAGACAGCGTTAGGCCTATAGCGGATAGTCTCCTGATAAATTGCAAACCAGCGGATCACATAGTTCCAGAAATAAAGCAACCCTGAATTTTGCTGACAGTTCAATGCGCGAAATATCCGTGTACCTTAAAATAGCCTGTGTGTCTGAAACCTCCATAATATGTTGTAAATAGTAAGTTCTAGAGTATCACTATTTATAAGTATTAAACGGTCTACATTATAAATCCCTTCAAAGTTAACATTCTTGCAGTAAAAACTGTCTGAGCCTTATACGTATCTCATGATCATCGAAACTTAGATTGGTGATACATCAACCCTTTTGAACACAACCAGCTAGCCTTTTGGAACATCAAAGTACTCTTAGCAGTGCTAGACAATTTTACGAAACCTTATAACTGTAAATCAAAACAGAAGGATGGACCTAGTTTTTGAAATTTTTTTAGTAGATAACTAGGAAAGAAAAATCCTGGTCTTCATTTAATACTTGTAAGGCAGATTTCTGACATTTTACAGGGTGTTTCAAAAATAATCACCCGATTTTTAAAAAATCATAACTATTCATCTTTTAATCCATTTTGATCGAATAATGTATAGGCAGAAAGAGGAAAATCCCGAGTTTCACTCAGTTGCCAACAAATAGCGCTAACGCTCTTCGTTCGCCCGCCACTTCAGTGTTTGTAAAGATGGCGACTGCACAACATAAATCAAAGAATGATCCGATTTTAAAAAATCATAACTATTCATCTTTTAATCTGTTTTGATCGAATAATGTATAGGCAGAAAGAGGGAAATCTCGAATTTCACTCAGTTGTCTACAAGTAGCACTAACGCTCTTCGTTCGCCCGCCACTTCAGTGTTTGTAAAGATGGCGACTGCACAACATAAATCATTTTGTGTTCTACGCTTTGCGAAATGTGAGTCCGTAACAACTGTTCAGCGTGATTTTCGTCGACAAAACCCTGGTAGATTGAAATTCCTACCTTTTAGAGCGTTAGGTGATAGTATAAACAATTCCAAGACACGAGTTGTCTGTGTACGCAGAACATCCGTGAAAGCAGTGTATGCAGACATGCTCGCAAAAGTTTGGGACGAATTTTCCTACCAGATAGACATATGTCGTGCATCAAAATGTGGGTATTTTGAGCACGTTTAATTTGGTTTGTAAAAAAACTTTATGATTAGCTATGTAATATAAAATTAATTTTAAGTTTCTATATTCAATATTTTTCATAATATACTCATTTCAAATCGGATGATTCTTTTTGAAACACCCTGTATATCTCTATACCCAGTCCTCAAACCTCATTAGAATTTTAAAAAATATTGAAAAATTATTTCAAATTATAAACAGTTCATACAGAGGTATTTAAATAAATACATATATTCATGTAGAGAATGCTCTATAAGCTAAAAACAAGCACAAAATATCGCACAAAAATACCTCTATTTGAACTGTTTATTTCAAATTATAAACAGTTCATATAGAGGTATTTAAATAAATACATATATTCATGTAGAAAAGGCTCTATAAATTAAAGTCAAGCACAAAGAAATGGGTGAAAAAAATAAATGGATTTTAATGCAGTAAAATTACTATTTCAGCACATCGTTGCAAATAAAAACGGAACAACCGCTGCGATAAACGTCGGTTTCAGTGAAGCAAGGAAATTCCTCTAAATATTTACAAACGTGTTATTTTAAAATGAGCAATAAGTGTCTATCAATGTATAACACCAATAATTATTTTATGGAATAAAACAAATACAGAGATTTTTGTAATAACCAGACTGTTGCCTACCATCGAAATTTCCGTAAGTCTATTACATGCCAATGCATCCACTAATATTAATCTAATGTTGTCTGTTATAATTATTCCCTCAAAATTCAGTTAAATAAGAAATATTCTGACAATCTTACCGTCCTTTTTTGTCTACATATAGCTTTTAACAGATTCTTTTTATTATTTATTTTAGGAACTACCCAAAATGGATGCAATGTTGAAGAAATTTCAATTAAAATTGCAAAATCTTTCAAAAATTTCTTTGGGAATTTCAAACCGTTAGCAGTTAAAGAACTAATCAAATTTTAAATTAAAAGGATGGCGTCATTGCCTCCCGTTTTCATTTGAATTTTTTCTTTTACCTTAAAACATCTTAAAGGGCATATTCCTCTCTCTTCTGAGGCAGGTGTACTGACTACTACTTAATCAAGCCACCTTGTTTACCTAAACTCACATTCATCACTGAAAAGAAGAGACATTTTTCTTTCACCTTATAACAACAGAGCTGATACGGGAATGAAACTCAGAACCCCTGTGCATTCCAAAAAATTGTGCCCTCCAGAACACTAATGAATGGTGTGATTATCTTCCCTCATGTTGCTCACAAATATTTCTTAAGTATCAACCCCCCAGCAAGAAAATTGGAAGAGCTTCTCCATTAATGGAAAATATCTAGTAAAATCCATTTTTATCAGATTATTTCCTCCCCCTGTGAAGAAATTGGGCAAGAACAATGAGCTTGTTACAGCTTGAAGTTTATTCCTTACAGTTTAAAACTCTTGACTCTTCGTGCAGGATTCTCTGCTAGTGATATTTCCTTAATGGGATTCGTACTTTTGAAGAATTCAGATAGATCACTTAAATGCCTATATTATTTGCATTAACTCGAAATAAAAAGCATCATATGAAGAATATAAAATCTTATGTACATGATTTTAAATCTTTTTCTGAGAGTATCCTAAACATCATTCGTATGGTTAAATATTCATGGAACAAAGTATAAAATTAGAAGTGGCTTCAAGTTTGGAAAGAAAGTTCATCCATTTTCTTTTTCTTTACTTTAATTTTGAATTGTATATTTACCAGCTGTAGGATAGTACACAATTTAAATGGAACTACAGTAGTAGCTCTTCTGGGTTCATGGTGTCCAGTAAAATCAAAGTTATATATCTTCTATCTTAAGATATTCTATCTTTATTTTGGTAGATACTTAATAGTAGTTATAATGAAGAGGCCTCGGAAGTTGCCGATTTTCCTGTCGAAATAACGTAATATCTGACTACATTTTTTACTCTGTTGTAAACACTATTATTTGTAGTCAATGACAACATTTTGTTCAATATAAAACATTTATAAGCATGATCATGACACGAATACTTTTGCTTATAAAATCCTCTAATCTTTATATAAAAAGTAGTCGAAGCACTGATTTATAGGGATAAACGAACAGAATTATTTTCTATTTTACGTTATGCTAAGTGTTTCCTCACTTGCTACCGTGAAAAAATCCCTTCGAGACCAAAAACATACAATGTGATAAAATGTCAGCATAAAATAGATGGTGTTCAAGAAAAATGACAAGTCTGTTGCCCAGGCTCTCCGTCCCTGTGTCACATGATATTTATTCTGATGAAACAAATGGGTACTGCGCGTAGGCCTTTACTGACCTTTAAATATTGTGAATAAGGTAACAAAAGACATTTTTAGAGACTAATGCATGTTGAAAGGCATCGGAATCGATGTTGTAGAGAGTGTTTCAAACATCTTTAAAATAGCATCTTAGTGAATATGAAAATATGTTTTTCCCAAATTAAAACTTTGCACAAAGGGCATCATTTTTATTCGTTTTCAGAAAATGACATTCAGTCATTAGGAACCCGATTATCGGTGGTAATTAACGACTGGTGTACAAGGATAACCCATAAAAACGGGTAATTCAAAAATGGCTTTTATACCGTTGACAGTGAAGTAGTCAAAGGTTTTATTACATTTAATTCAATCTAGATTTCATTCAAATAAAACTAAAACGAGCAGAGACATTTAATTTTCTTTTGGAATAATTTACTTTATTTTTTTTCTTTGTTTATGAGTTATGTTGGTATTATCTCTGTAACTCTCTTTTACTCCAAACCAAATGTCAAACAATTATTGCAACCGAATTTTTTTCTGATTAACTTGTATTCAATATAGCAGTGGTTTTCAACTTATGCAAATAATGGATCCCCTTTTTCCCCCCGATAAAATTTTTTTGGGTATTTAAAAAGGAAAAAAAAACTTGATATTCATTTATTGAAAATTGTGGATTATTGAAAAAATAGGAATCATGGAAAGTATTGAAATTTGGATTAAACTTCTTTTATATTTATTCTGTTTGGTTTAACAGACGACAACTAAATTGTAATACAAAGAGTCATTAAATTTCCTTATGTATTTTGTATTTCTTATAGAGTAGTAGCAACACTGTGTTGTACCATAAGGCAACAAACAACGAGTTAACGTTTTAACTTAGTTCGAATATTCTTCATTTTAGTACCACCGATACACGATTACCCAATGGCGTAGCTACATATTCAACGCCCTGGAGCAAGTAAAATCGGTGCGCCCACTTGTTTCTCGGAAGTGTTCTGTCGAAATTTGTTTTCTATCTAATCGTCTTATTTCGATTTAAAACCTTATTTAATAACAATTTATTTGAAATTCAAGACATTTAAACAATAAGATATTCAATTTAATAAATATAAATATAATAATAAAACAAATTAAAATTATTTAAGTACGGATTACCTACTAATGCTTACTACATATTTTATAAATTGTATTGACAAAATGTTCTTAAGCGTATTTAGTTTCCACATAAAAAACTTCAAAACTGTTTTGTTGCTTTTAAGTTTGCAAATCGCTCGATCACTTTTCCAGATCAAGTTGCCAAGTTATTGTTTTTTCAATTGATATAGTGTTCAAAGAGCTAAGACGGTGTTGTGACATGCTGCTTCTTAAATGTAATTTGATTAATTTTAGCTTTGAATAACTTCGTTCTGCTATCGCTGTCGTCACCAGTAAAGTTAATACATCAGGCATGATGTAATAATGTCAAAGAAGCTACTGGAGGCTGCGGTAAGAATTAAAAGCAGTTTAGCAACTTCGCGTATAGAAGTAATTTGTTTTCATTGAATATAAAAGTACATTTTAAATTGAAGCAGTTGAGGTCCAAACTAGGGGGAATATCGGAAACATATGCCGAATATTTCGATTGTAACAATTCTGATCTGTCCAGAATACTTTTATCAGTTTCCGCGGCGAGATATGCAGGTGATAACTACACTGCTGGCCACTGTAAATGCAACACCCTGAAGGAAACATGCAAATAACATGAAATTTACAACATGCATTAGCGGAGGTGAGATATGCAAATGATTAGAATTTCAGCGCAGACGCACATCACGCGCGCCTGTGGCGCCACTTCAAAGCGCTATTTAAGGCTTGGAGATTTCGACGATTTCAAGTTCGGCAATTGTGTTTTTCTTCTGGTTTTTTCAAAAAAAAAAGATCAATTATGCCTCGTCGAAAACAGCGATCATCTTTCGATCAAGTATCCGAGTTCGACAGAGGAAGGATAGTGGCCTACCGAGATTGTGGATTATCTTTCAGGGAAATCGGTAGTCGTGTTGGACGAAACCAAACAACTGTAATGCGGATATGTGATCGTTGGATGCAGGAGGGTACGACGGACCGGCGTGTTCGATCGCATCCACCTCAGCGCACCACTTCACGTGATGACAGGCAAATTGTGCGCATGGCAGTGACGGATTGCTCAGTCACATCACGAACCATAGCACAGCACATGCAGTCTGTAACGCATCATCCAGTGTCTGCGCGTACCATTCGACGCCGTTTACAGCAGAGTGGTCTGTCCGCAAGACGTCCATTGCTTTGTCTACCCTTGACGCAGAACCACAGACGTCTCCGCCGCCAATGGTGCGATGACAGAAGGATGTGGACGGCAGAATGGAATGAAATTGTCTTTACTGACGAGTCACGCTTCTGTCTGCAACACCACGATGGTCGCATTCGAGTCTGGAGACACCGTGAAGAGAGGATGCTGAACAGCTGCGTTATGCACCGCCACACTGGTCCTGCACCGGGTATTATGGTATGGGGCGGTATTGGATATCACTCTCCCACACCTCTAGTACGCATTGCCGGTACTTTAAACAGCCAGCGCTACATCTCTGAGGTGTTGGAGCCAGTTGTCCTTCCTTACTTTCAGGGCTTGCCCACAGCCATATTTCAACAGGATAATGCACGACCACACGTGGCACGTATTGTCCAACGGTTCTTCGTCAATCGCCAGATTGAATTGCTTCCCTGGCCGCCTCGCTCTCCGGATCTTCCGCCGATAGAAAACATGTGGTCCATGGTTGCTCTACGATTGACACAGATTCCATCCCCAGCAGCCACAGCAGATCAACTTTGGCAACGCGTGGAAGCTGCTTGGTCTGCTGTACCCCAAGAACTCATCCAAAGTCTCTTTGAATCAATGCCGAGGCGTGTGGCAGCGGTGATCTCCAACAATGGCGGCTACTCTGGCTACTGATTTTGGCAGGAACCACACTTCACAGAAGTCTATAAATTTAATCATTTGATACTTGGTCAACATGTTATCTACAAAATAAATTTTGTTGTGATATCTCTTGTCTTTCTTGGTGTTGCAATTTGGTTGGCCAGCAGTGTATATAAAAAGTGTACATAATTATCCAGCGGATTCAAATCTAATTGTTCACTGATTAATAACTAAATCTATTATTTTTTAAAACATCTGGACTTTAAAACATTGTTAGCTGTTTTCAATGCTTTCATCAACTTGAAATTCATCGAGGAATTTTTTCACACGACGCAATCTTTATTTGGGAAAACAAGGGTCAGTATTCCATATAGCTGATAACTCAAGGGTATCGTTTTTAACAAACTCCCAATTATTCCTTAAGTTCTGGAATTAGGTTAGGATTGATGAAAGCATCTCAACGTATTTCTCTATATCTTCATGAGTACCTTGCAGCATTTTCGAGATTGTATTAATAGGTTCGAGTATTTTACTTTGTACAATTATCAAAATAATTGTTGAAAATTCTTGAAAATAACTAAATTTTTAGCTTCACGTTGCTCGTCATAATTTTTTCCATTCAATGAGAAATATGTCGATATTTTAATTACATCAAAATAACAAGAACAAAATTCATCAAGAGCCTGAACACGGGAAGACCATCATGTTGGACAAACTTTTTTAATGTTTTTGCTAATTTGGTTTGATTCCTTTCCATTAAAATTGCCCAACGCCTAACAGAACTGAAAGATACGTAATTATTTTCTAGCTGTTGATAAAATTGCTTGACTTCCTGTACATTAGTGACACTGCCGTTGATCATTAAATTCATAATATGAGAACAACAGTGCACAAATCTGGCAGTGGGGTATCGTTGTCTAATCCTTGCTGGTAACCCTAAGTAGGCACCACTCATATTCGCAGCCCCATCGTAACCTTGACCCCGCAATTTTGATAGTTCGGTGAAATTTTTAATAATTTTTAAAACTGTTGTTTCTAATCCTTGTGATGTTTGATCAGTAACCTGAGTAAATCCGCAAAATGTCTCCATTATTTGCACCTCGGTTGGTTTCTCATTTTGATCTTATTTTATTGTAACATAACGCAATACAGTATACTTAGCTGTTCGATTTTTGATAAATTTGCGTTGTATCTATCATTATTGTTATGAAAGCGGCCTCTTCTTTTTCACTTTTAATTTGGATATTAATTTCATGTGCAATCATATTTATTAATGCATTCTGTATGTCCGGATTGAAGAAATTGGTACTGCTTTTGGGTTTCTTTAACAGATCTGCTAATAACATTAGTGACACTGCCGTTGATCATTAAATTCATAATATGAGAACAACAGTGCACAAATCTGGCAGTGGGGTATCGTTGTCTAATCCTTGCTGGTAACCCTAAGTAGGCACCACTCATATTCGCAGCCCCATCGTAACCTTGACCCCGCAATTTTGATAGTTCGGTGAAATTTTTAATAATTTTTAAAACTGTTGTTTCTAATCCTTGTGATGTTTGATCAGTAACCTGAGTAAATCCGCAAAATGTCTCCATTATTTGCACCTCGGTTGGTTTCTCATTTTGATCTTATTTTATTGTAACATAACGCAATACAGTATACTTAGCTGTTCGATTTTTGATAAATTTGCGTTGTATCTATCATTATTGTTATGAAAGCGGCCTCTTCTTTTTCACTTTTAATTTGGATATTAATTTCATGTGCAATCATATTTATTAATGCATTCTGTATGTCCGGATTGAAGAAATTGGTACTGCTTTTGGGTTTCTTTAACAGATCTGCTAAAACATCATTGCGAGAAAGTAATTTAATTATTTCTAGAAAATTTCCTTGCGAAGTTTCTGCATCTTTAAGATCTATAATCCTATAGGCGCGGAAAGGCAAATTATTCCTAGCAAGTGTGGTAGTTACATCTACTATACGTCACAACACTTTGCGCCAATTATTTACCACATTGTTAATTTCGTGTTGACTAACAATGCCTATAGTTGAACCACTTTACTATCGATAGTAAACCTCGCAAGAAATTCCATGTTGGTTTGATTCTTCATGGTTTTCAATATCTCTTGTTAAATGAGCCTAGTCAGATGTTTCTCTTACGAAAACTAAATCACAGTTTGACGTATCAAAGAGCCAGAAAGGTTGACAGTGACAAATATTTTTTCTGTTGAACAACATAACCATTGTCTTTTAACTTTTATATGTTCGTTACATTTATAGTAATACTTCTCGTTGAAGCCTCAATTTACATTGTGACCAGATGAATCTTTAGGGAAAGGCCCCCATTGGTTTATAAGGAACAAGACTAATATCTTTGCGTTTTTGTCCAGATGTTAGAGCTTCTGAAAAATTTCCTTTGTCAGATGAGTCTATTTCTATATCAATTTGTTGTGGAAGAACTTCAGTTTCTGCTTGAATTCGTTCAGGCGTAGGAATATTCGTAATATCTGTATCTGTTTTGTCTAGAGAATTCTTGCCTTCAGCTTGTGATTTGTTTGCACAAGAACTACAACTGGGTGTATTATTTTAATCGACCGTTTTAAAAAATATATTCATATTTTAACAACTTTCATTAAAACTTCCTTTCTGGCTTCCTGCTTTACCATTCTTCTTTTTCTAAACTGTGCACCACTTAGTTTTTTAGACATCTCTAACTACCTACAATTCATATATAAATATATAATATTTATTAACAGAATTTAATTAACAGAATATGTATAAATATATATTCTGTTAATTGTTAATAATTACTTTTTATTTATTACTTTTAGAAATTTTAAAATACATTTTTAAAATTATCGTTCATTGTAAAATTAAATTAAATATTTTTCTTTACGTTTCAATCTCAATTAAAATAATAATTGATAAACAAACCCTTACTTTTAAAATTATATGACGATGAATCCAAAAACACACTGTACAAAAGTAATTTAGTAGAATAATAGTCATGAACTGTACAAAGTCACCTGAACAGAACAATAAATTGCAATCCACAGTACCCTCTATAAGTTTTAAAAATTATATAACACATTCATTCAAGAATCATCTTACAAGAATCATCATACACTACACAAAGTAAACAAAGTGAAGATGAAGTGCTAAATACTACGCTTGCTTTAAAAGAATTACCCGAATATTTGCCTCTATTCTGAGCCGATGTTAATTTGCACTCTTGGGATTCCCCGGGTACTTGCAACTTCTTTGTTGTAAAACACTACTTATAATACGTATAGTAAGTGCCTATAGTAGTGTTTTTAAACATTCTTAGCAATCATCATAAATTTTTATATAGATTTATTAGAGGTATGTAAAATGTTAAATTTATAATGAATATTTTCTGAAATCAAAATTATGATAGGTCAGGTGCATACTAATATATTTAGACTCTTACAGTTTTATTTATCTAAAAAAATTTAATTTATTTTTTTATATTTTATAGAAAGTCTGACAAATCGAAATTATTTTATACAAAAGTTTTCCCAAATTTTTATTTACCCTTCCTAATTTTGAATGTTTCCTAATAATACCGAGGAGCAGTTCGCTCCAACTGCTCCACGGTAGCTACGCCTGTGCGATTACCTATCCTTAAAATTTTAGAAACAATGAATTGTACTTCAAATTTAATGTTCTCTCTCTCTCTCACACACACACACACACACACACACACACACACACATATATATATATATATATATATATATATATATATATATATATATATATATAACAGTTCCGTAACTGACTCACTGACATACAACGCACAGACCAAACCACTGGACCTAAAGAGCAGAAATTTTGCATGGTGATTCTTCTTATGATGTAGGGGTGCACTAAGAAAGATTTCTGAAAAATTCTTCTTAGATTTCTTTAAATAAAATTTTTAAGCTGTTTTTGTAACTTTTTTTAAGTTTGCATTTAAAATAACAATTTGAGAGTTATAAAATTTATATCACTAGAAAGATCATAAAAATTGCTTTAAAATGATATCTTTTTCGAATCTTTACCTCAATTTTCTGATTTTTGGTGAATTTTTAAAGATTAATTTTTAGAATTTAATTTATTAAATGCTGATCACGTGATTTCTTTTTCTAGTACTTAAAATAAATTTATCGTCACGTGCATAACAACTAAATAGACAAAAAAAATTTTTTTTCTTTCTAATGCAGCACACGATTGGATATTATCCAAAAGAAATAAATATCTCTTACGATTTTCTATATATATATATATATATATATATATATATATATATATATATATATATGTCACGGCTCTATCACCGTGCACCCATCTAAACACACTAATTTCTCTAAAAGCAATCATCAAACAGTAGGCCGGTGGAAGAACTAATACTGAAGTAACTTTTAAACACCTCTTTATTAATTAACATTAATCAAATACCCAATTAATCCAGCTAAATCGCCATTTTCCATCATCTCACAGCCCTCGCGACAGACGCGCGTCTTGACTCTATCAAAAATCTCCCTGAACTGCGTAATTTCTTTATCTTCCGTTATATAAGTCACACAGGCGTAGGCTCTCTTTCAGAGCCCCCTTTTGCTTGAACATCCGATGGTTATGTAAGATACGCGCGTGTGCGAGCGAATGACCCTGAACTTCTCGCTGCGAAGCACAGTCACTTCCTGAATTGGAGACCACACTAGGACTTTACTAGAAAAATTACTGTTTAACGCTCATTAATATAATTAAATATAGCTTATGCTTCTTTCATCACAATCCCCCCCCCCTTCCCGAAATGAGGCTTGGATGTAGGAATGGACAGTTCCCACAGGCGAGACCCAAAAATGATCACTAAAATTTAAATTCAAAACCTAAATATTTACTAGCTAAAATTTTTAACCCTAACCTAAAATTAAATTCAAACTCAACTGATGGTTACTTGAAAAGGATGCTGAATAGGCCTGCAGTCCCTAATCAACAAAATTTAATGAAAACCTAAATGAATGAAACTATCCCTACATGCGCTTAGCTGGACCGAATTGAGGTGTGGTTACAGGATACATAAGTCTCCATTTGAGACAGAACTTCACATAAAAGAACACTAAACATTACTTTTTATCTGTGCACAAAACCAAAAAGAAGTACTAAATCACTAGAATATAACAGTTCTGAATATCACAATAACACTAAAAGCTAAAAATGAAAATGTTAAAAATCACTCAATAGAATTAAGAATGCACAATTAATGAGATTATTAAAATGTTTGAGATAAACAGTAAATTTTATCTTAAAAAGTATGGAATCAAAATTAATCATCCTTCAAATTTCTTTACAATCTTCCAAACAACTTCCTTTCTTTCTCTTTATTATTCATGTACTTTTCATAATCAATCAATAATCAACTAAAAACTCTAACCAATATGTGAATTGAAGGAAACATGTAAAATTGCTCATGCTTGTTCAAAACTTAAATCCTTCACTTAAATCGTAAAATATGTTATAGACTCACATTTTAATCATTGCTTATACAATCCTACCATTACAAAAATTAAAACATATCAAAATCCCTCACTCTATACCTATAAAAACAATACTACTATGATTTCCATACCTTATTTTTAAAAATCACATATATCATTATAACTTTATCACTACATAAAAACACTCAAAATATATTTTATTAAAACGTCAATCAAAATAAAACACTTCAAAAATCAAAATTTTAAACACAAAAAATGACATAAAAAAAGACAAAATGGACAATCACCAGTTCTGAAGTATCTGCAGAATTTTTTTTTTTTTAAACGAATGCTTAAAATCTGATAGTCTACTTTATCCCCCCCCCCCTCAAAAACAACAAAAAGCTGGATTACATATTTTAGTTTCGTAGAATACAATATTAACTTTTTCTAGTGTCAAGTATTAATTAATCGAAAACATGAAATAAGTCTATCAAAACTCTCAATATTCCAATCAAAATCCTACACATTAACAGCAAAATCTAATTCAGTAGTCCAAAACTCCACTGAATTTATAATGTTTAATGCAAGCCAATTGGGAAGTGCCGTCAGAAAAAGTTAAGTGCCCAAATCCAAACTTGTACCAAAGTGTTTCCTGCTCTTCAGTGAACCTGGGTGGGTATCATCAGTATAAAGTATGGGTTTATTGCTCCCGAAATTTAACTGAATTTAGTTTAAACTCTGACGCCACCTCCAAATAACGTTCTATTTTTACATCAAAACAAGCTAGCTATTAAGAACTTCAAAAATCATAGACCCAACTCAGTTACAATAATTAAATCATAAATTTTTGACACCTTAAGAAACTTTAACATTCCTTTTTTTTAATAAAAAGCAAATTAATTAGAAAATAAAATTATCAGCAATTTTTTTTCTTGACTTCTTTTGGTGCTCCGGATAATGTTTGATAAACAGTAGTATCCACTTTCGATGACCCATATCCTTCAATACCTTCATTTCTAAAATCGATGAAAAAACACTTTGAGTTATTCCTGTTTACAGATGAATAATTCCTGATGTCACGTAGTTGTTCGTTATACACACAGCATTTTGTCGAAAAGCACAAACCTGCACGCCGGTTGTTTCGGGTAATGAAAATACCGATTCGTCGGTCAACTAGTTGAGTAACAACTACACAAATCACGTTTTGTCGTTGAATTCTCCGGAAAATATAATACACAGATATGAAGATCGGCATCTCACGGCACTGTATTGGAAAATCATGTTGTTGAACCAGGAGCAGAAAACAATCCCGAACAATAAAGATGCACACGATGCTGAAGGCGAAATGTAGAAAACCCAGTGGGCACACTGCATCATACAGAATCAACCACCTCACAAGTGGCGGAAGTCCTTTGAAGACGACGAGATTTTTCAACGATTTAGCACTCATAATATGAAGACGGCGAAAGCAGCAATGGCTCTTGAACACGAAACAGCAAATGCATAACCATGACGATCTTTGCAATTCGAAAAATCACTTTTCGATGATATTTATCTTACGAACTGATATGGCGCTGTCGCGGAGATGAGAGATGACGAAAAATGGGAAAACATTAAATTTAAATTTTATTCCAATACCTAATTTTAAAAAGCAAGGGGTTTCGAGAACGCGATTCGAATCCTACCGGCTCTTTGTCACGGCTCTATCGCCGTGCACCCATCTAAACACACTAATTACTCTAAAAGCAGTCATCAAACAGTAGGCTGGTGGAAAAACTAATACTGAATTAACTTCTAAACACCTCTTTATTAATTAACATTAATCAAATACCCAATTAATCCAGCTAAATCGCCATTTTCCATCATCTCAAAGCCCTCGCGACAGACGCTCGTCTTGACTCTATCAAAAATCTCCCTGAACTGCGTAATTTCTTTCTCTTCCGTTATATAAGTCACATAGGCGTAGGCTCTCTTCCAGAGCCCCCTTTTGCTTGAACATCCGATGGTTATGTAACATACGCACGTGTGCGAGCGAATGACCCTGAACTTCTCGCTGCGAAGCACAGTCACTTCCTGAATTGGAGACCACACTAGGACTTTACTACAAAAATTACTGTTTAACGCTCATTAATATAATTAAATATAGCATATGCTTCTATCATCACACACACACACACACACACACACACACACACATATATATATATATATATATATATATATATATATATAACAGGCATCGTGTTTGCTCCTGTGTGGATTCGATATTATGCAGTCAATTCGTACTTTAAGTAATTGGGCGAATGGCGAGGCAATGACTCAAACAACAGTCCATGATCTCTTAAATCTTCTTTATTGCGTTCCTTAATCGAACAAAGCTCCAGGTCAATCCTTTTCGCGTAGCCATTTTGTCAATTCCTAAGCACGCCTGCCCCGAGCTTCCGCTCTCAACGAGATTTTCCTCCAATCTGGCGCGAATAATTCAATTCCCTCCGAGAGCCTGCTGTACGCGCATGTGCAGACTTCAAACTTTTGGTCATCTGAACTTCAATATTGCTGAACATGTAATTTTGACTTCGCACCCAACCTTTATATTTCTAAAAATAAATCTTCCAGCCTTGAATTATTCGCTTTGCGCTCAAGTCGCCTCTAAAAGATGATTTTCGCCACAGCAAAATACGCGCGCTTTGTAAATGAAATATTAGATTGTTATTATTTTAAGCCCCCTTTTCCCGTACTTCTCAACTATATTTTGACAGTTCAGTTATGTTTTGACATATATATATATATACACTGCTGGCCACTGTAAATGCAACACCCTGAAGGAAACATGCAAATAACATGAAATTTACAACATGCATTAGCGGAGGTGAGATATGCAAATGATTAGAATTTCAGCGCAGACGCACATCACGCGCGCCTGTGGCGCCACTTCAAAGCGCTATTTCAGGCTTGGAGATTTCGAAGATTTCAAGTTCGGCAATTGTGTTTTTCTTCTGGTTTTTTCTAAAAAAAACGATCAATTATGCCTCGTGAAAACAGCGATCATCTTTTGATCAAGTATCCGAGTTCGACAGAGGAAGGATAGTGGCCTACCGAGATTGTGGATTATCTTTCAGGGAAATCAGTAGTCGTGTTGGACGAAACCAAACAACTGTAATGCGGATATGTGATCGTTGGATGCAGGAGGGTACGACGGACCGGCGTGTTCGATCGCATCCACCTCAGCGCACCACTTCACGTGATGACCGGCAAATTGTGCGCATGGCAGTGACGGATCGCTCAGTCACATCACGAACCATAGCACAGCACATGCAGTCTGTAACGCATCATCCAGTGTCTGCGCGTACCATTCGACGCCGTTTACAGCAGAGTGGTCTGTCCGCAAGACGTCCATTGCTTTGTCTACCCTTGACGCAGAACCACAGACGTCTCCGCCGCCAATGGTGCGATGACAGAAGGATGTGGACGGCAGAATGGAATGAAATTGTCTTTACTGACGAGTCACGCTTCTGTCTGCAACACCACGATGGTCGCAATTTCTTGGTGTTGCAAATTGGGTGGCCAGCAGTATATATATATATATATATATATATATATATATATATATATATATATATATATATATATAAAAGAGCTTGTCTGTTTGTTTGTCCGCTATAGAATCATAGACTGTTTCACTCACAGGAACCAAATTCGGTACAGTTAATGTTTAGAACCCGAGAAACTTAAATCAGCAAAAACGAAGTTGGAGTCTCAATTAGTTTTTTTAAAATTAATTTTTTAATGATTTTTTGTGCCCGTAAGAGGTGCGAGGTACCCCCTGTGGATACAGACCGTTCAGTGAAATCCGAACCTATCCCTCTTCCCCCGCGCGGGAGAAGAGGGGTGCGAGGGGGGGGGAGAGTTTCATGGGAATAAACTTTGGCCTTGCCTAACTGACTGACTAACTGACAGATAACGCACAGTCCAAACCGTTGGACATTAAAGAGCTGAAATTTTGCATGGTGATTCTTCTATAGTGGAGTTTATAGTGGAGGGGTGAACTGAGAAAGATTTTTTAAAAATTCTTCTTCGATTTTTAAAATAAAATTTTTAAGCTGTTTTTCTAATTTTTTTAATTTTGCATTTAAAATGATAATCCGAGGGTTATAAAATTTATATCACGAGAAATTTCATAAAAATTCCTTTAAAACGAAATCTTTATTGAATCTTTACCTACCTCCCTTTTCTGATTTTTGGTGAATTTTTAAAGATTAATTTTTAGAATGTAATTTATGAAATGCTGATCACTTGGCTTCTTTTCTTTTTGTGATACTTTAAATTAATTTTGCATTACGTGCGTAACAACGAAATAAATTGACAAAAGAAATATTAAAATACGGTAAAAGATAAAATTGAACCACTAGACTAACTGAGATGGGAGTTTTTTAAGAATGCAGTTCAAATTAGTATGTTTTAACACAACTTTCCCGGCTCTGCTTTTTGTGCTTTGTTATTTGCAGTTTTTCTCATCGCTTGAACCGATTTACAATTCGTTTTTTCAACGGTTTTTGGCCTTGGGAAAATTAAAAACCGATACGGTTTTTGGCCTGTCGACAATAAAAAAAAAGAATCAACAAAATAAGGAAAATAGGCTTCATGTGAAAACGCGCCTTACTTTGAATAAATAAAGGGGATAATGCATCTTGCACTTTACCTCTTGGGTGATGTGGAAAAAAGTGCGTCTCTTGGGTGTTGTGGAACAAACTGTTAAGGGAAAAATAACTTTTAAGGGAAAAATAAATAATAAAGGCAAATGTAAATTATAAAACTTATTTCTAATTAAACAATGGATCAAACAAATCTAATTAAATCTAATTAAACAGTATCTAACAAATATAATTAAGCAGTAAACTTATTCAATACAAACGTGCGAATCACGCAACACTGTGTTATTAATTCTTAATAAAATCAGACGTATAATCAGACGAAGGTCCGCAAGCTCAAAGTTTCTTTATTTCTTATTGTTTGTATATCATTTCCGTAGAAACGCGCTAAGCGCAATTTGTCTAGCCAGATGAACATGAAGAGCGAGGGGTGTAGCCCAGTATTTTTTTGATGGAATGCATCAAAATCTTTATATCTATATATCTACCCGGGCATCGCCGGGCAATAATGCTACTATATAATAAAAGAGCTTGTCTGTTTGTTTGTCCGGTATAGAATCATAGACTGTTTCACCCACAGGGACCAAATTCGGCACAGTTAATGTTTTGGACCCGAGAAACTTAAATCAGGAAAAACGAAATTTGGGGCTCAATTAGTTTTTTTAATGAATTTTTTAATGGTTTTTGTGCCCGATAGAGGTGCGTCTACCCCCTGTGGATTCCCCTCAACCAGCTGCGTTAAGAGGGGTGGTTTGAGGATGACGGAGGGGGGGGGGGGTCAAATTCCAATGCACGGGAGAAAGAGGTTTGGGCTCTGGCTCCCCAGATAAACACAACTTTCCTGGCTCTGCTATGTGTTGCAGTAATGGGAAAGTACAATTGCCTACAATTCAAGAACCACCCGAGCCTTTGAGAACATTACTCACAGGTAATACATCTGATTCAAAACATTTCTTACAAAACATACAAGCTTAAGGAAAAAGGCTTCAAGGGGAATCAAGCCTTACTTTGATTAAATAAAGGGGATAACGCATCTTGCACTTTACCACTTGGGTGAAATGGAAAAAATGCGTTTTTAAGGGAAAAATAAATAATAAAGGCAAATGTAAATTATAAAACTTATTTCTTATTAAACAGTGGATCAAAAAAATCTAATTAAATCTAATTGAACAGTATCTAACAAATATAATTTAACAGTAAACTTATTCAATCGAAACGTGCGAATCACGCAACACGGTGTTATTAATTCTCAATAAAATCAGATGGAGGTCCGCAGGCTCAAAGTTTCTTTCTTTCTTATTGTTTGTATATCATTTCAGTAGAAACGCGCTAAGCGCATTCTGTCTGGTCAGATGAACTTGAAGAGCGGGAGTGCAGCCCAGTATTTTTTTGATGGAATGCATGAAATATTTTATATCTATATATCTACCCGGGCAATGCCGAGCAATAATGCTAGTATATATATATATATATATATATATATATATATATATATATATGTACCGGGTGCATCATAAAGTGCAAAACAATAAAGTTTAAAACGTGCAAAGTTCAAAACTTCGCAATAAAAGAAGTAATGCTCGGAAAATTTTTCTGTTTGCTCCAATAGGATTAGAGGGACATTGGATTTTTTTTCCATATACAAAAAAATGTTTCCAAAAGTAACCGAAAGAGGGCGCTCACACGTCATACTGAGACGTTTTATGCAAATCAGGCTGGTGAAGTGCCTGGATTTTGTACGGATACAGATTCAACATTCCGTGCAGAATACGTCGAATCGACGGTTCCGGAATTCCCTTTCTTCTCCCAGCTTTACGAGCACTGCTACTCCCCGTTGATGTCTCGGCTGCCAAATCTTCTATGACACTTTGCACAACATGGACGCGGTCCGAGCTCAAGGATGGTCTGCCACTTCGTGGACTATCCTCCAAACTCCCGGTTTCCTCAAAATGTCGTATTAAATTCAGTATCCATTCAATGAAATAGGGCTTTTGCGCATCCAGTCCTTTCTACATGCGAAACTTCGCAATGCCACAGTTGTGGATTCACCATTCTTGTAGAAAAGTTTAACCACCAACGCTTGATCTGGTAAAGAAAGCATGCTGCCGGCTTCGAATGACGGATCCATTTCCAGCCAGGTATTTTATTGATAGCCTGATTAGCATAAAAGTCTCAGTATGACGTGTGAGTGCCCTCTTTCGGTTATTTTTGGAAACTTTTTTTTTCTTTTTTGCATGGAAAAAATCCAACGTCCCTCTGATACTATTGGCGCAAGCAGAAAATTTTCCCGAGCATTACTTCTTTTATTACGAATTATTGAACTTTGCACGAATTTATGACACACCCGGTGTATATATATATATATATATATATATATATATATATATATATATATATATATATATATATATATACAGGGTGATAATAATTAAAGTTGAACTTTCAAACAGCTGTAAAAAAAGAACTAATGGTCACAATGACCTGAAATTTGACCTGAATATACGCAAAGGGGAAAGGGTATGGCATAAGAAAAAAAGTTCAAAATTTTAGCAATAGATGGCGCTGGATTTGTCATAGCGTAAATGGGTTCGGCTACCAGTCACATTTGAATCCCAGTGTGACGGCTATTGTTTCAGTTGCATGTTAAACCAGCTGCAATGTTCAATGTACATGACTGTATCGGTTTTTTACTGGAAAAAATGACTTTTAAGTCATTTAGAAGTAGAGGCACTCTTAGTAGAAAGCCCATCCACCAAGACAAGTTGCTGCCACATCGGATGGGAAAAGTCGCGAGACTTGCTCAAGGAATGTTTAATATGCTGTCCACCGCGTTTTGCCGCGAGTCTCTAATCATTAAATGCCACAGTTGTGGAATTTTGAGGAAAAGTAATTTTTCTTTGAATTTCCTCCACAATTTGAAATTGCGATTCCTTTAACCTAATAACCGCTGGTGTTGCGTTGACGCAACGGTCAAAATAAATGCGTATAAAAATTTAACTATCAAATGAATTTTATATTAACAGTAGTTTTTTAGTAGGGTTAATAATCGAATTGAAAAATATTTGCCTTCAACTGTTCTTTTAATTAATTAACGAGTTCGAAACTTAGACAGTTAGTTAAGCATTTTTGAACGAGAACTTTCTCCTAGTCTTTTTCACAGAAGAAATATAGGGAGAAAAACGTGAGCTTTAGGGGTGATCTATTTTTAGCTAAGGTCAAAGTTTATCAGAACATTCCATCAATCGGTTTATTTTGTTTGGGTGGGGGAGGAAGAAAAGATAGGTGTTGCGTTGGCGCAACGTCAGCGGGATAAGGGTAGTTTCCTTATTCACATGTGACGTTTTACTCCGTGGAACTTTCCCCCGTTCTGTGGTTATAGAAATGCCTAAGACTAGATACTTTACATTTAAAGAAGTTCTTCAAAGAATTTTCGACGAAGATTCAGATAATGATGACGAGAATGAAACTGATATTGTTGTTATTCTACCAGAGACAGCAAAGGCTAGTGATGAAGAAGAAGGAAATGATAATATTTTGAATAGTGACAATGATGATTTACCATGCGATACTGATGTCGAAATTGAAGTGTGAGTAAAAAAGAAGTTTTTGCCTCCTAAAAGCAGTACAAGTTTTTCGAAAAAAATTTAAAAAAACAAAAACTGAAGATTTGAAATGGATAAAGAAGGGACCATTGAATATGTCTCAGCCGAAAAATGAAGAAAAAGATCAAATCGGAACTATGAAAATTATAATACAAGATAAAACTAGTGCAGAGATTTTTGATCTTCTCTTTGGCTTAGAGGTTTATTCCCTTCTCGTCGAATAGACAAACTCATGTGCCCAACAAAAGAATCACCCCCATTTTTTAGCATCTGAAGCCTACATGAGACGGTTCATTGGAATATTGTTGCCGACGGGATATTATTCTTTACCTCAGGAAGAAATTTACTGATCTCTTGATAAGGACATTCAGCATGCAAAAGCCATTACGTGGAGAACGTGGACATTTTATTGTCAAGTCCAAAGACAGCAGAAAACTGCGTAGTAAACAATGCCATAGCCAGACAATTTATCCATGCAAAGTTTGTCACGTTACTCTACATCGTGATAATAGTGAAGCTTTTCGTGATAGAAACTGTTTTCTGGATATAATAAGTAATTTTGTAAAGGAAAAATAAGTTAAATCTTTATAATAAATAAATTACCTGTAAAGTGATCATTATCTTTCTAAAGTGTAACAAAAAAAATTCCCAGTGCTCAAATCAAAGAAAACCCTGCAGAAGTTCAGTTGAACTCACTTAATGTCAATACTCTTATTCCGCTGACGTTGCGCGAACGCAACACTCGATTTTTGTTAAAGTTAAGACCAGTTTTGTTATTCTACCCATAAATTAATGTTGTATATGTTCAAATGAATAGCCAATATTATTTGTATAAAAAAAATTCACCCCTTATAGTTTTGGCGGTTAATGGGTTAAAATGTCAATTAAAGTTGAAAAGGGTTTCATATCATTGTTTTCCGATATCCATAGTCCAGAATTGTAATTTCGTAACAATGAGCCTAATTTATCTTTTGCGTTGAAACCACATTTTTTTTTCTAAAGTGTAAGAAAATTATCATTCAATTTTGTGAATGCATCCGCCTTAAAAGCAATTTGACTCAACCATGAAACTTATCTACAAGCAATATTCTAACAGAAAGGCGGCTCTCCCTATGGAATAATAATCCTTTTTGAAACTTTTCTTAAATACATTTTTCTGGTATATTTCAGACTTAGGTCATGAGCTAATTATATCTCGGAACAGATGATGAAAATGCCTTCAATATAGCAGTAAATACCACTGATGAGCCAAGGTCACGTACTTTACGGACCTTGCCAAGTCACGACTATAGTTGTGAGCAAGAAGTGGTTTGCCAGTCATTACACCACCGAATTTTTTTTCTATATAGTTTCACCTGTCAAACTTAAAACAACAGAAAAGGAGACTATCAGCAAAATGTACTGCAGTACTCCAAGTACACTTCATGTAAAACATCCTACTCGGGACAAAATTACTTACTTTACCCCTCCCCTTAAAAATACCAATGGAAGGAATAGAAAAGAATTGAGGAATTTTGCCAACGATACTTTGGCTTTTAACCTAATACTCCCTCTGTCCTATAATAATAGTAGCTGTAGAGGAATTTAATTTGTCCCATAATAATAGTAGCAAAAGAAAATAAATAGAATGCAACATTTACTATCAAAAAACTAGATAAAATTATACAATAAATTAAAAATATTAATCCTAATTTTATTTTGAGTGTTCAGATAGTTTCTGGATTTTTCAATAATTTCGGAATAATGTAGATTTGGGAACTTCAATGGCGTGAGCTGCTGATCTTAAGGTTTTTCTTTTGATGCATCAAGAACCGGACAATCGCAACTGGATATTTGCTTGAAAACTCTCTTTTTTTCATCTTACTTTTACAATGGATTGATATTCAACTGAAATAAAACAACTGATTTCGATCAGCGGATGAAATTAGAAAAATATTTATAATTCGTAATAATTAGGTTAACCTAAAATTTGAAAGATGTGTCAAAACAAATGACAGATGTCATGGAACATTGATTTTGATTGAAGGCTTCGCAATTTTGCGCTACAACATGACTTACAGCTGCATTCGCCAATAATTCCCGTTTAAATATTCACTTGCTACTATTATTGTGGGACAGAGGGATTACTTTTCATTTCGAGAGAAGGGGTTCTTTTTATTTTGCGGAAGACCAATAACTGTTTTAAAAACACGCAGAATAAATTTTTGTATGGATAAATAGTTTTAATTATGGTTGAAATGTTATCTTATTACTGAGAAACTTTATTTTTTTTATAGAATAGTTCAAATTAAATAAAATTTTCATGAATAAATATGCTTAAAGTTTTAGAATGGTTAAAAATCAAATTTTGAAAAAAAAGGAAGTATGAAAGTCTTAAAACATTTAGTTTTCTAAGAAGAGGTTAAAATAAGAATGAAAAAGAGGATGTTACTACATTTTTAAACCAATAGGGAAAAAAATCTATCCACGCAATGGAAAAAAAATTATTTATTCATAAGTGGGTTATAAAAATTTTGGTGGTCGGATATTTTACGTCTAACGGATCAAAATCTTGAACTAAATCTGAAAACTTATAATCCCAAGTATATCTGAAAAAACTGACCTCCAACTGAATTATTATTAGACATTATTTGAAGCAACGCTATTTACGGCGACTATTAATCACACTTACGCTTACTTATAAACAGGATACATACGTAAACTTCCATCCGCCACCTCAGCTTTTCCCAAGAGTACCAGAAATTTTTTTCCCCGCAGAAAGTTTTTTTTGTGTGTCTTTTTCTTACTCGTCCGGACATTCTTCTTCGATGTCTCTGTTATTTTTCACTGTATCTACAAATCCTAACTTGTATTAAAAGTTGAAAACTTCTTGATAAGTTTTTAATTTTTATAATTTACTACATTTTAATTAATATTAAATTTTAATTCCTAAATGTTGGGCTCAGTTTAAGATATATAACAATAAACAATCTGTTTTTATATTTCTCAAGCAATTATAAGGACTGGCAACAAAGGTGTTTTCACTGAGTTCTTAAGAACTGATTAAATTCAGTTTTTTAAATGTTAGAAACGTTAAAAGTTTTTAAAGCGATTTTTGAATAATAATAAGATTTTTGTTGAAAGTGAAAACAAATTTTGGAGTTAGCGTTTGTATTGTAAATGCTTCAAAATTTGGGCTTGCATCACGTACCAAATTTATTTAATCCTGTATAAAAATATTTGACATCCTGATATTTAGGTACATTGATATTTGGAAAATAAACTATCTCGCATTTTGTTTCAGGAAGTTGTTACAAACTATAGAGAGAACTTAACCGGAACACTCTCAGAGTGAATTCTAAGATGTGAAACTAATAATTTTTTATTTTTTGGATATGAATGAAAGGGATAGTATTTCCATAGCCCCCTAGGGCAGTGGTTCTCAAACTGTGCGCCCGGGCGCACCGGTGCGCCCCAGAGCTTTTCCAGGTGCGCTCCGTAGTATTCCTAAAAAATCTATCCAGATATGAAAAGGAAATGTATGCTAAGTTACTATATTATACCATTTCTTTACGAACACTCGGCTTGTTTTGTTGCGACATTATTATGATAGCTATAAGTTTCTTTTCTTGCAACTAGCTTCTGATCCGCAAATTTTTTACGCGTTTAAAACACATAACAAACGTGGCTGGAACGGCATGTTAACACTGGCACTAGCTTTCATCACGTGGTAACTGGCAGTGTTGCATAACAGGCGTTGGTGAATGGGCGTGTCGTGTCTTGTGAACTGCCGTCAAGAATAAACGTATTGTGCCTTTTACAACTTTCAGAATAATTACCGTTGATATAATTGTCTTTGTTAAAAATAATTCACCCATAAAAATGGATCAGTTTCTTAACCAATTGCTTCTTACCAAGTCTCAGAACTGATCGCAGAAAATATGAAAGCTCAGACTTTGGGTGAGTCAATTTTTTTGCGTGCTTGCCAAAAGATTGTCAGTACGATCTTAGGAAATGAAGCAGCTATGAAAATAAGCTAGATACCTCTGTCCAATGATACTGTCAACAGGCGTATTTTGTAAATGTCTTCTGATATTGAGAAAAATGTATGTGGTAATAACTCCAGTGTTCTGATTTTGCACTGCAAGTTGACGAGTCAACCGACATTACCATCAAGGCGCAACTCATAGCATTCATTCGTTTCATTAACGAAATTCGAATAACAAATCAGTTTCTTTTTTGCAAAGAATTAAGCCTGACTACAAAAGGTGAGGACATTTTTAACATCCTGAATAACTACCTTGATAAATGGCAGTTATCGTGGAAATTGTGTATAGGCATTTGCACAGATGGAGCTCCTTCTATGATAGGCTGCAACAAAGGTCTTATATCTTTTATAAAGGAACAAAACGATAATGTTATTGTAACTCATTGCTTCCTTCATAGAGAGGCCTTGATGTCAAGAACATTAGCAGAGGATTTAAGAGAGGTCTTAGATCAAGTTGTTAAAATGGTGAACTTTATTAAAACAAGACCAGTTAAATCACGCCTATTTGAACAGATTTGCACAAATAATAACATATTAGTCCTATTTTGTATAAAGTGCGCCAGCAAGTATCTGTAGTATTGTAAGTGCACTCAGACTGTATAAAGTGTGAGAACCACTGCCCTAGGGTATCATACTGCGTTTGATTGGAATGGATTATCTTTATTTGGCCATCGTAACTCAAAGGTGATATGCCTATCCAATGCAAGTTCTTCTTTTCTATGGAGGAACGACGGCTTATTAGGCAAATCCGTAAACCATAAATACATAACGTCTCGGTTAATTTCCGAATCCAAGGATTTTATGTACCCTTATTTCTCGTTACCATGATAATTTTTAAATGGGTTTCATGAATAAAAGAAACGAGCTATGCACCTTTCCGACAGGATCTCTCAGAACGAATCAAACAAGGGTTTTGACAACATGTTCAGAACTGCGATTTTTATTTGATAAACTGATTTATGAAATTGATTTATAAACTGATTTTATTATGACTTTCATATGTAAAGAATTCAAATCAGGTACCTCTCCAAAAATTTTCTCTAAAATAGCGAAATCAAGTGTCTTTAAATTTACTCAACACTAAATTTATGTTCACAGACAATGGCATAAAAAAAAAAAAAAAAAAAAAAAAAAAACAATAAAATACTTTAAAACAGGTTCTAATTTCAAAGAATTTTTTTTTCCAATGCGGAGGCACTTGTCGTCAAACATTCGCCTATACTAAGCCGCAATTTTACTGCCCATTTTATTGTGGTGGCACCATATAGGCGGACAGCATTACCCCCTATGAAGGGATGACACGAACGAAGGCATTTTTCATGGCGCGACGCCAGGATTCGATTCGAGCACCCTCAACATCGAAAACCAGCGCGTTGTACCACTGGGCCTAATTCCAAAGAATAATATCGACTTCTTTTCATATCAGACAAAAATTAAATTTATAATTTCATAATTTTTTTTTAAATTAACAACATCGGACGTTTCTTTTATAGCTTTTAAATTTACGAAACTGAAGTTAAACGTGTTGCTATCTACTCGGCATCACTACTATTAGGTCAAACTAACTGCCTTTCTCGAAGAATTCATTTTGCAAACATGGTTGTTAATTGGCCTTCAGCTTACATTTGCTTTACTAGCTGTAAAATTGCTGTGATGCTGTGAAATGGCTACGACGATGCAAGTCCGCGTCACAGAAAATATATTAGAAAATTTTTAGGCAGAATAAGGATTATTTCGTACTCAAAACGTCAGAAAGCGAAAGAAATATAAGAATTTTTAGAACTGGAATAAAAAAGTGCGAACAAAATTTTTTTTTTGCTCCCAGTTTTAAAACACTGTTTACATTCGCGGTCGTTTTGAAATGGTGAAACCAATTTTTTTTCAACACTCCCGACCTCGCGAACCACTTCTTGGATTCTCCTGGACCACCAATGGTCTCAGGACCAACGGTTGGGAACCACCGATATAGATGCATTTTAACTGTCGGACTCCAATATCCTTATCTAAATAACTCTTCTTTGGTCTACACTTCCATTTGTTTTTAAAATAACCCTATTTACCAAACAACATTATAGATATTTTCTGAAATGCTTATTTGGGGTATCTTATAAGCATCTATTTACCGTCAAGTGGAAACCCCTACTTCGTCAATAGTTGATTTAAAAATGAAAGTTTCTATTTCACATCTATATATTAGAGATCCAAAGCCCATCGCACACCCATTTAATCTTTAGCTTACGGAGCCCATTTTTCCGATTCCCTCATTAGAACGCGAAATTTCATACCCCCTTTATAAGAACAGCCATTAAGGGGGTTATTTATTTATATATATACAGTGGAATCTCGATCTATCGTTTTTCAAGGGACCGATTGAAATGAACGATAAATGCGGGGAAAACGATAGATGCGGAAAACATTGCAAAGCAATATGATCTTTGGGACTGGATAAAATGAACGACACATACGGAAAAACGATGGATCCGAAAACGACCGATCGAGATTCCACTGTATATATATATATATATATATATATATATATATATATATATATATATATATATATATATGGGTAAGTGGGTGTGGGTGTAATATCGACACAACACAGACATGAATCGAGAACGAAGGTAGTCGTGGCGGAAAAGCCCTCGAGGAAAGAACAGGAACACATTGAAGAGCTAGAGTACTTTATTCCATGAAAGTATACTTCAGATAGCAGACACCAAAGAAGTACACAGAGGGTTCAACGTGACGGAATCGGGATGCAGCGGCATCTAGGTTGAGGGTTAGAAAAGAAGAGACGCGCGAAGGGACAAGACAAGAGCAAAAACGTAGAGCACAGCAGCAAGAGCGCTGGAAGAAATGCGCGAAAATCGCTGCTCGACCTTTTATACTGAGGGATTTCTGATTTGGACGCTAGGTGTTTAGAATTCTATAATTGGTTAGAAACGGACACATGATTGACCCCGGGAAGGTATGTTTCAAAATCTCATGCCTCTGAATCATCTCTGACTCATCTTTCCACGGGCCTTTTAGTGGGAAAGAGGATAAAAATAACTTTAATGTTCAGCGCGTGCAGTTAAGCGAATAGAATAGTTGGTTAATTCGTTTATTCCTAGGTCGCAATTTGGAATAGGGGCTGTGCTTTATTGAGGAGAATTTAGAATACCCGACAAGTAATAATGGTGGGATGTTATCGTTACTTACACACACACACACACACACACTCATATATATATATATATATATATATATATATATATATATAAATTTCTTTTTATGTTTTGTTTTTTGGTTTAAACATTTTTTCTATAATAAATGTTTTTTAATTTATTCAAGAATTTCAACTATTTCTTCTTATGATTTGTTGTTTGGTATAAACATTTATTCTATAATATATATTTTTTATTTTACTCAAGAAATTCAACTATTTACTTCATCTGTTTTTTTTTCTTTGGTTTAAACATTTATTTTATATTATATATTTGAGGTCAATTTTATAATCATGTTGTGTAAATATTTTATTTTACTCAAGAATTTCAACTTATTCTTCTTCTGGTTAGTTTTTTGGTTTGAACATTTATTAAATAATAAATATCTGAGGTTAAATTTATAAATATGTTGTGTTTTATTATTTTACTCAAGATTTTCTTACGTTCTTCTATTGATTTGTTCAATTGGTTCATACATTTTTTATTAGTTAATATTATATTCTCTTTGCTTTTTACAAAGCTACTCAAATTCTTGATATTTGCATTAGTTTTTTATTAGTTATTATTATATTCTCTTTGCTTTTTACAATGCTACTCTTATACTTGCTATTTGCATTGGTATTTTATAATAATTATAATTTACCTAATATGTTAGTATAAGTGACCATATTCTTTTGTATTCATGAGCTGTAGTAAACCCTTTTTAGCGACTGCCAATTTGGCATGTCAAACTAATCATGTCAATGCTCGGTACATTGATACTTATTGGGGTATCAATGGATCGTCAAACCGTTACCAATCTTCCACTTCCTCTTTCTCTGTGCCCTTTGCATGTTATCAAGTCAGGCAGAAGTCATTGGTTTTTGATAGATGCTCTAATAAGCTATGCAAAACTTGTCCCCTAGCTAACAATTATCAAATTCAAGTTAATTCACAAAAACAAAAGCAAAAATTCTGTAAAACTTATAATCTATATATATAAAACAGTTCCGTAACTGACTCATTCATTCATTCATTCACTGACTGACTGACATACAACGCACAGACCAAAACCGCTGGACCTAAAGGGCTGAAATTTTGCATGGCGATTCTTCTAATAGTGTAGGGGTGCACTAAGAAAGATTTTTAAAAAATTCTTCTTAGATTTGTTTAAATTAAATTTTTAAGCTGTTTTTTAAACTCTTTTTACGTTTGCATTTAAAATAATACATTGAGGGTTATAAAATTTATATCGCGAGAAAGATCCTAAAAATTACTTCAAAATGAAATTTTTTTCGAATTTTTACCTCCATTTCCTGATTTTTGGTGAATTTTTAAAGATTCATTTTTAGAATTTAATTTATTAAATGCCGATCACGTGATTTCTTTTTCTGGTACTTTCAATAAATTTATCGTCACGTGCGTAACAACTAAATAGACAAAAAAAAATATTTTTTTCTCTTTCTAATGCAGCAGACGATTGGATATTATCCCAAAAAAATGCATATCCCTTACGATTTTTTTATAAATATATATATATAGATGTATTTTACATCAATTGTATACATTGATCATCGCATTTATTATAAATATATATATTTATTTTTTGGCATAAATTGCATACGTTGACCGTTGTATTTAATTTGAATGTACGCCGTAGCGAAGCGCGGGTTTTCAGCTAGTTGCATATATAAAATTACCTGCGGTTGTTGTCATATGGAATATATTGGTCAGACTTCTAATCCACTACATATTACAATTAATTTACACCGTTCTAATATTAAAAAATATAATCTACAAAATAGGCAACCACTCAATATAGAGTTTGATCATTTCAATAAACATAATTTTGAGAAAATTATTATATCCATTGTTGACATTATTAAATCACCAACAGACAGGTTATTTTATGAAAATATATATATATGCAAAATAATAAAACTATTTTTCCATATGGCCTTAATCAATTATTTAAGCAGAAAAATATAGTTAAGTTCAATTTTACAGATGTGTCAGCTAATCCTATTTACCCACAACTAATCGTAGAAACTAAGATAGCAAAAAGAACTAAAAGAAGTAAAAATAATAATAAAAGTAAGACTTTTGAAGGTAATTATTACAAAAATGCTATATTGAAGTTTCAAGAAATGTTTAAAAATGATTATCGATATAAAAAATTAAAAGTTTGGATATTTTCTGTAAATTAAAAAACATATCATTAAGCTTTATCATCTATTTTTAAGTACTAAACTAAAGAATTATCATTTTCAACATTTGGTATATAATTTACTATTAATACGAGCTAATCATTTAAAAATAAACTTATTTAAAAAATATGACATTGCAAATAATACTTATTGTGTTATAAATTTTACTAACCCTAAATTAAATAATGTAAATTTCAATTGTATATTTGATAAACTACATGATATGTTTCCAGTAAAAGAAATAAAAATTAAACGTGCTTTTAAATATACACTGCCATTGGGTAGACGTATATTTAACTATAATCAGGTATAAAAAAATTATTCTCAATCTATCAATTTAAATTGTTTATGTCATCTGCCCAAATACAATAGTTATGTTGACACAGCACATGGTCATGTAATAACAGGCAATTTAGATATAGTTTATAATTTAGCACTGCGTGAGTTGATGAATTTGGGAACTAAATATCGATTACCTAGTACATTTAATAATAAAAAGTTAGTACATATCTTAAATGCTGATTTAGATAAATTTATTTTTAAAATAGCTGTTAATTATTTTATCCCAACAGAAGCCTTTAATCTTTGGAAAATTAATTTACTGAAGCTTGTACATTCTAAACTACATAATAATAGTAATTTCTTTAATCACTCTAATAAAAACTTAAAAGATGCTATAAAAAACTTACAAGGCTATTTTATAACATATGTAGGTAAAGGTGCTAACAATTATGCAATTATTTGTAAAAAATATTTTGCTATATGTTTAAAAAAACTGTTAGACAATAGTGATCTTTTTCAGCATTTGAGAGAATCTACCTGTGTAATTATTAAGAAAATTATAGCAAAATATAAACTACTAGGTATAACTGCAGATAACTTTCACTTTCCTTATCTTACTTTAGTTCCTAAGTTTCATAAAACACCTATTGCTTTTAGAGCTTATTCTACTAACAATTATTCTACTAAGGCAAGTGTTATACTATTAAATTACCTTAAATTAATCTATAAAATAATAACTTCTGGTGTTTGTGGTATAATTGATAATAGCTTAAGTCTGGTAAGAACACTACAAACATTAAATAATTGTATATCTATTGCCACTTTTGATTTTAAAGATTTGTTCAGCAATATCAATATAATTGATTTAAATAGAGTAATTATAAAGTTAGTAAAAAATAATATTCAATACTTAAACAAAGAAATTAATCTTTCTCATTTCAATAGGCTCTTAGATTTTGTAACTAAACATAATTATATAGTACACAATAATAGTATATACTTACAGGTAAGAGGTGTACCACAAGGTGGAAATGCTTCCAGTATGCTAGCCAATTTATACTTACATTTTTTTGAAGTTGATAATAATAATAATATTGAGAATAGCAATTACCAAATATATAGATATATTGATGACATAATTGTAATTAATAAAAGTAATAATAATATAGACTTAAATTTTTACCCTCTTAATCTAGAACTAGTACAAAGTAGTCACGATAAACTAAATGTAAACTTTTTAGATATTAACATAAAAATAAATTCTCATAGCAATTTTACTTTTGATCTATATGATAAAAGATCAGAATATGACTTTAATATAGTTAAATTTCAAAATTACTTAACATGCTTACACAAATCTGTATTTAATAATATTATTGTTAATCAACTAGTAAGAATAAATAGGCTTTGTTCTAAGGACAATAGGCATAAGCATAGTATAGAATTATTAGTAGTGCTTAAACGTAATAATTACCCTGATAGTCTTTCCAAGCACATAATTGGTTGTTTTAGATTTAATGAATAGCATGTTCTGTTGCTAATAATTAGTAATACAAAACTAAATGAATAACGATATAAAATAACTACTAAAAAGTAAAATAAAAAATAATAAAAACTAGTGTAATTAAAATAATAAATAATAATAACTCTTAGTCATAATAAATGTCTAAGTTAACTTAGGTTAAATAGTCCTAAAACACAGTATCTTTAGTAAGTCTGCTTCTGTGTTTCCATTAGCTCCATGGTTGCAATGTTTGTGACATCATCTTCTTGCGGTCTCCTTAACTTAACTCCACTTTGTCTGGGAGCCGGGTGGTGGTGTTCTATGAAAAGCAACTGATTATTCCCTCTTGCTTTCATAGGATTGCACGGTGTCATAAGTATGTTCTTGCTCAGATCATACTTCTTAGAAACAATCCATTGGTTTTTAGACAGTATCGTCACAGCTGATGAAAGATGCTGTCAAAAACCTATTTTTCACTTATCTTTCATGTTTTAGTTCCTGCTCTTGTGGTTCTGAGCATATACTGGTTTTTCACTTTCAACTTTGTCTTAGATATATATATATATATATATATATATATATATAATATATATACCGTAATTTCGCACGTAAGCGCTGCGGCGCATACTTAAAAAAAAGTTTAAAAAAATTATTGGGAGCGGCGTTTCGGATTTTTACTACTAAATTGAGCTTCACGCCATTACTTATCATGCGCATGCGCCAAGTTTATTCACTATCTTTGGAAAAGCATGATGATAATGTCATACACACTTTGGCGACCACGCACGTTCATTGCTGTTGTTCTCTCTCTTTCTGCGAAAATAGTTTTCTTCTACCTTACTGGGAAACATTCGACTAAATGGCTCCAAAAGTAGAAACAAAAGCTATTGGGCTAATTTTAAGTTGAATGCAAATGCTAGAGCATAAGAGACTCTTAAATAGAGCAGCTGCAGAGAGTTCAGTATTGATGAACGTTGTGTCTCGGAATTGAAAGTTCTCAAAAGATGACGAAAAGTAGAGAGCACGCAGAAGGGGGAAAGCTGTTTTGGCCTCAACTGGAAACTAACCTTGAGAATGGATTCCATCCCATAGAAGTAAGGGCATTCCAATATCAACAGTAAAATAGTCTTACCACGCCAGAGGTTATGGCGCGGAACATGGAAATAGAAAATATCAAAGCTGGATCAAGTGGTTGAGTAGGATCCGATTAGAAACGAAAAAAAAACCTCTCCATTTCGGTCCGTACAACCGTGGGGCAAAAACTGCCTGTTGATTGGCGAGTAAAGAAATTTTCCTCCTTGAAATTTATAGGGGACCAATCAAAGGACAACAAGTTGGCCACCGATCAGGGGATCAACATGGACAAGGTGCCTTTCGACTGTCCTCCAAGCAGGACTGACAACAAGGTTGGCGAAACTACAGTGACTATTGTTACTGCCGGTCACGAGAAACGCCATTTACTTGTGTCTTGTCTTGCACAGCAAGCGGGGAAAAACTGAAACATCTGTTGGTTTTTAAAAGAAAAACTCTCCCCAAAGGAGAATTTCCTAATGACGTTGTGATCCGCGCGAACGAGAACGGATGGATGAATGAAATAGTAATGCAACATTGGTTGAACGAAGTCTAGCGGAAAAGGAAAGGGGCTTTTTTTCAATCCAAAAGAGCTACTTATAATGGACTCGATGAAGACCCACTTGTCAACAGGGCCGGCGACAGTGGGGGACAAAGGGGGAAAATAACCAGGGCCCGGTTAAACTAGAGGTTGACTAAAAAGATGTATACAACTGTTCAAATATTGAGTGGAGAGGGGGGCCCGCTGTATTATTTTGCTCCGGGCCCTGGCTCAGTTGACGACGGCCCTGCTTGTCAGAGCCTGTTAAAGTTGCAACAGAGACTGCAAATTTAGGTATAATTCCCGGAAGTTTGACAAAATTTATTCAACCACTTGATTTGGCTGTAAACAAAACATTCAAATGACGAATGCGAAGTCTCTGGGAATCGTAGATGATTGATGGTCGACATCCCTACACAAAATGTGGAACTATACAAAAGGCGATTTTCGTAGAAGGCACGAAGTGGGTCTCTAAAACATGGAGAAGTGTCTCCATTAAGACAATAATGTCCAGTTTTAGAAAGGCAGAAATAATATTTCCATATGCCGGCGGCGACGACAGTTCTGACGACAACAGTTCTTCCACGAGAAAGATCCAGGTACGAAAATTGATCCAAAATTTTGTCTCTTTTAATTCCGGAAGATGAGGACTTTAATGGTTTGATTGATCTGTAAATCTTACCTGTGGATCTTATATTTTCATTTTGATGGTTATTAATATTATCTAATATCTTATTACTTTTATTCATACTTCTATGCATTATGTATTTTACCCATTTGATGTTCCCTGATTACGTTTCTTTCCTCTTTTTTTTTTTGATAATTTATCATGTGTTACTGTGAAATAAAAATGTGTTTGTAACCTTTAGGTTTTATTTCTTTTTTGCATTGTATTACAGTAGACGTATAGTAGTACGTGACATTTCATAACAAAAAAGCAGTTTTAGATAAAGCAAATCTTAGTGGTCAAAATGACTTCCTATGGCGCTTATAGGTATGGGGTATCATTTTGCGCTTCTAGTGTTTAAAAGTATAATTTATTAAGAGAAACATTTGAAATTAGCACTATATAGAATTCATTATATTAAAATGTATTAGTTTATTACGAAAATAGCCTAAAATCTCTGCTGGTGTCTCAGTATTTGGTTACGGTACGATAACTAAGAAAAATTTATATGCGGCGCTTACGCCGATTTCGTTTTTTTTAAAGGAAATTTCAGCCCCTGCGTCGCTTACGGTGAGTGCGGTGTGTACGTTCAAAATTATACGGTATATATATATATATATATATACACTCTCTCTATTATTTTAATATGAATAGAGAGTGACCTGAAAGTCGATTATATGATAATTATATGAATATAAAAAGCCGAAAGTCTTAAAATTAAAATTTGCATTATAAGAATTTATCGGCTGTAGAACACACACATATAGGATTACATAGGATATGATGATACACGCCCTCTCGTTGAAAAACAGCTTGTCAAAACTCACTGGTCCACAACAAACAAAGACGTAATAAGACAATATGAGAAACAATAATTGTCTCTAGTTCTGCTGCTCAGTGATGAATAGAATTCAGGAAAAGAATAGTGTATTTTACATCTTCCTTGGGGCATTTAGTAATTTATGACTATAACTGACGCTGAATTAATATCATAGGCTTACGTTGTAATTAGCAGATCCATCGGAAAGTTCATGATAACATGCTACGAAAACACTCAAATTCCTCACTAATTCTACACTACATCAATTATTTCATGACATTGTTTTAGGACGTTATTTTATTACAGCCTTGCCAAGATTAATGGTTGCTTAGTTATCATCATCACTGAAAACTGATAGGATGTGTGGAATAAATTTTCCGCGGTTTTCTTGGCAATTAGAATACGGCCCATTTTCTATTAAAAGCCCATCAACGAAAAAAAAATGTAGGCTAGACACATCACTCAGGTGTAACGTAAATAAATGTAAATTAAATTAAAACTGTTTTTGTTTGCTAATGCAAGGCACGTGTCATTGATAACATTCGCACTTTAACCGCGAGAAACGTTGGTTGATTTCAGTGGGGCACCACAATTGCAATTAGTATAGGTGAACCAACATTATCACCTGGTGCCACCTCAATTTTAACCGAGCACCCTCAGGGACGATGTCTGGGGAACTCGTACCTTCTCTGACATCACTCTGACATCATAGACGGACTTTCCGGTCTACAGATTTTCCCTATCCAACCTAGACACGAAGGTATTTCATGGCATTCGCCGGGATTCGAACCGAGCACCCCGACTCTCGAGCCCCACGCACTACTACTAGGCTACATAGGGCCCATTTAACTAAGAATTTAGCAAAAACCATTCTTTTCTCGAGTAGATCTCCTTTTTAGTTCGTTACCGTGTTCAAAAATCTTTATTCTTTCCGATATAGTATGTATTTACACGTTCTTCAACTCTTATAAAATAAAATTGAAGAAATGAAAAATTCTACAAGATAAGAGATAGGTTTTATGTTTCGTGAATTAAAATTTTTCACTTTACCAGAGGTACAACGAAGGCTTCAAGTCTTAGTGAAAGCATTAGCTGAACATTCAGCAGGTAAATCAATCGTTTTGGAATAGGAGAGTAAATAGTAAACACGCACGTGATATGCTTATTCTCTATAATCTTTTACGATTTTGAAATGTCAGAGGTTTTGCACCAGAAAAATAATTGCACTTGAAACGCAAAAATCTAATCCATCGAACAAGGAAATTATAGATTTTTTAATACTTTTAATGCAAGTTTAATCTTGTTCACTGAAGGATTTAATTTTGTTGCTGTGTTTAAAATAATGATTTTCTTTTCTGTTTACAGATAATCCTACCATTGCTGTCAACGTATGATTTCGGGAAAGAAAGAAAGATAAACAACATCGGGTCAACGGGAAAATTTTGTGTCATTCTAGGCAAAAAGTGGACATTTATTAGAATTTTTATTCATATCATTTCTTGGTCAAGAACAGATTTACAAAATTTAAGTGATGAAAAATTAGATCGCATACAGTGTGTAGTTAATAAATCATATCAAAAGTGCTTTTATTTATATTTTGTTTGACATTATTTTAGACGTCTCTTAATAAAATATAAAATAAAACATTTATGCTTTGTTTCGTCTGACTGAAATTATTTTTGTTGAACCGATCAACTTTTTATCTGAAAAATCATTATTTTTTTTCTGTTTTCAGTAAACGGAAAAAAGTTAGTTGTTCAGTTAATTGGACATTACTTCAAATTAACTTGCACTTTATCCCATTTTTTAAAACCTCAGTGGGCATATGAGATATTTTTCAAAATAAGTTTTGAATTATATGAAAGCTTTATTTATACGAAGTTGCTAAAATAATTACTAAAAAATATTACTACAAATAACTTTTAGTTTTCTTAATATAGTTACGAAGGATTTTTATTTTTGTCACTAAATTAAATTGTATCTGCAAGTGATGTTAAAAAAGTTCCATAGTTATAGAAGCAAAAAACAAAATATATAGCACTGGCTGCTCTAAAAAGTTTCTTCTGTAAAAACAACAGATTGATAGACGCTTCTATCAAAAATATTCTAGATCAGTGGTCGGCAAACTCATTTGTCAACAGAGCCAAATGTCAAAAGTACAACGACTGAAATATCTTTTGAGAGCCAAATTTTTTAAACTTAAACTATATAGGTAGGTGCATTGTTATTAATTTAATTAGGATACTTTAAAGCTGGCGTTTGATAAAAACGTCCTCAATCTGAATAAGGTACGTTCGCTGAAATCGACCCCTTCCATCTCTTTCATCCACACTCGTATTGAATACTTATTTCGTTTAGCTCCTTTCGTTCATTCTCTCTGTATGCCCAAACCATCTCAACATACCTTTCTCAATCCTCGACACTACATCTTCTATCACTCCACAGCGCTCCCTAACATTAACTTAATAAACTGTACTTAAAGTTTTTTTAAGTCTTAGTTAAACTATAGGTACGTTGAATAAAACTTGATATCATACTTAATATCGATATTATTTGTTGATAAAAATAAATTTTAAAGCATCCATAAAATTAAATCATGACAATAACAGACAAACACTAATATGAACAATGGCTTTGCATCTCCTTGGAAAGTTTGGGTAAGTCAAGTTTGTATGTTGCTTTTTATTTTAGGCACGATTCGAGGTTCTCATCAATAAGTAGGGATGCGACATCGATGTCAATGTTTTCAAAACATCGATGTATTCATAAAAACATCGATTTATTGAAGCCGATGTTTTTTTAACATCGATGTTTTGTGCTCGATGTTTTACGTTGTCTCGATGTTTTTTTTTTTAAATGAAAAAGTACCGTAATAAAAAAAAATTTATCACGTAGCATAATTTTCACACTCAGTAAATGTAAGTCAGAATTCTGAAAAGGACGAATACAAAAGGGGGAATGATTCCTTAGCAAACAGACAAATGGCAATTAACAACCAATGAACCAATCAGAGCGCCTGGAATGCTCCTGACACTCCAGAACTTTCCATGGGGTTTTATTTTACAAATAGTATATACACGAGTGCATCCATTTAAGTTTTTGTTTTGTTCTGGTTTTATATAAGTTGACGTTGATATTATTAGTAAGATGCCTCCCAAAAGTACGTTTGGAAATATTTTTACAAAACCTCTGGCAAATTGGCGAAATGCAATATTTGCCTTAAGTCCCTCAAAACTTGTGGCTATACCACGAATTTATCTGGACATTTGAAGGCAAAACATGGCGGAATTTACAAGGAGAATTTTGAGTCATCGATGTAGCCCAAAGCAACCAAGATTTTGTCATTTGTGTCTGCCCAATCAGAAAGTAAAATTAAATCACCCCTCCCCCCACTACTAACGGAAGTAACATTAATGTCAGAGATTACTAAACCAGTTTTAAAAAATGGATGTTCTAAAGCATCGATGTTTAAAAACATCGATGGTTTTTGGGCGATGTTTTATTAGCATCGATGTTTTAATATTGAATATCGATGTTTCAAATCATCGATGTTTTGTTATCGATGTCGCATCACTATCAATAAGATGACTTCTCAATTTACTCTTTTTTTTATTTATAAATAAGACAGCCCTTGTGCACCACAAAGTACAGCACAAGGCTTACAGAGGTAAGTACAACAAAAAACAAAGAATCAACAAAAAAACAAAGAAAAACAACAGAAAAAAGCAAAAAAACTAATTACAAACAAGACTAATTAAAAACAGAAGCAGCAAAGGCAATCAATTTACTCTTGATAAGGTTCATTCTTGAAAATGATTGTTCATATGAATATGTAGACCCGAATAAGAAAGAACAGCAAACACTAGTTTTTCCAGCTGATTATATGAGTCAGCAATACTATTCTAGGTGTTAAAAATCATATCTTCCTTCTCCAGGTCTTTCAAAGCAGACCACTTGTGCTGTGGCACATTTGTTTATCTCCAATATTTCTATATCAGCACAAAGACGTTCAAATTTCGAACTCCACATTTCTTTGTTTTCTAAAACCAGTAACTGCATTTCAAAGTTTCTAATGTCAATATTAAAGGGTTTGGTTTGGTCTTGGAGTGCTACGTCATTTTTTGCTACACGAGGGCTAATTAGACCGGGACATACTGCTTAAAGCCGATTCCGAACGGTTACAAACATCCATGCCATGATTGTGGGACTCGAACCCACAGACTCTGGTACCGAAGGCCAGCACCGTAGCCATTCGGCTATCGCCCGGCTCAATATTAAAGGGAGGAAAATTTAATTATGCTACAGTAGCATTAAGAGGTTTTTTAACAGAAGCCAACGTCGCTTTGCTGTTTCTGACTTCCTGAAACCTGTCGAAGAAAGCTTCTCTTATATTTAAAAGTGTTGATTTGAAATAGAAAATATCAATATCAGAATTATTTTCTTGGCGATGTTTCAACAGGCTTGGAAATTGAATCTAAGTTTCTCTATCAAAATATTGAGTAAAAACAGATAATTTGTTTTTCAATGAAATAATTTCTAACATCGAGAAAATTGCGCATCCTTTACCCTCTTGTTTACAATTAAGCTGATTTAGATGAGACGTAACGTCTCCCATGAAATAAAATATCTGGATCCACTGATCGTTCGTTAGTTCTGCATAGTAAACACCCGTCTCAAGGAGAAAAGCTTTAATTTCTGTTTTTTAAGAAAGAGAAACGTTTCAAAACGCTTCCTCTTGAAAACCAACGAACCTTGTTATGCATCAGAAGATCTGCGTTCTCACTCTCCATTTCAACTAAAAATTCTTTAAATTGGCGATGATTAAGAGCTTCAGCTATAATGGAGTTGATAATCTTAATCACCAATTTCATAACTTTGCAAATTTCTTCTGAAAATGTCTGCGCACAAAGCACATCTAGATGAATGTTGCAATGGTAATGGACTCATTGTAAGTACCTCGTGATTTTTCTCTCAAAATAGCAACAAACCCGTTTCTTACGCCGGTCATACTTTTCGCCCCATCTGTTGAAATTGAGACAACTTTATCGAGTAGAATATGAATTTTTTCAATGCACTCAATTACAGCATTTGTTATATCCTCTCCACGTGTTTGACCTTTGAGTGACAATAATTCTAAATGTTCTTCTTTAGAACCTGTAAATGAAATAAATCGTACAAAAAGTGAAACTAGAGCTGTATCATTTATGTCACAAGACTCGTCAACTGCTATTGATAAAGCTAAAACCAATTTAAGATCTTCGACTTGATGGTTGGTTATATTCTAAGACCATTTTGACTAGTCTAGTGTTTTCTACCGGGAGACGCTCTCGGAAGTAATACATTGTAAAACACGATGCAAAGATACGACTTGGCGATACGCGTTGATATTTAATCTTTCTGGAAATGTTTTCTTATTAAGTCGCTTCAGAGCACTCGCCTAAAGATAAAGACACATAAACACCAAGTATGTAAAAATATAAATAAGAAAACCAGTCATCACGAAGTTTCAATCGCACTGTACGTGCGCGCCCGCACGTGGTATTTTGTGGAAGAGCCACACTCAAGGGGCCAAAGAGCCACATGTGGCTCGCGAGCCACGATTTGCCGACCACTGTTCTAGATTAACAAAAAAATATAAAAATCATATGCAATAATGATATCATATTAATGTTGTGCCAATAAGTTGTGCTCCGTAACATTAGCGACTGGAAAAATTCTTCTAGAACATCTAAATACCTTTAGCGCTGTTAAAGGGGAGATTGTGGGGTTTAATACCTCCTCCAATACCTTTGAATATCTACAGAAAATCCCTACAAGTTTCGTTACTTGTTGTAGTTTTGGTATATATGAAGTTCAAACTACCCTCAAGATCAGAAAATTGGTTTCGCCATTATGAGATACTAATCCAGCTTCATGGATACTTATCTAGATCCTGTGTGGGCTAAAACAAGCGCACCAAGCTTTAAAATAAGCAAATGCTCAACGAGGGAAACATGCTCTTTATATGAAAGTTGAAACAACACCCTCTTTCTTAAATCGTTCTGAGGGCTGTCTCCTCACATAAATATGTCCATCGGTGCGGAATAGGAGTAACGTAATTAATTGTGCTTGGCTCGTCTCGTCTCTGGAGTGACCAACCAAGTTGATGACTGTGACTCATGGGATGACTCTTCATGCCTCTAAACTGGTGCCTTCGAATGCATGCAATGATTATGGCAATCCCTGTCTATCTCTGAAGAGACCAACAAAAGTCAAAGGGTTTGTCTCTGCCATTCCTCCTTGTGTTTGGCTAATTACATACTGGCTTTCATGCCCTCCTCTCCACTGATTTCATTTGTGAATCAACAGCTTTCTTCCTGATGTTTCAGATTTGGAAGATGACGAGATTCCCTGTTTCCCACATTTCGAACCACTTAATTCCAATAATCTAACCTTTGGAATCCATTCATAAAGATATTTTACATTCAAGGTAGTTATGTTTCGCTTGTGCAAAAGCTGTTCTGTCATATTAACATATAGTTAGGAGCTTTCTGCAAAAGATTACTGTTCATCTATTTGTTTTTAAATATTAAATCATTTTTTTCGAATATCCTAATTTTAGATTAAATAACTCAGAAGTGGAAATTCCTCTTTACATGAAGCTTCTGAACTATAAATAGAATCCTCTAGCATTTGGATGTGAAAAATAAATAAATATTTGAATGTTCGAGAAATTCCTTTGACAATTTCAGTTTTAAAACATGGCAAAATTCAGCTAAAATTTTGACATAGTATTAATATGAATCGCCCTTTTTTTTTCTGCTGATGGAGTGGGTTGGGTAGTTTTTCAGCACTACGTTTACCATCGGTAAAGGCCGCAGTCTAAACCCGATATCAAATGTCTACAGTCACTAACAACAACCGCGGACTCCGAAGGCCTAACGCCAGGTGATGGCCGAAGGGATAGGGAGCTGACATTCGAATCAGGTCCTGTGGGTTCGAGTCTCACTGTTGGCATGGATGTTTGTAGCCGTTCGGAATCGGCTTTAAACTGTAGGTCCCGGTCTAATTAGCCCTCGTGTAGCAAAAGTTGACCGTAGCACTCCAAACAAAACCGAAGGCCTAACACTAACTTTCAGCCAGGATCCAACACCTTACATTGTTGAATGAAAATTGTGTTCACCGTTTCTTATCTGTTTCATATGTCACTTTATACCTCCGTATAAAGTAACATATATAAATAAAAGATGATTAAATTTAGATCATAATAAATAACTTTTACAAATCGAGCAAAAACATCGACTGTTATTTATGATTAAAAATAGAAAATGAAATGAAACAATTTTGAAACATGTGCATTGCTATCATTTCTCTTGAATATAAACAATGATCAGTAAAATGCTTTATTAAGAACTTTTAAGTTTCAGATATCAATTTTAGAAAGAGAGTGGAGGAAGATAATTAATTAAATGCCGCTCCAAGATGTCATCGAGTAATATTTTTCTCATTTCAAAAACAAAAGGATAAGGTGACTCTCCCACAAGCGGATTATTTTAATTTAAATTCCTCATCCTTTGTCTATGAAGCTAAACCTTAATTTAATAATCAGGAACCATGCAATTAAATTTTGAAAAAGGATACAGGAGTTTTCAATATTTGGTAGTAAATTTAATTCAACAATCTGGATTCTAGGAAATAAACTAGATATCAGTGACATGAACATGTGGATTATAAGCCATATGGGGATGAACGGGAAATGTTTGTTACACCAATCTTATAAGATCAGCATCCTTTAATTCGAAATCAGCAGGAATATGGAAAATATTTGCACCTTTGAAAGAGATGATATTAGTTGTATTAACATACTCGGGGAAATGTGAAATTCATTTATTAAACTGGTTTATAGATTAGCTTCTTCAGCAATAAATATAAATCTACTACTTTATGAGTCAGTACGTTTCTCGACGTAGTTTAAAGGAGAAACAAAAGAATGATCTAATCAGTTGCAGCAGTTTGTCTAGACACAAATTTTACATTGACTGTCTCCTCTTTATGAAAACAATTTCTAATATTCTCACGTTTGAAAAAAATGCATCGTTTCTGAAAGGTTAATATGTATCTTACATAAAATTATGATTTATCACCATTCGATAAAGGTTCATCATAAATGATAGGAAATAGGAAATATCATGCTGTAATACTGTGACACCGATATTCTGTTAACTTGAAGCCTTTTTTGTGAAACAAAATCATCAAATTTATTTATAGTTAAAATAAGGCACTTCCATAATACAAAAGTATGTTATTTAAAAATGTTTTTATGCGTATACGAGTATTTGAGCATATTGGAAGATTACTGTGTGTTTGTTTGAAAACAATTCTTACGAAACCTTCACACAATACCTTGTGACTTTATCCTGTTCAGAAATTGCGTAGTTATTAAATGAATGTTTTGATACATAAATGTGTCCGTAATTCATATTGAAAAGATTTTGGTAGAAAGAAGATCTCAGTTTTGGAACCACTGCCCTTATTATCTTTCGACAAACAAAATATTTTTCGCACGTCTTCGTAATGTTGAAGAATTCTTCTAAAAAACAGCAGAAAGGAAAGCTATCTCATTGAATTCTAAGGACCAGATTTTTTATCACAATGTTGAATAATTTTCTTAAAAGAAGGCAAACTTGTTTTTATTATTTCCAATGCAGCAGGAGAATGGGAACACAATTCTTTCACCAAGATGTTACATAGGACAAGCAAGAATTCAAACAAGTACTAAAAGCCGAACTATAAAAGAAAAAGGAAGAATTAAAGTGTTAAACAAAATAAGAGTTCCCTTGCCCCTCAGTAATGGGTGTGAGTAGAACTCTCTTTCAAGGCTGGGCAAAGAGTCATGTGATTCGCAGTCATCACAACGTCGCCGCAGCAGAAGGGGCAAGTAGGCTTGTCGACGATCCCAAGTCGATGCAGGTGGGCATAAAAGCAATCATGCTTGGTCGTCATTCGGAAAGCAGCAAGCGCACGATACCTGGGGTAATCCGGGAACCTGAGGATGGTTTCACACCAGAGCTTCTTGGGCCCTTGTTTTCCAGGGCCCTTCTTTCAGGGCCCTTCTTTCAGGGCCCTTCTTTCAGGGCCCTTGTTCTTTCCTTTAGTTCGAATATATACAAGTCTCTTATGGCCAGATTGATCTTTGAAGCAGCAGATCCATAATAAATCTCCTCAAAAGAAGACTGATAGATCGCACACCTTTTTTTTTCTTTTTTTGCCAATTTATCTGCAGTCTCATTTCCAGGGATCCCACAGAAGAAGGCAAATTAAGAAACCCATCTCTTTGAATTTTAAAGACCGAATTGTTGTTCCCCTTGATACTGGAAATATTTTAAGTACACGTAATGTTCCTATGAATAGAGGTTGCATGATGTTCTTGTTCTCAAGGGAGGCATTTGAGGCATAAAAAAAACCATTCGGGACGGATGAAAGTATGACTTATATTTCATGACGAGGACAACGAAGAAATCTCAAATGCTGGAAATAAAATATTACGTTGGCTGGACAGTGGAAATAATGAGATGAGTAGAGGAGGATTACCATATAAGCGCACCAAGCATGCACCTCGGGACTTCGAATATTACAGACTCCTCCTACCACTACCCCCGGATCACTTGCCCCTCATTATGACCCGAATAAGAAATAAAGAATTACGATTCAAGTGATGAAGTTAATTGTTTAAATCTAAAAAATGAACTAGAATTAGTTTGTCTAAAGACAAAAGCAGTTTATTTTTTAAGCATTGTTCACCAAGTACACTAGAGGCTAACGCTCTTTTGTAACGCTTAAGTGTTTTGAAAACTGTTTCAGCATTTCACCAATTAACAAGCACTAGAACTACAAAGACAGTTAAAATGAATGCTCTCAACTTTGAGGGATATGAGAATATCTATATAAGAGGACTTTCTATCGTTCAACAATATTTCTATAATATTTATAGAAAATAATGCTGTTAATTTTGAAGACGTTGTTGACGAATTCGACATATTTACAGTAAGAAAATATAAAACCAATGATTTAAAAAAATTGTATAATGTAATATAATATTTGTACAGAGAGCAGTTTAATAAAAAAATAGTGTTAAGTTTGTTAAAAAAAAAAAATATATATATATATATATACACACACACACACATATATATATATATATATATATATATATATATATATATATATATATATATATATATATATATATATATATGAGGCTAAAATATGGGGGGGCGCGATCGCGCGACCTTAAAACGGGATATTAGTTATTAAAATTTAGGATTAACAATTTAAAAGTCTGGGAATTCAAATAAGCGGCATCAGGCATTGCAGTGAAGATAGGATTAATTGGGTTCGACTTGATTCGATTATTGAAGAATCACAGATTCTAAAGGGAAATTCCCCTTTTCATTATATAATCTTGGCGCATCTGTGGTTTGAGCGTCGAAGAGAAAGGAAATGCTGAGTTTAGCAAAAGAACGTGTACGATATGACATCACGCATAAGTAATGAGCGTCACCAAGCGTTGGTTTTAAAGTTGAAACAAAGAAAATCGTCAGAGGCATGGAGAGATAGCATCGAGTAAAGATGCGTGCCGAAGGCACACATATTTTAATGGGATTGGGAAGCCATTTATTTTTAGATATGGAGCTGAGTAATTATTGGAATTTTAATAAAGATGTTTAAGATGTTCAATTGGAGTGTTTTTATGCCTGTTGTGTTAACATCTTGCTGTTTGATGGATTTATTTAATGATGAATGTCCTCGCCACCGGACCACCGACTGCCAAGTGAGAAATGATTCTTGGAATAATGTGTTAATAGGATCGGGCGTGAATCACCAACGTCCGACATAAGTCGCCTAGGATTCTGCAACCTTCTCGCTGTGGGAACCCAGCCTTTAAAATTCAAGAAATCCAAAAATTCATCGTATAATAAAAAAAAATCACCGGCTTGTGCTCAACAAATTTCTGTGCATCAAATTTGAGTTCTGTGATGTCATCTGGATTTAAAATTGTGTGGTTGGAAAATTTTCCGACTTACGGGAGTCGAGTCAACTGCTCATCGTTTTAAAAAATATGAATAAGATTGTGTAAATTTTGCAACAAGAAACCCAGTGTTAAAATAAGTCATCATTCTTCAAAATCAAATTGATCATATCAAAATTGGGTTCTTCAATAAGTTCGATCGATCGTTCGAGTTGTCGTCAGGCGGTGACATGGCTACATACAGCATTAACAGGCGTGTTATGCCATCTTTCTCTAATCAGAATTTTTTTTTGTGTATGAAACTTCGGCAGGGTTGTTCGCAAAAAATTTTTCTCTCAGCGTTTGAGATGTGTCCAAGACAGGATTCCCGTGGCTCTCCGGAACTGCCAAAAAATTTGACGAAAATTGGGATGTACCAAACAAAACTCTTCATCAAAGGATCACTAAAATTTGTAAAATGTTGTACAAGACATTCAAGGTTAAGGTAAGAGATTTAAAACGAATTAGAATAAACAGAAATAAAAACGAGTTTAAAAAATATGAAAAAATGTTTTAAATGGTTAAATTTGCAATTGTACAAGTTGAAGATGTAAATTATTTTTGACATTAAGGTATTAAAATTTCAAAATTGAAATGGTTCTGATGAAAAATTGTTTTGAGTAACTATTATATGAAAAATGTGAAATTTTGTGTAAATTTTGGAAATTTTGGTGACGATTTAAAATGAGTAAAAAAAAAAGAAAAAGAAAAAAATGTTCTCACAATTTGAAACTATTGGTATAAAAATGAAAATTTTAATATTGCAAAAATTAAGTACATGTTGAAAATTGTTTTCTGGAGATGATGATCACACCAGTCAATCCTGTTTTGTTCGGGGAGTGGGGAAAGCTAGATAGCAGAGTATTAGTAATAAATATTGGTAAAATTTTGAAAATTGTAATTTCATTATGTTTTGAAAATTTATGAGTTTTGGTATAGTTATTGGAAAATCTTAGAAGATATTAGGGTTAAAATGTGCTTTTGATTTTGTAGCTGTTGGCAGTCTCGTCATTTTGTAAAAATTTTTAAGGTTTATTGATTAATAATGTGTTTATTTTCGGCATATTGCATATCGGTTGTCAAGTGTATATAATTTAAAATTTTGGATATAATTTTAAATGTGTATTTTTATTGTCTTAATATAAATTTATTTTGATAAGTAAAGTTTTGTGAGGTAGGGAATTCAGTTTGCATTGGTAAAGATGTAAGGTCTGAAGTTTTAATTTTTGAAATTGGTATAATTGTGAGTTTTGATCAAAATGTGAGAGTATTAACATATTTTATCAAATTGTGTCTAGAAGCAGAACAAGCATGAGTTCAACCATGTCTTCTTCAAACTTGAGTAGTTTTTAAATTGGTTTGGAATGAAATGAAAAGTTTATGGTATAAAAATGTATAGGAAAGTGTTTTAATGAAAGTTAGTTTCATACCTCAATGATTTAATTGCTTTTTACATATTGATAAATATTGTGTATTTTTTTTAGTTTAAAGCACTTAAATTTGATCTTTTAATTTGTTTATTGTGTTTTAGTATTAATAATTTGATGTTTATTTTCTTGTGTGCTTCTGGTTTCCACTTGGTTTGTTGGCTATCTTGGAGGTCTCCCTGTGATTTTCAGATAAGCATGAGTGTAAAGACATGCTTCATTATTTTGTAAAACTCAGAGGTAAAAAATTTTTGTACATCATGGTGAAAACTTAGAATGTAATAAGATTATTTTTCACTATTGATTTGCTTGTGTCAAATTTGAAGTCTCGGAGGAATCAGGTATCCCCGATGATACGCTGAAAGCTCTTAATAAAATTCCCAGTGCTGTTGTGGAGTATGACCACCATAACTGACATCTGAGGAAGGGTTTTAAATTCTAATAATAGTGTTATAAATAAAATTATTTTGTATGAAGTTTTGTGACACCCCAATTTTCTACAAGAACTGTAAATATTTCAAGAACTCTGAACTTTGTCAATTTTAAAGTCAAGACTCATTTTCTAGATAGTGGACTCAAGGTGCTTCGGCACAAAGTGTTTTTCTTAAGCTAAAAAGAATAGTGTGGGTGTTCACAGAAATTTTAATTACCATTTTCTTACAAGTTCAAGTTATATTTTGTGTTTATTAAATTTAATTTTAGTGTTCTATTAATAATGTTGATATAATATTCTTTTACAATTAATTTTGATATTTTAATAATTACTGCTGTGTTATTTTTGTCATAATATTTTAAGTGATTTGTAACTTCTGTCTCGAATGGAGACATTTATGTAATTTGTATTCTTCTCAGCTCCATGGGGTTAGGTGCACGAATTTAATAAATGAGAATAATAATATTAGTTTTTTTAATTAGATGTCAAATATTTAGGGGAATTTAGTTAATTTTGATGTGGTTGAATCAAGTCGTAAAAAAGAATAAATTAGTTGGGTTTCTCTGAGTTTGTTGTGTGGGGAAGGATCGGCCCTGCACAGCAATTTTCAGTTGAGGATTATTTAGGTTAAGTTTAGTTGTTTTTCTCTTCTGGAGACGTGTTGAAGGGAACTGGCCATTCTTTGTGTGCGCGCCTTCAGGAGAACGATCGCCCTATTCTTATCATAAATGTTAATTTAATTTTAGTTTGTTTGAATGGGTTAACAAGATAATGATGGTGAGTTGTCAGTAGTTTGGGTTAATAGTTAATGTTGTTGAATAGGTACTGCAGCCCTGTTCAGAATTTTGTCAGTTAGGATTTAAATTTAATTTAGTTTTGACTTCTGGAGACTTGCTGCAGAGAGTTGGCTCCTCTTTATGTGCTCGCCTTCAGGGGAAGGGGGGAAAGTTGTGAGGCTAAAATATGGGGGGGGGGCGAACGCGCGACCTTAAAACGGGATATTAGTTATTAAAATATAGGATTAACAATTTAAAAGTCTGGGAATTCAAATAAGCGGCATCAGGCATTGCATTGAAAATAGGATTAATGGGTTCGACTTGAAGAACCACAGATTCTAAAGGGAAATTCCCCTTTTCATTATATAATCTTGGCGCATCTGTGGTTTGAGCGTCGAAGAGAAAGGAAATGCTGAGTTTAGCAAAAGAACGTTGTTATGAGGGGTAACAGAGATACCCCTTTGCGTTATGTAAAATTAGGGAGGTGAACTCCAAAGGGAACTATGCGTTTATAAATAAAAATAACAACATTTATTATACAATATTTTACAAGAAAAGGTCGGGTTTACATATTATATTTAAGATCTTGGCTATACATATTTTAACAGAATTAGGGCATACTTCATCCGCTTCCTGCGGCATAACCATTACGGGTCGAGTGAAATAAAGTCTCGTAATCTCTCAAACGGCATGAGCACTATTTAAAAGGGGAAGAAATGACCAACCTGGGAAGTTCTTGATGAAACAGCAGAGCATGGCGTCGTTAAGGCACTTCTACCGGAGGAGGCTGTTGGGAAAGAACAAGGATATCAGATTTTGCTCTGAAACTTGACTCACCAGGTAGCGCTACTGCACTACGATAAATGAACCAAAAAAACTGCTCTTCCCTGAGAGACGTTTAGCGAGTGTGTTGTACGCGGCTAACGTGTCGCATGCATTCAACGAATGCTTCTTCTTTTATTATTTACTCAGATAGTCAGTAATGTTACTTTTTGTTTAATAAAGATTTCTTTTCTTACGTCCACAAGATTAGCTATCTTTCATTCCTGTGAATCCAGTATCACCAAGAGATCTCTCAACCTTTTTTGACAACATACCAAAGGTAAGAAAACCTTTAATATTCTACATCTACGAATCTGCACGCCTTCGGACAAAGTCCAACATTTTGATTATGAGACTGAGAATCGATGAACTGAACTTTTATAATCTCCACAGTATATTGAAGTGCATTATTTTTTTATACAGTTTCGATTCTTGAACTTTTTTTTATCAACTTTTTGAACTGTTAATTATAAACTGTTTTGAAAATGTCGAGCTTAAAAGACCATCATCTCATTGATAAGCTTACTGATAATAATTATTCTGTGTGGAAATTTAAAATAGAACAGATTCTAATAAAAGAGGGTCTCTACGACGTTGTATTTGAAGAGAAACCGGAAACCGAAACTCCTGCATGGTTAAAAAATGACAGAATCGCCAAGGCGTTAATATGTTTAAATATTTCGGATTCACAAATAATTCATGTATTGCATGCTCAATCTGCTCGAGAAACATGGCAAAAGTTAAAAGGAGTACACGAACGAGTAAATTTAACAAATAAACTTTTTCTTCTGAGAAAATTATACTCCATTAAATATAAAGAAACAACCAAAATGCAAGAACATATCCAGGAAGTTTTGATTTTACATGAGAAATTACGCAGTATAGGGGAAGAAATAAAAGAAAATAATTTGATCGCGATTCTGTTATGTTCGCTACCAATTTCTTATGACCCCTTAATTACAGCTATCGAAAGAAAATCTGAACAAGAGTTATCGCTAGAATATGTGAAAAATAAATTGATAGATGAATATTCCAGACGCGTTGAAATGAGACAAGCTAACCAAAAATTCGATTCACTCGCATTAAAGGGGTATAGTGAGAAAACGAAATTAAAATTCTGTACATTTTGCAACCGGAAAGGTCACGATCGCGAGCAATGCTTTTATCTGAAACGCAATAAAACCGGAAATCGAGTGCATCAAAACCACAAAATTCAAAAGGGAAATGACTCGGAATATCATCGTCCGCCGCCACCTGGCACGTCAAAAAATAATCATAAATTATTTCAAGCTGAATTGCAGCTATCTTCGGATGTCAGTGGGAAACAAAATATAAAGAATCAATCGGACGAAAAAGTTTTGAAGCAAGAGGGGATAAATTCCGCAGACCATTTTGTGCTAACAGCAAGTGAGAAAAATGAATGCAAATTTACCGTAATTTTTGATAGTGGTGCTACAAGTCATATGTTCTATGACAAGAGTTTTTTCTCTCAGTTAAATGAAAAACACAAACAAGTTGTAACTATTGCAGATGGAACAAAACTTAATTCGCAAGGGATCGGTGAAATATCTTTTCAGTGCGAATCTTTAGAAGGAATTGTAAGAAAAATAAAACTTGTAAATGTTTTATATGTTCCTGAGTTGGATTCTAATTTACTCTCAGTGCAGGCAGTAGCCAATAAAGGATATGTAGTAACTTTTGAGGATGACGTGTGCACAGTTAGAAAGGGTGATGAAATAATAATTGACGCGAGATTAGGTAGAGGTTTATATAGAATAAATATAAAACCCGTAGAAGAAAAATTGTTTTCTGTCTCCGAAACACCTGTGTTATGCACAAATAATAACTGTATCTTAAAATGGCACAAAAGATTAGGCCATAGAAATTTGGAAACTGTTAAGAAAATTGTAAGGGAAGATTTAGTTTGCGGAATAACCATTAATAATTGCTCTCACAGTTTAGAATGCCCAACGTGCATTAAAGCCAAACTGAGCGAAAAAACCGTACCCAAAATATCCGTCACATCGATCTGAACAAGTCTTGGATTTAATACACACAGACGTGTGTGGTCCTATGGAGGTTGATAGTTTAGGGGGAATGAGATACTTTGTAACTTTCATCGAGGATTTTTCGAGATACACTCAAATATACTTTATGTCATCGAAAGAGGAAGTTTTTGACAAACTCAAAGAGTATGTTGCGTCAACCACAAATAAATTTAGATTGACAATTAAAGCTATTAAATCCGATAACGGAAAAGAATATTGCAATGAAGCCGTTGATCGTCACCTAAAGGAACTTGGAATTGCTGCACAAACCACAGTTCCGTATTCTCCGGCACAAAACGGTGTCGCAGAAAGGAAGAACCGCTCCATAGTCGAGATGACGCGCGCTCTATTGATTGATGCAAACATGCCGAAAACTTTTTGGGCAGAAGCAGCAGCAACTGCGGTGTATTTACAAAACAGACTACCAACGAAGTCTACTGAAAAAAACGCCTTATGAGATGTGGAACGGTCGAAGACCGAATTTAAGCCATTTAAAAAAATTTGGATGCAAAGCATATTTCATATCATAAACAAAAGAGAAGAAAGTTGGATGAGAAAGCAGAAGAAGGGGTATTCGTTGGATACGACCTGAGAAGTACTGGGTATAGAATCTATACAGGAGGACGAAGAATAGTCGTCAGCAGAACCGTAAAGTTCTTAGAAAATTCTAACCCATCACATTCGAACAATGAAAATTCCAATGGACGCTACGATTTAGTTCAATTTAATCTCCACAACCTCAACATGATGATAATGACGATATTCCTGAAGAGGGAAGCGAAGATGAAAATAGAGATTCAGAAATACCTACACAATCAACAAGAAGCTCCGAAAGAAAAAACAAAGGAATTCCACCTGAAAGGTATGGCTATAAAATAAAAAATGAATCTCAAGCGTTTATAACTGAAAACAAAGATCCACAGTCCTATAATGAGGTATTATGTTTGCCACAAGAAGAAAAAACAAGAATGGTTCAAAGCCATGCAAAATGAATTAGACTCCCTAAAGAGAAATCACACTTACGAGCTAACAGAGTTACCTAATGGAAAGCACGTAGTTGGAAATAAGTGGGTATTCAAGAGAAAAAGGGGTGATAATGGCAAAATTAAATACAAAGCTAGACTTGTTGCTAAAGGTTTCACACAAAAATATGGAACAGACTATGACGAGACTTTTTCTCCAGTGGTAAAACACACCACTATAAGAAGTTTTCTTACATGGGCAGCGTATAATAAAGCAAAGGTACATCAAATCGATATAAAAACAGCGTTTCTAAATGGAAATTTGAATGAGGAAATCTTCATGAAGCAACCGGATGGTTTTGAACAAGACAACAGAGTTTGCAAACTAAAAAAGTCAATCTATGGACTCAAACAAGCAGCGAGATGTTGGAATGAAGAAAATAGAAAAAACGCTCAAAAATCTAAAATTGTACAAAGCGAAGCTGATCCCTGCCTGTTCTTTAAAGGAAGTAACAATGACAGAATAAATTTAATTGTGTATGTCGACGACATACTCATAAGTTCTAAAGAAGAAATTAATTCGTCAAGTCATTGAGGACATAAAAAAAAACTACGAGATAACAGATTTAGGAGAAGCAAAACATTTCTTAGGAATTGAGATAATTCGAGAAGACGACGGAAGCTTTCTACTATCTCAAAGAAAAAAAATCAATCAACTTGTGAACGAATTCCAGCTTCAAGATGCAAAACCTACTAATATACCAATGGAGACTAATTATTATGGCCAACAGAAGGAAGAAAATCTTCTGACTTCAAACGATCAATATAGACAAGCAGTTGGAACACTGCTTTATTTTTCTTCAGTTACTCGTCCAGACATAGCTGCCGCTACCCATATCTTGAGTAGACGAAACAATAATCCTAGACAAAAGGACTGGAACGGAGTTAAAAAAATAATTAGATATTTAAAAACGACAGAAGATCTTGGTTTACGGATAGCGTCAGGATCTTTTCCTAACCTCTCCGTGTACTCGGATGCTGACTGGGAACAAGATCCTCAAGACAGAAAATCAACATCAGGATATATTTTCTTTTTGGGAAAGTCATGCATCACGTGGTCATCGAGAAAACAGACTTGTGTTTCACTCTCAAGTGCAGAAGCAGAATATGTGGCGTTGTCACAGGCAATGCAAGAACTGTCATGGCTATTAAAATTGACTGACGATTTAAATATTTCACAGAGACTACCCATAAAAGTTTTTGAAGACAACCAGTCGACGATTAAACTTATAGAGTCTGAGAAACATCACTCCCGCACAAAACATATCGATACCAAGTATCATCACATACGAGACTTATACAAAAGAAACATAATTGATTTGTTTTACCTTCCTACTGAAAAAATGACTGCAGACATTTTAACGAAACCACTTCCGAAACCAAAGTTTCAAATTTGCAGAGATCATATGCAGTTGGTGCAAGTTTCTATCGCAAAAGGGGGAAATGTGTTGGGAAAGAACAAGGATATCAGATTTTGCTCTGAAACTTGACTCACCAGGTAGCGCTACTGCACTACGATAAATGAACCAAAAAAACTGCTCTTCCCTGAGAGACGTTTAGCGAGTGTGTTGTACGCGGCTAACGTGTCGCATGCATTCAACGAATGCTTCTTCTTTTATTATTTACTCAGATAGTCAGTAATGTTACTTTTTGTTTAATAAAGATTTCTTTTCTTACGTCCACAAGATTAGCTATCTTTCATTCCTGTGAATCCAGTATCACCAAGAGATCTCTCAACCTTTTTTGACAACATACCAAAGGTAAGAAAACCTTTAATATTCTACATCTACGAATCTGCACGCCTTCGGACAAAGTCCAACAGAGGCTTTAGGCATCGGGCTAAAAATCATGGGGCCCTTCATTGGAGGAGGTGGAAGAATCGGCGCTGGCGGTTGAACACGGACATCTCGCCATTTTACGGGGCGACCTTTTTTTCCCAGGCTTTCTTCGCAGCTCGCCACCTCAAATCGCTCTCTCGCTCTCCCTCCGATCGTCGTTTTTCTCCCACACTCGGGGCTCCCCCATTTTTGATTATAACTCCTCCCCAGGTCAGTTATTCACGTAAATTTATTGCCTCTTCGAGTTTTTTATTCGAGGGCAGGATGCTCCGACATCCCCAGGGTTGACCCACGTGGTACTCTTAATTCCAAGAAAATTGGATGTCCGTTGAATTTCCTGGAATTTCTTTTCCCCGTTCTGAGGAATTCAGGGGGTGCGATGTTTCTTGGAAAATTGGTGCAGTCCCTCCTTTTTCCAATATGGCCGTTTTATGCCTCGTAATCGTGTTGGAAAAACAAAATGGCTATGACGTTAGAAGGAGTTCAAAATGTCCAAATTGTGGATTCTTCACAACAAACGTGTACGATATGACATCACGCATAAGTAATGAGCGTCACTAAGCGTTGGTTTTAAAGTTGAAACAAAGAAAATCGCTAGAGCCTTGGAGAGATAGCATCGAGTAAAGATACGTGCCGAAGGCACACATATTTTAATGGGATTGGGACGCCATTTATTTTAGATATGGAGCTGAGTAATTATTGGAATTTTAATAAAGATGTTTAGGATGTTCAATTGGAGTGTTTTTATGCCTGTTGTGTTAACATCTTGCTGTATGATGGATTTATTTAATGATGAATGTCCTCGCCACCGGACCACCGACTGCCAAGTGAGAAATGATTCTTGGAATAATGTGTTAATAGGATCGGGCGTGAAGCACCAACGTCCGACATATATATATATATATATATATATATATATATATATATATATGGATGTTTAATGACTCCATGATCTAAAATTGCGTGTAAGCACTTGTAATAAATTAAATTAAAGATGTTAAATATAGATGTACAAAAAGTTTTTTTAATAGTATAATATTATTTTTAAAGGTATATCGTGTATTTCTACTTGGCTTTGAAATATGAAGCCAGTGACTTATTTTTTAATATGTACGAGTTTTCTGGTCATTAATATATATATATATATATATATATATATATATATATATATATATATATATATGTCGGACATTGGAGCTTCACGCCCGATCGAAATACATCTTAATCCGAAACTTGAGAACCATGATGCAGTCGGTGAACCGGTGGCGTAGACATTCATTAATTAAATCCATCAAACAGCAAGATGTTCACACAACAGGCATAAAACACTTCAAATGATCTTCCTAAACATCTTTATTAAATTTCTTTAAACCTCTCAGCTCCATAATTAATAAAATTACTTCCCAACCCTTCCCAAAAATACGTACCGTCGAGCGGCACGTCCTATCATTTCCTATCCATCCATGACTCTGGCGATAAATCCTTTGTTCATAGCTTTTAACGAACGCTTAGTGACGCTCATTACTTATGCGTGATGTCATCGGATCTTATTGCTAAACTCAGCATTTCCTTTATCTTCGACACTCAAACCACAGATGCGCCAAGATTATATAATGAAAAGGGGAATTTCCCTCTAGAATCTGTGGTTCTTCGGAGATTGAATCAAGCCGACCCATTAATTCCATTTTCACTGCATTACATACGCCGCTTATTTGAACTCCCAGGCTTTTTAATTGTTAAATCCTATATTTTAATAACTAAAATCCCATTTTAAGGTCGCGTGATCGCCCCCCCCCATATTTAAGCCTCACATATATATATATATATTTGTGTGTGTGTTTGTTTGTTTGCGTGCGTGCGTGCGTGCGTGCGTGCGTGCGCGCGTGCGTGTGTGTGCGTGTGTAAGTAAAAGGTTCACGTGCACCAAAACCAAAAAACAATAATTTCATTGTTTAATGATAACATGTCTTTTTCAAAAGAGCCCTAATTATCATTATACGAAAGAATGTTTCTGGAAGTTATGATCCACAAAATATATACAACCTGACACTGGGCAATCCGTCAAAATATTACCCAAGAATAGAAATATGAATCAAATTATATGTGAGCTACCCGTCCGATTATGCAGATGAACAGGCAAGGCTACAGCGACGAGGTAAAGTATCAGTTTACCCCAAATATTTCAATAACGTAGCACAGACATAGATTATTTCAAAAATTAATCCATTTTGACTAAAAGCCTAAAGTATAAAATTATAAATTTAGGAAAATATTATTTTATTTCTAAAACAATATTCATCTAATATTAATAAAATAATAATAACGTAGGATTTTAGTTTTTTACCATTATATTTAATGCTCTATTAATATTTACTAAATTAAGATTAAAATATTGAATATCTGATATTTGTTTGATTAACTTGTTTACTATAAATAATTATTAACTTCTTATTATTATATTTATATTTATTTATTTCAATTAGTTTAATTACACACCAAGTGACATATCATCTATTAAATTAGTTTTATGTTTAAATCTGTTTTTACATTAATATTTACATGTGATACATTATATTTTGTTACATTATAAAAGTAGTATTAGTCCGTAAATCTAAAATACTAATTACTTTACTGACAAATATATGAGGATAATTGTATTTAATAGGCACTGTTTTTAAAACTTCTTTATATTTGTCCCTATTTCCTTCCGAGCATAGCTCATTTATTTGTATAATTAGATATGCGTGTGTATCTGTATTAGCTGGGAAGTAAATAGAGTAACGAGACGTTAACGTTTATTACGTGAAACTCTTCTTAGAAGAGCTTTAATTTTAAAAGAAATGTCCATTCTTTATTCAGCGAGCTGATGCTACTTCACAGATGAAACCTTCTACATTCTTAAAGTATGTACTTAAGTAAAGAAAATTACACTCTGGATAAATAAGAATAGACATTGATATTTTGGATAGTTACTTGGAACAACTGTCATTTAAATTTTAAACCATATTTTAGCATTTAATATGAGCTCAAGAATATCTTGATTGCTCATGCTTTAAATTTTTCATAATAATAAAAACAAATCCTTACCAGCCAAAACAATGAGTCGTGTTTTTTCTATATTGACTAGTATTATTTATTTTCTGAGTATAAATTCTCGTCGGTTGTAGGAATATCTTAGTTCTTTTGGTTTATTGAAAAGATTAGAGTAAAAAAAAAAAATCTTCTTGGAATGGAAATTCTAGAAATTTATGATACCTTCTATTTCAGTGTTTCTATTTCTGCGGAGGACGATCTTTTTCTACTTCATTCCTAATGATCGCATTCTAGCCGATTTCCCTGCATATATCCTCCGTAAATTCCAGCTATATTTAAGTTGGAAATTGAAGTTTTATTAAACAGCTGTTAGAATTTTTTTATCCCCCAATGCGGAGGCACTTGTCATCAAACATTCGCCTATACTACGCCGCAATTTTACTGCCCATTTTATTGTGGGGGCACCATATAGGTGGACAGCATTTCCCCCTATGAAGGGACGACACGAACAGAGGCATTTTTCGTGGCGTGTCGCCAGGATTCAATCCGAGTACCCTCAGCACCGAAAACCAGCGCGCTGTACCACTGGGCCGCCACAAGCCCCCAGCTGTTAGAATAAAATAGGTTTATCTGCAAAAAGTAGATTCAAAAACATTACTTTTATTATACTGCTGTAAAATAAGTTTATTAAAAATAAACCCCAAAGAAAGTAAATTTTCAGTATATCACCAGTCTACTAATTGTAATAAATTTATACATAACTGAATATAAAATATGTGTACGTGGGTTCTTGGTTTTTGTTGACGAAACACTTAAAATTTGTTAGTTATTTATCATTATTTTTGTTAGCTTTATTTTTCACTGCACACTACGTGTTTCATCTGACGGGGAAGATCATTAAATTAACTCTTTGAATGAACAAAAATTAGACTCTAGTGAAACACATTACCGAAAAATAATGATTTATTGTGTTAAATTATTCAATATTGAATCGATTCTTAAAAAAACTCTCTAATTTTAAATAAGCTGATACGAGCAGGCCGAGTTTTCCTTTAAGGCCTTACATGGACGTCTGATTTCTCTTTTGACGTTTTATCTAATCGACGTGATATCTAATTTGATATAAAAACATACGGATACATCCTTAAGATGTAAATGATCTATTTAAAAGCATGAAAATTCATAAGTGGAAAAGCTACAGTTTGAGTACCTTTGCTTTTTCATTGTTTTCATAATTCTGATTTCCCGAATTCAGTATTGCTTGGATGAGCATACTCTCTCACCACAGGTGATATTTCTTTACACTGACACTTGTAACGAATCTTTGAGTGCTAAGAGAAACAAATAAGTAAGAGAGAGAGCGTTGATTACAAAAAAATCCTCAACCTCGAGTAGAAACTTTAGACCTAAATGTATTTTCCAGAAGCTTTTTAACTTAAATAATCTGACGGCGGCAATTCTCGTGTGTCAAAATGAATAACACGATGCTTTTGACGTGTTTTCCATGATGCCCTTACACGGATATGGCATCCTTGAATGTTTACCCATTCCCTCAACTCACCATGTATTTCAGTTAATTTTTTGGCGTACCTCCCAATCTGCCTACCCGCATTTATCCCCCACCCTCTCCGCACCTGAATGCTTTTAAAGTTTGTGCATAAGTTGATTTTTTTTTACAAATTCTGACATTGCAACATTTAAGCTTTGAACGCAACGACGAGAAGTTCCGACAGTAAGTTTTTCTTAATTTACGCTGAATCTATACACCGGCCTGTTTATTTTTTTTCTGCACTTCACACTGTTTTTTAAAATCCATGAAAGAGAGAAATTCATCAGTTATGTCGGAATAATATAAATAAATTTATATGCGTTTATAAAAGTATAAAGGAAGTCTGATTTCACAAATTTGTTTAGAATGTCCAGTTAATTGCAAAATATAAATAATTGATTTTTCTGAACTGTTAAGGTGAAGAATAACAGTGTTTCATTTTTCCCGTTTAGGATATAAAAGGATATAAAAAGAATCATGGCTGATACACTGTGAGTATATTAATTATTTTTATTATTATTATATTTCTAGAACTTCTAGAATCATGAAAATTTTTTCATGAAAATTTAAAACGCAATAGCAATTTCTTGAATAAAAACGCTCAGAAAAGTTTTAATATTTAGGGTAGTATCTTATAAAATACTTTAAGTGAGATATTAATTGGGAGCTGTTACTTTACTTTGTATTACGCAGTTTCTCATACATACTCATGTGTATATGTATAGGTATGTTCAAAGAAGTTCTCCGAAAGTTTTAGATCAAAAATAGAATTTATTAGTCTAAATTTCTAAAAAACAATCGAAATGAAAAATGAATTATTTATTAAATGAAAATTCCTAGAAGAATTTGGTAATTGAATAATATATCTTTAATCTCATATACGAAATGTTTTTGCTTAATAATTATAATTATTTTTCCTTCCTCTCGTTGTTTATTTTAAAACTGATGTCTATTTTTTGTGGAATCTTCATTTAGCACATAAAAGGTACATGAAAGGAACAGCTGCCTCTTAATCATATTCTGAGATAATTACTTATATTTCAATTCTTACAATAATTCTTGTCCTGAAATTTTTTTATTATTAAAAAAATGAATGAAATATTTCCGAGATAAATACTTTACTGAAAACACCATATCCTCGATTTTAACACCCCAAACTCTGATTTTGTTCGCTAAAGCCGAAGATGTTTTCCTTTATGAACGAGTTACATTTGAAATATCCTATCTATTAAATTTTCTAAATCGGTTATTTTCTGCAGTATCGTTTACAGTGTTAATATAACAAACATAAAATCCCTAATTGTATGGCAGGAAATAGTTCCAAACTATAGTTTTCACGTTTTTCAGCCTTAAGTGCACTGAGTCAATAACCACTCGGAAGATTTACATATAATTAATTTAATCTTTCCATTTAGTTTGAACAAATAATTATTCTATGCAGAGCATTTAAACATGAAGGTCTTCCCCCCTTACATTATCAAGCGCTTATAAAATTAAGGCAAAATTTGGACAATAATTTTGAGAGAGCTACATTGTTATGAACAAATGGAGTTCACATCTTTTGCTATATCAGCATTCTGAACTGTGTTTTACTTTCAAAGGCCGTATGACGAGCAAAATCATGTTTTGGACCAATAGGGGCAAAATAGCTAAGGCTTGCTGATTTACTGAGGACTGCTGCTTGTTATGCTTAGTATTAGCAGAAAATAATGTTCACCTCTACTACTGAATTTTTGGTCACGTACCTAAAACTATGCTCATGAGAGCCAACCCTGTTGAACCTTTTAAAAGTTTCGTTAAAATACAGAAAAGTAGCGAAGTTTTTCTCACAGTTTTAAGATAAAGACAATCTGATTTTCAAGTTCCATCGCTGCAGTTTTCAGGAACCACATTTAAGGTTTATCTCAAGCGTCCATCTGCTTCATTTAGATACGGGTTCAATTACCGTAATCTTATAGACATTTTTTTTTTTCGCCCATTCCTTCTTTGAATGACGTAGGTGATTTTGTAGCTTGTAAATTGCGGTATCAGCTGATTCTGGCAGATAGACATTTTTGATTTCTTTCAAACAAAAACAATTCATTCCTCCTATTAATCCCTCGACAGAGATACTGTTGTTGTTATTTTTACTCAGCTCTTCCTAAATATTGCTATAACTGATTAAAAGCAGGGTTTTCAGAAAGAATTCTGGCAATGTAAGGTAGAAATTAACTTTCTTGAAAATTAATTAATATGACTTAATTAGTAGTTGTCAGGATGTTTTGCTATCGCGTCAAAATTTGAAACAGTTTATAAGTATAAACGTTTTAGAAGTCAAAACAGACACTTTATCTTGTCATCTGCCCGTCCATTATGACATCAGATAGCAAGCAATTTGATTTAAAATAACGAAATTTAGAATGTACTATTTTCATGTCAATTGGTTGAATTCTACTTAACTTGATGTCAAAACATAAAACTGTTCATCTGATTGTTTCAAAGGAGAAATTATAATTTATACGAAACAACATATTTTTTAACTAATAACCATTGCCCTAAAAGTTTGAGATTTTATACATTTTTTTATACATACTTGGTAAAACTACAACATCAAAAGCAGAATATTAACAATTACAGAATATGTTGGGTTTTTAAATATGGCAACATTTCTCCTTAGAAATTTCATATATTACACGTACAAGGAACGAAAATTCCGAAGATATCTATTAATTTTTGTAAATTTTTGGATATGATTTCTTCTCATGGCATAAACAACTTTAAATTCTATCAATAAACATGTATATTTTTTTCGAAAACTAAATCAAGATTTCTGAAATTTTGTATGTATCATGCTAGAACCCTAGCATTATTTATAATGCAGACCTAGGATGTATTGTTTACTATGAATATTCACCAAACCATGCATTTATTCATTCCAGACACAGAGATTTCACTTTATAATGCAGGCACTGTCTTGAAATTTTCTGGGAAAATTTGCTGGCAAATGAAACATTTTCACTGTAGTGTATTTGTAATCCATAAATATTCATTCCAACCGATTCCTTTACTGTTTTTGAATTTAAAGCTGGTCGTAGAGACATAGGAGGTATTTTAATATAGGTGACGGATTTGTTTTATTAACTTGCTTTTCATAAAACGCATGATATCATTTCATTTATACATACGAAATCTCAGCATAGTTTCACCCCGTCTAGTATCATCAAATGTACTGAAGGAATTGAAATCCAATACAAACCTTTTGGGAACAAGATATTTACCGCAACGAATAAAACGGAGAAATTATTAAAAACACTTAAATGTTAAAGTAAGGAACATGAATAATATGTAAAAAACAACAAAAACCTTTCTACTGTTTGTTTCTAGTTACTCTAAATTTCAGTTATTAGAGTTAATGTAACGTATTCTATGCTATAAAGTAACCTTAACATTTTGAAAACAATATTCACTTGAATGTTATTAATACTGGCTGAAAATATTGAACAATTTTTAAAAATCAGTAAAGAAAATCAAATAGTAAAAGAACTAAGAAATAAAATTGTGGAAATTGAGGTTTTTTACCAAATTATCATGGGCTGGCTTATAATAATCATACAGTTCTTCTCCAAAATATTCAAATTTATATCTCCATAACATTTCGAGCAAAGACAAAAAGCATGCTTTCAACATTGCTTCACAAGTAAATACAATTTTATTATTGAAATAGAAACATTCGGTGGCTTTTGAACACAAGATTAAACATAATCTGAAAATTAGAAATAATAATTATGCTTATAAATTTAAACTTTTTGTATACTTTATGCCTTTTATACTTTTCATAGAAAGTAAAGGTAGGAGTTGTTCAGGCAAAAGAAAAAAAATTAATCGGAACGAGGCATAAAATAAATCCTGAATTTTCCAATGATTTCTCATATAAAAAATAGGAATTATTTTATTATCTACGTAGGATACACTTTATATAAGTTTGTCGTAATGTCGATTTCAAATCAAATTCTAATTGAAATTAATTTTTAAAAAATTAAACAAACTTCAATAATAAAAGTAATCTGAAAGGACTTGTTATGGATTTCAATTGTAATAACAGATAAGACTATCTCTTTAATATATCTATCAATCTGCTCCTATGTAAGGAGATATGTTTGTATATACGCATACATGAAGTGTCTATTTTACGAGTCCTACATTCTAAGGTGTATGCATTTTCATTGAATCGTACTCTTATGTTCAATACACTTGCCTGTTCTCTCTCTGTACATATATATATATATATATATATATATATATATATATATATATATATATATATATATATATATATATATATATATATATATATATATATATATATATATATTCATAGTCATCTATGTAGTCTAAGTACACTACATATATTTCCGTTCTTTATGCCAACATTCAAGAAACGAAATATTCAATAGGTGAATATTGAATCAATTTCTACAAAATATAATTTTACTACAATCCTATATAACAGCTATTACTAAACATTCTTTTAATTTTTTCTCGTTTTCTTCTTTTGAGGGTAAAAAAAAGCATTTACCTCATTTAATATCATTCTTTGTTCAAATTTTTCTTCATATAAACTGTCTTGAACTTTTTTCTTTAGAAATGTCTAAAGAATGAAAATGGCTTTTGTAATACACAATTAAATAGTTCAAAAATCTCAGAAGGACGTAGAATGTTACAAAGACAGAAAGTTTTATAAATTTAAGAAACAGATAAAATATTCCCCCAGAGTAATACTATTTAAAGTTTTAGCAGAAAATTTCAGTTGACAAAATTTTACTAGCTATCATAACCTTTGATCAAACAATTCAAGCTTTTACTGATCTCTTATATATGCGTATTCAAACATTTCTACCATCATAAGCATGTGAGTGTTTGTCAAAAATATATGCTGCAATACTAATATAGAAAAAATAATGTGCATAAACAGGAATATATATATTATAATACTTAGCTCAAAACTCTAACGTTTTTCTGTTACTTTTGATTCAATTCATAATTTTCATCATTTCTTTCACATGCCCTAAAAAACAAATAAATAGAGAGAAGTGTGATCCGCCAGCTGGGAGTGGGCCAGGAGAAACCCATATATATATATATATATATATATATATATATATATATATACAGTTGGTTCTCTGTTTAACGACTTTCAAGGGACCGTGAAAAATCATCCTTAAGTAGAGATCGTCCTTAAACAGAATTTGTGAAAAATAACATTCCCTTCACACTTTACAGGTTTAGGACTGTCAATATATTTCTAATATATTGGCGAGTTTAAAATGTTATTTTTATTATCACCATTATTTTATTCACAAAAAGTTATTTTAAATTACATTGAAAAAAAAGAGTACAAACAATACAATAAATTACGTTTTAAAAAATTCAAAAAGTGCTGATTGCTTCATTCGCCTTGTTTTCGTTAATCTCTTTTCCAGATTTTCTAAAATGTTAAATGAGTCACCTTCCATTTTCGATGTAATATAGCGTCGGAGAACATCTAGAGCAGAAATTGCATCTGTGTAAGACGGTGGCAGTGTCTCGTTTTCCGTGTCTCCAACTTCACCTTCTTCGTCTGACACTGTGTTTTCGTTTACAATATCTTAATAAATTTGTTCTACATTTCTGAAATCTGTTGTTAAAACATATTTATCACAATTGTAGAAATCTTGAATTGAAACATCCTCATCTTCAACAAGACTTCTCCATTCATCAAGGGTAATGTCATCTTCGTTGATTTCTACATCCGTACTTTGCAGTTCCATTACAAGGTATTTGTGAATTCCAGCAACTCGAAAGCAGTTTTTTATTGTGGATGAAGAAACTTCTTTCCATGCTGATGTTATCATGTGCATTGCTTCCAAGATTGTAAATTTTCTAATTTTTATACTGTCAGCCGAATTGCTTATTAATTTCCTAATTAAAGACTTTCTGTAGTATGTTTTCACACTGCGAATGATACCCAGGTCTAATGGCTACAACTTACTAGTGAAATTAGCTGGTAAGAAATGGATAGTAAATTTTTAAGTCCAGGGCTATATGGAGTATGTGCAGTGCATCGATCGATTAAAAGTAAAACTTTTCACTTTTCTCGATGCATTTTTGCATCAAATTTTCTAATCCAGTCAATAAAAATTTGTGATGTCATCCACGCTTTATTGTTATTGCGGTACTCACAAGATTTCCTGGTGATATTATTAAAACACCTTGGTTGCTTTGATTTGCCTATAACTAGTGGTGGAAATTTCTCAGATCCATCCGAATTAGTGCACAGTAAAACAGTCAATCGTTCCTTACTGTGTTTTCCACCAAAACACTTTTCGCCCATATACGTTAAGGTTTTATTAGGCACCATATTGTAGAATAGGCCCGTCTCATCTGCATTGAATATGTTCTTCTGATCATATCCATCTAATTTCCCCTTCAGCACTATTTTCCATTCATCCACTATTTTTTCATCTACGGAGCCACTTTCGCCAGATATGCTTTTAAATACAAGCCCGTATCTTTCTTTGAACTTTGTTAGCCAACCAGCCTAAGCCTGAAAATTTTCCAAACTTTTCTGCCAGAATAATAGCATTTTCTTTAAATATCACTCCGGAAATTGGAATGTTAGATGCTCTTGCTTGATGAAACCATTGCAGGACTGCCTTCTCAAACTCTTCTGATCGGCCACATTGAATTTTCTGCCGTTTGGATTTGGATCTCAAACCAAATTTTTGTGCTTCTTCAAGAATTTTCTCTTTGCTTGCTAAAATGCCTTTGAGAGTAGACTCGGGTAGCTGAAATTGTCTTGCGAATTGGACTTTTGTTATTCCAACACTTTCTTCCCAGTTTTCAATAATTTTCCCTTTTCCGTGTAGCGTAAGATGCTTTCGCTTTGATGCCATTTTGCTCTGCTCACCTCGTATTCGTACTGGAATGAGATCCTCCACCCAACCATGAATTGAGGCGGTGAAAAGCAAAGTGGTGTAAGTCAAAAGCGTTTTACTGCAAAAACTACAAAAATTCCACTATAAATTGAACAAATTATTATTCATAATAATAACTATAATATTGCAAACAATAATTATTTGCAATTCCACTATAAATTGAACATGGAGATTACATATTTGCCCTCAAATAAAAAAAGTTGAAAAAGTGATTTACACATCTTTGCCTTTCACTGCATCAATTCTCTATACATGAACACGTGCTTCCCAGAAGGAGTGAGAGAGGGGTGCTTTTGGACAGTTAGTAAATCACATGACAACATGGTAGGTACAATAGAGTGATTCCACACTCGCACTAAGAAATTCAATCCACCAGGGAAGAATGTTCGATCTTCCGAGAAACAGTAATCCCCCCCCCCTCCCCCGGTTTTTTCCACTGCAACAAGTCTATGATTGCAACGAACATAAAGGAAATTCCGGGTCTGTTTTTGAAACCAAACTCCCCCACAGAAAGTAACCCTCCAGTAGATAAAATGTTGAAGAAAAAGTTTATCATGTAAGAAAAAATCGTCGTTAAATAGAAACAAAACCGTCTTAAAATAGAATTTTTTTTCGTCGGAGGGACCGGGACCGGGAAATATCGTCTTTAAATAGAGATCGTCGCTAAGTAGAGCGTCGTTAAACGGAGAACCAACTGTATATATATATATATATATATATATGTGTGTGTGTGTGTGTATGTGTGTGTTACCGCCAAGGTCCGAAGTTGGCCAATTCGCAAAAAGACTAGCCACATCTAGAATTGGCCAAGTCACTTGCCGAAAACCTGAATTAATCGAGAATTGATTACTACTTTGGGGTTCCGTCGACCAATTCGCAATGCGCCCACAATCAATGACCAGTTCACGAATTGTTCAAGGAAAAGTAGCTAAAGTTAGATGTTTGCGGAACTGGATCTCGCAATTACGGGACTTGATCATAGCAGTTCTAACTCATTTTTATCACTGTGAAAATCCCTTTACTTTAGTCAAAGTAGGAAAAACTCACTTCAAAATTAGTACTTTTCTTGGGAAATTCACAAACTGGTCATTGACTGTCGGGTGCATTGCGAATGGGCCAGCCAAAGCCCAAAGGAGTAGTAAATTCTCGGTTATTCCAAACTTTGGCCAAGAGACTTGGCCAATGCTAGAAAAGGCCAGTCATTTCACGAATGCCAGACATTGAACATTGGCCGTAACTAACACACACACACACACACACATATATATATATATATATATATGTATATATATATATATATATATATATATATATATATATATATATATATATATATATATATATATATATAGTACGTACATACATACAGGTGGTTATCAAAATAATGGAAACACCTATCAATATTAGTGGTGTTTCTGAATGTGCTTCGTATTCCTTAAAAAACGAGTCTGGCCACCGGTATTTTTATATAATATAGTGCATGCATTATTCTACTATCAGGTAGCAGTAATGAAGCTAAGGGTATCGTGCTATTGGGGGGAACACCGAAAAATGTAAAATCTTGCAGACCTTGCGAAAAGGGCAAATTGTTGGAACGCGTTTAAGTTGGAGTATCTGTTACTGCAACACCCAGGCTAATGGGTTTTTTTTTTAGCTAAGGTATCGAAAGTCATGATAGCATACAGAGTGCACAGAAAAACATCCTTTGCCAATCAGATTAGTAGACGAAAGGGAGAGCTGAGTGAAATCAACGGACGAGGTATTGAAGCTCATTGTGACATGAAGAAAGAAAACAATTGCAACCAAAATGACCGAAGATCTCAATCTGCATCTACATGTTCTGGTATCAACCATTAGAGGTAGAAGGGAACTTCACAAACAAAGCATTTACGGAAGAGTAGCTATTCCCAAGCCACTTGTAATAGATGCCAATTCAAAATATCGTCCACAATGGTGCCACGAGCGCAAATCCTGGTCCAGTAATACGTCAAAAAACGGTATTTGGTCCAACGAATAATTTTTTACATTGTTCCTCGCAGCAGGACGTGCGTATGTCTAAAGAACACCTACACAAGCGTAAGATTCTGGCTGTCTCATCTCAACTGTCAGTCATGGAGGTAGATCTATCAGGGTTTGGGACTGCATCTCATGGTTTTCTTCGGTCCCTATTATAACCCTAAAAGGGAGATTGAATGGGAAGGACTATGTCAAAATTTTAGCTCACTAGGTCATCCTATGGTGCAAACATTGTTTCTTGCAGAAGATGGCGTTCTCCAGAATGATAATCCCCCTATACATACAGCTAAATCTATCAAGTATTGCTTTGAAGAGCATGAAAAAAAAAGTCAAATATCTTATCTTTCCCTGTACAATCCCCCGACCATATATCATCCAACCACCATGATCTGTATAAGCGGATAGAGCCAGGTATCGATATCTATCACAGCATCTCTACAGGAACTTTCATTATTTTTCCCTGAAGAATGGTATAATATATTCTTAACCACTCTTCATAACTTGTATAATCCAATTCTAAGGTGAATCAGGTGGTATTACATGACAAAGGTGATCCTGCGCAGTATTAATAAAGGTTTTCATGATAATTCTTAGTGTTTCCATTATTTTTATAACCACCTGTGTATATATATATATATATATATATATATATATGTGTGTGTGTGTGTGTGTGTGTACATACATGCTTACATATATATTACGAGTAGAGAACGGATATGATAGACGCTAAATAATAAAAGCATGAAGGTTGCGATGAGTTGGTTAGTTGCTGTTGTTTGACTGTGACTTGCGCAGACGGACCACCATCAGTTGAAATCTTATTTCAAAAGCTAAAAATACCCACATGCCAACTATGAAGTCGAATCAGCAGACTTTCTACCAAAGCGAGCGTCATCCAAAGATAATGAAACCCAAATCAAGACGTCAAAAATGATTAATAGATCTGATATAAACAGAGACAATCAAAGAACTGAAATGGTAAAATAAAGTCATTAATTTTCTTCAGCAATCTGCTAATAGGCACGAGTCTTGTATATCTGAGGAACTTTAAATTGAAATTTAGACGTGAATCCGAATGACCTCCGAGCTTTAAATATCGTTTCTTCCTTTAACTCTTTCATATCTTTAATCTAATAAGGCTAAAAGCAGTTTTACGACTCACACTGTATAAGTAAGCTGAACTTACGAATTCTAAATAATTTAAATGCAATGTAAAATTGTATACTATATAAATTATTCAGGACATAACTTATATACTGTATAGAATTTATCGCAGATTAGCATTAATTAGCATGTTAACCATTAGAACAGGTTCTCACCTAAGTTCTGGTAAACTGCTACCTGTCTTATTTTCATTCCCGCCGAAGCGCAGAGAACAGATTACGAGATGTACTTGTCGAGTTGTCAGAAGCTCTAGTAAATAGAAGGTAAACTTACGGTACGTATGTCAAAGATGACCCGCTAAACAATTTTGACGGTTTTTAGCTAGACTATTTTTAAAGTCATCTCTCATACAAAAACGTACCTTTATTTTCTGAAATGATCCTAACAAAAGGTAATATCAGATATAAGCTGAGATAATCTAGGACAGTAGTGCGCAATTTTTGTTCGACTGCGGCCCACTTTGTTTAAATAAAAAACCACTCGACCCAATGAAAATAGTTTGGTAGAAACCAAATTTTTAAAAAAATATCATGAAAATGTTAACAAAAAATAATAAAATAAAATAAATAAAGGGAAAAACAGAGAAAACTGTACATTTTGGGGATATATTCAATTTTCATAATAACAGTAAAAAAAAAAAAAAAAAAGTCTTGCTTACCATTTGCACTTGATTTTAGTAAAGCTGTTTGACCACCTTATAAAATATCATAACTTTTTTGACATATAAAAAATATAAATAAAAATATTAAAAATATGATAATTATAGAAAATAATTATAGAAAATTATTAATAATTATAGAAATTGAAATCCTTTTCAGTTGTATGATTCAATACAGCACATTTACATCATACTCTCCACGACCCATCCAATTTTTTTCACGGCCCCCAGTGGGTCATGACCCACAGTTGCACAAAACTGATCTAGGACATCATATGTATTACTCAAAGTAACTAAATTTGAGCTTCAGACAAAATACTTGGTATACATTATTCAACAGCAAAAATAACATTAATAATTTTTTTAATATTAAAGTTTTATTGATTATTGTTATAATACATATTAATCTTTCATGAAAAGTTTGTCGTTACCTATCAGCGTCTCCACAGAAATGCTCTTTTTAACAATTTTATCTTAAAGAAATGATTCGCCACCCCTGCTCTGCCTCATCCCAGAGATGTTCTTAACGTTTAGGTCATGAGTATGAGCCTATGGGCTGTCCTTTAAGCTTTTCCACATTCAAATTGCCAAACTACGAAACTAGGGACCTCCGTGATCAAGTTTGTTGTTGCACTAAAACTTGAAAAGGAATTATCAAAATCATATCTACTCAGAAGTGCGTTATTGTCAGAAACTAGTTGATTATATTAATATTAGCATACTTTGCTCAAAACTGTATTTTTTCTGTTACTTTTGATTCAACTTTTAATTTTCATTATTTCTTTCGCATGCCACAAAAAACGAATAAATAGAGACAATGGTGATCCGCTAGCTGAGAGTGGGCCAGAGGACACCCCGCTTGTGTGTATATATATATATATATATATATATATATATATATATATATATATATATATATATATATATATATATATATATATATATACAGTCGAACCTCCATATATCGAACTTCGAGATATCGAAATTTTCTATATATCGAACTCTTAGCAAATCTCCATGTTCATTACATAGAAAAATTATTTCTATATATCGAAAAAATCTCTATATATCGAAATTTTTTTCAAGACAAATTGGGAGATTTTATTCCTCTTTAGAATAAAATCTCCCAATTTTTGGCATTTGAAACAATACGTCGTGGACTTCAATTCGCGGAAAATGTTCCTGATTAAGTTTTTCGTGGACTGAATAAATAAGGACATTTCTTTGAACTTTCCGCAAATCTGGCTGTTCAGCAAGATATTCGTAGTTTTTTTTATAAGAATGTAACTGTGATCATTGTAACCACTGTCTGAATTATTGTTTTTTTTAAGATATGTAGTACTCAATAAATCTTTCATATTAATTCATTTTTTAGTTATTAACTTTCATTAATGGGATTCTCATATAAATTAGAAATGGAGTTTCGTATACGAAAATTAGCTTAAATTTCTTAGAAAATTATGATAAAGCTAATCTCAATTCTATACATCGAAATTTCTATACATCGATTTTTTTTCCGGCAATTTGCTACTTCGATATATGGAGGTTCGACTGTATATATATATATATATATATATATATATATATATATATATGTGTGTGTGTGTGTGTGTGTGTGTGTGTGTGTGTGTGTGTGTGTGTTAGTTAGTTAGTTACGGCCAAAGTCCGAAGTTGGTCAATTCGCGAAATGGCTGGCCACATCTAGAATTGGCCAAGTAACTTGGCCAAAACCTGAATTAATCGAGAATTGATGACTATCTCGGGCTTTTGTCAGCCAATTCACAATGCGCCCGCAATCATGGCCATTTCACGAAATGTCCAAGAAAAAGTAGCCAAAGTTAGATGGTTTTGCGGAACTGGACCACGTAATTACGGGACTTGATCATACCAGTTCTAACTCATATTATTATCACTGCGAAAATCCTTTTATTTTAGTCAAAGTAGAAAAAAATCACTTCAAAATCACAATGTGTGTCTGTACCCAGTTTTTAACGCCCACAGTATTAGAGCTATGTATGCTAAAGTGATAATTCTTACGCGTATGATATGTTATTCATACAGGATTTTCTACAGATATCCCTTGTGAATATTTAATGTGCGACACACGAGAGGAGCTCAGATGCATCTTCATATACAAGACACGCTTGCTTTAAACAAACTGCTATCAAGACTTCTCGTTAAGAACAAATGATATGTGTACTAAATTTAAAACCATAAATACAAAAAAACAATTTCACGCGAGAATTAATTAGAATGTGTTTACAAAAAGTAAAAGAAATGTCATTAGAAGTTAAAAATAAAAAATTTCTTCATGAGTGGGCTACTTTTTATCTTCCCCTTTTGAGAAAAATTTATCACACATCAAAAACGCCTACGTTCAAGAGTTTTTCGTAGCTACCGTGTATACGTTTTTTAGATGAAAACGCCCACGTCAAGGGGTTTGAGATATAAACTAATGACTAATCCTAAAATGAATGTTAAGTGAAACTTGGAAGGATCTGAGAATGTGAAGTTGTTTATTTCTTTAAAAAATTGTCAAATGCTCTAAGCTTGGTGAAAATCTTATTAAGGTACTAAAACTGCATTTACTAATAGCTTTATACGGTTTCGTTTCAACCAATTTTAATGACAAAGGCTAGAAGTGAAATCGGATGCCTTAGGAGGCGAAAATTTAGAGTTTTCAGGTTTTGAAGTAATTTATTTTAATAACAAAATCTATTACGGAACAACAGATTAAACTAATTCCGTAGCTTGGTTCTAAAACAGCCAATGTCAATTTTTTCAGATTTTGAGTTATTTATACCAAAAGTTTCCATTTTAGTAAATGTTTAATTCTAAAAAGGCCAAAATCAAATAACAAACAGAAAGGGATTATATTTTCATTATAATATCAACCAATGTCATTTAAGAGGCAGTAACTTTAGATTCCAAAAGGGCCAAAGGCATATGTTTTTTTATAAAATAATACCAGAGGAAATTTTTTTATAATAATAAAAATGTTTTTACACTAACAGTGAACAAGTAAAAAAATAATGATTTGACGCGTAGTATAAGAAAGATATAACATTCAGCAAAATGTTCAATATCTTTGAATGCCTTTTTCTCGAAACTAACAATTTTCAAATTGGCCCTTTTACAACCAAGCCATAGAATTATATAAAGAACAAAAATGTAATTTAAGGCAGATTATTTTCTGAATTACGTCATTACATAATAGCGATATCGGAAACCAAACTTGCTCATTAGAATTTACTACGGATTTGACTTTCATTACTACTTGTAATGCAATTGCTGTTACCACGTTCCATGCCTTTAAGAAATCTTTGACCATGGAAAGTTTTCGAGAGCATTGAAAAGTCTAATGGACACTTAATGACAGCAGAATGTTAGGGAAATTTGTAGAAAAGAAAAAGGATTACGAGTTGCAAATAGAATTTGTAGGATTTTAAGAAAAGTCGATGTTCTAAAGAGAAAACGTAGGGTGGCGATTTTGGATGAAACTGTACACCTGGTCCTAAAAGACCACGAGCATACGACACTAAACTTCCAAGTAAAGTCATTTTTGCAAGAAATATTGATATTGCTAACCAAAGATAATGCTGCAATAAGTTATATGCATTTAGATACGGATTAAAAGAAACAGTTCAATCGATGTATCTCTGTACTTCTTATACCAAATTCTCAAATTTTCCGTTTCTTTGTTTATTAATTTCATATAAAATCAGATTAAGTGGTCCATAAGTAGCCAAAAATATTTTTAACCCGATTTTTTTTCGTATTTAATTAACAACTCTCAGAGCAGAGGCATAATAATATACAAACAATTGGTATCAAAATACAGTAGATTACAAATGTAAATCTGACGTTTACCATGTTGAAATTCCTTTACAACCCTAGGGTTTTTTAGTCATAAAGATATTATTAGCACGTTTATCAGCTAGCAAAGGAGATTATTTAATTTGTTTTATTCTTAATGTATGTTTTTTAAAGGAATAATCAAAATTTACATGTTATTTGAAAATCCTTTTTTTATTGACCTTTTGGCTAAGATCAAATAAATAGTTAATTACTTATTAAAATATTATGAATTATGTACAGGATTAATTTTCAAAAATTAGTTTTAATTGTTACTAATTTTGTGTTATTTTTTCTTTCATTTCATGTGTGCGTTTCAAATGCAATTTTCTACATGATTCTACAAAAGGGAGGTAAGAATGCAAATACCTATTTTATTATTTTATTTATTATTTTATTAAATTCAAATTATATTCTGAAAAGGAATGTTATTATAAAAAAATATTAAAGATTTATAAAAGTTCTAAAAAGATACGTAGATATAGTAAAAAATTGCCTAGAGATACTATATAATAGTATTTTCATTACATGAAAGAGTAAAGTTAAACGCTATTCTTGGAATATTTTAATAACATCGAAGTAAAATTATTAATAAAATAGTAAACTGCACTAACCATATTTATATAACTATTACATTTACTCCAAAAGTGTCCGGAAATTAAAATACCTTTTAAAACTAACCCAAATTATATGAACGTATAAGAACCTTCTTTTTGACAACCGATTTTCCCCCCAACCTCTCGAAAATCACATATTTTTTTCAACTACAGGAACAACAGCGAAAGCAAGAAGAAAAAGCACGAAAGAAAGCCGAAGTTCGCAAACGGCTAGAGGAGGCTACAAAATCTAAAAAAGGCAAGAGAGGTTTTATGACACCAGAGAGGAAGAAGAAACTTCGAGTAAGAAGAACCTTTTACATAACATTTTGAGGTCGTAAGAATGTACAAGAGAATGATAGATCTCACGCTTTGTATCTATGCTATGTCTGTTTTAATTTGTGTTGTAGTATTTTGCAGCATGTCTTCTTTCTTTATTGCATTCTTTATTGCCTATTTGTTTCTTAGTCGTAAAAGAAATAAAGCAGCCCCATACGGTAACACTGAAACAAATCCAATTAATTCGCAAACCATTCTGATATTTTCATAATATGAACCACTCACCCGAAGTTTAACAAAAAGCAAAGTAAACTAGTTCAATTCTAATTTTCTGACAAGTTGAAATCAATATTTTTTTCTTTCCAATACCAAGGCATCAGAAAGAAATTGTTGGGAGATATTCACCTTTTGTTATTCACCGCGAATTTTCTCTGGCTAGTTGTTATGGGAACACCATTTAGTGAGCCAGCGCTGCTCCCGATGTGGGGGCAAAACAGTAACGACCAAGCCTTATTCGAGATGTTGAAATCAATACGTAAAACGACATCTCAAGCTTAACCAGGATATTGGTACTGATGGTGAAGCAAAAAATATGTACTGTCGTATGCCCCTTGCAGGGCAGAATGGGTCCGGCTCTGGTTTTAGCACATGCTATTGGGCACCCCAAGGGTCGAAGCCCGATTTCTGCCCTGGTGCCATCTCAAATTAGACCGAGCACTCCAAGGGGTGACATCCGGTGGGCTCGTACAATCCTCCTATCCCTACAAACCCCACAGAGGGACTTTCCGGCTTACATAATTAACATGCCCATACCCCGATTAAAGCCTGTTCACATTGCATCCGGGCTTAGTACGTTGGCTCCGAAATTGTTGACATGACATGTGTTTGGTTGATTTGACATATCACGTCTCAATAAATTGAGCTCTGTAATTGGTAAACTTTGTAACGCTACAGATTCGGCGTGAACAGGCCGTAAAACACGTGAGAATTTAGCGGCGCTTGTCGGCACCCTCAGTGCTGAATTTCGAGGCGATGTCCCGAGCCGATGCACTGTCAAAAATGCCTTTCATTTAAACTATTAATTTAACAATCAAAGAAGCTTAATTCACAACACAAAAGGTAATATCAGTTATTTATATATATATATATATATATATATATATATATATATATATATATATATATATATATATATATATATATATATATATATATATAACAGTTCCGTAACTGACTGACTAACATACAACGCACAGGCCAAACCGCTGGACCTAAAGGGCTGAAATTTTGCATGGCGATTCTTCTTATAGTGTAGGGGTGCACTAAGAGAGATTTTTTAAAAATTCTTCTTAGATTTTTTAAATTAAGTTTTAATCTGTTTTTGTAACATTCTTTAAAGTTTGCTGTTAAAATAATAATTTGAGGGTTATAAAATGTATATGACGAGAAACGATTCTAAAAATTCCTTTAAAAGGAAATCTTTTCAAATCTTTACCTCCATTTTCTGATTTTTGGTGAATTTTTAAAGATTAATTTTTAGAATTCAACTTATGAAATGCTGATCACGTGGTTTCTTTTCCTGGTACTTTAAATTAATTTATCGTCACGTGCATAACAATGAAATAGACAAAAAATTTTTTTTTTCTTGCTAGTGCGGCAACTATTGAACATTATCAAAAGAAATATTAAAATACAGTAAAAGATATGTTCCTCAAACTGTACTATATTCTTTATTATGTCCTATTAGATTTAATTTGAATATTTTCTTCGACATTATTTTGTCTATAAAAATTTCCCTTACGATTTTTTTATAAATATATTTATTTTGTTTTTTTTACATCAATTGCATACATTGATCGTTGTATTTATTATAAATGTATGCATATATTTATTTATTTTTAGCTTTAATTGCATACATTTACTGTTGTATTTAATTTAATGTACTCCGTAGCGATGTGCGGGTTTTCAACTAGTAGATATATATACACTGCTGGCCACCCAAATTGCAACACCAAGAAAGACAAGAGATATCACAACAAAATTTATTTTGTAGATAACATGTTGACCAGTATCAAATGATTAAATTTATAGACTTCTGTGAAGTGTGGTTACTGCCAAAATCAGTAGCCATAGTAGCCGCCATTGTTGGAGATCACCGCTGACACACGCCTCGGCATTGATTCAAAGAGACTTTGGATGAGTTCTTGGGGTACAGCAGACCAAGCAGCAGACCACACGTTGCCAAAGTTGATCTGCTGTGGCAGCTGGGGATGGAATCTGGGTCAATCGTAGAGCAACCATGGACCACATGTTTTCTATCGGCGAAAGATCCGGAGAGCGAGGCGGCCAGGGAAGCAATTCAATCTGGCGATTGACGAAGAACCGTTGGACAATGCGTGCCACGTGTAGTCGTGCATTATCCTGTTGAAATATGGCTGTGGGCAAGCCCTGAAGGTAAGGAAGGACAACTGGCTCCAACACCTCGGAGATGTAGCGCTGGCTGTTTAAAGTACCGGCAATGCGTACTAGAGGTGTGCGAGAGTGATATCCAATACCGCCCCATACCTTAATACCCGGTGCAGGACCAGTGTGGCGGTGCATAACGCAGCTGTTCAGCATCCTCTCTTCACGGTGTCTCCAGACTCGAATGCGACCATCGTGGTGTTGCAGACAGAAGCGTGACTCGTCAGTAAAGACAATTTCATTCCATTCTGCCGTCCACATCCTTCTGTCATCGTACCATTGGCGGCGGAGACGTTTGTAGTTCTGCGTCAAGAGTAGACAAAGCAATGGACGTCTCGCGGACAGTCCACTCTGCTGTTAACGGCGTCGAATGGTACGCGCAGACACTGGATGATGCGTTACAGACTGCATGTGCTGTGCTATGGTTCGTGATGTGACTGAGCGATCCGTCACTGCATTCGCACAATTTGCCTGTCATCACGTGAAGTGGTGCGCTGAGGTGGATGCGATCGAACATGCCGGTCCGTCGTACCCTCCTGCTTCCAACGATCACATATCCGCATTACAGTTGTTTGGTTTCGTCCAACACGGCTACCGATTTCCATGAAAGATATTCCACAATCACAGTAGGCCACTATCCTTCCTCTTTCGAACTCGGATACTTGATCAAAAGATGATCGCTGTTTTCGACGAGGCATAATTGATCGTTTTTTTTTGAAAAAAACACAATTGCCGAACTTGAAATCGTCGAAATCTCCAAGCCTGAAATAGCGCTTTGAATTGGCGCCACAGGCGCGCGTGATGTGCGTCTGCGCTGAAATTCTAATCATTTGCATATCTCACCTCCGCTAATGCATGTTGTAAATTTCATGTTATTTGCATGTTTCCTTCAGTGTGTTGCATTTACAGTGGCCAGTAGTGTACGTATATAAGAAATAAACATCGTTTCATTTTAAATGCTGATCATGTGGTTTCTTTCTTTTTGTGATACTTTAAACTAATTTTGCGTCACATGCATAACAACGGAATAGACAAAAAAAAATATTTTTTTCTTGCTGATGTGGCAGACGATTGGACATTAACCAAAAAAATATTAAAATACGGTAAAAGAAATGTTCCTCAAACTGTACTATAATCTTTAGTATGTTCTAACAGATTTAATTTGAATATTTTCTTCTTGATTATTTTGTCTATGAAAATATCTGTTACGATTTTTTTATAAATATATTTTTCGGTTTTTTTTTACATCAGTTGCATACATTGGTCGTTGTATTTATTATATATATATATATATATATATATATATATATATATTTATAAAAAATCGTAAGGGATATTTTTATAGACAAAATAATGTAGAAGAAAATATTCAAATTATATCTAATAGGACATACTAAAGAATAGCACAATTTGAGGAACATTTCTTTTACTGAATTTTAATATTTTTTTGGATAATGTCCAATCGTCTGCCGCATCAGCAGGAAAAAAATATTTTTTTTTGTCTATTTAGTTTTTATGCCCGTGACGATAAATTTTTTTAAAGTACCAGAAAAAGAAATCACGTGATCAGCATTTAATAAATTAAATTCTAAAAATTAATCTTTAAAAATCCACCAAAAATCAGAAAAGGGAGGTAAAGATTCGAAAATGATCTCATTTTAAAGGAATTTTTATGATCTTTCTCGTGATATTTTTTTATAACCCTCAAATTATTATTTTAAATGCAAACTTTAAAAAGTTACAAAAACAGCTTAAAAATTTAATGTAAAAAAATCTAAGAAGAATTTTTCAAAAATCTTTCTTAGTGCACCCCTACACTATAAAAAAAATCGCCATGCAAAATTTCAGCCCTCTAGGTCCAACGGTGTGGTCTGTGCGTTGTATGTCAGTCAGTCAATCAGTCAGTCAGTGAGTCAGTCAGTTACGAAACTGTTTTATATATATATATATATATATATATATATATTCTTTTTTTCCTTCTTCCAACATTTCTATATTGAATTTGCCATGGACTATTTGATAAGTTTTGTATTTCAGACACTTTTGCGGAAAAAAGCCGCGGAGGAATTAAAGCGCGAGCAAGAAAGGAAGGCAGAAGAAAGGAAGCGTATGATTACAGAGCGATGCGGGCAACCAAAGGATTTAGAAAGTGCTAATGAAGGTAATAGACCACGTAAATCCCTTTTCACATTATCGTAGCTCATTTCAGTAATTAAATCAAATAAAACATTCTCAGTGCATGTTGCATGTATAAATATATGCTTGAGTTAGAGTGAAAGATGAGTTCAGGCTTGGTCTTCAAGATCCGAGTTCATTTGATTTTGAGTTTGGGTGGGCCTGAACCTATTCGGGCTCGAAGTTTATTCTCTTGCAGATTCTGTACTCAAGCGAGATAGCGCTTCTAGGTGGTTTTGACTGCAAAGAAGCGTTTTTCATTCAATATGCAGTAAATTCCTAAATATTTCGATTTTTTTTAAAGCCCCATGTATTAATATATTTAAAATTCTTGAGTATATTCTATGTTCTAGAGGGTATAGAAAGCCCACTGCAATAAAAAGTTAAAGGAAATTGAAAGTTTTGGTACTTGTTTAACTTGTTTCATTTATTTCTTATTAGCCAATTACAAAGGCCATCTGATAGAATCGGGATTTGAATTCGCATCCCATAAACCTCAAGGTTAGAGGTCTAGCGACTGAACTACTGTATATGACTGAACTATATGAAATATAGCGACTGACAACATGAGGAGGTGTTATTTTTAACGCTTCATCCCATATTCTCCCCTTTCTTTGGGGGTCAGTGGCACAAAATACTGGTCCATACATATTTATTTTTTAATTCGACAATTCAACGAAGCAGATTTTTTCTACGGTATTTATTTGTCTTAACAATTGGACACCCCTATATCGACTTTCTGCGAGGACTAGGCCCAATACTTGGGGGCGGTACTCTACCGGCTGATTTAGCCCGACAGTGAGAGGAAGAGTCCTTGTTTAAAGATTTCCCTCACACAATTTTACTAGCCAAATGTTAAGGCCGTGTAAAATAGAATTAGCAATAATGAGTATTCTTCTTCATGCTACTTGTTGAAAATTTATTGTTGTACAGCTCGAGAATATTTTTACCATAAACTGAAAGATATAACAAAATCCTACGAATTTTATTTCTCGCCCGACATTTCTGAATATTATTTTGTCTATTTCAGCTACACTGCAAGCAATTTGCAAAGAATACTATAAAAGAATTTGTGAATTGGAAGACGCAAATTTGATCTCGAATACGAAGTGGGGAAAAAAGATTTCGTGGTAAGCTGCCAAAAACTTGCCAAAACCTTGTAACGCAATTATGTCTGTAAAACGAAAATATTAATATTATTTTATTCTCTTATCAGTTATAATTTAAATTATCTATTTTTATCATTGTAAAAAATATCTAACTTCAAGGGGAGGAAATCCTTTAAAATAATATATATTATTCTACATAAAAAGCTCAAAGAAGTATCATGTTTAGTTGAATTAGCTGTGTACTTTGCTAAAATTTGAAAAATATGAAGTGTCATTCTAATGACAAAAAAAATTATTATAAATTGTTTCAAGTAAATTTTCTTTTTATCACTATTTAGATAATGAACTAGCTATTCAAGTGAATGACTTGAGGGGGAAATTGTAAGTATATTTTCAAAACTATTAACACCGATGTCCATGCTAGTTATAAATTACATTTCTAAGACTACTTACTGTTAAAAGCAAATCTTGTATCTGATGTTGTATGTGGTCGAGTGTGTGATCAAGAGGAAATTTTAGCTTTACTTGAGCTATTTAACGATAAAATTCGTAAAATATGTGAAAATAAATTACAAATATTTAAAATCAAAAACTTTTAATTCAAAATATTGCCTTTAATCAATATTATATGTATTATTTTAATGGTAAGAAAATAATCTAAATTTCTTTCTACATCTTTCTAAATGAGCTTAATTTTCTGATTAGAAGGTATCAAGCAACTGTAATTAAGAGTCCAGAAATCCCGGAAGTATCAATGTGTGTGCGCTTGATACAAAACTTCATCGAAATAAACCATGATCTATAATTACGTAAAAAAAATAGTGGTTATATATTTTTAAAAATCGTATCAACTCCAACAGATTTCTTCATGAAAGAAAAAATTCTTGGATATGTACCAGATTATAAAGATGAAATGCAGAAGGTAGTTCGCACTTTATGGAAACGATTTTGATAGTTACGTTTTATGTATAAATGCCGTATTTTTTGCGGCGGTTTGCTTCTATCTGATAGCCATGGTTCTTGGCAAAAGCTCTAGCTTGAATTTTCCCATGAAAGTAAACTTTTTCTTAGCACTGTCATACAATTTTACAACCATTCCTCTTGGACCGTTTAAAAAAGTCCGTTCAGTGATCTTGGATGCCGTTTTCCGTAAGGCTCGCTTTAATAAATTGAAAGCACAAATGTCCCTTGGAGAAGCGTCAGGTGATTTACAGGTATTTCATTAAATGGGATACACTTTATTCCTTTATCTGATTCTTTCTTTGCTAAATAAGCGGCAGGTGATTAAAGGGTGTGACTAGAGGCTTTGCGCATATGAAGCTGAATTTTATCAATGTCCATTCCATATAATACTGGATTTTTTTTTTCAAAAATTGGTTCTAAAATATTCTGCTGATATAGAGTGAATTAATTTTGGCTTTACTTGAAACTTTTTGGATTTTTAATTTGCCGTTGTAACAAAATCCAGAAACTATCATGAATCCCTGTGGTAACTTTTCTGTACACTTACGAGGCCATTTCGTACGGTCATCCCCGTCAGTTAAGCATAGAAAATTGATCTTTTTTATTTCAGTCACTTAAATACACCCATGCCTTATCGAGTGTTACCACAAATTTTCTTCTTCAGCAGCTAAATGTTTTCATATAATTTCTTACGATTTGTTTTTCTTTCAGCAATATGCTTTGGCAAAAAGCAGATGAACTTTAGATTTAAACATCTTTTTTTTAACTTCAAATCTTTATGAATGATTTTACTTACAGTGCCAGAAGACATTCCTAGTTTCGACGCAAATGATCTTTGAGTCGGCGGATTTTCTTTTAGGATCAGAGACTTCACTTTCTTGATATTTACCTGCGTTCGAACAATCTTAGGATGAGGTTTCACGGTCATGTTTTCATTTTTACTTTCAGTTAGACTTCTTTTCCCATTCATATTTAATATATTATAAATACCTTTTTTTGAAATGCCACAACCGCGATTTTTACACCACTTCATAATTTGTTGATACGAATATTTCTCCTCGGAAAGAGCAGTTACGTAACCTTCGAGCTATCTGTCAATTTTAGGAGCCACTTTCTAAATAAATTCTTTTATTTTACATTCCAATCAAAACAAAACAGTAGCATACGATTATTCTGAAGTTGCCAAATTTTATCTTAAAATGTAATCGACAAAAATAAATTACAAAATCGTTTCCATAAAGTGCGAACGACCTTCTGTATATCATAGTTATTAAAATTGTGTCGGGGGGATTTACATTCTTGTGCATATGAATTGTTAAACTTTCTGGAGTTCCTGTTCATTGGAATGCAGTTTTTGTCGCAGTCCATGAACTTGCGACTACATCTGTAGAGGTGCTTTATAACGATCACTGATACATGTTTATCAATTTTTTCAATACAACCGGCCCCAACTCGAAAGTTGAGCCCGGACCATATTAATTTCTGAGCAGACAGATGTACCGTTACACCTAGTGATTGCAATACCAGACCAAAAATACAATACCGGTATTCGGTATTTTTTCAAACTTTATGTCGGGAATTTTTCAAATAGATACAAAGCACAGTTGTTTCTTTGCCATATTAATTAGTTTTGCAAAAAAATGCATAAACTATAAATTATAAACAATTTTGTTATGTACAAATATAAAATAAAGGAATAAATATTATAATCAAACATTATTAATAATAGCTGTAAAATAATAATTTATAAATTAGAACCAAAAATATAAATAAAAAAAATCATTAAAGTATTACAATACAATGGATTAACAAAACATTTAGTATTATTATTGAGAAAACTAAATATCGCATAAAATTTTGTTGCAGAGTCTTATGTAATAACTATTATTAAAGAAAAAAAACTAATTTATTAACTGCGTATTTTTGAAATGTTATCGTGAAAAACATAATGCATCTGTTAAACTGTCATTAAGCAGGGAATGTATTTTTGCGCATAAATTACCTGCAGTTAAAAATACACTTTCTGCATCTACGATGGTTGGTGGTACTGTTAATAATGAGCTATATACTTACTCTAAATATTTGCCTCGAAGTCCTTCAACATTTCGGTCTCTCGTCTGACGGTTTTGAAGAAATCTAATTTTTTGTTACTTTTGTATCATTATTTGCAACAATTTTTTCATTATAGATAATACCCGTATTGAAATCACTAATCGGAACGAAAATGACACAGCAAATGATTAATGTTAGTACTGCAACATCAATGAAAAAAATACGTACTTCAAATAACAGTAGATGGCCAATAATTTAAGTCAAAACTTTTGATAAAAAATATTTATCATTTATAGTAATACCGGAATACCGATATTTATCCTTAGCAAAAACCGGTTTTACAAAATTGCAAAATAGCACGAAATACCGGTATTGAATCACTGGTACATCTCTAAGCTATAGCACTATCTTCATTAATAAGCTTCACATTCTGAATGTGAATAGCAAGTACAGAGGCTGTTCACACATTTTTAGACGATGTATATTGTATTCACAAAACTAAATTACATAAAATTCTTGTGTTTTAAATGTTCTATTTGACATCCCTTATTCTGAACTATCTTTCGACACCGCAGTTTCCAGGATATAATGCCTTTTGGAGGTGTCAGAAGAGGTATTCTACCCATTCCTCCTGAACAGCTTTCCAGAGTCCTGTAAGGGTTTTGGGACGACGTTTGGATAATGCAGATTTTAAAAGTCCGAAAGCACAAAAATCCATAGGTGATACATCGGGAGATTTAGTAGGGATATCAGTGAAGGGTATGGCCTTGATACCAGTTTTTTGTTCCATTTCTTTAGGAAATTTACAGTGGATTTTGATGTGTGATTGCTAGTTTTGTCCTGATGGAGTCTCACAGATTAATGGCACTGTGGGTGAAGCGATGGTATTTCATTCAGAAAAATTGGCGATAAAATATGTTCCTGATAGTATTTGGAGTTAATCTTGACATTTTTTCCACTCTCTTTATTTTTACTTGCCATTATAAGAAAAACCAGCAACAATCATGAATCCCTTAGAAAAACTTTCTTTCGATTCTTTGAACCATGTACTTAAATTTTTTTCTCCCCCTTTTATGATAATAAATGGCTCCTTTTTTTGTTGCAATCATTTAAATACACCCATGATTCATCTATTGTGACAATGGTTTTCCATTTTTCGTTGGATAAGTGTTTCTCATATAGAATTCTGCAGCGTGTCCTGCGTTCAGCGATATGATTTGGAAGAAGACGATGCACATTGCGTTTTTTCGCTTTCTTAAGATTTAAATCAATGTTTATCATTTTGTTTACAGTGGACACCGAGCATTTTAATGATTTTGCAACTGTCCTTTGACTAGGGGGATTTTCTTTTAACATTAAACAACGTACCTTTGGAATACTCGAAGATGTCCGTTTTTTTCCTTGGATACTTGTTTGGAATTTTTGTCCCACTTGAGGCTCCAATTTGGCTTTTCAAATAATTTTTTAAAGTCGTCTGGTATTGAAGAAGTATATATATTTTTTCCTTTCTTGTTGACGATATTACCTATCGACGCTTTAGATATCACAAAACCATGACTCTCACATCGTTTTTGGATAACGGAGTATGCATATTTCTCTTCGGAAGAGCTTAAATGTAGCCTTCGAACCACTGCTTTGTTAAAAACGCCATTTTGAATAAAAACAAAACTTTCAAGCCGCAGACGATAATTTTGACTTTTAAAAACATAGTAGAATTGCAATTATTTCTTTTGCAGCAAACGATTTTTTATTACCGCTTACCAAAATCGTCTAAAAAATGTGCGAACAGCCTCTGTATTACGATAACTAAAATATGTCATTTCTTCCTAGTGAATAAAAATAAATAAAATATGTCATTTCTTCCCACTGATATAAAGGAGGGGGGTGGCAGTCTAGGGAGAATGCTTCATATGTAATCTATGAAACAGAAAAATTTCATGAAAAACTTAGATTTAACATATTTATTTCATCCCGCTCGATCTAGGGTGAAAACTTACTGTGTTCAGTGTCGATAATCAACTGCTGAATAAGAGTTCAAGAATAAAAAAACAACATTAGCATGCAATTTTCGTTCATTTTTGGTTTGAGAACTGTAGATGCACATTCGGCTTTATGAACAAATATTTCATCAAATTATTTTTTTTTCAAACTAAAGGTTACATTCCATTTGTCTTTCTTATTATGAAAACAGAGCTTTTACTTTTTCATCATTTTTGATTATTTGGATGCATTATTAATTTTTAATAAACCTTTGATGATATTTTAACACTATTTATTTCCATTTGGAATGTATAGTTTATATTATTTTTATATAAATTTCTCTTTAATAAGAGTTACAGCCGAGAATAATGTTTAAATTTTTTAGCGTTAAACCGGCTTTGAAGAAGGTATCAAAATATGAAGGAAAGTAAGTATATGCATATGATTTTTAGCTTTTCAAATAACTTTTTTAAAGCCATCTGATATTGATTAAGTATATAATTTATTTCTTAATTTACTTCGAAACATCACGAAACAAACACACACATGCGCGCACACACACACACACACACACACACACACACACACACACACACATATATATATATATATATATATATATATATATATATATATATAATATATATATATATATATATATATATATATATATATATATATATATATATATATATATATATATTCCAGGGAAAGTTGCCAAAATCGTTCCAGATAAGAAAATTATGCATGATATGGAGAACCGGTATGTCTATTTAAGAAACTAATTTTACGATATCGTAGAATGTCATTTTATTTAAACTGCTTGAAACAGAAATTCGTATGTAAACATTTCTTGTTTACATACATGCACTAGTTTGAAATTGACCCAAAGGTACAATTTTGGGTCCAGTATTTAGGCAACCAGTATCCTAAATTGTACTGGTTGGTTTCCAAAATCGTACCTGTTTTTGGTTTCGAAATAATTATTCCTAATTACTGAAGAAATTGTGCATTTATGAAAAATGAAGTACATTTAAGACAATAATAAAGTTTGATTTCTTTGATACTCCTCTGTATCCAAATGATTCTACTCATGTATCCAAATTTTACATCCCAAACACTGAATCATGTTTTCGAGATGATTTCTCCACATAAAAATCAGAACCATTCACCTGCATCTGTTGATACATTATATTACTCTTGTTGAAGCCTTATTAGTAATATACCTTTGCGATTTTCTTTTGTTTTGATTTTAATAATTGGGTTTGTTTTTCTAATCTTCCAACTTATCCAGATAATCCCTACTGGTGAACAACGTTGCTTTTTAAGTAGTTCTTGGTTTATGAGGTAATGGGGGAAGTGGAGAAATTTTCTTATTATGCATTTTTAAAACAGAATTTGAATTAGCAACTTTGTTTTCAGAAGAAGTACCAAGTTGTTACATACCGTAGATTGGGGTTACTTGGACCCAAAGAGTGAAGATTTTTGTACATTTCTTACCCAATGATAGCCTTAAAAACAAATTTGCGCTGATAACCTGATTTGAACAACCTATTTAAAGATTCCTCAGGATTTTAGGTATTTTTCAAACCAAAATTTTAATTATATATGTATTTAATAAATTATTCAAATTTGAGTTCAAGTAACCCCCTGATTGGGGTTACTTGGACCCAACCGATATTTTACATGAAATATACAATTCAAATAGGTAGTGGGCTCAAGTAGCACCTAGGATTTTGAAATAAAAATAGAGGCTAATGTATGAAAAACTTATTTTACATTAAAACAGAAAACAAACCTTTTTTTATTGCAAATCTGATTGTTAAGAGTGGATGAGTCTTCAAAACTAATTTTACCCAGTCCACGCCCAGGGAGTTAGTTTGGAAACATTTCACTGATCTTCCATGCATTGCAAGGTAAGACTTGACAATAAATTGGAAGTCCAGTTCGTCTACGGGAAATCCAAAATCACAAATTTTGTCTAAATGACTGGCACAGGCCAACGCTTCTTTACTGATAAATATGATTGGATGTCCAGGTTTGTTCAATAAACCATTCTTGAATCTCCTTTTTATAGTGGCCCTACTAATTTTAATTCTCTGAGACATTTCTCCTGACCTCTCAGCATTTAAACATTCTCTAATTTTCAACTGTAAAATCCGCATACTTTCTGCTCCCAGAAGAGCTCTTGTAATTTTGGGGCTTTTTTGTATCAGACCTGCGAATTAATGCACATTAACCAGTTTAACTATTTAATAAAAGGAACCCGACATGAAGTAATGATATTAATTAATTTTGCAGTGAAATTTGAGAATATCTAATCAAAAATGTGACTAGGGGTTAATACGATCCAATTCCTTGCTTGGGTCCAAGTAACCCCATTTTTAGTTTATCAGCACACTAGTTAATACTTATAAATTTTACTGGGTTAATTGTTTCTCTATTCATCTAAAACTATTGTTATATTCTTAAAAACTGTATTTGAAATGTAAATTTATCCTTACCTAATGTGGGACTGTAGTGTGTAAAGAAGTGAAAGTGGAAGTTATAAGGTCACAAAAGTTCATGTTTTATCACAAAGCAGCATAACCTGAACTAAAAAAAGGCGGGAACAGCGGGAACATGGTAAATTGCCTCAGGACCTAGCTAATGCTCCTATCTATTGGTGAGATTGGGAATTATATCTATATTTTATTGATAAGAGACCTAGGTGTCATTTAAAACACTTTTTTGGTTTGGGTCCAAGTAACCCCCTAAGGTCCAAGTAGCCCCAACTTACGGTATATTTATTGTCAATGTCTTCTTTATCTCGTGTTTGTGATTTATTTAAAAGATAACTGGCCACAAAATCTGCATCACTAAAAACCAAATGATTGACTGGACAACAATCAAATAAAGTACCTATATAGTTTTAATTTATCAGTATTGGTCAGTTGCTTAAATCGTACTGGTACGATTTCGGAAATTACACAGCAGTACGATTTAAGCAACTCGTTGGCTTCTTAGAAATTGTGTCATTTAATCTAAAAATGAATTTTAACAAACTTTGTAGAAATGGCGTGAGTAATATAGTAATCTAAGCTGATATTCATATAAAAACAAATATAACTAAACCAATTTTTTAATAGATAGTGCTTATTTAACATTATTAAAATTTTACATCAGTCTTACCTGTTTTTTACAAGTCAATGGGGACAGAGAAAAAACGTGTTCTTACACCATATAGGTTATGTAGTAATATAAATGACTATTGACTAGATTTCGCCACAAATAAGAGAAAATTAGATGTGGTAGGATTTAAGAGACTGGTACGCATTTGGGAACTCTCCCATATATATATATATATATATATATATATATATATATGACACGGAACTTGTTTTGCTCCCGTGTTTTAAGATTATTAAAGCAGTCTTCATATTATTTAATAAGTTGGGCGAGTGGCAGGCAATGATTCAATCAAAAATCCATGATTACTTAATCCTTCTTTATTGCGTTCCTTAAACGAACCATGCTCCAGGTTAATATGTTTCACGTAGCCATTTTGTCTATTCCCCAGCACGCCGCCGCTAGCAACGAAATTCTCACTCAATCTACCGCCAAAATTCTCATTTCTCAGAGCTCCTGATGCACGGCGCATGTGCAGTCCTCATCCCTGGGCATCTGGAACCTCATTATTGCTGATCGTACATTTTAACTACACGCCAAAACCTTTACCCGTCTAAAAATAAATCCTCTCGCTAGAATTATTCGCTTTCCGCTCGAAGTGTCGCTTTTAAAGGATGATTTTCCCCACAGCAAAATAAGTGCTTTGTAAATGGATCTTATCTTTGTAAATGGATTGCTAGATTCTTATTATTTTAAACCCCGTTTCCCCGTACTTCTCAATTATATTTTGACAGCTCAGTTATGTTTTGACACACACACACACACACACACACACATATATATATATATATATATATATATATATATATATAGTCAACCACTAAATATCGAATTTGATCATTTCAAAAAACATAATTTTGAAAATATAATTATTTCCATTGTTGATATTATTAAATCACCCTCCGATAGGTTATTTTATGAAAATATATATGCAAAATCATAAAACTATTTTTCAATATGGCCTTAATCAAATTTATAAACAGAAAAATATTGTTAAGTTCAATTTACTGATGTGTCAGCTATTCCTATTTACCCCCAACAAATCGAAGAAATTAAGACAGCAAAAAGAACTAAAAGAAGTACAAATAATAATAAAAGTAAGACTTTTGAATGTAACATTTATAAAAATGCATTATTAAACTTTCAAGAAAGGTATATTAATGATTATCAATATAAAAAATTAAAAGCTTGGATATTCTCTATCGTTAAAAAACATATCATTAAGCTTTATCAACTATTTTTAAGTACTAAACTAAAGAATTATCATTTTCAGCATCTGGTATATGATTTACTATTAACACGAGCTAATCATTTAAAAATAAACTTATTTAAAAAATTTAATATTGCAAATAATACTTATTGTGTTCTTAACTTTACCAACCCTAAATTAAATAATATAAATTTCAATAGTATTTTTGATAAACTACATGATATATTTCCTCTAAAAGAATTAAAAATTAAACGTGCCTTTAAATATACACAGCCTATGGGTAGACATATTTAACTAATCAGGTATCAAAAAAATTTTCTCAATCTATCAATTTAAATTGTTTATGCCATCTGCCCAAATACAATAATTATGTTGACACAGCACATGGTCATGTAATAACAGGCAATTTGGAACTAGTTGATAATTTAACACTGCGTGAGTTGATGAATTTAAGAACTAAATATAGATTACCTAGTACTTTTAATAATAAAAAACTTATAAGTTTCTTAAATGCTGATTTGGATAAATTTATATATAAAATAGCTATTAATTATTCTATCCCAACAGAAGTCTTCAATCATTGGAAAATTAATTTACTTAAGCTTGTACATTCCAAAAACTACCTATTAATGGTAATTTTATTAAAATTTCCTATAAACACTTAAAAGAAGCTATAAAAAACTAAAGAATATTTTATAATAACTTATGTAGATAAAGCAGGCAACAATTCTGAAATTATTTGTAAAAAATATTTTGCCATGTGTTTAAAAAGACAGCTATACAATAGTGATCTATTTCAGCCTTTAAGAGAAACTACCTGTATTATTATTAAGAAAATTATTGCAAAATATAAACTTCTAGGTATAACAGCAGTTAACTATCGCTTTCCGTATATCCCTTTAGTTCCTAAGTTTCATAAAATACCTATTGCTTTTAGAGCAGTAACCTGTGGTCACAACATTTATGCTACTAAAGCAAGCGTTATATTATTAGATTTCCTTAAATTAATCTATAAAATAATATCTTCTGGTGCTTGTGGTATAATTGATAATAGCTTGAGTCCAGACTAATTAGAAAACTACAAACGTTAGATAATTGTAAATCAACTGTCACTTTTGATTTTAAAGATTTATTCAATAATATCAATATAAATGATTTAAATAGAGTAATAATAAAGTTAGTACAAAATAATTATCAATACTTAAGCAAAGAAATTAATCTATCTCATTTCAATAGGCTCTTAGATTTTGTTACTAAACATAATTGTATTATACACAATAATAGTATATACTTACAGACTAAAGGTGTACCACAAAGTGGAAATGATTCTAGTATGGTAGCCAATTTATACTTACATTATATTGAAGTTGATAATATAAATAATATTGATAATAGCAGTAACAAAATATTTAGATATATTGATGATATAATTGTAATTAATAAAAGTAATAATCATATAGCCTTAAATTTTTACTCTCATAATCTGGAGCTAAAAAAAGTAGCCAAAACAATATTAATGTAAACTTTTTAGACATTAACATTAAATTAAATTCAAATTGCAATTATACAATTGACTTATAAAAGATCAGATTATGATTTTAATATTATTAAATTTCAAAATTACCTAACTTGTTTACATAAATCTGTTTTTAAAAACATTATTGTAAATCAGCTAGTACGTATAAATTGGCTTTGTTCTAAGGCCAATAAGAATAAGCATATTTTAGACTTGTTCAATGTGCTAAAACGTAATTATTACCCCGATAGTCTTTCCAAGCACATAATTGGTTGTTTTAGATTTAATGAATAGCTTGTTCTGTTGCAATTAATTAGTAGTACAAACTAATAAGATTAATAAGAGTAAATAACTACTAAAAATTAAAATAAATAAATAATAATTAAATTCTTAAGTAAAATAATATTAAATAATAAATAATAAAATAACTCTTAGACATAATAAAAAACTAAATTAAATTAGGTTAATATGTCCTATAACACAGTCCTCCTTAGTAAGTCTGCTTCTGTGTCTCCATTGGCTCCATGGTTGCAAGTTTTGTGACGTCAGTCTTCTTGCGGTTTCCTATTCTTAACTTTCACTTTGTCTAGCGCCAGGCTTGGCGTTCTTTGATTAAGTAACTAGTTATCCAATTCTTCTGTTTCTAATGGATTGTACGGGGTCTAAGTATGTTTATTGTTTAGATCATACTTATCAGAAGCAATCCATTGGTTTTTAGACAGTATCGGCACCGCTGATGACGAGATGCTGTCTAAAAAATATTTAATACTTACCTTTTCATGTTTTTAGTTCGTAGCTGCAAGTAGCTTTAGAGCTCATACTGATTTTTCACTTTCAACTTTGTCTTTATATATATATATATATATATATATATATATATATATATATATATATATATATATATATATATATACATATATATATATATATGTATATATATATGTATATATATACATGTATATATATATGTATATATATATGTATATGTATATATATGTATATATATATATATATGTATATATATATATATATATATATATATATATATATATATACATATATATATATATATATATATATATATATACATGTATTATATATATATATATATATATATATATATATATATATATATACATGTATATATATATATGTATATATATACATATATATATATATATATATATACAGTGCTGGCCCCTGTAAATGCAACACCCTGAAGGAAACATGCAAATAACATGAAATTTACAACATGCATTAGCGGAGGTGAGATATGCAAATGATTACAATTTCAGCGCAGACGCACATCACGCGCGCCTGTGGCGCCACTTCAAAGCGCTATTTAAGGCTTGGAAATTTCGACGATTTCAAGTTCGGCAATTGTGTTTTTCTTGTGGTTTTTTCAAAAAAAAAAACGATCAATTATGCCTCATCAAAAACAGCGATCATCTTTCGATCAAGTATCCGAGTTCGACAGAGGAAGGATAGTGGCCTACCGAGATTGTGGATTATCTTTCAGGGAAATCGGGAGTCGTGTTGGACGAAACCAAACAACTGTAATGCAGATATGTGATCGTTGGATGCAGGAGGGTACGACGGACCGGCGTGTTCGATCGCATCCACCTCAGCGCACCACTTCACGTGATGACAGGCAAATTGTGCACATGGCAGTGACGGATCGCTCAGTCACATCACGAACCAGAGCACAGCACATGCAGTCTGTAACGCATCATCCAGTGTCTGCGCGTACCATTCGACGCCGTTTACAGCAGAGTGGTCTGTCCGCAAGACGTCCATTGCTTTGTCTACCCTTGACACAGAACCACAGACGTCTCCGCCGCCAATGGTGCGATGACAGAAGGATGTGGACGGCAGAATGGAATGAAATTGTCTTTCTTCTGTCACGCTTGAGTCACGCTTCTGTCTGCAACACCACGATGGTCGCATTCGAGTCTGGAGACACCGTGAAAAGAGGATGCTGAACAGCTGCCTCTTTGGCGCTCTTTTGGAACAGCTGCTCTTTTGGAACAGCTGCCAGTGTGGCGGTTATGCACCGCCACACTGGTCCTGCACCGGGTATTATGGTATGGGGCGGTATTGGATATCACTCTCGCACACCTCTAGTACGCATTGCCGGTACTTTAAACAGCCAGCGCTACATCTCCGATGTGTTGGAGCCAGTTGTCCTTACCTTCAGGGCTTGCCCACAGCCATATTTCAACAGGATAATGCACGACCACACGTGGCACGCATTGTCCAACGGTTCTTCGTCAATCGCCAGATTGAATTGCTTCCCTGGCCGCCTCGCTCTCCGGATCTTTCGCCGATAGAAAACATGTGGTCCATGGTTGCTCTACGATTGACCCAGATTCCATCCCCAGCTGCCACAGCGATCAACTTTGGCAACGTGTGGAAGCTGCTTGGTCTGCTGTACCCCAAGAACTCATCCAAAGTCTCTTTGAATCAATGCCGAGGCGTGGGGCAGCGATGATCTCCAACAATGGCGGCTACTCTGGCTACTTATTTTGGCAGGAACCACACTTCACAGAAGTCTAGAAATTTAATCATTTGATACTTGGTCAACATGTTATCTACAAAATAAATGTTATTGTTATATTTCTTGTCTTTCTTGGTGTTGCAATTTGGGTGGCCAGCAGTATATATATATATATATATATATATATATATATATATATATATATATATATATATATCCTGGCATGGTTTGGGCCCGTTAATTCGTGTGGAAGAACGTCTGAATGCCAAAATGTATTTAAATATTGTCGCTAACCAGGTACATCCAATAATGATAACGGTTTACTCCACTGGAGATGATATTTCCAGGAGGACAATGCACCATGTCCTAAAGCTCACGTTGTCAACACATGGTTTGAAGAGCAGGACGTAGAACTTACCCTGCTGATTTGGCCCCGGAATCACCAGATATCAACCCAATTGGGAATTTGTGGGATGGTGTCTAAAGGGTCATCAGGCATGTGGAGCCAAAACCATCAAATCTTAGAGAACTGGGGAGTGCATTTCAACGTATGCAATCTCATAGTGTCGAAGCCAAAGAGAATCGAAGCAGTATTGAGAGCAAAAGGGGGGGCCCAACGATGTACTGAGTAGGCAATCATAATAAATTGGTTACTCAGTGTGTCAGCGCATGCATATATATATATATATATATATATATATATATATGTGTGTGTGTGTGTGTGTGTGTGTGTGTGTGTGTGTGAGGCTAAAAATATGGGGGGGGGGCGATCGCACGACCTTAAAACGGGATATTAGTTAGTAAAATATAGGATTAACAATTTAAAAGTCTGGGAGTTCAAATAAGCGGCATAGGGCATTGCAGTGAAAATAGAATTAGTGGGTTCGACTTGATTCAATTCCGAAGAACCACAGATTCTAAAGGGAAATTCCCCTTTCAATTAAATAATATTGGCGCATCTGTGGTTTAAGCGTCGAAGAGAAAGGAAATGCTGAGTTAGCAAAAAGATCATCCGACATGACGAAATGAATAAGTAATGAGCGTCGGTAGCGCATTATTAAAACTTAGGGACAAAGGAAATCTTCAGAGTCATGGATAACTAGGGAATGGAAAGGACGTGTGCTGTTAAGCGCACAGATTTAAATTGGGTGGGATATTGGGATATTAGTTTGATGGAGCTGAGTAATTAATTGGAAGTTAATAAATATGTTTGGGATCATCAATTGGACTATTTTATGGCGTGGTATCAACATAACACGGTTTGATGGAAATATTTAGAGGATAAGCGTCACCACCGGTTCACCGACTGCATCATGATTCCAAAGAGGTCGAAATTACGTAAATTGATCGGGCGTGAAGCACAAACGTCCGACATATATAAATAATAAACAAATGAAAGCAGCGATGTATTAAATTTAAAAGAAGGAAAACATTTTGGGTGAAATTATTACAATAAACTTCATTATATTTCTTAAGAAACAAACAAAAACAAAAACCTGACGTAATACAATTTTATATCCAAAAATCAGGATGTGATACGCTTCATTTATCATTTTTCCCTTCCTTTAGATTAGAGAAGATGAAAATGATTGCAAAAGGATCGGAAGTTGATTTTCGAGCAAACTTGAAAACGGTGAAATCAAACAAATTTAAACTGGAGGAAGAAGAAGAGGTAAGAAATAAATCTTATGTATCGTTCAAATTACACAGTCGCATTTCGAGTTAAACTGTAAAGTATACTTTGTGCCTGGAAAGAACAGCTGATTTTCGGATGTCTAGTCATTATGTCGAAACTAAATCAGCTGACTTAAAACTTTAAACTTTCACTGCGTGAATTGTAGAAAAAATACAGAGAGGCGAAACACTTGCGCATCAATAACCAGCTCTTTTGTTAGCATTGTTACAATTTGAACTTTGACGACATACAATAGTATTTCTCATTCACGACTTTTTCCGTTTCTTACGTTTTTCAAACCTCAGTTAATGAAATACTTTCGCAACATATTGTGATAACTAAACAATTATTTCATCTATTCATAAGGATGTTTTTAAGCCAGCTTATTGTGAGTCCAACATTTATCTTACGTTCCACTTATTTAAGGACACTTTTTCAAAGTATTCTACATAAGTGTTTGACATTAAATATAATAGTTGCAATGTGATAGTTTTTTTTCATATTAAGTTTTAAATGTTTAGATGGGTTTCCAAACTAACTCGTGTAAAGACATTAAAAAGGCCTACAGTTTACTTAGTTTTCTATCTAATTTAGCACACAATGATCAGATTTTGTTAATAATCCCATTTTAAATAAAGTAATGTCTCTAAATAGATTTGCTCAGAAAGCAATCATTATTATTCAATACACAATGGTATCGAGCATTTTTGTGCTAGATTCTTTGCAAATTCAAGGTCATAACAGTCTAAATACCTAGTCTCGAGTATTCATTTGGAAACTGAGAATGTAATATGAAGAGAAATATTTGTTTTTATCCTTAACAAAATTAAAACTTTGATGTATTTTTTTACAGATGAAAAAACAAGCTCCAGAATGGGCTACTAAATAAAAGAAGATTGCAAAAAATGTAACAAGAACAAAGTGTAACTGAATTTTCACAACGCATAAAAATTCAAAATTTCATTTCCTTTATATGTATTTCATTCAAAAAGAATGTTAATAAAACAATTGTAGAAACAATTTTTTTCATTCTTATACTTAAAAAAAGCCAAAAAAAAACCCCTCAAAACACAGAAGTACAAAATTACAATCCGTATGGTTTCTTTATGATTTTATTAACTTTTAGTAACTAAAAAATTCTTTACATATGCTAATTTTATACAACTGCGACTCTCTAAAGAATGTATATAACACAAGAATTATATAAAATTCGACGGCAAACCTTGTTGTTTAGTGTTCCCAAGCACTAATGGAAGCTAGAGACAAAAGAGTCCAGTAGAAATGGTAAGAACTAATGTACTTCAAACTCATGAATTACAAAAAAAAGTATGGACACAAATTCTTCACGAAATAAGCAATCGTACTAGGTGTCTACTGGGCAACAGATTTGAAAAATCATGCCCAAAAAGAAATTTTCATGACCAAAATCAGTGTTGCGCTACCGGTATAATCATTGAAATATCCAAATTCATCGATATTGCAGAATTTGAGCTATTGAAGACAAGAGTGGATGAAGGTGCTATTTCACAATTTTTGAAAATTCCCCTTCCCCCAAATCCCCATGGATGAAGGTGTTACATGTCTATATCTCATAGCATAATTGACTATCATTGATAAAACGTTTAGAACCATTATACTTATTAGATATTCAATGATGGTATGTGATACACTGCTGGCCACTGTAAATGCAACACCCTGAAGGAAACATGCAAATAACATGAAATTTACAACATGCATTAGCGGAGGTGAGATATGCAAATGATTACAATTTCAGCGCAGACGCACATCACGCGCGCCTGTGGCGCCACTTCAAAGCGCTATTTAAGGCTTGGAAATTTCGACGATTTCAAGTTCGGCAATTGTGTTTTTCTTGTGGTTTTTTCAAAAAAAAAACGATCAATTATGCCTCGTCAAAAACAGCGATCATCTTTCGATCAAGTATCCGAGTTCGACAGAGGAAGGATAGTGGCCTACCGAGATTGTGGATTATCTTTCAGGGAAATCGGGAGTCGTGTTGGACGAAACCAAACAACTGTAATGCGGATATGTGATCGTTGGATGCAGGAGGGTACGACGGACCGGCGTGTTCGATCGCATCCACCTCAGCGCACCACTTCACGTGATGACAGGCAAATTGTGCGCATGGCAGTGACGGATCGCTCAGTCACATCCCGAACCAGAGAACAGCACATGCAGTCTGTAACGCATCATCCAGTGTCTGCGCGTACCATTCGACGCCGTTTACAGCAGAGTGGTCTGTCCGCAAGACGTCCATTGCTTTGTCTACCCTTGACGCAGAACCACAGACGTCTCCGCCGCCAATGGTGCGATGACAGAAGGATGTGGACGACAGAATGGAATGAAATTGCCTTTACTGACGAGTCACGCTTCTGTCTGCAACACCACGATGGTCGCATTCGAGTCTGGAGACACCGTGAAAAGAGGATGCTGAACAGCTGCGTTATGCACCGCCACACTGGTCCTGCACCGGGTATTATGGTACGGGGCGGTATTGGATATCACTCTCGCACACCTCTAGTACGCATTGCCGGTACTTTAAACAGCCAGCGCTACATCTCCGAGGTGTTGGAGCCAGTTGTCCTTCCTTACCTTCAGGGCTTGCCCACAGCCATATTTCAACAGGATAATGCGCGACCACACGTGGCACGCATTGTCCAACGGTTCTTCGCAATCGCCAGATTGAATTGCTTCCCTGGCCGCCTCGCTCTCCGCATCTTTCGCCGATAGAAAACATGTGGTCCATGGTTGCTCTACGACTGACCCAGATTCCATCCCCAGCTGCCACAGCAGATCAACTTTGGCAACGTGTGGAAGCTGCTTGGTCTGCTGTACCCCAAGAACTCATCCAAAGTCTCTTTGAATCAATGCCGAGGCGTGGGGCAGCGGTGATCTCCAACAATGGCGGCTACTCTGGCTACTGATTTTGGCAGGAACCACACTTCACAGAAGTCTATAAATTTAATCATTTGATACTTGGTCAACATGTTATCTACAAAATAAATTTTGTTGTGATATCTCTTGTCTTTCTTGGTGTTGCAATTTGGGTGGCCAGCAGTGTAGATACATAACACTTTCATCCTCTCGTATAGTCAGTTATATACACGATCTTCTTAAACTACTTTAAAATGAGATTATTAAAACTAAAATTTGAATACGTTACACAAAAGCTATCTTAAATCTTGCATGTATGAATAACTTATGGTTTATTTTAACACAATATTGCGGAGTAGCCTACATTGAAAAGTAGACATCGGGGCTGGTTTTTGATTGATTGCTGAATTTTTGCCAAATTAGAAAAAAAAATTTGAACTTTTGATCTTTTTGCTTGCGATATTTCAAGATTATAGAGCAAAAAAAACAACACTAGACTAGAAACTTATGAAAACAACTACAAAAAATAAACAAATAAAATAAAATTAAGTATTTTAAGAAGCTACATAATTAATTTAGGATTCATTAACTTCTAGAAGAAAACAAAATTTTTCTCAACTATTCAACACATTGTAAAGCAAATCAGCAGTCTATGAAGTAACAGCATTCACTAATTGCTATAGATTTCTAATTAATGAAAATCTGATGTAAAGCTTAAATTTTCAAAATTTTACATTGAAATAAAATAAATAATGCTTCATACACATTTCCACGAACCGTATGTCAAATGGTTACGACCTACCAAAGGACGACTTAGATAGAATCAGACTTAATTTTTAGGATGTCGCTCTCATCAGCCACAATTGATCAGTCAACAAATTTTTCCGAAATATCACTGGAAACATTCCAATTCAAAGATAATTACTAATTAAGCATAAATGCATGTTAAAATCGTCCTAGGGAAAAAGACTTCCTGAAATTTTATTTCGTAAGATTTGTCCAACTCTATCGGCATAAGATCAGTCAGTTTCCGAACGCCAATTTCGCAAATACCACTTCATCGGAACGTTTTTGAAGATTTCAAATATAAACTCGTTACTAGTTGATTATCGGGTGGGTGGTTATGGGTAACCACAAACTTTTTCTTTCGATTTTCCAAGGGCATTGTTTCCTACCATTTAAGGCAGTGCATCAGTAGACCTCGATTAGAATGGTACTAAGAAAGTAAAAACTGAACAATCGACCAGGGGAAAACAATCTTATGGAGTGACGAAAAAAGGTTTACTTATTTCCAGTCCGATGGTAGTGTATTGGTCTGGAAATAGCGTGGAGAACACCTACTACCGTGGAGTGTAGTACCAACTGTGAAGATAGTAAAGGAGTTTTGGTCTGGGACGCTTTCTGCGATTACAGCCTTGGACCACTGGTGGTTGTTCTTACTATCAGGACGGGCGATCAGTGCCCTAGGGCAGTACTACGAAACTAGCGATTATCTCTATCAGAATGACAATGCCCCATGCCATACAAGGTTTTTTTTTTAGCCAATGTGGAGGCACTTGTCGTGAAGACATTCGCCTATAATAAACCGCAGTTTTGCGGGTCATTTTATTATGAGGGCACCATATAGGCGGACCAGCATTACCCCATATGAAGGGACGACACAAATGGCGGCATTTTAGTGGCGTGACGCCGGGATTCGATCCGAGCACCCTCAGCACCGAAAGCCAGAGCGCTGTACCACAAGGCCGCCACAGGTCCTCGCGCCACACAAGTGCACCTGCTATGCAGAGACTTGGGTGTAAAACGATTGTTGTGGGGAGCTCAGTCCTAATCGAGTATTTGTGGGGACGAATTGGAACGGCGACTGAGGTTCAGACCAACATGCCCGAGTTCAATAACTCAACTCGCATCGGCTTTGCAAGAAGAATGGGGGAAAATTCCATTCCTTTTTGGTTGTAGTCATTGCTTGAGTGGTTATCAAATCCAGTCAATCAGTCTAATTGATAGGGATATTATATTTGAAGACATTATGGAAGAAATATACAGAGTGAGAATTATTTACGAAAGCTAGTCACAACGGAGAGTGTAATAAGCGACTTGTTCAATCCGTATCCAATATGCTAAGTCACGCGCAGTTTGACTCCCCCACAAGAACAATGGAAAGTCAGTTTCTTTTGGCCAAAGTATCACAGACGAACGTGCCGCTATGTTGACAGCATATCAAAGGTTGAAGTTGATGACCGTCCAATGGGAAATAAGTGTGAAAGTGACTTTGTGTTACAACTTTAAAATAAAACAATTTAAAGAGAAAAAAATAGAAGTAGGTTGTTCTAGTATTAGAACCACCAGAATAAATAACGCGTACAAGATTACAAGAACACAACGGCAGATTGTGAAAAAGCCAAGTGCCCAGAATGCGTTGTGTCGTGCTCTTTCTAATCATTTAATTTTCGTTCACTAAACATCGGGGACCGTGGCAGTTCCTTCAACGCGAATTTTGCATAACCCAACCAAATGAAGGGAACTGCCAGAGCTATTTTGGAGGTGAGCTGCTTGCTCGGTGACGTAATATACAAGGTACCACAAGCTGATTCTCTCTCCCCCCCCCCCCCGCAACAACGAAATAAATGCTCGATATGTATGACCAGCAGCAGTGAAGAGTTCACAATCTGCTGGATCGCACAAACGGTTTGTAAAAAAAGAGGTAGCTAAACTGGTGATGAATATTTTCCTCCAGATTACATTACACATAAGCATAAGGGCCTGTTCACATAGAAGTCCGTTGCGTTAATAGCCCAGTCAAAATAGGTTTTATGGCTAAAAAAAATATGAAAGTTTAGAAAATTGGTGGAGATGTTTGTTTAGGCATGCTAATGAACATACTAAAAGTCCCCACCGATCAGACTTGAGCTTTCGCCGCCATCTTGGAAAATGTGTACACTTTTTTGGATTTTTGGAAATAACATTAAAAATATTGATTTTATAAAAAATAATTAAATGCAAAAATTAAAGAGCATTAAATTATGAACAAAAATCATTCATAACATTTTTTTATATGTCTAACAGGAACAAAGATAATTGACTTTGAAAAGAGCGCACTATCACACCTGTGACGCGCAAGCGCGGTTCGCCATCACGGTGGGGGGAAATACCCGCGCATGTGCATACCATAATTAGCCAAATTAGTTTTACACTAAATGGGAAGGTTTTTTGTATTTTTCAAATAACCAGGGAAATATTAACTTTACGTAAAAAAAGTTTATTTCAAAAATTAAAAAACATTAAATTATGTACAAAAACGGTTTTATACATTTTTGTCGTAAACCTAACAGGAACGAAGATATAGACTATAAAATGCGCGTTGATAATAGAGGTAGCTTTAAAGTCTCGTTGCAGGCGCTCTTCTTTGAATATCTAACCTCTCCCACATTTCGGCATTCTTTAAACACAAGAAAATAGACTTAATGTTTTTGGCTATGTAGATAATTAATCATTATTAATGTTATACATGAATGTAGTAAACTTGGGGGTATTCACAATCAGATTTCCATTGCGAATAATTGTTCAAGCTTACCTACTTTAGGATTTACGTGCTTTTTTCGGTACGGGATTCTCCCCTTCGTCAGGCATGTATAGATCGTCTATGGATCCGCTAGCATCGGCCCATTCATCAACTTCTTTCATTCGATCGTCATCATCAACAGGGGTGATGCCATTCTGACATACCCCCATTGCAATTATTGCAGGCCGTTGTGCAGTTGATGCCTGCTTTCCGACATCGGCATCTTACTCCATTGTCAGTCTTACAGTTGCAAAACACCATGTTTAAAACGGAATCGGGAGCTACTGCATCCATAGTTGTGATGGGCACAAGAATTTTTTCTTGACGCTTCCAGCCCCACAGGCAGTTGGGCCTTTCTTTTTCAGGTGCTCCAAAGTCTTCCTCATTTTAATTTCGATGGCTCGTATTTGAGTGTGTGCGTTTAAGGTTTCTTGCGATGGTGGTTCAGTAGCAAAATCTCGAAACAACTCACGGAGATTTTTACATTCCAAATCCGATATGTCCATGCCGTCAAAAATTATTTTTGCTAAAGCTGTTTGGGTCAATAAATGAGCTCGGACTGCCCTAGCATATGCATGGCCAGGCAACATTTTTTCTACTAACGTAGGTGCATAAATCAAAGTTAGTATTTCTTTCAACCCACTTCCATCCATTATGTACCCAATGCAGCCTAAGAATGACATTAAAAGATGGAATCCACCAAGCCTCACAATACAACTTCATAATAATGGATTGGATGTTGCTGCGACTATCTCTCGAGCTTAATATACAGTGGTTGGTCAAACATGAGTATGCAAGACTTTTGGTGCATTTTAACACACTGCTGGGCAGCAAATTTCAGCTCAGGGAAAATGGTGTCATACTTGCTTCGTGGTAAATTAACAAAAGGAAGGGGTATTACTTTGGTCTTTTCACAAGGCTGGTTTCTGGTTATATAATGGAAAATCCTTTCCATTCAGGTATCTGGGGAAGACCTAACCACTTAGCACACATCCAGGAGATATAGATGGTTTAGGGCAGTGGTAAATCTTCCGCTAAAGGATTAAGACATTCAAATCTTAGATAGTAATTGTTTGTAACCCAGGCCCTCGAAAATTTTCAAACGTTTCTAGAGGAATGATTCCCATTTTGCCTACGGTCGATGCGGATGTAAGTTCGGTTAATTTTTTTATCTTCGTCCCGGGTTCCACTGCTGACGCTGGAGTAAAACAAGTAATGCCCCCCATGCTATGAAACGTATTCAGGCCATCGATTGTCGACACATTGAAATCTGCATTGTCAAATACGAATTGGCAGAATGATCCCTCGCGCATTTGGGGTTGCGGATGATTTATGGCTGACATCTCAAGTGTTTAGGCTTCATAGTAAGAAGAACAAAATCCCAAATTCGAGAGCATTGTTATTAAATTCTTGGAACAGAACTTTTTGTACAAAAATAAATCAAGACCATTGAGCAGAGGAGACATAAATGATCGTGACCTTAGCGATAATGACGTGAGCTATTGAAATGACTTTTTTTTAATAATCAAGTGCTCCAAAAAAGATTTTGGGCTTTCTGGAATTCCCTTGTTCACATCTCTGAAAAAATTATCACTTGGAGGGTAGCAATGAGTGTCATAAACTGGTGTCTGGATATCTTCTTTTATTATGGCTGCAGCAGTTTGTACTATTCGTAGACGCTCCTCACGATGATTTCGTATCCTTTTGTCGTACCAAGAGTCTGATAAGACTTTCATTCCAGTATTACGTAAACATATGACAGTAACTTTTTTGGAGTTTGAAGCAAAAATAATGCCATCCCCGTATTTTTGTTTCAACTTATTTCTCAAAGTGATGTCGTCTGGAACTAGCCCTGTAATTTGAGATTTGGGTCAGGTAGTGAGAATTGACAGTCGTCATTATTATCAAGGAAGAAGGCTATTTCGTCTACAGCTGCTGAGGCGTAATCCGACTCAGGCCGCCCTCTCTTTCTGATTGGTGCAGTGTGTAGAAAAAAAGTCATGAAGTAATCTTGGTGATAATCGCATCAGCTGCAACTAAATCAGCAACGTTTATTATACGACACTGAACTTCCTCCTCCCCACTGGTCATGTCTATTCTCTGCAGCTTCAAGAACTTTGTGTTTCATTTCGAGACTCCTAACTTCGTATATAGTTCTTCGTCTGTCAGTTGTTTTTTTCTTTTGTCTTGCTTTGAATTCTTCGTCTATCACAAAAGAAACATTTTGTTCGAAAATCGAACTGAGGTAAAAAAGATCGTAAACTTACCGCGCGCTCTTCACTTTGGGATGTTGACGCGATTTCTGCATTTCTTTTTGAATCAACTTTTATATTTCCTGGTCTGGTGTAATTTATCCGACACAACGAATGAACCGAAACAGATTTTAAATGTTCCAACTGTTCATGCTTATTGTCTTTTCTTTGGACATTAGCTCTCTTTAAGCGTCCGATCCCCTTTTCTCCTACATTCACGAAATCATCATTTGACATTAATTTTTTACTTATTAAACAGTTCCGTATCAGCTATTGTTCACAGACGTACACGGAACGGTGACTAACTATTAACTGGCTAGGAAAATACTAGGGTAAGACCGATTTGGCGCCTTACGGTATGCACATGCATGTCTTCCAGTCATCGCGATGGGCACCCACGCATGCGCGTCCCTGGTGTAATAGTGCGCTCTTTCCAAAGTCAATTATCTTTGGTCGTGTTAGACTTAAAAATATATATGTTTTTTGTGCATTGTTTTTTGTAGAAGCTACCTCCATTATCAATGCGCATTTTATAGTCAATATCTTCGTTCCTGTTAGGTTTACGACAAAAATGTATAAAATCGTTTTTGTACATAATTTAATGTTTTTTAATTTTTGAAATAAACTTTTTTTAAGTAAAGTTAATATTTCCCTAGTTATTTGAAAAAATACAAAAACCTTCTCATTTAGTTTAAAACTAATTTGGATAATTATGGTATGCACATGCGCGGGTATCTCCCCCCCCCACCGCGATGGGGAACTGCTTCAAAGTCAATTATCTTTGTTCCTGTTAGACATATAAAAAAATGTTATGAATGATTTTTGTTCATAATTTAATGCTCTTTAATTTTTGTATTTAATTATTTTTTATAAAATCAATATTTTTAAAGATATTTCCAAAAAACCAAAAAAGTGTACACATTTTCCAAGATGGCGGCGAAAGCTCAAGTCTGATCGGTGGGGACTTTTAGTATGTTCATTAGCATGCCTAAACAAACATCTCCACCAAATTTCAAAACTTTCATATTTTTTTTAGCCATTCGTCAAATCGGGTCTATTTTGACTGGGGTATAAGGAAAAGATCAGAAAGGACCAGCAGGAGTAGCATATTTCAGAGTTTGAAAGAGGTCGTGTCATCGGATCGAAAGAAGCTAGTTGGGTAAATCGAAGAATTACTCGACATCTGGGTCGAAGCGATGCTGGCAAGAGTGGGTCAATAGCGGCAGATTGAAGTGTCAGGACGGCAGCGGTTGACCTAGGACCACATCAGAACGGGAAGACAGAGCGATTGTCAGATCAGCTGTCCCAGCACCGGATTCGTCGTTGTCAACCGTCCGACGCATGAACCGCAGACAAGTGTTCAGCGTGACCACTGACAGAGGAATCTATGTTCGCGCCGACCGTTACGCCGCTTTCCCCTCACACCTATATACCGCCAAGTCAGATTACAGTGGTGCTTAATTCTATAAACTTGGAACTGCGCTGACTTGAGATGTTTAGTCTTTAGTGGCGAGTCCAATTTCCAACGTGTCCTGACGACCAGGAGAGAGTGGGGATCCTGCCCTTACTATCGAACCCCATACAGGCCCACTACTGGTCTGGGGTGCCATTTCCTTTGATAGTCATTAGTGACACTTACAGCAGATGTACGTAGACTACATTCTGCGACAACCTTTGTTGCCGTACCTCTTGCGCCATTCCGGACTTACTTTTCAACAAGATAATGCCCGGTCGCATACGGCACGTGTTAATATGAATTGTCTTCAACCTTACCGAACAATTCCTTAGCCAACTAGGTCACCCGAGTCTCTCTCATAGAGCACATTTGGGACGTGATGGGAAGGCTATTGCAACTATCCCGGAATGTTGCCGATTTAGCCCGACAGTTGGAGACAATCCCACAGGATACCATCCGATAACTTTAACAGTTTATACCACGCCGGGTGAGCTTGCATCCAGGCCAGAGGTGGACCAACGCCGTATTGACTCTCACTTTGTAACGACAAAACTCTGGAATAAATCCTTCAATTGTTCTGAAGTTTTAAGTTTTTTATTCCGTACATGTTCTTCACATCCACCAATTTTTGTCGCAATCGGACTTCTTAGTGCGTTGATTTTTTTTTTTTTTTGTTATAGTGTGTAGTATACAAGAGAGAAAATTCTCCTGGGGACTTCCACAAACTGATAGCAATAGGAGACTAGCATTATGAACGAGTTTAGTTATCAAAACAAATTCATCACAAATTGTTAAAGCATTACAACTCTGCCATTACTGTCTCGACACATTACGTGAATTTAAACATTTGGGAGGTTACACATGGAATGGTTATACATGGAATAGAATTACGGGGGTGTTGGCAAGAGTTCAGATGCCACAATGATTTGAGGTTGAAGTAAAAGAATACTTAGTAAAGATATACATCTCGGTACCCAGCAGGTACAACTGCCCATGCTGAGAAGCCGATAAAAAGAGCGAAATCTAGGTCCATCGCTGCCGGTACGCTAGAGACATTACAACTAGAAAGCACATCTTAAGTTTCACAAAATTTTAGAGAAAATTATCCCGCGTGCCCACACACAAAGAAAATTGTGACATTTATGATTTTCATAATAGTTAACATTCCATTATCTTAATTGTACACAAAATTAAACTGCATAAAATTAAGAAAACTTTATTACAATCTACAGTTGTAGTGTGCAAACTTGTCATACTGTAACAATCTTGGATATATACATACATACATATAAACAAAAACTGAAGAACTATGTAACTTTACGAGCATGTTGAAATGACTTTTCTGGCCATTTTCATATAAAAAGTAACATAAAGGTTTATCTGCAATTTTGAAACAGAAATAGGACTGTCTCATCCAGGATGTCTTAAAAATAGTAGCTTTAGTACAATAAATTTTGAAATATAGCAAAAAATACAAGCTTCAATTTAGTTGCCTCAGATTACATTTCTGAAGATCAATACTAACTCACCCTTTGGGTAACTTATTTTATTCAGATCATATGATAAAAACAAGAAAATTTACAATATAATTGACATACAGCAAACTGAGATTACAGCACATACAAAATCACGAGTTTACAGAACTAAACAATATTTGAAATTAAGTGAAGAACATCTTGTGCATCATTAAGTCAAGAAAAATTGTCCCACTGAAACTGTAGTGGGTATAAGTCACAACCTGGTAATTTATATAAAATCTCCATTAATCTATGTATCACAACAAATACTTTGAAAAGGCAACTTGGGAGGGGAAACTTGTTCCAGTGACACTTAATATATTCATAGTGCCTAGAACCCATAGCAGCAAAGAATATGCCCAGCTTCTCAAAGTCTTAACTGGGTACATTCTTTACCCCTTTTGCTTTTGCATCACAAATCTTGACAGCAAAAATAATAAAGTCTTGATTTTGGGGTATTAATGTTTAATTTTTTTCCTTTTTTGGCAATGAAAAAACCCTGAAAAACTGCACATTGTGCATGACAAACAGTAGTGAAGAGTTTAGAAGAGCCTTGTGTCCAGGAGGGGTATTGCCTGATCCCATTAACTTGGACGGGTGCCATTTTTGAGTGACTTGATCAAGCTCAGACACAACTACCACTGTCAATAGAAAATCGCCGACTACTTGAGAAAGCAATATCCCAAGAATAAATGACACTTTAACATTCTGCAATGGGAAATAATACATTGATAACAAAGAAGCCATTTTGTAACAGTATGAAACTGTATGCAAAGTTTTAAACTGCATTCTTTAGCTCTTGAAATAAATCTTATTTGCTACATAATAAATTTTTTCTTCATAAATTTCAGGCAAATCACACTTTCTCTTGGTGCTACAATTTCAGTTCAACTCAGCAGATATAAAGACACTTGTTACAAATTCACCAAAAGATTATTCTCTAAGAACAAGATTTTGAAAGAGTTTCAGTCTTACTCAAAATGTAGCAAGATACCTATGAAAGTTGGCATTCATATTTGAAGCAGAAAATAGACCTTGAATTGAGCCAGAAATTTCTACAAGCAATATTTACATATGCAAATATTACAAGCAATATTTGCAATATTTACTATTTGAAATCATTGTAGCAATCCTACAAATTCATAAAGACCCAACAGGAAGCAGTTCAGAACCAAAACTGGTACTCTTATGATTGGCAGCTGCCAAACTTTCAGAAAAATTTAAAATAGTTCATACCTCTGCAGTGAGCTATGTGCTACAATTGTAAGACAGACAAGTAACAAATATGTTCAGTAAGAACAAGCATATAACAATCATGTCTATGAAATCCTTACATATAAAATGTGACACTTGATGTCAGAAGGAAGTCCCAATAATAGAATCAGTTATGATGTGTGCTCAAGTTTTAGAAAGAGTGGAGAAGAGGAAATTTGGGTAAGTAATGAAAGCTACAATAGAGGAAGTTCATTTTAACAACTAGTCCTATTGTTATCAGCTAAATAAGAAACTAAAATGGTGTAGGCACCATTACACATTCTCACCAAGAAAGTAAAATCACAGAGCATGTTGCATCAATTCAGCATAAAGTGAAAAAAAAAAAAACATTGCCAAAAGGATCATTTGCAAAAGTAAAAAAGGTCTCAAAACCATTAAATAAGTTCTAAAACAGTTTCTGCACCAAATAGTAAGCAATTAAGTGTTTTCGAACATTTCATGCCAACACTATCAAGACTACAAATTTACATTAAAAAACAATCAAACTACACATAGGCAATCACTATGGATGTTAATGTTGTTGTATGTTAAGATCACTAACACAAGATTACATAAAAATGAAGTGATCACAATGAATTATGAAGATATTGCAGAATATTTACACACATTGAGGACTTCTGACTTGGAACAATCATAGTTTGCAGGTGTTAATATTTAAAATTGAAATTAATGAGCATGAGTTTTGATAGCAGATCTAGGCATGGCTGATTCAGCAATAACTAAAATATCCATTAATAGTTGCTAAAACTACAAAATTTGTTAAAAGCAGCCTTACAAAAAAAAAAAAAAAAAAAAATTAAACATTTTTTAAATATTACAGGCATGCCTTACAAAATTAAACTACAGAAAGATATACTAACACCCTTGCCTACACCTTGTATATGTAAAAAAGTCATAGATGCCAGGATTTTTCACATTATAGACAACATAACTGATTACACACAATAGCATGAATAAGAAGACTAGTTCCCCCTCATCATGATTTTAATGACTGCATATGCTATTAGCATGTGTGCATACACAGGCAAAATAATCAGTTTTTAAAGTTTACTATGGGAAGACAAATGATGACAATCTAATGAAAAATTACTTTATTGCTTCAAATAATTAAATACAATTTGAGATCACAACTTATTAAAGGCAGCAATATCAACACTTTGGACCTAAAAAAGAGCAAAAGATTCAAATTAGCATGTTTAATTGCAATTCCACAGTGATTACACAAACAAACAAAAAACTGAAAACGGATCGAAAATAAAATTAAAATCAGCTCTAGTCAACATACCAGGTCTTCAATATCACAAATTGTTTCTTGTAGCCAATCAACACTAACTTTTTCATCCTCAACAATTGCAACTATTTGAAGCTTCTTTATTCCATAAGCAAGAGGGACCAGCTTACCTATGGTAAAAGAATAAAGAATGAAGAAGTAATGCTGAACAAAGTAATACAATACAATAGTCTTACAGCAAAATTTTAAATATTAAAACAGGAAGGAAAATTAGGCACCATATGCTTCTTATGCATCCAATTAAATGACTTTTAAAAAGGAATAAATAAAATAAAATCAGTTCATTACAATATACTTACATACATACAAAAACCTTTTAAAATTTTCTGTAAACACTTGCAAATTCTACCTTCTAATAATAAATTACACTTATTCAGAAAAATTATTCCCAAGAAAAAATTTTCTGAAACTTTAACATAAATACACCCATTCCTCAAGTTATGCGACAGATATGTTCTGTGTTGAAGTGAAACTGTATAAATTGAATCCAAGGTAATCCTATAAAACTAGGAGATAGGTAACAAATACTCAAAAAGTGCATACAAGAGTGCATAGGATATATAAAAAATGGCAAGATATGGTACAGAAAAAAATGTGCAATTGAGGATTAAAAAATGATCAAAAAAGTTATTTATTTGTACATTTAGTTTATTTTGCAGAAACAAAAACACATATGAATTATTCTACTGAAATAAAAAGTACACATATATAAAAAAATTTATAAAATCAATTATTAAATCAATAATCATCCCACACCTACTGATAAATTTATACATGCATTATTGTAAAGCAGTGTTAATGGGAAATTCCTGCAAGAAAAATAAATTTTTTTTAAAACTGCATTAAACCAAAACAGCATAAATTGAGGGATGGGTGTAGTTTGAAAAACTATCTGCTTAGCTAGGCATTCATCTTTCTAAACATAAGTTTTCTGCCCCTCCGAAAAATACAGGGTAAATTTAATTGTACATACAAAAATAATGTTTTTTTTAAAAAGTTATTAATCATAGCTTGATTAAGCCATATTTTTTTTTTAAATAGGGAACATGACCTGGGTATAATTGAAAACTGCTGCTGTTATGTGTAAAAAATGTTCTTTAAATCATTACCATAACCTTAATATTACAACAAGTTACAATGAGTATTGAAGTTTTATTTTTCTGAATATACTTCTCAATTGCAATATGATATAATGGTGCAGTTTTGATGCAACTTTTCCAAAAGTATGTGTTTTTGAGCAAACTGGCATATAAATCATGAAACAGAACAGCTTGTATTAGGTGTAATATCACTGGATAAGTGTTCAAATCTTTAGTCCAGAAAATGACAAAGCTCAATTGATAAACAGCTTTCCAAAATACTTAATCACATGCTTATTCCCAAACAGTACAGCAAAATAAGAATCTAATGGCATAAAACACAATAAAATATTTATTTTATTGTACAGTGTAAAGAGAGAAATACAATCTTACTTGCTCCCCAAACTAAACCATCAGTTTGTACTGCCCTGACAGCTGTTTCCATAGCTTTCATGTCAGTTTCATCATCCCATGGTTTAACGTCAAGCACAACACTTGACTTGGCTACCAGAGCAGGTTCTGAAAATAAAGTTACAGCATTTATCAAAAACTGAAAAATCTGAATTTTTTAAAAATTTACAATACACCTAAACAAACATTTCAGTATAATGTATCTAGAACAAATAAAAGACAATATATGCACAAGTGCAATTAGAAAATACATACAGAACCTTTATACATGCAGCAAAACTATTTAAGCAGCAAATCAAAGTTTGAGATGAACATAAATCATCATTAGGATATGTATATAACATAAGAAATACACCCTCCAACAATTTTTTTAAAATAATTTTAACTGAATATTCTGCTTCATAATAGGAACATGTTTCAATAAAACTTTTCCCTGCAATACTATTTATTAAATGAAGGAGACAGGCAATTTTAAATTTAAAAAATACCTGTCATACAGTCTTATATAATCTTTTTATTCAAGTTAAAAATCCATACCACTAAATTCCTTACAAATAAAGTTTAATAGATCTTAGCTATTACAGTTTCCAAATAAACAAACTGAATGGTTTCTGTTATTTTTTCTAATCAAAATACAGAGGCTGTTCGCACATTTTTTAGACGATTTTGGTAAGTGGTAATAAAAAATCGTTTGCTGCAAAAGAAATAATTGCAATTGTACTATGTTTTAAAAGTCAAAATTATCGTCTGCGCCTTGAAGTTTTGTTTTTATTCAAAATGGCGTTTTTTACAAAGCAGTGGGTTCGAAGGCTACATTTATGCTCTTTCCAAAGAGAAATATACATACTCCGTTATCCAAAAACGATGTGAGAGTCATGGTTTTGTGATATCTAAAGCGTCGATAGGTAATATCGTCAACAAGAAAGGAAAAAAGTCAAATTGGAGCCTCAAGAGGGACAAAAATTCCAAACAAGTATCCAAGGAAAAAACGGACATCTTCGACTATTGCAAAGGTACGTTGTTTAATGTTAAAAGAAAATCTCCCTAGTCAAAGGACAGTTGCAAAATAATTAAAATGCTCGGTATCCACTGTAAACAAAATGATAAACGTTGATTTAAATCTTAAGAAAGCGAAAAAATGCAATGTGCATCGTCTTCTTCCAAATCATATCCCTGAATGCAGGACACGCTGCAGAATTCTATATGAGAAACACTTATCCAAAGAAAAATGGAAAACAATTGTCACAATAGATGAATCATGGGTGTATTTAAATGATTGCAACAAAAATAGAGCCATTTATTATCATAAAAGGGGAGAAAAAAATTTAAGTACATGGTTCAAAGAATCGAAAGAAAGTTTTTCTAAGGGATTCATGATTGTTGCTGGTTTTTCTTATAATGGCAAGTAAAAAATAAAGAGAGTGGAAAAAATGTCAAGATTAACTCCAAATACTAACAGGAACATAATTTATTTCCAATTTTTCTGAATGAAATACCATCGCTTTACCCACAGTGCCATCAATCTGTGAGACTCCATCAGGACAAAGCTAGCAGTCACACATCAAAATCCACTGTAAATTTCCTAAAAGAAATGGAACAAAAAACTGGTATCAAGGCCATACCCTTCACTGATATCCCTACTAAATCTCCCGATGTATCACCTATGGATTTTTGTGCTTTTGGACTTTTAAAATCTGCATTATCCAAACGTCATCCCAAAACCCTTACAGGACTCTGGAAAGCTGTTCAGGAGGAATGGGATAGAATACCTCTTCTGACACTTCAAAAGGCATTATTATCCTGGAAATTGCGGTGTCGAAAGATAGTTCAGAATAAGGGATGTCAAATAGAACATTTAAAACACAAGAATTTTATGTAATTTAGTTTTGTGAATACAATATACATCGTCTAAAAAATGTGTGAACAGCCTCTGTATAAGGCACTTAATGAGGATTATAAACCATTATTTTTAAGATTCCAGGATCTACCTAAAGAATTTTCTAAATCTTTTTATTCTGAAGATTATATAATATTCTACCAATGCAAACAGGACATTTACTTAGTGTTAGTAAATGTCATAACCTAATTTCATAAACCTGATATTAGTAAAAAACTCAACTTTTTATAAAAAGAAAAAAAAAATGTCCATCCAAAGAAAAATGATCATGTAAATGTGACACTTAAAATGCAAAATTCATTGAGAAATACCTTAGAAGTTTATATATATTTATATACCCAATGGTGACTGAATATGATGAGGTTTCTAGTAGTAAGTATTAACAAATTATTAACTTAAACTGTAGACTGTTTTTCATTTAAAACAAATTTAAGATAAATGCAAATTTCGCATTTGTCAGACTTTCTACCAAATTTCAGAAGGTCAATTTTATGACATTTTGAGAACTCTCTTGTGGAAAAAATAATTCAAATACGAAACCAAGAAAAGCAAAATCCATACACTGTAAAAATGAAATGCTGTTTCAGGGTGCAATGTTTCTAAGTAGCAAATTTACCTGTTATAAGTATCCCCTGCTTGTATCTTAAACATGCATTCGTACCCTTCTAGTTATACTTCCATTTTTGTAATATACCTAAAACAGAATGCATGCACTAATACTAAGCTACTCAGACAGTTTACCGACACAAACGCATGTTTAAGACATAAATATGGGATACCTCAAATAGGTAAATTCGCTAATCTAGAAACATTACACCCTGAAACAGAATTTAATTTTTACAGTGTAGATGTTTCTATAAAAGGAAAGGGCCGCAGCTCTAGATTATCTAGTCAGTTTGATAACCAATCTATTTTTTCTATGAATATCCTAGGTACATTATCTAAAGAGAAACACTCATTTTGATTCTACAACAGGATGGGACTGACCAACTTCATTGTTTAGACCAAAAGTAGCCAAGCATATAATAAGGCCGGGGGTGATGAGTGATTTGTGCTCAAATAATTTTTGGTCAAATTATGTGACCTACTGTACGCAATTAATTTTACTAGATAATAGTATATTTCTTAGAGTTTAAAAACATGAACAGAAAAATGCAGAACAGGGTTTAATTTTTTTGTGTCTGTTAATACTGACAACAGTATAATGCGTTAAATGTTTTGGGGCACAAAAGGTAGACATGGGTTGCTGAAGCCCTAACCATCGAGAACATGAAAGACCACATTATATATATATATATATATATATATATATATATATATATATATATATATATATATATATATATATACTTTTTGGAACAAAATTTGCATGCTTAAAAAAGAGAGAAAGAAACAAATACAGTTGGTTCTCTGTTTAACGACTTTCAAGGGACCGTGGAAAATAGTCCTTAAACAGAATTTGTGAAAAAATAACATTTCCCATAACACTTTACAGGTATAGGACTGTCAATATATTTCTTAATATATTGGCGTGTTTAAAAATGTTATTTTTATTATCATCATTATTTTATTCACAAAAAGTTATTTTAAATTACATTGAAAAAAAAAAAAAAGAGTACAAACAATACAATAAATTACGTTTTAAAAAATTCAAAAAGTGTTGATTGCTTCATTCGCCTTGTTTTCGTTATTCTCTTTTCCAGATTTTCTAAAATGTTAAATGAGTCACCTTCCATTTTCGATGTAATATAGCGTCGGAGAACATCTAGAGCAGAAATTGCATCTGTGTAAGACGATGGCAGTGTCTCATTTACCGTGTCTTCAACTTCACCTTCTTCGTCTGACACTGTGTTTTCGTTTACAATATCTTAATAAATTTGCTCTACATTTCTGAAATCTGTTGTTAAAACATATTTATCACAATTGTAGAAATCTTGAATTGAAACATTCTCATCTTCAACAAGACTTCTCCATTCTTCAGGGATAATGTCATCTTCGTTAATTTCTACATCCGTACTTTACAGTTCCACTACAAGTTATTTGTGAATTCCAGCAACGTGAAAGCAGTTTTTTTATTGTGAATGAAGAAACTTCTTTCCATGCTGATGTTATCATGTGCATTGCTTCCAAGATTGTAAATTTTCTAATTTTTATACTGTCAGCCGAATTGTTTATTAATTTCCTAATTAAAGACTTTCTGTAGTATGCTTTCACACTGCGAATGATACCCAGGTCTAATGGCTACAACTTGCTAGTGCAATTAGCTAGTAAGAAAAGGATAGTCAAATTTGTAAGTCCAGGGATATTTGGAGTATGTGCAGTGCATCGATCGATTGAAAGTAAAACTTTTCACTTTTCTCGATGCATTTTTGCATCAAATTTTCTAATCCAGTCAATAAAAATTTGTGATGTCATCCACGCTTTATTGTTATTGCGGTACTCACAAGGTTTCCTGGTAATATTCTTAAAACACCTTGGTTGCTTTGATTTGCCTATAACTAGTGGTGGAAATTTCTCAGATCCATCTGAATTAGTGCACAGTAAAACAGTCAATCGTTCCTTACTGTGTTTTCCACCAAAACACTTTTCGCCCATATACGTTAAGGTTTTATTAGGCACCATATTGTAGAATAGGCTCATCTCATCTGCATTGAATATGTTCTTCTCATCATATCCATCTAATTTCCCCTTCAGCACTATTTTCCATTCATCCACTATTTTTTCATCTACGGAGCCACTTTCGCCAGATATGCTTTTAAATACAAACCCGTATCTTTCTTTGAACTTTGTTAGCCAACCAGCCTAATCCTGAAAATTTTCCAAACTTTTCTGCCAGAATAATAGCATTTTCTTTAAATATCACTCCGGAAATTGGAATGTTAGATGCTCTTGCTTGATGAAACCATTGCAGGACTGCCTTCTCAAACTCTTGTGATCGGCCACATTGAATTTTCTGCCGTTTGGATTTGGATCTCAAACCAAATTTTTGTGCTGCTTCAAGAATTTTCTCTTTGCTTGCTAAAATGCCTTTGAGAGTAGACTCGGGTAGCTGAAATTGTCTTGCGAATTGGACTTTTGTTATTCCAACACTTTCTTCCCAGTTTTCAATAATTTTCCCTTTTTCGTGTAGCGTAAGATGCTTTCGCTTTGATGCCATTTTGCTCTGCTCACATCGTATTCGTACTGGAATGAGCTCCTACACCAAACTATGAATTCTCTAAACATGAACACGTGCTTCCCAGAAGGAGTGAGAGAGGGGTGCTTTTGGACAGTTCGTAAATCACATGACAACATGGTAGGTACAATAGAGTGATTCCACCCGCACTAAGAAATTCGATCTACCAGGGAAGAATATTCGATCTTCCAAGAAACAGTAATCCACCCCCCTCGTCCGGTTTTTTCCACTGCAACAAGTCTAATAGCGCATACAGATTGGTACAGAGTTCTCTGCCCGACTCCTGTCATCACATTAGTCACGGTAACATTAGACATGGTATTTAGAACCACCCCCATTCCAGCCTGCAAGGTTTCTTTGATGCGGTGTCTCCCCTGACCCCGCTCGACACCATTTGACCCCTCACCCTTTCTTTGATGGACCGCCAGAGGAGGCGATCCACACATAGTACAGAGTGAACATAAATCACTGGATTCCCCAAGACACAGGCAGAGAACGCTGCACCAATGTATATGCACCATATGATTGCAACAAACATAAAGGAAATTCCGGGTCTGTTTTTGAAACCAAACTCCCTCACAGAAAGCAACCCTCCAGTAGATAAAATGTTGAAGAAAAAGTTTTACCATAACTTATTTATTACCATAACTTTACTCATTTAGATTAAGCATATCCTTAAAGCACTTACTTTTGGCTTTTTTATTTGCATATGCCTGTAAACGTTCCTCTCTAAGCTTTGCAGCTTCTGCGTCTTCCTAAAAGTTGAAAATATAATGGTAAAATTTTCATGGTGAAGTTATTGCATTAAATGGTAACAGAAGAGAAAGATCATGACATGCATTTACGGCACATGTAGATACATTTATTCTCACCTCTTCTACTTTTATGTCATCTGATCCAAATAAATCTAGATCGTCGTCATCATCAGCAGCAGAAGACCCATTTTGTATGTTCTTTTTAGATTCCTCCTTTTGAGGAGCCTAAATTGAAATTGCTAAATATAACTCCAGTACACAGAACATATTCATTTTGATGCAAAAGTATCTACAACAATGAACTATAACTAGATTGTGAGTTTTCTTAGTTGATAAAGATTTTAAAAATAATTTATAGCTTTTAAAAATAATTTATAGCTCATTTTTTTTATCAAATTGAATGTTATAAATAGATAGCATTATAAATATCACACAATTTAAATTATATAATATGAAGAACTTTTAATCCAATCATACCAAAAACTGTTAGATATATGTGTTTCCAGAAGAAGAAGAAAAAAAAAAAGAAACTGTCACATGCCACTCCAGATGGCACCACTTATCTGAAGAACTTTTAATTCCCCCTCCCTTTTAGAAGAACCAATAGAAGGCACCTATTATTCAGGATTAATGTAATTTCACCTTTGTTCAGTGTTGCGTGCTGTTTTTTGTGTCATACTGTAGATATTAGTGTAAAATGTATATTAAAACTTAAATTTATATTATCTAGCCTCAGCTCTTTATTATCTAAATTATAATTGTCTACAACTTCAACACCCTGTTATGATGATGTGCTACACAGAATAAGGTAAGTGTACTTTTACCGTACTCTGATTTGAAAGAGATCATTTATCCAACAAAAATGAGCTGAGTTATTTTAAATTTAAGAAATGCATTTACAAAATCCATCATACTAACAAAGAAATAGAATTGGTTGAGAGTACTACGGTCATATTAAAATCAAACCCACAAACTCTGCTACTGAATGCCAATGCCCTAGACAGTTGGCAATTATCCAACATGAAACAACAAAGAAATAGAAAACAAGTAAATTATATAAGCTGGCTTCCTTAACAAAATAAAAATATAAATAACTAGCAATTTTACAGTTGCTCAACCATAGCTAGATTTATTTAATCAGTTTATCAGCAAAGCCTGGTACTATTTATACTGTTTAACACATACATAAAATACTCAAATACTATTACTTAAAATTAAATTTTATTTTCTACAAGTATAATTGCTGTAGCTTCTGTTAAATGTTTTTTGTTATCAGTCCACCTTATTAAAAAGATTTCATCGGGTAAAGTGTCATATTAGCTGTTTGGAAACAAAAGAAACCATAGCAAATCCTTAAGGCTGAAACCCTTCATAACAATAAGTTAATATATCCTGCTTACAACACCATACGACAAATTCTTTATAATTTTTTTAAACTGTTATCAATATTTCTAAATGCATATAACTTTTAAAGACTTCAAGTTTGAAAATTTGCACCCAAGACAACAAAGAACCCTTTTTATTGCTTAATAAACTTATTAACAAAAGAACTGAAGAGAAATGTCATTTCCACTTTAATTTTAAGCCTTTCACTTCTGAATATTGCACATTTTTTTTCATGTATTCAGAGCTACTGAAAAATGAAACTCTTTCTGAACAAGGACTTAAAACGGTGAGCATTTCCTGCCCATACTAAATGAGATCATTGTGGAAAGCACCACCCTTATATTTCTTTTATATCACATCATAGTGAATTCTTCAAAACTAATTGTTTTAGGTATGGATGCATAAATTTTTATTTTTTTGTGAGTAAACTGAGAAGGAATGAAAGTAAGAGCCAATAAAAAAGGAAAATAAAGAAAAAATTAAGAATAAGAAATGGATTTTCAAAATGTGGAAAAAGCAGTGAAATAAAGGAAATTATGGACCTGTAATTTACTGTCTAGCATAGTCAAGATGTAACATAAAAAATATTATAAATCACAAAACAAACTTTAAAACTAAATGGTTAACCCCCTGCCCCCAAAGGAATTAAATAGACTAATGAAGAAGCTTTTTCTCAACACTAGTCAAGAGTTTTATAATAAAGTCACTTGTTAAGGGTAAAATAAATAACACCATACAGAAGTTTGCAATTCTTGAATATTCTACTTTGTCATTTCATAAAAATAAAATCTGAATGGAATGAAAAAAAAAATTAACAAGCTTTACCTGAACTGTATCCTTAACTTGATTGTTTGGCTGTTTCATGAACTTTTCGACCAATGAAAGTTTGGATAATACATTTGCCATGTCAGTAGTTAGTTTTTCTAGCTCTGAAAGAAAAGTTATGTAACATGAGAAAAGTAGATATTCAGAACTCAACAAAACATTTGCAAGAAATCTAACTCCAAATTTCCGAAAATTAATAGTTTTTACATTCAAAGACAATATGAAAATTAAGAGACTTTGGAGGTCTAAACTTAAAATATTACAAGTAATTTTTTTTAATTATAAGACAACGTTTCATGTATTGAAGCAAGACAATGAGTAAAAAAGGCATGAATAGGTTTCATCTACTGATTATGCAGCAATGATGGTTAGTAAACTTTTATACAAAACTCAGACAATATCTAAAAATACAAAGCTAAAATATTAAACACTGTGTCAAGGGGTTGCCATGATTTAATTTATGATGCAGATATCTAACGATCAAAATTATTAAGCCAGTATTTCTATGCTTTCCACATACCATTAGACAAATAGAACTTTCATCTGCTCTGCTATCAACATTGACAGCAGAGCAGAACTGTCAATGACCAACTGTTTAGACCTTAAATCCTCTACATTGGTTAAAATATTCGTCTAATACCTCAATTATAAGCATTACATGGATTTAAATGCTATGAAATCACAGACCAAAAAACATTGGGCCAAGTCTATTCCTATTAGAATTGAACTGTCAAAAATATGGACTTGCTTACCTCTGCATTTATATACATATTAACTTCTCTACACAGTTTTATCTATTCCTAGCATCACAACTTAGAAATTTTTTTAATGAAATAAAAGGCATAGTGATTTCTTTAAAAGTAGAATTATATGAAGAATTTTTTTTAATTTCAAAACACCATCAACAGAAGAGCAGACATTAATACCTTGTTGAAGAAGCACATAAGGAAAAAAAAAATAAATCATTAAATTACTTCTATAACTGTAGATTAGAATTTTCATTCAAAGAATGTCATAAAGTAGTTCACTAATTAATTTAAAAATCAGAACATACTTTGTTTCATTAAATCTTGTTCTTTCTCAATATTTTCCAGTCGATTAAGCATAGTACATGAACCAGAATCAATTCCTGTATCTCCCTATAAAAATATAATTTGTGTTGATTAATGATACATATAATGCTACCAACACTTAGATGAAAACATATTTGCCCAGTTAACAAAATTACACAGTTCAATTTTTCTTATTTTGCATCATTACAAGAGATTGATAAAATATTACAAAAGATGACACAGTAGACATTTTATGAATATCAATAAATTTGTAAATAAAACTCTAAATGATTAAGTTTTTTGAGAAACTCATATTAATATTAATCGAATATGATTTATATTCTGTTAATATTATCACTTATTGGTTTAAATTATTAATCCACTGCCAAGGTCTACAGTTTGTACTTTACCTTAACAGAGTTGATTTCTTTGAAAATTCTATAAGTACTTCTAAATGCCAGAATTTGGATTAAGGCACACAAAGAAATTATAAAAAGTATACTAAAAACTACCCCAAAACTCATTTCTTAGACACACAAAAAGAAACTAAAGTGATCTACTTATACAAGTGGGAGTAGGACAAATTAAGAAAACACCAAGCATACGACAAAATACCTCTGTAAATACAGTCTAAAAAACAATGCATCATAAAATAGTGTGCTTGAACTCTACTGGAATGGAATAATACATCTTCTGAAGAGTGATTAATAGAATCAGAGAAGCTCAATGATATTTGAGAGTGTTGAATTTCAGGGGTGTGGGCCACGGAGATATTTTACATGCTACCAATTGCTTGGAGATTCCATATTCATAATATATGCATTTGGAAATGTGTTAATTTAATCTTCATACTCACCAAACTACACTTGAACAGTTGTAGTTGTATGAATAGGGAGAGCATCATCATTCTGGATACTTTCCTCCTACAGGAAAGAAAGTTTGTACAATGGGATGGACCTGGCTTCCGAAAATTTTCCCATAGCCCTTGCAATAATACCTTTATAAGGACAATAATGATGAGCTTGCAGAAGACCAAAAAGTTGCTGCCCATATGAGGCATGATTCACCATGGTTTTTAGTCAGAACAAATGAAATTTATCAACCATGTCTTCATATATGAACTAATTCTGTAGAGGGAAACAGAAAGAGGAGTCTTTCATTAGCACAAATGGCATATTTCTGATTATCAATAGTTTTAGAATATATGCACTCTGCCTGACTGAATTCCTCTCTGTAAATGCTGCAAGTGGCTTGGTAGATGTAGATCTACTTCAAGTATTGTTTACAAAGTGCCATATACACTTTTTAATCAGACACAGGATTCTGGGCATAGTTACATCAGCAGTTGTTGATTTCTAACATAATGTTCCAATGCCTTACTGTCCCTATCATAAGTAATTTCTGTTTCATGATTATGATTAGCATCAATGTTTCACTTTTGACTGTGTATGATGTAATTACTTTGAATAGGCCACTGACTTTAGGTTCTAGTTTGCAGGTTTGAATACTTTATTTGATGTAGTTTATAGTTTTTAGAATGGGCTTTAAACTGTATCTCTTAATCTGTTTAGGCCTTGTGAGGTCAAAGTCACACCAGAGCTCCTAACACCAACTGAGAGAGAGATGCCAATCCCGTTTAAGCTTCTTTAAGAGCCAAGTTATTCGGTTCCAGGCATTTTAGAGATTCTATATAGTTTACAGATATATCCCCCCCCCCCCAAAACTTATGAATGAAAAAAATGAAGCCTGTCAAGGTATTTGAATGTATACATGCAAGCATTATATATATGTACACATACTTTCATATTATAATCGATTAATCTGTTTTCAGACTAACAACTCACAAAGATTAAACTTTGTTCTTTGTTGCGTATATGCTGAAGCAGCATCAGTGATGGAAATTATCTAGTGCCATAGCCCATGGAAACCATCTTATTATAATCCAAAAGAATAAAAAATTAATACTGCATATAAGTAAATTGGCCCCTCTCTACCTCTCTTTCCAAATAAATAATTTTTACACACATGTTTTGGTCATGTCCAAACAATGAGACAGCCAGATAAAAAATTCACAGGAGGAAGCTCACAGGTCAGATTTGAGCCTAAACAACTATGATAATGCATGAAAAACTAGAATTTTTAGATATGGATTAGGAGTTAGCCCCAGAGCTCTTCCCTCTGCCAAAACATGCAGTTAGAACTACGAAATAATTTGGCTAGTCTAGAGCATACATTTTAAGACTTGTATTTTAGTTTTAGTTTTTTTTAAACAAGGACCTCTAAATGTTAAGAGATAGACTAAGCTGGAAAAAAACTGAACGTGGCACTTACAGTATTCTGCCCCCTGTCCACAGTAAAAAGGCATGTAATCTGTTTTCCTATTCTTTTTTTTCCATACTTGTGAATTTTGACTAGAAAAACCACAGTAATCATAAAATTTGCAGAAGAGTTGGCAAATTACTTTTGATTATGTATTCATGTACTAAGGGGGATTTGAATAAATTTTACCATGCCATCATAACAATCACAATCAACTGCAATGTGTTAAAGAGATGTTCCATAACAAAGTTTATTTCCTCCATTTCCATAAATGTTGCTTGCTAAGAAAAACTTTAAGAATACAATGTAAACAAACCGAGATTCGATCATAGGGGATCAAACAAGAAAATCAGCAAAAATTTCTTATGCTTTGTTGTTAAAACTACTGGTCACATATTGACCAACACACAAGGAAGATTTGACTTTAAATCAGATAATTCCTTTAGCAATGAATACGGGGAAGAAAAAAAACAAAACATATGGCATTAATGTATAATTCTTTCTCAATAATCAAAACTTTTCAGGTTTATAAAACTCCTTAAGATTTCAAAGGGTAATACATTAATTTTAAATTCAAATAGTCTCATTTCACAGAAAATAATCTTTTTTTTTTTTTTAAGTTTGCCACAAAGGTCACTGTTACACAATTTGTTTTCTTTTATCTAATGTTAAAAATTATTTCATTAAGTAAGCTTTTCTTATCAACAAAAACACATTCTTAGTAGATTTAAGATAGTTTTCTGACATAGATTATGCTCGTATCAATAATTTTCCATTTTGGGCCATTAATTGAAATAAAAAAAATCAATAAATTTTTTTTAAATAGACTCCATTAGACAAAAAAATAATTCTAGCTTAATTAAGTCTTCATTTAATTACAGATAGATACTTTTCACGCAAAATAATTGAACATATATAAACAATGAACTACAAAAAAAAAAATTACAGCACAAATCTGTGAACAATATAATAAATAATCTGTAAAATTAACGCATACACAACACAACTCTACTATAACAATACCTTGTATGCGTAATTTTAAATATCAACATAAATCTTCAGCTGATAAACTTTTTTATAATTTTGAACATTTTTCTTTAGATTGATGCAGTAGAGTTGCTCTGCATATACATATAACATTTCACTAAAAAACTATGTTAAAACCGAACATATTCACATAAAAAGGTAAAGAACAGCTAGGAAGGCAAGCAGAAGCACAAAACATTTACTCACTGATTTAAGAAAATTTTGTATTTTCTGACGAGCATATGCAATTTCACTAGCAAGTGAGGACTGTGTTCCCTGGCAGGAAGAAAATGGACAGGGATGTTATTTCATGCAACTGTTAAGTCAAACAGAACACTAATTAGCAATGCCACAAGCATCAGTATCTAAACTTTGATTAATGGTTAAAAGGGTAGTTATCAAAACCCAAATAAAATGTTTCAAAAATATGCATAATCCTAGAAAATAAGAACTAGTTTAAAATTTTCTAGGCTTCAAAACATCTATATAAATTATTAAACTGGCTTAACATCATCTTAAATGAAGGAATGAAGTATATAAACAAAAATTCCTTTAAATATTGATTCATTAAAACTAACATATTTTTAAAAATTCATTCTCATATTTCAAGCATGTGAAAACTGTATAAGATGAGAGGAGAAAAATCTATGTCAGTAGCAAGGAAGGAAAAAATGCTTTACAGCAGCAATTGAAGGTCAGACAGATTCTAGAAATTTTAGCTCCTTTTTTTTAAAGTCTCAACAAATTATAATTGGTGGCAAAAATCTCTTAAATGCCAATCAAAATGAGACCAATATGTATATAGAGCTTATCTATATATTTATTCATTTATTAAAAAATATTCACATTCCTTGCATATATGCCCCATAGTTATAAAAATATGATTAAAAATTCTACAGAATATTAAAAAAAATGTGCAGATTTTTGAAACTTTTTAGTATGGCTAAACAATTTCCTCATTAGTTACCATTAAATAAAAGCAGGAGCATCATTAAAACACCTCCACCTCATTACATACATCCAGGCATTCACACCAAAAAGCAAACAAAAGAATATCAAAATAACATTTATGTTAAATTAATATTCACTGACACAACCAATATTAGTATTGATGAATTCTATAATAAATCCTTCAAAAACTACTGTAACTAATCTAGATAGGGCATTTGCTTTATGAAATATCATGAGGGTCTCCAATAAACTCCATAACAATAAAAAAGTTTGAAGTCTATCTACACTCATTTAAACAGCAATCTGAAGAGAGAAATGAGAATGATAAAAAAAGTATCTATAAATTTGCATCATTTAAATCCATTGGCAGGCATAGCAGCTTGAAATATCTGTCCATTTTAATTCCTCTATCCTGATAACATGGAATATTTAAGTTGAAGGGGGGAAAAAGCATAAAACCATCCCTAAATTTATCAGAACCTTAAAGGATGTTATGGAAGCTGCTGATTCAGCAACATTTTACAGTATAAAGTTAATAACAAATCAATGAGTGAACGCCAAAGTCAAAATATTTCTAAAAAGCAGCAAGTACTCGTTTTCCCTTCAAGTGACAACTGGTGCTATTTTATTCCCATGATTCTCCCCCCCTCCAAATACAATAGGCACTTCTGTCTTTCGACATTTGCCTATTTATAACTACTAAATTGTTGGTTGCGTGTAATGGGAGCACCGTATAGGTGAACCAATATCCCTAGCTCTACCTAAACTTCGGCCGAGTATCCTCCAGGGGTGACGTTTGAGGGGGGGGGGGGGGGCTTGTACCATCCTTCCACCTCTATAAATCCCTTTGTTTGGCCTCACAAACATTTTAAAATTAAATTTAACCTATGATGTTGGTACCACCTAAACTCATTATAAAGAGTAGACTGACTCTCATAAACCCCTCTTCATATATATATATATTTTATTTTTGCAGCTTATAATGCTTTCCCATCAAGGACTCAGTGGCTAAGTGGTTATCGCATCGGACTGCGGAGTGAGAGGTCCCCGGTTCAAATCGCCGCACAAGTACTGTGGGCAATTTTAAACTTTAATTTCCTTTGTTCTGCTAATTATTGAAGTTCCTAGAATATTCTATAGTTTACTGGAACGGTATTCCAGAACAGTCTGTTAATGTATAAAAGAGCGAGTAACTCAGTTTGCTGGGCAGTTCCCGTCCTGTCAACCAACTGTTGAATGCTAAATAAAGAGCTCTGCGTTTCTGTTATTTGGGTACCTATCGATTCTATCGATACTAACGCCGTGACATTTTCTGGTGAAGGCACCAGGTACATTTAAGAAGTCGCCGTGGAAGCAACTACTGATTTATGCAGAAGTCGCCGCTTGCAAGGACTCTCGCTTGCTTACAGTCTTTACAACCCTGCTCCGGGAATAAGAAGAATGACTGATTCCGAGCCTGTGATCAATCAGAAATCTACCCTGCCTTCAGTTACCATGTATTCCACCCAGCAATTCCGGAACCCATCTGTCTTCCAAGGAGATCCAGGTCAGGATCCCAGCAAATGGCTAAAGGAATACGAGCGTGTGGCGAAATTCAACCAATGGGACGATAGTATTTGCCTGGCCAATGCATACTTCTTTTTGAGCAGTACAGCTGGGCAATGGTATGAAAACAATGCAGGAAAGTTGGACTTGTGGGATAAATTCAGCCAGCAGCTGATACAGGACTTTGGAGACTCTCAGCGCAACCTCCAAAAAGCCCGAAAAGAGCTAGAAAGTTGGGCACAGGTGCCCGGGGAGGGTACGCAGTCGTATATACAAAGCGTGCTTGGACTTTGTCACCAGGTGGACTCCAGTATGTCAGAAGACGACAAGGTATCCCATTTGATGAAAGGGGTTACGGAGGATATCTACCAAGCACTCCTAACAAAAGAAATTAAGTCCACCCAGAACTTTATCAAGTGGTGCCAGCATATAGAGGACATGAAGCTAAAGAGGGTAGGGTAGGGGGACGTAAATACAATCGTCTGCCCAACGTGATCCCAATGGCTGCCCTGGACGAGGAGCAAGACCTTGTCTCCTTAATAAGGTAAATTGTGCGGGAACAGGTACAACATGTATTGGCCTCTCAGATACAGTATCCTGAACTGCAGGTACAGACCATAGAAGACATTGTGAGGGATGAAGTGGAGAAGTCGTTAGCCCCTATCTGCAGACAGAGAGAGTGGACTGATGTGAAGCCCAGACGTCAGCCACCATATGCCGCAGTCGTGAGACCACCCAGACTTGTAGTTCAGTCTGAGCGGAAGACTAACGTATGGAGGACTGCTGACAACCAGCCTGTCTGTTTCCACTGCGGAAGACCCGGACAAGTAGTCCGCTACTGTCGAGAAAGAAGAGAAATCTTCAATGCTTACAGAACAGATTGTGGTAACACAGCCCAACGCATAATCTTCGAAAACACCACCGATGAATCCAGCCAAGCTTATGCAAGAAGTCCATCGCCTAACCCTAACCGAGGTTGATCACCTACTCACCACTTCAGATATATAAATATTTTACTTCGTAAGTTTTGCTAGAAACAAAATTGAAGTTCAGTGGATGCCGGTAGATAAAGTGCATTAAATTATACGTGAAATTGAAGTAGCAGGCATAAGTTTAAAAAAAACCAAAGTTTATTTAATCACTAAACTTCATAAAAACAAAAACTTGAAAAACATTATTACAACGAAGTAAAAATTGAAAAAGAACAAACGCAACCAGCTTGCAAAGCCGTCGGCAAGTAACTTACATTCGAACAAAAATTCGTCAACTACCCGGATCTAAGATTTGCACACACATGTTGCCAACTGTCCAACATCATCTTTAAACAAACGATTTATACCACTGCCATAATGACGTCATACCAAATTACGATCGCGGTCTGTACTACGTCACCACACCGGCGATATTATGAGTCGATGACGCTGAACAGAGACAAAGTATAAATATATATATTATTTTAGTATATGCAAACGACAGATCATAGCGTAGTCAACAAGCTTTCCGGCATCGAGAAAAATATGACACTCTTTCCTCTTCTTTACTGTCGAGAAAGAAGAGAAATCTTCCATGCTTACAGAGCAGATTGTGGTAACACAGCCCAACGCATAATCTTCGAAAACACCACCGATGAATCCAGCCAAGCCTATGCAAGAAGTCCATCGCCTAACCCTAACCGAGGTCGATCACCTACTCGCCGCTTCAGATATATAAATATTTTACTTCCTAAGTTTTGCTAGAAACAAAATGTTACCACATTACTGTTCATGTTTTAATTTTGAAGGCTGAAAATTGGCACCATATTAAAAATCACAAATTTCCTAATTATTAAAAAATAAAAATATATAAAAAAAGCCACCTTTGATCAATGGAGCACAAGACAAGAATAGTAAATATAAGTCAATTTGATAATAATAAAGCAAAATTTAATAAGCAGCATCTGATCTGTGCTTATATGCAAAGTGACAATGACCTAATTGTAATCTTCAAAGTATTTTTATTTAAAGACTGAGACAGAATTTATGAACACCATAAAATAATTTAGTAGTTCTTTCACACCTAAAAGACATCATAAGGGGTCCCAGACAACTTGAGTTGTCATTAAGAATTACCATCAATTACATTCTCTCCATAAATATATATGATTAAAATTTTAAGATTACAAGATAAAAGTTAAACCTTAAAAAAAAAAAAAAAAAAGAGATTATGATAAAAAATAACAAAGACCTCTATAGGAATTTTGTATCACCAGGTTTCTTTAGCCATGAAATCTGTGTTGTCAACAGACAGAACTGCTTAAAAATCTATACCATAGATTAACAAAAAGATCTGATTTTTCATAAACGAACAGCAGCTCTGCAAAACTTACACTTCAGTATATCACAAATGAAGGGAACTTAGTAAATAAACTCCGGTGAATCACTACCCCTAACGTTTAGAAAAGGAAAAAAAAAAAGGGATAAAGATAATTTACCATTAGTTCCCAAAGATTCCTTGATGAAATGCTAGCAGTTTGTGCTGGTTATGGAGACAAGGATCATACACCTTCAAAACTGACACACATTCTTAAGAGATATTTCTTTAAAAAAAAAATTAAAAAACACTCTTGCAAAAGTCCTGAGTTGAGTAAATATGAATTAAAAGCTTAAAAAGTGTCCTTATTTCCAAAAAATAACTTTCTGACAATTTCATATTTAATATCACACACATATACATACATACATATGTGCATGTATATAAATATATAAAACAAAAATTTGGAGGCAGGGATATATCTTTCAATATAAAGTGTGTAATTTCCAAAAATTATTCTTAAAAGTAAAGTTCTTTACACAAATGAAATTTAAGGTCTTAGAACAAGAGCCTTTGCAAACGGCAGGCATGGACATTTTTTTCCTCTAAGGGCAATGCTATATATCTACAAAAGTACTCTAAAAGATGGAGAGATTTTGTGTGTACTAAGCTTAACCGGGAGGGTGGGGGATAAAATGACAGATGAAAGTTTTTAGAAAGACTTATAGCCAAAAATTTTATAAAAATTGCTTTTTAAAATAAATTCAAATAAATCATAAATAAGATATTTAGTAAAACATTTCTTGTTGCATATCACATTTGCGTTTACATATAAAAAACTTAAAACTTCATTAATTAGAATATTTTTACAATATTTTATGCTCAAAATGTGGATCTATAAATAGTTCATTATCTTTAAATTCTTGAAATTTGGCCTTTTATTAATTTTCCTTTTGTTTTATGTTAGCAAGCATATCTTTATATGAAAAACTGAACCACAACAAACCAAACAAATGCCTTTTATAGCCCAATTAAAAGTCCCATCTTCCCTGAATCAATGTTTTTGTTTCACTATTTTTCATCACTTATTTTCACAAATCAAAGCTCAACTGAACAAGACCAACAATACAAATTAAAAAATAAATAATAAATACTTCAGAAAAAGAAAAAAAATGGCACAAATTAAGAGCTTCCAGCAATAGTTTGGAAAAATTTTTCTTCCTTCCCTGAATGACTCTCCACTGGAGATCCAACATTCAAATAAATACAAATGATATGTTCTATTTGAAAGTGATGATATCTATAACCTATAAAAGCCACAAACATCCCAAGGGATTTAGCATACATGCTTTGCTCACCTTTTTGCACAATAAACCTTTGAGGCATATACGCTATGTTTGTCCTCTTGCATTGAAAAATCCCTACAGTAGATGTACATCACTACAAAGGGTACCCTTTTGTTAACCCTTTGCAGTCGTATGTCTACTACCAGTTACCAAAGCAAAGAACCATTCTGATCATATATTAATTCAGACAAGCATGGCACCTGTGGATAAACAAAATACGACTGCAGAGGGTTTACGAACTAGACCAGGAGTGGGCAAATAGCAGACCACGGGCCACATGCGGCTTGCTTCAGATTTTTTTGTGGCCCACCAAGACAGCCAGAAAAACTGCCAAATTCAGCCAAAACCTCCAAGAGAGACAGAAAAACTGCCAATATTTTATTTTATTTATATATTTTTATGATACAATTTACACCTTTCCTGATATGCAAAGTTAACTAATAAAAGCAATAATTTTAAAAGTTGCGGCCCTCTGCTTCCACAAAGCAGCCCCCGAGCCAAAACAATTGCCCACCCCTGAACTAGAGAGTCCATTATCATCAGAAGTGACAATTATTGTTATAGCATAAATTTAAATAGCCTTAAATAGCATAAGCATTCGAATTAATAACAGCGTGAAGTATGCAATCAATATATACAAACTGAATTATAATAAAGAACCTTAGACAAATATAAAATGAGGATAATTATTTGAATATCATGGTGTAACTTTTTAAAAACTAAATTGATTAATACTTGTAAACATTCTTATACGAGTTCCAGTAGAGATTTGCCTTCATGAATTTATCCTAAATCTATATTGTGCCCAAAAGTTTTAGAACATTTCTTGTCAATAAAATTTTAATACTTCAGTGGAACCTCGCTTAAAAAGCACCTCTCATAATGAGTGTTTCGCATAACGAGCAAAATAGATTGTAAAAAAAAAAAGGCTCCCTTAATGAGCGACATTTCACATAACAAGTGATGTGGAAAGAAGTTCCCTCCTCACGCCACTCGCCTGTGCACGTAAGCTGGAACTTTCATCGCCAGTGCTATGTCAGTCCGACATCATTATGTGTTTAGGATTCGTTGCATTAGCATGTTAGTGCCGTTTGTGATTACATATTTTCCAAACTTGTGTTTAGATAGTTTGTGATTTTTTTGTGTAAAATTGAGTAACCCTTGCAAAAATGTAGCCAACGAATAAACCACAAAAAGGCAGCTATAAGAGAAAAAAAAAATAACCATAGAAATGAAACATGAAATCGTGGAAAAGCGAGAACGAGATGTGAACATGGCTGATCTAGCATGCACATACAATTGGTCTACATCACCAATTTACAATATCCCCAAGAACAAGGAGGTAGATAAGGAGGTAGATACTTCAAAGGGAGTGACAAGAATATCTACGCAATGGTTACGTATTCTTAACAACATTGAAAGGTTGCTTCTCATATGGATAAACAAAGAGGAAATTACAAGGCAATATTATCAAAGCAAACATTTGTCAGAAAGAGAAAGTTATTTTCGCAGACCTCGTTAAGAATACGCCAGGATCATCAACGGCCAAAAAAGGGTAGTCATGGAAGGTTCAAAAAGCCGGTATCATGGGACTGGAGGTGAATAACAATAATATTGATGAGCTTGTGGAAGAGCTCAAACACAACCAAGAGCTGACCACTGAACAGCTTATAGAATTGCAGTCTTTCACAGCAAGAAGTTGTAGATGAGAGTTTGTCAGAGAAGAACACAGAAACAGAACATTTTGCTCTGGCGCAATTAAAGAAATGATGAAAGCATGGGTAACTGTTGCATCGTATGTTGAAAAGCATCACCCTAATAAGACGGTGGCTATGTGAGCTATAAATTTATTCAATGATAATAATACATTTTCACCAAATTTTGAAGCAAGCCCCAAAAAAAAAAAAAAAAGTTGCTAGATAGCTATCTAGTGAAAAAAATAGATATGTGTCAAATTCATAAATAATAAACTACATATGGATGATTTTGCTCCCTAACAATTTATGTATAAGAAATTTTCTTTAAATAATAAATGTTACATGTAAAAAATTTTGAGTATTTTTTGGCATGGAATGCATTATCCTATTTTACATTAATTTATATGGGAAAAATTGTTTCGCTTTACGAGTAAGATTCTAGAATGAATTATGCTCGTTATGCGAGGTTCCCCTGTAATTCTAATTCAACAAACTATACATTAATTGAAGAACAGTAAGAATTGTTGGTACAGATTTCTCAGACGCACCGAGTTGAAAGCTTGGCGATCTTGTGTATGGCGTGGTAACCATGCGATTTTGGCGAAATTTTTTGGTTGCCAAGCTGAGGCGATTAAGGCGCCAACGTTGTGGCTCCTGTAAATTCGTGACGTATTTATCATGTGATTATTTCATGACGGATGTATCACGTGCATTTGACACGTGATTTATTTTGACGAATTAAAAGATTCTTCTTATGTTGCACAATTTTGAATGCGGTGTGTGAGTTTTTAAAATAATGGTGGATTATAAAGTTAAGTTTAAATTTTGTGCATTATTTGGTGTTATGTGTGTTTTTTGGTGCTATGTTCATTTATTGAGTGCAATGGCTTCTAAGTTGCCATTGAGTGCACGAGGTTGTTGTTTAAGCTGGATTTTATTGAAAACAGGTATGTAATAGGTTTTGTATGGAGAATTGCCATTTACGCCTACGAATTCGTATGGTCAGCGTAAGCTTTGCTTTACTGACCGCTACAGCCAGCGGCAGCGGCTTTTCTGTAATGTTTTTGGACTGACGCGGAACGTAGCGTAGCGAGGGTATCTGAGCGAAGCGAAGATCCCGTGTGCGCTTACGAGTTTCGTAAAGCCAGCGGGAAGTTTGCTTTCCAACTTATTTTTTCTTGCTTCGTCACCATTGATGTTTTTGTTTACATTTCGCATATGTTTCACTGACCGCTACAGCCACCGGAAGCTTTGTGGTACTGTACTACAGCCAGCGGTGCGTAGCGAAGCCAGCGGCAGTAGCTTTTCTGTAATGTTTTTGGACTGACGCGGAACGTAGCGAAGCGGAGTATAGCAAGGGTATCTGAGCGAAGCGAAGATCCCGTGTGCGCTTACGAGTTTCGTAAAGCCAGCGGTAAGTTTGTTTTTCAACTTATTTGTTGTTTCTTAGTCGCCATTGATGTTTTTGTTTACATTTCGCACTTTAACATGTCTGCGGAGTAGGGAAAAGTTAGCGTCAAAAACATTTGACGCCAACTTTTTGTCAAGTTGGTGCCAAAATGTGTTGACGCCATCTTTCCGCCAAGTTGGCGTCAAAAAGTTTTGGCGCCAACTTGTCGCCAAGCCCGGTGCGTCTGAGAAATCTGTTCCGAATTGTTTTTAAAATAAACATGTACATTTCTTGATCCATCCAGCATGCTAACTGGGAGGTTTCACCGCAATTTCTCTCAAGTAATTCATACCAGCAGCTACATGTTAGACAAGAAATGACTATTTAAATATCTTCAGTGTTTCAATAACAGCATGCATATTTATGGAGATAAAACATGCACAGGATCTAAAACTGCTGAAAATAATTATGATCATGCCAGAAAATCAGTTTCTCATAAAGCACAATCAACACTCCAAACAAATCCATTTTAAAATAGTAACTCATATGCTGATATGCCCTAATAAAATGCAAGCTTCCCTGTTTTGAACTAACCAATTCAGTATTATTCAGATGACTATTTGCATCTGTATTACGGGAACAGTCTCCACTCAGATCTTGCAACTAAAAATTAAGGCATTTTTAGGTTCCATACAGCATTTTTCCAACAGCTCATGATATTCTGATTTTATCAACTAACTGTCTACTAATTTTTTTTTTTTTTAAACAACTTTTACATATCAATAATTAAAGAGATCACAGAAAATTCAAACTTTATAGATAATCAACATTAGTACATCAAATTACTTACAAGAATCAAGATATTTAAAATTTACCCATAATTTCTGGATTATTTTTGTGCAAAATCAATATTTAAAAAGCAAATATAAATATTGCCATTTATCTAATTTGAATAAATATTTTCTATTCAGAATAGTTTTTATGATCAAAAGTAGAGACAATGACTCACCTTTGTCCATCAAAATATTAAAGCTAAGGAAGATGATAAAGACAGATTTGATGCACTTAAAATTTAAAATGCTTTCTACTGAATAACAAAAACTATTACAGCAAGCATAAGATATGACAAATATCTGTAATTCCATAAACAGCAAAAAATACTGACATCTAGATATAAAACTGCCTTTTTTGTGTGTGTGTGCTTTACAAATTCATAAAATGTATATATGACTTGCAGCACACATTTATCATGCTGAGAAAAAGGGATGAAATATTTAGAGCTGATCCTTTAAAAGATAAAATGAGATCTGTTTGGAAGGCCTTAAAATAGCTTTGAAAATTAATCGTTTTATAAAGCTTAAGGGTTTTTTGTCTTTCTAAACTAAGATAATTTTTACATGGGATCACTATTTAAAATTTTATTATATGCTTAAAATTGTACAAAAATATACAGCTGTCCATTATGATTAGAGATTAGACGAAAATATATAGTTGTTCATTAAAAAACTTTTCAGCAATACACAGGTAACTAATTGGAAATCCAAGAATCTAATGAAAAAATACTTTTTAAGAGTATAATTCTTATTTTTAGTTACAATATCGTACATAAAGGGGGATGGGTGGGTGGGGAATTACAAGTAAATTGGTGCATGTGTGTTTATTTGTAGTAAATTCCAAGAAGCTATGTACAATTCACAACTATATAGTTACCTAAATCTATACCCTCCTAACCTACATTTAGAAATTTTCAAACAAAGATTAAATATATTGTCTTCAGAATGCACAACTTTTGAACACCTGTAGTTGCTTATTTCAACCAGTCACAATAATATTGATTTGTTATGTTCCTGCATCCATTGATTTTCCACATTTACTGTTCAGTTCAGTCGGTCCTTTGAAAAATGATAGATCGAGATTCTACTTCATTTACTTATAAACCTTAGTGGAGTATTGTATCAATAATACACTATTCCACTTAGTGCACATAAATGAAATATTTAAGACAAGATAACCCACAGAATCAAAGAATAATAAACATGACTAACTTCAGGCCACATAAAAAGAGCACAGATAGATATAAAAAAGAGCACAGATAAGAGCACTTTGGTAGAAAAACAATTATTCATACTTTTGAATGGTAAACCACAGAGCAATTACACTGAAGAGCCAGAAAAACTGGTACAGCTGTCTAAGATCGTGTAGAGTCCCAATAAGCACACAGAAGTACTGCAACACAACATAGAATGGACTCAAATAATGTATGAAGGTATCCTGGAAGCAAATCGAACCATGAATTCTGCAGTGCAGTCTACAAATCCATAAGAGTACGAGCAGGTGGAGATCTCTTCTGAACAGCATGTTGCAAGGCATCCCAGATATGTTCAATAATGTTTATGCCTGGGGATTTAGGTGGCCAATGGAAGAGTCTGAAGTCAGAAGAGTGATCCTGGAGCCACTCAGTAGCAATTTTCTAGGTGTGGGATGTCGTATGGTGCTGCAAGAATTGTCCAAGTCCGTCTGAATGCATAATGGACATGAATGGATGTAGATGATCGGACAAGGTGATTATGTACACATCACTTGTCAGAGCCATCTCTAGACGTATCAGGGGTCCCATATCACGTCAACTGCACATGCCTCATACCATCACATAGGTTCCACCAGCTTGAGCATTCCCCTGTTGACATGTACGGTCCATGTATTTATGAGGTTGTCAACATAGCTGTACATGTCCATCCCGATATAATTAGAAACAAGACTTGTCAGACCAGGCAATGTGTTTCCAGTTATTTACAGTCAAATGGAGCTGTTGGAGGGCCCAGGTGAGGTGTAAAGCTTTGTGCCTTGCAGTGAAAAACGGTACATTAGTGGACCTGCAGCTACGAAAGCCCATATCAATGATGGTCCGTTGAACAGTTCGCATGCTGACACTTATTGATGCCCCAGCATTGAAATCCGCAGCAATTTGAGGAAGTGTTGCACATCTTGTTTAAGGATTCACATCAGTCATCGACGGTCCTGTTCATTCAAGGTATTTTTCTGGCTGCACTGTTGTTGAAGATTTGATGTTTTACCAGATACCTGATATTCACAATACACTGGTGAAATGGTTGTGCATGAAAATCCAAATTACATTGCTACTTCCAAGATACTATGTCCTATATCTTGTACCAACTATAACACCACATTCAAAGTCATATAAATCGTGATAACCTGCCACTATAGCTGCAGGACTCTGTAGCTACAGCTTTGCCAGACACATGTTGTCTTATATAGGCACTGCCGACTGCATCGTGCTATGGTGATTGGCTGCATATCCCTGTTATTTGCATACACATGCCTGTACCAGTTTTTTTTGGGCTCTTCAGAGTATATTATAAAATGATAATATTTAGACAGCTAAATATAATTTAAACGGATAAAAACCAAAACAAAATGGAGATTTAACATAGTTAAGACTGTATAATTCATCAAGGAATCCAGTATTCAAGAATTTCGATTTCCCCAGATTTTACTCCCATTAAATCCATGTTTACAAAATTGATATTTTTAGTTTCTACATACCGAACTCTCAGGAACTCAGAAAATAAGTCAAATATCAACAAAATCTACAATAGCAATAGTGGTCTGACTTTTATGCCAAATGCCCACCAATCATTGCCATAGAGAATAGGGTAGATTAATTAAATTTGATGCTTGGGATCTTATCTAAAAAGCAAAGTTACCATTACACCTAAAGTTAAATAATGGTCATGCCTGAGAACTAAAGAAGAATATCAGAATTTTTATTAACCAACACTTGACTAGGGAGTGAAAAAGTGAGCCAGTTAAAATCAATTAATTAGGCAATTAGGTAACTTAAATGGTTTTTGGTAGGTAATGAAAATACAATCAATGAATTTCATTTTAATAATTAAAGAACTTTTTCCCTATAAAAATTTTGTCCAAAACAGCATTTCTCAACATGGGGGATGTGACCCTCAGGTGACATGTAGTAATACATTTTAATATGTATTTAAAGGCTTTCTGTTTAAAATGTTAATGTTTTTGTTGAGAAAGGACTATTTGATGCAATAATTGCATAGAAAGTAAGCATAAAATAAATAAATTTCATCGCAGAATATTTATAACCAAGTTTAAAACGCTTTATATATATAAATACCCTTTAGATCAACTCTAAGTTATCACTATATATTTAAAGCTAATCACAAGACCACATACAGTGACAGACAAAAATTTATAAAGATCAGATTAACAACAGCAATGCCACATTTGGACTCAGCTATGGAGAAACTTTTTTGTAAAAACATCAAACATAGATATATGCTAATATAATTGACATATATGCTGATTGGCAAATATTTTAAGCTTACAAGAGAAGCTTATAATATTAGTATTCATTAAAAAATCAAGTCAAATATGACATTCTGCACACACTCAAAGAACCAATATGTATCATATACAAAATGGGTAACAAACAATAAGGTTATTAAGTTAAAAATATCATATCTTTGTAATGAATAGGACATCAATTTTAGGGCTTTTAAAATTAGATGTGCTAAAATACAAAGGCAAACCAAAAAGTCAACACTATTTTTAATAAATAGCAGAACTAAAAAGTCACAAGAAAATTTATAAGAAAGATTTCATACAGTTTACAACATTGTTTCATGAAGCAGCAATGAATAACATTCAAATATGACTACTAAGGGAAAAAATAAAATCTACTGCATAATGTAATAACTTACGACAGTATTTTGAACACTAGATGGATTATGGCCAGGGTTTGCTCTTCTGCGGGAATCGGTCGATGATCCCTCATAGTATCTCCTTTCTGCATCATAGAATGCATTAGCATTCAACCAAACTGTATCATGCATAGCTGCAGTCACTGCATCTAAAAAAAATATGTAATAAAGATTATTAAATGCATAATTATTCTCTCATAAAAGTATTCTGGTTTTAATTTTTCCCAAAATATACAACTAAGTTTCACACTGAAATAAATATACAGGCATTTGTGGAAACGTAATAATAGCAACTTTTTGAATTATTTTTTATATGGCATAAAAGATCTTGCTGGTTTGTTATATATATCTATTTTTTCCTTTCTTAAAAATAAAACCTCTAAGCTTGAATGTTACCGAAATCTGTTGATAACTGTACAATGCTGCAACTTCTTTTATTTTTACATTTGGGTCATTCTCAGAGAAGTTGCTGTTTTTTAAAAAAAAAATTGAGCCCAAATAAAATTGCCTCAAAAATCTCAAAATTTAGCCTGCAAGTACATTTGTGCTATATACGTATATATATATGAAATGACTCGAATGGTCATCTCTTGAAGAAACACAATCAAGGCTGAAATTAAATGCAGTTCCAAGTCACAAAGAATTGAAGTTTATTCCATGAAAACAGCAACATGTTACTTGCTTCGAAGCCAACCCGCATCTATCTGAAGAGCACCAAAATACAATTAGCTCAGAGAGATCGCCAGAATTGGCGAAGGAAGTTAGTGTGTGGAACGGCAAGGCGTTTTCCCCAAAGACTAAAAAAAGGGGTTACCAGAACAGAGTTAAAGTTCAGAATAGGCGATTATAGGTTGTTAGTAATATTATCACATATATACATATCAAAAAATAATATGAACCAAACTGTGCTAGTTAGATTGTCTCGGATTTTAATTATTGCATAAATGAGGGAATGACAAATGACTATTAAAATTGACTACTTTCATATAACAGACTAGTTTTGATATAATTATTAGAAGGCAAGAATAATACATTATTTTCATAATCGTTTACATTATAGTAAAAATTTTATCCATAAATAGGCAAATGTAAAATTATTTATCAAGAAATTTATATTAGCTTTCTCTGCTATTGCAAGGTGTAGGCTGCGCAAGTTTATATTTTATACCTATCAAGCTGTAAGCATGAATGTCCTTTGTTGAGGGCCACATACATCCGTTTCCTGTTGAAAGCAAGACATCTATAGTGAAATTTTCGACATCTACTAATAGGATCTCTCCAGGATACAGTGTTTTATAATTTACCATCATCTACTCACCAACTTTGTATTTATTGTTTTTAAATCTTTTGATCTTTCTTTGCTGTAATTTTTTTCTTTTGTTTTCAGAATTTAACTGAAAATGTGTGCATTTGAAAATCTTGCACTCAAAGCAAGAAGGTGAACGAAAGTTCAGTACTGTATGTGCTGAAATATATACAATCTGAAGTAAATCAATCATAATCTTTAATGTGCCCAAAAATGGTTCTAAATCTTTTGCTAACGTGATATCAGCTTTATATATCATGTCAATCCTCAATTGGAAATATCTTGATCCCTGTATATTTTTACCTTAAAATTTTGATTAAAGTTTCAAATGTGTTGACATTTTTACTTTCAGCCATAATTAATTCTATCTGCTGTACGTTTTAAAGTTCCTCCCATGCTGTCAGGTGCACCTTTCCCATGGCCTGCCTCTGTCTAATTCCATGTCAAGTTTTAGATGCCGAGAAACAATTCTCGTGTGATACCTTAACAAATGAAATCTTTTTTTGTTTGTTTTTGTTTCTGTATTGTGTACAGACTCCATCACCTAACATATAAACAGTAATAATTGAAAGCTGGCTCTTGAAAAAATATTTTGAAATGGTCTGTAGATGAGCCCACATGGCCAACGTGTCATGTCTGAGTGATTTGCTTGCAGGGGCAAAAGGAATCAATGTTAACAAATTTTAAAGACCACAGTTTTATTGCACACCTATGTGCAATGAAATCTGTTTGCTGGATTTCTTCACAATATTTACAACAGTAATTTTCACTGCAGTCTATATGTATTAGTACTGCATAAGTTGTAGATTCTTCTTCAAATCTGCTATGCTGGTATATTGATGTTTAATGTTGCCAAGATCAACCAAAAAGGGATTTATATTCTCTATTAATTTAGTAACTAAATTTAATGCTGTTCTCCTAATTTACTCCCTTTTACACTATTTTTGTCGAGACTTTTTTAACACCCTTGCAAAAATAATAAGTTTTCTCCTAAGATCCACTTTTTGTACTTCACATCTTTTTTCTGTTTCAAAACTGTTAAATGTTACAATACTATCTTTACAAATGATGTATTTTCCTTTTCTTTCAATTTCGCAAGCAACACTGGATCTGATTTATTTTTCTCTCACCTGATTCTATATTACTCTTTTTTTCAGTACTAATTCTTCCTTTTTACGTCACTTTGCCATAGTAGTTTTATTATTCTTAAAAAACCAAGGAAAAAAAATTAGCACTGTCACACTTTCAATAAATATTGTTTTTTTACACTATTTTAGTTAAAAAAATAAAGCAATAAAATTTAGCAGATTTGATGTTTATTTAAATTAGTACAATAATTTAACCTTACTTACTCAAATTAAAAATCTTATGAGTTTTTAATATTATTTTATTGCATTAGACTTATTCTTACTTTATTGTTTAGTACATATATAAATGGATTTAGATCATTCTTTCATGTTAAAATTATGAGGGAATGATTAGGAGAGAATGATGAAATAGTTACGAAAACCACTTTGTACAAAATTATTAGGCTTAGGTATATTTTTCAGTTAACTAAATATCTTTTGAAGCACATTCCCAATAATATAATAACAGAAAAAAAGAAATTTTATTTGCTTTTATTAAATGTATAATAGATGCGAGAATGATAGGCAATAAAAATACTTTTATTATTAAGTGCCTAAATATTTATTTAAGTATTTTTAATTGATTTTATAAAAAATAAACATACATGCTGTAATAGCAGTAAAACCATTTTCTTTCCTACATATGTGTTTGGAGACATAGCGAGGGAATGATACGTGCATTAAAAAATTATTTTTATATATTTCAATTTCTATAAGCAAATAATCACATTTTATATGTGTCCTTGTTAATATTGATATATTAAATCTTTTTTTCTTTTTGTAATTTTAAAAATATGCCCTCAAGACCAATGGGACAAGAGATTGCCACTTTTCGAGAATGACCCATAGTAAAACCATTTTCTTTCCTACATGTGTGTTTGGAGACATAGCGAGGGAATGATATTTGCATTAAAAAATTTTATATTATATTTCAATTTCTATAAGCAAATAATCACACTTTATATGTGTCCTTGTTAATAATGATATATTAATCTTTTTTTCTTTTTGTAATTTTGAAAATACGCCCTCAAGACCAATGGAACAAGAGATTGCCACTTTTCAGAGAATGACCCATTAACTTAATATTTAGACGGTAGCTCATTTGGCCATCATTTATCATGCTAGTGTTCCTACCTAGTTGTTTGCACAAGGTAGTGCACCCTGCTTTTATGCCAATGCTTTTTTGAATTTTTAGAATCAAAATTTTCTTTTTGTCCTAAATCATAATGGATTGTGAATTTTGTAAAGGATTTAGTTTTATGTCCCCCCAACAACTAGGGTTCATACAAATCATAAAAGCTAATTATCTGGAAAAATGAAAACAAAGTTAGGTGTAGGTGTTAAAAACTACAAAAATTCATAACAGTCAATGAATTTCTGATAAGATTTCCACGCCTCTATTCAAGAAATTCTTTTTAAATACTGATTCAATGTAATATTCCTGAACTGCCAAAAAATTAAGATGAATAATAAAAATCACATTTCTTCATACTGTATAATAAAAATTTAACTTTGTATTTCAGATTTATAAATTTTATTTGTTTTAATCTCTTTAACTATATCATAAGTTTATAGATTATAACTTTTTTTAATGTAAAATTCTGTTTCCTCCTTTACTGAATCAAAAGATTTTGTATGTGCCCAGGATGAGTGTTTGCTTGCATGATCTTGTCTGAATTTTATAGAATTTTTTTAGCTACTTTTCTTCATCTGTTCATATTTTTCCAAAAACTATTCATTAGAAATCTTTTGGAGTGATCTCTCAGAAAACATGTACATCTAATATGCAGATTTCTTTCTAGGATTTTTTCAAAATATTTCATGTAACTCAACCAGTTATTTGCCACTACTACTTCATACTGTCTTTAACTCTTTGTTTAAATAAAGATACAATTTTTTGTTGTTGCTGGTTTGGCCTCAAAGCTTAAAAACAAACGTAGATTTTCTTTGTAACTCTTTTGATAAGTATAAATTTTGATGAAACTTAACTCTCAGAAGCAAAATGCTTAATTTCTTTTTTCTTTGTGTGTTTGTTTCAATTGTTATGTGATTTTGATAGTGGTGCTAAAGAAATTAGAAGTTCAATTATTTATTTTTTGCTGGGTTATATAGACAGGATATAGTTGTATAGATTGTTGACACATCAGAAATTTCATTAAATTTTAAGAGAAATCAATAAGGGGGAAATAAATGTTAAAGAAAATGACATATGTAAATTTACCTAAACTGGATTAATTTGATTGTGTATACAGTATAAAAAGTTATTTCCCATAATAGCTATTAAGCTGCTCTAAAACACATCTAGCAAAGAATATCTGAAAGTTATATTCAAATGATGACTGACTAAACAGATTTACAAATTTAGAGAATTTGTTGACAAGCTGGTATACAGCAAATTGAGAATTTTGTTAGTGATGGATTAATTTTTATATTAAAAAAGAATATATTCAAAATTGGCCCTATATCAGAAAAATCCAGTATATGTTACTAGAATTTTTGTTAGTGATGGATTAATTTTTATATTAAAAAAGAATATATTCAAATTGGCCCCCTATATCAGAAAAATCCAGTATATGTTACCAGAATGAGAAATGCACACTAATTAAAAATTTTATTTTAAAGTTGTTTGATCTAACTTCTATAAGTTCTTGTCGGTCCTACTTGAATGATGGCTTTTTTAATGCATTAATAAGTTTCTAAAAATTTAATTTCATATTTCATTACATAAAATATTGAATATGTACCTAAAATACCTTTTTCGTCAGCTCAAAACACCAACATTCTAAAACCAAAAGAATAGGTTCAAAATAATGCCAATGTAGTTAAATGTTTCAAAAATGAAATTCAGCTTTTAAATATGCCTGAAAACATTTTTAGATTTGTTGAAAATACTTTGCTAATTTTCTTATTAGAGTTAACAATACTTTGTATGAGCACCTGGGGAAAGAGTACAAAATAGATGGTAATGTTCTTTCAGCAGGCATTCCTTGTATAAATTGCAACATTTCGTAATTTTGAATGGTTTGTCTTTACATGTAAGGTTTGAATGTTCAAAGCAGTTTCTATTTATAGCTACACCCCTTTCTAAAGCAGGTCTCTTTTTTTTACCCTTGCATTCCTTTCCATTCATTGTTAATCATGATTTAACTGGGGTAAACTAGTGATTATACTGGATTACAATACGACAAAAGCAGAAGTTGATGTAGTTGATCAAATGTGCAGCTATTATACAGCATCCCACATACCACGAAGATGGACAATCTCATTGATTTTTAGGTTTTGAACATAACAGGAATCAACTCACAAGTTGACCCTTAGATCCAATAAACCGGACACTTTTGAATAAGATGATTGTATCTGCATTCTTTGGCCTTAAATTATAATATATATTAATATTATCAACATTTTATATCTTGTCATAAAAAGAATTATTTTCAATTTGGAAACAAAAAAAGTTTATTACAAACGGATAATCAAGGCTGTACAGACGTTACACTTGGTGCCACATGCACCTGCTGGTGTTCCGAAAATGGTGTGCCCGCTTAAGGGTTAATAAAGAGAGCAACTCTTGCCTGTAGATTTCCTTAAGAGCTAGGCTCTCTAACCATAACGTATTTCTCATGCTATTCCCTCTTCGGAGCCCCTGAACTGTCCTGCACTGAATAATTCAGTCCCTTTACAAAATTTGAAATATGACTCTAAAGTCAAACTGGTCAGTTCAAATAACTGATGAAGTAAACGGCTACCACAAAATTAACTGTTTCCTCTTTCAAGCACAAGCACTAACTATTCAAAAGTTTTACTAAGAACAAAAAGAACAAGAAAGAAGTTGCATATTCAGAACTTTAAAAACAAAAGAAATGGTCAAAGGAGTCACAAGTCTGGTCCTCTCAGACAAGAGATAATACTGTAGTTGGGGGCAGATCCAGAGCAAAACACCAAACTTCTCTCCTCACACTCATACCAACTTTGTACGACAAATGAGAATCCATGCATACATTCATGTACCGCATAAAAACAGAGATACTCAAGTTAGTAAATAAATGTTCAGTGAACATGGCATGCTTATCAAATTTAAATGCAATCGGAAAACTAAAATTTAAAGTGAAGTCCTTTTAAACTATTAACAATGAAATACGAGATGCTAATATAACTACGATCTACAATTGCATACAGTAACTCCATAAATTAAGAGTTGATGTCTATCTTAAAATGTTTTGAGTAAGCCACAAAAATCTTGGTATCAAAGAATTTTAAACATACCGGAAGGAAAGAGTTAAAAATAGTTGGTTTAGCTAATAGTAAAAATAGTACTTTAAAATTCATTTTGAAAGGTTCTGGTACATTTTCTTACCATTTGTGGCCATTTTGCAAATTGTGGATTGGCACCAAAAATTCAATTTAACTTTAATTTAAACCAAATGTAACACACGAGGTTACAATCCACGCTCACGTACACAGCGAGCGAAGGCAAGAAGGTGGTTGCCACCGTCAATATCCATTTAAGAATAATCTCCTCTTAACATCAACGTGTGCTAAGGGCCTGTTCACATAGGAGTCCGTTGCGTAGCGTTAAGGGACAGATGACGTTGAGACCAGGACGGATTTACATATTTTTACACCCTAGACCAAAGCACCATTTGCGCCCCCTCCCTTCCATTTAATTTTTGACTATAACATTAGATTTAATATACAGTAACAGGTTTTTGAAACATATATACTTAATAAACATTTGAATAACATATTTTTAATAAAAATTTTCTCCATAATTTCTTTTAATTATCTAAAAATTACAATTAAACTTTTTTCCTTCGGGCTTTCGCCCATGAAATTTCTCAATAGTTTCATTGAAGTCAACAGATCTTGTTAATCTGCTTGGATGCAAAGAAGTGCCAAGGCATTTAGTTTGTCTTGTTGCAGCAAAGATCTTAAATGATCTTTGATCCTTTTTAGTGCAGAAAATATCTTTATGTAGAGGCATTTGTAGCGGTTGATGCACACAAACATGTCTCAATACGATATCAACATTTGGATACACTGTTTGTAATCCACTTTCACGTAGCCACTTGCAATTGCTAAGGACTTTTCGAACCAATGTTGCACTCAGTTATATGAGATTTTAGACTGTTGCAGTGTCATCACATAATGCAGGCTCCAAATCATCTTTAAAAATTGCCTGTAATTTTCTCTCCCTCTTTTTCAGCTCAGGCCAGTCAGAAGTCAGTGACCAAATTTTCGTAATTCCTTTAAATTTTTCACCGAGCTCTCTATAAGCTTGTGACCTCTTCTCAAGCTCTGCTTTGAGTTGTCCACAATCGTGAAATAGGTATTAACTCTAAGATATCACGCCCGTTTAAATTAACTTCGCCTTCACGTTTTTCGTCAGCTTGTAGTTTTCTGAAAACCTGACGCTTTTTCATCACGCTTTTCTGAATTTCTTTCTCGAAATATCCAGAGCTTGTTTTCATATATATCAATTGTTCTCGCAGTTCTAACAAGAACTTTACGAGTGACTGCAGAACTGTGGCAACTTCTGAAACATCAAGTTTTACGTTTTGTACATACTTATTGACTTGGTGAAGTCTAATCAGCACCGTTCCCCCAAACTGTGCCATGAATAGGTTTCGAGCCTTTGCAACTTCGTTAGTAAACCTCTAGCTTTTGCTCTTGTTCCTGATTTTTAACTTTCGTCACTTTCAAAGTATTTTAGAGCTTTTATGACTGCCAAACCAATATTCTTTTAATGCTCTACAAGCATCATATCTTGCCGACCATCGTGTCGTGGAGTGGCTTTTTGCGGTAAGGGTGCTAATTTTCTTCAATGCTTCCCACCTCGCTGTAGACGATGAGAAAAAATTATAAAGTTCTTGAAGCAAATTAAAAAACGACATGGCTTCAATACAGCAATCTACAGCATGTGGTGCCCACTAAATTTAGAGTGTCCTGCACAAGGTACGAAGGATGCAAGAGGAGAAACTTCAAGTATCCTAGCCTGGAGACCTGAGTAAACACCAGCCATATTAGCTGCATTGTCATATGATTGACCACGACATTTCAAGATACCAAGGTGGAGATCAGTGACAGTCTTAATACAAGCTTCAAACATTTCATGGGCTTTGTGGCCAACGTTAGGTAAAATTTTTATAAATCTCTCAACAGATTTCTCATTTTCTTTCACATATCGCAAAACAAACGACAGCTGATCCACATGCGAGATATCAGGAGTTGAATCTACAACAAGTTAATAGTACTTTGATGTTTTAGCTTCATTAGCAATATGCATTAGTACTTTTTTAGCTAGGAGCTCGATGAACTCATCACAAATAGTAGATACGAGATAGGATGTCTGTCTACTACTGGATTCCCGAATTTCCTGATGTGATCAGCCAAAAATGGATCAAACACAGAAATTGTCTCCAACATCAGCATGTAGTTGCCATTATTATTAGAACCAAATATTTCATTTCGACCTCTAAATGGCAAGCCACGCGAAGCAAGAGCTTTAATTTCTACAACCACTCTGTGTAGCACATTTCTCCAGTATTCAATTTCTTGATCAACCATTTTAATTAGTTGTAGATTGATTCTTCCAAGTTTAGCTCCTCTATGTTTTAAAAAATGTTTGTTATAATATATACTCCTAGCTCCTGGTGACCTGGCATCGAAGATTGCATTGTTCAAAGCAGAAATTTGAAAAGATATTTCAACAACACATTTACCCAACACTAAAAATCTAAGTTTTTATAATAATTTATCACAATTATCCCTATTATTAATATAAATGTTCATTTTATAAGGGAGATAAAATGCATTTTGCTTTTCAGCTAAAATTGATTGTTTCATGTTTATTCGGTAGTTTAGCTTAAAAAATAAAATAATAAAATTGTTTATCTTTAATTGCTTTTGATTTTACAGTTATTATATAAAATATCAATATTTTAAGAATTTATCTCAAAACACAACTCCAGATAAGTATAAGAAAAGGTTACTTTACTCTAACAGAGATCGCTTCATTTTGGAAATTCATTTGCAGAGCTTTAATTTTAATTAAAAAAATATACTTTGTTTAAAAAGCCTTAAAATGTGATTACAAAAATTTATAGATAAACATTTTTTTAATGAAAACTAGTCATTTTTTAACACATTACCCTAGGTTTTGGGAGGTAAACTTGCTCCGGAACGTTATGTCCTTGTTTTAAATATTGAGTTTCGACGAAGGTAACCCCGGATTTTCATCATTGTTTCAAAGCTTAAATTTTTCCATTTAAAAAACGAAATCAGAAAATTCTAACTTAAACATAGAATATTAGATAGGCCCTTGCTAGATAATTATATAAATATGCACACTATTCAAGTATGTGCGAGTAAAAAAATATATATGTTGTAATACACATATGTGCATTTCTCAAATATGGATATATATATAGCAATTGTACTAACTGTTTTAGAGAAGTAAGTTTGCGTCTTTCTCTACAAGTTGAATAAAATATCTTATTTCCCTGACGCTGTAGCTCGATTGTTATTGGGTTTAGAAAAAAGATGTAAATATAAGATTTGTTCAAAATTTTATCTTCTTTAAGATTATAACTGCAATCTAAGCTCTATAACCAACCATTGCCGAGATATTTGAAAAAACCAAAAAAAGTAAAAATTCATTGTTTTCGGGCTACAGAAAATTCCGCCGAGGTCTTTCGAATTAGAAACCTCGATTTTTCACTACTGGACTAAACACATACAAGTAGGGGAAAAATCTAATACCGGATCTTCTGCGCGGTAAGATGAACATAGCTACTGGGCTATAAGCTCACAACAGCAATTTATGTTTTGTATACTGCAACAGGTTGACAAAACACTCAGCCAAAATGAGCTTGCAGATCACACTCTAACGGAAAAACAAGTCTCTTTCCGTATCAAAAACCAAACACGGGCTCGTCCTTTTACCCCTTGAGGTTCCCTCCGTCCTCTCCTTCCTTTTAATTCCCTCTCAACCCGGATTGGTACGCTGTCCCCTTACATGTTCACTTTTGGGAACTCTGATTTGCCCAACTTATAGCTCCTCCCAGGGAAAAATTTAGAAGAAAAGAACCGACAAACATTTCGGTTCCCTTTGACAAAATTAACTGTCTCTTTTCTAAGACGACCCATTCAGGTTGCAGACACTCTGGCGGTTTCCGTATAATAGTCAATTTTACTTGAAAGAAACACCTTGCACAGAAAGACACCCTAGTCCGGTGTTCACACAATGATTCTTTCACCTTGAAACAATTTCTAAACCTGGAGGTGCCATCGTTCCTTTGACAACGGGACAGCAATTACTGGACAGATAACGAGGGGTTGGGAGTTTAAAACCTTTAGTCTTCTTATCGGACTGCCCTTGATCTGAAATCTGTTTTTGGAGGAAAAAGCGAGGGCTGTTGCTGTTTGTCAAATGTATCGAAAGATACAGCGGAAGTTGTCTTTTGTGAAGTTCAAGTCCGACTGCTTTCTGCAATCATTATCCCTTCAAATTTCAAGAATTCTTAACCTGCTTCTCGTTAACTCATAATGGATGTTTGGTAAAAGAATGAAAGAAAAAGAAGGAAAAAAATATTTCAAAATGCGTATATTGCAATAACATTTTTAGCGATACTAAGAATATATAAATAAAAATGAAAAGAAAAAAAAATTGAACTGTCTCGTTTTATATCGATAAAAATTTTTCAATTTGGTTGTTACTTCTTCTAAATTTACACCCTCTTAACGGCTGCGCCGTAGGCATGGGCCTAGGTTGGCCTTATGGGAAATCCGTCCCTGGTTGAGACGAAAATAAACCAATCATAGGCGTTAAAAAATTTCATTGCTAATCGTTTGGAAGGCCTATGATTGGTTTATTTTCGTCTCAACGTCATCTTTTCCTTAACGCAACGCAATGGACTCCTATGTGAACAGGCCCTAAAACCAAATTTTCCCTACCACGAAAGGACTTAGGGCCTGTTCACATAGGAGTCCGTTGCGTTGCGTTAAGGAAAAGATGACGTTGAGACGAAAATAAACCAATCATAGGCCTCCAAACGATTAGCAAATTAAATTTTAACGCCTATGATGGTTTATTTTCGTCTCAACGTCATCTTTTCCTTAACGCTACGCAACGGACTACTATGTGAACAGGACCTTATGGTCAGCTCATCCACTTTGAAAGGGAAGTGAAATATTTGGGTATATTCATGGATAGTAAGCTAACTTGGAAGAAAAATATTAATAATAATATCTGCAAATTTTTTAAAGCTAGAAAAGATATCGCCCACACTCCTGTTCCAGAAGGAGATGAGTATAGAAAATAAACTTCTGCTTTACAAAACAGTACTTCGACCTATACTTCTTTATGTAGTATCTGTATGGGGGGTCAGCGGCTACAGTCATGTCCAGAGAAATTGCAATGCACACAAAATAAAACCTTACGTCTAATCATAAAGCCAATAGATATAAACTAACTACCTCCCTCCACAAAGATCTAAGTATTGAACCCATTCGCCTGACTATAATTAATCTCGCCACTAAACTTTTATAAGTCTTTACTCCACCCCTAATGAAGAAATTGCCAAGTTACTCTTATTATGACAATAGAGAATTTAATCGTAGACCTAGAGCGACTCTATTGCTTGACACTGGGATTACTCCAACTCTTCTTTCCCATAATTTGAAATTTCTTTTTTTCTTCTTTTATGTCATTCTGTTTTCCTTAAATTCTTTCAAGACGCTATAATCCCCCCCCCCATTTTGCCTAATTATATGCAGTCACATCCTCTTACGCTTTTAAAAAAGGTAGTGTGTCGTCTCGTTGGTGTATTAGCCTCTGCGAATCCTCATTGGTCAAATTGTGAGCCGTCCTCCCTGATAATATCTTCTTCTAAGCTCCTGGATCCTGTTTCGTCAACCAATCAGGTTGCGGACACATGTTTGCTCTCGACCATTAGTTAAGCTTGATCTTTTTAACCTCTGTAATACAAAGTCATCATCTTGGCTTCCTTTTTCGGACTTGTTTCAAGCACGGGTTGCTTGATAGTTCTTCCCATCTTGGGTTTGATCCCAGCGTTTATATTACTTTGCTGCTCGCGGTCCTCTGTGGCGTCTTCGACTTTGGAGGAGTTTAGATCTTTATATTTTGCTTTTTATTTTATCTGATATTGGGATTTTTTTTTTGGACATGTCTTGCTGATATAATTTTGTGTTAACTTACTAAATTCCAACATTTTTATTTTTATTTTTGTAACTTCTTTAATTTATTTTGTAACTTATTTTTTAAACTTGATTCATTTCTTCTTGGACAATGCGTGGAAAGCTTCAGTGCTTCCCATATCCATACCGAGGGTAAAGGGCTTTCTTAGCCATTATTTGGAACCTCACGAAAACTTTTTGTCCATATCCATGTCCATGTATGGACTTCATATATATGACGTCATGGATCTGTCAATCGACGGGTGCATACCAAAGAAAACTTCAAGCAGATTTACTTCCTAGGCATATAAGTGGTAAATGGAGAAAAGTTCTGATCGTAGATTTTTCTAAAGCGATTTTCTGAAAATATTGATGAGTATAGTAATGTGCAGAATTGCGTAATGCCTTGACATTGATATCTCTTGAGCAAACCATATACACGCATCTCTCGCAAACAGCCAGACACAATTTTTTCATTTGTCAAAGGTTCCCTCATACACGCACAGCCTGCCTTGATTTCTTTTTAATCATAAATGAAGGAGTTAAGTGACAGGCTGCTGTTCGCAACATAATCATAGCTGAAAATAGTGCTTTGGAGTCTTATAGTGTATTAAGATCATCTGTTGGTGACCGAAAATCCTCATATTAGGAGTGAAAATTGAATCCCCTGAAAATATTGTGGAATGAGATAGAAACCTATTGATGACAGATATATGGTCACCGAATACAATAGGGAGAAATCAGTATAGTACCACTGCTATCAGGTTTATCACTAAGAGATTTTAAGAAGATCATGTTGAACCCTATTAGTTCAAATCTATTAGACACCTCATATAAATTAGATTAATTGAATTTATGTCCCTGTTTGTTTATAATGTTATTCTTAAACGAGCGTTTTAAATAATTTAATACAGTTAAAATATATTACACCAAAAGGATATAACTAAATAAAACAACAGTCCACTGCACTCTTGATACTTGTACAGTACTTAGTAGCATGATGAAATCCTGGATAAATTTCTCTAAAAACACTTTATTACTACCAAATTAAAACTACACTAAATGGAAACTATCATCGCAACACTTATTACTAACATCACACGCAGGCCCTAATTTTCCATTAGGTCCGGTAGGCCTGGGCCTAGGGGCCCCCCCCAAAATTTTTATTTTAAAAGAAAAAATCCCCAATTCAAAATTTTTTTTAATTTTACCCTTTTTAGTAGCAATTTTTTTATTATATCCTTTCAAATTTGATTGATAGGTTCCTCATATGTATAGTTCATCATATGTATGTTATAGTGTATATAAGGGATTAATAAGTTTTTCTGGTTGCATTGTATTTGTGTTTTAATGATGAAGTTAATATGTTGTATAGCTTTTTGTTTGATAACAGTGGCGCATCCAGGGGGGAGCCAAGGGGTCCTGGCCTCCCCCAAAGAAATAGAAATTGCATTATAATTATTGATTTTGCATTATAAATATTCTTATCCGTTCATATCGGCCACCCACCCACCCAAGAAAAAATCCTGGTTTGTTATCGCTCTTTTCATTGCTTTTGCTATCTACCACATCTCGTTCGTGACCTCGAAGGTGGTGTTATTTATCACAATAGACATTTTTAAAACTTTCTGTAAAAATGCCTACCCAGACCGCGACACCTGCACTGCCATAGCAGTCCCTTTCTCAGCTGTTACAGGAAAGGTATCGGGTCTAGGCTAAATCGCGACTCGTCTGCGATGAGAACGCTACCCCACTGCAGTGTGGTCCAAGACTAATGTTGTATGCACTATGCTAAACAGTCGCACACCTCTCCGTGTGTTTGACAGAGGGTCCCTAACTGATAGGAATAAATCTTACAGCTCTATGTTTGACTTTTCAAGGGCGCAGTTGGTCCTTGGTCCAGTTTTCTGGACGACAACGCTCTTCCACATAAGGCTCACCCAGTCGACGATTATGTTGAAGGTGAGGATATTCGCCAGATGGATTGGCCAGCCAGATAACCAGACCTAAACCCTACTGAACATGTCTGGGACTCTCTTGAAAGGGCAATTGTAGTTTGCCCTTAGTAGCGAGCAATCGTCAGAGTGGCTGGGAGTGCCGCTTTGACGATTGCTCTGTCCTCTCGTTCTGTATTTTCTCGAGGCCGATCGCTTCCTTCTTGACGCTGTGTTCGGCCATGGTTCACCCATTCCTGCCAACATCGTCTAATAGGGACATCGCTCCTATCTAAATGTTGAGAGATTCGCCGATTAGACCAACCGGCTTCTTTGAACACAACTGCCCGTTCTCTCTCAAATGCTGACATCTGCGCATATTGTTCGCGCACCTGTATGCGAGGCATAGTTACTGTCTGCCTGAGTACACGGAATGAAATTCACAAAGAATTTATGACCTGGAATAAAAATTTCTCCTCTTTAATATCCTACCAGTGGAGCAGTTAAGATGCGCTGCAGCGTCACATATTCATTCATTGGCCGCCAAACTTTAAAATTTTCCATTTTCCATTCGAAACCTCTACGCATATAAATTTGTGCCAATTTGCATACCCCTTCTTGGTGCGTCGTTTTTTGTTTTTTGTCGTCTACGGGCCTGTTCACATAGGAGTCCGTTGCGGAGCGTTAAAGTATTGGAAATATATTTAACGAATGACAAACCCTCCAACGATTAGCAATAAAATTTTTAACGACTATGATTGGTTTATTTTCGTCTCAACGTCATCTTTCCTTAACGCTACGCAATGGACTCCTATGTGAACAGGCCCTAAGAGTGTATTATTGCCTCAGAATCCGATGCTCGTAACGCCTTCGCCAGAAGAAGAAAACCATCTAGGTCAGTCTATATGTCGATGATTTGCAGATTTCGTGTCAATATAAGGATATGCGTTACATCGAACGACAACTGCAAACTGCAATATCTCGCATGATGACATAGTATTCGGAAAGCGGTTTTGCCATTTCGGCCGAAAAAACCTCTTGCGTACATTTTTGGCAAACGCAGAGGTTTGCATCCTGACACGCAGATTTACGTAGGTGATTCTGTTATCACCGTGGTGGACGTTGTTCGTTTGTTGGGCGTATTATTCGATAGAAAGTAAACTTTCTTTCCGCACGTAATACATTTACGGTGGGAAGTCTGAACAAGTCCTGAACTTGTTGGAAGTTTCTATCTAATACGTCCTGAGGAGCTGAGAGGTCTACTATGCTCCGGTTTATCGCACAGTCATTCTATCGAAAATGGATTATGGATGCGCAGTGTACGGTTCCGTCGTATTTCCTGTGCTACGGAAACTTGTCGCTATCCACCACTCCACCCTTCGAATTAGTTCTGGTGCTTTCAGAACATCGTCTCGTAAGAGCTTAAATGTCATCTGCTGTGAGCCTTCCTTAACATCTATTCCCAAGCAATTGTCGCTTCAGTTATATTTCGTATCCTTTCACATCCTGATGATCCACTCCATTCTGTTTTTTTTGACAGTCAGTTTGACCGACTTTACGAAAATAGGCCAAATTGAATACCACCTTTCGGACTTCGCATGAGGACTTTCCTTTGTTCGTCGTCTCTCTGTAATGTGGATGTCATGCTACAACTACTTTACCTTTTGCACCCTTGGTGTAATCACAAGATTTCATACTTGCGCCTGAAAAGGGCGCAAGTATCAAATCTTGTGATTACGCCACGTGTAAAGTCAAGTACGGATCTTATAGTTTTTCGTCAGCTTTTTGCGTCGCACTTTCTAGTTATCCTAATTATGTTGTGTTTTTACTGGCGGCTCAAAAACTGGAGATCATGTTGGATGTGCCTACGTCTGTGGCAGAGACGTAAGGAGTTACACACTTCCCGACTGTTTTTCTGTCTTTTCAGCAGAGTTTGTAGCTGTACAAGAAACCTTGAAGTTTATCTTTCCACAGAGTAGTAGACATTATATCGTGTATACAGATTCCATCAGCGTATTAGAGACTATGGAAAATGGTGAAGTGTCCCACTCCCATTCCCTTTCCTCTCCGGTGTTGGATCTGCAACGTCGTCTCAGTCGTTGTGGCTTCAATGTCCTTTTCTGCTGGGTGCCGAGTCCTGCCGGCATGTCGGGGAACGAGCAGGGAGATGCTGCAGCTGAAGGTGCTGTGTATCGTCTAGTTTCAGCCTATTCCTATGAGTGATTTAAAGTCCGCTGTCAAAAAGTTGGTTTGGCATGAGTGACAGATAGATTGAAACCTGCAAGTTCATAACAAGCTACGACAGATAAAAACAATGTATGTCTCTTGGCCATCTGCTCGACTGCACCTTGCAGACGTCATACTTACACGTTTGAGAGTTGGGCCTTCTCTTTTGACACATCGAATTTGTTGATGGATGAGGATGTCCCTCTTTGTGAACACTGTCAGTTTCGCTTTCAGTGTCACATATCTTGACGTCTTGCCCCACTCTGCAATCCCATTATAATAGTTTTTCGGTTGCAGTTCTCCCAATCTGTCCGATCTGCTGGGGGGAACTCACCCTCCCTAACATTCTCTATTTTGCTTTTTCATTTTCTACTAATTTATGAAGAGTATTTGGTTTAGTCCTTAATTTTATTGTTAACATTTTAGTCCTTTTTATATATCACCATTCATATCATTGAATCATCTTATCAATTTTTAATATCATCAAATCTTTTCATCAGTTTATATGTAATCGTTTTTATACTCTTATATATCCTACTTTTATATATTCATACTTTTATAACATTTACAGATCATTTTTCTCACTATTTTATACCAAATTTTCACGTTTGCCCGTCTTTTTATAATGGAAAAGTGTTGATCCGTAATTTTCGTTGTTGGTTCGAGCCTGGCGCATTTATATATACTCTTTTTTCTACTCTAGTCTAGTGTTGGGCGCTTTATGTCCTATTTTGGAACTTGCGCAATTAAAACCAACCAACCAGTCTCATTTGCAGCTCAGTTAATGTCATCTTTAAGAACTTGTTTTGCTCTCTCTGCACGAACTCAATGCAGTTCCTCCTCCACATCAAGTGTTTTTTTATTTTTTTTTTCAGGGTCATGCTTACTTTTTATCTTATGCATAAACTTATCACACAAGATGCAAGTGTTTTTTGAAACAACCTTAAAGTACAAATTGAATTTTTCCGAAAACGCTTGAGAATAGTACTTTTCTTTCAATGGCTGTTTGTTGTCATCAGCACACTTCGCAACGTAGAGATCATACAATTTTTTTTAATATTAAGGTTAGGATGCAGATACTTTTTGTTGGCATACCCGTTTCGGGAGTAGTAACTCTTGTAGCATGGGGAAGATTTGATGTGGGGAATGACATTAGAATCATCAATCATGTTTGAAGCTGCCTTACCCCTGCTATCAATCACTCCCCAAACCTTTTGTTTTAGGTGTCTATATAGTCTTTCTTAACTTATTCTTTATAGTCCAGAAAAAAATTCTTGCAAACTCTCATATTCTCAAATTTATAAAGTAGTGAAATACTCTAGTTTTATCTGAACCACTGCCATCCTTTGAACATGATCTACAGCCATTTAATTTTTAATTATTTTTATACATAATCTCATTAAGGTCTATAATTTGGTCCAATGGTTTTTAAGCTTTTTTATCCTCTACATAAAGTGAGACTTATTCACCTCTACCATGACAAACGTTTGTTCGCTAATCACTTCGGAAATGGATGCAAATTTCTAGCCTGCTTTTCATATTTGAGGACATGTAGTAGTACGAGGAGGCCCAAACTATGGAATACGGAGGGTGAGGAACAATTTCGTAGCATTAATTCTAACAGTTTTGCCGCCGCAATCGCAGATTAATAAGGTGGAGTATAGTCATGAAGGTGTGTCATATAGTGTTTCCCCCCTTTTAATTGTGACCCTTTTGTCTTAATTTCCCTATTTAAATGATCCAGTAAAGATGCATAGGAATTTCCAGGGGATTGTTTTGCCCTTTTCCAAGTAGTCTATAAAGATTTTACCACGGGTGTTCTAAAACACAGTGGCCACAACCTTTCCTACTCATGCAACCGTTTTTGCTTTCTTCGGAGCAGTTTTACCTGCATCAACCCACTGATTTTACTGATCTTCATTCCAGGCTGATAGTGATGTATCTATGTTCATCAGCTATTACGAAACGACGAAAAAAATCATCTTCATTTCTTTGAAATAGATTCTAATGGGGCTTCGAAGTGTTCCCTCCCCCACATTATCGGTTATCGGTTACATAAGGCTGAAGGGAGAACATCGGCTCACTGTTTACCTTTTTTAATCCCATCAAATAAGTAGAACCATCATACGTTAAAAAATATTGAGAAATCAGCAAGATACACAATAATCTACCTGGCTTTTAACCGCCGTCAATGTATCAGAGAGGTTTCAGTGTCATGGAGGCCAAAAGCGAGCTGTATGAGAATGTACTTCGTGTTCGTCTACCTATATTCTATTGAATTTATACCTTGTATATAGTTTATGTTTGTATTTTTAAAATTCTTCAAATTTAAGTGTATCGGATAGAAATTGCGGCAGATATTACCGAAGATTCCGCACACCTTTAGCGACCGATAGATTCGCAAAAGACAAAACCTATAGCGGATGGTAGTTACGTTTAAGTAGGCACCTCAGACGTGGGACCTAGGTAGGAGATACTTTAAAAAATTCTCGTGACCAGCCTCTCATACTCATATGAGTTTATTGCAATTCTATTTAAATTCTAAGGTATGAAAAGACACACACGATAGTAAATCTTCAAAATCCCTATGTGTAGGATGGTCTTTTAGACTTAAATGATTTTTCAATGTTGGGATGGCTATAACTTGTCTTAAAAACATGTCCACAATGAAGTATCTGTGCTGTCTTAGTTATAGTCCATGTTTATTTGATAAGGAAAAGCTGAAGAGTAAAAGAAGCGCAATATCAACTTTTGGTCATCTTAAAAATGTAAAAATAATGTCCATAAATTTATTTTGACAAAAAATCAATTATTCCTAGTTGCAATAATCTCCAAGTAGTTTCAATATTACTCTTGAAGCAATGTCAGAACAATTAATGTCGACAAGAAATAAATAATCGGTTTTTAAAGAGGATAACATGACTGACAAAATAATTAGAAGTATCAATGTGCAAAGAAGAATGACTTTAAATACTATAGTGTCACTGAAGGTATATGGTCCACGTCGAAAAAGTAGAAGTGTTTGTGTGGTTGTGTGTTAATTAATTCTTCATCTAGAAATTGCGCACATGTCCCCAACACGCACAATCTGGATTTAGAAGGATTCACTGGAGAGAAGACATTTGCCCTAATGACCTTTATCAATTGAAAAAAATCCACTTTTACTTTGGGACTATATTTTCTTGATTCTCTTGGACCTATACTTCCATTGACTGGGAATCTTGAATATACCAGTAATTAAAGTTATATGTTTTAATATTCTGGGACATCGCCCACTTGCGCCTGCAGCAACATCGAAGTCTACCTCCACAAAGCGAGAAGTACTGAAATGGTTTCATGATAGTACTATATATACATTAAAATATATGTCTTGCTTGAAGAGAAGAACCATATTAAAATACACCCCATTGAGCATCGAATGGATACACCGAAATTCGTAACGAGTGTCAGAGAACAACGTTCAACTTTTCGGCCAACTGAAATCTTATGCTGGTATCATCCCACTGGTTAGTGATTTCAACTGATACCTAATAGAAGATTTCCATAACTGATGATTAATTAAACACATCAAATTATTATGGGAAAATATTTCTCAACAGCATACAGACAGAGATAGATAGATGGGGTCCAAATATGAATTATATTAATACAGAAACATATGAATTATATTAAAACCATATGTGAGTGTGAAAGTATTCCGAAAGTTTTGAAGAGCGTGTTACACGGGCTAATTAGATTTATTTCATCACCATATCATGATTGACAAGACCAGCCTGAGGTGGGCCATGACCTTCTATAGAGCATTTCCCTTTTAGTTTCCTCTTGGACAGGCTACTCCCTTTTTTTTATTCTAATAGCGCCCTTTACACGCACGTTCTTTCGCGAGTGCTTGGAGCGTACGGGATTGCGCACACGCTCCAAGCACTCGCGAAAGAGCGTACGGGATTGCGCGCGGGAAAACTTGCAGTACGCTCAAAAGCAGCTTTCCCTTCCTCTCCGACACCTTCACACTTGCACTCAATCGCGCGGGATCGTGGTTTCACGTGGGAAAGAGCGTACGTGTAAAGGGCGCTATTGATCTCAAAATCGTCCTCAATGCGATCCACCTATCTCAACCTAGCCTCCCTCTGATTCTTGTGCCTATGGATTTTTGGTTAAAAACTTTATACATTACTGAATTACTATCCTTTATGCATATATGGCCAGCAAGCTTCACTCGGTTGAATTTCATACACTTTATTATGTCATGATCTTTAATATATCATGTATAATTCATTACTGAGTCTTTACCTACAAGTTTCCCCTATTTTAAAACAGCCAAATTTTTTTCACAAGATAACGTCTTTTAAATACAACTAATGATATTTTATTCATTTTGGTTAAGGTCCAAGTTTCTGATGCATAAGTCAGAACTGGTCGCATTATAATTTTGTAGAGCAAGCATTTTATTTTATTATTTATTATTTTTTTTAAGAACAAGGCTTCATCTAAGGGAATCTCGAAGCCATTAAGACACCAACTGGCGACCAAAATTATTTTTGTATTTCAATTCTGAGGGTTACCTTCGGGAATGTATATCAGTCGCACAAATTCAACAGGGATTTGATAATAATTAAAAACAGTGTTTTCTGCTTCTTATTTTGGTTTTTCTATACGGTAGTGTAAGTGAAGATCATAATAATGATCTACGATTTTTTTTATACATTTCAGGGAAGGAGTGTGCATTGGTAATTTATTGTGTCGTGGGGATTTTTGTATTTCTGACTTAGTATACAAGCATTCTTTACATTGGTTTACTGATTTATTTGGAATGCAGTTAAAATGATTGATACAGATATTGTAGAAAAGTATTTTAAGGAATGAGACACTTAAAGCAACATAAAGTTTCTCCTTCGTATACTAGAAACAAATATATCTGAAACCACAACAATGGAATTAAATCACTATATGAACTTATAATATTTTATTATTATGCCACAATGTACAGAAGTAAAAAGAATTCTATAAAATAAACTCAAAAATGACATATATTTGTCCTATGAAAGCTTTAAAGAAGGAGACTTAGTGACATTACCGATTGTTCAACATTTTCCTTTCTTTTTTACAAGAATCTGGGCGTTGTTTTTGCTGGGAATTTGAGATCCTCTCATACAAAGTATATGTTATTTATTTAAATGAACTTTTACTGAACGACCTGGAGTATGTCATGAAACAATAGTTTTGTTAGTTTTTATTCAAATCTTGACTTCTTCGAAACTGAAAATAATTTAAAACTGTTTATTTAAATCAAAGCAGACAGGAACAGTTCCTTTTTAAATTATGATATAAGGATAGTTGTTAATTAAGTCTCTGTAATTTTATCTTTTTTTCCATGGAAAGTATTAGAATCCTACTAAAATAAAAATTCACGAATTGTATTCTGTATATATTGCGACTTATGTGCTTCTTTTCTCTCGATCGGTTAACAAAATAAAAGCTTTTGCAATAAAGACATATTATGTCCGCAAATTACGTGCATTAAGTCTCCTTTTTTCTTTTTATTTCGGAATTAAAATCAGACAAATGTATTACAGCAACGCACATTGAGCGATCTTCTAAATACATGAGTAGTGAAATTCATTAATAGAATATTGTAAAGAACGCTTCTCCGGTCTCTTAGTTTACTTTAATGAAAAAAAAAAAAAAACCATTACTAATTTCTCATCATAACAACAAAAAATGAAACTTGTGTAAAACAGGAATGCTGTACTATAAAAATCAATAATTTTTATTTAAAGTTTCTTACAAAAGGGATATGTTCTGACTGTATTTAGGTTTAAAAATTATTAAAATATATGTATATAAATCAAATTTCATGTACATTGTTTAATTGCTACCGAAGAACTTTATATAAATTTGCAAATATGCATACGAAGCATGCATTTTAAGAGTACAAGTAAGAAAATTAACATTCCCTTTGTTAAATACTCATATGTTAAGTACCATTTTAGGGACATGAAATAATATCTGTATCCTAGTTGTCAGTTATATAGCTCCTCTGAACATATTTCATGTTTTACTGTTCTGGAGGACCTTTTTTTACAATATTCTTTGAACTTACATTTATTTGTATTAAACTTTCCTTAACACAACATTTAAGTCGCTTACAAAGCTGTTTTAAAATATACATTTTCAGATGAATTTAATATTTGTTTTCTTCAAACATATCACAGAGGACGTTATTTTTGTGAAGATCGTAATTCTTGTGTGTTAGCATAAAATAAGTCCCCCGCAGTTTGGTTTTTAAGCAATTCATTTCAAATGCTCTTTAATACTCAAAGTATCTTTTGAAGTATAAATGTTATTTTGTGGAAGTGATTTTCGGGTAATTTTTTGTCTATTTTTAAATAATCTTTGACAATTCTTAAGAATTAATTTATTGTTTTATTTACAAAGGGAATATATTTTAAAGTTCTTTATGTGTATTTTTTAAAAAGTTATTCATGATAATGCGTTAGTCATGCCTGTTCACTTTAAAATCAACCATGTCCAATTCCGTGGGGGGAAATTTAACCTATGTGTATTAATTTAAATTAAACATTCTACAAGTGATTTTTATCGAAATCTAACAAACACAAAAATATACAATTGACTGTCATTAAATATTGTATTACTTAATCATATAATGAATCATAATATTCTGTTACTGGCATTAAAAAATATAGACAGGAATTTTTGTTGTTGTTATCATTGAATCGTCGCAAACGTTCCCCTTGAGAATGTGTCATCAATAAATTTTTGAAAAACAAATAGATAATGTATTTGGACGAAAACTATGTTATCTGACTTTTCGAGTTAAGTAAAGGAAAACAATATTTTAATATCTTTATATTCCATTCAGTTTTCCAGTCAACTGTCTCATCCAAGTTCGTGGCAGAAACAAACACTTAATCAAGGCTTATAGGAGTTTCCTGTGCTTTATTACAGTATACATACATGGTATTTATATTTCATAAATTTTGGCAAAGATTTTCTTTTATGCCATCGTCGCTAAATACGCTCAACTCAAATGTTCAGCAAGAATAAGCAAAGAATTTTCAATTCCTGCATTAAATAAGAATTAGAGCTTCTAAATAAAACGTTCTTTTGTTGATAAGTTGATACAAAGAAGTTGATACAATAACTTTTTGATGTTAACTTTTCTTTTGAATCCTGGAGATTTCAATGCCTAGAGTCGCTCAGCAGATTTGCATTCCTGGCTCATTCCTCATGCAACTCCAGCATGCATTTTGGAATTCTTCAACAAAGCTGATCATCCACTCTTTTTTTAAGATGTTTCTTCCTCTTTTGAACGCATGCCGGACTTACGGTTTGGCCGCACACTTTGAATCTAAGGTCGCGAAGTCAAATTTATGATTTCAAAAGTGGGGAGGAAAGGGAAATAAAAATTCTTGAGCTTTAACATGAAAATTATTTTCACTTTCATCTTTAGTTACGTTAAGTATGCCATTCAGTATTGACGATGATTAAGTAAAATTTACTGAAATTCTGAGAACCATTATTGGCCAGCATTGAACATTAAACCAGACACGCAATTTTCCCGATGTAGTAGGTGTATTTTCTTTGTTATTTTTACCATTCCATTCATTTCTCTGACAAATCCATGTCTTCTTTCCATTTCGTTTTAAATTTTTTGTTCCGAAAATGTGGCATTTATTTTACTTGCAGTTTCACTGAATATGAAAGGAATATTTTTCAATTTTTTTCCCCCATGAAGATATTTTTTTGATTGTGAAAATGTCTTTTAATGTTTTGGACAGCACACAAAGGAGAAGAAAATAAATTCTAACTAAAGAAAGGCATGAAGATAAATGAAATTTTCTAACTTCTAAAAGCCACGGAAATACACAGAAGCATTACATTTATACTTATTTACATCGACTTCATACAATGGGTTAAATTGAGAATAGACTCATCTGAATATGCGCCTGCTATCTATCTTTCACATTGTACTTATTTAACTGTTAAAATGTAATATCTTAAAATTTCAGCTGCACTCTGAAAAAATGCAGCACCAAGCAAAAGTAGAGAGCAGGCAACGTTTAAAAGAATGAAAACTAAAGCATTTTAATAGTGCTCGCTTTAAATTTTCCTTCATAAATGTTCCACAAAATGATTATGCACATGAGTTTGAAAATCACCCGACTTTAAACTATTTCACGTCTTTCAAAAGTCTCTGATTGGTGCGACTATTGTGTACGGAGTTCTTTTGTAGCATTCCTACGTTTTAGTCATATGACGTAGAACGCAAACACAGAACATAAGGTTGTAGTTAAAACATTCTTTTATTTGGGCGTGGTCTCCTGGTGGACGTGGTTTCTCCGAAAGAAGCTGGTTTAGACTGCTGTTACGGAGCTCAAGCCTTCCTCTCGTATTTTCCTTTGTCGGATTTCTTCTTGAATATTTATATCTGGTCTGCAAAGGTTTTTCATTCTCTGGAACAGAAACAACACACATGATGTAAATAGGCATATAAATCTGTACTACATGCGAAAGAAATCCGTCCTTTAGCATTTTAACAAAACATTAAAACTTTGTAAAAAATTTTCAAGAATATTTTGGCTTTTTTAGACTTTATCAGGGCAATTAAGAAAAAATATCGATATATGTTAAAAAAAATTTCGGGTAGTCTCTTCTAACGAAACTACCGCGGGTTATTAACGTAGGATTACTTATCGTTGCTTAACTTTTTTTGCAATAAAATTCCTACATACGAAGGATGATGAGTGAAGAGAAGGATGAGTGATAATCCTATGCAGAATAGGTAGATGGTAAGAAAAATAAGTTACATACGTATGTCAGAAAGAAGTCCATAGAATATATTCTGCCACACTTTGATTTATAACTCGCGACGACGGTTTTTAACGTCTGAAATTTTGCTTTACCGCTGGACCATTATGGAGGAACGTAATTCTATGTTAAAAAACATAACAACTGAATAATTATCGCACTAAAATGAAAAGTGTGTCTTTTAGAAAATCTTCTACACTCTAAAATTAATGCACGATTACATTGCCTACTTGTAACTTATAGGATATAATGCACCTTACAAAGAACTCTGGTACGATTTTTTTTTCCACGTCCTGTCAAAATTTATACTAAACAGTCGTGTTGAGTTATGAGAAATTTCTACGGCATTTTCCAGTTATTAAAAAAAATTCAAGAAAATCACTGCGATGTTTGATAATGGCTATGACCCAGAACCATATCAAATTGGCTGCTTATCCGTAATTCTGATCCCTTACAATTTTTAAACACAGAAATTTTTTATTTTGTGAAATGAACAGTTTTGGGAAGATAACTATAATATTTAACAGGAAAATTTCATTAGCTGAGTGGTTTGATTAGAATCGTCTTCATACTTTCAACCGTAAATTTTTTTATGATAATGCATAATCATTGCATTATCAATGTGCTCCTCCTAAAAGAAACAAATATTGTAATACTGTCAGGACTTTCATAGCAGAGAAAATAATGGAAACACATGTACAGAATTAAACTTTTCATACTTCTCTGAATGTGCCCGTAGTAGTATAATACTTGTACAAAGCATAGCTTGGTATACAAAGCATCGATGACAGTCCAAGAAGCCAACCGATGAACTCTCCCCACCAGGGATACACATATCCAATGTATGAAAGCGGTTTATATTGGACCATACTGAACAGGAACACCCCCTGAAATGAAAAGTAAAATTAGCGTCTGAAAACGTGTGAAAGTACGTTTTTAATTAACAAGTTAGCATTGTTCAACTTCTGGCGTGTAAACTGACTGATGGTTTATAATTACATATTTGAAACTTTTTCTGCGCTTATGAGGACTGATTTTTTTAACCTCTGTAGAAGATTACTCTAAGCAGAAATTTCATAACATTTCTAAGCAAAGTTCTTAAACAGTAATTCTTACTATTCTGTTTTTACTCGTTTCAATGTCAAAATATATGCGGTCCTAATGGAACGAATATGAATATTGTAATATTACTCTCAGTTACATAAAAATAACTAGATTGCTATGAAATTCTCTTACAGTACTCACAGAAACTCTTCACATTTATCCCTCGTAACATTAACCCTGGATTCTGAAATCAGAAAATTACAAGAAATTCTTGAATGTCGCTGGCATGGGTTTTTCATTTGTATTATGAGACGACATATTTAAATAGAATTCTAGCCTTCCACGAAAGGACAGCAACTTTCCTCGAGTACACCTGGAAGACAATAACTTCCAGTCGTCTACCATGGATGATGAATGAACAGTCGGATCGCGTTAATTATTGTACGTTGCGTAATTTTGTAGTACAGCTCGACATTTTGTAAGTCTAATTATCTTGCAGTTTATTGTAAATAATTCAGAGCAGTATTAGAAATGTAAGTGATAGATCTCTATCAGAGGGTTTTTTGAAGAAATGAGAAGGATTTTGTGTCTCTCAACTTTCGATACCTTATTATGTTGCTTTAGTTCAACAGTAAAGAATGTTCCCTTATGGTAAAGGACATGATTTTGAAACCCATTGTATTTTCTTTGTAGTTGGGAAGAGTAACAAAATTTTGGGATAACAAAATACAATGTGATGAAGCGCTTTCGATTTTATAGAAAAAATTAAATTTTTTAGAGAGTAAAGTGATCGAAGGCTGTTTTCATCCACATTTTGGTTAGAATGCTAGGAAGCCGCCTTTGATTAGAGGACGGAACAGTCGTCTTTACGCATCAGCCAATTTAAAAGCGGCGGTGCGCGATAGGGGGTAGATTGATGGCAGACGCAGATAAGGAGATGGCACCAGGGTTTGACATTAAAGTAAAATACCCTATTGTAAACGAATTTATTGGGCCTGTTTGGAAGGTAGACCGAAAAACACGTGGACTGGACTTTGGGTGGTCTGTTTTACGACGCAAGGAGGCGTTTAACACACTAACGAATGAGAAAATTGGGACTTTCCTGAATGGGTGAAATCTTGAGAGATTGTGAAAAATATAGCCAATGAGATTTGAAGAAAGAAAATTGAAAGACGAGAGAGAGGGAAGGAGAAAGGAGTCAAGAGAGAGAAGCGTTAGAGTTTTGTTGGGGCGAGCTTGCCCGATCCTACGTTCCTATTTGGAGGGGACCCGACTTCCGATGCATAAGGACAACCGGTCGACATAGTTCCCGGACCTTACTCGTTGGATCCAAGAAAATATCGAGCACCGGATCCAGAAGACAGCGGCTAGACTTCACCGAAGTCCGGAGACCAAATACGGAAGGCATAAGGAAGAAGCAGTGACATTCCTGTGAGCGAGACCCCCCAATTTCCAGACAACAGCGAGCTGAGATTCTAGGACGAGAACGGGGCGATTTAGAAGGAGGGAAAACCGCAACCCTGCTGTTTCGATTGATTATCCCTGCCACTGCGAATAGAGTGAGTGAAATATAATTTTTGATACGTTCAGTCCCTGGTCATTTAAAATTTAATGCTTGAGTGTGGAAAAGGAAAGTTAGGGTCATAGATAAATACTTGTGTATGAGTAGTTTTTCCGTATGCTCCCTGCACCTCGTAAGTAGTAGTTAAAACGATTAAATGTAAGGATTGAGGATATGAACATAAATGATTCTTTTTTTAATTAAACTGTAAATAATATGTAATTGTAAATAAACTATAATTTGTGTTAAGAAAACTTGCTTCGTTAATGAGTTGATTTCCGTGTTTTATGAAGAAGATAGTAAGGTTAAGCTTTATAATTTGTTCGTAAGCCAATCATGTCCCGAGTCTGGGGTGTTATTCAACCAAATACCTAAACACAACGCCCCAACTACCCTTTTTAATGACATAAAATGTACTACCACAAATAAAATACGATTTCACGCCCAAATCAAATAAGTCAGGACAGGCCCTATACGCCAATCTACTTTTTAATTACTTTCTATCTGAGTTCTCATAAACAGCTAGGAAATTACGTTACATTCTTGTAAGGTAAATCGTAAGAAGGTAAAGTGTTTGGGAAGACAACGAGGAAGATATATCAAACACCAGCAATTTTTATACTGGTGTAAATATGATCCCGAAGGAAACTATTAACTGAGTAATTGTTTTAATAAACCAAATAAAGCACGGATAGGTTAAAAATGAAGTAATGCTCACTCCACAGACACACGGTGTGAAGAATACCCAGCAAAGTTTCCACCAGAAGGCAAGGATAATATCCAAGCATGTCTCGCAAGTTGTCGTAATAACGGTTGACACCTGAAAAATAGTTCAAATCATAAGACTCATTGTTGTTTACAATATTTTGATCACATCGTTTAAATATCACTCCTATTTTATTTTTCTATCTTTTAAGAAATAGAAGTTTTGGTTACACGAAATTCAATCGGACGTAAGTTGAGACCATTTGCACTTTTAAGACCATCATACATGTGTTTTTGCACACATTAAGTGATCAAAGAGTCTATGACCACTTGGATAATACTTAGTAAATCTCTTTTTTCTTTTATTTTTTTTCGGTTTTTTTTTTGCCGGAAGAGTACGGTAGCTACGGTGACCTTACACGATATAAATTCAACAACTGCTGGCATTATATTTAATAAAGAATTGCAAATCTTGCTCTGTTTGCCATGCAATTTTCTATGTCAGCCTACCAAGGGTGATCCCTATATTAGCCGTTCTAATTGTTTTGCCAATAAAGTCCATCATTCTCTGTGGCAATTACGATCAACGGAACTTTGACGGTTGCAATCCGCGTTGTATATCAGAGCTATGTTCGTTAATCATTTTTGTTTAAAACAGCCGGATGATACATTAGTCATTATCATCTTAGCATACACTAAGTTCACTTCGGAAGAGCATCTCGTCGTGGGGTGCATTCTGTCAGATGCGTCCGTAATGCAGCTACGATTCATGGGTTGTTCAGCAAACATGGAATTCTTGCCGATTAAACACAATCCACAATATAAAATGAGCCCCAGTTAGCCAGCAGTGTCGATGCCAAGAAAAATGAACTATTGATTCATATTGCTGACGCCAAATTCTTATACGACAGTCTACTGAACGTAGTACGAAATAATACCCGTCACATCAGCATACATTTTCAGGTCAGCCATCGTTTGATTAAACGATATTTAATTTTGTTCGCAAGATAGTACCAACAACAAGCAAATCTGCAACGCTGGTGAACTGTGGTTTGAAAGAGATTTCATGCATTCTTATTACATACATACTCACATACGTCTGTAATTTCAAAACAGACACCGAACTTAGATACATAGATTAGGATAAAAATCAATTCTAATTGTATAATGGGTAAGTTACGCATAGATCATAGTTAGTTAAGAAAACAGTGATGTGAAAATTCAAAACATTTTCGTAAGCCAAAAATTATTTATTTATTTCACGTTTTTGCTTTTTGAAAATTTTAGAAAGGAGGTATCAGGAATATGAGAATAGAAACGTATGTTATTATGGACGTAGAACCATGAAAGATTTTTGCGGAAATAAGGATCTAGTTTATAGCCTTGAATTTGGCTAGGTTTATATCCTTGAATTACATATCTTTATTAACAGTAAGTTTCTTTTAAGGATACCGGATGGTAAAAAGTTTTAATATATTTTCATTACAGTATGATTGATTACACATACAGTAATGCAGATTTTTAGCAAGAGTTTTACCATACAGATAAAAATGTGTATTTCCACCGTTTGTTTTTAGCCGCTTATCCGCTTTTTGCTGAAATACAAATTCGGAAAAAAACCCAGAACTCACCACGAGTAGGTGGCTGCATTGCAAGTTCCACCCGTGCCCACCTATCCAGCCAACATACCTTGCCCTTGCAGTTATTCCGGTTTTACTCGGTACTCGCATTTGGTTTCAAATGGTGGCATAGCTTTTCTCGACTCGTTCGGATTCTAACTAACCGTCACGATTATTTTCTCCACACACAGCCGCAGAAACCTCTGTTACTAGTTCACGTACCTTCAACACTTTGGGTGTGGCAAGGAAATTTTAGGCTTCCCAGGTGTTGAGCTACAGACTCTCCACTGGAAATCAAATTTCTCAAATCATCTTCTGTCAATTGGAGTTCCGTCAAATTACATTTCTGCCAATCAATGAGGTCTATATATGAAACTAGCCTGCGAGTTGAGTGACGGAATGTTGTAGTGTCTGATTCTTTCCTTTTTTTCCTTTCTTGCTCATAAAATCCTACGTAGTCCAAGTTCTCCAATGGACTGTCTGTCGTCTGTGATCATTGCCAAGATTATTGCTTCCGGTGGCCGAAATAGCAATTTCTCTGGATAATGGGATCGACCACAGTCTTTAAATCGTTTTTTAAGATAGCGTGATATGTTTATTGTCTGCCACAAATTTCGTGGACCATACGTGCAATAGGATTAATTTGACTGAAACCACATAGGTGGGCACACGTTCATGATGAACTCTGCAGAGTTTGAAATTGCTTTGAAGGCTCTGACGAGCTAATGCAAACACTTTATTCGATTTGCAGTTGTAGCCCAACGTGCATGATTCATTTTCCCAGGTCCTTTTGCGACAAACTTGATAGCAGTTTCTATTTGTGACAGCTTGACAAATATCCCAAGCTATCGCTTGTGTGTGCTAAGATCATTTATGTCGATTTTCGGGAAATTCGCTCGAAATGTCTACAATTTCACAACTGGGAGGTTTTTTACAATTTGCCAAATGCTTCCCAGTAGGACCAGAAATGCTTAGGTCACCGTTTCCACTATCCAATGCTGCACTAAATGTCGGAGTTGGAACTCATTTGCGTGTAACTGGGCAGATAAACCAGTGCAAAGTTTTCCAATGGCTTCCCAGAAAGGCGAATCACGCCGATTTATAGCCAGTATTAACGATTGTTCCCTCGCACCAATTGCTACTAGTTGATGAATGTCAATATTCTTATTCTCATGAATTGCAGCATCATTTGAGAAATACTCAAGCTATGATGAGTTAGTGCTATGTCCTCCAAGGTACTTGCTTCCAGGTCCTTAATCATTGAACAGTGTTCTTCCAGGACTGTTTTTTGGTACATCTTTCCCCCTACGCTCTCTTGCATTAGAGTTTGTCCTTCCTTCGTCAAAATAAAGTCACTTCAGGGGTTCCAGCTGTCTTTCATTTCCTTGCTGATATTCTTTCCGAAGTTGCTTCCTCTCTCTCTCTTCTTATTTTATGTCTATCAATACATTTAAAGTGTCTTTTTTTGGTAATCATTCCCAAATCTTCCGAAACAGCACGTGCAATGATGGCTCCAGCCGATCTGAAAATACCGGTTTCTGTCACAAGCTATAGCTACGCTGGGTATCGGCTTGATCTTACCGTCTTTTTCCTTCAGATTGAGTCATCCTGGATGTGGATGGGAAGGCTCTCAAGTGATATGTGTCACTAGCGGAGTTATGTGGATCCCGTTAGAATTCGGATCAGGAAATGTGAGCCTAGATGGCGTAACAGATGGGGAAACGTTTATTTAAGACTTACTGGCTTTCTGTCTCTTATGCTTCCTATCCGCTCCGTGTCCTCAGCTTTCAGTTTCTTTTAAGGTCAACTACGCCTATGGACATTTGCCTAAGTGCCCGTTGGTCTATAAGAAAGTTCTTTCCATTTTAGGGATCTTTTTATGCTTTGGGAAAGAACATTTGTTAAAAGAAACAAACTTACATGAAAAAATGTCGAACAATTTCCGTGAGTCTTTCACGAGGTTTAAGCTTCGTATATAAAGTTGTTGTTGACAATGGTTTGCATGCCAAAATATTTCTTTACCTTTCTGCACGCAGTGTTCCGCTTCTTGCCTTTTCTCTATTAAGTTTCAAATTACCTCTGTATTTTATTTAAGAACAAAATGACGAGTTGCATACAAAACAATGGAAATACACATTTTTAACTGTATGGTAAAAATCTGCTAAAAATCACGGCCGAAATGGAGACGGAAGACATTTTTTGTTTTTCCCAAAACTTTGCATACGTGACCTACCCACCAGTACCCAACTTTTCCGCACTAGGGAAAAAACGAAATCGAAAACATTTTTTTACGCTCCGCCCTATTGTACAAGCCAAATAAGGCATGTTCGTGTAATCGGACCAGCCGGTTATTAGGACCAAAATGATCGCGTCCCGATGCGGTCCGATTAACCAGAATCGAGTGTATATAGTTACTAATTAATGACATGGGTCTTCCAGATTATTAGAAAACGGGCCTATATCAGTACAGAATATTAGGTAAACGTTAGATCACATTAAATTTTCTTTATATTGACTTTTTGCCATAACTGAACGCGAAGCTGGTTATTTTACCAAACGAACTATCCCGAAAATAGGAATGAAATGTTTTTTCTACGACTTCCCTTACAAATTTTATTCTTTCGTTTCGAAATCAATGACAACAGGACTTGTATACATTTAACTTTCAATTTATTTATTTTATCATTTGACGAACTAAATTTTTATCAACGGTGAATATTGTTCACTGCTTCCCAAAGGTAAATTACTGTTTTTTTTAAATGGTTGGTACGTTCCAATAACATCCCTTGACAGGACCGGATGTTGAATTACGGTCTTCTAAAATGTAAGGTCGGTATTCTATCAACTGAACTATTCCGGCGATGTGAGATATTGCTATTTTCAAGTACTCCGCTTCAAAAGTTGTTTGAGAAACAAACTCTTTTTATTACCATTTAATATAATTTGGAGTTCTTCCTAAACGTCTTTATTCAGTGTCAGAAAGTTCCAACCATTTTGTAATCCAGAGAGACATCCATATTAATTAATAACTTGATACTATAACTGAAGGAAAGAGTCCCTATCAATATTGTTCTTCTTTTCCATGCTAAAGTTTGAGATTATTGTTATTACGATGTACAGATGTAAAATATTGCTTCTCGAGTAGCGCCCGGTGATCAAGCTATTGCTAGGTATTATACTGGGCAACAAAAAATCATAATTTCACAGATCTGCATAACTGTAAACTATGTGTAAATAGCAAATTGTTGGCTTCCACAAGCCTTCCTTTTATCTCCTTTGTTTGCAGGCAGGTGATGTAGTGGAACATCGAATTAGAAAACTTAGAAAAGTTTTGTCTTATTTTAATTTTAATTTGATATCTGATAGGATGATGTGCCAAATGCTAGGACGCTAGTCTTCGGAAGCATACAATTTAGAGTCTGATGGTTGGCATGGGTGGTTGTAGCGGATCGAAATAGTTGTGTGACCAGATTTGTTTAACCCTCGTGTATCAAAAGAGGACCATAGTATTCTCAAACAACCAATCTTCTATAATGGATTTCTCTAGAGGATATGTGGATGTGTTAATGAAAAAGTCTCGATACAACTGGTTAGCGAGGACCCAAAATTTGGGGAAACTGAGATCCTTACACAGTTAATATATATTGCTCATTAATTTCTTTGTTTTGAATACTTTTAAGTTTGAGATAGAGCTCATGATTCCTTTAATTTTCATCTTTTGCGATGTTTTCATAAGGAATCCTGCTACATTAGCTGAGGTGTTATGAAGGATCCCCCCTGTAATTTTTTATTGCAACAGTTGAATAAAGAAGTGTGAAAAATGGAAAAGCTTTCAGTTTAAAGCTTAATGGAATAGGACCTAGACATATACAAATAATAAACTGTAAGAAATGTTCTGCATAAAAAACTAAACAACACAACTTAATATAACCTTTATATCTACATTCAAGCACAAATATCCAGGGAGAGTCAATTAAAACACTTAAATAGTGTTTATCTCTAATTTTATGAATAGAAAGGGAACACTTATATAATTTGTCTACATGGTCTTCATGACGTGCAACGCAAGTGTTCCAGCTTATTGAAAGTGCATGGATACCTCTAAAAAATATGTATTTAAGCTGTGACAGTAGCCACTCTGGTTTCATCCGATTCCCTTCTTTAAGCGGTCCAAACCCGGGAAAATCACTGGGGACGAGGTCTGGTGAATATAGAGGGCATTCAAATCTTAGATCTTGGATGGTTGCAACAGTTGTATGGGCAGTATGGGGTCGAGCATTGTCATGTTGCAACAAAACACCTTTACTCAGAAGTCTACTCGTTTGAACCTGATTGCAGGACGCAGGTGGTTCTTGAGGAGATTTGCATACGTTGCACTGGTGGCTGTTTCCCTCTTGGATCTGTAGTATTCCAAAATTACTCATTGTTAATCCCAAAAGAGAGTCAGCATAACCTTTACTAGGTTGTGTGCGAAATTTGCAAGTGGAGGCTCTCTTTTTACACTGTTGCCGAGTCATTTTGTCGCGTTCTCGCATCATGCTACCACCTGTCAGTCACTCTTCCCGCCATGAATACCACTATTACCAACTTACAGAACAGTTGTGTGATGTTTCAAACTTTTAGTGCATTTTTAAGGTTTTCATTTGACTCTCCCTCGTATATAAACCTGTGACATACAACATACGCAAACACAATACAATTTTACGGTGGTCTTAACTGTAGTGGTAATCACTTCGGTTAGACTTATTTTATTTTCTAAATTATCGAGATCCATAGAATTAATTCATAAAATTTGATAAATTATTTTAGAAAATAAACTTACCATATGACCACGATATAGACACAACTTCAAAAAATATTAAGAAAAGAAGTGAGATCCCACTAGCTGCATAGTAATCAAATAACTGAAATACATACATTCCACCCTACAAGAGAGAGAAATACATACACAATTATTTAAAATGATTGGTAACAAAGTTTAAATTCCTGAAATTAAAAAAAATAGTTTACACGTCCTACTAAGACGCCCATGGGGACATTTCAACATCCTACGAATATTCGTGAGTTATCGCTTTAACAGAAATCTTGATCAAAGAAGAATAAATTACCTTTTTTACCCTGTAAATAATTTTGAATATTAGTTTATATCCCGTAAGGGTTTAATGCCTAGTACTGAATTTACTTAGGAAAAAATTCATGAAATGATACCTGAAAATTTCTGGGAATAGAAAATACTCCTGTTCTAATACACGTCTAATTTAGGTACACGTACCAAGTTAAAAACCAATCGGAAGAGAAAGGATTATTTTCATCCCTGTGTAGAAAAAGAACGTATAGACCGATGTTTTGACGTTAGAAAAAGAACTGAATTGAGGAAAAATAACATTTTTGTTTAAAATGCGATTTAAAAGGCATTTAGAGCTGATTCAAAATAAAGATCAAAACAAAACTAAATGCCTTACGGTGATCAGAAAAATGAAGATTTCTATCTAAAAGTTTTTTAGGAAAAGTTTGAAAGTCTGAGAGTTTTAAATGTTTTCTACAAATAATATGTTAGGTACTAACAAAAATTTAGGTAGCGTATAATTTTATTAAATGTGAGGCCCATGGAATAATCATACTCACACATGTTATACTGAGATTGCTATAATATTACGGGCATTTCTATTTATCATAACAAAATAATGGAATGCTTTATGACGATATATCTGTCCATTGGCCTGCACTGTAAGTCAGTTAGCGAGTGATTCGAGGCTAATCGTAAATGAGATTACGTAATGTTCTTTCGCCACTGTGCAAGCAATTTTCAAGACAGATATGAAAAAGGAACAAGGAATTAACATTAATTTTGTAAGTTTCTTAAAGGTAAATCAGAGACACTAGCAATGATTCCCGATGTGTTTGAAGGGCAGTCTCACGGTAGAACACGTTTTTCAGTATCATGACTGCTTAAAAAACCGATTGAGTACCGGCTGATGACAAGGTCACACAGGGAATTCCCGTGACAATTGCAACTCATGAGAGTGTAGCAACAGTTAAGCACTCGTCTATGAACTTCCATTGCGCTAGACCATGCAGCCCTTTAGGAAAGGTGGATATTTTTCGTATACATCTGACAACCGCATTTACACCTGTCACGATTGCGGCGAGTCGAATTGGTGGCAGGCGAATGTGTAAACGGTGATCTCGCCGTTTCTCCTCGCCAATCGTGGCGCTCGCTTCGGGAGCGGTTTCTGGCACGAGTCAAAGGGGCGAATGGCGCCGTTGCGACGGGAAAGTGTTGTTTCACAGCAAGAGTCGGGAATGTGAGACGGTCACTCGCGTCGATGAGGAACGTGACTAATGTCTCGCGAATGTCTTGCAGATGGCGCGATCGCAATGTGTAATGCGGCAGAGAATTCAAATTGAAGAATTGAGTGTGAGCACATCACAGTCAAATTTGTTCCCAGGTTCTTGACACCTGAACAAAATGCTCAACGCATAGGCTCCAGAAGCGAAGCTACGTTATCTCGTCCCGATGATAACTTCTAGCCCAGTGCAATCAATAGACAATGCACAAAGTGGTAAATTGTTCTGATTGATAACAAGCTACAATCAACACAAGGAAATAGTTCCTTGGCTCGAGAGACCCAGATAATTAAATAGTAAAGATGATATCAAGAACATGAGTGTCATTTTCTTTGACATCAGAAGGGAATTATACTGAAAGAATTCTTCCAGCTGGTCAAAATATAAGATGTTTTGAGGTGAAATTGGTGAAATTTGAGAAGGGCAATGCATCTCCACTTTGGTAAGACAAAAACTGGCTACTTTGCTGCGACAACCCCTTTAATGTCTAGGCCAAATGGAAACATGGCTGCCGCCCCCGTCCCTCCTAACTCACACAGTTTGGTCCCTTGTAATTTATTCTGTTTCCAAAAGGAAGATCAAACCGAACCTGAAGTTCAAACATCACTGTAAGCATCTAGAAGAAATCGATGGTTGTTATTATTTCATTCTCAATGAAACTGCCTCTAGAATGCTTGTACCGGTTCCCATGCCCAATGAAAATAATTCAAGATGAACGAGGGACACTAGGAGCTATGGTATATTTTATCATTTTTATCGTATCATCTCGGAATATTAGGGATTGCAAATCATGCCCAAAATGGTATATAAAGTATGAATCATTTTACTGTCTTAAAATCGAAAACGAGAATTTTCTAAAAAATTGGATTAAAGTGTGCTGTCTAGAAGTTTAAAAAAACAATTTAAAAACTATTATAGATTATATCCATATGTATTCAGCTAAAGTCTGAATGATTGGTTTGAATCACGCTGAACGTTGTGATTACATTGTCAGATTTTGGTTTAAATGAAGAGTTATATATGATAGTTCTACACCTGGTGTAAGAGAATTAAGAGAATTTGCAGACTTGGTCGATTATCTCTAGAACTACTGTACCGATTTTAATGAAATTTGATATGATACATACATTGATACAATGCAAAACAAATAACCATTCATGATTGTAATAACACACGCATGATCGTGCGTAACACTCGTTGGAGTCGTAAGGTATGAAACAGAGGTTGCATGAATTAACAAAAAAATGGGTTATAGATGGGTTAATTTTGCAGCAATCGGTTAATTTCAAATTGTAACAGTAAAAATGAGTAACCACCAACGTTTAGATGATGTAAGAGGTGGCGAATTGTGGGGAGGTTAGAAGCAGGCCAATCTCAAGTCCAACTTTGTAGAGAGTTCAATTTAATGCCCAGCGTCGTATGTAACTTATGAAATAGTTCCAAGATAACCGGATCCATCGAGAGAAAGACTGGGCAAGGTCGTCCAAGAGCCACGACAGGCCAGAGAAGATCGCCATTTGTCGATTATAGCGAGGGCCGTAACAGGAGTGCTATAGCTTCTGAACTCTCTCGTGACTTGTATGCAGTCACAGGAACCCGTGTATCAAGGATGACTGTTTCCAAAAGACTTCATGAAGAGGTTGTTTGCAAGAGACCTGCTGTTTGCGTCCCGCTAACTTCTACGAACAGGAGAATCCGTTTAGAACAGGAGAATCCATAGAGATTAGAGTATGATCAATGGGTGACCGTTCTCTTCACTGATGAGTCCCGGTTCAGCCTAAACACCGATTCTCGCCGTACATTCATATGGAGAGAACCAGGGACCCGCTACCTACCCTCCAATGTCCGCGAAATCGACCATTATGGCGGGAGGAGGTTAATGGGCTGGTTTAATTTTAAACATAATATTCTTTATGTAATACCTCATTAATCGAATAGAGAGGGTTTTTCTTATACCGATAGTTTCTACATCAATGTAGTTTGATAGAGAAATTAATAACTGGTGATATGGAATATAGAGAAGACCTGTTTTTTTATATGCCAAGTTATATAGAAATAGAACTAAAATTTATAGCTTGGTTTATGAAGTATAAACCAAACAAATCCTACTAATAGAAAACGGTAGAACTATTGCTTGTTATTAAAATTTTATCTCTTAAACTATATAGTGTAAAATTACACTGGTATATTACATTTATTTCTGAATAAAAGGAACATTTATATTACTTTTGAAGTATACAGAATATTCAAGAAAAATCGTTAGCTAATCATACTATATATATATATATATATATATATATATATATATATATATATATATATATATATATATATATATATATATATATATATATATATATATATGTATATATATATATATATATATATATATATATATATATATATATATATATATATATATATATATATATATATATATATATATATATATATATATATATATACATATATATATATATATATATATATATATATATATATATATATATATATATATACATACATATATACATACATATATACATATATATATATACATATATATATATATATATATATATATATATATATATATATATATATATATATATATATATAGAGAGAGAGAGAGAGAGAGAGAGAGAGAGAGTAAGTAAGATTAAGTAATCTCTTTAATATAAAGTAAAGAATTAAACCGAGACATTTACTTCTTTTCTGAGCAAAGCGGGCCATGAAGAATTACTTTTGAATTTTCATATATAATAAAAAAAAAAATTCTACATATGTAAGAAGTTAAGAAGTATATTTTGTTATTAATGAAAATCGTTCATTTTTCTTTAACATGGGGTTAAATGAAGAACACATCAAGAAAACCATGATGGACTAAAAAATGCCTACATTTAAAATGTGTCGATGATATTTAGCTTCAAATGAAAATGATACATGCAAGATCATACGCATTTGGATGCAAGCAATGCATGACATGTGGGGAAAAATTACGTCACGCAAAACGCCAATTCAGGTTGCAAACTGCTTTTATAATACTAAAACATCAATTTTTTTTTCAAAGTGGGTCTTTAATTCCTATGATAAGCTATGTGGAATTTTTTATTCAGTATTTTTATAATAACAAATTAGCTTATGCATATTTTTGAAATCTTCTCTCTGTATTTCAAAAAGAAAATTTCAATGATATAGTACAAGTTTTCAAATTTTTTTTTCCATTTGCTTTGTTTGAAAATACATTTAGTTTTTATTTTAAAACAATATACATTAATTATTATTAAATAATTATTTTAAATGTATTAAATGCATTAATAATTTTATTTGTGTATGCGGAGTGGTTGACATCCCACAATGCAGATAAATTTCTGTAATCATCAATAAAATTTAAAATTTCTTCCGAAGACTGTGACATTCTGAACACTGGCTTGAAAACTGCCTTGCAGAATAGAAAAGCGCATGGCATTCAGCAAGAAAATCCACTTGGGTTGGATACGCTTGCGATATCGCATGCTCTATCCCGACGCATGCGCTGTCCTGGAATTTGCAGGTGGTGACGCATCACTCTGAGCATGCCTCACATTTCTCTCTCCGTGCGACATGTCGAAAGCGAAAGCGAACGTAAAAGCGCAAAAGTGTGGACATAGCTTAAGAGGGGGCCATACCCCCTATTAACCCATCTATTAACCCATTTTTTTGTTTATTCTGCAACCGCTGTTTCATACCTTCCGACTCCAACGAGTGTTACGCACGATCATGCGTGTGTATTACAATTATTGAATGGTTATTTGTTTTGTATTGTATTAATGTATGTACATATCAAATTTCATTAAAATCGGTACAGTAGTTCTAGAGATAATCGACCAAGTCAGCAAATTCTCTTAATTTCTTACACCAGTGTACAACCAAGTCACGTATTAATGAAAAGCAAATTCCCTTCAAATGCTATTGACGAAAGATGGTAGTACTTGTTTGTGTTGGCTGATTACTTCTAGTTCGATATGTGTATCTGTTTTAGGAGAATAATTAAGATTTTCCAAAAACTGAGATGATTGAAATAAAAAAAATAAAAAACTAATATGCTGACTTACCTGCGTTACGAAACAAAGACCCATAATGTATGAAACAACACAAACTGCAGCAATGAAAAGTTCTTTATGAGGTCTCAGAAGCCGGGGCCATTCGTCGACAACCGCAGTAATGAAGCCTTCCATTGTACAAAACTATACGTTGAGAAGAAACCCAATAAATATTTTTTAAGGGATATAGTAGGTAAAAATGTTATAATACGTTACGATGCTTTAAAACATCCCTAGAACAAGAGATAAAATATATGTATTCTTATAATTCTTATAATAATTCTTATAATGATGGTTTTCATGAAAGGGAATGAGAGGATAAAGAGGGAAAACGTCGGAGGAAATTACAAATCTTTGATCACATAGCACCGTAAAACATTGAAATCACAGCAATTCTTAAATATCAAAATTGGGCCCACAATATCAGAAATACTTAAATGTTATTAATAACCTTCTAATACATATACGACCTTTGCAATTCATCCTGTTTTTCTGTTATGAAACCTATTATTTTTATATTTTTGATAAGAAATTAATTAATTTTTTGTATAAGATTGTCACATAATGAAGATACGATGATTATTTCATCTTTATTATATTATCAACACCATTTCAGTTATACTAAATTGAAGTAGTCTTACATCCACTTTAATGTGCTGTAGGGGTGTTTAACAAGTCCTTTCTTTAGCGATGTAGCAAGAAGGAGTTTAAGCTTTAAGTTCAAAGTCTTATGGACGTAATGAAATTAGCAGGGAAGTAGCATTAAGTAGCATGAAGCATGTAATGAAATTAGCTTGAGGTATCCAGGTGGTATCGCGTTTGGCTTTGAACTGGAGGTGCTCGGTTCGAATCCCGAAGAACGCCATTAAATATTTCCGTGTCTAGGTCAGATATGGGCACGTTAAATCCATAGAAAATCCTTCTATGATGTCAGAGAGGATGGGAGAAAGTACGATCTCCCCTGATGTCACCCCTGAGGGGGGAATAATTTTGATATCTCTCGGTCAATACTGAGGGGGTACCAAGGGGTAGTGTTGGTTCACTTATACGGTGCCTCCACAAAGCAACCAACGATTCTCACTAGTTATGGGTGAACGTTTTCATTGACAAGTGCCCCACATTGGCAAACAACAACTTAATGAAAATTTGTGTCAAAGGTGAATTGCGGACATGTAAAATCTATAGTTTCGAAATTTCTCTAATATGATTATGGCGTTACTACTGATGATTTATTTGAACACCAGTCATGTGTATATGTTTAAGCCCCTGAAAGCTGAATGAAAGGCATTTGTATGGGTTCGACATACTCATCGAATCCCCACGGTAGAACAGCATTTCAGGAACAACGGTTAAAAAGAGATACACAATAAGAATCGTATTTTGTGTGTAACTTTTAACGAAGTAATTTCACTACCTGAACTACCAGTTAGATCTGTAATGATCGCTTGGCAGAACTTTGAACCAAACCCGGGCGTCTAAACTAAGAAGCTAGGGACCTGACTGCTAAAATATTCTGGCAAGGTGAGGAAATCTCATTTTGTGATTTCTATTGCACCCATTCTGCACCACCTTTTGTGGCAAATGCAAAGGATGTTGGCTTTTAACACCCCACTCGGGGTGATAGGTGAACCTATCTTTTCATTTATTTTCTCGACAACGCTGATTTGTTTTGATTTTTCCATGTCGAGTTTCTCTGCAATGACCTTCTGCCATAACCTGGTGGTCGAATTCAGGTCTCTGCACTTTTAGGACAGAGTCCTGAACACAAGACAATCTAAGGATGTAAGGATATCTCATATTGTGAATTCCATTCCTGACTACTTATTTTAGATAATACCAAAAAATTTGGCGTCTCAAAGGCAGTGACTGACTTACAACGTAACGTTGTAATGTAATGCTCATGGCAAGCATTAGATTACAAGTGTATCTATGTTTCTTCGCGAATTCTCATTTTGAATGCTCGGCTCAGAAGATGTTCAACTTCAGTGAGCTTGTCCATAAGCAGGTTCGGACTTAATCCGTGAGAATCGTTGGTTACTTTCAATGGGAGCACGAGTTATCAATTGTTATCAGTCTCATTTTAAAAATACGACTTGTTTCATCCAATTCAAAAATTTTATTATTACAAGAAGCTAAAAACATCTCTTGGGAAATAATGAAAGTCAACAAATTTCATTACCTGACTGTCCAGACCTAACATTAATATCATAAGGAAGAAAAGCACTGCCCACAACGGAGAAATGGGTAACTTCAACACAGCAGATGGATAAGCTAAGAAGGCCAAGCCAGGACCTGTTATGGAAACAAAATGTAATATTTAAGAACAGTAAACTGTTTCTCCCCTTCACATAAGCATATCCGTATTACAGTTCAGATTTTAATGTTCATCATTGTTTTAATAGTAACTTACAGTACTTTTTCATAACAAGAAGTTGTTAAATATAAAACTTCCCGAAGTCAAGTTGAATTATAATGTTGAAACTTTAACAGTATATGTGTGCATGGGATTATATATGTCTTAAGAAAATTAGAGATAATTAATTCCACGACATTCAGATAATTAATGTTATTTCATAATGTAAAACACAGTAACAGATTTTCAGCGATTATTTGCCATATTACGAACGTTCAAGGTGATATTGTCGGTAAGAATTAAATATATCCTTTATGTTCTAAAAAAAAACTTTCGTACAGGATGAACATAATTCCACAAGTATAAATTATCTATAAAATACATAAAATTCTAGAGTAGAGCATATAGATATGAAAATATACTTGCCTTTCGATACTTAGATCCCAGTCGTTATAATTTTATGTGACTATTGAGTAAAAACAAGAAACTTACCGCATAAATTTCAGACCAGGTTGATGAAAGTAATGAATGCCATCAAAAGAATAGGAGCTGCTAATTACCAAGACAGAAAAATCATTTTTAAACACAAGTTTTCAAAAGGGGCTCACCTGAGGCTGCGACTTCACTAACCAGGTTTATTTTGTTCGTGAGCCATGAATCCAACCACGGAAAAGATGACAACCCAGCAAACATAGATGTACCACTGTTGATGCAAGACACAATCAGGAATCTCTAATAAAGAAAACGAGAGCGAACTGAGGATTAATGTACAGTTAAATCTGCTTCCCCAAACATAAATAAAAATCCGACTTTGATTTACTTAGAAACCAAATAAGTGAAAGGATATTAAAAAATCTGAGGACGTTCCGAATTGTTCTAGGTTTTACCGACAAAATAATTTTTAATTTTATAATTAATCATTTAAGGAAATCATTGACTGTAAGTTTTTAAGGCTCAGTAAGAATTTATGTTCTTAATGGTCTTTTTAATTCCGTTAACATTTGGGTATTAAAATCTATGTCTATGGTTTCTGATATCTCTCTGAGAACTCGTTTCTGCGATTTCAGTAACACTGAAGATCATTCAAATGTGATATAAATCAAGAATACCGGGCCTTTTGACGTGCCTCCCCCCCCCCAAAAAAAAAAAATCCCAATAAAGACATAGCCGAAAAGTGCACTGGAGGGAACAAGAAATTCCAGATGCGGAAATTCTCTAACTTTTACTGCGAACCTGCAGTGTCAGTTACCAGCAAAAGAATCCATCCTAGTCCAAGCCTACTTAGTATGCTGGTGGTGTATGTATTTATTGGTGTTCCTTCTTACGATGGGGTGTCCATGCACTTTTACTTATACTTAGAATAAGACCCTTGAAACAAAAGCCCATTATAAGGGAGTATATTTTGAGGTAATTATGGAAGGTTGTTTTGTGCTCCTATCAACTGTATCTAAATAAGCCCTATCTTTTGAATACAAAATGATTAGACGTTATGCTCTCAGAAACGGATCCATACTTAATAAAATGATTTGATACACTGGATAACAATCCACTCTCGACATCTGTAAGTGGATTTTACGGGCGTTACCAAAGGAGAAGGTTAAAATTAATATACAAATTGTTCTAAAGAACGTCAATGGCTCGTCAGCAAAGGGAATTATGACTCCTTCCTAGAAGAAAAATTGAAAATCGGTACAAGATTTAATTATTTAAGTTAAATCTTTGCATGTAGTATATTTAAAAACTTTGACTAGTTCATCTTTTATATGTACAAGGGCATTTTTAATTTTTACTTAGTACGAAATTAATACGGAAGACCGATTCGTACATTTTATTGCATAAATACGACGATAGTTTGATATTATAAAAAACAAACTTTCACCAATATATGTTTACACTTTCCTTTGAAACATCTTCTCAAACATTCTCTTCTTAAAAATTCTATTGTAGTGGGTAGACAATACTTGTACCAAAATTTGATCCGTATGATAACCTAAATTTATAGCATCATTATTAAAGAATGGAAACTACTACTGAGATGCAATGTAATTTAATCCTTGAAGGTAACAAGCGTGATGAAATGTTAGAGATATAACTTTCACTGGTGTATCAAGGATGTTATGCACAGATGACAGACTGTTCCTAAAAATATCCCCAGAAAGAATGCCTATTCGCATTGCAGACCACGCTAATTGTACGCAGTCTTAATTAACTGCCCTTTCTTCTCATCTTTTTAGACAAGGGAATTAAGCTAAAAATTGAACATTTCACAAACAAATTCAAGAATCATACATCAGACCGCTTCTGTTATTAATCTATAATACTTACTATTTAGAGGCGTCACATTTCTTGATTCGTACATTCAAGCATATATTCTATTCTTCCAAGCCTATCCTTCCAAGTACTAATTAAAAATAGCAATAAAGGAATTTTATGGTGGTGGGTTCATTTTATTGGATCGCTGTCACTATGTAAGGCCATATACTTGGATGTCATAATTTGACCTTTCAGTGGAAAACGCAGTTTCATCAAATCCTTAACTTATGAGTAGCCATCGTAACATTTATGGAGAACCTTGGATCTATAGCGAGTAACTCTGATGGTCTGAAAAACTTCGATTGGTTTGGACCATCTTTATTATGGAATCCTTTTAACCGCCAAGATATACAATTGGAGGATCTACTTTTGACTAGTGCAAATGTTTATGGGCTATAATGAATTAAAATAGTAATTAGCAGATTTTTATCTTACAGATTGCTTTTAATATAAACTATTTTTATATTTGCTTTTTTAATGAGGTAGTGTCATGTATAGACTGTAAAAATGTGTTTCAAAAGTATAACAGTACAGGAATAAATAAGTATGGAATAGTTTTGTCACAATTGTTCAATGGGGGTCTCTTTGCTAATATCAACAGTGGGAAGTTGAATAGTATCGTATGGTTCTCAAGTCCCGTACAAGGCAAGTTTCGTTGTTTAATTTTAACATGGAGTGATTTTATTGTTTATTTTTTTACAAGCATGGAAGGGCCCACTTACAAATGTAGTTGCTCGAAAGAGAACTAAATAATTCTGAAATTTTTCCGATAATTCTGATAAACATTTTTATTTGAAAATCAAGGACTTTGACAGCGGTATTCGGCCCGCGGAAAAGCTCTGCAGCGTTCTTCGATAGTACGCGAGCTCCTGTTTTGGGTTCAGCTCGGGCACGTAAGTCTCGGATATCCAACGAATCGTATCCCCCTGTCCCTCGTTTTGTCAGGCCAGCTGATAACTAAAAATTTGTGAAACTGTTTTGTTTTCAAACAATGAGTTAGGAGTATTTGCACTATAGCTTTTTTAATTTGCCTTATTCGTCGTTGCGAAATGTTTTCTTTTCATAAATATTTTTTTTCAAGGTACGGGTCAGTATTCAAACTTTTACGATATTTTGAGTAGGAAAGATGTTATCACCTACTGACTATGTACTGTTTTCTAACGTGATCAGTTGAGTTCATGAACTTAAGTTCTAAAGGTTTAATATAACAGTGCAGACACATAGATTTTTTAGAGGCTTTCTTTTACCAGTGCGAAAAACGCTTACGCAACTTGTCCCTTTATGAGCATGTGAAGTTAGTTTCCATTCACCGTTCATCCATTACTAAATCAGAGAAAGTTATTATTTCTCACAGTTTGTAATCTACATTACAGTGAAAGAAGTTTTCAATGCAAGAAAGACAAACATGTTACCTTATTTAATGCCATAGACATCACAACAAAAGGACTCGTACTGTAGATAATATTAATATTATGGTATCAAGAGGGCACTATCCCTTTGAAAAGGATTTACAATACGAGATTTTGATTGTTCAAGGACGTGGTAGATGAAGGTGGGCAGCGGTGTAACTTGCTCAATGCAATAAGTGAAAAATCCGATTCGGAATTTGGGACACTCTTCCTTTAGTAGGGCGTTAAGAGTATGTAATAGGAGAGACCTAACTGAAAATAGAATAGGTTAACAGGTTCCAGCTCTCGTCCGAAGTGCAGAATTTCATCATGTTTCTCATTTCAAGGCAGCAAACTCCCACGAGCAACATTTTTATGGGAATGGAGAGCTTTCTAGGAAGTATAACTGAATTTTAGGTGGTGGTTGATGAAATGCTTCCACTGGAGCCTTTTGGCATTGAATACTGATTTGATTATTAGAGTATCAATAATTGGTATGATATGTTCTTTTCAACATAGACTAAGGCAATGGTAGAAGGGCGTTTCTATTGTTTATTGTTATATTCATAAATCTTTCCATGAAAGGAGTCATTGAGTTTGATACGGTATCATACCTTTACTCATGCACCTCTCAAACTCTTAAAAAAGTGCTAAAGAGGAAAGATGCATTTTTTCTTAGCTGATGAAGATAGGCAGAATTCGTTTCTTAAAATAATGAAAAATTAGTGAACCAAACCTGTTTATTTAAATTCTATGGTATATTTGAATAAAACTCAGTTGCATATTACTCTTTTGTATCCGAATTTTATATAAATACTATTAATGCTACACTTATCCAGCTGTTTCATTACCTTAATTCTATGATTGAGCGCTGATATGAAACTGTGTTTTCTTACGGTACTTTATCAAGATTCCCAGATTTTAACTGAAAATTTGAGTTAGGAACTAGGGAATCTAACTATCTATATGAAAATTTCTGAAACAGTTATCGATTTTTGCTTCACACTGACATTTTTTTTCAGTTGATAAAACATATTTAGAAATAAAGAAATCATTAGTAACGAGAGTTTTAAAAATTCAATACTAAAGATATAGGTAAAAAGTTGAAATATAATTCCTATTTCGAACCGCATCTTACTCGGTAAACATTATTGCTGTATTTGTTGTAGCTTCCAAGAGCGATGAGTGATCCCAATCCGAGACCATAAGAAAAGAAAATTTGAGTAGCAGCATCGATCCACACCTTTGAATATAACAAGAATTTATTTCACCCTAGAACACAAAAATACAAGAAATCTGAAACAGTTCAAGGAAGTTGTCTTTTAGAAGTAGGAAAATCAAAATAACCATCATTAAAATGAGCTAGAATTTGAGATCAAATTTTAGGCAACTGAAAGCTTTTTTTAATATTGAATCAAAAGTCACAGTAGTTAGTTTTGCTCACTTTCAAACTATATGAACTGTTTACAAATTAAATTTTATATGCCTCTTAAAAGCTACTATTTTAATTCTTAAAAATTAATTATTAATGTTTAATTGGTTTTAAAAAGTACATATCAAGTTAAATTCGTTTCTGTTGTTTATAAGTGAAAGCCTTCCTACTCGGTTCTTTCACCTCTCATTCTGACGAATAATAATTTTGAATATTCATCAGATATGAAAGAACGTTTATCAAGGAACGATAAAAAGGCTTATACCGTATAAGTAAAAATGTGTTAGGAGCATGGTTACCTATTTTCTAAATCAGTAAATTTCCGAAGCTGGGTGCTAACTCTTCCATTGAGGTAGTAGGAGACTAAAAAATAGTGCTGAAGGGCAAAGGGGAGCCAGTCTGAAGCATTTGACAAATAAAATTTGTCTTAGTTCAAAGCACCTCATAACCAACAGTGCCAACAGTTGTCACTGTTAGAATGTTCCCCTCAGCATGAAAGCAAAAACAATTATGGATAATGCACCTCTTCTAAATTTCACATCTGATTGCCAAGTCAGAAAATCTCCAATCTGTTGTCGAAGAATTCTCTTACCAGCTGCTACACCGCTTACAAAATTTCACAACTGATTGCGAAGTCAGAAAATCCCCATCTGTTGTTGAAGAATTTCTCTTACTAGCTGCGAGAGAGGTTCTACGCACCGAGTGTGGCACAAGTCAGCAACTCACCTGATCAATAAAATTCCTTTGACAATAAAACATAATCACAACAAACTAACGAAATGGGCTAGGAAGTAAGGGACATTATGCAGTTCTAAACCTACCCAATTTTCGTTTTCACTAGTTTGCATTAACTTTGCCCAGGTATGATGTCGTACTGCTAACGTAAGTGCGGTTTATAAAAGAAGAAAAATTATCTCACGATAGACCTTATGCGACGAAAAATACTTTAACGGATTCAAAAAGCCATATTTCTTGCTAAAATTTTTGCATCAAAGAAAAGGAGATTCATCTATCGAAACAATAACAGATCTTCAGAAGTAGTTATCTCAAAAACAGATATTCGAGCAGCTGGGAAAACAAAAACGATGAAGAATATAAAAATTTTGCTACTTCAGAGTTAATTTCGCTGGTTTGTCAAAAGGCGCTTATCTGAATCCTTTTTTTAGTCTGTGGAGGATGTTATGGAATTCTTTGAAAGAAAAAATTCCTGTGAATCCATCTGAAGAAATTTAAAAGTGAAAGAGCTCTTTCGAATCTTTGTAATTTGAGCCTTTCGGCTTTTGAGAAAATAAAGAAGTACACGATGAGGAAGTTCGAGATTACTGTCATCATTTGGAATCGTTACCTAAGACTTAGCCCCAATGGATTTAAAACTATTCATCCTATATAGGTACATACTGTTTTTTCAAACCATTGCCAAGTGTTAAGAACACCGAAGTACAGTTTCAAGAAGAATGGGCTGAATTAAAAATCAACGATGCGTTGAAGCTCAGATTTAAAGATGGATTCCGTAATTTCTGGTTGTAGACCCAAATTTCAAATTTTCATCCTGGATTAAATGCTGTAATGAATATATTTATAATTACATATAATTATCTTATTTAGTTGACGGAGGTTTTAGTGGTGTTTCCTCGGTCAAAAAAAAAAAAAAAAAAGAATCCTTTTGGCAAAAAAGAGAAAGTTTCTACAAATAGTCGAATATGGCTTTTGAAGAAGGCTGCTTTCTAATATTATTGAGTTTGTCTAGAAAAAACTGGATTTATTGCATTAGGTCTCTCTTTATATTAATTATTTTTATTAATTAATACAGGCATTTTTAGATTTAAAAATGTAAAGTAAATTCTCAAAATTTAAAAGAATTTTAAATTTTAATATTCAGTATTTCATTTTGACTGATTTTATGTTGTGGGCGCTGACAAAATATACTCTCTAAAAAGGGTGACAGTAAGAAAAAGTTTAGAAAAAGCAGCTCTAAACGATAGTTAATTGTCTAAATCATACAACGTGCTACAGCACTTCACATTCTAGAGTATCTACGACACTTGATTAATATAATTGTTAACTTTAAAGAATATCTACGTCATTATTGTACAGTAAAATATCTGATAAGTAATATGGAGACGGACCCTCAAGTTTCTAATAAAAATTACTCTTTTAAAAATGATTACCTGAGAATCAGCAAGTTTATTCATGTCCGGCCAGATGTAAAAAACGAATGCCATCTCCGCTCCTGGGAGAGTCACACCACGGATAAGAAGGACGAACAGTAGCAGGTAAGGGAACAGAGCAGTGAAGTATACTACCTGTTAAAAGAACTTTAAAATGAATCAAGTTTTAAGGATGCTGATTTACAAATGATGCGAATCATTTGACTCTAAAAAAATAAATAAAAATAAAAAATAAATTTCTCTAATTTAGCATAATCTCCCAGAAAATCCCCCGTTACAAATTAAGGAGCTTCGAGACACATAATCCTTTAAAAATAAAAAAAAGAGTTTTTATCTTCTTGGCTTAATATGAACTACAGAGCTTTCTGAATCAATCAACGCAAAGGCATGTTTTTACGATGATTTTATTGCCAGCTACAATATTTTTACTCTATATGTCTGTTCGTACCCTGCTATCATCTGTACTTTGAGCTTGTTTTTCTTTCGGAATGGAGCTCTTCTTACACTTTCAATCTTTAAATGGATATGCCTGTCACTCCTTGCAAAGTATCCTGAGGAAATTTTGTGCCGGTTTCCTTTCTTTATTTACCTTAAATTGCTTCAGGAGTTCTTGTTTAGCGTAAAATTAAAAAAATATTTTTCCAAAAGCAAAAGTTGTCACCTTCGTTATTTACAAGATCCGTAATTCATAAAGAAATCCCAACGTTGATGATGGGGAGTCGAAAAACATAACTTGCTGATGCTATCACAATATAAGAGTAATAGGAATTACTTCTGTTTGTCGGTTCATTGGTTGTTTTGTGATAGAGAGCCTATAACTTAAATAAAACTGGTTGCTTTGCAAACACGCCAGAGTTCAAAGTGTGTAGCACATTTTACTGTTATTAGTTTACGTTGCTTTCTACTTTTATGAAATTTTTTAATTTAGCTTTGGCATTAAAATAACAAAGGGAATATTTTGGAGACCGTCATTATAAAAAAAGGGAATTACCAATAAAATTTGTGGAGGATAATATTATTAGTAATCGTACAGAAACTGTAAATACAAAATAGAATTTTTCAAAATTTTTATGTCCTTAAAATGTAAAACTTCGTCCAACTATATAAGTTAGTTTTTGTTACGGGGTAGTACATTTTCTATTCTGAAAGCTTTTAGGAATAATTTTTATTTATATATGCAAAAGATAGATTTTAATTTTGTGCATGACGATTACTTCTGATGTAATAATAGAAAATAAACTAATCTTAAGTAAGTTTAAATATGAATATTTATCCGAGTTATGATGGCGCATCAGTTAACCTCGCAGATCTATAAACTCTTAAAAAAGAGTTTTCCTTTCAGTAATTCTCTATTGACAGATTAACCAAAGTATACTTTTTTTAATTCTATCTTTGCATCTAATATTAAAGATTAAAATGTAGTGTGCGTGGTTTTTAAAAAATTACCCTTTTCGAAAATTGATTTTAATTTTCTCGTGATAGATATTGGTAGTTTAATGTCCTGGAAAAATTAAAGTACTTAATATTTCAAAATTTTAGAAACTACGTGATTTTTATTTGAGTTTCCACTTTTTTGTTAAAAAAAGGAATTCAGCCTTATGCATTTGTTTATGGGGGATTTGAGAAATTCAGGCAGAAAAATTTCGCATTACTTAATCTAGGGTAGTAAAATTTGCAAAGGCGAACTACTTCACCGCATTAACTCGTAATAGACGATGCATCAACGAAAGCCATCTAAAAGTCACCTCGTTGGATCTATAAAAGATGTACAACAACCTTAGTACGAGTTATCTCATAGCTGGTGGAATTAAAAGAAACACTGTTGATATTAAAATTACCTATGGTAAAAAGTTACCAACTCTACCGTTTAAAGAAGAAGTGGGCTGCACAGGGATCTTGTCTGGGAGTACCCAGAAACATGTAATATGTAACAGGGCATGTAACACAAGGAATTTTACGTTGTGCAGAGAAAAATGCAATACCGATAAAATTGATTTGTGGTCTTTCAATGTCATTAAAAAATTTCCAACAACCAGAATTCAGAAAAGTAATCATATCAACACAAAAAAATATATTACCAGTTATTAATACGGCAGAATTCTGCATATAAGGAAGTAATCAAGAAAGGCGTGCCCTCTATGAGAAAGAGAACGGCAGTATATTCGATTAATTTTATTCCTTTATTTATTTCTAATTTTCAGAGCTGTTTATTTCAATATTTATTCCGATACGATAGCTTAGTTACATTTAAAATGCTAGTCTCACCTGCTCCTCATATATTTTTTTCCCAGGTATGATTTATTTAACAACGGCTGCTAATTTTAAAAGTTATGAATTGAAACTGGAATTCATATTGGAGTAAATATCAGCCATTTATGCTTTAATAATGGTACTAAAAATTTTTGGATATAGGTGCAGAATACCAGTACAGTAAAACCTCGTTTATCCGGCCCTCGTTGATCCGGATCTCCGGGTAATCTGGATCAGATTTGTAGACATTTTAATTTAATGTTCACATTAGATAATAATATTTAACTATGATAGCAAGAACGTAACTACAAGTACACCAAATATACACTTTTTAGTTTGATTCAATGTACAGTTCCTGCATAGATTTGTAAGGTATACACAAGATTCGATTCACAAGAATCGAACTTTTGAATGAATGAATTAAAGAAGCTGCTTCAGATATGCTAATTTCGGCATACGCGCTTAGTATAAATACCACGCAGCGTCATTAATAAAAGAAGAGGTTGCTAAGGTTGAAAAGGTGTTATCCTGCGCTAGTGCTTAGCGGGCCAGAAGTTTACGTGGCAGTACTGCTGGTTTGACTTACTGTACGTGAGTATAGAAAATATATTGTTCTTGAAAGCTGTATTTATATTCCGTACAAGTAGTACGCATGCTTATTGCTGTAAAAGCCAATTATATATGTGCAACGAATTCAATAAACATTGTTTCATGTATAAACTGTGTTTGTTTCAAATTCAAATAGAGTGCCACTTCAAATTATATACACCCAAGTTTGGGTAGAAGTGAGCTATAGAAACTCTATAGATTGTACAATAAATTATGGTAATAAAATGCTTTTTGTTGTGCTTAAGAAAGCTTTACTAGACTTACCAACTTTTTGTTGAGAAATGACGTGAAAAGTTATTTTATATTTTATAATGTCTTGTAAACAATACTTAGAAGTTTTGTTACAAAACATAGATTTTTATCGTAATAAACGGTAAGTCTGCTTAGTTAAGGATTTTGTTTTGCTTATTACCCATATTATCCTGATTTTCAATTGTCCGGATTGCCTATGGTTCCAGTTAGTCCGGATAAACAAGGTTTTACTGTATACTCAAGTTTTTATTTTAATTTTATTTTTTCTTCTTTGGGGATTAAAATTTTACCCGAAGTAATTTACACGTGATTCAGAATATGATTTCGAGGATGGCAAAAGATAACTTCTACAAAAATTAAAATTCGCATTTTCAAAAATGTATTTTTTCTCTTACCTTTCCGGTCCATTTGACACCTTTCCAAATGCAAAAGTAGCAAAGGATCCAAGCTAAACCAAGAGTACCGGCTAACGGCCATCGTACTTCTCCTGGATCCCCAAGTCCACTTGTGATTTGAAGAACGTTGCGTCTGAAAGAGAAAAGTGTTGCCACAATTTCATCGAAGAACTAAAATAGTTATGTCTCTGCGTAATTTGAAATTAATTTAAGGGGGTTTAATTTTTATAAAAATGGGAAATTTTTCTTACCTGATTTGAAAGAACTGCCAAATAATAAACTATTTAAGAAGATAGAGAAATAAATTTTAAAAAATTTAAGGAATGAAAACACTATTACCGTTGGCGTTAGAAATGTAATCGCCAAGTTGCCAATACCCACGTGATCAATCTGTCAACACCACCTAACGGCTGAAAGGATATAGTCTGTTATAGTCTTTGTTATGTATCTGTTCGTGTTACCTGGATGTAGTTTTTGTTCTAATGTGTGTCTATAAATGTGTGAAATATTACAATTATATTTTATTACTGCATCATTTTATTACATCAACAGGTTATAGGCCCAGACACCCATCTAAGTGCCATAAGCATCATGCTAAATATTTTAATGGACGTTATTTAAATTATAACGAACTGTGCTTGGTTCGAAACTAGTAGTGAAAAATGTCGTCTCTTGAGTTCACGAAAACTGAAGCTTTGAATAAGCAGAATTTTGAAACGTGGAAGATTCAGATAAAAGACCTGCTTATCAAAAATGACGAATGGACTTATATAATAAAGGATGCACCTGATTCCGAATCTTGCAAAGAAGAATATGAAAAATGGAAAATCGGAGATGAAAAAACAAAGTTTGATATTTTATGTATTGAACCCTCTGAACTCAAACAAATCAAGTATTGTGAAACTGCAAAAGACGTTTGGAATAAACTGAGTGACATTTTTCAATCGGAAGGTCCCGCGAGAAAAGCTTATTCATTTGAAGATAGTGGAATTGGAACAAATACAAAAGCACCTGCACGACTTTTTCGACATAGTGTACAGACTAAATAAAATGAACATTATCATCGATGAAGAATTGTTATCCGTCCTGCTCTAGTACAGTTTACAAAAAAGTTTTGAAAATTTTCGATGTGCAATAGAATCCAGAGATGAGCTGCTCAGACCGGAAGTACTTCGAATAAAAATTATAGAAGAGACATTCGAACGAAAGCAGATTAAACGCAAGCTGAGTCTTTGCCGTGAAAAACGCCCTCGCCAGAAACGGAACGAAATGGAAGAGAACTAATCGATGATGCAACACAAATATACTAAAAAAAAATACCAAACAAGAAACCAAAACAAGAACAGAAGACTGGTTTTCTAGCTGGAAATAAGTTTGCCAATGGATGTGATAATTTAACGACAGAGCATGCAAAATGGTGTTTAGACTCTGGTTGTACTACTCATCTTAATTGCAGTAAAGAAGAATATGTAAACGTATGGAATACATGTGAGGAAAATATCAAACTAGCAAATAATACGACAACAAGAATTATTGCTAAGGGAGAAGTCAACTTGAAATCGAAATTGGGAAATAAAATTATAGACGTTAACACTCAAGATGTATCTCTTGTTCCAGACTTAAGAACCAATTTACTTTCGATTGCCAGGATTTGCGGCAAAAACTTTTCCGTGACATTTAGAAAGAAATGTGTCATAATTAAGAAAAACAATGGAAATACAAAACTGTTAGCAGAAAGAATTGGTAACTTATATTACTTAAAGAAGTATGAACTCCATCCTTGGCTACTGCAAGTGAATCAATCGATTCTAAAGGTAAAGGAGATTAAAAAAAATGGCATACGTGATTAGGAGACCTAAATATTAGAAATCTCTGTGATGGTATTAAATAGGGCAGTATTACGGGAATTCCTTTAGATAATTCTAAGGTAATTAATTGATAAACATGCATTAAAGCTAAATTTACAAAAGCCCCTTTACCCAAAGTTGCAGGATGAACTACTGAAAAATTATAAATTGTTCATTCGAATATATGTGGCCCTACGCGGACGGAATCAAAGGGTAAGGCTTTATATTTCATTACTTTTATAGATGATTACTTGTGATCGTGTGAAGTCAGATTGATTAAAAGAAAATCCGAAGCATTAGGTGCATTTAAGGAGGTTAAAAATTTATTAGAAAGGCAATCTGGTAAGAGAATTAAAGCTTGACAATCTGATAATGGTGGGGAATACATTAATGAGGAATTTAATGACTATCTATTGGAATTAGGAATTAAAAGGAGATTAACAGTTAAAATACACCTGAACAAAATGGAATTTCAGAGAGGAAAAATCGTATATTAATGGATAGGGCTATATGTTTCATATTACAATCAAACTTATATGGATCGTTTTGGGCGGAAGCCATAAATATAGCAAATTACACGAGAAATGGATGCCCGACAAAATCATTAAGTGGTAAAACTCCTTACGAACTTTCGCATAGTAAAATTCCAAATGCAGGATATTTTAAAACTTTTGGATGTACAGCATTCATTTTGAATAGTGATCGGAGCAAGGGAAAATTAAATCCCAAAGCTAGAAAGGGAATTTTTGACGGTTATTCCAAGCAATCAAAGGCTTTTTGAATTTAGATTCCTGAAAATTTTTTACCTTTCTAGATGTGAAAAAAAAAATTTTACACTTCTAGATATTTCGAGAAATCGAAATATCTAGAAGTGTAAAATTTTTGGAAAACGTTAGTCGTACCGATGGGATCAATTTAGATGATTTTGCCCCGATAGATAATTCTAAAGTAAATGAAAATTACCAACCTCTAGAAATAAATATTCCGATCTACATTCCAAAACCTAATACTCCGACAGATAAAATTATTCAAATCGATATTCGGAACATTTCTGATTTTGACCCTGACAATTGCGATTCAGAAAATAATTCGGTTTGTTCTAACGACTTAAAGCTACCTAGGAGAGCGCGCGGACGCCCACTCATCGTTCACTCAGGAAATATAGGTCGATCCAGGAAAGAGTATAATATTTATTCTGACCAAAGTTATGACACAACAAATCAGGCACAAATTGCAGAAATTCCGATTAACATTGCGCTAAGTAAGCTCGAATCAAATGAATGGAAACTCACCCTAGCCAACGAAATGCATTGTATTTTGAAAAATTATACTTTCGAACTTGTAGAAAGGCCAAAAATATAAATGTGACAAGTAGTAGATACGGCGACATCTTATCACGATGTCGCCAAAGTGTTAAGAAATAAATGTAATTGAGATGGAAGCATTGAGCGTCGGAAGGCACGCCTTGTCGCTCTAGGTTTCTCGCAAGATTCAGGTATAGACTTTGGCGAAACATTTGCTCCTGTTGCTCGCCACAGCTCTATAAGATTACTAGCAGTCTTAGCAACTAAAATTGGTGTACCTATTTATTATTTTGATATAACTACAGCTTATTTAAACGGAACACTCGAAGAGGAAATTTTTACTGAATGCCCCAATATTTTAGCGATGCACTTTTAAGTACTATGAGAAACGAAAATAAAAACGGTAAAATATTTAAAACAGCAGAAAATATGTTAAATGACTTTCAAAGTGGAAATAAAGTTTGTAAACTAAATAAATCATTGTATGGTCTAAACCAGTGGTCGCCAAATTTTGAAGCCACTGAGCAACCGTACTGCTCGTAAATCTTACTGTGAGCTACCAAAAGAAACCAGGACAAAATAATTTTTTTTTCTAAATCACACATTTTTTATTATACCTATAAACATACATTTCTAGTAAATATTAATTCCAATTGAATAAAATTGTTTTTATTGTAAAGAATTTAATAAGAATTGTAAGAACAATTTTTTTTTCATCTAAGTTTAATGAGACGGATGACACTCTCTTTTGTCATCAACAATTGTTTTAATGTTACGTGAGTAAGTCGTAGATGCTATTCGAATGCATTTGTCCAAATGTTCATCAGTCAATCTGTTTCTGTACTTGTGTTTTATAAACTTCATATTGGAAAAAGAAACCTCGCACAAATATGTAGGAGCATTGCCTTCACTTGGCCTGAGCTGAGTTGTGCAACTTCAGGTTAGCCAACCTGAGCGTGACCGTGATGTACCTAAAATTTCCCCGCGAGCTACTAGTAGCTCGTGATCGACGGTTTGACGATCTATGGTCTAAAACAATCAGGTCGAAGATGGTTTTTAAAAATTGACGAAATTCTAAAAGATTTTGGAACTAAAAATACCAGTTCAGATTCTTGTGTATATTTTTTAGAGCAAAATAAGAAATTAACTTTACTAACAATTTATGTAGACGATATTTTAAATGTGTCGGAAGATCCTGAAGTAATTCCTAAATTGAGAAAGCACTTAGAAAAGGAATTAGATGTTCTCAGCCGTTTTACTAATCCTAGCCGAGAAAACACCTAGAAAAGGAATTAGATGTTAAATAGACGTAAGAGGCTGAGGTCCAAAATCCAGACTGTTTCGGAGAGGTTTTGGCGAAGTTTCGCTCACGAAAACCGAAATTGGCGTGAAAAGTATTTCCCCACTCAAAAGAGCGTTCATTCGTGGTTTTTTTATTTAGAGGCGGGATTTTTGGGGGGGTCTATCTTAATTATATATTCAGAGGCGGGTCGGGATTTTCCCGATTCTTAATAAATAATTATACAAAGATTATAGCTATATTTTTCTGTTTTATACAATATTTTTCAAAAGAAAATAAGCAAATAATTATATTCCTTCATTAGTTCTGCATGGATGTTTGCTGCTAATTATATTAAAAGTGGATATAATTAATAACTTAAATAATTAATAAGTTCATTTTATAAAAGTTTGTATTTCTTGATTATATATTTAAAAAAATGATAATTCTAATTTTCTAATATTATTAAATAATTTCATATTTTTTTAGTTTAAAAGAAAGTTTTTCCCGGTACTTTATAAATAATTTGATTGACGCCTATTCACTGTTCATGTATTGTGTGTATATATATATATATATATATATATATATATATATATATATATATATATATATATGTACGTATATATATATATATATATATATATATATATGTATGTATATATATATATATATATATATATATATATATATATATATATATATATATATATATATATATATATATATATATACATATAAAAGAGCTCGTCTGTTTGTTTGTCCGCTATAGAATCATAAACTGTTTCACCCACCGGGACCAAATTCGGCACAGTTAATGTTTAGGACCCGAGTAACTTAAATCAGGAAAAACGAAATTTGGGGCTCAATTAGTTTTTTTAAAATTAATTTTTTAATGATTTATATATTGTATATATATATATATATATATATATATATATATACAATGCCCTTTAATTTAATTATCAGCAAAAAATTATCACACTGTCTTCAAGCCTTTTTTTTTTTGTTAATGTACAAATAATGCACCGATAATGCATGAATAATGCAGGAATAATGCATGCATAAATCATGAATAATGCATGAATCCCTTATTAAGAAGCCAGAATGACAACTCCCACTTTCGCCATAAGGAGGGACTTCCTTTGCATGAATTTGGGGGGGGGGGGGGTGCTACAGTCGCATATAATCGTCCTTTTTGGCGGTCCGGTCCGCATAAAATACCGTAGCCGTTGTGGCTGTGGCTAGAGATGGATTTTTAACAAGACGTTATTACAATTAGTCAACAGGATTACATCAGAGATTTATTAGAGCAATATTATATGGCCGAAGCGATTCCTGCTTCAACTCCCATGGTTATAAATGTTATATTGGAGAAAATCGTCACCCCAACAGAAGATAATTACCCTTAAATTGAATTAATAGGAGGACTTGTGTATTTGGCAGTAAGTACAAGACCAGATATAGCGCACATAGTTAGTAAACTCAGTTTTTGTTATGCTATGATAAAACCCACTGGATTTCAGAAAAACGTGTATTACGTTATTTGAAGGGTATCACCAATTATGTATTTTATGGATCAATTAAAATTTTTAGATATACTGAGGATAATTTGATTGGCTATACTGACGCCGACTGGGGAAATTGCGTAGAAGACAGGAGATCTTACACCAGCTACTGCTTTATTGTAAATGGAAGTGCGATTTCTTGAGAATCAAAAAAGCAGAGAACCGTAGCTCTTTCCTCAACTGAGGCGAAATATATGTCATTAACTGAAGGTTTTAAAGAGACAATTTATCTTCGTAAGATCTTGACGGAATTAGATTTAAAAGATTTAGCAAATGTAAATATGTTCACAGATAATGCTGGCGCGCTTAAATTGGCAGAGAATCCTTTACATCACAATCGGATAAAGCACATGGACATACGACATAATTTCGTTCGACAAGCTTTAAAGGATGAACTAGTAAATGTAAGTTACGTACCTACGGAAAAAATTAGTGCCGATATATTCACGAAAGAACTATGTAAACAAAAGAATTTCAACTGTCTAAATATTTTGGGTATTGACGATACTTCTGTATCAAATGATTAATAACGTGAGTATTGAGGGGAAGTGTTGGCGCTAGAAATGTAATCAGCAATTTGCCAATACTCACATGATCAATCTGTCAACGCCGCCTAACGGTTGAAACCATATGGTCTGTTATAGTCTTTGTTATGTATCTGTCCGTGTTGCCGGGATATAGTTTTTGTTCTAATGTGTGTCAATAAATGTTTGTAATATTACAATTATATTTTATTACCGCATCGCACAACAGCAACTATAACACTGGATTAAATAATTTTTTATTAAGAACCTAATTATACAAAAGAATGAAAAATTACTAATGTTTGCAGTGAAGCAGGGAAAAGTTACTTAATAGTTTGAACATTTTACCACAATTCAGAGGTTTGGAGCGCTTCGGTCATGATATTCTATGGCTAAATGGAATTGGCTTTTACCTATCGTTTAAAGCCAATTCAGCATGATTTTCAAATACCCTTGCAAACTACTCCCACATTCTTCTGTGGCGAAGATAATTGGTATTCTCATACCAAATATAGCAATTTTCATTTTGTTCCTATGAAAATTTAACTGATTGAAGTATTAAGAAGTATTTAATTGAACGCTAGAGCCACTCAATGTATTTATTCTTCTTCCTTGATCAAATGAGCTGAACACCCAGGGACTGTGACACTTAGGCCATCTGCACACGGAGCGACTCAAAGGAAACTGAACTGGTTAGCGATTGAAATTGCTTATCGGTTACAAACTCGTTAGTGATGCGGCTCCGCACACGGGCCTACTCAAAAGTGATTCAAATCAATAGTTTGCGACCTGTCATGGAAGGAAGAACATCATTATTCCGGGCATTTTTTAGTTAAATTATTACCAGAAATTAATTTATTTTAAAAAATTGTCAAAATAGATTGTCTTTGATCAATCGTTTAAAAATGGACAGTACATATGGGCGCACATATTCCATGCAACAAAAAACGTTAGAATTTAATTTCATCACTAGGCAGAAGTCACGTGACTCCCGTGTTCGTCATTTGGCAGCTTGCCAAAAGAGCGGCTTTAACATAGATTGTGTAATAACACGCACAACGCAAGAGAAACTGGCGACTGAAGTTGCTAGTGACTCGACACGTTGAGTTGCTTGCGACTGATTACAAACGCGTTGCTGACGGGTTTGTAACCAGTTGCGCCGTGCGCGTGGCTCCATTCAATTACATAGGTTACGACTCATCAAGGACTGGTTTGTGATTGGAGTCAGTTATCAGTTTCTTTTGAGTTGCTTCGTGTGCAGACGGCCTAAGCCCGTCTGCACACGTGCAGACTGACCTATGTACTTCCATGACCTATGTACTTCGTGTGCAGACGGGCTTAGGCCGTCTGCACACGAAGCAACTCAAAAGAAACTGATAACTGACTCCAATCACAAACCAGTCCGTGATGAGTCGTAACCTATGTAATTGAATGGAGCCACGCGCACGGCGCAACTGGTTACAAACCCGTCAGCAACGCGTTTGTAATCAGTCGCAAGCAACTCAACGTGTCGAGTCGCTAGCAATTTCAGTCGCCAGTTTCTCTTGCGTTGTGCGTGTTATTACACAATCTATGTTACAGCCGCTCTTTTGGCAAGCTGCCAAATGACGTACACGAGAGTCCGCGACTTCATCACGCACTGGTTTGTGATTGGAGTCAGTTATCAGTTTCTTTTCAGTTGCTCCGTGTGCAGATGACCGCACACGGAGCAACTCAAAAGAAACTGATAACCGACTCCAATCACAAACCAGTCCATGATGAGTCGTAACCTATGTATTTGAATGGAGCCACGCACACGGCGCAACTGGTTACAAACCCGTCAGCAACGCGTTTGTAATCAGTCGCAGGCAACTCAACGTGTCGAGTCGCTAGAAACTTCAGTCGCCAGTTTCTCTTGCGTTGTGCGTGTCATTACACAATCTATGTTACAGCCGCTCTTTTGGCAAGCTGACATATGACGTACACGAGTCACGTGACTTCTGCCTAGCGATGAAATGAAATTCTAACGTTTTTTGTTGTATGGAATACAGCTCATATTCAAAATATTAGAATAATAAAGTAATAAGAAAGAAATTATATTCCATTTATTTATTCTTTTTACTAAGTAAATGCAATTAAATTTCAATTAATCTTTTTTTCAATTAATCTTTTCAAAAATGATATTAATTTTAAGATAATAAATAAGTTTAATCAACAATATGTTCTTAATAAAAATATCGTTTGCATATTTGCATTAAAAGACTTTAAATTACCAAACGATATTTTCAATTTGTAAAAAAATGTAATTATTCTAATATTTTGAATATAAGCTGTATGTGCGCCCATATGTGCGCCCATATCTCAATTAATTTCTGATAATAATTTAACTAAAAAATGAACGATCAACAAATTAATATCAAATTAGTGGGTGAAGTGGTAAAATATCCAGTTCTATACAACTTCAAACTTCCAGGATACTTAAGAAAGGATGAAACGGAAAAGGCGTGGAAAGAAATTTCAAAAGAATTACTAATGCCAGGTATAATTTTTTTATTTCAATTTAGAATGAGTACAATTAAATAAATCAATAGCATACTTCCATTGCCAGCGCAGAGATGCTTTAGGGGTAAGAAAATAGTTAGCTAAGTAATTCCTGAGAAGGTTTGCAGGAGAATTTCTGTTTATTGTAATGTTTTGAGGTGAAGGTTGTACTGCGCCGTCGTTATTTGTTTCTTCACAATCTGTAGAATAGGTAGCCGTAAAATGAACCCCCTCTTGCTGCCGTACATAATTGTGAAGGACACAAGCTGCTTTTATGACGAAATTCACATTTTCAGGATGCCGGATACGAATAGGGCCATTCAAAACAGCGAACTTTTCGCATGCCATCCCAAAAACACATTCAATGGTTTTACGTCCACGGCTCAACCTGTAGTTGAATATTCTTTTCACATCATCTAAAATTCGTCGAGGGTAAGGTCTCATTAAATATCGTGACAGCGGGAATGCCTCGTCACCAATAAAGTAATAAGGAAAGGGGTGACCATTCTCATCATATGTCAATGTTGAAGGGGGAGGGATATTAAGTCAACCATGTTTGATCCAATATTTCATTGCTGAGGCACGGAATATGCCTCCATCGCTGTTCCTTCCAGCATAACCGGTTTCGATCATAGTAAATAAACCATAGGCGTCGCAGCACGCCATTAACACTATCGAATGATACGATTTGTAATTGAAATTAGCAGAACCACTGTTTGCAAATTTCTCGATCCTGACATGTTTGCAGTCTAATACTCCTATACAGTTTGGAACATTCCAGAGAGTTTCAAACCGTTTTGCTATTGATTCCCGCTGCTCTCAGTTTGGTACTTTCATGTATAGCTCTTCCAACTCTTGCCATATTACTTTTGATGTAACCGCCACAATTCCACCCACTGTAGTCTCCCCTCTAGCAAAATAAAGCGCAATAGAGGCAAATGTTGAACCAGTACCCAAATATCTGTAACATAAATAATTAAACATATTAATATATTTGTAAGATTGACATTAATTTAATTAGAAGATGAATAAAACTAGTGGGTCCTAAATCCCCCCATATAAGACAATAGTCTCGAAATTAAATACTTGTCAACGATTTATTCTAAGTTGAACACATGGTTTCTACTTTGAAGTTTCTATTTTAGTCATTTTTTTGTTTAATGATCTGCTTCACACGCAGTTCAAAATCTCGAGTAAAATGCGAAAAAAAAAGTAGGTCACGCCGGAACCAGCGTGCGCGATCCTAAAAGAATATGGAGGGTCGAAGGTCATAATTCACGGAGAGAACAAATTAGTCATCCATGGCTTCAGTTGCACTTGACTCGCGTATATGCTCAAATTGTTTTGATTTTAATCATGGTATTTTTTCTCTCTCTGCTGTAATCTCAGCTCTAATGTAAACTTTTCATCTCTCTAGCGGCAGAATGTAAAAAAAAGGTGGAAGAATCTTCGTACAGTTTTTGTTCGAAACACGAAAGCCACAAAAAGTGGCGCAGGTGCGAAGCCGAAGAAGACATATTATCTTTTGTAAGCTATGAAATTCCCTATTCCAAATATTAAGACATTAGGGGGCTCTTCAGGAAATCTACCCAACCCACCACACCAGGAAGACGATGAGGAATTCGAGGAAATTGACTGTGAAAATAACGCCACAGAGGGATCACAACCACTTTCATCATCTCAAAAGTTGACACTCCCGTGTTCAACCATGTCACCGCCACCAGTTGCCCCTCCACTAACCTCAACTTCAGATATGTGTAAAAAAACAGTCGCCAAGAGCAACACAAAATAAGCTTGCAATGAAAAACCATGAAGTAGACAAAGCGTTTATCGAATACCTGCTGAGCAAAAAATCCAAAAGCAGCTCTTCTGACTGTACCCAGGACTCAAAAACAGAAGGGTTGAAAATGATCCTGCTTAGTATGCTTCCAGATCTTTTAACAATGACAGATGAACAAGTACGACGATTTAAGCGCAAGGCTTTAGATTCTATTGATGAAATCCTGTCAATCCATCCTATAATATCTCAGCAACTATCTTTTTCATCCAGATCTTCAACCCCTGCATCACAATCTCAACTCATACCTCAACCTGAACATCAGTCAGAAGCAACTTGTGAGACACCACAACTCAGCACACTTGAAGTAAGGGGTGCAACCACTGGAGCAGGAAGCAACATAGTTATAAGTGCAAAAGGATACTACGTAGCATTTGAAGCCTTGAACGACTTATGTCAACAGTAATTTCTATTTTTCGATTATTTAATTGATTAGAAATAATTTCAATAATAATTTCATAGTATTTTTTAGCAATTCTAGATATTGAAAGTGAAAATGAGTGAAAAAGTTGTCGGACTCAACACGGAATCGAACCCAGGACCTCTCGTTTTAGCTATATTAAGTATTTTTTCTCGCTATATTAAGTTGATGTACTTATACAATAATGTACCTGATCGAGTCTATTTTAATAAAAACAATTTTCTTACCTGAGAGTGATTAATATCCGTTCCTCAGCATACACACATTCCCTCATGTTTGAATTTTGTCTGTTTAGTGCAGGAGAAATCAGTTGTACTAATTCTGAATAACTGTCTTTAGACATACGATAGAAACATAGAAATTTTGCATCCGGAATTTGTAGTTCTTTTGCAGCAACAAATAATCGGTGGTTAAAATTTCTTTCAATATATGGATGAAAACAAAATTTCCTTCGTATTCTATTTCTTCTGTAACGATAATAGTAATAAAGCAACACTGATTCATCATTGGAATCATCACTACAATCATTATCCATGGTAGCCCGGAATAATGATGTTCTTCCTTCCATGACAGGTCGCAAACTATTGATTTGAATCACTTTTGAGTCGGCCCGTGTGCGGAGCCGCATCACTAACGAGTTTGCAACCGATAAGCAATTTCAGTCGCTAACCAGTTGAGTTTCTTTTGTGTCGCTCCGTGTGCGGACTAGGGATGCGACATCGATGTCGATGTTTTCAAAACATCGATGTTTTGATAAAAACATCGATGTTTTAAACATCGATTTATTGAAGCCGATGTTTTTTTAACATCGATGTTTTGTGCTCGATGTTTTACGTTGTCTCGATGTTTTTTTTTAAATGAAAAAGTACCGTAATAAAAAAAAAAATTACCACGTAGCATAATTTTCACACTCAGTAAATGTAAGTCTGAATTCTGAAAAGGACGAATACAAAAGGGCGAACGTTTCCTTAGCAAACAGACAAATGGCAATTAACAACCAATGAACCAATCAGAGCGCTTGGAATGTTCCCGACACTCCAGAACCTTCCATGGGGTTTTATTTTACAAATAGTATATACATGAGTGCATGCATTTAATTTTTTGTTTCGTTCTGATTTTATATAAGTTGACGTTAATATTATTAGTAAGATGCCTCCGAAAAGTACCGTTTGGAAATATTTTTACAAAACCTCTGACAAATTGGCGAAATGCAATATTTGCCTTAAGTCCCTCAAAACTTCTGGCAATACCACGAATTTATCTGGACATTTGAAGGCAAAACATGATGGTATTTACAACGAGAATTTTGAGTCATCAAAGTAGCCGAAAGCAACCAAGTTTTTGTCATTTGTGTCTGCCCAATCAGAGAGTAAAATTAAATCCCCCCCTCCCCCCCACGACTAACGGAAGTAACATTAATGTTAGAGGTTACTAAACCAGTTTTAAAAAATGAATGTTCTAAAGCAGGGGTTCTCAACCTGGGGGGGGGGGGGGCGTAGAAGAATTTCGAGGGAGGCGTGAGTTTTTAAAAAAAGTAAAATAAAAGGTAAAACTAACTGTAATTTACTGTACTGAAATTTACGGTCACAATGTAACCGTAACGTATTATCGACACACGAACACGATAATTGTCGTAATTGTAAAAACTCGATAATTGTCGTACGTCTGGACGTTGAAAGTGACCTGAGGTGTGCTTTGTCACAGTTACAACCTAATATTCAAAAACTTGTCAACGACAAACAGTGCCAGCCCTCTCATGTTGTGAAAGTGACTGATATTACATGCCAACCTCACCTAAATTCTTGATTACCTCAAATATATTTGATCTGTATTTAATATTTTGATTTCATATGTTCTAATAATAATATGTTCCAAATTAAGATATGTATAGTAATATTAAATTTTGCGTATGAAATTATCTATTCTATATTTTCATTTAATAACCACCTTCAGTTACAAATTCCGATTGTACTACTTGTATTTACCACATATGGTGGTGGTGGTGGTGGGGGGAGGCGTGACCTCACATCAGTGTTCAAAGGGGGGCACAGAGCCTGAAAGGTTGAGAACCCCTGTTCTAAAGCATCGATGTTTAAAAACATCGATGTTTAAAAACATCGATGGTTTTAGGGCGATGTTTTATTAGCATCGATGTTTTAATATTGAATATCGATGTTTCAAAACATCGATGTTTTGTTATCGATGTCGCATCACTAGTGCGGACGGCCTAAGTCTTTTATCTGCCAAACTTGAAAGTGGTTCACTGTAAAACCCAGGATGCGCATACCTTAAGAAAGCCCAAAGAAGCGAGCCGACTCTGGTCTGACTCGACGTACTACTGCAGTATCTACCTAGCAAATATCTCAAGTTAGTTTTCAGTACTGAATAAACTAGGAGATAGGCCGTCCGCACACGGAGCGACTCAAAGGAAACTCAACTGGTTAGCGACTGAAATTGCTAATCGGTTGCAAACTCGTTAGTGATGCGGCTGGTTTGTGATTGGAGTCGGTTATCAGTTTCTTTTGAGTTGCTCCGTGTGCGGACGGCCATAAGTTTTGAAAAGTAGTTTGAAACTATCTACGAGGTCAAACCTGATGCCATTGGCTGGTTACGTTAATACTTTGAATAATCAAATGCGTCATATTCTTTGAAACTAGCAAGGTGCCTATAAAGGTTCTAATCAATAACAGGGTATATGTGTTGTATTTATTCTCTTTAACAATGTTTTTGTAACTATGATTTCGATGTCATCTGTACGTCAGACACTCGTTTGATCTGAATTAATTGAAAGTAAAAAGAAAAAAAATTAACTTCAAAAGTGTGCTGCATAATGTGCATAGTTTAATTAAAACATTACAGTATACTTTTAGAAGAAACATTTTCAAGAGTAATAAAGTATTAAAATTAATTGTTACCAGGACAGAATATTTTTGCTAATTCATGAACAAAAGTAATATTATCATGAAACATGAACAAAGTAGTACTTTATTTATATGTAGAAAATTTTATGGAGCAACATATCGGAAAATACGACTTAAAATGTATTTTGAAATGGAAAAACGAAGCACCTGAAAGATAACATCCGATCCCTTTGAAAATTAGTAGTTTACAAAATAAATACGCACGGAGGAAGTAATTATTTAACTTTTGAAGATAGAGCATTGTTTATTAGAGAAAAAAGGAAAGTTAGTAGAAAAATGAATCGAAAACGTAAACACCTCTGAACGATGCTGCCGGATATTCTGCTTGACATCTAATCAATTATTTAATGAATGTCGTCTTATGGCAGTTTTCCTCTAATGTCTAGAAGTTTTGTTGTAATCCTTTGATAGTTGTTTCCTATGGTTTGACATGTTTCTCACTTACCTGACTGGTGAAAGGTGTGTGGTCGTAAAGTGGCAGGGGAAAAGGTACAACAGTTGAACTGATGAAGGACAATCCATTGCATACTTGCCGTGTGAGCTGTTTCGTGATTTTGCTGGAATATGAAGCCAAAAAGTCATGGCAGAGCAGCAATGCAACAGATTTTAAAATTTTCGTTAACGTTTCGCTGATCTTCGGGCAGCCATTTAAAGATATCACAGGAGACAGAATATTGCAGTAGATAATTTCATATTCCATTATTCCATGGGTATATATAGTGGGTTCTTTTATGGAAAATTCTGGGTTGCCAGAGTTTAAAGGACCGATAAGGGAGAAAACGACATGAATGATATCGTTTTATCCCTACAATCCTGATTTTCTCTGTACGCATTCTCCAGGAATGAAGGAAACAGCTGAATGGTCTCAGATATGCATCGGACGCTGACGTGCAAGAGACTGGCGTTATTCTAATTCTGATACAGAAAACAAAGGACTTCGGGGAAAGTGGAATTACTAGGCTCGATTATCGCTTTTTTTTACGTAAAGGTTATAGCCCTCGACATAATTGCCTTGCTCACTCTCATCTGAATCAGCCTTATATTTGCTTGCTAACCAACTATACGGCTGAAAGAGATTTGTTTTAAATATCTGATTGCTTTTTTTGTTATAGAGTGTATACAACCAAAATTATTTTTGTCTGCTCTATTACATTCATATACATTATACAGACTCAACGACAGACACTTTTATTGAAATATTTTACAATCTGTAATCTTAAAAATATTTTACAATGAAAACATAGTACTTTGATTAATAGCATAAGGTATATAAAATGTTTTAATATTTTGTTCCATTATAAACAATGTATAATGATGCTTTAAACTACTGAAACTGTATGAAGCAAATGTACTTACTCCCAGTATTCTTTAACGGGGCTTTTGTAGTTCTTTGGAAGGCTAACCGTCGGGCAGTAATCCTTGGTACAGTTGACGATACTGTCGTATTCTGAATGACACTGTTCTGTGTTCCACCAGTTATCACAAGTACGCCACAAGACGTCCCATCGTAATGAAGTGAAAATGTAATATAAAGCCCAAGAAAGAACAACGATGTAGTAAGTGTTCAGCCAGAATGCCATCACGGCCGCTGCATAGCCTACGCCTGAAAATGTATAAAATGATGTGTCAGAAAATTTTCCAATGCAATGTAGGAAATGGCTTGTCCTGTAGCTGTTATCTCCCTATATCGTACTTCGTTTTACATGAAAATATCGTCATACGTTTTACGATAAAAAATATTGAGACATCTGTGCTTCTTGTTTCTCCCTGGAAGCCATGACACGCCTCAACTGGTGCAGTGACATAGGAAAGAAACAAACATCATTTGGGTCCATGTTATATGCTATTATAGCTTACCCTCTACTGAAAAGACTGTATGTGAAACTTTTAAATATATTTGTTTAAATAGCTCTCCGTTTATCTAAAACAGCTTTAGTCAAATAATTTACTGGTATGAGACATCGTGACCTAACTTCTTTTACTCTTTCCAAAGTTTTTGTATTGGTCTAAATTTAGGGCTTGAGCAGATTAGCCTAGATCATGAAATTTTTCTTCATCAAACCAGCGCTGCATGTTATATGAATTGTGAACGGGTGTGCTGTAATTTTGATAAAGCTCTCATCGAACAGTTATCAAAATTTGGAAACCCTCGCATATTAAATTATAAATGTTTAGAATAACTAGTAAGTCTGCCTGTATTCAGATTTTAAAAAAACTATATCCCTAACCACAAAAAGCAGTATCTCTTAGTTATGATACTTTCACAAAAATTCCCAGAAAAGAGAATCAGAGACTAATATGTGTAGTATTCACATATAATCCTCAATAACCAGACTCTTTCGTTGGTCTTTTTGGTTGTGAAAACTGTTTAGAAACTTCCCAACACACTTTTACTTTATCCATATTCATTTCTGAGGTTGCTCAGCTATGCCCGCTTCCCGCAGCTCCCAATTAACAGACAGTTTAAAATTTTACAGGAACCTTAGTCACCCAAGAGATTAGATTGTCTTTTTGTGTGTGTATACCATCCACTTGAAGATCTCGGAAGCCTTCCACCGTCAGTGGACCCAATGTACTAGTTCGTGGTTGCACTTTTGTAGCCCCAACGCATTTCCACTTGACCGTAGCCTCATTTACAGGAGATAGGTTCAAGTGTAATGTGGGCGAAATATCTCGAGGAGATTTTATACAAAAGTAACATCCTATCACTAAATTAGGGCTAAAGCCACTAAACTCTGCAGTTCGACCTCTCTATGGGCTTTGCTTTTATATGTGGGAAGCCTAGAACATCATTGTTAGCACACCTGGAAAATGGGTTCCGGGAACGATATCCGGGCTAGAAAGTCGAATTTTAAAGGAATAATAAGTCTGTAACCGAGAGAATGTGTAGCTGAGTGGTGTAGTACTTCATTGACTACCATAAGGTGTCAAACAGATAAGAGCACCAGATATATTGCTGTCATAAAAGTAATTAAAGGAAAGTCATTCACGTTTGTAAGAAAATCTGTTTAATAGACGGTGAACGTCATTTACAGCCTGGTTTACGAGCGCAGACATTATGAAAAGCATTTCGTAATATGCCTGCAAGCACTTTTCGGACGAAAACCCCGAGGTGATAAATTTTAACCTTTTCGTAGACATTGCTCTTCAGAAAATCAAACTTTTCTCCTGTGTCTTGTCGAAAATATGTAAACATAAGACAGAATAAAATCTGCCGCTGTATATTGTTAAAACCTTTAAAAAAAGGCTAAATAGAACATAGGAGATTGTGAGTACTCAATAACATCCTCTAGAAATGGATAAATTGAGGAGTAGATTGCAGGAGAATTTTGCTTTAATAAGTCTACGGTCGGAGAATTCTCCACATATTTTGCCTGGATGCGGCAATGGTTGATCGCCAAAAACATGAATTGGCAAGAAATATAAAATTTTGTGTCCCCTTGTAAAATGTGACCTGATACATTCCTAGCAGTGCAGAATAGAGAAGTTAATTCATAAACCAACCTGTATCTCAAAGAATAGCGTTCAATGGGCTATATCACATGAGTTACAGTTTGCTCAAACATTAGCGAAATATCGTTTTGATACCAGTACATCAAAAGGAACGTCTTACTCGGACCAGGTTCAACCTGTAGCGGATGGAGCCTCATTATTTCTCCATTCTTGTACCGAAATATAGGATGGAGAGGCCTCCTCCGTTCGATTTTAATAAATCACCTACAATTCTCTGAAGCAAAATGTTAAATACCGATGCCCAGTGCAAGGGAGGGACATATTTTGGGTATTCTGGCATCGATGATTTGGCTCCGTTTCATACGATAGTTAATTCACAAAGTAGCTAGGCAATTTTGCAGCAGTATTTCCTGCCTTCAACCTAAGGGAGAGGCTATTTTTCAGTAATATCTTATAAACAGTATTACACGGTTGAACACAACTTGTTTTCCACCAAATTCGGTCCAAATGCGAGGTTAGGTCCCAAATCCGCTCGATATCAATTAAACAACAGAGATTTCTTGCATCTTTTCTGAGGATAGAGTTACAAATGCCAAAACCTCCAGAAAAGGATAAGCTGAATAAATTTTTCAGGTAGCGTAGACTAACATTTCTCAATAACTTTGTAAGAAGTACATCAAATGCATGTTTAGGGAATCTGTCGACGTGTATGCTAAAAATAAAGGGGGGTTGTACGCGAGATCTTAGTACGTGTATTTCTATTTTTTTTTTTTAACTTGGGAGGAGTAAGGCTTCTAGGCATATATTGAGATACCTAATATAGTGCTGGTAAAATTTTATTGGTAAAGTGTTCTATTTGAACACTTTACCAATAAAATAGGTTTCCTTAGAGACGAAATATAGGATGAAAAGGTAAGAAAAGTGGAATAAAAGAATGGTAAGAAAAGTGGAATAAAATAATTCCAATTTTCTTACCATTTAGTACAACTACCTACTGTCGCCCAGTGGCTAAGTGGTTAAGGCATCAGCCTGCCACGCCAGGGGTGCGGGTTCGATTCCGCCTGCAAATGGAGCCCCGTTTAGAAAGGAGAGCTGCAACCCCTCGTCCATCGCCGGTGTCATCGTTTGTCAATAAAATTCTTCTGTGATTGTGTCATTTGTCTATTTCTATTTCTTGTATTCATATGTACACCGGACTGGGGTGTAATGTCGTCATCCCCCAGGGACATTAGCCAAAAAAAAAAAAAACTACCTAGTGGGAAGCACAATTTTTTTTCAGGTAAAGTACGTTAATTTAGTAATATCCAGAAATCATTCCTTCTACGGATCATTCGAATTTTATTAAAAAAGTGTGTCTCTGTTTAAGAAAGGATTTGAATTCAATTTTTATTAAAATAATGTCAACATTACTTCGTTATGAAACATATTCGGTGTGGTTGCCTCTATGCCTGTATTTAAAGTGACCCTTTAGGGAAAATTTAAGTAAGGAAAAAATATCCTTTGTAAAAACTTTTAGCGAGAAATTTATTTCATTAACAGGTCATATCCTTAATACTTCGAAATTTTTCTCTTTAGGGTTGGATGCAAACTAAGCGGTCGACGGCATATTTAAATTTTGAGATCACTTACGTATGCGTGCAAATCTTTTCTTTTGCAGGTGTTATTGGGTAAGACTCAAAACCTTTCGTGGACACTCTCATAAAGCGAGAAAAAGACGCTTCTCAGCGTATAAAGGCATTGACATAAAATACCCTTTCTGTGCAATTAATTCCCATTAGGATGTCCTACAATTTTCAACCTTTTCGTTTTCTTATGAAACAAAATAGGTGATTCTGGCATCATCCATAATGAAAATATTCTTATTATACTAGAAATATCTTTGGTTACACGAGGCTCTTCTTAGTGACCTCCTGAATGCTGATTTACCTAAAATGATTTTACTGAAGTGACGGGCTCAATCAAAATTTGAATAAAAACTAAACGTATATTATGAAGCTAAAAATGATATTAAATCATCTAATAATTTGATTAATTTCAATGAGTTCGGAAGCCATGTTTTTTTCCCACTGTTTGATTAAATTTACCCTCGCAATCACAGACACATTAATTATCAAAATAAATTTTCGTGTTTAAAAGTCATTTGAAACGGTTCGGAACAAAGACGTAAATGATTTCTTTCGAAAATTACATCAAATACATTTCAAACGTTATATGTGTTAATGTAATTAAGGGCAATACAAGGTTTCTTTTATGCGTCAATTGTCACCCATGATTTTTTTTAATTTATCTCTCTGACCCTGGGAGCTATTTTTATGACCGTTGATGATGAAAGGTTGACGTTGACGTCACTGATTCGGACCTTCAACTTAATGAGAGACCTTTCCTGCCGCCTGACGAATAATGACATAATGACACAAGTCGAGCCTACGCTCCCATTCTTTTAGTCCTTAGAACGAAAGGATCCATTGCACTCGCAATCAGAGACCAATTTTTACATTACTAGCTTGAATGCCCTCAGAAGAAAATTTGCACTTGTTTTTGCGAAACAAAAAAGAAAAAAATATCTATTAAAAGAATGAAGCTCGAAAGAGAAATAATTCTATCTCTAACAATCGCGACATTGTATCAAATTGCACAAATTCAGATAACTTCTAGCTGGCACTTTGCTTTTATTAACAGGTACTTATCTCAGGTGTCAATGGCACAAGTTGTGCGGGTAATTAAAGCACCTGTTTTTATTTCTTGGCCGCACTGCTGGTAGTAAGTTCAGAATTTCGGGCCATATTTTAGTTTTCATTCGAACTCATTCATAGCGTAGGGTACATTATAGTGATTAGTATGAATGAGTATAAAGCTAATAATATAATGCGCCTTCTACTATCCATTCGTTGAAATGCCGAAACTACTATCAGCTGGTTAACTTTCTCACGGGTCGCATCGATTTTTGAATGTATTTCAAGATCTGAGAATATCAACGAGTGGTTCCGATTGTTAATTTGCGCCACTGAATAATTTTTGATACGGTATTAGATTATGGAAGCAGGCTGTTTTTAAAGGATGTAGGCATTAATATTTACATCGATGTCTTTGTATATCCATGAGTCTCTTTGTAATAATATATCAGATTTGGAAGAGCAACTAATTGCAGGTGAAAAAACATTTTTTGCGGGTTTACTAAAAATCTTTCTTGGAAGCAATGTGTGTTCGATATGTAGTTCTCTTTGTCCCTATACTTTATTAATGATGAAATGTCGTGACCAACTCTTAATGAAGTCCACAATGACAATATGATACTTTAATAAAATAGATCAAGAAGCACTGCAGTAACTGATTCCTATAGCGCTTTTTCCAGATCAGAAACATCATATTCTCTATATTTTTTCTTCGAAATATGTCTGAATTTTTGTCCCATATAACACTTGAAAACCCCTTTAAAAGTGTAAAATGGGGAAAGCTGTGGTGTATTGCCTTAGTTCTTAATTTTAAAATTTGTTTTATGTTCACTTTCCTTTCGCATTTATTTCAAACATTTTGCAAACGCCTCATATCACTCTTCTCTGACGCGAGGAAAAGTGGAGCGAGGACTTCTTACAATAACTACCAACAAGTACAACGACGGAAACAAAAAAAGAACCAAGTCTCCATCGGTAGCATAGTTAGAAACACTTTACTTAAAGACACCTCAGACAAATTGAAACTGAGGGAGCTAATCTGGATGTGTTTTTTAAATTTTCTCTTTTTTTTTTGGGGGGGGGGGGGGGAGGGTAGAATTTGGAATTAAGGCACACAAATAAATAAGAAATTAAAGTTGTATTTTTGTACTTCAGTACTGACTTCAGTATTGCTGGATGCGATTGAATTAGCTGCTTATTGAACATGTCCTCACAGTTAAGGTTATATGGACTATTCATATGCGTAGAATCTGATTCTAAGGTATTTGCCTTGATACGACGTTTTTTCGATTTCCTACTTGTTTAGAAAACTGATAAAAAAAACTTTAGACTTGTAAAGTTATATACCCGCTCAAAGAATATAATTATTGATTTTGATTTCCCTTGTGCGATCGTATTTTAAAGCCAGTAAATGGCAGTCATATACAGTGAAATTTCCACGGGGGAATAGAATTACGTCATAAGGCATCATCTGGATAGGATTAGTTAGTAAACCTTATCACATCTAACTTGGACATTTAACTTAATTTTTTAATCTGTAACCTGAATATTGAGTTTTACCTGCAGCAAATATACCAAAATTGTTTTTAAGGGATATCGTTAAAGCTGGTGAATTAAGTATGTTATTTTGTTTCGAAGCACTGTTAAATAGGGTATAACGACCTCTCAGCTACTTTTCTTTCAATTACTTTTGTCCTTCTCCAAAGTGCAACTAACCATCTCGAGAACTGTGTCTTTCGAATCAACTTCCTATGTGTCATATGCCGAAAACTTTCATGGGAATGATTTAGTAGTAATAGAACGCATGTGAAAGCCTTATAACCTTGGCCGAACATCCCTTATAGTTTTCGTTAATGCATTTTTCGGGTAACCACGTTACCAGAGGGCTGAGAATTTCAAATAGAGGAGGGGAGCAGCATCAATTTGGTTGGTTGACAAGGTTTTGAAAAATAACGTTGCCGACTTAAACCAGGAGTTCTTGTTAATTTTTTTTAATGATAGACCATAATATTTAATGCTAGAAGACCATTTAATGCTAGAAATATTTTGATAAATACGTTAATATATTTTCTCGTTTTGAGAAAGACAACTTGTTTTAATGCTTGTTTTGAGTACAGCACATTTCCCAATGTATGCCATACGTGCAAATGATACCTTTATCGATCCAAAAGATTCGAATGATCCCAGTTTCAGAAACTCTGTTTTAATCCCTATGCTTTCAGTATAAATGGAGTGTGCTTTACATGTTGGACATGGTAATCCAACTAATAGATTATTTATGGAACTGAGAATTTACTTATGTTGGAATAAATGCTTATGAGAGTTTATTTACTAGTTCAAAGTAAGACATGGCCTTACTAGAACTCTGCAATTGTTAAGAGGATTTAATTAAGTACCTGTATATAAGTCAAATTTCTCATATCACAAAAAAATATAACTTTCCTCTTAACATAAGCAGTTGATTTGAATTACATATTTCTGATATTATTCCATCGATATTAATTATGTCATATAACCATTGTTAATTTAAAATTTATTTATGGTATGGCTATTATAAATTTTAACCAAAAGTGATCATTTTAAACTTTAAATTTCAAAATTATGCATTAGGATTAACACTACCTAATTAAACTACACTGTTACATACTTGTAATGCAACACAAGTACGTTTTATTTCTATTCAGTAAATGACTGTTTTGTATCCTTTGATTTAAAAATAATTCCTTAATTTGTAGCCGAAACATTAGTTATGGCAATCAATTTGAGTATCAGTAAAAACTTACCTTTGAAAATTGGGCATATTTTCCACACTCCAAGTCCACCGATACTTAGAAACTGACCTAAAGATGTTTCTAGAAGGAATGTTGGAATTCCAGCTAAGAAAAGCGTAAGTAGATATGGTATTAAAAAGGCACCTGAAAAAAAGAAGATGCAATTAATATCTTCAAATATTTCTAAATGAAAGAAATGATCAATTTTGCTTGATATTTATCTATAAGTAATTATGAACAGTAAACCACATATATTTTTAACAGTAAAAAAGTATGGTAAATACGTGCAGTAAACAAAGACGTATGAAATTTACTACACCTATTTTTGTGTTTTTAATGTCAAATTTTTTTTAATATTTATTTTGTTAAATCAAATACCACTAGTTTCAAAATTTTGAGACAACTTTTTACATGACATTTTGAAGCACTCCTGCCTTTGCAGAAAAAATATTTTACAGTTTGCGCAATTCATACTTATAGAGATATCTATTGAATAAAAAAAAATATATCTATAGTAAAAAAATTTACATAAAAAATAAAGGAAGAATGAATATTAAATAATGGAAAAATCACTCAAACACTAAAATAGTTAGGTGCTTATTCCAGTAAAACTTGTGGAAAGTTACTATTCTAATTTGCTGGTTACATGATTTGTCGGTTTATGTCGTCAATAAGATATTATAGTTTACTAACCAAATATTATGGTTTATTCTAGATTATATATCTATATATATATAAAACAGTTCCGCAACTGACTGACTCACTGACTGATATACAACGCACAGACCAAACCGCTGGACCTAAAGGGTTGAAATTTTGCAGGGCGGTTCTTCTTACAGTGTAGGGGTGCACTAAGAGAGATTTTTGAAAAAATTCTTCTTAGATTTTTTAAATTAAATTTTGAAACTGTTTTTTGTAACTTTTTTAAAGTTTGCATTTAAAACAATAATTTGAGGATTATAAAATTTATATCACAAGAAAGATTATAAAAATTCCTTTAAAATGAAATCTTTTTCGAATCTTTACCTCCATTTTCTGATATTTGGTGAATTTTTAAAGATTAATTTTTAGAATTTAATTTATTAAATGCTGATCAAGTGGTTTCTTTTCTTTTTGTGATACTTTAAAGTAATTTTGCGTCAAGTGCATAACAACGAAATAGACAAAAAAATATTTTTTTTCTTACTAATGCGGCAGACGATTGGACATTATCCAAAAAAATATTAAAGTACAGTAAAAGATATGTTCCTCAAACTGTACTATATATTAACAGTACTATATTCTTTAGTATGTCCTATTAGATTTGATTTGAATATTTTCTTCTACATTATTTTGTCTATAAAAATATCCCTTACGATTTTTTTATAAATATATATTTTTTGTTTTTTTACATCATTTGTATACATTGATCGTCGTATTTATTATATATATATATATATATATATATATATATATATATATATATATATATATATATATTGGCATTAATTGCATACACTGACCGTTCTATTTAATTTAAATGTACTCCGTTGCGAAGTGCGGGTTTTCAGCTAGTCTAACATGTACCGGAACTAGAACATGTTATTTTGAAGATGCGTAATACCTGTTAATATACAGTCTTTGCTTTTATTGCGCTGTTCATTTAATGTGGTCTTTGTTGATTTTTCACAGATGTTAGAGGAGCAAACATTAATATACTTATGTCAGTTTATGACAGATAATAACCTGAAACAAAAGTTAGCATTTTGGGGAGAAGCGATTTTCGTACATCAGTATTTATATATCGAGGAATAGTATCTGATTTTTTCTTTCTTTCAGAAACAATGAAAAGACAACTGTGGATTTTTCTTTCATGGTTGGATGCTAGGCAAAAAACTTTACTGTCGTCTTTTGCTACTCGAGGACTTATTATTTTTTCTCCGGAATTAATATTTTGTGGTAAAATAAAACGTTTTTTTATTAATTTGAGTACGTTGAATATATTGTGTATCAATAAAAATGGAAAGGAACACTCTGGGTTGCCACAAAAAATTTCTAGTAATGGATTTCCTGGAGTTTACTCCTACTCAGTCTATTATTTACTTTCTTAACTGCCTCTTCTTTTGGACTAAACTTCGAAACATCAATGTATTCTGAGACATCCCTAAGGAACCTGTCTCTGGGTTAATATGAGGTAATAATACAGTTGAAATTCACCGTAAAGTTGAAAAGTCCCCCCCCCCCCTTTCTATTCTATCTGGCTTTAGTACCATTTTGAAACAGGTGCTATTTAAGAAATATTTTCTGCAGTGCAATTATTTAGAAAGTCTGAATCGAGGGAATGATAAAAAAATATGAAAAATTGCTAAATTTTGTTGCATCTGTCTTTGTTGAACGTAATTTACTTTCTTCTTTCTCACACCTTTTACATGGTCATACTCCTTTTCGATCTGGATACTTGCAATTTAAATTTAGTGTCCGAGCGTTGAGTCATTAGGTCTATATGCGACGTTTTCCACCTTAAAATTTTAATTGAGAGTCTCAAAGGGTCGTCTTTTAGTGCAAAAATAACGTTTTTGAGTATCTGTTCTTCTTCCTCCAAAGAGTGACGCAAATTTTGATTCCCGCAAGTTACTGCCTCCCCACTAAGAATCTTTGATAAATGACACGATATACCATGATGCTGTTTGTCTTTGCAATCGAGCAAACTAAGCTATAAATCTAATTAAAGCACTGCAATTATCTAAGAAACTGTGATTATTTAATGTTGAAAAAAATGGTTGCAAATGAAAAAAATTGCCTTGATTTCTCTGTCAAAATTTATTACTAGTTTGTGGTATCATTGCAATGTTTGATTGATAGACTTTCCAAATTTGTAACTGAATATTCGTTATTTTTTGTTTATAACTTATTTAGTTCTTCGTGCTCAAATGTCCAGTGCCGAGAGATCATTCATAAAGCAGTAACTGTTTAATCCGGGAAGACATCAAATTTCAGAGCGGTGTGCCGATTTAGAGGGCCCGCAGCGAACCAGGTTTGCATATTTTTTGTAGCCATCAAATTTTGTCCCGCTAAATTGCTAGATTTATTTTTTACCGAATTTAAAATTTTCATGAACTGCAAATATGAACTCTTCCTAAAATATATGAGATATATAAACTATTTTCTGCTTAACATTTCTAAATTTATTGTTTGTATGTTAATATACTACTTTTGAATAATTCCTTTATACTGAAAAGGATTATCCCTACAGCATTTATCGTATTTGTTATTGTTCATATTATTTGTTAATTATCTGTGCAAAATCCATCATGCGTCATTACTTTCGCATTAAGAGATTATTTTCCCTTACTTAAAACCTCTAATGCCAAAAAATCTTTGTAACTGAAAATCACCATTTATTTTTTATTCTAAATGATTTTATAAACAGAGGTTAACAGCAAAGCAAATAACTTTCCAACTCTTTAAAATTTTACATTAGCAAAAGAGTAGTATCTTTTCAGGAGCATTTGGTGATTTCATTTTATATATAATCTTAGTAACCTGGCATAAAAGTATCTCTTATACTCTTATAATAGCTATTCAAGCATGTGTGTTGTAAGACAAGTTCACACGACACTTTGTTAATTACATATTTTTTTATAATTTTATCTTTTCATACTTATGTTTTTTTACATGATTGTAAGTACAGGTTGGTAGTTACCTCAGGATTTTAAAAGATACATCGATTTAGAGGTTCTTCATGCATTACAGTAATTTAGTTAAACTCCGGCCTTTTCGAGTTAATTTGGGTTTACTCCTCTGGCAGGAAAATATAATACCAAAACGAATGATCTACAAATACCATAAAACCTTTGAAGTAGTTATATGGAATTTTTTCCTAACTGGAAAGGAAAAGGGACCATCAGAATACAGACTTTAAAATAATTACGTAAGAACTTTCTGTTGCGAATGTATAAAACTTTTTTGTTCATTTAATTGTTTCAGGACTTCCATAATGCAAAAACGTATTATTTATATTATAAAAGCTAGTTTTAAGTTATAATTAAATGCAATATCGAATTTTTTTTTTGTCCCAATGAACACACATATTCACGACAAGCCAGAATGGGTTCAAATATATTGCTTGAAGTTTATTGCTTGAGGGGGGGGGGGGACGTTGATTGTTTATATTTTAGATTGTTTTGATTTAATAATTTTAATTTAATTGTACTTAAACATGCCTTCAAATAAAATTCAGTTACACCAAAAGATGAATATAAAGGGATTTAACATTTTATTTCGCTTATTACACACATAAGAGTTACAAAAAATATAATCATACTAACTATACTGTCTTAGAAGAGAACAATAAATCGGTTATCTATATATATAAAACAGTTCCGTAACTGACTGACATACTGACTGACTGACAGATAACGCACAGACCAAACCGCTGGACATTTTGCACGGCGATTCTTCTTATAGTGTAGGGGTGCACTAAGAAAGATTTTTTAAAAATTCTTCTTAGTTTTTTTTAATTAAATTTTTAAGTTGTTTTTGTAACATTCATTTAAGTTTGCATTTAAAATTATAATTTAAGGGTTGTAAAATTTTTATCACGAGAAAGTTCATAAAAATTCCTTTAAAATGAAATCTTTGTCAAATCTTTACATCTTTTCTGATTTTTGGTGAATTTTTAAAGATTAATTTTTAGAATTTAATTTATTAAATGCTGATCACGTGGTTTCTTTTCTTTTTGTGATACTTTAAACTAATTTTGCGTCACGTGCATAACAACGAAATAAATTGACAAAATTTTTTTTTCTTTCTAATACGGCAGACGATTGGACATTATCCAAAAAAATTTAAATACAGTAAAAGAAATGTTCCTCAAACTTTACTATATTAACTCTACTATATTCTTTAGTATGTTCTATTAGATTTAATTTGAATATTTTCTTCTACATTATTTTGTCTATAAAAATATCCGTTACGATTTTTTTTTATAAATGTATTTTTTTCCTTTTAGGATTAATTGCATACATTGACCGTTATATTCATTATAAATTTTTTTGGCATTAATTGCATACATTTATTGTTGTATTTAATTTGAATGTACTCCGTAGCGAAGCACGGGTATTCAGCTAGTTATTTATAAAGTTCGTCTAAACGCATGCTCTACTCAAATCGATATCGAAATGGTGAGTACTTGACAGACAAAGAAAAAAAAAATGACCCACGGAAGGAAATGATGGGTGCAGCAGTTGGACATTCTGAATGAAAAATTATTGTCAATAATGAATGTGTTCTTTCCTCCCATCTTAAAACTGCCGACTAAATACATACATGACACGAATAAATCATGTCGTCATTAAAATTCTCCAAAGTAAGAAATATTAATATTTTGAATCATCCAAAAAAACGAAGTTTGCTGCTCCTGAAGGTTCTGAGAAGGGCATAGCTGAAAGGTCCAGCCATTAACTTAGATATCCTTCGGGCTCAGAAACGTCTTTCGTCAGGCTTCTCCAATAATATATATTGTCTTTCGACTCTAAACTCCAAACTATCACTTTACTATCTTTCTTTTGGAGGTAGGACTCCAGAAGTCTAACTCTGTGTGGTACAGACAGAGTCATCATTCCTTAAAATTTGGACTGAAGATAAAATAAAAACCTCTGAGATTGGTATAATAGCTTTTACCGTAATTCTTATTCGAAGTCCTGTTTGAAAATACTTTTCTGCTAACCTATGAATACATCAAACTAGCATACAGGGCAAGGTAGATTTTGAATCTTTAGCGAGTTGAAAATTTTTCTCGGGAAATTGCTTTTATTTCTAGCTTAATTCATTCTGCTGAGGATGCCTTATCGCCGAGGTAATAAATATAGAGGAATTTAGTGGATATAAAGAGAAATTTTCAAATATACTCATTATATAATGGTTTAAAAACCAGCTCGGTTTTTAAGAATTTTTCCTATCCACATTAATTGCTAAATTAACATTTATAATAAAAGTTTTCATTTTTTTTTGCATGGCTGTTATTGAAATTCCAGAGAAGCATTTAAAAAAAATATTCATCTAAAAGGGACAATGCCCTTGAAAGTAATTTTTGTAGAAGATCAGTTCTTTTCCTTTAGTCGTAACATTTCATTGTGTCGCCTTCAAAGCTGGAATTAAAGACGAGCAAAAGCATATAAGGCAGATAGTCATAATGTTCCGACCAATTAAGATTATATACAAGCATCCATTAATTTTGTAACACATTAATGGCTGCCACGTGTTCATTACTATAGGGAATTACATACTGAAAAAGTATGCATGTATTTACACATTACGTTTAAATTACTTGTATGTATAATTAAAGCTGCGTAAAACCTACTTTAGTTGAAATCTAAATAGAATCATATCCAATTTATGTTTGGTAAACTGTGGAGATTTCCAAACATCCAATTTGTTTTGGAGTGTAAGTTATTAACTTCCATTCGAAAAAATATATTTTTTATTTAAATGTTTATATTATATCCAGATATCAAGCAAAACTTTTCAATAATAAAAATATTGATTCAGAAAGTAAAATTTTAATGAAAACCACAAAAATATTAGCCGCGTTAAAAGACGGTTTTTGATCTCGCGAGGTCTGTCTATGATGTCTCAATTTCAGTATAGCATGAAACATAGTTTAATATGCCTTGATTTTTATTGCTATTACCTGGGTGTACAGTGTCATAAATATTTCACAGAAAGTTTGTTTGATTCTCGTTTTGCGTATAAGAATGTTGTGCACCTTGGGAATATTAATATGAATCAAAACTGCTAAAAAAAGCATTTCGAGGAATTTTAGAAGTATATCACGTGTCGTTATTTCTCAAGTAAAAATGAACTCAAAATCGATCCCTCGTTGGACAAAAGTAGCTTCAAACTATATTTGATTCATTACATCTGATAATAATATTGAAATAAAGGCTCTCAACACTTAGATATTTGAAGAACATTTTCCGTAAAAATTAACAAGTATTGACACGTATTTTCTTCACCAGAAATCTCATTGGAAAGGATTCTCAGAAATACTATATGGATGTCCTGCGTAGTTTGATTGTGCCACCTGATTACAGATATTTGTGGAAGGACTTTTTGAATGGACATCTCCATTAATACAACTATTTTTTTTCAATGGGGAGGTACTTGTCGTCAAACATTCGCTTATACATCGCCGCAATTTTACTGCCCATTTTATTGTGGGGCACCATATAGGCGGACAGCATTACCCCCTATGAAGGAACGACACGAGCGGAGTCATTTTTCGTGGCGCGACGCCACGAAAAGGTGCACGCACATTCCGAGCACCTTCAACACCGAAAACCAGCGCGTTGTACCACTGGGCCGCCACAAGCCCTTAATACAACTATAAATGTTCGCAAAAAGTGCATAATTTTCTAAGCTTAGAAAATTTCTTTCAAGGAAAGGTGTTTGGAAAATGTGGATAGAAAACAATTTCAAAGCAATGATGCCTGGATTCTATCCCCGTCAAATGGTCGTTATAATGGCAAGCGAGAGATGATAAGATTAATAGAATACAGTAAGGAATAGAATAAAATATATTTAGCAGCAAAAAATTCAGCGTCATCGAAAAAATTAATAAAGGAAAAAATATGTAAGGTTATTAGTGTGCGCCATTTCATTAAAATAAAAGAGGGGGAAAGTGAGGCGTGGTATATAAAAATTTAGAGTTCCTAGCAACATCGGAATATTTTGGTTGGAAGATCAAAGCTTCGGTGGCCTGGAGATTTTAGTTCGAACCCCGGTCCTGGAAGATGATTATTATAAAGGTAGTTTTGAATTTTCACCTATAAGTGTCATGGGTTTGAAACCAGTTTTAAAAATTTAAGAAATATAAACATATCAGTTTAAAAAAATATTTTTGAAAAAATAATTGTAAAAAGCTAGCCAAGTCTTTTGAACCTCACATTTTTCTCACGGATTTTGAGTAAATCCGTGAATATTATCCGTGAGTTCTGTAGTGTAGATAAAAAAAATTGACTAAATTTGTAGCTTTTGAAAAAATTTATTGAATAATTTGTCTGTTCACGGTATATCCTGTTTAAGGGTCAGGCAAGTTTAAAAATGTAAACACGAGACCCTGAGATTCTAAATATGACAACCCTGTCATATTTAGAATCTCAGGGTCTAAATATGCACAACCCTGAGATTCTAAATGGGACATGTTACATCCAAACATGTATTTGATAACAAGAATAAGCTTGAAAATTCTCATGGCAAGAAACCATAAATGTAAAAAAAATTCCATTTTCCTCGCAATAGTTACAATTATCTCACCAAAGAAAGGACGTTTCTTTTCCGAGAATCAAATTAATTTTCTACGAATACTTTATTTGTGGGCTTAATAATGCGGCAGAAAACTTATTCATGAAATGTAAAGTGTAACCTCGGAAGTACAATTCATAGTTGATTTTAGTAATTTTTTCCAAGCTACTTTTCAGGTTTTTTATTTATTAGACTTGTGTTAATCCAAACAGAAGATTCCTAGAATTTCAGATACTTTTGTCGTGTTTTATCAATGTCTTCAGCTACGGCTGTCTCAGGGAATTCAGTTACATGCTTGGATGGGTAGTTGCCTTATTAGCATAAATAAAATACAAGATTACAAATTATTTACTGTGCATTTCATACATGATAAGATTTTTAACGGCGCTTCTTTTAAAGCTCTAGCAATCGATGTTTAAACCAATATATCATATCCACTGCAGAAGATTACCTCTGAAGTATGAAATTTTGGTGACATAAGGAACTGAAAAGAAAAAACTTTTAAAGATTATAAAACAACGTTCGTATATTTAAGTTGCTAAGCCGACTTTTTGGGCAGTCCGTGAGAGAAAACTACTGCATCAATTTACTTCATTTTGGTCTTAAACGAAAGATTGTAATCTGTAGATTTGTCAAATTTGGATTTTGTAACCACAATTTCTATTAATTAGCGGTAATTTACAATTAAAAAATTTGATTTCTGTGCACGCTCAGTGACATGTTTTAATGATAAACACGTTTATTCCGAGAAGTCTCTCTAAATCGCTCTCTGCTATTTTTATTTTTATGATAATTATGTTTGTGAAATATAAGATTAAACCTGATGGAAATTTTTTATTTTGCACTGTTTAATTAGCGATAATTTACAGTTAAAAAAATTTCCTTCTGCGCATGCTCAGTGACATTTTTAAATCTGGCTCATTAAGCACGATGCCGCTTAAACACATTAATTTTTTTTTCTGCGCATTATTATGATTTTCAACATTTGGGAATGATTTGTTGAGTATAATTTGTGTATTAGTACATTTATTTACTATCTAGCTGTCATGTTTTGGTGGGTACCAACTAGTTACATATTAAAACTAACTGAATACCCATGCTTCGCTAAGGAGTACATTTTAGGATAATTACAATGAAAAATAAGGAAATTGCTTTTTAGAGAATTATAATATAATACAGTTAATATACAGTTAATATAATTGTAGTACAGTTCGAGAAACATTTCTTTTACTGTATTTTAATATTTTTTGTCAATTTATTTCGCTGTTATGCACGTGACGCAAAATTAATTTAAAGTATCACAAAAAGAAAAGAAATCTCGTGATAAGCATTTAATAAATTAAATTCTAAAAATTAATCTTTAAAAATTCCCCAAAAATCAGAAAATGGAGGTAAAGATTCGAAAAAGATTTCATTTTAAAGGGATTTTTGTGATCATTCTTGTGATATAAACATTATAACCCTCAGACTATTATATTAAATGCAAACTTTAAAAATGTTACAAAAACAGCTTAAAAATTTAATTTAAAAAAATCTAAGAAGAATTTTTCAAAATCTTTCTTAGTGCACCCCTACACTATAAGAAGAATCGACATGCAAAATTTCAGCCCTTTAGGTCCAGTGGTTTAAAGCTGTGCGCTATCTGTCAGTCAGTCAGTCACGGAACTGTTTAATATACAGGGTGGTTATAATTAAAGTTCCACTTTGAAATGGTCATAAAAGGAAACCTACTGGACCAAATGTTATCAAACTTGGTAATAATTTAAAGGAGGTCATGGGAGTTTCTTTTCCTAAAGAAAAAAAAGAAAAAACTCACCACCAGGGGGGAAATGGCGCTGTATGCAATATTGTTAAACGAAATAAGGGTCGGAATCTAACTTAACCTTTTGTTACACGGGTTTAACATTTTGCACACCCTTAAGAAATATTGAACTAAACAAAATTACCATTTAAAGTGTGCGCATTCCGGAAATCGTTTTCTTATAGATCGCTAATTTGTGAATTTTAAAGCCTGAATTCGGCCCTAAGACATGAAGATATCGGTTTGAAACGTTTTTAATCGTTTCTAAAACGAAACTGTTTGTGGGGTTATGCAATACCTAAATGGTTTGTAATTGGCTTACGGCAGGAAAAAGCAAATGATTTATGCAGATGCGCTTTACACGTCATTTGATTTTCCAGATAAAAGTGAGCCTGCTTGTCAGAGTTATCTCAAAAAGACTGTTTATGGTGATAATCTAAAGAATTTGTCGGAATTGAAAGATGCGATACACCGACATGTCCGTAGCATTCCTCCTGATATGCTAAGAGCTACTGTTAAGAATGCAGTAATGCGATTTAACTTGCTTTCGGAAAATGGTGGACGCCACATTGAACATGCTTTGTAACACGTTTCAGAAACGATTAAACACATTTTAAACCGATGTCTTCATGTCTTATTTCGTTTAACAATATTGCATACAGCACCATTTCTCCCCTGGTGGTGAGTTTTTGATTTTTTTTTTTTTCGGAAAAGAAATTTCCATGACCTCCTTTAAACTATTACCAAGTTTGATAACATTTGGTCCAGTAGTTTTCCTTTTATGACCATTTCAAAGTGGAACTTTAATTATGACCACCCTGTATATAGATTAGTTAATGAGAGGAATACAAATGCTGACAGGTATTTTAACTTGTTTAACAAAATTCCGAAAAGCCGGGCTTTTGAGTGTATATGCGTAGTGTATTTTTAAATAACGCTTCATAGCTTGATTAACCTCAACATTATTTTGATCTCTTTATAAAATGCCTTTCGTCTGTGTGAGCACACTTTGAGACCATAAAATATGAAGTAAATGCTTATCGCACATTGGGAAATCTCCCCATGTAAGTTTAGTCATTCTTTAGATTTGCCGTATGTTTAGCTACAGAATCACTGGAACAAATATGTCTTCTCGAAATAACCATAAATTATATTATGAGGTCACATATTTTAGGCTATCTTTGAAATCATTATGCTTGCCAAAGGCTCCTTTTTATCGTAGCCCTTTTTACAAAGATACTCCTTTTTTTCTCATCTCGAAGGCCATCATGACACCCACATGATTTAACGCGAGAAAAGATGTTTATTTTTATCCAGTAGAGACAAGATACTCAAAGGGGGTATAAATCTGTGAAATGAATGATAGAGCTCTTGGGGAAATATCATTCGGAAGATGGTTTTTTCACGCTGTGTAAATGGGATGTTATGTTTAAGTGTTTCTTTAAAGCTAAAAAAGATTTAAGGTTGGGAAGAAAAGTAATTGTAGATATTGTAAGGTCAAATAACTGAAATAGTATGATTGAATGTCACAACTGGAGAAAATATGCAAATAATCTGTAAATATATTTTTATTTTTGATGTAACTCAATACCGTAATTTTAAGTTGAATGCTTTCAAAGGAGGTAATTGATAGCTAAGCATTATTGGATAATGTATGAGTATGTTTGGGCAGGAGGTTGCATCACGATCTGTCACGGGAAAAAAATGCCTTAACGAAGTGATATATTTATGGAACTTTTAAATGAACAACTAATGCGGAAGCTACAGAAATAACCTTATACTGATGCAATTTTCTATAAATATGATTATTATATTTAAATCTTTCTAAATCAAGAGAGGGCTAAGAGGAAGCTTTTGAAATATTCATTAAAGCAAAATATATGTATCTTTTAATAAATATATTCCACAATTTTTTAAAAAGCTGTTTATTTAAGTAAAATATCATTTTTATGAAACATTTTTAAAATTATATATTGAGCCCTAAAACCACGAGCGAAAAGTAGTTTTCTTGCAAATTCAGACCAGGAGGGACATTTTACCGCATTAAGAGATCAGTTCAATGACAACCTTATAAGCAAATAATGGAAATAACTTTAATTGAACCGTGGTTCTGCCCTCATGGAGTCATTTTAACAACAAATTAAAAAGAATTCCCTATAACTGGTGATACTAAAATTAATTCATGATGTTTTTAGGGTCACTATCTTATACGTGGTGGGACTAGAAATACGTTGTGTATTACAATGTAATGATCTTTGAAGTTCAATAACCCAGATCACTATTTATAGCAGTTGCCCGTAGCGTCTGAAATATCGCGAGAAGTTCTTATTCTGTACCAGAGATTCTCGTAGTGTGATCTGAGGAAACCTTATGAGGTTCATACAGTAAGTTACGAGATTGTAGCGGATTTGCGCAACTGCCTAGTGTACGTCGGTAGGTATTCAGTTTGAAATCAGGGCCTGTAGTGCATTTTAAATGATAAGATGTATGGTAAAAAATTTGCCTAATCTTTTACAACAATGTCTTAACAAAGCAGTGGATTCGACCGTTGCTTTGAAATTCCCTACCCAGGTATCCTTCGTGTCAAGAAAAAGGGGAGAATTAGCTAAAAAGACCCGGTAGCGTAATGGTCAAGTGCACCTGAGCAGTAAGCACAGTGGCACCACCACTGTATTTATTGGACATTTATGGATGTTTTCTGTTTTGAAGGGATACTTTTATAAGGAAGGTTAATGAAAAATAACGCTGGAACAGCCTTTTTTATTGATTTTTTGGCTCCTAGAAGGGCTTGGACCCTAAAACTCACTCATGGTAGTATCACTGTATCATCAGGAGATCTGTAGTTGGATTCCCTAGCTGGAGGAACTTTTTTAGCAAAGGTGAAGAAATGCTAGGAAAATCACCCTTTCGCTTAACGATCTAATCTAAAATTTAATCTACTCATGTTTCTTCTAGTCTTATTTTTCATTTTGAAGGCTACATTCCCGTAAAATGTTACAAAAAACACAAATTATACTCCCCGTACGACACTTTTCTACGTGATAAATTGAGCAGCTCCTAAAAGATCTTCCCAATAGTTCCTGTGCGTATAATATCGGACCTCTGTTGTCGAAACTCCTTACGAAAAAAAAATATTAACAATAATAAATCAGAGTAAACGCTACCTGCAGATTTTATTTTTTTTTTTAGACACAGGGAAATTTTTTAGAGAATAGGTAATCTGAAATCGAAGAATTTCTAAAAAAAAGGTGGGTTCTTGAAAGTTAAGGAACAGGATTGTCCTTAAGTGCCACTTAAGGTGGGGAGAACTTAATGCTTATGATTTCGATATTGTTTCATCGTGTACAAAAATAGAGCATTAGCTTTTTTCCCCCATCAACAGTGTATTGCAAAGCCACTATGGACGGTATGAACAATTTCCCTTGTTTGAAGGGACTAAGGGTAAAAGGATCAAAGAAGGTAAAATGCCCTTTTCTTTCTTCTTTAAAACAAAAATATCACCAGAGAGTTAACTTATTTTACGAAATGACTTATTTTACCAATAACTTGTTTCAATAAATGCAATATTTTCAAAGGCGAGGGTAAAAAGCATTCCTAATCTTTTGTTCTTTTAGGAATACACCTCGTGCTAACACGTGCATTAAAAAAGCACGTGCAATCCATATGATTTCATTTGGTCAAATGTAATTTTTACCAGTCGGTTCAGACGGCCGGAGTCATTCTTATTTAAAGAGTTAATTATTTCAACCCTATTAGGGAATTTTCTAACAAATGTAAAGAAGGATATTCTTTGATATAAATTCCTATAGTAGAGATCAGTATTCATTTCTCAGGGATTTGAAATACCTCTGTACTCTAAGAAACCGTACTTTTTGTACTTTAAATATGTTTAGGTATTCAATTCTAAATGAAGAACTGATTCACTTATAAAATTTATCTTTTGAATCACCAATAAAATATAATGAAAAGCATTCAATCATAGAGGTGACTTTTTGACTTTTGTTTTCATATTCAATTTGACATTTAACTGAGGCCAAAATCCAAGTTAGTATACTAAGAACTAATGACATCCTATCATAATAGAAAAATTTTTGCTCTAATTAAATGTTAAATTGCTTGAAAACGAATTTGTTTGTTATTTTAATTGAATATTGAAAATAGAGTGGAACTCAAAGCTAATTTCCTCCAAAAAAATATAATTTTTCTACTTGCCCATCCTAAGCACACAAGTAATTAAAGTAATTGACCTCTGTTTATCATATTGTGCTTATTTTCCTTACTTTAAGAAGCATGACTCTGTTGTTTGAATTGAAAGAAGTAATAACAAGGAAAAGAAATACAATTCATGATACAATGTATCACAATGTATCAATATTTATACTAATCAATCATTTTAATTTAAAACTTTCAGCATACCCGTAAAAATATATTTTTAAAATACATACATGTATTTAACAAAGACTTTGGTGTTATTTTATCCACTGGATTATATTATGAGCATTAAAAAGTATACTAATAGTTTTTATCTATTCTTTCTTTTTTCAGAAATTTTATATACGACTAGTCGTTGTCAATGGGTTATCAGTCAACAATATCACAAAAATAATCATCTTAGATTTTTTTTCGGTGTTCAGTAAAAACTAGAATTAACTGATTTTATAAATAGGATAAACCACCATTTTTAGTATTAAAATAGACAATCTTAAAAAATATTATTCAATGTAAAGCCTAATAAGGAGAGAAAGGCATAAAGATAATTTAATTTAGCATTTAATTACATTTAATAGCATTCTCAATGGAGCGCTGGCAAAATATAAGACGGAGAATAATCTTTATTTTTGCTAAATGTCTTACCACCAATTAAAGTTTTTTGCAGCGTCTTATAAATTCTGGTTTTATTCAGCAAGAATCCCTTTTAGCGGACTAATAATTCCATTCAGTGGCATTCAGTGGACTGAAGAAACTTTTAGGCAATATCTGCTGGCTACATTTTAAACTTAAGTGACTAGTAATCCATCCTTTTTTTTTATAGGTAATCCGCAAAAAAAAATAGTGCTGGTTTTTGATTTTATGGCAATATTTTACTATATTTCAGAGACTGGATCACAATAGAGGGTTTTTTATGGTGACATCATATAATTAATATATGAATCTTTGATCTCTTGCAATTACTGCTTGTGTTAAGATTGTCCTGTTTTTTTAGCATGCCGTTTTATAGCATAATCGGGAAAATGTACCGCTTGTGCATCTAAAGATAACTTCACTAAATGCATCTATCTTTAGGCATATCAACGTAACGTAGACCCGCATTCAAGGGCAGTAGCTAACGTCAAGATTTCTAGATTTAGTGTTTAAAAGAGGCATATCAGCCTGTTGATAAAATGATGATTTATGTATAGCGTTAATCTATGTATTCATAGAAACTTTTTCATGATCACAGTATTTAAAAGAAATCAAAGATTATTTGAATTTTTTTCTGTTGGTTAGGGGTTATCATTTAAAAGATAGAGGAGAAAAAATTGCTACTATGCATTAATTTATCCCCACTCCTACCACTCTTCACAGGGAGTTCTGATTTCCAAAACGAAGACTAAAGAAGCTCATAATTAGAAATAGGTGCGAGAGTTGAGTTTATCAAAACGTTTCATGAAAAAAAACTACACTTAAGGCACTCCTTAGGAGAGAGTATTTCCTTGTCGGCAGACCATCGTAACAGAGAAAAACCCTGGTTCTGATTTTGTAATATTTAATCTAGTAGATGAGTACGTGAATAACGACTTACATATGGCCAACAAAGGAAAAGATATCTCTCCACTGGTGTATGTTCCTTGAAAACTTTCTTATTGCGTTTGAAATAGAGTGCTGGTTTTTGATTTTATGGCAATATTTTACTATATTTCAGAGACTGGATCACAATAGAGGGTTTTTTATGGTGACATCATATAATTAATATATGAATTTTTAAACCAATACCTTGATATGTACTAATTCAACGTGAATGAAAACTGAATATTTTTAAAATGCAAGAATTTTCAGAAAATGGCACCAGACTGATGAAACCATAAGCTTATAGAAATTTTCCTTTCTTTAAAAGGCTTATATTTTTACAGGGCATTACTGTTTTTAGTAGTTAATGTAGAGAATGTTAATGTAGAGAAGTTATATTTGCTTTTCACTCAAGAATATTATATGAGAGAATGCCATAAAATCACAAAATTAGGGATTATTTTAAAAAGCCTAATTATACATATTAGAATATGTTTGTATATTCTCTATATCAGTGGTCCCCAACCCCCGAGCCGCGGACCGGTACCGGTCCGTGGATCAAATGGTACCGGGCCACCCAAGGAATATTAAATTATATCCATTTTATTTACTGTGGTGTATTTCTCTCGGGTTTGTGCGACTTTGTCGAGTTTGTGCTAATTTATACCTTTGTAACAGAAGAAATCTTGCAACTATTTTAAATTAGTTTATTGTTTATTAAACATTTCAAGATTCTGAATTAAAATTGCAGTCATAAAATTGAAAATAAATGCTTTTTCCTGAAAAAAAAACCCCGAAACAAATATATAAATAAAACGAGTTTTAATATTGGACAATTTATTTTGAAGGCATGTTTAAATACAATTAAATTACAATTATTAAATCAAAACAATCTAAAAAATAAACAATCAACGTCCCCCCCCCCCCCCTCAGCGGGCCGCGGTAAAATTACCAAACGTTGACCGGTCCGCGGCGATAAAATGGTTGGGGAGCACTGTTCTATATCACCATTCAATAGACGCAACACTTTTGCCTTCAAATAATGACTCATTGAAAGTTACATGTACTCTGAGAGAGTTAAAAGGAATATATAGAAGAATTTTTATGTCTAATACTAAATAGATTAGAGAAATGCTCCTCTGTTGTGTAAATGCGAGAAATTTATTCTTTGAGTGTTTGTCTGAAAGGTTAAAACTGATCAATGAATTCTCTATTTTGCAACTGTTTATCTCAGTCAAAATATGATTATCATCAAAATCAATTTTTCCAGTTATTTCCTCTTTCATTAAAAATGGTAAAGTTTAACACGCCTAGTAACAGCTCAATAACTCATACGCGTAACATCCGAAGTCATACATTTAAAACTAAAGATGATAATCAGTGATTTCCATGGTATTTTCAGGAGTACATTTCACCCATAGTGCTTTCATGATTTGACTAATATTGAAGGTTTGTGACACTAATAGTTTAAATAATGCTTGTCTTTAAAATCATGTTCTTACAAAACCAAACTTTAACTTCATTAATCTGCTAAAAAAAGACGATTAAACTTTTTAAATTGATTATATTCAGCTTCTCTTTCATTATTTACTTATATCTCTCTCCTCTATCTCTCTACACGTACACACGCACGCGTAAACACCCCCATATATATATATATATATATATATATATATATATATATATATATATATATATATATATATATATATATATATATATATATATATATATATATATATATATATATATATATATATATATATATATATATATATATATATATATATAGAGAGAGAGAGAGAGAGAGAGAGAGAGAGAGAAATTGATTGATAGATAGATAGAGGGAGAGAAATAAATAAAAAGATAAAAAGAGAGAGAGAGAGAGAGAATTCAAATCCTAATGCAAAGTGTGCTTTCGCCTAAAAGTCTAAAAATAGCTAAATAGAAATTATAAGAGTAAAAGCGTAAATGATGGAAAGGAGTGCAATGCACGAAAACAATGGTTATGTGATTAGTGACTTTTTTTTTTTCCTCATAGCCCCTATACCCTGAGAAGTCAGAAATGCGTGTCGCACTGTTTTGGCACCTTAACAGTCTGACAGTTAATGACTTTCAGAAGAACTTGGGAAGAGCTCAAAGAATACCATCAGAATCTATTGTGTTACAGATCCAGGAAATAATTGATTTGGTTTATTCGAACTGTACAAGTAAGGTCAACACTATCATCCTAAGTTTGCATGGGTGATAATTGTCCACGGTATCTAGTGAAATTTTTGTCGATAGATATTGTCAGTATGTTAATCGGAGGTGGCTAACTTATTTACTGCTTCGAGTGACTTTGAAGCTCTGAGATACCTCTGCGATGAAAAAGAAAACAAAACATTTTCATACTTGTTCGTTGAAAGATTTCAACTAAAACTTTCGATTTAAAGACAAATTTACTAAAAAATACAGTCGAACCTCCATATATCGAACTTCCCTATATCGAAATTTTCTATGTATCGAACTCTTAGCAAATCTCTATGTTCATTACATAGAAAAACTGTTTCCATATATCGAAAAAATCTCTATATATCGAAATTTTTTTTCAAGACATATTGGGAGATTTCATTCTAGTTTAAAATAAAATCTCCCAATTTTTGGCGTTTGAAACAATACGTCGTAGACTTCAATTCGCGGAAATGTCCCTGATGAAGTTTTTAGTGTACTGAATAAATGCGAACATTTCTTTGATGAACTTTCTGCAAAACTGGCTGTTCAGCAAGATATTCGTAGTTTTTTTTTTAAAGAATGTAACTGTGATCATTGTAACTACTGTCTGGATTATTGTTTTTTAAAGGGTATGTAGTACTAAATAAATCGTTCATATTAATTCTTTTTTTTGTTAATAATTTTCATTTAATGTGATTCGCATATAAAGTGGAAATGGAGGTTCGTATACGAAACTCCATTATGAGTTTTAGGAGAATTATGATAAAACTAAGATCATTTATTTAGTTATTAACTTTCATTTAATGTGATTCGCATATAAACTGAAAATGGAGTTTCGTATACAAAAATTACCTTTAATTTTAGTGTTTTAGGAGAATTATGATAAAACTAAGATCAATTCTATATATCGAAATTTCTATATATCGAATTTTTTTCCGGCACTTTGCTACTTCGATATATGGAGGTTCGACTGTAAATCCTTAATGCGCAGTTGTTTTCTTGAAAAAAAAATTGGTTTGATTTTTTTCCCTATAGAAGAACTTTAAAGGTTTTAATATCCCTTTGAATTGAAAATGTTTTAATTGCTATCTCATTTTATATCAGAACTTTCGGGGAAAAACAATGACTGGAGAATTTCTTTGAATACTGCTTGAAAAATTGATCATGTACACTGGGTTAAGAACCTTAAGATCCAATACTGTTTCTAAAGATTACGACTAAACAATTATACGAAATAACCTGAGTCTATTTGCATAACTCTGTACATTTAATAAAAAAAAGTTTACTCATGCAAATTTCCGGCAGAAAAATCCCATCAGACCCCTGTAATGAATATAAACAGCTGTTCAGCAACAAGTTACAGACGTTCAAATTTCTTTGTATTGATGTTCCACAGATCAAGAAATGGTCATTAGAGAACATCTGGATGACTTTACCCGGGGTCATATAATTGGGATGTTAGAGGAAAGGCTAAGAGTGTGGAGTGTGGGCGATGAATTCAGCATCGCCCATAGCAATGTATCGCCTGCGAAGGCGGCCTTCAGGAAGACAGTTATTCGGAAGTCGGTTAGTGGTCTTGATCGAAAGACAACGCTTAGTGATGACCATTTTATACTCCCACAAGCCAGGAGATATGAACACTAGGCAGCGAGAAACACTGAAAACCAAGTGCTTTGGAGTATCAAATGCTCGATATTGAGGCTGACTGTGTCCAAGGAAACTATGCTAAGCTGGGCTGTTTGTCTCGTGGCACATACTCTTAAGTCTTATTAACCGTTTAAAAGCTGATTGGAAATAGAGTTAATTACAGTGCAATGAACTGAAGAAAGTTTTACTGGAAGGTTTGTTGGCTTTTGTTGCACTAAGTTAATTTTTTTTCCACCCATGGGGTAAACAAACTGGGGCCTACAGTTAAAATACAACGTTAAATGGTTATCCCTGCTAACCGTGAAACTCGAGTTCACAAATTCTGGTACTATTGGTCAGCGCTTTATTCGTTTAGACTAACAAAAACGGACAGCAAATTAATAGGTTAATGAACTCCCCAATGTAGAGAGTATATTCGTTCATAATATCATCAAGGTTTCTGAGTGTAGGAATGCTAATCGTTAGTTGGTCTGGTAGGAGGCTGGAACACGATATAATCAAAAGACATGGAATGGCGTTATACTGGTTGGACTTACAGAAATATGTGCTGTAACTTATGAATGTTGCTGTACTGAGGCAATTTTTCCTCATGTCAGCTCGTACACACCACCGTATAAGAGTTCCCGCGTGTGAACGACCCTTATCGTAGTGCCTATAACGACAGACTATCGTGCTATGTTGTTGATGTGCTGTTAGCAAGTGGTACGGTTATTCAGAGGGATTTTTCTCATGCTTTCCCTTTCAAAGCACACAAAATAAATATTATACACTCATTAGAGGTGCTATGTTGTACGTTACACAAATTGAAAAATGTTCGTCAGTTGAAGATAGATAACATTTATCAGCAAGTAGTGAGCAGGCATTGCAAACCATGCATTACCATTAGGGGAATTTATATCCCCTATTGCTGACTACATTTGTTTCGCTTTTGATGTAATGCATTTGTATGACATAATCGAGTCCTTTGTGTTTTAAGGAATTCTGATTGAAGTCCCACGGCGTCATTTTGAAGGCGTTATTGCGGTGTTGTTGTTTCGTTCATCAGTCTGGAGCCCAGTGAGATTCCTTAAAGATTTTTTCCCCATATCCAGGCTAGATTTTCAAATATTCTTGTTTTTGAAAGAAGCCTTCAGAATAGTTACTAATCTAATGTAAATATATTTGCATGGTGTTCGGATATATTTAAATTTGTATAGGATATTTTTTTACAAACACAGCAGGCACATTGTGTTTCGATATTAGCTCACTACACCGCGATATTTGTTCGTTTCTATTAACGGAGGTACCATAGAGGTGAACCAACATTGCCTCTTGGCGCCAAATCCGTTTAGACCTAGGGGCAGCATCTGATGGGCTCGTGTTCTCCTCCCACCCACGTACCACACGGAGGGACTATTTGGACTACGAATTTAACGTGCCCATACCCGGCTTAGACATGAAGGTATTCGGTGGCGCTTGTAGGGATTCAAACCGACAACCCTCACTGTCGAATTCCGACTTGCTAACCACAAGGATGCTATGGGCCTGTTCCTGATACCATTTAAAACAGGTATCTTAGGATGTGAATGGTGACGGATGTCATTGATTTTAAAAGCAACAAATGTACCTTAAAAATTTCTCATGTAATCTTTTATACATGTTCAATGCAACTGAATACCGTATACATATGCTCCTTACCAGCGCTCTCTGTTATGGAAAAGTTTAGATAACTATAGTAAAGGTATCGTAAAGATATCACTATCGTAATACAGATAAAATTGTCAAAGCAAACATCACTATAACAGTAAGGACAACTCTTGAAATTTCTTTTCCGGTTTATTTTGTAGGTTATGAAATATATACTGGACGGGGCCTTTGTATCCTAGGAACAAAAATTATGTCTAGAGAAATATGATTTTTATTTTCGATAATCGCTTAGCATTTTCAACGTAACTTACGATCTCGTCAAGGTTCATTGTACTATTGTTTTATTATTATAATAGGGAAAACGTGTTAAACCGAAACTTCTTCTGCAACCACTGATAATTCTCTGAAACAATAATATTAATTCCTAGCATTTCGCTGTCACATAAAAAATACTATCATCTTCTTTAAAATGCTTTTTGTTTCTGAATCTTACACTTCTTTATTTTTCCTCACGCCAGTGAAGAACTCTGTGATACGCTACTCATTCGCGTGGAATTGCTTACCAGGTGGTAATTACGTAAAATGTTTGGCATGATTTCCAGAGAAGGTCTGAATGCTGGGAATCTGTTGATGTAGAAATGCGGCAGCAAAATTATTTTAGCACGCTGCATCTATGTAAATGCTCATAGGTTTTCTGTCTTTTAGTGTAAGAATAGCAGTATTTTTAACAGCAGGTTCTAAATTTTGTGTATGTATAATATATTTTAATATTCAGTCAAAATTGAAGATCGATAAAACATTTTTATCTTTCAGTGCTATATCATTGTATATTTTTTTAGATATCTGAGCAAGAAAATAAAAAACCGTGACAGTTAATACTTGGTTTTGGGAGGCACATAAGTAAAGGTTATAACAAACCTAATCGGTGTAATGGTATATGACATGTATCTAGAAAATAGAAGGTCTCGGGTTTGATTCCGTGGTTAAATAGTTTTATCTCAAGCTTTAATTTAATTCATTCATTGTTAAGAGTCATCTTTTTATAAGCCTGTATTCATATTACAATTACACAAGTAAATTTTAATTAAAGTTTAATGTCTTTCGTTTTTTTTTAAGATGTGAACTTAAAGTAAATCTCTTTCTAAATTTTGCAGCCATTCTAGACGTAACATGTAATTAGTAATTACGATATTCAAGCGTCGAATATGATACAAGGGAAAAGTAAAGGGTGATTTAAATGGAAAGATTGTACATGTACAGCTTTCCTAAAAAATGTGCCACAATCCAAATCAAACAGAAAATCCTTCATTATCAGTCAAATAGAAACTATTAAATAATTTGCACTGATAACATTAGGTTTAACACCTTAAGTTCAAAAACACTAGGATTTATCTTATTTTGTATCTACTAATTAACTTTATCAGTAATTGAAAGCGTATATTTCATACATTTGCGTCTCTACATCAACTAATTATTACCTGCTTAATTAAATGTTGTCATCTGACTAGAACTTTACGCAGTATAATGTACTGAAAAATATATATGAGGTATGATATACTCTATACGATACAAACAGTTATAATGCAAACGTTTCTAGTATCTTCTACCACTATGCCATTAAATTATTTATAATAAGTCTGTTTTGCTTGGATAAGGATATAACTTTTAATTAGAAGTTACTCTGAAATCCTGAATATTTTAAAAAAGGCCCGTAAATAGTAGCTTTTATTTCCTGAAATAAGCAGTTGATGTCTGATTTTAAATGTATTTAATGAATTTTGAAAAATTTAGCTAAAAATCATTAAAATGCGATTTTTACATAAGTTTGAAAAACTATTTGAAGAAACTTTTTTAATTTTTTTATTCTACTTATCAGATCGTTGAGTTTTAACTTACTGATGATGAATTTTAAATCGTTGTATTCTTTTGTCTTGATTTGCGCTCGAAGCAATAAATGTTTTAAAATTTAATTAAGTTCAAAATGACATTTATATGTAACATTTATAATAGAAGTAGATGTATGCATTTATGATACGTGTATTATATATATACATATAAATAATATGTCTGTTATGTCTGTGTATATGTCTGTTATATTTATACACATATGCCCATATAATTTGTAAATGTTAACGAATATGCTATATTACATTAGAAGCTTAAAGATAATCTTACATATGGGATGAAATAATAAGTTAACTAGAACTCCATCAATGCTAATGTCGTTCATATAATATTTGATATGCTTTAAAATAGTCATTTCAGCTGATAGGATTCGGGACACAAAAGCGTTGGAATATTTATTCTACCTTTGCCATCGGATTGAAATTTGTTATTGCTTGAAACCATATCATTTAGTTCCATTTAAGCTGTTTAAAAACTATACCTTAAATACTATACAAAGATTAACGTATCTCATCTACTCTTGTCCACTGTTAGTTTCCAAGCGAGTGTGAACGGATATTCAGTTCCATTATGGACATTTAATGACAGAGGACGTAACTGATGATTTCCTGTCTCGCGACTCATGAGAATATCCATTGAAACAGCTTCTGTGGGATGATAGTTCGTTCTCGGTCAAGGAAAAAAGAATATCAGGCAAAAATCATTTCCAGTCATTCCGGCTCATTAATATTTTGATAAGTCATATGGAGAATCGATTTGATAGCTAAATACTCTTCCTCTTAAACATTTTCCAATTTGTAGAACGAAAAGAAAATTACACTTTCCTCCATCACTTTTAAGTACGTCGTTCTCTTCATTCATTGCGTAAAATTAAATGCTCAATTTAATACTACATATCCTTTGTGTATAAAAGTTAATTCCTGTTAATTAGTTGATACATTTAATAATTTCTTCAACTCACTTTATAAAATTTCTTTTTTAAAACGTATTTTAAAACATTTCAGTACGGATTTTCAAACTGAACAAGAAATTCGGGTTTTTTCTATTTATAGACAAGTTCTTAAAATTAAAAGTTATTAACTTGAGTAAGTGCAAGCCTTGATATGGAGGTTTTTTTTATATAAATATAAGGATTTATTACTAAAAAGTATTCGTTTATTGAATGTCATGCTTAACTTTAAAATTCTTTCTATTTTCGTTAAGCTTTTTAGAAACTGATTCCTAAAGATTTTATCATAAAAATTCTCATCAGTAGAAGGAAATATGAAATCTGGAACTGCTTCTCAGCTAATAGATAGTTAAGTGGGGATTCCAGTATGTAAAACTTACAATGCTTTTGTGTAATGGATAATTTAAGAAAATTAATGGAACTTAAGGATAGGTAACTAATTTTACTGGGAAATTTACCTTTTTGATGAACATTTCATTTGTATATGAAACTAAAAAAGACCTAATGGTTATTACCATTTCCCGAATACTGTTCTCCATCTCCGGATGAGTAACCAAAACTTAAATCTTCGGGTATAATCAGCTATATTAATTTTTAAAAGTCACCATTCTCTAAACTGACAGTTTTCTGAGAGGTAAAATGTTGAAATAATGATGTACCAGTTCTAATTCAAGACCTTTATGTATGAGATGAGTAAAGCCTGTATTCACACGTATCAGAAAATATAGCATATATTTATTTAAAATTAAAAGAAAGTGAAACTCAAAACAGTTTTCAAGGTTTCCAACATAATAAAATTTTTACACTTTAAAATAATAATCCGTTCTTTTTGATAGTTTATAATGCCTAAAATTTTTAAACTGTGAAGAATAACATTTTTTTTTCAACAAATAATATACTCACATGAATAACAATAGAAATAAAATAATTTTATTGTGAAAAAATTAGAAAGCCTCTGTTTCAAATTGAATTTCATTTTTTCTGATCCTTTGAATATTGGGAATCAGTTTCAAGAAACTTATTCAAGTTTTATATTGGGTAGTATATGAATAAACTAACCACTAAGGTAAAAATCATAACCGCTCTCAAGCGGTAAAGCAGGTTATCAGAACCACCATTTTTCTTAAGATAACAAAATAGTTTTTAGTCACATCAAATCTGTTATACATTAATAGGTGATTGTGAGGATTAATAAGTACAAATCGATTATTATTCATGTCTTACAGGTCTACATGTTTTTATCCCAGTATACATTGTATCAGACTCTTTTATTACTTTTTGCAATCATAAAAATGTCAAAACTGGCGTAACTTGATTTATAACATTTTCAACACGTTATTAAGGGAGTCAGCTTAAAATATTGCAGTTTGAAAAAAAATTCCGCCTAAGTTCTGTGAAAATCATTTTAATAACACTTCTTGGGCAGTTTAGTTGGTAGAATATCGGCATCGATACGAGAGAGTAGACTATCCTTACATTGGTGATCAACTGTTAGAGGCATGATCATGGACCGTTAGTCAAATGCCTGGTAAAAAATCCCCGTCCTTGAATATAAATAAACAATATATTCAGGTTAGCATATTGAGTCTTAGGACTTGAAAGGAGAGAAGGAAATTTTTGAAAGGAATAACACTTTACAAGGTTGTTCAGTTGGAAGTATACAACCCTCGCGATTAGAAGTCGATCCTCGTCCCTGGCAAGCAATTGCTTTAGTATTTATCTGAGAAGAATATGTTTCCAAAAGCATGCAGTTTTATAAGGGATTAAATTAAGGAAGCTATGTCTTTAAAAATATGCTGATAGTATTTGGAGATAATCTTGACATTTTTTTCCACTCTCTTTATTTTTAACTTGCCATTATAAGAAAAACCAGCAACAATCATGAATCCTTTAGAAAAACATTCTTTCGATTCTTTGAACCGTGTACTTAAATTTTTTTCTCCCCTATTATTATAATAAATTGCTCTTTTTTTGTTGCAATCATTTAAATACACCCATGATTCATCTATTGTGACAAATGTTTTCCATTTTTCTTTGGATAAGTGTTTCTCATATAGAATTCTGCAGCGTGTCCTGCGTTCTGCGATATGATTTGGAAGAAGACGATGCACATTGCGTTTTTTCGCTTTCTTGAGATTTAAATCAACGTTTATCATTTTGTATACAGTGGTTACCGAGCATTTTAATGATTTTGCAACTGTCCTTTGACTAGGGGTATTTTCTTTTAACATTAAACAACGTACCTTTGCAATAGTCGAAGAGGTCCGCTTTTTCCTTTCATACTTGTTTGGAATTTTTGACCCACTTGAGGCTCCAATTTGACGTTTTTTCTTTTCTTGTTGACGATATTACCTATCGACGCTTTAGATATCACAAAATCATGACTCTCCCATCGTTTTTGGATAACGGAGTATGCATATTTCTCTTCGGAAAGAGCATAAATGTAGCCTTCGAACCACTGCTTTGTTAAAAACGCCATTTTGAATAAAAACAAAACTTTCAAGCCGCAGACGATAATTTTGACTTTTAAAAACATAGTACAATTGTAATTATTTCTTTTGCAGCAAACGATTTTTTATTACCGCTTACCAAAATCGTCTAAAAAATGTGCGAACAGCCTCTGTATAAGAATAAATTCTTGAACTAAAAATACATCTGGTGACTTTGGGACTCATATTTCTCATAATAGTGTCAGTAACAGTAATCTAAAATGACTCATATATTTTAAGGCATTTAAACTGAAATTTCCATTAGACTTATTAAAGCGGGAAGCTTCAAAAGCTTCAAGAGCTTTAGCCTCAAAAGCGGGAAACGAATTTTTCTTCACTGAATATGGCTGTATTTGAAATTATCCAGAAATGATATTACGTTTTGTTATACCTTGACTATTTTTCATCAATGTTTTCGATATAAACAAGAGAAAAGGGAATTTAGATCCCCGATATAACTTTGATATGTTGTCTTAATATGTAATTATAAATGTAGTGCATAGCTACTATTTAAAGAATATTTCTACTAAAACATAAACTATTTATCTAATTATTTTTAAAAGAGGATTATTATTTTTAAAATGTACTCACTGAAGCGCGACACACAGCATCTTCTTTGGTTGATATACAGAGTGTCTCAAAAAACTTTGACACATTTTAAAAATTTATTTTAAATAAAAGTATACAAGGTATGAACTGGAAATTCACAGATGTGTTACCGCATATATTAGAGTTTTTTTCTGAGTCAAAAAAGTTCAACAGAGGGCGCTAGTTGTTCCGTGAAAGCGAATGTTGTAAAACGGCTGAAGTTGTAAATGGCTATTTTGCTGTCCCACAAATTTCTTATTTATATCCCAAAGTCATTTGGCAACAAGACGGTAGACCGCCTCATTGGGGTATGACTACACGAGACTTTTTAAATGAAGAATTTTGAAACAGGTGGATTGGACGAGATGGTCCCATCCCATGGCCGCCTCGATCTCAAGACATTACACCTCTTGACTTTTTCTTTGGGGATTTGTCAAAGTTTATTCAACAGAAGCGGACAGTCTTATAGAACTCAAAAAACGCATAATTGCTGCAATTTCATGTGTTACGGAATCCATTTTGGAACGCACATGGGCTGAAATGGATTACCGACTGGATATTCTCCGTACCGCAGAAGGAGCAAATATTGAAATTTATTGACTATACTAAATAAAACTCTTATATATAAGGTTACACGTATGTGGATTTCTAGTTCCTATCATGAGTACTTTTTTACATAAATTTTTAAAATGTGTCAAGGTTTTTTGAGACACCCTGTAGAATTTTAGAGATTTCTGTTACAACTACAATGACTGTGCTTCATTCACCCTCACAGTTTATTTTCCCCAATAATGCTAGACTGAGTTAGACCTCCGATTGTAGGCTTACAGTTAACCTCAAAGTATTATGATCTTTTCCAGTGAACACGCAGAAAAGTTATGAAGAGAAATGTAAAAAACAAAATAATAAAAAATACTTTAATTAAAATCTTTATTTTAGTAAAAAAATGTACATAGTTTATGCTTAAATAATTACTTTTATTAATAACACTATTTAAAATCATTTTAAGTACTTTCGCATTTTGCTCTAGAAACTTAAACTAACCCTTCATCCTTTTATTCAATAACTAGAGGCCATATCTAAATGGCATCATTAAAGCCGTTTTGATTGTTTTTATCAAAAATCAAAGGATTAATTTTTTCTTCAATCAATTGCTCTCTGCTTCGAATAGTTCTATGTGCAGCCTATAGTTAGATTATAACTGACAGATGAACACGAGATTTTAACATAGAAACATCGTAGTCTGTCGTTATCAACTACACCTTTATTTGACAGGTAAGGATATTCCGGTAGAACCATGAAAGCTGCGATCCAGTTGCACACCCAGGGAGGGAGGGCCCAAGGGGCCCTGCCCCACCCCAGAGAAATAGAAATTGCATTATGAATATTGATTTTGCATTATAATATTTTTATCCGTTCATTCTCGCCCCCACCCCCACCCCCATCACAAGAAAAAATCCTGGGTGCGCCACTGCTTCGATCATTGATAACTTTTCAAGTTGACGAGAAAGCGCCACGGTAAGGAATTCCAGTGATATAAATGGCCTTTGATTCCAGCCTTTGATTTCAGTGATATAAATTCGGAAAATCTAAATTCACTTTCGTTTAGCTACTCGTGAAATCTATCCAGTTATGTTGGTGGACCATTCAAATGGATACGGATACTGATAACAGAACAATGTTGCTTCTTATAGGGCTAAAATTATTTGCAAAGGGCTTAAGGAACATGGAAGTAGCCTGTTCGTTGACGTTAAGTTAATGTACAATCGGGGAAGGAGTAATGACAGAGGATAAAGCAAGTGTTTTCCTAAAATCTATTCAGTTGGTATGTTTAGCTTTAACCCTGACTTTCGACCGTTTCTAATGAGAGTAAAAATTAAAACAATTGCATTTCAGAGATATGCGCTAGTTACAATATAGTGCAATGGAAATTGAGGGATGTACAAAGGTAATGGGCCCTTTGGTCTCTTTTTAAGAGGGGTTCAGTGAAAGTTTATTAATTATATGGCAAGGCACTTGAATAGTTAAAATATTGGCCATCGATGTTGAAAATACTGGGTTCAGTTCCTGACTTTAGAATTGTTCATTCCTGAAGCGAGAGAAAAATAAGAATTGTGCAGAGGGTGAAATGGGTTATCACAAGTTTTCCAATCTAAGCGTAAAATTCTCATGTCGTGTGCCTTAATCTTCTTAATATCAAGTTAACTAATTAAAATCAAATGAATTTTTTTGATTAATTTCTCTTAAAGGAAATACACAAGCAAAATGGATATCAATTTTGATTTCAGTTCTCTGACGGATTCAAACATCCGTTTAATACGCAAGACAAAACTGACTGTCCATTCATTTTAGAAATTAAAGATAGGATTGTCGTGATACACTGAAGTGAATATCTGCACGCAAACACACACACATTTACATACATCAATATAAATATGTGTGTGTGTGTGTGTAGCTATGTCTCTTGATATAGAATTGTTATATTAACTTCATTGTTAAAGTCAAACAGCTGCTTTGACTATCAGAAACAGAAGTAAAAAATGAAATTGTACGGAATCATGCTCTTTGTCACCTTAATCCCATTTATATATTTATATGACCAAATTAACACATACACACACATACATATACAGTGAAAACTCTCTAGCTGACAACCCCTCTAAACAGCCATATTTTGTTCATAACTGATCTCTATAGAGCTAAAGTTATGAAAGAAACTTCTTTTAAACGGCCACCCTTCAAAACGGCCACTTTTTTCGGAACCATTACTGGCTGCCATGGAGAAGTTTCACTGTGTATATATATATATATATATATATATATATATATATATAATTTATCGTAATGAACCAGTAATATAGTTGTCGATCAAAAATGTAACTTTTTGGATTTTTTTAAGAGATACGTGAAACATATGAACACTCGTTCTAAGTACTAAGTTTTATTCACTTACAAATTATGCCTTTCTCATAAAACAATTTCTTATACGCTATGCTAAGAGACGCATGCATATGAAATTCTAATAAAAATATCTAACTATAGTAGATTTACAGAAACGAGCAATCTTAATTTTCTGACACATTTCAGGATTTCAGCAATAAGCTTATAATAGTAATAATTGCAGTTTATACTAGTAAGTGCTAAAAGTACTTTATCTGGATTGTTTACACGTACATAATACAGAGGCTGTTCGCACATTTTTTAGGACGATTTTGGTAAGCGGTAATAAAAATCGTTTGCTGCAAAAGAAATAATTGCAATTGTACTATGTTTTTAAAAGTCAAAATTATCGTCTGCGGCTTGAAAGTTTTGTTTTTATTCAAAATGGCGTTTTTAACAAAGCAGTGGTTCGAAGGCTACATTTATGCTCTTTCCGAAGAGAAATATGCATACTCCGTTATCCAAAAACGATGTGAGAGTTATGGTTTTGTGATATCTAAAGCGTCGATAGGTAATATCGTCAACAAGAAAGGAAAAAACGTCAAATGGAGCCTCAAGTAGGACAAAAATTCCAAACAAGTATCCAAGGAAAAAACGGACATCTTCGACTATTGCAAAGGTACGTTGTTTAATGTTAAAAGAAAATACCCCTAGTCAAAATCATTAAAATGCTCGGTGTCCACTGTAAACAAAATGATAAACGTTGATTTAAATCTTAAGAAAGCGAAAAAACAATGTGCATCGTCTTCTTCCAAATCATATCGCTGAACGCAGGACACGCTGCAGAATTCTATACGAGAAACACTTATCCAAAGAAAAATGGAAAACAATTGTCACAATAGATGAATCATGGGTGTATTTAAATGATTGCAACAAAAAAAGAGCCATTTATTATCATAAAAGGGGAGAAAAAATTTAAGTACATGGTTTAAGGAATCGAAAGAAAGTTTTTCTAAGGGATTCATGATTGTTGCTGGTTTTTCTTATAATGGCAAGTTAAAAATAAAGAGAGTGGAAAAAAATGTCAAGATTAACTCCAAATACTATCAGGAAAATATTTTATCGCCATTTTTTCTGAATGAAATACCATCGCTTTATCCACAGTGCCATCAATCTGTGAGACTCCATCAGGACAAAGCTAGCAGTCACACATCAAAATCCACTGTAAATTTCTTAAAAGAAATGGAACAAAAAAACTGGTATCAAGGCCATACCCTTCACTGATATCCCTACTAAATCTCCCGATGTATCACCTATGGATTTTTGTTCTTTCGGACTTTTAAAATCTGCATTATCTAAACGTCGTACCAAAACCCTTACAGGACTCTGGAAAGCTTTTCAGGAGGAATGGGATAGAATACCTCTTCTGACACTTCAAAAGGCATTATTATCCTGGAAATTGCGGTGTCGAAAGATAGTTCAGAATAAGGGATGTCAAATAGAACATTTAAAACACAAGAATTTTATGTAATTTAGTTTTGTGAATACAATATACATCGTCTAAAAAATGTGTGAACAGCCTATGTATACTACTATCATATTTTCAAACGGATATTATTATGCATAAATTAATCCTTATCTTAAGGACATATTTAAATTTTTATAGCTCAATAACATATTAAAAGTTTTGAATTAATAACAATAACTTTTTTAGCATTGTTACAAACAAGTTTTGATAACTTTAAAAGACGATTAGAATTAGACAACCAAACATCTTTGATTGTCATAAAAGTTTTAAGAAAATCATAAATAATTCTTTAATAGCTCAAGTGTATTAATATTCTAAATCTGACTTGTGTTAAATATATAAGTGTAAATAAACTACTTCAAATAACTTTAAGAACGTATTTAATTTCATATAAAAGACATTGACTTTTAAAAGTTTTAGACTTAATATAATTGCATTTTTTTCCAAATAATCGGAGTACTAATTTGAAATAAATGTAATATTTTATTTCCTCACATTTTCATAATAGATTTTCCTAGTATAACTCTGTGCTCAGATGGCAAAATGTTATAAGAAACTTTTCTTATAAAAAATTGAGTTTTTCACATTTCAGATTCTCGTTCGCCGATATTTTCTATTTACTGTAACTACTGTAAGTAATAGCCAACTATTTTTCTGAAACATTGGTGCCACGTTTGCTCATTTTTCATGACATCTTGAATCTTAGAATTACGGCAAATGCGTAGCGAACATAACTGACGCCCGGGGCACGATACCTTTTTGGCGCCCCCCATGGTCTTGGTGAACATTTGGCGCCCCTCTGCGAGTGGCGCCCGGGGCATAATAGACCCCTTGCCATCCCTTCGCTACGCCACTGAATTGCTGTCACGTAAATTTCTTATAACATTTTGCCACCTGAGCACAGAACTATTAAATATATTTATGCAAGTATTAGGTAAGCTATTTAAATCATAAGGACAAAAAAAAAATCCTACATTTGAAAACTTCAAATAACTGCAAATAAGCTCGTAAATGACGCAGCCAGGATTCGCTTTTGATATAAAGGGGAGATAAAAGCAATTTAATTTCAAAGCATCCTTTTCTTTGTTGTTGTTCCTTTTTTTTCGGGTGGTAGACTAGGGATTATAATCTAAATCCCTCGGTTGCATCACTGATAAAGGTGTTTCAATACCTCAAGGACTAAATGTCAAGGACTCAATGATGACTCAATGCCTTTGTGTTCACAAAGGCATAGAGTGATACAACTTCGATTGCTGTTGCATTTTCAAATATTTGTTAAACATGAGTGAAGATCTGACTATAAACTACTAAGTAGAATGGTGGTACATTTATTCAAACTAAGCAGAGTCACTTGATCAAATAATTATAGTAAATACAAATCTTTATCATCTATCTTTGCACTTCGGGAATTTCACAATCAACCGCAACTATTAGTACTCTATGACGAAGATTTAATAGTGATAAGACGTTGAAACTTCAATCAGGGAATTCAAAATAACAGTGCTATGGTATTATCTTATCATGAACTCGTGAATCAGACCATCTGAATATGGGTATCAAGACAATTCGAATCGATACAATTGTTCAAAAGCCCCTCATTACTCGAAAATTATAGAAAAAATTTAATAAAGCTTGGCGGTTTTTCGTTTCTAAATCAGTATTGTATGGATGTTTGGGAAGTAATACTATTCAGGTCACTTGATTTTTTAGAGAGGTCTTCAATAACGTCTGCATTTTTTTAATATGTAGGTGAGGGGTGAGGTCTGTGCCAGGACGAAGATGTTTGTGTTTGAAAAAACGTAGTACCTTTCAATCTGAAAGATGAACGCAACGGGACAACTGGAAATACTAACAATAAGGAAATTAAGTGAAACAGAACCACAATTATTCCAACAAACTCTGGCATAGTCCCCAGATAAAATACGACGTAGCTTATGAAGAAAGGGCTTGCTGAATGAAACTTTGAAAAATCTTTACGTTGAATGCTTTGAAAAATCCTATATATGTAATATTTATTTAAGTTATTAAATAAAAAAAAAGACGTTTACTGATTGACTAGTGAAAAGTGTAATTTCCTTAAAGCCTTGCACGTAAATTTGTCTATATAGTGTAACTTTACGGATGGGAAGATCGACAGTTTTCCAAAAATATATTCAACTTAATACACATTTATTCTTCATGATAAGAGATTTATATATTAAATTCATTTGAGACATTTACTTTTTGTAAAATACATGTTATCTAAATCAATGTCAGTAATACATTAGTACACAATCTTATTTGCTTTACTAAAGTATTGCATACCCGTGAGAACAGATAAGAAAAACACATTTTTTAAGGTGGAGAATGCAAATTCAGTATAAAAGAAGTATGAAGTTATTGTGTTTACATTTTCCTCCCCTAAATAACAAAAGTTTATTTATAGTTTTAAATAACAGAGTTTACATTTACACTAAAGGAACGTATTATGATTTCTCCCTCTTAAAATCTAAATTACAAATCAATCAGAGTTGGATTCATTTAAATCTCATTACTGTGTTCATCGAGATAGGACTCAATAACTAGTATTTTGTCATTTTCTTTCAAACTTCAATAAATATATTACTGAATCTAGCCTTCTCTCTGAATAATTGGCAACCATTTCCAATTAGTTAAAATTGTATCGAAATTTGAATTTATTTTACTATCGAAAAGCATCTTTGGTATTTTTAAAGAAATTGAGCAATCGGGTAATATTAATGCAGCAAATATAATATAATAATCTTCACCTAGAACAATGTAGAATCAAATCTGAGTGCACTAAATAAATGTTTAATGCTGAAATGAATTCGTGTTTCAAGAATAAAGATTGAATCAATTTTTATAGGGGATCCTTCTAATTAATCAGCTATTATAAATTATAAGCAATTACAATTTAATATAATATTTAACATGATGTAAGAAAATTTCCTATTTAGAATTTTCATGGCAATATAATTAAAGAAAATAAATAAATGGCTTCAAACCATTAGATTTTCCTAAGCTAAAATTAATAAGGAAGACATTTTAGCTATAACAAATTAAATAACACTGAAAAAAAGATAAACAGTGCAACGACAATACTGCATAATGATTTGCTGAATTATATTTTCATCCTAATGTAGTCTTTCATGATACTTTGCATTGAAGAGCCATATAATGTATCATCTATATATATAAAACAGTTTCGTAACTGACTGACTCATTGACTGACTCATTGACTGACTGACATACAACGCACAGACCAAACTGCTGGACATAAAGGGCTGAAATTTTGCATGTCGATTCTTCTTATAGTGTAGGGGTGCACTAAGAAAGATTTTAGAAAAATTCTTCTTAGATTTTTTAAAATTAAATTTTTAAGCTGTTTTTGTAACTTTTTTTAAGTTTGCATTTAAAATAATAATTTGAGGGTTATAAAATTTATATCACGAGAAAGATCATGAAAATTCCTTTAAAATGAAAAATTTTCGAATCTTTACCTCCATTTTCTGATTTTTGGGGAATTTTTAAAGTTTAATTTTTAGAATTTAATTTATTAAATTCTGATCACGTGATTTCTTTTTCTGGTAGTTTAAATAAATTTATCGTCACGTCCATAACAATGAAATAGAGAAAAAAATATTTTTTTCCTTGCTAATGCGGCAGACGATTGGACATTATCCAAAAAAATATTAAAATACAGTAAAAGATATGATCCTCAAACTGTATTATATTAACTGTTCTATATTCTTTAGTATGTCCTATTAGATTTAATTTGAATATTTTCTTCTACATTATTTTGTCTATAAAAATATCCCTTACGATTTTTTTCTAAATATATTTTTTTGGTATTTTTTACATCAATTGTATACATTGATCGTCGTACTTATTATATATATGTACTTATATATATATATATATATATATATATATATATATATATATATATATATATATATATATATACAGAAATCAACTAGCTTAATTTAACACGTTTATTAATTTCATTAACTGCAACATAACCATGCTGGTTTAGATAACAGCACGTATCACCAACATACACCAAGTTTCTAGTAGTACAGAGCAAATCTGAAATCACCCTTCTCCCTATTCGTTGCCAACCCAGGACAGCAAACGTGTCCAGCAGGTCATTCGGCCAGAACCGGTTCCGCAACAAGCTCCTGACTCTGATTCGTCGGGGGTCGTACTCAAAGTGAGGGACGAGTCATTAAAAATAATAATTACTGGATCTATTTCTTACACACACCCACCCACCCACACACACACACACACACACACATATATATATATATATAATATAGTGGACTCTCGATCTATCTTTTTTTAAGGGACCGGCTGAACTGAACGATAAAATCGAGAAACGATTGATGCGGGAACATTACAAAGCAATATGATCGTTGGGACTGGGTGAAATAAACGACACATACGGGAAAATGATGATTCGGGGAACGATCGAGATTCCACTGTATATATATATATATATATATATATATATATATATATATATATATATATATATATATATCTATATATATATATATATATATATATATATATATATATGTGTGTGTGTGTGTGTGTGTGTGTGTGTGTGTATTTATTCTTTTTGGCATTAAGTGCATACATTGACCATTGAATTTAATTTGAATGTACTCCGTAGCGAAGTGCGGGGTTTCAGCTAGTTTAGATATGAATGGGGAAAATCAGGGAAATGAGAGGTAACTCATTTGTGTTTGTACCCTAGAATTTTTTAATAACACAACTATGTTTATTTCCTATTTTGCACGACCCATTATTCAGAGATGTACTTATAATTAATATTAATTTTACCCCTCACACAATTATAAATTTCGAAAAATATTTTAATATATAAGAATATTTTAATTAATTCCTTTAAGAAATTTTAATTAAAGAAGTCAGAGAAAATTCCTTTAACAACATCAAATACGTACTGCATATAACTGAGAAAAAAGAAAAACTAAGGCTGCATTTTTCATTGTATTTCCACGAAATTTCTAGTAACGCATATTATCAAAAATTTCACCTGTTCCTTTGCGGCATTGTATGGACGGAATATATTTTTTTTTTGTCTACCCGTCAAAAACCCTCTTCTAATTATGCTGTTATCAGACATAATTTGTCCCTTTGAACCAAACAAATTCGCAACACATCCTCACTGACTACAAGTAATAGAGTTTTGCTGATCAAACTTCCCCGATTCCTGAGAATTTTTCCGATCAAAACTTAAGGATTTCATCCCTTAAAAAAATTTTAAGACCAGAAAATTTTTTGTTCAAACAACAGGAAACTAGTAACTGGTATTTTGTCAAGATCTTCGACTCTTGAAATGGTAGTACTATGCACATGGCCTGCGACGAGGATGCCCAGAGTGAAATGGGTTCCTTTCATTTATTGATGAAATTCAATAAAGGGGTTCTTTACACCACCTTTATAACTGAATTTATTTCCACCAGAAATGTCCGATACCCCGAGAAATTCACTAATGTAGAATTTATAGTGTATTAGATACTATATAGTTAAATTTACTGGTATAAATAGAAAGAGTTATAGATCAGAATAGAACATTGAGACATAAAGATTGGAACAAGTCGTGTAAATCATCACTTGATTTTGCTAAGTTAACTTTAGTACTGAAGTCTAGATATTGCTTATTATTACATTACTTGCAACGAAGTCTGCAAACAAAGAACTGGGTTCTTTGCTTGGTTTGGTTCGGTTTGGTTTGGTTGAGAGCGTTGCGGTCATTTTTTGCTACACGAGGGCTAATTAGACCGGAACCTACAGCTTAAAGGTGCGAACCCACGATTCCGAACTGCTACAAACATCCATGCCAATAGTGGGATTCGAACCCACAGACTTTGGTGCCGAAAGCCAGCACCCTAGTCATTTGGCCATCGCCCGGCAAGAGTTCTTTGCTAATATGTAATGATTTAGTGAACTGCGAAAATCCATGAATACTTCAATATTTAGACGTATTTTCTCTCACTTAGTAATGTATACCTTATTCATTGTTCAAATATTAACTTTTTCCCTCGAGCTATCGAAATTAATCATAGTCTCTTAAATAGTATACTTATAGAAAAGAATACTATACACAATGCGCATATAATTGGTAATTTTATTGTAAAATATGCTGTATTCTTTTGAAGCTTTTAAAAAAGCACCTCATAAGTAATTAGTTGCTGTACATTCACTTTGAATATGCAGATTCAATAATAAATTTTCCTGTATCATTCTGCGTTCCACATACATTTCAATTATTCACCAGTTAGAGGCGTCTACCTTTTTCATCAAAATTGTAGATTATTTTAGAACTTGCCGTTATTTTCTGTACACACACTCACGTTAGGATACCAACATCGCAAGGATGCTAGAAATATTATTTTTTATTATCATCTCCATCATAAACGTTCTATACGCTCTCGTTTATTATGCTTCGGATAGTATTCATTCGGAATGAGCTTTTTTTTTCTTCTTACGGAATGAGCTTTTAAAAATACAGTGAAACTTCTCTGTGGTGGCCGGACATGGTTCCGAAAAAAAGTGACCGTTTTGAGCGGTGGCCGCCGAAAACAGGTTTCTTCCATAAAATTCACTCGATGAAGTCTTGAATCGATTCTGAACATAATATGGCCGTTTAGAGGGGTAGCCAGCTAGTGAAGTTTCACTGAATATGTTTTAACAATATACTTAGCTATTAATTTAAATTTTAGATAAGCGCATCAAACGTTTTCAGTCGTTTGAATTAAATGAAAGAAAACTTGTTAAAATATTGACTCGTTGTAGTTTCTGTTGCATTATATAAATTCTTGAAGAGAACATTTCCATTACTCATTTTTAGCAGTCATGTTTTATTTTGAAAGAATATCGATACGGAATCGTTAGATTAGTCTAGAATTTAAACAAATATGGGGAAAGATATTGGCTGGAAAATATTGAATTCCCATTACACTATAAATATTAATTAATGCATCACTAATGTATCATTAGAAAATCATTTTTATTGAATACAGAGGCTGTTCGCACATTTTTTAGACGATTTTGGTAAGCAGTAATAAAAAATCGTTTGCTGCAAAAGAAATAATTGCAATTGTACTATGTTTTTAAAAGTCAAAATTATCGTCTGCGGCTTGAAAGTTTTGTTTTTATTCAAAATGGCGTTTTTAACAAAGCAGTGATTCGAAGGCTACATTTATGCTCTTTCCGAAGAGAAATATGCATACTCCGTTATCCAAAAACGATGTGAGAGTCATGGTTTTTTGATAACAAGAATTGTCAACAAGAAAGGAAAAAAACGTCAAATTGGAGCCTCAAGTGGGACAAAAATTCCAAACAAGTATCCAAGGAAAAAACGGACATCTTCGACTATTGCAAAGGTACGTTGTTTAATGTTAAAAGAAAATCCCCCTAGTCAAAGGACAGTTGCAAAATCATTAAAATGCTCGGTGTCCACTGTAAACAAAATGATAAACGTTGATTTAAATCTCAAGAAAGCGAAAAAACGCAATGTGCATCGTCTTCTTCCAAATCATATCGCTGAACGCAGGACACGCTGCAGAATTCTATATGAGAAACACTTTGTAAGGTATACACAAGATTCGATTCACAAGAATCGAACTTTTGAGTGAATTAAAGAAGCTGCTTTAGATATGCTAATTTCGGCATACGCGCTTAGTATAAATACCACACAGCGTCATTAATGAAAAAAAGGGAGGTGTTAAGGTTGAAAGGTGTTATCCTGCGCTAGTGCTTAGCGGGCCAGAAGTTTCGTGGCAGTACTGCTGGTTTGACTTACTGTCGTGAGTATAAAAATATATTGTTCTTGAAAGCTGTGTTTATACATTCCGTACAAGTAGTACGCATGCTTATTGCTGTAAAGCCAATTATATGTGCAACGAATTCAATAAAATTGTTTCATGTATAAACTGTGTTTGCTTCAACTTCAAATAGAGTGCCACTTCCAAATTATATACACCCAAGTCTGGGTAGAAGTGAGCATAGATTCTCTATTACTGGCGCCGAAGATATATATACCCTGGTAGTTAGCGTTACATTTGTAACGAACAACATAATTGAAATTAAAAACTGTGTACTGTGTACTATATTGATTAAATTGTTGCAAGTACTTATATACTATTTGAAATGAGTGTTGTAGAACAAAACCCTGCTGGAAATTTCCCTCGGGTAATTATGGTTCAGCAAATTGCGCCATTCGAAGCCACCTTCAATGGCGGCCCCTCAAGCCAATTCCTAAGAAAATTGAGCATTACTTTCAGCAACAATGCACCCCAGAGGGGGATAAACTTAAATTGCTCTAGCCGCTTTAAGAGGTTAGTGCATATCAGTGGTACACGTGTATGAAAAGCCAGTAATCTGATTTTTGACTATTCGTCATTCAAGCAACAGTTTCTTAGCGTTTTTCCAAAGACCTTTAATCAAAGTGAAATTGAAGCGGAAATTTATTCGCTAAGGCAACGTGAAGGTCAGTCCTGCGTAGATTTTGCTACGGAAAAGATTTCCAAGTGTGAGGAACATTTAGAAGGGGGTAACGGAAGCGGTAATCTTAAAATAGTTATCCAACGTTTGAAGCCAAGTGTTCAAGATTTTTTAGATAATCAAACAATTACAAGCAAGGTTATCCTCCTTCAAGCTTTAGCTAAATATGACAATAGGCATTTCTTCGCTACCCCGTACCGTCATCAGGTACGAGAAGTTTATACAGCCGCGCCAAAATTTTTAGCGAGTTTCAAACCAGCAGCGTAAGCAGTACCGCAGGCAAAAATACTAGAAGCGCACGGCGTTTAATGAAATTAGTGCTCTTAAAGTAAATAATATGGAAGCACCTTACTTGCACTGGCAAGTTGATTCACATGATATGGTTCAACCTGTTGAAACTGTGTGGTCAAATGTATTATTTGTCCGTAGCAGTAATCATTATTTTGAGAATAGTGAAAGTCAGGGTATTTTTGTGGCTTATACAGAAAGTGAGTCTAGCTGGAATGATGAGGTAACTTCCAGTACAAATTTCTGGAAATAGTGCCGATACTAATGCTAGTGGTTTAGAAAATAAATCATCTGACACTTCTATTACTGCTATACCTGATATTATTAATGCTATACATGATATTTTAGATGATATTCACACATGTTAATGAAGGAAATTTAGTAGATGACGAAGTATGCGTTACGGAAGTTTAGTGAATACTTATTAGTTGACGACAATAAAAATTTCTTTAAACGATAGTAGGAACTCGCTAGGTAATGATGATATATTTCAAGTTTCCATCCGAATGAGGATGCTGTAGGCCAGGTTGATAATATGGTTTTAAATAAAGTACATGACAAACCAGACTGAGAATCAGGATGAAAAGTTGGACACAGAGTTATACTGCAAGTAGTTGTAGCTGATGCTTCGGAAGTTATAGACGTCGTTTTGCATTAAAACGCACCAGTACGAAAAGCTAATCTTCTAAAACTGAAGCAGTGTTAAAGAATATTAAATGATAACGATCTGATATCGCAAGTTTCAAAGAGACTTTTCGTCAAAAGAGGATAAAACTAAAGTTAAGGGGGATAAAAAACGTGAAAAAGCGACCTTTCAGGTTCCAGCATAAAACTGCAAATACTGAAGTAATTAGGCGGTAAACAAGAAGTTGCATAAGCACCAATACCAAAAACAGAGTCAGTTTGTTGAAAAACATGACACAAGTAGAGAGATTAAAGCCAGTAACGTAAACACGTTGGTGCGGCGTATAAATTTGAAACAATAGAATCTGCATTAAAATTTAATACCGATACAAGCAAAAGTACGAAGCAAAGTAAGGTGTGCACTACAAAAACTCTATCAAAGGATGAACGTGGTACACATAAGGTACACAAGGTTATCAAATGGAAGAATGACAATTTTAAAGCTCCTTTGCATAAGTACAGAACGCAAGATATCAACCGCCCAGCAAGGTCTGGCCTCCTCCCAAGAGACCTCCTAGTCCATCGTCAAGCCGGACCAGCGCCTCAGGGACCTATCGACCTGCTGCCACGAAGGATGCCCACACGGTCAACGAACCCCTTTACTAGGACTGCGACCATCAAGAGAGGTTCCACGGATTGGACAGACTGGTGCAAGGAGTTGACTGCATTCATGAGGAACAAGTCTTGTATCAATTCTCTTATTCTAACTCCCACCCTTTAATAAAACCGAACCAAATTGGTATTTGAAATTCCCCATTATATATACTGTGTAAACATTTTGAGGGGAAGGGGTGAGCCACTGAAAAAAAACGGCATTACTGTTGTTTTATAAATTTTTGAAGGGGACATGTAGTGAAAAAAAATACATACTAACTACAGGATAACAAACAACCTAACATACTACTTCACAAATCATAACACATGTGCATTATGATTGGGGAAGAGCAGATACAAACAGTCAAGAAATGTCATGCCTGTGCAATTGTGTTGTCACTTACAATTAAAATAAGTTTTTTAGGGCGCAGTTGGCCAGCCCAGTATCCGCAACTCTGCAAATCCACTGTTTGATGGTGTCACCTGGACCCTTCGGGGGTAGTTTTTGTAAAATGGTTAGTGGCGTTTTCCTCCACACAACGTGTGGAAGGTTTTTTTGACTTTGCCACCCATTATGTAAAAAGTCAGACCAGCACGCGTTTTCAATAGTTAACTGAAGCCGTTCAGACCTCAGTTACCCTAATTTTTTTTTTCGAGGTGAGGCCAGTGTAAGGTAATACACAAGATTCGATTCACAAGAATCGAACATTTTGATTGTGATTCAAGAAGCTGCCTTTAGATATGCTAATTCGGCATACGCGCTTAGTATAAATACACGCAGCTCAGCGTCATTAATGAAAAAAGGGAGGTTGTAAGGTTGAAAAGGTGTTATCCTGCGCTAGTGCTTAGCGGGCCAGAAGTTTACGTGGCAGTACTGCTGGTTTGACTTACTGTTCGTGAGTATAAAAATATATTGTTCTTGAAAGCTGTGTGTATACATTCCGTACAAGTAGTACGCATGCTTCATGCTGTAAAAGCCAATTATATGTGCAACGAATTCAATAAACATGTTTCATGTATAAACTGTGTTTGCTTCAAATAGAGTGCCACTTCAAATTATATACACCCAAGTCTGGGTAGAAGTGAGCATAGATACTTTATAACTTATCAAGAAAAATGGGAAAACAATTGTCACAATAGATGAATCATGGGTGTATTTAAATGATTGCAACAAAAAAGAGCCATTTATATCATAAAAGGGGAGAAAAAAATTTAAGTACATGGTTCAAAGAATCGAAGAAAGTTTTTCTAAGGGATTATGATTGTTGCTGGTTTTTTCTTCTAATGGCAAGTTAAAAATAAAGAGCGTGGAAAAAATGTCAAGATTAACTCCAAATATCTATCAGGAACACTATTTATCGCCAATTTTTCTGAATGAAATACCATCGCTTTACCCACAGTGCCATCAATCTGTGAGACTCCATCAGGACCAAAGCTAGCAGTCACACATCAAATCCACTGTAAATTTCCTAAAAGAAATAGAACAAAAAACTGGTATCAAGGCCATCCCCTTCACTGATTATCCACTTACTAATCTCCGATGTATCACCTAGGATTTTTTGTTTCCTTTCGGACTTTTAAAATCTGCATTATCCAAACGTCGTCCCAAAACCCTTCCAGGACTCTGCGAAAGCTGTTTCAGGAGGAATGGGATAGAATACCTCTTCTGGACACTTCAAAAGGCATTATTATTCTGAATTGCGGTGTCGAAAGTAGTTCAGGTAATAATGGATGTCAAATTAGAACATTTACACACGAAGAATTTTAGGTGTAATTTAGTTTTTGTGAATACAATATACAATCGTCCCCCCCCCCCCCCTAAAAAATGTGTGAACCGCCTCTGTCTACCAATCCCAAATTATCGAAGTGGTTGTGTTATCCTTTGAATCAGTTTCAACCTTCTATCATTTACGTATCCAGAGGCACAAGAGGATAGGCCACTTGCTAATAATTTGTTTAAGTTAGTGTGTTTTTTAGTTTACTGAATATTAGCTTGTCTTAGTTATCTCTATCTAGGATTGGGTTTAGAATTCATTAAATATGCTATGATGTTGCACGCAATTTACAAACTGCTTATATCTGACATAATTCATTTTAAATCTATATAAAGTTATTATTTTTAAATTTCTATTTCATTAATTAAAAGGGGTAAGAAGAAATAATTATTTTAAGTATAGATTTTTGAAGAATATTTTGTCTTGGTTTGAAAATTCAAAGGAATCCTCAATTCTATAACATAAGAAAACTGTGAGACTCTGAAACGGTACCACTTCAGATCCAAATTTGAAACCATTTGACAACAAATAACAGTGGAAAATGTTTCTAAAGTGAGTGGAGTTAATAATTCTAAAAGAGACTTCATTTAAAATTCAATAACAGAAAACTGGAGGAGGATCCAATTTCGACTTTTAAGGTTACAGGAATAGCTTTAAGCGTTTTCCTAGGAAAACTTATTCATAAATTACAAATTACTGTTAAAAATTGCGACTATAACTAAGCTTTGATATAAGTTCAATAAATAAAATAAAACACAATTCCTTTTATGTTTAATTTAACATTAAAATATTTGAGAAACTGAAGTACAATAAATCTACCAAGTATACAATGTGAGACCTAGAATTTTGTCATGTGCACACAATAGTAATTTATCAGAAAACTGATTTTTAAATAATTCACTTGTTTAAAATAAATATATAAAACTCATTAAAAATTGACTGTATGTTTTTTAATTAAAGCTTTAGTTCAAGATTTTATTTTATTAATTTTACAAAATATTGTAAAAGAATTTAAATTTCTTCCATATTCATGATTTCTTCCATATTTTACTTTCTCTAATTTTACGTTAATTGTAACAGTACAGATAACCTTTTAAAAGTACAGTAAACATGTATGTACAGGAAGCGAGCTCTAAAATTTGATGCATATAAACCTCCATCTAAATTTATTATTTCATGAGAATCTATTCCTTATCTTATTCGAAATTACTACGAGAATTGTAACATTTTATTATATCTTCCTAATTTAAATTTTAATTACTTTTTAAATGTAATCTCTCGTTGAAATTATTTATAAATAAATTAAATTTTAAGTGCTAGAACTTTCTACAAAACTGTTTTAATATTTCTTTCACAGTTCTAAAATGATACTATCTTAAATTTAGCCTGATTTTAAATTTATCATAATCTGTAGAACAGTAGTAAAAGTTTTATAATTAATTATTAAGAAATTCTCCCCAACAAATAAATATATTCAGAAGTCAACTATAATATTTCTTTCACTGTCACATAAACCTCATATTGTGCTTAAACATTTACAGTACAACGATATCAAAGAAACTTTTTTAGCCAACAGTCCTTTATAACGTATAAAATGTAGTATTTTAATTTGTAACTTGAATGTATCTTGATGAGAAATATCATTCATTTTTTAAAAACTTTTTTCATGAGAGAATGTTATTGAACTCGCGAAGGAGATTTTTCTAAAACTTTCCCATTAAGTACAGCCCTTTTTAATACCTTCAAAAACAAAATTAGAAGGAGACATTTTTCAGTACAAACTCATCAAGGTGAAAAAAAAAATTATATGCGTAAAAAAATTTTTCATTCACAATAATGTATTCAAATTTAGTTGTTCGGGCAAGTAATCGGTAGAACTAAAGAAATCTTATGAAACTGTCCAGTGGGAACATCACTTGAAAATTCCATGTTGCAAAATTATAAACATGAACAATATGTGAGAGAAATTTTTTTAGAAATTATTCTTCAGCACGTCACCATGATTGTTTAGTTGATAGAATATCAACCTATGAAGAGACTCGTGTCCAATCGTCACCCCAAGATGTCGTTACCTTGGCGCGCGACAGAGAAAAGAATGATTATGGACCGTTAGTCAAAGCGAAAGGCACAATTTCACTGATCCAGTTTGATATTCAGTAAGAGATAAACTTTAAACCGTACACTGATCTCCGTATTTTTAATAGACATAGGAAAAAACGTGGTTGAAAATAAATAGAAATATATCGATACCAATATATATCATAGGCTTTTAAAATGAAAGGGGTAAATATGGGAGAGAGAAGTCATTAGTAGACGGGGTTGTTCAGTAAAACACCAGTCTTGAGGTTTGGAGAATGGAATCCGATTGTCATCTCTGGCAAGTGCTCATAACAACTCTCAGAATATTTCTAATAGTAATTTAAAATTTTCCCTAGGGCTTTGAAAAATTTACGACCCTGATTTTTTGGGACAAATTTCATCTTAAATCAGGGATAGAATTAAAAATCTTTCGAATGCCATGCAAAACAACCTACGCATATGTGTAACCCAAAATATTTAAGGAAATTTAATCGGTCGAAGATTTTTAAGTCTCATGCTAAAAAATACTTTCTCCAGATTCAGAAAGTTTGATTGGAATATCTACTAAGTACACTATATGGACAAAAGTTTTTGGACACTGCAGAAAATCGGCAAATATGTAAATACTGGGTTTATCGAATGATATGCTGGGAAGGGTATGGAAATAATAAAAAGCAGCTGATTTTGTATTAACTATTCAATGACTCTAGTGGAGCTATGCCGCGTGGAACTGAAGTTACCATGTTTCAACGCGGGCTCCTCATAGGATGCCATTTGTGTAATCTTTCTGTTCGAGTTATTGCATCCATACAGGATATCCCAAAATCGAGTGTACCGTATGTTATCAAGCTATGGACGACCGCATAAACTGACAGGACGTGACAGCAGATGCTTGCTACGCCAAGTCAAGAAGTCGCGCACTTCTCCTGCTCCTGCGATCACTGTAGAGGTTAAAAATGTATCTGAGAGCTCCGTTAGTGTCAAAATTATCCGCAGATGTTATCATGGTCAAGCAGCTGCATACAAGCCATTGATTACACCTGTTAATGAGAGGCGTCGTTTGGCCTGGTGTGTCGCCCGCCGTTCCTGGGCCGTTGAGGATGGAAAACTGTTCTCTCGAGTAATGAATCTCGGTATTTACTCTTCCAGTCTGATGGATGTGTTTGGGTGTGGTGAAAACCCGAAGAATGGTTTCATTCAGACTGTGTTGTTCCAACAGTGAATTTCGGAGGAGGGTTCATCTTAGTGTGGGGTTGTTTCCCTGGTTAGGATTCGACTCATTGATTTCTGTACCTGGTACCATGAACGCTGACGTGTACCTCAACGTTCTGGATAATTCGGCCCTGCCTACACTATGGCAATACTACGGCTATGAAGTTTGTTTCTTCCAACAGTATCGATCTCCATGTCATACTGCAAAACGTGTTCGGGATTGGTTTCCTGAAAATAAGGTGAATTTTCATGGCTGGCTTTCTTAGTACCCCGATATCAATCTGATAAAGCTCTTGTGGGACAAACTGGAGCGACGGGTACAACGCCACCACTTACGCCCATCTTCAAAACAATCTCTTCTCACTGCCTTGCAAGAGACATGGCAGGCTATTCCTGCCCAGACATACAGATAACTTGTGGAAACTATGCCTAGATGTTGCCTGTAATTCAAGCAAAAGGATGGCCTAACCGTTACTAAATTGAATAATAAAGCATTTTTTCTGAAAAATATGCAGTGTCCAAATACTTTTGTCCATATAGTGTACATTTAAAGTTATCAGAGATGATAGGTCTACATAAATAAAGATATTTCATTTTTGCTAAACTGAAAAATTAACTGGCTTGTCCTATTAGCTTAAATTTATTAAGACAGCTCTGCACCAGTCTCTCCCATTCAGCAATTTTTACTTCACCAAAAATACTTGCTTGCACAGACATTCGTTTTTCCGACAGATGTGCTTTATCAATGCTCTACGACACCGTGATCCTTTCTGAAGTACTTCGCATTTTTTTCCACGTGACAGAAACCAGTTTCCAGGGACACTTGATCCTCGGTGAAAAATCCCTTAATTCGTTTGGGGATTTCTGGACCTCTTTGCAGCTCTTTCTTAATTCTACCAAATTTTCCATTTTTTACATAACTGGCTGGCCTAGAAATCAAACTCGCTACCATTTCTCATCTAGTAAGATAAATTGTACTATTATATCTCTGAGCCAGGACGTAATGCTCAGAGCTTAACGAAAGTATGAATGACAGGTTATTAAAAAAATTCAACGGTTAATTGTGTTTTACAGTTCTTTAATTTGAAATTATTAAATCATGGCCTTATGATTCAAAGTTCAATACCTGTAAGATCAGAGGGCTCCTCGTTCTATTACCGGGATATTAAACTTGTTTTCCGAGTCGATGATAAACATGCGTAAGATAAAGTCGTTACTGCCACGTATTTCTTTCCATCCCAGTGTAAACGTCATAACATAATTAGGAAGAAAAAGACGCAGACAGGAAGGATTATCACTTCTCCGGAAAAAAACATGAAAAAAGGAGAATTTCGAATTTTCAAGGGTACATACTGACGGTTTAGAGATAAACTTTGTTTTACATGCAAAACTTCTCTTCGATAAAAATTTCTACAATAATTTTACGATTACTCAATTGTTTTCTATCACTTAGCCTAATGTGAGTGCAAATGAAAAGGAGACAGACGCCGAAAATAACTTCGAACAAGGAAACTGTTAAGTACGTCTGAGGACCTCTATCTTTGATAAATTTTGATTACTTTGACTGTGTGTTCGTTAGAAATTTCTTAAGCTCAAAAAAGAAAACACAGTTTGCATTAATCAGTTGCTTTTATTTGAATTACCTCGGAGCTTCGATTTCATTTCCACTAATATTTAAAACAATTTTAAATCAGCGTTTTCAGCGACCAATCAAATAACGCTAATCTTCACTATTAGTGTATTATACGTTTTGCAAGCTCATTGTATAAAGAAAATTTAAAAAATAAAATAATTATGAAATGAATATTATGGTTTGGAAATAACTACAAACAGGTTGAAACGTTTTTAAATGGAGAAGAACTTATAGTTAATACCTGATCGTCTAAGCTTAAAAATCATACCAAATATTTTTCAAACCAATTCAGGGTTCTTCTGAATCAGATCTAACTCTATTTGAAACAATTAGAATAACAATGAAAACAAATTTACTTATTAAAGTGTAATCGAACTCCATGGTATCTACCCTTCCAGGTTAACAAGGGTAGAGTTGTCTCAAAGTAAAATAGTAAACTGGTGCATTCTAAAGCATATACTAAGATTTCTTAATTTTACTGATTAGTTGAAGTCTACTGATTAATTCTTAATCGTACTCAAAATAAACTATAAATACAAAATTAAAACAATAATCATAATTGTCATTACTATTATAATGTCCCCTATAAAGATCGTAGTGAGTGAGTTTTTACATGCTTAATCATGTTGCAAACTATTTGAGAAATTTATTAACTAACAAACTTTTTAAAGTATTTGTCTGTGATGTTTACAGAAAATAATGTTGTCATAGAGTCTGATAATTCTTACGAACATAAAGCAAGAATAGTACCAGTACAGGCTATTTAAAATGTGAACTATAGGCGTATTGTACGTAGCCAGCGAAGCCAAACATTAGCTCAAATTACCACCCAGTTTAATGACGGTGCCAGTCGTACAGTCAGTAAACGGACTGTGCAACGCTCGCTTCATCGTATGGGTTTCGGGAGCCGTCGACCTACGAGAGTACCATTGTTCTATACTCGCCATCCGGCTGCACGTCTTGCCTGGGCAAGAGAGCACAGAGACTGGAGTGTAGAGTACTGGAAACGAGTAGTATGGAGTGATGAGTCTCGATTCCAACTACTAAACGCCGACGGGAGGCTGAGAATATGGCGTCAGGATCATGAAGCCATGGATCCTGCATGCCTGGCTGGAACTGTACAAGGGCATAGTGGCTCAATCATGGTCTGGGGTGTTTTTTCGTGGCACAGTTTGGGATCTTTGGTGAGTGTACCAACCTCCCTCAATGCAATTCGGTACGTAGAGTTGCTGGGTGATCAACTCCATCCGTTTATGCTGTTCTGTTATCCGCACGGTAATGGAGTTTTCCAGCAAGACAACTGTAGGCTGCCAGAGGAGGCCCAACTCGTTACTAGGTAGGTATCCCTAATTCAGTGGCACTTCAGTGTATATATATATATATATATATATATATATATATATATATATATATATATATATATATACCGGGTGATCCAAAAGTCAGGACGAACTTTGAAAATGAATAATTCGTAAACGAATAAAGACAAATAGATGCGGTTTGCACCAAACGGATGGAAAAGAAGCCGGGTTTTGTGTGGCAACGAAAAAAAAATAGTTCTGTTGGCGACCAACAGATGGCGATATAGTTTTTTATTTCACCAAAAGATGATTTACAAATGAAAAAATGTTTACAAGTCAGCTTAATTACAGTTAATTACAGTAAATGTTCAATGTGCTGTCCATCATTCAGAAGTACCGCCTTGAGATGAGTCACCACACCGTTCACAGCATTGAGTAGCATTTCTTGCGTTATGGCAGACACATTTTGGCGGATGGCATCTTTCAGTGCTGCTAGTGATACCGGTTGGTCGCGGTACACTTTTGACTTCAAGAATCCCCAGAGCCAAAAGTTACAGGGTGTCAGATTGGGAGATCTTGGAGGCCATGCGTGATTAAAACATCGACTGATAATGCGATCCTCCCCAATGGTTGAGCGTAGCAAGCGTTGCACAGGCAGAGCAATATGAGGTGGTGCTCCATCTGGCATAAAGGTGACTGTTTGGAGTACCTGTCGCGCTTGCAGTTCAGGAATAATGTTGTTCTGTAACAGTGCTGCATATCGCTGTCCAGTGACAGAAACTGTTTTGAAACCCGTCTTTGTGACTTCCTCGAAAAACAAAATGGACCAATTATGACATCAGCAGTGAAGCTATACCACACTGTCACTTTAGGCTGTTGCAAGGGTACCTCAACAAATGCATGTGGATTTTCTGTGGTCCACACTCGACAATTGTGGGTGTTAACAGCACCAGAGAGTGTGAAATGCGCTTCATCTGTCCAAAGCACAGTGTGAAGCCAGTCGTGCTGCTCTTCCATCTTATTGAATACCAAATTCGCGAAATCTTGGCAAGAGTCGAAGAAAGAGTCGAAGTCAAGTGGTTTCAGTTCCTGGTTATGTTGCAACTTGTAGGGATACCGTTTCAGGGTTATTCGCAGTGCTCTCCAGACACTTGTGTACGACACTCCTGTCTGCCTCGAAATTTCTCGAGCACTGCACTCCCCATGTGCAGAAACCGCCGACATGGATTGCACCGTCTGCTCCACTGTCGTGGCAACACCAGCGCCTGCTGAGGGGCGTCTACTTCTTGAACGTGACGCCAAAGAACCTGTAGCTTCAAATTTCTTCATCATTTTGTTCAATGCAGAAGACGTTATTGTTCATTTGCTATCACGCATACCCTTCATGTAGCGATATGCTCGCAATGCCGCAATGGCACTTTCCGAATTCTTATAATACAGTTTAACTAAGAGGGCTTTCTCAACTATGGACAGCATTTCGATGCATATAAGCTTCGACTACCATTACCTGCTGCAGTTGCTCCTTTTTATATCGTTTGTTGCTTTGCATAATCCTATATCAGAAATTCGACAGCGCCATCTGTTGGTCGCCAACAGAACTCTTTTTTTTTTCGCTGCCACACAAAACCCGGCTTCTTTTCTATCAGTTTGGTGCAAACCGCATCTTTTTTTCTTTATTCGTTTTCGAATTATTCGTTTTTAAAGTTCGTCCTGACTTTTGGATCCCCCGGTATATATATATATATATATATATATATATATATATATATATATATATATATATATATATATATATATATATATATATATATATTAATTCATCGCTTCAAAACCCTTAGCCACAGAACTTCTCATGAATCGCATGCCTTTGTATTTCTACTCGTGTAGGGAATTCAGGAGTGGGTTATCTACGCGAGCCCCTAAATCTGCTGACCCTGCAAATAATAGTCACATGTACCTCTCGCGTTTAATGTTGAAAGGTGATATTATTCCGATCCGTTCTTCTGAAATGAACGGATATACTTTTGTTGCTCTAATAGACGATTCGGACCGGCTTCTTTCAAGTTTAATTTTTAATTCTTTCAGGCTGAGTCTAGCTCCAGCCATGTAAATATGAGCTAGTTTTTCCTTCCAGGTTATAATTTAAGGACATAATGTAATGGGTATATTATTTACACACACACGCACACACACACACACACACATATATATATATATATATATATATATATATATATATACACTCAAGAGCCAAAACATTATGACCACCCTATCGTTTTGCAATGAATTCGCCTGGATGACGTGGAAGACACGTGATCAGGTGGAAGTGGTATTTAACTGCTGCTGGAGAGTCTGAAGAATCATTCTTTCACTTACTTCTGTGTGTGATGGGAAAGGCTGCGGATCTAAGCGACTTTGATAGAGGGCAGATTGTAATGGCTCGAAGGCTCGGAACAAGTATTTCCGAAGCTGCACGACTCGTGGGTCGTTCGCGACCTACAGTTGTTAGTACTTATGCAAAGTGGATGAATGACGGTGAAACTAGCAGTAGACGACATGGTGTTGGACGTCCACACGCTATCAAAGAAAAAGGTCGTCGGAGACTGTCTCGCATGGTGAAGCAAAATTGGAGCCAGACAGTGGCTCAGCTGACAGCCCAATACAATGCAGGGCCAAGTAGAATAGTATCGCAGCACACTGTTCAGCGGACACTGTTGGATATGGGGCTACGCAGCAAACGTCCCACTCGTGTGCCTTTGCTGACCAAGCGTCATCGCCAACTGCGCCTGCGCTGGGCCCGGGAACATCGCGACTGGTCCATGGATCAGTGGGAGAGAGTTTCCTGGTCAGATGAATCACGGTTTGCCATTCATCACGCCGATGGCAGTGTCAGGATACGCCGTCTTCCAGGCGAACTGTTGTTCCCTCAATGTACAGTAGGTCATACACAGGCCGGTGGTGGCGGTATTATGCTTTGGGGGACGTTCTCTTGGGCGTCTCTGGGACCCGTGGTTGTGGTAGAGCAGACCATGAATGCTACAGGGTATCTGAACATCATTGCGGACCAGTTGCACCCTTACATGGCCTCTGCTTTTCCAGCTGGAAATGAAATGTTCCAACAGGACAACGCCCCTTGTCACAAGGCTAAAATTGTGTTGGAGTGGTTCCAGGAACATGATGCTGAATTCCAGTTAATGTCCTGGCCGCCTAACTCACCGGATCTCAATCCGGTAGAACACATTTGGGATGTCATGGGACGGCAGCTCAGAGTTCAAAGACCACCAATTCGCAATATCTCGGATTTGCGTGACCGTTGCTTAAACATCTGGTACAATCTGTCTCCGGCCATCTACCAAGGACTTGTGGCATCCATGCCAAGGCGGGTTGAAGCTGTGTTGCGCGCCAAAGGTGGGCCAACTCGTTATTGACAGGTGGTCATAATGTTTTGCCTCTTGAGTGTATATATATATATATATATATATATATATTTGCAATGCTTTGGAGGAAATGGATATCCTATGAATACATGCTACTGTCCGAAAATTTCAGCTGGGAATCTTTGTAGGAGGTACTGGAGGGCTAAAGAACTTTGGAGCTATTTTATTTTGTTTCTGATTTCCTAATATATTTTGATTTCTATTCGAAATTAAAATAATGTTAAAAGGGTATTTGTTTAAATATCGAGGTTAAGAGTTATGTTGGATAATTTGAAAATATCCTTAATATACACAATTAAGCTACCGAGAGGAATGTGGGGTAATCTCCTTTGAATTCCTCATTTCTTTATAAGGCGGGTAGGTACATGTATTTCTTTACTTATTTTCAACGATACTTAATTTCTTTCGCATGCATTTTTGTCTTCTCTTTGATAAGCGGACCTCTATCGTTTTTTTTTTTTCATCGATCGAGCTCCTCTTTAACGACCGAATCACAGAGTCTAGTTTCGAACGATGAATATTCCAATCTGCAAATGGTTCTTTATTTTAGGAACTTTGGCGATATCAGGATGTCTCATTTCAAAAGCCTTTGCTTGCAACAGAGGGAAATAATACGCACGTCAATCAAAATAATCAATGGCTAACGGTTAAATCTATATACTTTCCCTTTTTTATTGCAAGCAAGCGTTTCCTTCTTAAATTTCCTCATGAATGATAGATGCTTCCTTTGTAAGGCACTGACACAGCTCGTTTCTGTGAGAGAGATGAATACGAAAAAGGATGAAATGGAAATCTCTCACATGAAACTAATTTCCAGGAAGATAAGTTTAATGACAATGTCAACATTGCTTCTGAAAGGCATGATTTAGAAAATAAACACACAGTGATATAGTCAAGGCTTCATAAAATTTGTAAAAATGCAAAGAAAAGGAAACAATAGTACCAAACATTACTTAAATTGTTAAACATTCCAGTTCAAATCTTCAAAAGTGAAAATGAAATTAGGTCATAACTTTCGAGTAAGACGACATGGAGTAAAATAGTAAGAAAAAATGAAGTCAAAGCTTAATAAACAGGAAACTAGAGAAAAGGTTAATTGAAAAATAAAAAATATTAAAAGAAAGAAAACTATCAGCTAAAATTTATCGACATTGGAAAAAGCTACGAAAAAGTTAAAAATTAGAAATATAACCTTTAATTTCACTGAATACTTTTGTTACACGATAAGAATGCAAAAATAAATTAGTGCAAAATACTTTGAATGATAAAACTTAGAAACGAGATTAAAACAAATTATGTATGTTAAATCTGAAGTTATACGACATAATCAAGATACAAACAAACTAAAATAATCTGTAAAGAAGAAGTTCAAATAATGTGCTAGGTATAAGAAAATTTGCCTAATAGGCAGTACAATGTTAAAATTAAAATTGTCTAACGCAGATAAACAGGGCTATAATCTTTAATTTAAACAAACGATTTATGTAGCTGATAAAATTATCAAGATAATCACTTTTCAAAATCACTTAGAAGTTATAACGTATTTATATATAATACCTGCGGGGCATAAACAATTAGTTTGAAATTCTAAATTAATAGCATTGTTTTTAAATATTGACTTAAGATGTTCTCTTTCTCTTTCTCTCTCTGTTGCGTTAAAATTTAAAATTATAATTTAACCTTTAATTATAAAAATCAATCATTAACTCTTGTTTATTATTGTCAATTTTAAAACTGTTCTATGTTTATTTTTAGAAATTATCACTTTATCATTAGTGTAACGACATAAGCTATAGCTACATCACTGTTTTGTTACACTCATAAAAATATATAAATAAATTAATTGAAGACTGAAATGCCAAGAAGTATGGACTTCAACGGCATATGTATTATGACCACGTTAGTAACGGCCTAGAGAACAATAGATGTATCATGACACTTAGAAATCATTTTCTACATTGGTAAGTTATAAGTAAGTCAGCTTTTGTAATAAAAATTAATAATTAGACTTTTCATGTCCAGTATTAGTCTCATATTTGTACTGATAAAGTAAAGGAATCAGAGAATGCTTTCTTTTTCTTTTTTTTTTTTTTTTTTTTTTGGGGGGGGGGTATTTTTAAACAGGTGCCAAAATAATGTTTGTAAATCCTCCCATAAATAGTGACTGCTGTATCTTCCTAGGTTACAACAAATTGTCCTTGAAGTTTACTGCTGAATTCAAGTAGTATGGCTGATTGGCTTCAAATTCGAAATCAGATTTTAACTTTTTAACTAATTTAAGTTTGCATATTTATTGCTATTTTATGAATAAACTTAACTGTATCTGTTTTCAAAGTGATTTTCATGCTATGGTGATTATTTATTATTAGCTGTCAGCATTTTGTTCCAGAGCTCATAAATTGTTCAAGTTCTCCGACCTCTATATGTTCAAATCCCCAATAATTATATGACCATGATTGGGATTACCCACCTTCGTATTGGGGAAGATGACATTTCATTTCATATTTATAACATGTAAAAATTTGCAGGAATTAATGGCATGATTAAATATCTTTCAACCCAAAGGATGAGAATATTTTAAGATTCTTAAATATGTTAAATTGATTTTAGGGAAAAGTCTCATTACTGATTCAAACAAATTGTTAAGTTCAAAATGATCAAACAGTGGATTAATAAAATTGATTGAGTAATAGAAATTTAAATTTACCTCATTTTTCATGTCCAGTATTAACGTTCTACGCATGGCTTGGGCCAAAATTGAGTTAAAATAATTTATATATGGTTCATACTTTAAATTTACGCTGAGGAAAATATTGAAAGGGTTTCTTGAATATTTTGTACGTATTGTATCAAAAGAAAAATTTTATTTTTGAATTCGTAATCCATAACTGTAAAAGTCAAATACCTTCGTGTGTATAGCCATTCCTTACCCCTTTGTTTAATGTCTGCTTTGCACTTTTTCAGTTAGCATTCAAAGAATTTATGATGTCTAGAGCTGTTATAACAATGCTCTCAGTACAGTGCTGATTAAAATATCCGAATTAAAAATTACATAATGATTAATCAACAAAGAATAATAATCTTCAATATTATATGTGCTTAAATTCAAGCGTAGCTTCAAAGGGATTTAATTTTATTTTTCCTGGAGGAAGGTCACTGACGTGTGTATACACACACACACACACACACACACACACACATACATATATATATATATATATATATATATATATGACACGTTCGCTACTTACACCCTTCCCAGTACGTCGCCTTAAATCCAAACTTACTCTTTCTTAATCTATCTCTACATAATTATTAAAGTTATAGCAGTCAATGAGTTAAACGGCCGGTGGCAAAGAACTACAATTAATACATCTAACATAGTTTATTTTCCCAATAATTTCCTACCTGATTCAATCTGTTAATTTTAATCAAGAACTCATCAAGCTCCCCGCGCGACGCGTGACTGTCTCAATCAAGAATTTCCCGCTGTCTGCCTGAGATCGCTATTGTTTTAGACCATCTGAACTTATTGCGCATGAGTGTGACGTCGGCACCGGAGATGAACCAAAGGCGTGATGACGGATGTCAATCAAATCCAACGAAAAACCAGGGGATCCCCCTCTTTCTCCCGATGCATTTCGAACCAAGATATGAGAATAGTGGCGAATTACGCCACGACAATAAATTAATTACTAAGCCCCCTTTAAATTTAGAGTAATCATTCTTTCCCCACTAAATCCTTGACATATATATATATATATATATATATATATATATATATATATATATATATATATATATATATATATATAAAGAGAGATAGAGACATCATTTGAATGAATTATACATATATATTATTTATCCAATTATTCTATGTAAAGACTGACCCATAAAATATTTTAATTCATCTTTCCCTTTTTTAATTAGTGATAGAAAAAAATATATGGGTTAAAGATATTGCAAATTTTTTCCAATACAGAAGCAAATACTTAAGTATTAACCTCATGAATCATAATTCAATAAACACTGTACATGAGCTCAGAACATATGACGAGTCTAAAACAGCAAAAAGAATAAAATTAAAAGAATCAGACTTGCTGTCACTTTAAAAAGTTTAAGAATGGCATTGTTTACGTTTTCAAAAAAAATTTATATCATTAATTAATAATTGTTATACAGTAAATTGCTTTAAAATGTGTAGTAATTTAAAGTTATATTGATTTGTAACAATTTGCGAATAATGAACAAATATTCGTTTAGGGAAATTGGTTAAAACCAACTTATTTTATTAAATCAGGTGTATATAATGCTTTGATTTAAATCAGCCAACCCAAATATATATAGCATGCTTGAATAAATCAATAAATTGCATTTATAGGCTTTATCATGTAAAATTTACTTTCCTGATGCTACTACCGTTATCTCTTTTTTAATTCTTTATTACCTAATATATATACATGATTCTTTTCCTCTGGGAATAAATCGCTGGATCAATTACATAGTTAAGCGTTAGTTAAATGAGATATTTGAAAAATGTTTTCCCTTATTATATGTTAGGGAATAAAATGGACCATGAATTTTTCAACTGCTTTGAATTAAGTTTTGTGATTTATCTTTTCTTACTTCTGTTTAATGATTGTATGCTTACTAAATTAGAATTTTTATTACTTCCTATATTTGTAATGGAGAAGAAAGTAGTTTGTTTACTATTTTTAATGCAGTGCAGTGAGGAAAAATGCACAACTTATAAAACTAAAAATTATTTAGTTTGAGAAGTATTTAATATCATCAACGATATTTTCTCCTTAATTTGATTTCTTGGAATAGACTCCGGAATACAAAGCTATCAATCATATTTTATTGAATTTAAATGTGTAGAATGCTCACAATTTTTTTAAATAATTAAGGTAGAAAAATTTGGTCAGAAAAAATATATGTGTATGTCTATGTATTTGTGCAGTAGCCTTTCTCTCTTTTTTTAAGTAACTTTATTGTCTTTTAAATTTCTGTTTTCACAGATATTTTCCCCAAATTATAATCTTCAAACCAAATTCACAGATTTGTTATGGCACTGAAGATCAGCAAAAATTTAATTTAAGAGCTTTTTTATGAAATATCAGTCACTTCAATATAATTAAAAGTATTTTAGTAGACATATTTAAATAAAAGTTACGGATTTTATAATAATTAAAACACGGTCATTATATCTAAGAAGGAAACTAAAAGAGCTTACTTTGTTTAATCTCTAAAATTTATTAGCAGTTTTTTTCCATCTAACCTTCAAAAAAAATTATTAAAACATTTTTGATATATGATTGAAACAGATTAAAAATATGAGGTGGTTGCAAACAGAATAGAGAGAAACGAAAGGGGTATTAAAAGTGTAATTACTTCCATAATGTAGCATTAATCCATACGAGAAAAAAATAAAGTAAATGAAGATTAAATAGAAAATGTTTGAAATCATTTTTGAGGTGAACAAGTAGAAAAATCTATATTTTGTTTGCAAGTTACACCACAAGTACCGCTTAGAGATAAATAAATAAATAAATAAATAAATATAAATATATATATATATATATATATATATATATATATATATATATATATATATATATATATATATATATATATATATATATATATTTATATATATATATATATATTTATTTATTTATTTATTTATTTATTTAGGAATTCTGAGTCCACCCATATAAACAAACCGCATCACTAAGCAAATCTCAAAATTTTAAAACACAATATATAGAAATAACATTAGGAAAATAAAACTTTTAAGGTTATCTCTGAGTAATATATTGTGGTTTATATGCACAACGCTATCCTTTGCATATACAGCATATAATACTCAGAAACCCTGGGATTAAATATCCAGAATTTGAAGAAATATATTCTCGCAAATACGTCCTGTGATACCTTGGAAATTTAAAATTTTCTAGGAACCATCTGTATGAACGGGGATCAATCCCAGGTCTCCTAAACTCAAACTGACTCTCTCCTAATGCACTATCTCATCGATGTGAGAAAATCTTATTTTTTAATGCCTTTCCCCTTTCTTTTAGATTCCAGTGACACAGGATTTTTGTCCTATTTAATTTTATCTATTCATTTAGTAATACTGTCTATTTCTATTTTGAATATTTGTCATATATTTAATAAATGGTTTATTATCGTTCAGTCCAACGGCTGTTTGCAGCCGTCTGCCAGAACATGACGTCGAGTCCCAGTCTTTTATATTCGGATCCCTACAGGGTTGTGACGAGGATGTGACGAAACGCCCTTTATGAAAGCTTTTCCTCTCAAGGTGAGTCAATAAACTTCATACAAAAAAAGTACCTGTGGAATGAGACGTTAAGTAGATATTATTAACTTCAAACGGGTTGGAGCTATATCAATTTCCTTTCTGGCCATTTATGGTTCCCCATGCAGCATGGTAGCTATTAAACAGCTGTTTCCTCATGCATGAAAACAAGTCCCATGTTCTCATTGTGTATCAAGAAGAAAAAGAAGAGTCATTAAAAGTATTTTTTAGAATTTTTCGAAAATTTGCGTGATATCTCGATATGCTAAAACAAAATCTCAATATCAGTTGTATATGAGGCGAAGGGATCCTTAAGTTTCTCAAATTTCCCCACATTTACTTTCGGAACATTATATAAAATCGCCTTGTCATATAGATAGACTAGCTGAAAACCCGCACTTCGCTACGGAGTACATTCAAATTAAATACAATGGTCAATGTATACAATTAATGCCAAAAAAAAAAAAAATATATATATATATATATATATATATATATATATATATATATATATATATATAATAAATACGACTATCAGTATATACAATTGATGTACAAAAAAAAAATATATATTTATAAAAAAAATCGTAAGGGATATTTTTATAGACAAAATAATGTCCAATCGTCTGCCGCATTAGCAAGAAAAAAAATATTTTTTGTCTATTTAGTTGTTATGCACGTGACGATAAATTTATTTAAAGTACCAGAAAAAGAACTCAAGTGATCATCATTTAATAAATTAAATTCTAAAAATTAATCTTTAAAAATTCACCAAAAATCAGAAAATGGAGGTAAAGATTCGAAAAAGATCTCATTTAAAAGGAATTTTTATGATTATGATCTTTCTCGTGATATAAATTTCATAACCATCAATTAATTATTTTAAATGCAAATTTTAAAAAAGTTACTAAAACAGCTTAAAAATTTAATTTAAAAAAATCTAAGAAGAATTTTTTAAACTCTTTCTTAGTGCACTCCTACACTATAAGAAGAATCCCCATGTAAAATTTCATCACTTTAGGTCCAGCGGTTTGGTCTGTGCGTTGTATGTCAGTCAATGAATGAATCAGTTACGGAACTGTTCTATATATATATAGACTAGCTGAAAACCCGCACTTCGCTACGGAGTACATTCAAAGTAAAAACATCAGTCAATGTATGCAATTAATGCCAATATATATATATAATAAATACGACGATCAATGTATATAATTGATGTAAAATATATATATATATATATTTATAAAAAAATAGTAAGGGATATTTTTATAGACAAAATAATGTAGAAGAAGATATTCAAATTAAATCTAATATAAAGAATACTAAAGAATATAGTACAGTTAATATAGTACAGTTTCTAGAACATTTCTTTTACTGTATTTTAATATTTTTTTGGATAATGTCCAATCGTCTGCCGCATTAGCGAGAAAAAAAAATTATTTTTTGTCTATTTAGTTTTTATGCACGTGACGATAAATTTATTTAAAGTATCAGAAAAAGAAGTCACGTGATCAGCATTTAATAAATTAAATTCTAAAAATTAATCTTTAAAAAGTCACCAAAATTCAGGAAATGGAGGTAAAGATTCGAAAAAGATTTCATTTTAAAGGAATTTTTATGATCTTTCTTGTGATATAAATTTTATAACCCTCAAATTATTATTTTAAATGCAAACTTAAAAAAAATAAAAAAACAGATTAAATATTTAATTGAAAAAAAATCTAAGAAGAATTTTTCAAAAATCTCTCTTAGTGCACCCCTACACTATAAGAAGAATCGCCATGCAAAATTTCAGTCCTTTAGGTCCAGCGGTTTGGTCTGTGCGTTGTATGTCAGTCAGTCAGTGAAGGAATGAATGAATGAATGAGTCAGTTACGGAACTGTTTTATATATATAGACTATCAGTATATAGTTCAATTTTACTCAAATTTATGAATGGTTATGAAATTTATTCCCTAAAATTCAAGTTTCACGATCATGGTTAAATTTTTTGTCTTTTGCATTTGTAAAGCTACATTATCTCCTGATAAAAAAAATCATAATGCTAAGAAACAAAATGATTCAAAACCGATGAAACAATTGATGACCGCAAGAATTGTCGAGTACCTCTGAAATTCAGTATGATGTTTATTTATAATACGTCAATATCACTTTAAAAACTCGATGAAAGCAAAAAGAAACTTTTTTAGTTATAATATACAGGAATTTGCAACTGTGTAAAAATAAGCTTCTCCACGTGTGCTTAAAATCGAATAAACAGTCTAAAACCCTTCAGTTTTAAATACTATTTACGAAGCAAGTATGACGTTTTTAAATGTTTTTAATACACTTTATATTGTTCTATATGATAAAAACTGGCGCGATGGCCCAGTTGGCAAGGACAGCGGGCCAGTGATTTAAACGTCTCTGGTTCGATGCCCGTCGCTGAAAATCCATTGTCGTATACACTAATGGCGGCCAGTGCACGTAAAATCTGTCGGGGCTGCAATGTTCTCCAAGTTCTCAAATTTATCTCTGAGGTGCGGGGTCAAGTGTTCCGGTCTCGTCACTTGACACGGTTCTAAATTACGGTACCGGCTTGTAGGAAGTAGTGCTGGCCGTCTATATGGTGCCCCCTTAAATGAATCTTGCGTTGTGAGTTAGGGCGGCCGTTAGCATTCGATGTTGACCACTACTGGTCTGGTGTCTGCAAGGCGTCGTCTGCCCGGTAATTCACATTCGGGCGAATGTCTAGCGACAAGTGCCTCCGTAAAAAAAAAACTGATAAAAACAAAACACGTTAACGTTCTTAACTGAAGTAAAGAGCTTGTTACGAATTGCTCGAAAAGTAAAGAAATACGAGCAATAATCCCCTTTCTTAAAGAGGCTAATCTAGTTAGATATCATGACTCAATACAGGCGGAAATATTTTAACCCGTGACAGAAACATACCGAGTGGTAGTTCAATGTCAAGTTTTTTTCAAGTTAACTAAACTGTTTACATGAAAAAATAATGCATTTATGTTAATATAAACTGCGAGAGATTTTATCACGACCCTAGTATTTCTTCTAAAATTCAAAACTTTTCTCTTAGTTAATCGAATCATATTGTGCTATGCTTTTTTATTAAATAATGACAATTATCTAGGCATTCAACTACATGCCATTAGAAGAAATAATCTATTGCAAAATCTGTTTATTTTTTTATAAGTTGTGACTCTATATTTTATAAGTTTATAGATCTATTTTTATTAGTGTATGAAAGTTTTCTATGCTAAGATTATAAATTATGTGCCCACAGAATAGATAAAATCTTTTGTAATATAAAGACGTTTACTCAATCCGTCGTATCATGTTCATATAAAGGATTCCCTTTAACATAGTAAAAGGACCAAAGTATGCAAATTTTTCATCGTATTATATCATGTAATTAAAACTAAACTTTTATTGGATCATAAACCTCGAGGAGGAATTTTTTGTTTACCCTGTTGTCTGAAAACAAAGAACCACAACCACAGAACTTAAGTAAACAGATCTTGGGAGTTCAATTTATAGCAGCAAAAAATACATTTCTTACTAATCGTTACCAGTCTTGCATAAGTCGTCGCTTAAGTGGTTGAGAAACACGTCAACTTTCAAGAGCTTGGTTTGATTTCTTAGGCATCACCTTTTAGGGGTGTCGTTACTCATAATCGTTCTGAAATTTTACTTTTTATGAATTGAAATTATCCAATTGAACTCTAGTGGGTTCTTTATTCCCGACTGTTTGTCGTTTGATATAAAATCCACGTTTTAAAACGACGATATAAAATCCACCAACTAGAGTTTAATATAAAATCCATGACGATAGATATCGGATGAACTGATCATCTATGTAAAAATACGAGTAGTTAAAGATGTATTCATAAAAGTTATAAAAATTTGTTACACGAATAAGTTTTTGCCATCGATATAACAAAAAGAAATCTGCTGACAAAAAAAAAAAAAGACACGAGAGAAATCGATTAAAATTGGAGGATAAAATGAACTAATTTAAAAAACAGACTACTGAAAATGTTTTTAAAATAACATTATGGGAAAGTGATATTTATATGTGAAATTGGAAAAAAAAGCACAGATGTGAGAGAAAAGGTTGAATATGAAAGGATAAACTGATTTCTGTTTGGTGAACTATAAGTATTTAATGTAAGTTCACTTTTATTAAAACGGACCCCCCCCCCCCCCCACGAAAGAAAAACTGAAAATCTTTTTTTTTTTTTAAGGTGACTTATGACTTCATTTTATTTATTATTTGTCGTTAAATATTTCAATTTCAGTTAAATACTTAATAAAATATTAATGCAAAAAGATAAGCAACGTAATTTGACAAAATAATGAGCATATTATTTATTTTTTAATTTAATAAGATAACAAATCAATGCCCATAAGAGATGATCCTGATTATTCTTACAAAACACCCTATTTCAGCAACTGCAACTGTTTCATCTGGCAGTCGTCGTGAAGCTGAAATTGAATTGCAATAAAACTGCTTCAGCTTTGCGTCTGTCAGCTGTATTGATATCAATCTCATTTAATCATCAGTTAATGCGCCTAAGAAAAGTGTGTGTGGGGGGGCAGCTAAAACTAAATTATAATACTATATTTCTACAGCACAATGAATTAAATGACCAATAGCTCAAATCTTCGCATTTTTGTTTTAACTTATGACAAGGAATTTTCAAAAATAAAGTACTAAATGGTAGATTGCAATTTTTTGCTACCATCCTGCAACTACTAACCCTGCCTACAACTTATTACTAATACTATTCTGGCCAAGTCGGACTTTGACCCCTGTGGTACATTGTAAACAGGAGCCGTATTCCTCTACCCGCTGCCATCTATGCACCTGGTCTGGAGTTGTTCCGCCCAGGGGGCATTATAATTTTTAAAAAAAACCTAATACCTTAATACAGGGGTTTCCAACTAGCGGCCCGGGGGCCGCATGCGGCCCGCGATGCCTATTTTTGCGGCCCGCAAAGACTTCTAGGAAAATAATTTGCAGCATGAATTTACATATTCTTAGTTAACGAAAAATGTTTTTGTAAAAATCTTTGTTTTCAAATGCTGTTCATTTTCAAAAAAACATTGATTTTCCTCGAATTCCATGAAAAGTAGGATGTCCACTCATGTTCTATTTCATACCCCCCCCCCCACTTCTTATTTGACTTTTTTTGTGTGTGGGTGTGTAATTTAACGAAAGTTGGCCAGTTATAATCAAGGTCGTTGTTGTGGTTCATCCTCGAATTTTTAAAAATTTCATAGTACATACTATACACAAATTCTCCAAATCCCCCTCTCTCATGAAAAAATGTCCTGGGTATGGTCCTGATTAAATTGCGGCCCGCCACTAGACAGGTGTTTTCGATTGCGGCCCTTGGACACTTGTAAGTTGGAAACCCCTGCCTTAATATAACAGAAAAAACGTTTCATTTATATATGTACCGTTATCAGTAGCCATTGCGTGAACAAGTGAAATATAGATGAAATTGTTCTGAAAATATATCACTTAAAGTACCATGACTATAGATTTTTTAGAGAATATTTGATATTTTTAAATCTTCTAAATAGTTGTAATTTGTTTAGTCTGTAACATTATTCTGCTTGTCTATAAGATAAGCAGAATAATATAGTACATTGTAGTAATAAATATATTGTACAATTACCATAATTCAACCATACTCTCTAATAAATTTTTAACTCCTACTTAAAAAAAAAAAAAAAAAAAAAAATTTATTGGCCCAGCAATTGAACTTGGACCTTTCACTTGCGGGATAAGTGGGCAAACCTCTATACCACCAAGCCATGGCATGGCCCTTTCAAATTAATCCCATAACGGAAGAATCGTTATAGACTGGAAGGCGTTTCAAGTACAGGTAGCAATGATTTCTCGATATTCTTGTAAGAAAGGCAAAAGAGAGGGTTGAAGAATCATTTTGATGTGAAAGGAACAGAATAATTAGAAAAAAAATGGAAACAACTAACAGATCTGTGAATACTGAGGGCTAAGTTCTAAAGAGAAAAAATTATACAGCTAATAAGAACCTGACAACCAAAGAGGATCTGGCTAGTCTCATTTACATTAAATTCTGAGGGAGTAGGATTTTAAGTTCTGAACTTCTAGGGCAGGATTCCTGAGACAGTCGAATCCCTCTCTTTATCAGAAATTTGTCTCGTCTTATCCAGAGATACTTAACCTTGTGAAACCGTTATCTGCACATTTTCCTAATTTTTTTGCGGTTAACTCAGAAAAATCCTTAAATCCAAGATGAGGGACACAAAAATGTTTAGTAAAGGGCTGTCATGAATATTTCACATATGCACTGACACACACATGCAAATACTACATGCTTGTAAGTGTGTGTGGGTGTGAAAATCATATCTGAAAGAGGGATTATGGAAGGGCTTAAAGGAAGTTCATTTCCGAGTACGGCAGGCCAACTTACAGATGTAATAGTTTTTAAGCGACCTTCAAAGAACAGACCAAATCGCGAACCTTACTGTAAATCCTGTATAGTATAAAGTATTTTATATAATTATGTTAAATATGGGGTGTACGATTTATCGACAGTAGTAATAAAATTGTTATAGAGAAAATTCTTATTATCAGCTCTTTTTACAAAATTATCTGATTATGAAGGATTGTGTAACTATCACTAAAGTTTTATGTGATAATCGCCAATTTGAGACTGTAGTTAAATTAAATCGTAAAGAAGTAAGAACTTGTCAAAATTATAATAAACATCCTCAAGAGTGTGTTTTTTAAAATAATCTGGAAAAGCTTTGAAAAAACTGAATTAGTTAAATTTCAGCTTGATTTATCAACCATGTATTGGTCAAGTAATGATGGTTCAACTTAAAGAATATCTCATCTATAAACGAGAATTTGTAAATTTCTCTCCTGACAGGAAGAATTTATTCATCTGTATGGAAGTAGCGTTTGACCTTGGTCGGATTTCTTAATCTATCTAAAATACAAGAAGAACGTGACTTCGAGGCCTCCGTGCTATTATCTCATTTATGTGCTAAAATTCCAAATAGTTTATCAATCAAAAGAACTGTCCAACATGCAGACTTCGGGCTGTGCTCGAGCCAAAAATGCTCCTTATTTTAACTGAAAATGACCTAGTTTAGCTTAATTCTTTACTCACAATTTTCATTTGAGTACGATTTGATTTATATAAGTTTTAAAATGTGTCACTCTGATGATAACAGTGAATTAATTCTATTAATTTTAACTAAGTGAACCGTTTTTATGTTTTACTTCTAAGCAAAAGAGAGACTAAAATAGAGAATTGGTATAATATGATAGGCAATATTTCTGATACTGGAGTATTTAAGCTTGTATACCTTAAAAATTTTAAGTACAAATTTTAGCATCCTAAATATGCACACATAATTACATCATGCGAGAAGATTATTGTATTACAATCTTGCGAAATTATTTACAAGGATGTAGTGATTTATTAATTATGCCTAAAATATCAAATATGCCTGAAGTATCAATTATGCCTAAAGTATCAATTATGCCTCAAATATTTTTTATGCCTAATGTATTTAATTTCCAATAAACAATAAAAGTAATTTTTCAAATAGACTTAATAAAGAATATTGTTTACTTAAATCACTTCAAATTATTGTAAAACTATTGAAATCCGATCCTATACATCTACCGTGATGTATTTTATAGAGGGAGTAATGCTGAGAGCTTTACTTTGACTCCACCGTCTTTCATTTTTTAAGGACTCTTCTTTTAAAGTTGAAGAGATACTTCTTTGGAACAATTAAATAAACAGCTGATAGCATTTTACTGTGACTTAATGCTTGGTTTCGAGTGCACTCAGCCAGTTTTAACAATCTAGATCTCGGCTCTTTAACTCGTCTTTTTGTTGTGTCACAACACCTACTTACTCATTTCAAGACATGATTCATGACATGCGTCTTCAGACTGTGGAAAACTATTCTTTACTTCTTCATGGTTTGATAAATGGGAACAATTAGCCACGAGATCTTGGTTACGCATTTATTTAGAGTGTAATCAAGCGATAATGATGCTCAATATTAAAAACATGCACCTGAACTATCATCCCTCTGATATATTCGGCCTTTTGAAAGTTTCGTAAATAGTTTACTTCGCTTTTTCGAGTAGTAAATCATTCTTACGTATAAAAATAGCTGCTACAGATGACTCGTCATGTGTTTATTTTCTCAAGTCTTGTACTTATTTTTCTTTCTTTCTTACGCGCGAGTGAAAAGATCGTTATCTTTATACAGTTGAGCAAAACCTTTAGTAGCTTAGGTTTGTACATCTTTTAATAAACGCTGAATCAAAAATGTAAAGACATTAAGGTCAAAACTATATTCAAGCAGTTTTTTATAAACTGTAAATAATAAACTATATTTCTTGCTAAAATGGATTGAAAGAACTACAAAAAAAAAACTTCAAGAGGGGAAAAATTCTAAAAGGAAATAGATTTTTATTAATGTAAATGGCTACTCCCGAACCCCCTTGCTTTCTTGCTCGCACACACACAGATATATATATTATATTATATATATATAAAAGAGCTTGTCTGTTTGTTTGTCCGCTATAGAATCATAGACTGTTTCACACACCGGGATCAAATTCGGCTCAGTTAATGTTTTGGACCCGAGAAACTTAAATCAGGAAAAACGAAATTTGGGGCTCAATTAGTTTTTTTAAATTATTTTTTTAATGTTTTTTGTGCCCGATAGAGGTGCGTGTACCCCCTGTGGATACCCCTCAACCAGCTGTGTTAAGAGGGGTGGTTTGAGGATGACGGAGGGGGGGGGGTCAAATTCCAATGCGCGGGAGAAAGAGGGTTGGGAATGATCTTTGGCTCTGGCTCCCAGATAAACACAACTTTCCTGGCTCTGCTATGTGTGCAGTAATGAGAAAGTACAATTGCCTACAATTCAAGAACCACCCGAGCCTTTGAGAACATTACTCACAGGTAATACATCTGATTCAAAAGATTTCTTACAAAACATACAAGCTTAAGGAAAAAGGCTTCATGGGGAATCAAGCCCTACTTTGATTAAATAAAGGGGATAACGCATCTTGCACTTTACCTCTTGGGTGAAATGGAAAAAAGTGCGTTTTTAAGGGAAAAATAAAAAATAAAGGCAAATGTAAATTATAAAACTTATTTCTTATTAAACAGTGGATCAAAAAAAATCTAATTAAATCTAGTTTAATTTTGCATGCATGAAAATAGTGGAAATTTGCGAAACGGAAAGGAGCTGGCCCACCCGGAATGTCATCTGTTTCTGCTGTCCACTTCTTTTGAGTTCGGTGGTTTTAATTTTATAATTAAAAAAGTTTAAAGTTTTGAAAGTTGAGGATGGCACCAGTGCACGCGTCTCGTCCGTCCGCGTCCATCAATACTAGTCGCGATATCCTGCTATGCTCGGTTCGCGAGATTAGCCCGTTCCCGTGTCTGCTCACAAACATACATTTGTTTACCTTCAGCTGTTATTATATAGATGGGTGTGGGTGTGTTGGATATTTTTTTGGAACGTAGGAAGAAGAAAAGGTTAGCTGAGAATGATGTGTATAAATGAAATTTAAATTGAACGGACAAAAAATTGTTTTAAGGGTGATTTTTTTGTAACAACATCAGCGAATTTCCGATTAAAAATTCGACTTATCCACAGCGAAGAGTATTTCAATGAAATTCGCTAATTTTTCAAACTTAGTCATTTTCTGATCGGCATACATGAATTAATTTCCCATTAATATCAAATTTCTATAGCTCTCTGGATTAAAATATAGCTCACATACATCTAATATCGGGACAAAAATATTATTAAAATATTACAAAATATTACAAAAATTCCATAAATTGAAAATTTTATGATTTTAACTAAAATGTTTCATTATAAAGGTTTGGGGAAGTTTTCCAGGGTGCAATGTAAAAAAAAAAAATTCGTATTGCTTGAGACCTTTAGATATTTTCATTCATATTATTTTTATTTTTCTAGCATTAAAAGGATCAAGTACATAAATAAAAATAGATTGCTATGCAAAGTTAAACTGCTTTCTCCGATTCTATTATCCTTTTAATCATTTCGTCTACAGTTACCAGGGATGACGCCGAAGACAGAATCTAAATATCCTCTTCATTTCAGCCAACGTAATAAGTCTCCTCTAATTATTACATTTGATAAGGGCTATAGTTTTCCTCTCGTAGCATTACTAATCCACGGGAAATTAAATACATCTCTTTTCTTACGTAATAAAACTATGCTTAAATAAAGTTTGATGAGGTCATTTACGTATATCTAAAGTTAGGTGACATTATTTTCAATTTTAGTTATCTGGTGCCTCAGGATACAAGCGTATAACTGAGAAAAACGTATAATGAAGAAAAATATAAACAACGTTCTCCTGTATATATACTGACACTGTGTTATGTTAACTGATCATTGATGATCGAAAAAGAGCGCAATTTTAACTATTAATAACATAGTGGTGCTAATTTCTGTTTTCTGTTTTGAACGTTGTTATACCTTGCATAGAAAAATTGATATTAGAGGGCATGGAAATCTTGAAAGCTCACTATCACAATATACTAGCTGATGTATTTAGATGATGTGAGAAATTCAATGTTACTTTTTTTACATTGGTAGAACAAACGAAAGGGTTGTACCCCGACACCATATGCTTGACTTTCAAACCAGAGGTCCATTACCAGTAGCAACCATCGTTCTTTCCCCAAACAAACACAACTTTTCGGAAGAATTTAAGTATCCCCAATCTCCCTATTGGGATTTTTATTATTACTTTGACACATAACTTTCTGAAAAAAATTTTGAGACATTCAAGCCCAAATTTCACCCAAGATCCTTGTTACCTGGCAAATTCAAGGTTTATGACGCTTCTCCTGTCACTGAGTTCCACTTTATATCCACCATGTCATTGACTTATATCTTAACCATGAAATTCCTCAAACTTCACAATATTAAAATGAATCCAGCCCAAAAAAAATTGTCTAGATATTTCGTACTTTTCGGTTATTAATGTTTAGAAGAAATCTGATACTAATATGGGTTTCATAACACTTCTAATAACTTCAAATGAAATTATTTAGTTTTCATGAAATTACATATAAGAATGAGTTCCTCTTAAAAACATTTTTTGAACAACCATGCATAATGAAAAACAGGGTGTATGTTTCAAATCAAAGTTTTTTTATCCCAAAGGGGTATGTCTTTCGCATTTTACGAAAAAGTGTGCCTGGAAATTACATGACCGAAAAAGTTAGAACGCCTAGACTAGAAACGTCTGGATTTTAACTCCTAACATAAGAATTCTTTCCTTAAAGTTTAGCGACAGTTGCCACTCATTCCTTCACGACAAAATATGGAGAACGTAAGTGGGTATATTTATGTGAAGTAGTGCATATATCAAACTAAAGGATTTTAGGGCTAGATAATAATGACTGAAGTTTATGCTTTTAAAGAAAGTTACCATCTTTTAAATTTTGTTTGATCGTATTACTCAATTAAATGTAACCCGTGGTGTTTTTTTCCACAAAGAGAAGAATTTCGTTTTCCTCGTTGAGTCAGTTTTTCCCCTATTATAAGCCAGACGATGGCTTAAAGGCAAAGGCACTGGCTTCCAATGCGAGATATCATGCATGTTATTAACCATTCATGAAATCGGCTTATAATTGTATACCTGGTTCAGTTATCAAAATATCGTTGTAACGCTGAAAAAATAAACTTACCAATTTTTAAAAATGACGTTTCCCAATACGATTATAATTTATTTTCAAAATCATTTAAATATAAATTAAAAATGTTACTTTTTTTACATTGGTAGAACAAACGAAAGAGTTGTACACCGACACCATATGCTTGACTTTCAAACCAGAGGTTCACTACCAGTAGCAACCATCATTCTTTCCCCAAACAATTATAGCTTTTCGGAAGAATTTAAGTATCCCCAATCTCCCTATTGGGATTTTTATTATTACTTTGACACATAACTTTCTGAAAAAAATTTTGAGACATTCAAGCCCAAATTTCACCCAAGATCCTTGTTACCTGGCAAATTCAAGGTTTATGACGCTTCTCCTGTCACTGAGTTCCACTTTATATCCACCATGTCATTGACTTATATCTTAACCATGAAATTCCTCAAACTTCACAATATTAAAATGAATCCAGCCCAAAAAAAATTGTCTAGATATTTCGTACTTTTCGGTTATTAATGTTTAGAAGAAATCTGATACTAATATGGGTTTCATAACACTTCTAATAACTTCAAATGAAATTATTTAGTTTTCATGAAATTACATATAAGAATGAGTTCCTCTTAAAAACATTTTTTGAACAACCATGCATAATGAAAAACAGGGTGTATGTTTCAAATCAAAGTTTTTTTATCCCAAAGGGGTATGTCTTTCGCATTTTACGAAAAAGTGTGCCTGGAAATTACATGACCGAAAAAGTTAGAACGCCTAGACTAGAAACGTCTGGATTTTAACTCCTAACATAAGAATTCTTTCCTTAAAGTTTAGCGACAGTTGCCACTCATTCCTTCACGACAAAATATGGAGAACGTAAGTGGGTATATTTATGTGAAGTAGTGCATATATCAAACTAAAGGATTTTAGGGCTAGATAATAATGACTGAAGTTTATGCTTTTAAAGAAAGTTACCATCTTTTAAATTTTGTTTGATCGTATTACTCAATTAAATGTAACCCGTGGTGTTTTTTTCCACAAAGAGAAGAATTTCGTTTTCCTCGTTGAGTCAGTTTTTCCCCTATTATAAGCCAGACGATGGCTTAAAGGCAAAGGCACTGGCTTCCAATGCGAGATATCATGCATGTTATTAACCATTCATGAAATCGGCTTATAATTGTATACCTGGTTCAGTTATCAAAATATCGTTGTAACGCTGAAAAAATAAACTTACCAATTTTTAAAAATGACGTTTCCCAATACGATTATAATTTATTTTCAAAATCATTTAAATATAAATTAAAAATGTTACTTTTTTTACATTGGTAGAACAAACGAAAGAGTTGTACACCGACACCATATGCTTGACTTTCAAACCAGAGGTTCACTACCAGTAGCAACCATCATTCTTTCCCCAAACAATTATAGCTTTTCGGAAGAATTTAAATATCCCCAATCTCACTATTGGGATTTTTATTATTACTTTGTCACATGACTTTCTGAAAAAAAATTTTGAGGCATTCAAGCCCAAATTTCACCCAAGATCCTTGTTACCTGACAAATTCAAGGTTTATGACGCTTCTCCTGTCACAGAGTTCCAATTTATAATCACCATGTCATTGACTTATATCTTAACCATGAAATTCCTCAAACTTCATATTTGCCTATAACGCATAGCTTATATGTTTTAGTCAATTTATAGACACACAATAGGCACAATGAAAAATTATTTAATACGCAGTCTAAATCCAATGAAAGTTATATCTGCAGTGAAAAAAATATTAATCGCAATATTATTAAACCTTCAGAAATACAACTTCTCAGCCATAATGTAACTTATTTTTGTTAGTGATATAGTATTTTACATTGACTAAGATATATACACTTTCTGATGTATTGGAGCATCCTAAGTTTCTTATGGTATAAGTACAGGTTTGAAGCTTTAAACATTTCTAATGTTGTATATTCTGGACCAGTAATTGCTTGTTATTAAACTCAATGATAGTGAATTTCATTCTAGTGAAATGCAGTAAGAAAAAAAATTAACCTTGAAAATATTTACAAAAGTATTTAACAATAGAAAAGTTTAATTTAAGAAGTTTTTTTAATTTTATGTCGGGCTTTCAAACGCGGGGCTTCTGGCAGCCCTGTGGTACTCCGCGCTGGTTTTCGGTGCTGAGGGTGATCGGATTGAATCCCTGCGTCGCGCCAGAAAAATGCCTCCGTTTGTGTCGTCCCTTCATAGGGGATAATCCTGTCCACCTACATGGTGCCCCCACAATAAAATAGACAGTAAACTGTGGCGTAGTATAGGCAAATGTTTGACAAATGCCTCCACTTAAAAAAAAAATAAAATAAAATAAAATAAAGCTTTCTCAGCGCCGAAATGACATTTCAAATATTTAGAAGCCACTACAGCTAAAAAATGGAGCAGGAGGAAGAGAAAAGCCTTAGATAACAATTCTAATTCACTACATCAATTATTGACTTTATTAAACTGAAATAAATTTTCAGTTTTATAGAATCGATCAATTCGAAATAAATTATTCATTTTCTTGTTGAATTTCTTTTAAAATGCGTAATTCTTTGTTTCACACTTTGTGATTCTTAGTTGTTTAGTTTATTTTTAAACCATTGGCGGAACATGGTCTGCCTCATTACTGCAATTTTGTTGGTATTTTGACGATGGTCGACCTTCTTCTCAGAGTTCGTTCGATTTTTCCCGTTACTCCTATAACTTCAAATGTGAACTCCATATTCGGATAGTTAAAATGCCCATGTTTTCTGATACTTTTTTAATTGCCCATGAACGCACTGCACTGTTGGGAATAACACCGGTGATTTTGCTAGCAGGTTATCTTCAGACTGGTTAGGCAAAATGCAAAGCAGTCACACTGTTCCACTTTGCTTTCAATAGAGAAGAAAAGTATTCGGTTAAATATGCAGATTTATTATCGTTTTTGCTGTTGTACATTAATTTGAAGAAATTTAAATATAATATAGTTGTGGTTAAGTGAGAATATTTTAATTTTTTGTTCCTTAGTTTTCCTTTACCAACTCGTCTGTTTATTCCGTCCTGTCTCTTGATTCCTGATTCTCTAGTCATAGAACACGACACTGAAATATATGCATTAAGTGGATAGTTAGACTTAACGTAGCTATCGAAGTACTTTAAAACTGTTATGTTGTACGACTCACAAGGTGTTTATTTAACGACCGTTTTGTTGATAGCAGTTCAGGAAGTTTCTTGGTAGCACTCTGGGACTTAGTGATTGCACAGAATGGCACTTACTGTTCATAAATCTGATATGCAGAAATCGACAGAAATATCTATCTCACAATTTTTTGCTCATAATTTTGTAAAATCATAACCACATTTATATTTCGAATAATATTATTGGTGATTTGAAATGAAACTGGATGTACTTGGTTTATACTGCCTTATCCAAAAGGTGTCAGCTGAGAATAAAGGAAATGTTCCTATCTTTGAGTCTCATTTCATAGTATTGCGGGAAAAAATGTTGCTTCATTTAGTTTGTGAAGATCACTATCAAAGGGAGGGAAAATTTTAAGGGAAGGTTTCAAATAAGATTGGTCTTACAACTTCTTACGTTTAGTACCAGAAACCAGAAACAATATATCAAAGCTAATAAGCGTATTTTAACTGGTTAAATTTGAAGCTGCTAATAATTGTGTTTATTTTCAAAGAAACAACTTACCAGGAAGCCATATGAGCAAGGGAGAATTTTAATAGTTTTTAGAGGAAATGAAATGATTTTCTTAGTCAGAGAAGTCTTGTTCAATGGAAGAGGAAGCTTAATCTTTTTATTTAAAAGTTTCTCCGTAAGTAAGGCATGGCTTTAGAATATTTGAAAGACAGGTTAGGAAAAACATCTGAAGACTTAATTCTTTTATTCGTGTGGTGAGTCACTTTAAGGAAAATCATGGTATGACTTAATCATGTCATTGCCAGCACACCTGACCAAAAAGTATAGGGTGATTCCCTTGGCAGAGGTTCAGAATATTTTGTAATAACTCTCGCTAGGATGAAGCAATATGAACCAAACAAATACGCTACATACCTTGAAGTATGTGTAATCGATTGCATTGCATGCGATACTGGAAAAAACCTCCATTCACTCATATATGAGCCACTGAAAATCCCTTTGCCACTCTCCAAACGCCACCCCATGATAAAAATTTTGGTGCGTGGGCGCGATGTGTCGGTTTAGCATCATAGACCCCATTTTCTTTGACACCACCATGAACACCGATGTGTACCTGGACATTTTTTAACAATTGAGTCGGTGAAAGGCAAAGTGGTGCAAGTCACATTTTCAACTTTTTTTTATTTGAGGGCAAAAATGTAATCTCCATGTTCAATTTATAGTGGAATGGCAAGTAATTATTATTTGCAATATTATAATAATTATTATGAATTATAATTTGCTCAATTTATAGTGGAATTTTTGTAGTTTTTGCAGTAAAATGCTTTTGACTTACACCACTTGACTTACTGACTTACACCACTTTGCTTTTCACCGCCTCAATTCATGAATCAACTGGATGATCGTGCGTTCAACGGAAGGTTACTGCTAGCAAGATGAGAACAACGTGTTAAACATCGGCAAGGAGCATGGCGAAAATTGAGTCCTTCTTCGGCAACAAGGTAATTTCAAAGAGACTTTAACCACCACGGTCGCCAGATCTGACACCACTAGACTTCTTTCTTTGGGAAAAGTATATCGGAACAAGCCTCGCACTTGGGAAGATTTGAAGGAAAACATCCAACGCGAAATTACTGCTACCTACCCCCCCCCCCGATATCCTAGCTAATACGTTAAGGAACATGGAGCGCCATGTCGAAATGTGTCTGGTAGGAAACGGAGATTTTTTTTCCAGAATCGCATGTAATGCAATCGATTACACTTACGTCAAGGTATGTAGCGTATTTGTTTGGTTCAGATTGCTTCATCCTATAGAGAGTTATTACAGAATAAGCGGGGCCTCTGCCAAGTGAATCACACTATAGATTTTTCCAATTTCGACTCTAAGTTTATTTTCGAGTGTAAAAAAAAATGTTTTGAAAGTTTTCGGCTTATTCATTGTCATAATAAAGGCTTCAGATAAAAATTAAAAATGATATCCTTCAGGAGCTTTCCAATTCCCCTACGGAGGTGATGGTGTAATGGTCATCACACATATACGAAAAAAGGGAGGTACGGACTCGCTTTTGGGTCGGCTTAATTGTTCCAAGGTGAAAGAAAATTTGTGATCAATAATCTGGGGTAGATTCTTTATCATAGTGATAGAGTCAATTCAGAGAACAGCAAATGATACATTCTTCAAGGTTTATAAAAATCCATTTTCACTGAATAATTAATTATTCAGATAAGAAGATTGATTTGTATTCTTTAGTGACTCCATATTTATAAGTGATAGGAAAGAAATAACGTGTTTGTAACTCATATAGATGATTTATAAAGTATTGCTCTCAGAGATGGGTTTGGTTAGTTAGTTATGGGCTTTAAAGCGTTACGGTAACCTTTAGCTACAAGATAAGCAAAGCATTACGAAAAATGAACTTGATCGAATTAACATTTGTGTCAAGACTAAAATCCCAACTACAATAACTAAGACTAAGATCTATACACATATCCATGTTTATCCCTCTCAATTGTATACACTGAAGTGCCACTGAATTAGGGATAGAAAAGCCTATGCAAATTGTGTAGCGCTGCGCATCATGTATGCGCAAGTGAGGGCGCTGTGGTAACTGCATATATAGCGCGTACTGTGGTTGTTCTGAATTAGTTGTTGGAATTGCCAGTATGGGTAAACTGCCTGATTTAGACGCCTTCGTTCGCGGACAAATCGTAGGTGCGCGATGCATGGGCCATTCAATTTCCGAAATCGTCAGACAGCTAGGATTTTCAAGGTCGACAGTGTCATGAGTATACCAAGAATACATGGATGGCGGAAAAGAAAACTAGCGATCGGGCAAACTGCAAAGGACAATTAGCCTTGACAGTGCGTGGTGAGAGACGGCTCAGGCGTATTGTACGTAGCCAGCGAAGCCAAAAATTAGCTCAAATTACCATCCAGTTTAATGACGGTGCCAGTCGTACAGTCAGTAAACGGACTGTGCAACGCTCGCTTCACCGTATGGGTTTCGGGAGCCGTCGACCTACGAGAGTACCATTGATCTATACTCGCCATCGGGCTGGACGTCTTGCCTGGGCAAGAGAGCACAGAGACTGGAGTGTAGAGGACTGGAAACGAGTAGCATGGAGTGATGAGTCTCGATTCCGACTACTTAACGCCGACGGGAGTCTGAGAATATGGCGTCAGGCTCACGAAGCCATGGATCCTGCATGCCTGGCTGGAACTGTACAAGGTCATGGTGGCTCAATCATGGTCTGGGGTGTTTTTTCGTGGCACAGTTTGGGATCTTTGGTGCGTGTACCAACCTCCCTCAATGCAATTCGGTACGTAGAGTTGCTGGGTGATCACCTCCATCCGTTTATGCTGTTCTGTTATCCGCACGGTAATGGAGTTTTCCAGCAAGGCAACTGTACCTCTCACAAGTCCCGGTTGGCTACTGGCTGGTTGGATGAGCATTCCTCTGACTTCTGTGTCATGAATTGACCACCTAGAAACCCAGACTTAAATCCTATTGAGCATCTTTGGGATGTTTTTGAACAAGGCGTGAAAGGCCATCACACAGCAACAAAGAACCTTACTGAATTATGGACAGCTTTAGCCAATATTTGGCAAGCCATTCCCGTGGAACGTTTCCAGAAACTTGTTGAATCTATTCCTCGTCGTGTGGCAGCCGTTATCAAGGCCAGAAGAGGCCCAACTCGTTACTAGGTAGGTATCCCTAATTCAGTGGCACTTCAGTGTGTGTGTATATATATATATATATATATATATATATATATATGTGTGTGTATATATATATATATATATATATATATATATATATATATATATATATATATATATGTATATATATATATATATATATATATATATATATATATATATATATATATATATATATATATATATATATATATATATACAGTAACCACCGCTTATAGTGATCAGTGCTTATAAGAATCAACCGTTTATAAGAATCAATATCGCAAAAACAAACACAAATGTATTATTTCCATGTTAAAATTTTCGCTTTAAAGAATCAATCCACCGGTTTTAAGAATCAGTTTACACTCTTCGCTTTCCTTTCATTTTTCCAAAAAAGTCACTTAAACCCTCAAAAGGTACGAAGTTCTTTCTGTATTCTTTTTAAAAGTAAGAGTGATAATATGGGATGGAATACAGTCGTAAAATGCATCCCTCTCCTTGTTAGACATAACATAATAGTTTTCCTTTATATGCTTTAGTTAAACCCTGTCCTATTCGTTTGACCCAGGAGCATCCTAACCGTGCGGATCCGATTTCACTTTTCTCCACTGACAAACAAAGACATGAACTCTTTTTTTCCCCCCTCCCACATCCTAGTTGCGGCTTCCTGAACCCTGAAACACATAAATCTTCTGAGAAGTGTCCACTATTACTTAGAAAAACGTGGCATTATTAGATTCAGCACGTTATCAAACCGTGAAACGTAAGCTACAAGGTGAATCTTGGTCTGAGACTATTGGTATTGAAAGAGGTATAAACAGCCTCCTGAAAACTTCATTACGTCAAACTACAATAGAAAACTTTTTCTTGCACCCTTCCTGTAGTTGAAATGTTAAACTGTTTAGCAGGTATGTTGTAATAAATATTGGATTTTTTTTCTTCTATTACTATAATCATCTGTATATACTTATAGGTCTAGAAATTAAGTTGTATTTTTAAAATTATAAAAATAATTTTAATAAAAGATAATTAACGTAAATTAAAGAGTATTTTATAGTAAATTATCTAATATATGTATATATAGGTGTGTGTTTTCCTGTCCAAAAACCTAAATTTCGGTTATAAGAATCAACCGCTTATAAGAATCAAAAGCAGTAATAACAAACGTGATTCTTATAAGCGGAAATGACTGTATATAAATATATATATATATATAAATTATATGTGTGTGTGTGTGTGTAAGTAATTGAGAGGGAGGAGGATGTCTCCTCTAAAGCCTTGAGGTAAATCCTTCTTATATGGGACGAGTATTGGTTCATTAACGATGAAGAAACAAATGCCAAATTCCAGGGACACACAAAGTACTTCAAAATGACCCGGTCAGACGAAAAACGGGAACATTGGTATCGTCAGTGTGTTCATTAATTACAGATATTATAAATAAGGAATCTAAAATATTCAGATCGATAATTGGTGATAGTCATCTACATAACCACCAAAAAGGGTTAACTAACAAGGGCAAGATTGATTACTGAACAGCCTATTTTGAAAGAGCATGTGGTTATTACTTTGATATAAACTCTGGGTACATTGAAAATATGACAGAGGATAACAAGAAATTGCGTATGCCTATTGTATAAGCTGGTGATGAATTGTAATTACAAAATGGGATTTGCTCAATTCGCCGTGATAGTTTAGTTGATTGAATACCGGCCTTGGGGTTTTCAATATGGGTTGCGGCGAACGGAAGCTATAAAGACACCCGACAGTTAGAAGAAATGATAAAGGATCAATTGGAAGCGTATGCGGAAAATGCAGCACCTTCGAGAAAATAAATAAAAACATAGAAATAAATGTAAGGCCAACATCCCGTATCGTTGACATCTGAAAGAAGAGGAGAAATCTGAAGAAAAACAGTATTTACAAAATGATACCGGCCCATGAAGTAACCGGACAATTTTTTATAAATAAGAAAAATTTTACTCACCTTCAAGTAAATTTATCTGCTTCAAAATAATCACTAAAGGAGTCTATACAATTTTTCCAACGTTTCTCCAAGTCATCAAAATACTGTTTATAGGCGTTGGAACTAACCGTTCGCAAAATACGCGTAATATTTGATTTAATATCCGAGACGTTTTCAAATCTCTGTCCTATCATGGATTTTTCGTTTTTTGATTACAAAGGACCTATTCACCACGAATTTGTTCCTGAAAATCAAACAATTAGTCAGTATTTTTACAAGGAGTTGCGTTTTCGGTTAAGACACAGGATAAGGCGAGTTAGGAAGAACTTCTTGATTCTGGGCAATGGTTTCTTTTACCCGATAATGCTGGGCCCCATACAGCAATTTCTGTAAAACAATATCTTGCTAAGCTTTCAATAAAAGTGATAAATCACTCACCATATTTTCTCGACTTATCGCCAGCTGATTTTTTCCTTTTTCCGAAGCTTAAGATGGCCACGAAAGGACAGAGATTTGGAAACATCTCGGATATTAAATCAAATGTTACGCGTATTTTACGAACGGTTAGTTCCAACGCCTATAAACAGTGTTTCAATGACTTGAAGAAACGTTGAAAAAATAGTATAGACTCTTTTGGCGATTATTTTGAAGGAAATAAATTAATTTGAAGGTTAGTAATATTTTTCTTATTTATAAAAAAATTGTCCGGTTACTTTATGGTCGCACCTTGTAGTTCCTCACAAAATAAAATTATTCAGCAGGAGAAAGTACAGGCCTTGATTTTAGATGCTCGGGTTTAAATGCCGGTTTTGCATACGAAATTTATGTTTATTTTAATTACTACTAATACTGGGTGGAAACACCTAGTCACTGCGATTTTGGCAGCTCTCTCCACAGATACGCCTTCAAATTCCATAGTATACGCTTTCGTATAACCATCATTACCTTTCATAAGTATTTTTGTTCCAGCACATTTTTGTACCTACACCAAGCACAGATATGCCGTGCACCGGGAAATGAATCTGATGTCTTACCAACAGAACATCTCTGAACGAACGAGGTCATATGACTTGTATATTCACCCATCACAGGCTCTCTCTCTCTCTCTATATATATATATATATATATATATATATATATATATATATATGTATATATATTAAAATATCTTTAATTATCTATATATATTTCCTTTATTCCTTCCACATGAAATGATGAATAATACTTTTGATCAAAATATCATGCCCTTTTCCTATCCATAGTAACAATACCACTGCAGAATTTGAGTCATAAGTTAATTCTTCCTTTTCTGTACACATAAAAATGAACTATTGTTCACCTAAAGTTTTCTTTTTTTCTTATTACGGTCTTATAACTGTCTTTTAACTGTTTCGAATAGTCAATTTCCCAATACGCAATCCCATCAATTTCCCATAAACCCAATCACTCTATATAAAAATTCTTGAGTATTTCAAAATAGGTGATTATAAAGATCAATTCATGTCGTTCATATGAGAAAAGTTTTAGTGTGGTAAAATATGGTTGCACCTTTCGGATAACAGGAGATCTCGGGTTAGTTACACGTAATGTAAAATGGCTGCAGAAAAAATTATCATGTAATCTGACATAAAAATGTCATAAACTTGACAGAACTGCGTTCGACTTCCTATAAATCTTATATTATTTCTCTATTCCGGGACGTAATATGGGCGTAATATGGGCGTTGGCAAGAGAAATAAAATTCTAATTGTTTCTCTATTAGAAATAAACGTTTTAATTATGGTGTCTTGTAGTGTCTAAATAAACGCTTTTCCTTGTCATTCACCTCTCTATCTTTAAGTCGATGGCCATTATAATTCTAAAATAGACAGAAATGGGTGAAATTTTAGAGGCCCGTGTTTTTGAATATATACAGAACCCCATATTATTTTAGATGGATGAATCAAATAATTCGTCCATAGAAAGGGATTCTTAAAGTTACGAAATTTGATTTTATCCCTGATAATTTAGCTTCAAAAATTAAGCTTTTTTTCGGTTTAATATATTTTCATTATTTATGTGATCTAATTAATATATGCCCATATACTAGTCAATTTTGGGGACTATCCCTGTTAACTTATTTTCTATATCTATATGTTTCTATATGTTTCAAATATTAAAAAATTATATAGAATTTAAACACTGCTGAATAAGTAATCTTTTAATAGTATATCAACTGACAGCACTGAAAGTATAACATGGAAAGTTGAAATTTTGAATTTGTGTGTGGAGGGGGAGGGGGGATATTACTCGCAAAAAGGTAAATTTAGTGCCAATCTATTAAATCAATCTTCAATGCTCTCCAAAATTTATGAATATAAACTTGTATGAAAATAAAAGCTTGTATGAAAATAAAGAAAATAAATGGCTAACTTCCTTTGAAGATAAAATTTTAAAAACATTATTTCGAATTTGGCGATTTTCGGTAAAATCTTTCGTGATAATCATGAATTTCCTTTTTTACTAGCTTCAAACATAAAAAAGAACTTTACGAGGTAGTCCGTTTTCTTACGACAGGGCATGTTAAACATAAAATGGGAAGCCACCTTAATTAATTTAATTAATGAAAAGTAAATAACAATGATTTAATTTTATTACCCGAAGACAGATCCGTTTGATTTTGACCTTACAAACTGAGCACTTTTTAACTCTGTAAATAAATCAAACCTGCATTTCAATGTATAATAATAAAAAAAAATATTAAGAACATTTTCGAAAGAGTTTGGGAACAAAGACCGAGTAATAGGAAGCTTTTGGCCGCTATCCTATTGGAGCAATGGTTGCAGATTCGGTTTATCTCTCGAAGTCGCATCGGCAGCACCGTCCTTGACTTCAGACTGTACACATGCCAACATAAACAAAACAGATTACTTGCGATGTAAGGAACGGAGAAGAGACTTTTGATTTAAACTCTTTCAAATTTTCGTAGCATGCATTCGTCTGGGAATATGTTGAGACAATCTCGATTATTTTAAATCTTCCAGGTAATAGAAAGCACATATTTTGGGAAAACTAATTATAGACCAAGAATATTTTTATTAAAATATAATGTTATAACTTAACATGCATTTTAATTAGAATAATTTTCATTATATATTGAAGATTTAAGTGAAATAAAAAGAAGCTTTGCTTTGGAGTCAAAAATTTTAATATACATTTAGTAATGAAGTTCAAGATTACATCTTCAGTCTCCACGTCTTTAATTACTATTGTTTTTATAAAATATTATTGAAATTAATTAGGTTCATTCTGCGAAACAAACTAAATGTAGATATCATTCTAAAGTTGATGAATTGTTAACAATAAGAATTAATAGACTGCCCAATAACGGATTATTTTTTCATTGGTATTTCAAGAGGGTATTTATAAAAATGCTTCACAAATTTTCCTTAGAGATAAGACACAACAATGCAAAGTTTATTTTATAATTTATATTAGTTATTTTAATCTTAATAAGTTGAATGTATTTGCTTTTAGCAGTATTTGAACAGGTTCTCCAGCACAGAGAAATTATTATGCGTGTTTTTATACATACACAGTCAATACTCTCGAATGTAAAAAATGAAGCCAAGGTTCTATACTGTGAAAAAAAAAATTTTCGAAACAGATTTTCATAACACTAAAAAATCAGCAATAAAATAAATTATCTAAGCTCTTTTCTTTAATAATACGTAAAAAAGGATGTCTGAAGAAGAATTGAAAAGTATAATACCCAGCGAGAATTTCTTGACATCCCTTTATTACCGTCTTTATCTATATATTTTCTACAAATAATCGGATAATTTCCTTCAAATAATGATTCAATTAAAGCTATCTCTCTCGCAGCCAATCAAAAGCTATTCAGTGTAAATTCATCCTCTCATGGCCGCATCCTATCAGTGGCAATGCATATTCACCTCACATTAACTTCAATGGTTGTCAAAACCAAAATGCTGATGAATCCAACACAAAGAATCAAGAAATTCAGAGACAGGTATTTTATTATGCTGATGAAAGTTAATAGGTTTATCTCTCATTGAAGTTCGTTGAACTCAGTGCCCTATAAACATTGTCAGAGTCCTCAGTATTTTTCAGTACGACAATATTAAATAAAATTCACCATTGCAAAATAAACAGTGAAAACTTTTCCATAATATTTATATTAAAAATTAAGCTAACGATTTTATAGGGGGGATAGGCAAATTGCTTCATTTTTTTAAGCAGTAGGTTGTCTACTTAATTGTTTGGACTCTACTGAAAATACTTTTAAAATATTTACAAATTGCCGTATTCATCTTTTAAGTTGATATTAAACAGTATGTAGAAATATTCATTTGAAATTATGAATAAGAGATTCTGATGTGTTTACGGTTTTGGGTTTTTAAGATCTGTTGACTTATGATGCTTGAATATATATTCAAAAAAATTAAATCTGTAGAGAATAATTATCACTTTTATTTGAGCAAATTAATATAAAAAATAAAGAAATTTGAATTTGGAAACAGAAAAAACCGTAAGTTTAGAATTGATATTCAGAATATGATAACGAAAGTTCCTATGACGGATAATGAATAGCCAGTTTTATAACAACAAAAATAAATTCAATCCCAAGTTTCATCCCCCATTTCATTCCTCATTTTCACTACTTCTCCAAAACAGTCTTTTGACAAGTCAACTTTGTTTTGGTTTTATCTCTCACCAAATCCCCTTTCTCTAAATATGTTGGAGGAAAAAAGAAGATATTGGATATTATCCAATTTTCTAAAATTTTCTATAATATCTTATTCCTTTAATTTAAGGAAAGTTATCGTTGTGTTGTTAAGTACTTATCAGAACAACTTCCATCGACATTTTTATGCTTGAGGCTCAAAGATTGAATGGTTCTATGAAAGATGATAAAATTATATTCTGGGAGAAATAGCTATTCATTTTATGGCTTCTTTTCTTAGACATTGCTATTTTTTAGAAGAGATTATTTGAGTAGAAATGAAGGATAATCTGCTATCCGTTTTTTTAAATGTTTTTGACTGATAAGAAACACTTGGTATTGACGTTAATTCCATAATAATCTGAAATGTAATAACCAAGTTTTTCATAAAGTTACAAAGTGTATTTCTAGTCAGATGTTTGCACTTCTAACTGTACCATAAAGATGATATTTGCAAGCTATAGTTTACATATTGAATGTAGCCTGTCACAAAATAAGTCGTAATTCCCCCTTTGGAAGCTTTATAATGTGTTTAGCACATTGTAATTTCGGTGTGATAGATTTAGGCCACAAAGCTTTCGGTATCGTAAAATGGGAGGGAGAAATGTTAAAAGTAGGTAGAGTATCTCTGTGTGTGTGTGTCTGAAGAAAGCTATACACTTGAGGGATGTAGAAGAATTATACGGAGAGCTTTCAAAAGAGGTCTGACCTTTTCATTCGAAAAAAATCCTAAAAATCATAAACAGCTGACTTCGTTTGTTACAGCACAATATTGTACTTAATCCTGTTCGTAATAGGGATATTAAATAAATCTTTTAGCATTCAACATACTTTTTGGATTTACCACTTTCTCACTAGTTTAGTTCTCACTGATATAGTTTTAACAAAAGTTTATATTCATATTATGTTTAGTATTTCGTAGATTTCGATAATATATGGTATTAGCATTGCCCACGAACGTGGGCACAAGTTTAGTACTAGAAGTGTTCTTCTGTAAATAAAATTAATACAAAGAGAAGAATAGTTTTATTTTAATTAATCTGCAAATAATACAATTATGAGATCTGCATTCATATCTCTCCAGAAGGATAAAAGTGGTCAAAGCTCTAAATTGTCGAACATTTCTTAAAGTTTTTATATATTTATTTTTTTGTTTGTTTGTTTGTTTATGATGATCTGACACACAATTTCATTCAGAGACAATTTCATTCGACCTTTTTCCTTAATTTTTTTCTTTCACTCATTCTAATATAAAAAAGTCATTCACTGAAATATCTTAAACAATTACTCAAGCCTTTTGTTTCCCAATCTCAGACACAAAACTTGATAATAAATTTAGAAAATTCTCTCATTACCAATAAGCGTTGCAAATACTAAAATTTTGAAAACTACTGACTAAACACAGCCGAATAAAAAACAAACAAATGCTAGTGCTCCTGTAGGAGTTAATATAACTTATTTAGCTACAAAACAAAAATTGTTAAGTTATCAAAGCACTAGACTAAAGCTTAGTAGATTGTTACAATAATAATATATATTATATTTGAACTATTAATACTGTATTTTAACACATATTATTATTTACATACCATAATGGCATTGAGCTCTCTTAGGGTGCTAACGCCATTACGGTATGAAAATAAGTTTGAATGACTTGAGGGCTAAAATTTAATCTAAATTTGTAATTAATCTAAATTATTTTGGGACACTAGACAGGTAGCCAAGGAGTTAACACCATAAATCCTTGAATCACTGTGACCGAGTTCGATGACGTCAAACTTTTTGAGACGAACCACCAATCCACCTTAAGATGTTTTCCATCTAAGAATTTCCATTTTGTTTATTGAAACAGTAATCTGTAAGACTTAAAATTATAAAAGTTGATACTATCTATGAAATTATGCATATATACAGAGAAGTCCTAAATAAGTGTGTAATAATTATTTTTAATTTATATTGAGACCCATGCTGATTACAAATGGGAAAAATGTCTCAAATATTTCAAGCATTCAGGAATAGCACTTTTTATCTTTATCCAAATTTTGATTTCCGAATTTTACCATTTCTTGAAATTTAATGAACTAAGATTAGTAATTACGATATAAATTTTAGGTTACCATTTTTTAAGTTATCTCTCTCTTTTGGTATTGTTTTACCTCGCGCTAGAAAAAAAACATTAATAACAAACAGAAAAAAAATTGTTTATACTGCATAAAAATATCACCATTTTTCAAATTATTTTATAATCTATTTTGTGTAGAGAACATATTAAATAATGGCTTACTATTGCTTATCAAAATTATTTTAAATGCAGTACATCAGGACACAAATTTGTCTACATGATTCTACTGCATGATTCTCTGCGTTCTCAGCCTAAGGCTAACGAGACAGAATCGGCCTAAAGAAGCTAGGGGTGCAAAGAATATATCTAACCAGAGAAAGAAATGCATTAGCTTTTTTGATTACTTTAACTTAAGTAAATTTTTGTAGTCCTATGGGAAATAAATATCTAATATGTATCTTCAAAGAGCTGAATTAAGCATTTTAAGCTTGGCTTAAGTTTAACTCTCATATCAGTAGAGTCATTCCTTCTTATTTCTATTTAAAATACTTATTAAATTAAACATATAATAAATGGAATAAAAACATAGTTCTTAAGTTCTTACACGATATCTAAAAAGGTAATATTTAATAGAGTTAAATTTATTTGATATATTTAATTTTGAGCATGCAAATATTATTATACCGCAAAAAGAAAAAAAGAGTTTTTAAATTTATATCAACATAGATTAAAATTTAAGGTGCAGAGTATTACATTTCCAACAGTGTACATAAACTGAAATAACTGTTATTTCAGTGATTTATTTCCAAATTTAACTATGTCCTGAAAGCATGCTGTTATCACGTAAATACACAGAAGTAAGAAACACAAGTAGATTGGACCATAGAGCAAGCCTCTTAAACAAGGCACTTCATTATTTTTACACCAGCAGAAAAATTAATTGGCATTACTGTTATTATTACTTTAATTTTCACCCATGATGTCCCCTCCTCGTCTTTCATGAGGCACAAAGAAAATATTGGAAGTTTCATATTTTACCATAGACTACATTCCTGCTATCCTGCCACTTGCATGGTAACCAAAAGTACCTATAAATTTTTATAGTACTTTTGCTAAATAGAACATATTTCAGTATCGTAATCAATTTTATTGTCTTCATATAGAGAAAAGTACAAATATTGTACTGCATTTTCTATAAGGAACAAACTTTAAGAATAATATGGAATTAATGAGAAAGAAAATGCTATAAAAATTACTTCTCTCATTGAGGATAGAAATAAAAAACAATTCTATTTTCTTTTTTCTTTTCCGCCTTCTGATAATAGAAAATTTTTGGGTTGTCTGTAAGGCATTACAGATATTATTTGCCTCAGATATACAATATTTTTTAACTAAAATAAAGTTTCGCCTCATTACATTTATTGATACTTCCTCTTAATTAAAAAATTAGATAATCTGAAATCAAGAGAATCTGAACTCTAAAAAGTAACAAAATCCACTTTTCACTGTTTAACTTTTTAATTGGGGCTTTCATTTTTATTTTTATTTTTTGTTCATTTATTTGCTCTAATTTTGTTTTTCTCTTGCCATCATTCTTATATCTAAGATCCGTATAAACATGAGGAGGTGTTTACTTACCTCCTCCATTTTTATAGCACAGATATGGAAACCTCCAAACGTTGCCGAGACCGATAGCGTAGCCTACGCAGGACATGATGAAGTCGAGTTTTCCAACCCAATTTCCTCGCTCCGGCAAGTCATCATCTTCCTTGCCGGAGGCACCGGGGCTAGCCTCCGGGAAACTGTTCAGCTCGTGGCTCGTCCTCTTGTCGGCCATGCTCAAAGAAAAGATGCGTACGGTCCCCGGATCAACAGTTAGCACGCGCACCCCACACACACAACCAACCGACTAAGCCGCGCACTCCACAGCGATGCCAACTGTTGCTTCCGCCATCCATATCCTCCCCCGCCCTCCCATTCTCCTCATGATGCTCCTGGCTAAACCAACACTTTGGGACCGAACTTATCTTTGCACTCTCTCATTTCCGCGCTAATGACTCGGTATTTTTGTCCCCTTCAACTGATGAATGGCACTGAAAGGCGTTTTCCTGCCGGAGCCAATTCACCTGTGTGATAGTCGAAGAGAACATCTTCATTCTCATCTCAGCCGCTTTCCAGGCATTTCACCCCATACAATACTGCAAGAACAGCGCAAAAATACTCTTCTTTCCATTAAAATAATAATATTCAAACTTGTCTCGCTTGATATAAATTAGTTCTATACTCTTCTAAACTCTAATGCTGTTTTAATCTATATACTATATAAAACAGTTCCGTAAATGACTGACTGACTGATATGCAACGCACAGACCAAACCGCTGGACCTAAAGGGGTGAAATTTTGCATGGCAATTCTTCTTATAGTGTAAGGGTGCACTAAGAAAGATTTTCGAAAAATTCTTCTTAGATTTTTTAAAATTAAATTTTTAATCTGTTTTAGTAACTTTTTTTAAGTTTGCATTTAAAATAATAATTTGAGGGTTATGAAATTTATATCACGAGAAAGACCATAAAAATTCCTTTAAAATGAAATCTTTTTTTTAATCTTTACCTCCATTTTCTGATATTTGGTGAATTTTTAAAGATTAAATTTTAGAATTTAATTTATTAAATTCTGATCACGTGATTTCTTTTTCTGGTAGTTTAAATAAATTTATCGTCACGTCCATAACAATGAAATACAGTAAAAATATATTTTTTTCCTTGCTAATGCGGCAGACGATTGGACATTATCCAAAAAAATATTAAAATGCAGTAAAAGATATGTTCCTCAAACTTTACTATATTAACAGTACTATATTCTTTAGTATGTTCTATTAGATTTAATTTGAATATTTTCTTCTACATTATTTTGTCTATAAAAATATCCCTTACGATTTTTTTATAAATATATTTTTTTATTTTTTTTTACATCAATTGTATACATTGATCGTCGTATTTATTATACATATATATATATATATATATATATATATATATATACTAGCATTATTGCCCGGCGTTGCCCGGGTAGATATATAGATGTTAAATTTTTCATGCATATTGAAGCCTTCGATTGCCTTCTTCTGTTTCGACTACTCTTTGTGCTTGTTTTCTTTTTGCATCAGAAGACTTTCCAAACGAAGCACGTTTCTTTGGTGGCATTATTAGTTTTTATCCTCTATTTTAATTAAAGATAAACATCCAGATGCATTTATTCCTTTATACTTTTTAAGAGCGTCATCCGTTTAAGAATCCGTTAAAAAAATCGTCTGCATCACTTTCCGCATGAAAACGAATCATCTGCAGATTTCACAAAGCAGAGCCAGGAAAGTTGTGCTTATCTGGGGAGCCAGGACACAGACTCAAACACAAACACACACACACACACACACATATATATATATATATATATATATATATATATAGAGAGAGAGAGAGAGATATTGATTGAAGTGGCAAAAAGTGCTAATATCAGGCTTTTAAATGTACGCTCATGAGCCGAAACCGGACGATTCGAATGACCGGGGTATGTGACATCACGGATTGTGCGCCGAGGCTTTGTGTTTGAGTCGGTGTTGGCCAGGGCCAAAGGTCATTCCCAATCATCTTCCTCCCGCGCCCCCCCCCCCCGTTATCCCTAAACCAACCACTCTGAACGCAGCCCCTCTGAACGCAGCTGGTTAGGGAAAAGGGCTAGCCACAGGGGGTAAGCACACCTCTTAGAGGCACAAAAAAACCTTAAAAAATTAATTAAAAAAAAACTAATTGCGCCCCAAATTTCGTTTTTCCTGATTTAAGTTTCTCTGGTTCTAAATATTAACTGTGCCGAATTTGGTCCCGGTGAGTGAAACAGTCTATGATTCTATAGCGGACAAACAAACAGACAAGCTCTTTTATATATATATAAGATATATATATTTATTTATTTATTTATTTATTTGGCATTAATTGCATACATTGACCGTTGTATTTAATTTGAATGTACTCAGTAGCGAAGTGCGGGTTTTCAGCTAGTCTCAAATATATGCTCGTAACTGCTGACAACAGATAATTTGACTGTCGAAAATATGTCATGATAGGTAAAATTTTGACATGCCTTATCCTCATGACACATAGTACTTTTGTGCAGCAATAAATTCCTATGCTATCGCCCATCTTCATAAATAATGTTATTAGTCTTAAATGCTCGACGGTAATTTTAATAATATATAACTTGAGTCCTGTTAAGTGAAATTTCAAAACTGTCAAAGAGAATTTTTTTCTTGACAATTAATTTGTCATCATCTGCAGATGATGCTAGTTCTTGATGCAATAAATTTTTTCTCTCCTACAAAAAACTATACCTAAGTTTTAGCTCAAATATCAATTCTAAATGTATTTAATAGTTATTAGCAATTATAGATAACTAGAAGGTAACCCGTCATTTTGACGTTATAATACTAATAATGACGTCATAATGGAAAAAGTATATGAAAGTTAAAAAATATCCCGAATTATCTAACAATATTGCATTTAATCCACACCTTGTAACAGCAAACCCTCTCATTATTTTTTATTTATTTAGTTTTTCATGCGATTGGAGTAGTAGACTGCCATCCAACCCATCATTTTGACGTCATAATACTAATAATGACGTCATAATGGAAAAGTATATGAAAGTTAAAAAATATCCCGAATTATCTAACAATATTGCATTTAATCCACATCTTGTAAAAGCAAACCCTTTCATTATTTTTTATTTATTTAGTTTTTCATGCGATTGGAGTAGTAGACTGCCATCCAGATTTTTACAGTTCACTACGTGATATGAATACTTGAGCTACTTGATTCATTCACATTCAAGTTTGTTTACTTTCAGAATTCATCGCAAAAGTCAACAGATTTTTAAAAACTGTTAAATATACAGCTAAAATCATCCAATTTTTTTTAGTTCTGAATGTTTTATAGAAAAATAGGCTGAACAAACGTGATTTGATGGAGAAGATATTAGTTTTTAGGTAAGAAAAAATTCTGATCCACATCTGAAATTCAAATTAAGCCTAACCGGTAGTTTGTTTACTGAGGGCTTCAATTGAAAGATGAGTACAGCCCGGAAGTGTTATACAGAGACAACGGCTATTATATATATAATTTGTAGGGAACTTTGATAAATGTTGTTAATTTTGTTAAGAACAATTAAAAAATATAAAAAATAATTTTCTTTTCATTTAATTAGGGTGTATTCATTAATACCCCTTTATTCTGATGCGCTGTATTATTTCCACACGGTAACATAAATATTGATTCCCAATTATCTCACATCTAACTAAGTTCTATTAATTAGTAACTACAGATAACTGTAAACTCAGGAACTATAAAAATTTAAATCAGGGAAATTTACGGATTGTTATATTAAATTATTTGATTTTTTAAGTCTCCAAAATTTATCATGTCTTAAAGCATTATATTTTAATAATAGTTAATTAATTATTTTTTTTACTCCTAAAAGGTAACTAAAATAGGCACTTGATTTTAAAGACAATTAGTTAAAACAATATTTTATGAGCAAGAATGCATCATAGATTTTTTTTCAATTTAGTTCCAGATTTGATAATTTCAAGAATTTTTTTTAAATTTTCATACTAAACAAAAAAGAAATTCTTTTGATTGATAGCAGGCTAAGTGGTCGGACAAAAAATTTAAAAATAATATTATTGACAGATGCAGCATTTTAAGGGGATACCTATAACCTTTAAAAAAATGCTACCAACAAAAAATGTATTTTTTGACATGGAAGTCCTACAAAGATGTCAGAAATATCTTTATAAGAGAGGATATACACTCTTGGAGAGCAACTTTAAAGAAAATTATACACTATAGACTTTACGAGCTAACAGAAAGACTCTGGATAAAAAGGATTATAAGTAAATAAAATAGCATTCATGAAAGGTGGCTGGAGGTAATAACGGTAAGAATAAGAGGTAATCGGTAAGAATAGAGGTAATCGGTAAAAATAAACATTCTGTTTCTGGTCATTTCTTTTTCATAAACTTTTTATTTCCTTTCAACATGTAAAATTTTCTAGTTCTTTTGAGTTCCACTAACATGTAATTTTTAACCTTCAGTTTTTTTTTCCGGAGTTGGCACATGGGCGTAAAATAGGACTACTATAAAGTATATATATTCGTAGCGTCTTTTTATGGCATACCCTCTCGAATCTGAAACAGAATAAATGCGTGTGTTAGTGAGAATAAGCAATTATGTAGTTTTTGTTCAACATTTATAATGATAGAAGATTACCGAAAATCAAAAGTACACACAAAAATCACGTAGCATAATATGTAGTGTAACCGTGTGTAATTTATGGGATATGATTACGATTCTCGGTAATTCTAAGCTTTTTGTGTAATAATCAATAAATAGTTAGTTGCTGGCAATTCAGATTATAATAAAAAAGAAGGGTTCTTGATCTTTATTTTTTCTTACATACCTGAACATTTCCTCTTTTCCTTAATTTTGAAATGTATGATCTTTTTAATCTGTAGTAAAATCTCAGTAGTCTACAGAAGTGTTTTTAAAATTTTATGACCTTGAGCAGGTATACAACCTGCGGGCCGTTTGCGCCCCACAAAATCTTAAGCTTTGTAAAATATATCTTCCCCCTGAGAAAAAAATCCCTCGCTTCACAATCACGTCTTATTAACGTCATTAATTTTTGGCACTACGTATCCTTGAGAACAACTATTTTCAAAGATGAAGCACAAGGAGACTAAAATTAGATCAAAAATTCTGACGAGCACTTTAAGAACTCACTAAGAATTGCAACCACTTCCATCCAACCAGATACTGATGCATGTGTTTCACAAAAAAAGCTCAAATATCTCACTAGTTTTATGTTTATCTTGCCCTTTTATTCTAATGTTGTAATAAAAAATAATGGAAGTTTTGTTACTTACATACATCAGCTATATTATACAGTTTAGTTTTTGTCCCAAACAAATTTTTATCACTGATTGCGACCCAGGCAAGCCAAAAAGTTGGACGCCCGTGACCTTGAAGAACCCTTCTCAGATAAGACGTAGTCCAGTAACCCATGCTTTCAGCTATCAGTTTTTTTGTAAGCAATCAATAAATAGCAAGTAATAATCTTTTATCTTGGAAATCATTTTCTTTATCAATAAACTATCTCGCATGTTTACAAGCTAAATCATATATATATACATTGGGTCATCCCATAAACGATGCGGTATTATGACGTATTAGACAATACTAAATTACCTCATCATGAGATGACCTTATATATATATATACTAGCATTATTGCCCGGCTTTGCCCGGGTAGATATATAGATATAAAATTTTTCATGCATTCCATCAAAAAAAATATTGGGCTGCACCCCCGCTCTTCGTGTTCATCTGGCCAGACAGAATGCGCTTAGCGCGTTTCTACTGAAATAATATACAAACAATAAGAAAGAAACTTTGAGCCTGCGGACCTTCGTCTGATTTTATTGAGAATTAATAACACCGTGTTGCGTGATTCGCACGTTTGGATTGAATAAGTTTTCTGTTTAATTATATTTGTTAGATACTGTTTAATTAGATTTAATTAGATTTGTTTGATCCACTGTTTAATTATAAATAAGTTTTATAATTTACATTTGCCTTTATTACTTATTTTTTCCTTAAAAACGCAGTTTTTTCCACATCACCCAAGAGGTAAAGTGCAAGAGGCATTATCCCCTTTATTTAATCAAAGTAAGGCGGGATTCCCGATGAAGCCTATTTTCCTTATGCTTATATGATTTTTAAGAAATGTTTTGAATCAGATGTATTACCTGTGAGTAATGTTTTCAAAGGCTCGGGTGGTTCTGGAATTGCAGGCAATTGCACTTTCCTATTACTGCAACACATTCCTGGTGATTCTCTAGACCACTTTTTAGCACCACAGCTGTCACATATTTTCGACATTCATCCAATACTTACTTCATTAGCAGATGCATAATTACATTCTGAATTATAGTGAAATGCACATAAACTCCACTGGTCAGCATTCATGGCACAATATCTACTTTGAGCACGTCTTGTTCTATCAGCGTGAAGTCGTAGATTATGTTTTTTTTTGTTTTGTTTTGGTAGATAAGGCAGTCCTTGTGCACCACAAAATACAGCACAAAGCTTACAGAAGTAAGTAGAAACAACAAAAAAAAAAAAAACAAAGAAACACAACAGAAAAAACAAAGTAATTACAAACAAGACTAATTAAAAACAGAAGCAGCAAAGGCAATAAATTTACAGAGAGAGAAAAAAGCCAGTTTGTGGCTGACCAAAACATGAAGCGGAGGAGGAAACCTAATGTTACAGGAATCCAATTCCACAATAAAATACCTTCTCCCTTCAATAAGCTTGGAGAAGTCAAAAAGCAAGTGTTCGACATTTTGAACCCCGCCCACGCTGCAGGAGCACAGATCAGTGTTTGATAATCCAAATTTCTTGAGATAGCAATTGAAATTGCCGTGGCCAGTGAGAAATTTTGTCAAGTGAAAATCACTGAAAAAATGCTTGTTGTTTAGTCTTTGCGAAATTGTTGGGGAAAATAGTTTAGTTAAAGACGCAGTTGATGAATTCTGGTACAGCTCATTCCGTAAGAGAATGGTCTGTTTGTGATTCTCACTGCGAACGTGAGATTTATGGATGCTCACAGGATCAATCGTGTTTAAGTTGTAGCTTGCTTTTACCAGCCAGTCGGTTCTTTCATTCCCTAAAATGCCAGAATGACCTCGGACATGTGAAAAACAAACACTAATTCCTCTAGCTTTAAGCTCGTAAAGAGTGATTTGAAAATTCATTACAATTTTGTTGCAGGAGGAAATATTACTAAGCAAAAATAAGGATGAAAGAGAATCAGTACAAATAAGAAACTTGGATGACACAGTACAGTGGTTTGAGATCCATTTGAGCGATTTACTGAGGCACAGCAAGTCTGCTTGGAACACACTACACTCATTTGGAATTCTGAACATATAATATTCCATTTCGGCGTCGTCTTGAAACACTACAAAGGCAAGTCCAACACGAAGGTTGAGTTTACTGCCATCAGTGAAACACACTACAGGAAAATTACTAAGAACATTGTCATCATATACCCCCCCCCCCCTCAAAATAGACCCGATTTTGACGATTGGCTAAAAAAAAATATGAAAGTTTTGAAATTTGTTGGATATGTTTGTTAAGGCAGGCTAATGAACATACTAAAAGTCCCCACCGATCAGACTTGAGCTTTCGCCGCCATCTTGGAAAATGTGTACACTTTTTTGTTTTTTTGGAAATATCTTTAAAAATATTGATTTTATAAAAAATAATTAAATACAAAAATTAAAGAGCATTAAACTATGAACAAAAATCATTCATAACATTATTTTATATGTCTAACAGGAACAAAGATAATTGACTTTGAAAAGAGCGCACTATCACACCTGGGACGCGCAAGCGCGGTTCCCCATCCCGGTGGGGGGAAATACCCGCGCATGTGCATACCATAATTAGCCAAATTAGTTTTACACTAAATGGGAAGGTTTTTTGTATTTTTTCAAATAATTAGGGAAATATTAACTTTACGTAAAAAAAGTTTATTTCAAAAATTAAAAAAACATTAAATTATGTACAAAAACGATTTTATACATTTTTGTCGTAAACCTAACAGGAACGAAGATATTGACTATAAAATGCGCGTTGATAATGGAGGTAGCTTCCACAAAAAACAATGCACAAAAAACATATAATATATTTTTTTATAAGTCTAACACGAACAAAGATAATTGACTTTGGAAAGAACGCACTATCACACCAGGGACACGCATGCGTGGTTGCCCATCGCGATGGCTGGAAGACACGCGCATGTGCATACCGTAAGGCGCCAAATCGGTCTTACCCTAGTATTTTCCTAGCCAGTTAATAGTTAGTCACCGTTCCGTGTGCGTCTGTGAACAATGGCTGATTCGGAACTATGTTTTATATGTAAAAAAGTAATGTCAAATGATGATTTCGTGAATGTAGGAGAAAAGGGGATCGACGTTTTAAAGAGAGCTAGTGTCCAAAGAAAAGACAATAAGCATGAACAGTTGGAACATTTAAAATCTGTTTCGGTTCATTCGTTGTGTCGGAGAAATTACACCAGACCAGGAAGTATAAAAGTTGATTTAAAAAGAAATGCAGAAATCGTGTCAACATCCCAAAGTGAAGAGCGCGCGGTAAGTTAACGATCTTTTTCACCTCAGTTCGATTTTCAAAAAAAATGTTTCTTTTGTACGGCAGTGATAGACGAAGAATTCAAAGCAAGACAAAAGAAAAAACCAACTGACAGGCGAAGAACTATATACGAAGTTAGGAGTCTCGAAATGAAAAACAAAGTTCTTGAAGCTGCAGAGAATAGACATGACCAGTGGGGAGAGGAAGTTCAGTGTAGTATAATAAACGTTGCTGATTTAGTTGCAGCTGATGCGATTTATCACCAAGATAGCTTCATTTTTTTCTACACACTGCACCAATCAGAAAGAGAGAGCGGCCTGAGTCGGATTACGTCTCAGCAGCTGCAGACGAAATATCCTTCTTCCTTGATAATAATGACGACTGTCAATTCTCACTACCCGAACTCTAATCTCAAATTACAGGACTAGTTCCAGACGACATCACTTTGAGAAATAAGTTGAAACAAAAATACGGGGATGGCATTATTTTTGCTTTAAACTCCAAAAAAGTTACTGTCTTATGTTTACGTAATACTGGAATGAAAATCTTATCAGACTCTTGGTACGACAAAAGGATACGAAATGATCGTGAGGAGCGTCTACGAATAGTGCAAACTGCTGCAGCCATAATAAAAGAAGATATCCAGACACCAGTTTATGACACTCATTGCTATCCTCCAAGTGATAACTTTTTCAGAGATGTGAACAAGGGCATTCCAGAAAGCCTAAAATTTTTTAGAGCACTTGATTATTAAAAAAAAGAATGCTAAGGCGGAAAAAAAAGTCACTTCAATAGCTCACGTCATTATATCAGCGCTAAGGTCACGATCATTTATGTTTCCTCTGCTGAATGGTCTTGCTTTATTTTTGTACAAAAAGTTCTGTTTCAAGAATTTAATAACAATGCTCTCGAATTTGGAATTTTGTTCTTCTTACTATGAAGCCCAAACACTTGAGATGTCAGCCATAAATCATCCGCAACCCCAAATGCGCGAGGGATTATTCTGCCAATTCGTATTTTACAATGCAAATTTCAATGTGTCGACAATCGATGGCCTGAATACGTTTCATAGCATGGGGGGGAGGGGGGGCATTACTTGTTTTACTCCAGCGTCAGCAGTGGAACCCGGGACGAAGATAAAAAAATTAACCGAACTTACATCCGCATCGACCGTAGGCAAAATGGGAATCATTCCTCTGGAAACGTTTGAAATTTTCGAGGGCCTGGGTTAAAAACAATTACTATCGAAGATTTGAATGTCTCAAATCCTTTAGCGGAAGATTTACCATTGCCTAAGCCATCGGATATCTCCTGGATGTGTGCTAAGTGGTTAGGTCTTCCACAGATACCTGAATGGAAAGGATTTTTCCATTGTATAACCAGAAACCAGCCTTGTAGACAGAAGGCCAAAGAAATAACCCTTCTTTATGTAAATTCACAACCAAGCAAGTATGACACCATTTTCACTGTGCTGAAATATGCTGCCCAGCAGTGTGTTAAAATGCTCCAAAAGTCTTGCATACTCACGTTTGACCAACCACTGTATATTAAAGCTCGAGAGATAGTCGCAGCAACATCCAATCCATTATTATCAAGTTGTATTGTGAGGCTTGGATTCCATCTTTTAATGTCATTCCTAGGCTGCATTGGGTACATAATGGCTGGAAGTGGGTTAAAAGAAATACTCACTTTGATTTATGCACCTACGTCAGTAGAAAAAATGTTGCCTGGCCATGCATACGCTAGGACCGTCCGAGCTCATTTATTGACCCAAACAGCCTTAGTAAAAGTAATTTTTTGACGGCATGGACATATCGGATTTGGAATGTAAAAATCTCCGTGAGTTGTTTCGAGATTTTGCTACTGAACCACCATCGCAAGAGACCTTAAACGCACACACTCAAATACGAGCCATCGAAATTAAAATGAGGAAGACCTTGGAGCACCTGAAAAAGAAAGGCTAAACTGCCTGTGGGACTGGAAGCGTCAAGAGAAAATTCTTGTGCCCATCACAACTATGGATACAGTAGCTCCCGATTCAGTTTTAAACATGATGTTTTGCAACTGTAAGACTGACTGTGAAGTAAGATGCGGATGTCGGAAAGCAGGCATCAACTGCACAACGGCCTGCAATAATTGCAATGGGGTATGTCAGAATGGCATCAGCCCTGTTGATGATGACGATCGAATGAAAGAAGTTGATGAATGGGCCGATGCTATCGGATCCATAGACAATCTATACATGCCTGACGAAGGGGAGAATCCCGTACCGAAAAAAGCACGTAAATCCTGAAGTAGGTAAGATTGAATAATTATTCGAAATGGAAATCTGATAGTGAATACCCCCAAGTTTACTACATTCATGTATAAAATTAATAATGATTAAATATCTACATAGCCTAAAACATTAAAGTCTATTTTCTTGTGTTTAAAGAATGCCGAAATGTGGGAGAGGTTAGAAATTCAAAGAAGAGCGCCTGCAACGAGACTTTGAAGCTACATCCATTATCAACTCGCATTTTATAGTCAATACCTTCGTTCCTGTTAGGTTTATGACATAAATGTATAAAATCGTTTTTGTATATAATTTAATGTTTTTTAATTTTTGAAATAAACTTTTTTTACGTAAAGTTAATATTTCCCTAGTTATTTGAAAAAATACAAAAAACCTTCCCATTTAGTGTAAAACTAATTTGGCTAATTATGGTATGCACATGCGCGGGTATTTCCCCCCACCGCAATGGGGAACCGCGCTTGCGCGTCCCAGGTGTGATAGTGCGCTCTTTTCAAAGTCAATTATCTTTGTTCCTGTTAGACATATAAAAAAATGTTATGAATGATTTTTGTTCATAATTTAATGCTCTTTAATTTTTGTATTTAATTATTTTTTATAAAATCAATATTTTTAAAGTTATTTCCAAAAAACCAAAAAAGTGTACACATTTTCCAAGATGGCGGCGAAAGCTCAAGTCTGATCAGTGGGGACTTTTAGTATGTTCATTAGCATGTCTAAACAAACATCTCTACCAATTTTCAAAACTTTCACATATTTTTTAGCCATAAAACCTATTTTGACTGGGCAGACTTCGTAACTTACAGTTCTGTAGCCACGTATAATTCTGAGTAAAATTCTTCTTTGAATTCTGCGTAGACTACGGCAGTTGATCTTTTTTTTCAAACCGTTACCCCAAACTCTAGAAGCATAGCAGACAAAAGGTACGATTCCCTGTTTATAAATCATACCAATAACATTGGATTTCAATCCAGAGGTGTTACGGGAGACACGATACATCTTTGGATTGAAATCCAATGTTTGCACTTCGTTTTCTTGTTGCCTTCGCGCAGCTTGTCTTTCAGCAATACCTTGAAGCCTTCGATTGCATTCTTCTGTTTCGACTGCTCTTTGCGCTTGTTTTCTTTTCGCATCAGAAGACTTTCCAAACGAAGCACGTTTCTTTGGTGGCATTATTAGTTTTTCTCCTTTATTTTAATTAAAGATAAACATCCAGATGCATTTATTCCTTTATACTTTTTAAGAACGTCATCCGTTTAAAAATCCGTTAAAACAATCGTCTACATCACTTTCCGCATGAAAACGAATGTGACGTCATATGAGCATCCAAACGATATGTGTAATCAAAATCATCTGCAGATTTCACAAAGCAGAGCGAGGAAAGTTGTGTTTATCTGGGGAGCCAGGGCCAAAGGTCATTCCCAACCCTCTTCTCCCCCGTGCATTGGAATTTGACCCCCCCCCGTCACCCCCAAACCAACCCTCTTAACGCAGCTGGTTGTGGAGAACGGTCTGTATCCACAGGGGGTACGCACACCTTTTAGGGGCACAAAAAATCATTAAAAAATTAATTTTAAAAAAACTAATTGAGCCCCAAATTTCGTTTTTGCTGCGTTAAGTTTCTCGGGTCCTAAACATTAACTGTGCCGAATTTCGTCCCGGTGGGTGAAACAGTCTATGATTCTATAGAGGACAAACAAACAGATATATATATATATATATATACAGTCGTACCTCTATTTAACGAACCTCTATTTTGCGAATTGTTCCTTGGAACCAAGAACATTTTGCGAATGTCTTCGTAAAATAACCTCTAAATAGCGAAGTGCATTCTCTATTTAACGAACTTTTTCTTGCGATCCAATATTTTTTTCTTCCGTATTTCTCAAAATATTTCTGAACATTTCAAACTTATTCTTTCTTTTAACACATTTAACAAATTAACTTTCTTTTTACACATTCCGATGCGAATTACAGTTTGAAGAAAATACGCCTGAAGGGCTTTTTAGTACATTGCAAAGATGCGAGACGTATTATGAGAGAAAACATTTTTTCAAACAAATAACTTAGACAAAATTAAGACTTTATCAGTAATTAAATTTAAGGACACATGAGGTAATGTATGCTTAAAATTTTCTTGTTATAATAAATGCGATAATGTCATTAAAATTTATTAATTTTAATGTAATTTTTTGAAAATCGAAAATACAGCGTATTTCCGGACAATGTTTTGTTTTATTCTTATTTTCCTTGCAGATTTCTGTTTGATGGGTAAGGTATACAAAAGAAATATATATTAATTAAAAGAAATAGACACAAATTATAGAAATTTGTGTCTATTACACCGAATTATAGAAATAGACACAAATAATAGACAAAATAAAGGTGTGATTGATTTTTTTATTAATAATATTTAGCGTTTATGAATTTAAAATCTGTTTTGTGTAGTTTAAAGTATTTTAAAAGGTGAATCTCTATTTAACGAATTTTCCATATAACGAACTTTTTTTCGGGATTTAGCGACTTCGTTAAATAGAGGTTCGACTGTATATATATATATATATATATTAGTATATGATATTTTCATTGTTGTGCCTTTTTTTTACTTTAGTAATTTAAGTCATGATCAATACTAGAATAAAAGTCGTCACGTTTTGCATTCATTCTCTAGCGTAGTTTATTCGTTATATGCAGCAATTTAGTGTGAGTGCCCATTCCCAAAGGAAATTGGTCCGAATGAAAATACCGTAACGCTTTTTCGGGCGATTCTGTTGAACCTAAATGAGAAACTGTCTTGATTGCAAGTAATTTTTCGGGAGCTTGGTGTATGTATCCTGTGAATGACATGTTTTTAACGTCGGAAATATTTTTGCCTTCATTAATAAGTCTTTAACATAGCTTTTAAAAATATCAGAGTTTAAGAATGCCCTTATATCCTACCGGTCCCTGACTGTTGTCTGACGGACTCCGACAGGGGTCTGTCAACTACTGATCAAGAAGAATGAAACAACGGGAGCACACTCTTGGGAACGGAATTAAATTTAAGGAACTTGCTCGTAGCCAAATTTCAAAGCGAATTTTGTAGCTTCTGTATGTTCATTCTTTCAATGTTTTACTTTTAACTTTATTATTTATACCAATTTATGTCAAACCCTCTGCCCACGGACCGTATGCGACCCTCAAAGTCCATTCATGGGGCCTGCGTCGCGAAATATGAAGGAATGGGTAAGAATTCAAAATTTAAGGAATTGCAATGAGTGTACCGCAAACAAAAAGTATTTGATATGACAAAAAATCTTACGTCTTAACAACAATTGATTTCGAAAAATAACGCCTCAGACTGATTTATTAGTCATGGTAAGTTGTGAAGCAGCAAATTTAATTGCTAAAAAATCAAATCCGTTTACTGACAGTGAATTTATTAAAGAATGTCTTGAAAGCGTAAAATACATAATTTGTCTTGAAAAAAAATTTGATTGTTGTAAAATAAGTTTATTCCACCAAGCTGTTGCTAGGCTTATTATAGGAATATAGCGGTAGATATATCGGTAGTTTTCGTTTCAGGAAGTATCACGGCATCATACATCCAGAAAATTCCTATCAACGACTTTAAAAATTGACACTATTATGAACATTGTCCTTAAAACAATAATTTTTATAAAATTGAAAAGATTAAACCACCGCCAATAACGAGAGTTTCTGAATACTTTGGAAACCAGCTATGGGGACTGAAGTAAGGTGTGTATGTAATGGCAAAATGCTTATACGTTTCTATGATTTCAAAAATGAAACAAAGTGTTTTATGGACATCTGCACCTTAATTTTAAAATGATGACTAGTTGGCTGATTTAGAATTTTTAGTGGATATCACTGCTCATGTAAATTAATTGAACATGCGTCTTCAAGATGAAAATCAACTAATAAATTATATATTTCAAATGGTATTCAAAATGAAACTGAAATTGAAGAAATCTTAGATAAAGAACATTAACTCAATTTACTGTTAAACACTTTCTGAACAAAGCAACCTAAACAGGGGAAAATATGCAGCATTAATTGCTATTTTGTGACAGGACTTTGAGAATGGATTTCAAGGTTGTAAGTAACACCAACCGCATATCAGTATATATTTGCTACTCCATGCTCAGCTGACATCGACACGTTGCCTACAAACTTGCAAAAGGAATATATAAAGTTGGAAGCAAATATATCTTAAGGAAAAAAAATTAAAAGTCTTTATTAGACTTTTATAAGTTGTACCTGCCTAAAGAAAAATATCCGGTGCTTCACGAACATGCCGTATTCATGACGTCTCTTTTGGGAAGTACGTATATTTGCGAGCAATTTTTTTCCCGTATGAAGCATACAAAGAAATAAAAATTTCAGACCAGCGCATCTTTAAAATACTCTTAACATCGCTACAACATCTATCCAATGAGATATAGATGCTCTTATATATAAAAAAGCGGGCTCAGTACTCACATTGAAAATGGCTTTCTCGTATTTTTTACTTTAAATAGTAAATGTTTTATTATTTTGCTCATTATTTTTTATTATTATAATTTATTCATTATTATATTACTATTATACTCATTGGAAATATGGGTTACACTGTAGTCATAAATAAATATTAAATTATATGTGCGGTCCTTGACAAGTTCTTGTTGGGTAATGCGGCCCAGTAGTGCTTAAAGGTTGGACAACCATGATCTATATACAACTCATTTTGCGACACTACGTTGCAATGATGTTCTTATTAGCTTTATGTTATATAAAATATTATTGAACAACGGTCTTGAACAAAGCAGTGCACACTCGAGGCATAGTTCTAAAAGTCCGATCACATCCTAGCCGAGAAATCTTTAGACCGAGTCTGTGCGAGACCAAATGATTTTGAGTTGGAGTGAGCCCGGAACCGAATCTCGTTCTCTTGCAGTTTGGGAATTAAAAAGGCAAAGAATGACTTTAAGTCACTTTTAAATAAACTTAATTTTTAAAAAACTCACTAATAATACTTCCTACTCATTCATTTACTGGTATATGTTTTGATATATTTACTTATTCTATGTTCTGAACTCTACTGCTAGGTTGATCCCAGCCCTTCGAAGACCGATTCGGACTTGAGTTCAGTCCCCTCCTACTGCCCTCACAATCCTATATAGGGTAGAGCGGGGCTTGTTGGCCCATTTTTCTTCAATATTTAAAAAAATAATTTATTAACATTTTTTATTTTTTTTTAGTTTGTACAGTCAGCACATCTTAAAGCATAACCCCGTATGAGAAAACTTAAAAAATATTAATTAATAGTTTCTATATGAAGGTCAGCAGGACATCAAGTCACTGGGCCAACCTGCCACATCGAACGGGGCAGGTTGGCCCTCTAAGTTGATTTGATTTTCGGATTACTAAAGGAAATAAAAACACATAAAATATCACATGTAATTTTAATATGGTATATAAAAGACACAAAGGATAAGAAAAGATATTTTTTCCAACTTAACTACTGCCTTCATCGATCTTTCTCATCATCACAATGAATGCAGACATAAAATATCGTGTCCCCAGTGACACATGATTCATGTGCCCAACGATTGCACCTGGTACATTGAATCTAGTCTTCTCCTGATTTATTGACAATTTTATTGACTTTTATAGGCTTATGAATGTATAAAACAAACTCTTGGACTGAGGGGCATCTTGGGACACTGGGCCAACATGCTCCGGAATAAATGGGCCAACTTGCCCCATATCACCATTTTGGCTTTTGATCGTTGTATCAAATATTCTGTTAATAATTTTTCAAATCAGTATGTAGAAAATTAGCTCTGGACAGCGATCTTTGAGATTGCTATTCACTTAAATGAAACTTTAATTTAGAAACAAATCAGAAACGATTATTTATAAGCGCAAAAAAAATTTCCTTCAGTTAAAATTTGAAAATGTGAAGTGTCTTTCGTTTGATTGCTTCTTCGCTGCTGACGCTGTTATGGGTAAAAGAAAACGTGCTAAGACACACGTCGCTTAGCTAGTAACGCAATCTACCGGATAGTTGAAAAAATATCACAGATGGGCTAACGTGCCCCTATGGCCAACATGCCTCGGTCTACCCTATATATATATATATATATATATATATATACGTAAAAAAATAGATAAATATCAATGTAAATAACAGCAGGAAATAAATCGATTGAAGTCACTAATTGCGCCATTGATCTATTCATATACTTCCGAAGATTTTCTCTTTGTCTTCATTCTTCTTTCACACCGTTTATCCAATCGGTCTTTCATCCTTTTATTATGTACTTCCTCCCTATTCAAAACACTCTTTACACTGAAGGTCAAACGTAGAATAGGTGAATGGGTTAAGTTGATTACATAAACAACGTGCGATACACGAATGCGAAAACACTAATTTAAGTGAAGGTGCAATCTCTCCTTAATGCATCTTTATTTATATCTTTAAACTTTTATTACGTATATACACATCGAATATGTCACTAAACACAGTAAAGTTCAACCCCATTTGTTTAGTTGAATCATTGTGAGATTTTAAAAAAATATTTGCCCCACCTTGCAAGTTAACTCATTATATTGTTCACCATGTAGTATTTCATTTGTAATGTCGATATTAATTAAATTTTTGAAAGAGTTTCGTGACTGCAAAATAATTAACTCTAGACTGAAATCTCAGATATCTTTTTTCATGAAATTTTAAAATCACAGTAAGACGAAAAGTTTAGGAAATACAACACTTTTTGAGAAAATTTTAAGTTGACAAGAAAGTTATATAATCCTCAACTTCTATGCATTGCATATCGCATAACAGAAAAATATTACTACACAAAGCATAACAAGTAATGGTTAGAGTAATAAACATTTTATGTTGAACCCTAATTCAGCACTTCCCCGAAATTTTTATTTCTTCCTACTTCTTTCCCTAAAAATAAATAAATAAATTCTAATTAAGTAGGGCTCCTCGTTATGGTACCCAGAAAAGAGGGACAAAAACAAAAGGTTCTGGGCCTCCCAATTTTAGAAATTCAGGTCCTCTACACATTACTTCAATGTTAAAAAACAAAAAGTGGCGTTTAATTACGTTTTCGGCAGAAATTGGAAGCACGCTTCCCCGAAAAAATTTTTGACCTTTTTGCCTGGGAAAAACATCAAAAATGGGTTTTTATCTTCATAAAGCTAAAATCACTTAAAATACTTAAAAGTCGAAAGCATTATTGTTTAAATTTCCATAGACTTTAACTAGTAATTTATCACCATGAAGAATATTTTTTAATCTTAATTTATTTGAAAATGCTCAGGAGGAGTTAAATTTGTTTTAAAAATGTAATCCATGATCTTAAAAATTCCGCTTTAAAGAATTGATAAATTTAAATAATTTCTCTGGACAATTTTTCCAAAAGTACCACCAAAAAAAATTAGACTTAAACTAATGAAAAAAAATCAATGCAAATTCCTTTCATTTCTTCATAATCTATCTATATATATAAAACAGTTCCGTAACTGATTGACTGACTGACTGACATATAACGCACAGACCAAACCGCTGGACCTAAAGGGCTAAAATTTTGCATGGCGATTCTTCTTATGGTGTATAGGTACACTAAGAAAGATTTTTTAAAAATTCTTATTAGATTTTTTAAATTTTTAAGCTGTTTTTGTAACTTTTTTAGAGTTTGCATTTAAAATAATAATCTGAGGGTTATAAAATTTATATCGCAAGAAAGATCATAAAAATTTCTTTAAAATGAAATCTTTTTCGAATCTTTATCTTCATTTTCTGATTTTTGGTGAATTTTTAAAGATTAATTTTTATAATTTAACTTGTTAAATGCTGATCACGTAGTTTCTTTTCTTTTCGTGATACTTTAAATTAATTTTGCGTCCCGTGCATAACAATGAAATAAATTCAGAAAAAATATTAAAATATGGTAAAAGATAAAATTTAACCACTAGACTTATTGAGATGGAAGTTTTTTAAGAATTTAATTCAAATTAGTATGTTTTATGGATATTAAACATACAAATTAATTGCATACATTGACCGTTGTATTTAATTTGAATGTACTCCGTAGCGAAGCACGGGTATTTAGCTAGTATAATATATACTCTTAAACAATTTTTCTCTCTTTTTACTGCAGATAAAATATGCTCTCACTTTAATGGAAAACATCCTGATAATTAATGACGTCAAAAATAATTTGATAGACCAAAGTAATCTATTTCAGATAGAAAAAAAATGTTTTCTAAAAGAATTTCAGGAGAGTGACAATTTCCTCTTTTTCTCTATTTCATTTCCATCATTTGAGTAAAAAAAAGTATTCAAAGCTATTGAAAATTGAGTACTGAAATTAATCACCCCAAAAAACCATTAAATACTGATATTGTAATATTTTTACTGAATAGCTGATGAATAAAAAGATGACTTGAAACAAACCTTAAACTTTACAGCTCTTACATTACAAGAATTGTATGATTTCATTATCAAGCCGGATTAAAAAAAAAAAAAAAACCTATTGTGCTCAGAGAGATTCGAAGATCAATGAATACGAGAAACTGTTTGAAGACAATACAAGGCATTGGCAAAATAGTAAATCTCCTTTTTAAAAAAAACTGGAACTCTCGACTTGAACTTTGCAGCTTTTACATTACCTTCACAAGAATTGTTTGGATTTCATTATCAAGACTGTTTATGAAACTATTTTGCTCAGAGAGATTCGAAGATCAAAGAATATTAGAAAGTGTCTAAAGACAATACAAGACATTGGCAAAATAGTGAATCTCGTTTTAAGAAAACTGAATACCTCGAGGTGAACTTTACAGCTCTTATATTACTTTCACAAGAATTGTTTGGATTTCAGTATCAAGATTGTGCTCAGAGAGATTTGAAGATCAAAGGATATGAGGAAGTGTCTAAAGGCAATGCAAGACATGAATTTCAAGACACAAATAAATATGCAAGGCAAAATAGTGAATTTCATATTAAGAAAACTGGATCTCTCTAGGTAAGAAAAGGGGTGTCCAGAAAGAAACTAATTGTTCAAGGCCGTATTATGTCAAAGACATTGCTTCCCAAAAAAAACCAATATGCATGTTATGAAAAAAAATTAAACTATAATTTATTCATTCTTAATAAGTTTTTCCTCGATCTATAACAGTGTTTTCCAACCTTTTTCGAGTCGCGATCCCCAATGGTTTCCATGGATCCTGCCACCCTCTCCCTTCCCACCCTGCATATTTTCATTAAAACAGTCTCCTGAGATATAAAGGAAAAAACGCTAAAATGCATTTTCTGAAATTTAATTCCAACTAAATGCTTAATTTAACAAAAAATAAATTTGTAAGAATTTTGTAAGAAATGGAGAACATTAATAAACATTCATTCCTCCGTCAAAGGTGTGTAAAATCAATAGCAGAACAAAGCAGAACCCCAAGAAAAATAATGCAACTACATTAATGATTCAGAATTATATAACAGTAAAAAAAGTTAAGTCTTGCCTACAGAAAATCGCTTTGTTCCGTTAGGGAAACTATAACAGACTAATAAAAGATAAACTGACGTTTAGAATTTGTGTACTGTATGTCGTAAATAACCGCGATTTTCCTTCACCCCCCAAATAAATTCGGTAGATTTCCAATAAACTGAGTTTGCACTTTGAGCGAGACTTCTTAAAAGGAAAAACATCCCTGACCTGCAGTTTCTTAGTAAATAAATGTTGTCAAAATTTTTTTCAGCGAAATTCGCTAAAAAGTTTATTTGATTCAATAAAATCATGGCTACTCCCCGGAAAACACTTCCCTCAGTAGTTTCCAACCCGCGACCCACAGGTTGGGAACCACTCATCTATAAGGTTCCGAAAAAGTTGTTGCTGGGGAGAGAGAGCCGGTTAAACGTATGCGTTGCATAAAATTTTAAATCGATACTCGACTTTTAGGAAAGTTTAAAAAGTATTCATTTAAAACTTTTTATTCCTGTTTGTTGTGTCCCCAACATTGGTTAAATAATTTATATGAATACTTAATCTACATTTAAAATTGAATATTTCCGAATGTTGTCCAAATATTTGTTAGTAAATGAGTGTGGGGCTTTTATTAATTAATCTTGTTTATAGGATATCCTATGCTTGAGAAATGTTTATGTATAAAGCTCAACAATTTAAGAGAATACATTTCATACTATTTTTAAACTATAAGAACTGACATCAAAATATATGAGAACTTTAAAATAATTTTTAAGAATTTTGAAGCTGGAAAGTAACAAAAGCAAAGAAATTTCTACACTCGGGTTAATAAAATATTATGTTTTAAGCAATCCAGGCAGCAAATTTTGTTATTTTTTAAATTTTAGATCCCTTTTTGTAGTGATTTTTTTCCTCATATAAATATCATTAAATACATAAAAAAAATACTCGAATCTCAGATTGTTTGTTTTTTAATTTGAAATTTAACTCTCAAACATGTTTAATTTTTTAAATATCTTCTGAACTAGTAGCTCTAATTGCCTAATTTTTTTCACTTTAGTAATAAGAAAGGATTGAAAATAATTTACGTTTAGGATTTCTAAGATTTTTAATCTAAGATTTTTTTATTTATTTTTAATTATTTTAAAGGATGAAAAAAGTAGTTTTTATGCGCAATTTTCGTTTCAGAGAAAATAGTGTCAGAATTTTTACTCTAAAACAAAAATGCTTAATTCAGTTTTATGAAAACAGAACAGAGGAACGTTACGCAAACTTTCAGAGTGATATCATGCGAAGAATCTGAGATACATTCTTTTAAATATGCCAAATTGAGGAAAATTCCATTCCGAGATAGACAAATTATTTCTTATACAGCAAGGTACGCTTGGAAAGTTCAGCAAATAAATATTGTACTTGGTAATGTCAGCATCAAAGAAACATGCGGTTTATCTAAATTTATTCTAAAAGCTCTATAGTAAGTTTTATGTCAAGAAAATAAAAGTGTCATTTTCTTTAGGATCTTCTGCCTCAGACTCCAACCAAATGCCAATATTAGTGTAGTAGAGCTTACATAGCAGGGCCTATCTTTCTGTCATTCAAAAAGTTTCTCTCGGAAGCGAAGATTGGAAAGCTGCCATTTTTGACTTCCATCCTGCTTGAGTTCAAAGGCTGAAGGAGATGCACTTATAATAAAGTACAATTTTTTTTTTATTATAAGATGCTTGAAATTCGTCAAAAATCTGTGACAACGATAGACTTAACAATACAAATGTAATTTAAATAAACATCTCTGAAAGTTCATTTGAAAGAACCTCGTCTTGTAGACACGAGAATATTAATGAATTATTACAAACAGAAATTTCCTGTATGCAGCATACACATTGTAAGGTGTTACAAAATTATATGTTGTTATAACTCGTTTCATTCTAAAATTCACATTTCAGTCTCAGTTCTCAGTAAAGTTTCTTCTTATAGCCAACACAATTCTCAAACGAATATAAGACCAAAAAACGTATGAGGTATAGCTAATTTGAGCAAGCAGCGACCATACATCTTAAAGGAAGTGATGAGGGGAGTTCGGCCATCGAATTTGCCCGCGCTCCGCAGAAGAGATTCAAGATTGAAAGAAGCTGACTTCAGTCAGAATGCTGTCGAAATATGAGATTCAGCGAGGGTTCTAGATCTCATTTAGATAGATTAGTGCCACGCGTCTGTAATTTTTTTTTTTTTTTTTTTTTAAGGAGTGCGTGAGGTGAATATTTTGATTAATCATAGTTAAATTTTATTTACTGGTGGAATATCATTTTAGGGATACTGTGTACTTACAAATTTTAGGTTGATATTTTAAAAATTTTCTAAGATATTCCTTGGCTTGTGCGCTCAGTTTGAGTGGGAAATAAACCTTCTATTAGTTATTTTGCGATTATAGTCTTAATTTCTTATCGCGGAAGCCTTTAAAGTCCGTAAGCTATAAAGCAGGGGTGCGCAAACTTTTTTTGACCACGACCCACTATCTTTAAATAAAACGTCACTCGACCCCTAATGAACATTTTTTAGCTGTAGCAAAACTTTTTAAGGGGGTCCAGGACACAAAATTCTTCAAATTTTCGAAAAAAGTTTTATTGCATTAAAATATTTTGTTTTCTTTTCCTCTTAAAATGACGTTTAAATCTTGTTTGTATCTTAATTAGAACAGGAGATAGTAATTTTTTTGTTTGCAACATTCTGCTGACGGCCAATCTTTGTTTAAACCTGTAAATGCGTTTTCTGCATGATGGAATTTTTCACCATTTCTCATCTTTAAATTGTTATATGTCAAGAACCGTTAAAGATAAATGGTTCAAACTTGGAAGATGTCTTTTTCAATTATTTTACTTGAATTTTTTCCAGCAAATTTGAAAAAAATATTTACTTTTGAAAATATGATTTTTTAAAAATAAGTGAGATCATTTTTTAAAATTATTTCTTTAAATACTTTTAATTTTTTTTTAAATTAATATTTTTAAAAAAGCTGAATCAAAATTAAAACTTCTATTTTTCTGTTTAATCAAATGGAAAATTTTTGAAATTCGACAAATGATATTTGGAGTTATAATGATTTTAAATTACCCCCCTTTTTTTTAAATATTTTAAATTTTTTAATTTTTTAAAAACTTTGTGAGAAGTTTTATGATGTGATTTTGTTTATAAATAATATGGTTAACCATCACAAAAAAATTCAAATTTCAACTCGATAAATAAAAAAAAATTTAAATGTGTCGCGGACCCCCTAAAATTAGGAAAATGTTCACGAAAGATTAAAAAAATAAGCAAATTTTGACAAACTATTTTTAAAATCAATGAACTGTAGATTATAGGGATATATTAACTTTCCATAATAACAATAAAAATTGTCTACACTTGTTTCTGCTAAATCTCATATGACGAATATTTCATATTGAAATATTTCTATGTATTTGTATTTCATTTAGGTAAAAATTAACAAAAATTAAAATTAAAAAAGAGCATGCTTTCAAAATGATAAGCCACATATTAAAACATCAAAAATCATAAACTTCATTTACTTATATAAAATTTAAATAGCAAAAAATGGATAAGAAGGATGAGCCTAGATCTCGAAAAATATTTGTTCAATATTTGCTGAAATATTTGAGAGTGCTAGTCTCGTATCATATTCGTTGTTAAGTCTTAATCGTTGTATGGTTTTTATAGCAATTCATTTTGAAAACCCACACTCACGCATATAGGTAGATGCGAATAGAAGCAATGTAAGTATATCCTTGCAAGACTGTTTGACACCTTATATAATAATGTCATATACTTTTTAACATATAAAAATTTTAAAGAAAATATTAAAAATACGTAATGATAGAAAATTCAAAGCATATTTTTAATTAATTCAATGATAAACATTTATTTAAACTATCCGTGACCCCTTTCCTTTTTTTAGCGACCCAGTTTGAACACCACTGCTATAAGGTATAGAAAAGAGTCTTTAACACAGATTTACTTTAGTCCTTACTTCTAGGTTCTTAAGGTATCCGACTGCCTTTAAAACATCGATTTTGACAATTCCGAAATTGTTTTTATTCTTTTTTTTTCTAAGATTGTAAATTTATATTTCTAACTCTGCTTTTTTTTTTGTACGATCATTAGAAATCAAATTAGAGCGGTTTAAAGATCAGCAGCAGCTATGAATTTCAATACAAGTCGAAAACTTAAATCCTGTTTTCTGAATACCTTATTTTTCATCAAAAATGTAAACGACTCTTGTGATGACTCAAAATCTAAACATGATATGTCTATGAAATTTTTCAAGTACTTTTTTCATAATACTAAGAATGTAATGAACTACAGATTTCGTTCTAGGTATATTATTTGTTTATTTATATCTGCATTTATAAAAAATCTCATGAAAAATTACTAAAATTTTGCATGTAATTCCATATAAAGACTTGTATTTTTTTTTTTTTTTAGATTTTAAGATATCGATTAGCTTTTAGCTCATTACACTTAGAAGGTACTTACGTACATATGACAAAAAAATTAATGTTATTTGCATATTTTTTTTTTGAGCTAGAGCCGTTTTTGTAAAAATTTGCTAAATTTCGACCTAATTTCCTCAATTTTGTAAAAATGTGCATAGTTAATATCTATTTTTTCATCATTTTCGTGTTTTGGTTTTATATTTCTTCTAAAAATAAAACAGAAATTTTCGCAAGTACAGTTTTTCATCAAAAGGGATCCGAACGTAGCCGGATACCTTAATGTATTTAAACTAGTATTCCATTAAAGCGAACACAATATTACAGGTTGTTTTTTTTTCCATTTCGGTAAACTTTTTGACTAAATAAGCTATCATAGGAAATTTCCAGAATTTGATATCTGAAAAGAAGCAATTTACAGCCATAATTTTAGTCATTTTAAAAGGTTATTTTCTTATGACACTTCCCTGACTCATTTTGTTTTGGAAAAGTAAAATCTATTTGAAACTATTTTAAAGCTCTGTCTGCCCCTTTAAAAAAAGTACCGTCCTGATTCGTAATCGCATTGGAAGGATAAAAACTGTTGGCTCATGGCAAATAATTTAATTACATTTTCTCTAAGTGGACGCTTTATTAATTATCGTCTTATTCTTCATTGAATTGCTCTGATATGGAATGAGTCATGCGATCTCAGTGAACGTCATAAAAGAGGCGGATTAATGATTAAGAACTTCGTTTGATATTCGACGACATGTTAGGATCGGAGAGTCTTAAAATAAGTTATTTACGTAACTTCAGTCGTAATTCATTTGATTATCAGTATTCAGAGTTACGCTTCATGTTGGTTTTCAAAATACAATAATCTGAAGCGAATGTTGAGAAGAAAATTATTTCACGCAGACATAAGCAAATTTTTTTTCAGTGACAGTAAATATTACGAAAAAGACTGTCCGCTAAATACAGATTATATCAAACGTAAAACCAATTCATTACAAACTGCAATATATTATTTTTGTACCCAAAGTTCATTTCATTCAAGTTCTCTCAAGGGATAAGATTTTAGGACTGTAAAGTTTATCTGTTATTATCACCTGTAGTAAGATGCTAACATACTTAACGTTTACATTCAATATTTAACTAGAATTATTAAACATTAACAGAAAACAAAATAACGTAATAAAAAAATAATATCGAACTTCTATGTAAAATTAAACATATTTCAAATATTCGGTAAACAAATACTTATTTGAAGATCTATTCAATAAGCATAAACCTGAAAGAATTAAGTAGATTTAAGCCTTTTAATACCAAAGTTATAATACACAAATGAAAATTTATGTTTGAGTTACAGATATTAATAGCTTACTAAGTTTCATATGAAGAACACTACTAAATTATCCAAGGTAATATAATTTGCGAACAACGTCTAAATGCAAAAAATAGATAATGCATTTTAGGTGCAAAGTACTACTGTAATTATCAAACGAAAAAAAAGTTCTTTCAAACGATACAGCTCAAACTGACGATCATAAATGTAAGTGCAGAAATCAGATCGCAAAAAAGTAAGCTCTCCATCCGTGGTAAAGAATAGACCGGATGAAATAAAAGAACAGATGAAAACCAATTAATGCTTTTAATTAGAGACAACGAAAATTGGACTTAGTTGTGATCCTCTTAATCTAGGACGGGATACTGTATGACAAACATATTGATAAACTTCATGCGTTCATATCTTTTTTGATTAAAATGCCTTCTGTGAGGTTTAATGCCGATTTCTTTCTGTCTCTGAAACAGAAACAAAAGGATCGAACCATGTAAATGTTTTGATAAATCAGCATTTACTATTTTAATTTCAAAAAGAACTTTTCTTGCTATGAATTGTCAGTAATCTCGCATTTCTAATGGTTTGTTCCAAATATTATAAGTTCCACATTTTAAGTTAGCTAAAAAAAATACTAATTTTTTATTCCGTATGTTTGTGACTTTAATGGAATTTAAGAAAATGAAATTTCATTGTAAGGTGGAGGAAATGAAAGGGTGTAAACTAAAAACACATAGTAAGAGGATAAAACTTGAAAATTCAAAACTAAAATCCAAAACGTAAAGGAACTCCAGATTCTAGAAAACTTAATGAAATTAAGTTTAAGTTTAGCTTTACATTATCAACAGCCCTTACAATATTACAAAATGAAGCCTTGCTTCTGAAAGTTCTACTCTTTAAGATAAACTCATCTTGGCTCTTGGCAAGCCTTCAAAAAATAAGAAAAAATTCAAATCGATGTGTAAGGTCACTAATTCAACCATCACAAGAGCGAAAGCCATAGTTCAGTGAAACATCCCAAATCCAAACAATATGAAGGAAGTTAAAATTTATGACGTTAAATAAAAGGTACTGCAACTGTGAATAACTTTATTCCGTGTAGTAAACTTTATTACTTTATTACTCTGATTAATTTTATTTAAGTTAAAATTAACCTAAGTTGATCAAATCTTTTAAATAATTTACAGAACATGTGTTACCAAGTGTGGAGTAATTTATTGACAATTTAATAAAATATTTTAAGGTAAACGATCTATAGAAATTTGAATAATGCAACATGCTGAATTAAAATTATTGTCTCCGTTTATTCTATTTTTAAATATTGAATTAAATAGGCAATCAAACACATTTAATTTGTAACTAAATTATATTGTTTAAACTGTTTAAAAAAGCTAAGTACTCCGCTAGCTTTAACTACAAAAGTAAAATAAAGAAATTTTATATCTTTATTTTACAGTTTCAGCATTTTTAACACCTTTAATTTTATCACTCCACATTATTTAATTATGCTAATTTTTTAACATTTTATTATTAAAACTTTTTGTTCTATGTTGTGTGTCAAAGTCTTTTCTCGTTATCACTCGACTTCGATAGAATCCCTTAACTAGGACCTTAGCTCCTGTGCTGAGTAAATTAACAACCTCCTTACCAGTAGCTTTATTCTGCTGTTTTCGAGTTTATTTTTCTCTATTTTTGAAAGACTGTGCGGTAAGAAAAGGAACTGGCAAGGTAAGAGAAAAAAGGTGTATTTCAGTTAAAAATCACATACATTTTCTCATGATAATTTTGGCAATGATTATAATGAGACTTCATCATTAAACTTAACTTCATTAAGCTTTTCTGAACATGGTTTTCATATATATATATATATATATATATATATATATATATATATATATATAACCTATTTTATACTTATCTTATCATGTTTTTAGTTAGCTGCAAGTAGTTTTAGAGCTCATACTGGTTTTTCACTTTCAAGTTTGTCTTATGTATAAATATATATATACACTGCTGGCCACCCAAATTGCAACACCAAGAAAGACAAGAGATATCACAACAAAATTTATTTTGTAGATAACATGTTGACCAAGTATCAAATGATTAAATTTATAGACTTCTGTGAAGTGTGGTTCCTGCCAAAATCAGTAGCCAGAGCAGCCGCCATTGTTGGAGATCACCGCTGCCACACGCCTCGGCATTGATTCAAAGAGACTTTGGATGAGTTCTTGGGGTACAGCAGACCAAGCAGCTTCCACACGTTGCCAAAGTTGATCTGCTGTGGCAGCTGGGGATGGAATCTGGGCCAATCGTAGAGCAACCATGGACCACATGTTTTCTATCGGCGAAAGATCCGGAGAGCGAGGCGGCCAGGGAAGCAATTCAATCTGGCGATTGACGAAGAACCGTTGGTCTATGCGTGCCACGTGTGGTCGCGCATTATCCTGTTGAAATATGGCTGTGGGCAAGCCCTGAAGGTAAGGAAGGACAACTGGCTCCAACACCTCGGAGATGTAGCGCTGGCTGTTTAAAGTACCGGCAATGCGTACTAGAGGTGTGCGAGAGTGATATCCAATACCGCCCCATACCATAATACCCGGTGCAGGACCAGTGTGGCGGTGCATAACGCAGCTGTTCAGCATCCTCTCTTCACGGTGTCTCCAGACTCGAATGCGACCATCGTGGTGTTGCAGACAGAAGCGTGACTCGTCAGTAAAGACAATTTCATTCCATTCTGCCGTCCACATCCTTCTGTCATCGCACCATTGGCGGCGGAGACGTCTGTGGTTCTGCGTCAAGGGTAGACAAAGCAATGGACGTCTTGCGGACAGACCACTCTGCTGTAAACGGCGTCGAATGGTACGCGCAGACACTGGATGATGCGTTACAGACTGCATGTGCTGTGCTATGGTTCGTGATGTGACTGAGCTATCCGTCACTGCCATGCGCACAATTTGCCTGCCATCACGTGAAGTGGTGCGCTGAGGTGGATGCGATCGAACACGCCGGTCCGTCGTACCCTCCTGCATCCAACGATCACATATCCGCATTACAGTTGTTTGGTTTCATCCAACACGACTACCGATTTCCCTGAAAGATAATCCACAATCTCGGTAGGCCACTATCCATCCTCTGTCGAACTCGGATACTTGATCAAAAGAGGATCGCTGTTTTCGACGAGGCATAATTGATCGTTTTTTTTAAAAAAACCACAAGAAAAACACAATTTCCGAACTTGAAATCGTTGAAATCTCCAAGCCTTAAATAGCGCTTTGAAGTGGCGCCACAGGCGCGCGTTATGTGCGTCTGCGCTGAAATTCTAATCATTTGCATATCTCACCTCCGCTAATGCATGTTGTAAATTTCATGTTATTTGCATGTTTCCTTCAGGGTGTTGCATTTACAGTGGCCAGCAGTGTATATATATATATATATATATATATATATATATATATAATCTTACAGAAACTGAATAATTCGTTTTAAATTATTCTTCCTGTAAAAAAAATAATAATCCCAAATGTACAAACTTAAATCTATTTAATTTTCTCTCTTCCTATTTTCCTTAAAGTGTTTTTAGTAACTACGAACTATTGATGAATTCATAGCTTTCTTCAGATTTCCGTTAGAGCTCTCGCAGCTTGTCACAAAATAAAATTTTGTATGATAATTTTATAATCACCTTTTTTTTAGCCAAGTGATATATATACATATATACATACATACATATATATATATATATATATATATATATATATATATTCCTTTCGCTTGACTGTCGACAGAAGACACACCGGTCACCGTCATTCAGAGTTTTTCGATGCCCGCACTAGCTGTAGGTGCGATGTTTTACCGGAATTCTTCTATTCGAGATCCACCCTTGACATGGTTGAAGTTGAAAATCTAAACTGTGTCTGTATCTCCGAAATGCCAAGACCCATCGCACTAGCGCCAAATATCATACCTAGTTGAAATTCATCTAAATCATGATTGCCTGTCATGCTCATTGCTCAGTCAGCTTTGTAAGCATCCACAAATTCCGTCGCTCTAAATAAGCTGCTTGCGGAAAGCATTTACGAGAAAGTGAGTATTGCAACAAGTTCCGAAAGTGATCGTATATCCCAGTTATTCTGGCACTTCAGTGTGTTTGTGTATATATATATATATATATATATATATATATACAGGGTGGCTAATAAATACTGTGACAAATATCGAATAATTTAATTACACACAGATGAAATAGAAAATGGAAAATACAACAATATTATGAACATTATACATGAAAGTTTACCATGAAATAATTTTACTCGAATCGACCCCCATCTTTATCGATTACTAAAGATAATCTCTTACGCCACTGTCCTATGGCGGCACGAATCATTTTATGAGGTAATTTGTCCCATTCACTCCGTATGGAAACTTTGAGGGAGTCCAAACTTCTGTGCTGCTTAGCATTTACTTTAGACTCTAAAATCCCCCAAACGCAATAGTCTAAAGGATTTAGATCTGGTGAAGAAGGTGGCCAATCTTCTTGATTGATAAACTTCGGGCAATTGGCATGGAGCCATTCCTGTGTTGTTTTGGATCGGTGGGACGGTGCAGAATCTTGCTGAAATATCCAATTCTTTTTGGGATACAATCTGTTAGCATGTGGTAATAAACGTGTAGCCAATACTTCCTGTTTGTAATATTCAGCATTGATTTTTACCCCTTTATCGATGAATTTCAGAGGCAGTTTTCCATTGTGTGACACTGCAGCCCAAACCATAACAGAATTCTTGTTCTGAAAGCGTTTAACAGTTCGAAGATTTTCAGGTATATCCTCGAAGGTTGCTGAATATACAACATCATTTTTAGCATTATAACTTTGTTCTGTACAAAACAGCTTCTCATCAGAGAAAATTATTTTTTCAACACTTTTGCTACTGTGCCGGTTCAGCAATTTCTTACATCTTTGTAACCTTTTTACTATTTGTGCAGTAGTCAAACCTTGAACTTTTCTTTTGCGATAAGGGCGAAAACCAAGGTCTTCATTTATGATAAGTTGCATAGTTCTCCGACTGATGTTCTCTTCTGCAGCCATTTTATTTGCAGAACGTTGTGGATTTCTTCGTATCTTTTCACGAATTCTTTTGATACGTACGAACAGTGCGTGGACGACCGGACCTTGGTCGATCTTTACAGCTATTGGTATCCAATAATCGATTTATAGTCCTATATATAAACGTCCTATTAAAACCAAGGCAATTTAATTGCTTAAATATTTTACCTGCAGAAAATCCACGATCAAAAAGCTGTTTAACCATTAACCTTTTGGCTTCCATCTTTAAAAATATTCTACATGTTTTACTTTAAACAAAAATCGTCTGCGTTTACAAAAAGTTGCCAATCACACAAATAGATAGATAAATTGTTTTTCCAAACGATTAAAATTAACTCTTATTTTTTGGAGTGTTACAGTATTTATTAGCCACCCTGTATATATAATATATGTGTATATATATTTATATATATATATATATATATATATATATATATATATATATATATATATATATATATATATATATATATATATATTTATTTATTTATTTATTTATTTATATACACTGAAGTGCCACTGAATTTGGGATAGCAAAGCCTATGCATATTGTGTAGCGCTGCGCATCATGTATGCGCAAGTAAGGGCGCTGTGGTAACTGCATTTATAGCGCGTACTGTGGTTGTTCTGAATTAGTTGTTGGAATTGCCAGTATGGGTAAACTGCCTGATTTAGACGCCTTCGTTCGCGGACAAATCGTAGGTGCGCGATGCATGGGCCATTCAATTTCCGAAATCGTCAGACAGCTAGGATTTTCAAGGTCGACAGTGTCATGAGTATACCAAGAATACATGGATGGCGGAAAAGAAAACTAGCGATCGGGCAAACTGCAAAGGACAATTAGCCTTGACAGTGCGTGGTGAGAGACGGCTCAGGCGTATTGTACGTAGCCAGCGAAGCCAAAAATTAGCTCAAATTACCATCCAGTTTAATGACGGTGCCAGTCGTACAGTCAGTAAACGGACTGTGCAACGCTCGCTTCACCGTATGGGTTTCGGGAGCCGTCGACCTACGAGAGTACCATTGATCTATACTCGCCATCGGGCTGGACGTCTTGCCTGGGCAAGAGAGCACAGAGACTGGAGTGTAGAGGACTGGAAACGAGTAGCATGGAGTGATGAGTCTCGATTCCGACTACTTAACGCCGACGGGAGTCTGAGAATATGGCGTCAGGCTCACGAAGCCATGGATCCTGCATGCCTGGCTGGAACTGTACAAGGTCATGGTGGCTCAATCATGGTCTGGGGTGTTTTTTCGTGGCACAGTTTGGGATCTTTGGTGCGTGTACCAACCTCCCTCAATGCAATTCGGTACGTAGAGTTGCTGGGTGATCACCTCCATCCGTTTATGCTGTTCTGTTATCCGCACGGTAATGGAGTTTTCCAGCAAGACAACTGTACCTCTCACAAGTCCCGGTTGGCTACTGGCTGGTTGGATGAGCATTCCTCTGACTTCTGTGTCATGAATTGGCCACCTAGAAGCCCAGACTTAAATCCTATTGAGCATCTTTGGGATGTTTTGGAACAAGGCGTGAAAGGCCATCACACAGCACCAAAGAACCTTACCGAATTATGGACAGCTTTAGCCAATATTTGGCAAGCCATTCCCGTGGAACGTTTCCAGAAACTTGTTGAATCTATGCCTCGTCGTGTGGCAGCCGTTATCAAGGCCAGAGGAGGTCCAACTCGTTACTAGGTAGGTATCCCTAATTCAGTGGCACTTCAGTGTATATACACATATATATATATATATATATATATATATATATATATATATATATATATATATATATATATATATATATATATATATATCGTCGAATCTCGCCATGGCCAATAGCTTGGCTATTTCTTAAAAATATGGTCTGATCGATATATATATATATATATATATATATATATATATATATATATATATATATATATATATAGATACACATTGCAAGAGAGAGTTGCAGAGAAGTAGGAAGAGTGTGGGATTATATACCTAATAAGCTGTATTACAATGAGTAACAGACAGTATCATATCCGAAAAATCTCGAAGACAAATCATGCAAGGCATTTCCTTATATTATTTTTTTTTCATTTCAGGCACTATATTTCATGTGTTCCCTCTTCTGTCACAATTGTTACAAAATCTCTCACAAATACCTCTTACTTCTCTTACCCGAGTACCAAATAAACAAGAGGACAATTTATGCAAAATTTAGGAGTGACGATAGAAGACTCCGAAAGCTCCGGATGAGGAGAAATGTTTTTGATTACAAAAGAAATATGGAGATTTGAAAATTTCTACTGAAGTCTTATTATATCTATAACAAATTTCTTACAGCCACCCACATGATATAGTGGTTACCGTCATGAGATTCCCCGCAGTCGGCTTGGGTTCAAATCCCGAATAAGCAGGCTTGGCCGTTACCGTATTTTCCCCTCATAGTGACGAATTCTGGCTCACCTAAATGGTGCTCCCAAAATAAAGTATCCAGAAAGACTTCGCGGTGAATAGCAGAAGGCGAATGTCTCACGACAAGTGACTCCGAATTAAAATTTAAAATGTTTCTTACAAGCCCATGTCAACTGAGAACACGTTCTCTCTTACACTTATCAGTGTAAGAAAGAGTGTGTTTATAAGTGTCAGAGGATGGCCGAGATAATATTAGTTTGATAAAGTAGAGTAATATATTTAGTATTTAGGTGTTTAGCCCTATGTAGCGTGCCCTTCTATTTGGCAAATCGCATTTGATATTCTTAGATAACAAACTACGTGACCTATTTATGTTGTTCATCGAATTCTTTTGGAATGTAGAATCCTGAATGCTTGTGTTAATTAGATTTATGTGTTTTTCCTGTTACCAGGAAACTTTGGTCTAGTAAGATATTTAAAAAGCACTTGGTTATGGTAGGTCAACATTATTTTACAAACTGTAAACCGGAATTTCCCGGGTTACCGTAGTCGTAATATTAGTCATCTTCTGTCGTTATTTTGAATGGCAGTCACAAATCCTCCTCTACAGAAACTGAATCAAAATGCTAAAAGTTTCAATTAAGCCGTAAACCGCATTTTGTGATCTAGATCTCCACTGGATGGGTTTTGACCTAGTGAGGGCCTAAGGAATGATACTTAAATTATGTCTTGTATCGAGAGGTTGTTATAGAAAGACAGTGTAATCATTTAAAGTAGTTCCTGCTAATTTGACTGCTCTAAGAGGTTTCTGTGTTTCGATCTTGAAGCGATAATTCCACTCAAAATATTCTGGATTGCCCTCTTCCTTTATCGCTGTGGCAAAAGCATGGTTAGCAGGATACCGCACATTTGCTTTAAAAGCACCGTCTATAGCTCTCTCGTTAGGAGACATTGCTCTTAAATCCCTTTACTATCATCCTCTTTTTTCGTCTAATAGTCTTGCATCCTCGAGCAACGCGGTGCTCTTTTATATTATTATTCATGATATCTGATATCATACCTCTTGCCCTACCTATGATTTTCGTGTTTCTACTAACTGGGGTTTTTCTCAAATAATTATGTCTCTTTTCATCTAAGATGTGAAGTGTATATCAACTCAGAAACAACAAAGACTTCCTCTCCATAAGTATAATATACACAATGTACCAATTCATGTAAGGAGAGTAAACACATAAGAGCACTGTCTTTGAATGTCATTTAACAAAAGAATGGCACCGAGAGAAACCAACCGACACCATTCATTTCCGGGAAAGAATATCCCAATAAATAAACAAGCAGTAACGAAACTTCAGCTCGTACGACATGACATTAAAATAAAAAGAGCTCCACTTAATCATATAAAATGTGAATACCGTAGGACCTTCATCTTAAATGAAACACGGCTTTAAGTAAGACTCTGCTCAATCCGCAGCATCTCATTTATCAAACCTGGATAGTAACACCAGAGGAAAAGTATGAGAGGAGATGAACGATGTTCACCGGTTTTGAGTGTCTCTCTTGGCATGGCCACCTACGGCATGTAACCATTTCGACACTTCGGAACCTCATGGGTAGGGATACGTAATTTTCGTATTTACGAAATAGATACGAATAAAAGCGAAATTTGCCGATATGAGTGAATATATGCGAAAATTATTTTTTACTATTTTTCGGCGAAAACTTAGTAATAAACATATTTTTAAGCGAATTGGGTAATAATAGTAACAATTTATTAACATAATTGAATCTCGAGGGTGACGTATTTATAAAAGAGTTCAAAGAATTTAATTCCACTGTGGCCAAGACCAAGAAAGCCTTTTTGCACTCCAGAAAACTGAAAAGTGCATATTTAAGATATTTTAAAGAAAACACTCCTCGACTGACAGCAAAACTCTACCCCACTCCTGTTGTAACTAGATAAAATTCTTGCTTCAAAGCTGCCATTTATTTAAATGAATGTTTGGAACATATTGTTACGTTTCCTAAAAGTTTTATGTTGATAATTCCAGTACTAACCTCCTAAAATAAGCGTCAGAAAATGAAATTCAAGCTCGTAAAATACGAGTTCAATTGACGTTTGTTTCCGAGTTCTGTCCTAAAATTATGAAATTAATGGATAATTTAGAAGGATCTAAATATCCATTCGCCCACGTTTTGTGGAACTATTTAGTGGATTTAAGAACCTCTCTTAAGCTCCAAATTGAAGGGTATTTTGGTGAAAAAACAGAAATAATTTTGACTAATGAGAATGGTGAAACCGATCAGGAGCTCAATATTATGCTGAAGACAGCAGCGGAGAGCAGTTTAAACAAATTGACTCTACACATGATGACATCCAACGCAACACACGAAGTCTATCAGTACATTAGCAGATTATTTTGTACATCTGTAGCCGCGATCACTCCCACAAAATCTTTGAACGCAAATTTATTATTGGAAAACTTCTCTAAACTATCATTTTTTAAAGAAATACCACGGGATGAGCTCATTGATGGATACAACCATTTTCACAGATAGGTACTTATAGTAGTCAACCAAGAGACTCCTGTTAATATTGTACAGATTTTAATTACAACGAAATGCTACTACCTTAACTTTGCAAAGGCAGCTATATAAAGCCTCCATAGTCCCGCTTTCATCGTAGATGATGAGAAATATTTTAGTATGCACAACATAGTAATTAATGACAAAAAGGAAAGACTTAACGAACAGAATGTGGAAACTTACAATGTTAGCTTTTAACTAAGAATGTTGATACTTACCTATCTAAATAAGAAAAATTGTGATTTTTTTTTATTAAATGCGAGATTTTTTAATTTGTATTTTTTGCGAATAAATGCGAAATTTTTTAATTTATATATATTTCTTGCGAATAAATGCGAAATTTTATATTTGTATTTTTTTTTATTTTATTTTATTTTTTTGCGAAATTTCGATATTTTTTATGGGAAATTTACGTACCCCTACTCATGGCATCTTTCTAAGGAGACTTTCTAGGAAGAACCTCAAATGTCTTACTCTTAACCTTGTGTAGGCAGTATTTTCTTAGAATTCAATGTATAGTTTACGTCCTACCGCCTTGTTTTATAACAAATATCTAATTATTGATATTTGTTTACTGACACCCTTCATTCGTGTCTCTTCTTTGTTAAGATTTTCTATTATTTTCTCCTCCGCCAGCACTTACAACAGTACAAGAACTGAGTCAATTTTCTGTTGTAAGGACGGGATTTTAAGTACATTTTATACTTTTTTTCTTGCGCTTTATTTATACGAAAGTATAGACCGTATATTTGAGTTATACACTCATGGACAAAAAAATTAGCACACCAAGAAGGAGTCGTAAAATGAAGCGAAATTTTACATACGTAATGACTACTTTGATATAAGTAAATGATAAGAAAATCAAAGAAAAAAGATAATTTATTTCAGAGAAAAAGGCAAAAGAACGGAGGAGTTAATACTTCGTTGGACCCCCTCTAGCGCGAATGCACGATGCGATACGATCGGGCATTGAGTCATACAAGTTCTGTATGATGTCTTGAGACATTTCGTTCCATATTTGCTGTAACCTTGCCTCTAGTTCGTTCAAACTCGTGGGATGCCCAACTCGTCGTCCCAAATGATCCCAGATATGCTCGATTGGAGACAAATCTGGGGATCGGGCAGGCCAAGGAAGGGTAGTAACAATGCGGAGACAGTCTTGTGACACCCTTGCCGTATGAGGCCGAGCATTGTCTTGTTGAAAAATGGCTCCTGGGAGCCGTTGCATGAGTGGCAACACATGTGGTTGCAGGATTTCATGAACATACCGCTGGGCTGTCATGGTGCCACGGAACAATACTAGGGGTGACCGTGTATTGTAGGCAATGGCACTCCATACCATCACACCAGTTGTGGGAGCGATGTTTCGCTGTACAGCAAAGACAGGATTGAAGCGTTCACCACGGGCTCTCCACACATGAACACGATTGTCATCACTGCCGAGATTGAATCTGGATTCGTCGCTAAAGACGACCTGGTTCCATTCCGCTGCAGTCCAGTTTCCTCGTGCGCGGCAAAACTCCAAACGGAGGCGTCGATGGGTGGGCGTCAAGGGCATCACACGTAATGGGCGCCGCGATACCAACTGGCCTTCAGCCAGGCACCTTCGTATGGTTCGAGAAGACACAGAGGCCCCTAGTGAAGGTGCTACCTGTGCCTGGATGGCGGCCGATGAAGCAGTTGGCTGTACGCGAGCATTTCTTACGATGTGGCGGTCTTCTCGACGACTGGTCTGCCGAGGGCTTCCTTAGCCTGGTCTTCGTGTACATGACATCTCTCGGGTCCACTGGTCCCAACACCTCCTCACAACACAATCAGAGCGGCCTAATTGACGAGCTACTCGCCTAGCTGACCACCCAGCTTCCATAATCCCGACGATTCTCCCCCTCTCAAACTGCGACAACTGCTTATATTGTCTTCGAACACGGCGTAATGGCATGTCTATCTCAGCTCTTCCTTTGTAAATGATTCAGCACACTCAAACAAGCTTTGGTTACCTGTTTTATACTCCACAGAGTACGATGTTCAACGCCCTCTACCGGCTATACGTAATGCGCAATCACGCTGCATTTCTAATCATTTGCATATCTCCCCGAGATGTATACCTTCATTGCAAGTTTCGTTACGATCCAGCAATTATTTCTTGGTGCGCTAATTTTTTTGTCCATGAGTGTATATAGATAAGAGTGTATTGTAAACATACCCGCATCAAAAATTTGTCTCTTGTCTATTTTTATACATTCTTCTTATTGTAATATCTACGAAAACCCCAAATGATGTTTTACATATATGTGCCATTATTTTTCTGTCCGCTGAAATAGACATCATTCAACATGCATGCTTTCAGCCAACAATAAATTGCTATTTCCCCTAAAATGCAACCCATTCTCTTTTACATATTAATTGCCCTTTTGACAGTGCATCAATTATTTATCTATGAATCCTGATCCCTTTTTAAAACTAATAGAAAAAAATTTAATTAAAAAAAATTCATTTTTTTTCCTTTTGAATAGAAAGAAAACTGCTTTGATCTCTTCCTTAAAAATATTTTTTTCCCCTCAGTCTCATCACTTTCACTTTACGGCGACACTGTGTGACGACTTTGAACAAATAAATAATAAAAATAGGAAGTTTATTATCGCTTTCGGGAGTTGTAATGGTCTTGGTTAGGAGCTAAACGTGCAACCTCAAGAGCGTAAAGATACAAAGTTAAGGAGTTTTGCTGTCAGCGTTGAAACAGACATCCTTTTAACCGCGATGACATTAGGTCGACTAGCCAGAGTTTTCAAACTATTTCCAATTGTTTTTAAAAGAAAGATTTAAATTTTCAGTTAATAATAGTTTCTTTAGAAGTCATTTGAAACGTCTAACCTGAGAGTCTAATCTTTTTCTTTTTAAAAAGTCCTGTTACAATTTTTAAAAAAAATATTGTTGTGTTACTTTTGAATGCTTAATTTTTAAATTTTAAGAGAAGGATTTATAGCTTTATTTAGAGATATATGACAGCATTTTCAGTTTCATGATAAATTCAGAAAAATTCAATGGAAATGAGGGATGGCGGGTGCATATGCATTGCAATATTCTTAATACTTAGGCACTGAAAATTCAAGAGTGCAGTTCATTTGATTTAAAAGGTTAGTTATATAAACAAATAAATTGAAAGATATAGATATAGAACAGGAAAACGGTCATAAAAATATATTCTAAATGAAAAAAGAACAGTGGTTAATGCCCTTGATATTTGAGTCAATGAAAAAGAACTGCGAGGTTATTTGTTTGCATTTGGATGGACATTACATAGTACGTACAAAAATCAACTCGAGTGACCTAAGTGATGGTTTCAGTTTCTGTTGAAGGAAGTGAAAAAAAGGGAGGTAATTAGGTTGTGACATATTCACTTCACATCTATTTTAGCTTTTCTTTTTTATTTAAAGAAAAAAGATATCACTGAAAACGGTGATATTTTTTCACTTTTTTCAACTTGGTAACCTAATTGGGGAGATTGACTTTAGTGTTTTTCTGACCAACAAAATGAGCAGAATTTTGTTTAGAGGGGGGGGGGGTCCACTAGCTTTGATTTTTTAAATCTTGAATTGAAGCGAGGCGACAATGCGTTACACACTCAAAAGGCAGGAACTAAAATTTTTAGTCCAGAACTGTACTTCAAACTCTGCAAGAGAAGGAGTGAATTGATTTACCGGTATTCGGTTATGGTCCCCAAACCTCGAGGCCGGTAGTCTGGGGACAAATTTATCCCGATGATGAGGACTCACATATTTGATATACCATTCCTCATACTTTCCTCATTTCCTCATGAAGCTAGTGCCACAGGATATGGGCCTTATAAATTCTTCCCTTTAATATTTTTTTCCGGCCCTTTCCACTGCCCGTGTGCCCCTATGACTATCTTCTGCTGTAACCAGTTTCGAACCATGGATTTTCTAACCTCGTGCCGGTACTTTATCACAAGCCTATGCCAGTGATGTAAGGAACTTTCATTTTGTGAATACCGTCCCTCACAAGCTCTGAAGTTTTGAAAATTCTTAAAAATGTAGTCTAGATCCAATGGAAACAAAGAGAGCAGATAATATGCATATATATACATATATATATATATATATATATATATATATATATATATATATATATATATATATATATATATATATATATAGTAAAACTTCTCTAAGGCGGCCATGCCTTAGAGAAGTCGGCCAGGCCTTCAAAAAAAGTGGCCGTTTTGAGGGGTGACCGGTTAGAAAAGTTTCCCTGTATATCTATCTATCTATCTATCTATATATATATATATATATATATATATATATATATATATATATATATATATAGAGAGAGAGAGAGAGAGAGAGAGAGAGAGAGAGAGAGAGAGAGAGCCTGGTCTTCAGGCGTCCCATTGCCCCGATGATGTATCACTCCCCTATCTATCTGTTCATTTTTTGTGCATATCTTGATATGCATAAAATATTACTATGCACATTCTTAAATATTTAATGTTTTTATCAATTAAGCTTTGTAACAAAATAATTTGAAAATTTCCTTTTATATCTTCCATCATTGTCAACATATTGCCAATACATAGAGCTTCGGAATTATTTAGCTTTTTAATTATTTTCTGGTCCTGTAAGCTTTTCCAACAATTACGGGACCGGTATGTTTCAAACGGGAGCAGCGTGGACCCACTCCCTGTGATGCACCCGAGGCAACGCATGCTAAGCATGCGGCGAAGTGGTCGCACATTTCTGGCTTTTTCTAGAAAAGAGCATACGCTCAGCTCCCAGCCATTGAGGAAGAAAGAAAAAAAAAGCTTTATCAATAATAGAAAAAATGTTTTCACTTTAGCGAGAGTTTATCTTGCATTTTAGAACTATTGATATCTAAAATGTAAAATAAAAGTTTGAGAAATATTCTTGAAATTCCCCATTTTGTCTGACTCCAGTAACCATTTAAGGTCTTCTTTCTAAAGAGTTTACCATATCGTTGAGCCCTTGTCACTTTTCCTAAAATTCTTCAGATTTGCTTCATTTGGAGATTTAAATTCTCTAATAATGGTATACCTCAAAATGCGGTAGTGAAGAATAAATATCTTTTTACGATTTACTTTAGTTTTAAAATATATATTATGTAGCAAAGAAGGAAAATTTTAGTGCAGAAAGATGAGTCTCCAATTTTTTTGTTAACTGTAAATGGGATTGAAAATTTTTTTTCGAGGAATAAATTGGTAAACTTGTTTTATGTTGAAATGTTTTCTGTTCTTTCAATAATTTGTTACAGAAAGAATTCTAAAATACATTAATGTATAGAAAGATATATTGATAGATAGATAAATTAGATAGATAGCGAATAAGAGTCTTGCTATAGTATCATTGACATAAAGCATATGTAAAATATATTTTCTTTTAGAACGATCTACTGTTTTAAGGTTGGGGTAATTTCTGTCTCCTCAGAATAATTCACGGCTAATTTTTTGTTTTTTAGGACAAAATTATCAACTACACTTATTAATTAATTTCACTGAGATACAAAAGAAAAATTTAAATGATGCTTTTAACTCAAAGTACGTAATTTTACAACTTATCGCCCTATCACCTTATTTAGACCCCATGAATTTCAGTAGTTATGCAAAGTGTTGAAAAATATGATGAAATGTAATTGTCAGAGGTTCTAAGGGATACTGTATAACGAAAATACAGAAAGAGAGTGTGTTAAAGTTATCATATCGTCGGTGCACAAGGAAAGTGACACAACTCAAAAATCCTTATTTTTCAGGAGAACGATTTTAAAATAATGTTTTAAAATATTGTTCGCGCAGCGGCAAATTGACACATGGCCTCTCTACCGAGTATTTTATAAACTATCTTTATGTAATTTTTTATGATAAAAGTAGACATTTTTTGAACATTTTATATTATTTAACTCAAAATGGAGAATTTTTGAGTTGTGTCACTTTTCTTGTGCACCGACGATATATTATACAAAATTAGATGATACCGTATTCTCAAAATTTCTATTTCATTTAATTATATTGAAAAAAAATAAATTATTAATGTAAGTATTTGTTTACTATATATATTCATTCAAATTTTTGTCTAAATGCATATAAAAATCTGTAGTGAGCTGTATCGACTTTTATAAAGCGTTAAACGTAGTCAGTAATAATAATAAATTAGGCACTCCAGGAATGTTTCTCTTCTCATTGGACCTAAACTTCCAATGAAATGACTGCAGTATCTTTAAATAAAATCCCAACTTCTTCGATTGAAATCCCTTTCCCGAGTCCTTGAAATGGAGCACATGGGCTGAAAGAGGGCGTTTTACATTCGTCATAAATCCGTCATAAACGATTCTTGGCTTGAAAAGAATGCACTTCAGTGGTTACTTTACTTCGCCGTTCATGCCGAATGAAACACTTCTAATGAGGAAAAGGATCCGGAAGGCGCGGATGGGCCGAAACCAGGACATCCTCTGCATTGGAACCCGCATGACTCTACACAAAGATTCTTTCCCAGAGCATTTGACTCACGTTGAGGCAGAGAAGATGCTTTCCTTAAAAATGTGGGTTTTCTTACGTCAAGATTATCAAGAATAGAAACAAGAAAAATCTACCCATTTTAGAAAAATATGGGTTGTCGTTTCATATCAATTTGGATCAGAATCGGGTCGGTTTAGTCATGGGAGTCATTTCAGTTATTGGTATGCAGAATGTAATACTTTTTTTTAAAGATTACAGATGTTAAAAAGAAACAATTTAACATCATCTTCTTTATTTTTAAAGTCTTAATGATAAAGGTTACAGATGTTAAGAAGATTTTAACACCTGTAATCTTGAAGCTTTTTAAATCAAGGATCCTTAAAGTCCTTAAAAGTGTCAATTTTTTTTTTATCCGAACGTATTTTTATGCTTGTACTTGTGTCTTTTATCTGAATATGCGTGTACGTACATACTCATGTATTCAAAAAGATATACACACAAACCGAAACATAGATGCAAATTTAAATACATATGTATGCATACGCACGCTTATATTATTAACGTAATTATAAATCCAAAGTAAACCCCCCCCCCCCCCAGAAAAAAAAGATCCCTGCATTTGAAAATTTCACTTTTTTACGTTATTCAGACTTCTAAAAAATTGGTTATTCTGATGGATGTGTTCTCGTGCAAGCCATTAGTAAACATGTAAGTATTCTCAATGATTTTAAAAATTGTTATTTTTATACTTTTCAAAAAATACTTTTTTTACTTTTTTATACTTTTTTATACTTTTCAAAAAATATTTTTCAAAATTGGTGCCGGTATGTACATGTCCGTAAACAGTCATTAATGACATAATGGAACAGCTTCTAATAGAAAGGTATTTTTCCATATTTCCATCTAATTCAAAACTATTACCAAATTTCTCCTTAGCCAGAAACCTTATCTCATTTGAATCAAATATTCATAAGTAAACTTTGAGAAGGAGAAAAGGGATTAAAATTAAATATATATTTAGTTTTTTTCTTTTCCTTTTTTTCTACGTATGTTGAGAGAACGACAGATGAGATGCGATCCCCTCCTCCCGAAAAAGATCTCAAGGTTTTAGATAATGCAAGATAAATTAAGAAACTACAGATATGTTTTTTTCTACAAAAAGAAAAAGGAACTGTCCCAAATTCACACCAGATTAACCAAAATATTTATCATTCAATGTCGCAAACAATGGGGTGCGGTTCAGACAAGTTTTCGGGGATATAGGTCTCGTTGAATTTTTGCTTATTTCTTGATTCATTCTTAATAGTCTCGTCAAAAAAATTTAACATGTTTTTAAATGGGATTTTGCTCTGGTTATCCTCTACGAAGGAAAGTGAAAAGTCTAAGGAATCCTTAATTCATGTTAATAAGAAATTTTTACAGGAGAAATTATGACACGTGCTCAATAGATCATTATTTTTTCTGCTTTATATGCAACTGAATTTTTATTAGTTATAATATTATAAAAGTTTCATCAAATTTTTAAAATCAGATTTTTATTTTTTTTTTTGCTGCACAAAAGATAGTAGCAAAGCTGTTTTTTAATGCAAAAAATATTTTGAGTAAATCCCCCAAGATCACTTCAAATTTTTAATTCAAAATTTTAATAGTTCACCCTCAGACCGAGAAGCATTAGGTGTGATTATCTCTATTAACAATTCCCAAAAACTATGGGCAATTCACAAGTCACTCTGGGGCCAATTCACAAGTTTGTTTTCGGGAATTGTCCATAGAGGCAATCATACCTAATGCTCCTCCGCCAGAGAATGAACTATTCATTTGTTCGAAACTAGTTTCCGCCCTTTATTTTTATTGTGGATTTTAAGATGCTGGGTATTCTTGTGTTGCATCCCCCCCCCCAGTTTCTTTAAGTTATCAGAATTTTACTTTTGCCAACTGCACATAAAATAACAATTAAAATAGTTTATTAATATACGAAAATGTAACTGGCAATAAAATGTAAGAATATTGCGCCGGGAACTTATACTGAGTAAAGTATTTTAGGGATTCAACATTTTAATGAAACTTCAATATTTTGGAAAAGTACTCTTAATTTATTAAAATTCAATATTAAGAGAAAATGCAATTTCTTGAAATATCACCGTATGCGACTTATATCATAAAGAAAACTCCATATACTTCCCAAATTTTATCAAAATATTCCGTACAAGTATTGTGCTAGGAGAATATATAGAAGCAGTGTCATTACTTTAAAACCTTATGAAGTTAATATTCATTTTGTGGCACTGTCAGAAATCTTTTTTAACATAATTTATACTACAGTCGAATCCCGAACGAACTCACGGATATAGCGAACGAAAATTTTGATCCCGCCGTTTTCCTATTGTATTCAATGTTAATTTATCCTTTTATAGCGAACCTCCAAAATAGTAAGAATTTGCTATAATGAAACTTTTTTTTTCAGTCGACTACTGATTTTTTTTTAAGCTTTTTAAGAATGTTGAAGACGCAAAGAATGTTGAAGAAGAAGATGATGAAGATTTACCTATCGCGATGTGGATAGAAAAGCACAAAATTTCATCATTCTCCGATTGTGTCATGCAATTGTTCGAAATATGAGATGATGAAGTCATTACATGTGAAATTCCGACAGATGAAGATATTGTGGAAGAAATTAAAATGAATCATTCTGAAATTGAAGATTCTACATCTGATGCTGGTGAAGAGGCACATAAATGACGAAATCCCCACCATCTCAGATGCTATAGCAGCGATACGTGTAATTAATAAGTTTTTGTCTACACAAACAGAGGAAGAAAGAGTGTTTGAGTCATTTGATGTATTGGACAAAGAAATTCATAAAATGTTTTTTAAATCGGCATCACGTCAGTAGAACATTACTGATTATTTCTGTATCAAAACAGTGAGCAACAATGAAAGGTAAAAGGAATTTATTTCCTTTTGTCTTCATTTTTAGTTAATTTAAGTAGTATTGTGTCAGTTTAATGTTATCGATTTTAGTCAATTTAATTCATGAATGATCACTTAATAATTTTATCATTTTTTAATACATCATTATTGAATACACATAGCAACTAATGAGTTATACATTTTGGAAACTCTAACATTTTTCTTAACGGTTCGGATATAGAGAACCACCGGATATGGCGAACAAAACCTTTGGTCCCTTGATGTTCGTTATAACGGGGTTTGACTATATCTGAATCATGGATTTGGTGATGACAATTTCTTATTTCTATAAGTTATAGAGACTTTCTAACTCTCTATAACTTGTAATATGTGAGGCAAGACAGATTATACATACAAGAGCTTAAAATTAGAGTTTTTACTCTGTTCCCCCTTCAGAACTAACCCATTTAATTATTGTATTTTTATCAACTATCCGAAACTTAAATGGTACTTAAAAAGATAACGTCCAAAGTACTATTTCTGTAACGATTTGTAATGGAATATTTAATAATTTCTAATATTCTTCCTTATGTAATAATGCAGCTGTATGGTGTTGTAAGTGCCCAAATGGATGCTACCTAGATTTATGTTCCATAGTTAAGTTTAATGAGAGAATATATAAAACAGCAACTTAGCTGATTCTGTACATTTCTCCCAGCTCTAATCGTTGATATCGACCTTGGCATCTCGTCGGAGTTCAAAATATTTTATCCTTCATTATGAAATTTAAAACTGTGAATGCACTGAGACATTGAATGTTTTTTAAGATAGTGTATTCTAAAAAAAGATTTCAATATATTATGCTGATTTAAGCAAAATTTAAAATTTGATATCTTTTACACCTTGGATGTCTCGTCAAAATCAAGATTTATGTGTAAATATTAAGGTCGACTTTGACGCAATAAATTCAAATGTTTCCCGTTAACAGCAAAGCACTGATGTATTTGAACGATATCATGCGTGTGCCTTGTCGTAATTAAAACTTCAAAAAAGTTTCTAATCGAACATTATTTTAGCGCTTCTTTTGAATTATAGAACTAGTTTTTCAGAGAGAGCATTTCTGCTGTACTTAACAAATAGTCAAGAACAATTTTTAAAAGAAATTGAATTTGTTCGTTCAGAATAGGATGCAAGAACGATGAACCTTAAAGGAGTACAATGGCTCAAAATCATAGAATAAACGATAATACTTTATGCATATCTATCAATTGTAATAGGTTGTCATAAATAATGAACTGTGAGTAAACCAATATGGAAGTAATTTAGCCTTATGCCTGTATGAAGTTAATCCGAAAGAATCGAAGCATATTTTAATGGAGTAGAGGTTAGTACAGTGATGCCCAATCGATATGCCGTTGCACTTTAGGGTGCCGAGAGATTTTGGGGGTATTAAAAAAAATTAGTATGGCCCACTTAAAATAAATATCAAGTTGATATGATGGCTGAATGGCTAGGACGCTAGCTTTCGGAATCAGAGTCTGTGGGTTCGAATCCCACTCTTTTCATGGACGTTTGGAACCCATTGGGAATCAGCTTTAAGCAGTAGGTACCGGTCTAATCCCTCGTGTAGCAAAAAATGACCGTAACGCTCTAAACTTAAACCAAAATTGATAATCAGACGCAAACAAAGCTATTCTTAGTGATGTATATTGTAGTCCTCTAGTGTATAACCATACTGAATCCCATATCTGTTTTTGAAAATGTATTGATAAATTATATTTTGGATTTGTTACTTATACTTTCCAATAAATAAATAAAATCAGCAGTGGAGTAATTATTTATCTGAGCTTAAATTTGACATGTTCCTGATATAAATTTCGCTTTCATTTAATATTCAAAAAATTGAAAAATTAAAATTCTAACATGGGGGCCCCGAGTTTCTAAGATCATACCCAAGGGTGTCGCAGACATAAAAATGTTAGGAATCCGTGGGTTAGCACATTGTCCCAAAAGTAAAAGACCTCGGGTTCGATTTCTGGTTTTGTCTTTCAAGCTGGTTTGTCTTTCAAGCCATTTTGTCTTTCAAGCTGGAGATTAAAATGCTCAAGAATGAGTAGTCATCGTCATAACTTGAATCTTTATTTTAGATAAATAACAGCTCTAAAAAACCATTTAATGGCACAGTTCTTGTAATCATCAAAGCCGAAATTTCCTCCTGTCAAACATAATATAAAAGAGATTTGGGAAAACTTCACCATACACAAGGTAAATTCAGGATAAAGCTAGCAATCTTCTCTTTTTCACGCTTTAAATACTTTTAAAAATTAAAGCCTTTTCCTTTATATCAAGCACAATAATAATTAGATACTGAAGGAATATTACGCATAAGTTTAAGCAATAGTGTTTGACTATAGCATTTGATCTAGAAGTATAAAGAATTTTGTTTCTCAAAAAGAGAAAATACCCCTTTTTTCTGTTGGAAAAATTTTTACGATTCAAATTTTTTATTTGTAACAAGTCCAAATAAATAGATTCTGAAAGTAATTGAATGAATATTCGTCAAAAACATCTCCTAATTTTATTTTTTCTGTCACGTCCAGAACTGTAGTCTCAGTAGTCGTAACAATCAGTCTCAATGTTTAGATTCAATGTTTGGTCAAACAACGCCATAATTATAAACAGCGTACAGTTATAATTAATAATTAGTCATAACATTCAGTGTTCTAGCAAATTCTGTACAGCTGAGTTACTTTTTCAAATGATAACGACTTGCCATTTTATTTGTAAGATTAAATTGCTCAATGAAGAAAAAAGGTGTTCATTGAATTATTTTTGCTTCAGTTGGAATAGTTTTATAAATGTTTACCATTTAGTTACTTCAGGGCAGAAAAAATAGAGGAATATTTCGTAAAATTTTAAAACTTTAGATTAAGTAAGTCATCGTTATGCAACTCATTACACGAGAAAGAGATTTACTGGACTTTGCCCCAGTAATGAACTCAAAAGCATAAACACACCTTTTATGATTTTAAACAACGCATAATGAAAAAAGTTATAAAAACTAAAAGAAAATTGGCGGATATTTATTCAGGAACCACTCTGATCCTTATCACATACAGACGCTGAAAGATTTTTCATTAACATGTCTTAGACACGATGAAATTTTTCCTTCGCTTAAATCTTTTCATATAGTCTGCTATTAAAAAAAAACAACAATATGTTTGAAGTATCATTCATTCGTTCAGCGTTATTTGTTTCAGAAAATCTTTATCTTAACTTCAAAGTGATAAAGTTTTATTTGCAATGCATCACAAATACTTAAATATAAAATTTTTAAAAAGTTACTCCTTGACACTGTACCGAAAACTTAGTTTGGGGATTGAGTTTTCTGATATTTTCCCTCCCACGCACTGCTGCTTGCAGTACATGTGACAGCTGGTATCCATTATGGAAATCTAACTTCCCGTTGCAATTCAAGGATAATTTTGTCATTTGGTTCAATGAAAATTAATGATACGATTATGCTCTTTTCATATCACCGGGGGAAAGCATCGATTAGAGAGATTTAAACAACATTTAAACTTCAGTTTAATATAGATATGTCAGTGTGCAATTATTTCACTATTAGTCATAACCAGAATTTAATGTATATAATGTATAAAATTTTTTCTCTTTAGATAAATTAGTCTTAATTATTAACATAAGCAAAACTATAAGCAGTCAAAGACCGACAGAAAGAATTATTCTACAACGTTTGAGTACGAATAATAAAAAAATATGATCTATTCAATTATTTCATCTCGAAAAAAGCAGAATAATCAATTTCAGATCTTTAGTTTTTACTTCTCGGATATCATCTGGAGTTATTTATAAAGCTCGCGTAAGTTAATTTAAACGTAATAATAAATCCTAATGTGTCTCTGATAAGCAGCCAAAATATTATTTTACAGGGGAGTTTCAACAAATCATACTGATGTTTAATATCTGTATAGCTCTTTTAAAACAAAAGTGTCTCAACTTTGCATTTGTTATCTAATGTATATTTTGTGCCATTTTTTGTTGACAATTCTTATTTGAGAATACTTTTAGTAAGAAGTATTTTTAAATATGTTTCAAGCAATCGGTTAATAGCAAATTTTAAAAAGTTCTTAAAAAATCCACGTATTATAAATGTTAATTGTGTTTCTAAAGTGTGTTTTTGAGCAAGCATTACCCTAATGGGGAAATGATTTTCTTTATGGAATATACATTTATAGTGACGTTATGAACGAAGTACGCTGCTATCATAATAGATTTTCCTGTCCTTTTTTCGAATTTTAATGGCATTTAAATTGATCTTGCTTAAAAGACTATTCATTAAAAACTCATGTTCAAATAATACACAAGCAATTTTCAGGAATTTCACAAAATAAAGACCCATGTTCTCTGTGAGAAAGGATTTTATCTACTTAGCTGTCTTCATATAAGTACAATAACTCCTTTACGAATGGATGGAAATTGATTCTGAATGAAACAAAGTCATAATCAAAACCTAATTGCTGTTAAGTTTGGTGAACAAAGACATATTTTGAATAAAATGCTTCAAAATAGAGAAAATGGAGTAAGGAGCATGAAAATTAATACGTCTAACTTAACCCAGTCGAAGGTCAAACAATGGGTATGAAAAAAAGGAGGGGACCAGGTTCATTGTAATACCCCGAAAAACCATTTATAAAAAATCTCTTCAAAATCTCTTGAGCTTGGAATTGAACAGGCAGGGGCGTATTTCTTGCTATTCTCGCTACGCCGCCTGACTTGTACAAGTAGTAAATATGCTGATTTTGGAACATCTTGAATAAATGCCTATTTGTACGTGTGTGTGTGTATACACAATTACCATCCTTATTTTAGGATAGTAAAACTTGTGAATAAAATACTCGCTTTTATAACTAATATCTATAACGCTTTCATCTCAAATTAATTAATTTATTTAATTTGGGAAATAGTATAGACCTAGAGTATATTCAAACAATTAATTTCTGCAACTTATTTTTTAAACAGTAAAATTCCGTTTTACTGTCAGGAAATGACAAACAATACAGTTTGTCATTTCCTGATGATCAGGAAACGACAAAAAGGAATACCAGGAAATGACAAATTAAAGTTGCCTGTATCGATCAGCGAAATACTATATAAAGACGTTTACTCAGAGCATAATTCCACTCTTTTCCAAAATCAACCGATAAAAGACAACGGAAAATGTTAGATACCTGGGAAAAGGGTAGTAAAGAACTCATCATTCTCTTCTAGACCCACTGATAGCTTATGAAAGGAAAAAGTGAGAAAATTAACAAGCAAAAAGCAAGATGTAAAACAAAAGGAAACAAAAAATTAAGGATGGTTTAAAACAAAAAAAAAACAGCGAGACGAAATGAATGAGAAATGGGAAAAAAAGATTCCACAAAAGACATAAAGAAAAATAAAACGAAATTCTCACAGCAAAAAGAAAAAAAAATATATTCTTGCCGTTTAGAGTATTATCAAAATTTAGGACACACAATTTAGGGCACTGTGTCATGTGTTTGTCTTTCAAAATTTTATGGTTACATTAATTTTGATTTATGTAAGGTCTGAGCTCATTTAATGGTGTAACTTGCCAGTGATACTGTCTATTTTGGGATTTTAAATTCAGACGCATCGAAATTGAGATCTTACTATGAGATAAATTTCTTTTTGCTGAATGTTAATTTAGAATCAACGGAACATTACTACACGTCTAACAAATGCCATTTACATATGTGTGTGTGTTTGTATGTAAACATATATTTGTAATGTATACATATACTTGTGTGTATACATATATTTGTATGTATAGAATACTTATAGCAGCTACAGAAAAATTGTTTTTAAAGATGTTTTACTGTAAAAACTCTGAACCTAATTGTCAATGCTAAACTAAAAGTGTTTGGGATTAATTATTAATTCAAACTAAAATTATGGTTAACATTACAAGACTTTGGTAATAATATTCAGTATGGTGGTAAAGACTCATTCATGCATAATTATGTAAAAATATTTATTCCTCTATTTCTAACTCAAATAACTGTTGAACAGCTTCTATGTTTCTCCAGAAATAATTTCTAAATGATTTTTAAAAGAACTGTTTTATTAGAGCACTTGACTTCGCCTTATAAGTAAATAATTATCCATCAATCTTCTTGGGGAAAAAATGGAAAATATAGCATAACTTCAATGACTGTGACTGAGACAATGGCATACTTGAATCTCTAATGCAAAGAATTAGATTTTGTATATATGCTAGCTATTTTTTACAATGCTCGCATTTCAAGCGAATTAAGTTTTGAGCAATCCGTCAATCCATACGATTTTTTTTCTTAAGTTTATAGAAATCGAATATTTTCTTAATAGTCCAATATTTTCTTAAGTTTATAGAAAATATTCGACAAAATTTATTTCTAGACGCATAATTAGTTGTATGTATAATGAAAAAGATATACACTCATGGACAAAAAAAATTAGCGCACCAAGAAATAATTGCGGGATCGTAACGAAACATGCAATGAAGGTACATGTCGGGGAGATATGCAAATGATTAGAAATGCAGCGTGATTGCGCATTACGTATAGCTGGTAGAGGGCGTTGAACATCGTACTCTGTGGAGTATAAAACAGGTAACCAAAGCTTGTTTGAGTGTGCTGAATCATTTACAAAGGAAGGGCTGAGATAGACATGCCATTGCGCCGTGTTCGAAGACAATATAAGCAGTTGTCGCAGTTTGAGAGGGGGAGAATCGTCGGGATGATGGAAGCTGGGTGGTCAGCTAGGCGAGTAGCTCGTCAATTAGGCCGCTCTGATTGTGTTGTGAGGAGGTGTTGGGACCAGTGAACCCGAGAGATGTCATGTACACGAAGACCAGGCTCAGGACGCCCTCGACAAACCAGTCGTCGAGAAGACCGCCACATCGTAAGAAATGCACGCGTACAGCCAACTGCTTCATCGGCCGCCATTCAGGCACAGGTAGCACCTTCACTAGGGGCCTCTGTGTCTTCTCGAACCATACGAAGGCGCCTGGCTGAAGGACAGTTGGTATCGCGGCGCCCATTACGTGTGCTGCCCTTGACGCCCACCCATCGACGCCTCCGTTTGGAGTTTTGCCGAGCACAAGGAAACTGGACTGCAGCGGAATGGAACCAGGTCGTCTTTAGCGACGAATCCAGATTGAATCTCGGCAGTGATGACAATCGTGTTCGTGTGTGGAGAGCCCGTGGTGAACGCTTCAATCCTGTACAGCGACACATCGCTCCCACAGCTGGTGTGATGGTATGGGGTGCCATTGCCTACAATACACGGTCACCCCTAGTATTGTTCCGTGGCACCATGACAGCCCAGCGGTATGTTCATGAAATCCTGCAACCACATGTGTTGCCACTCATGCAACGGCTCCCAGGAGCCATTTTTCAACAAGACAATGCTCGGCTTCATACGGCAAGGGTGTCACAAGACTGTCTCCGCACTGTTACTACCCTTCCTTGGCCTGCCCGATCCCCAGATTTGTCTCCAATCGAGCATATCTGGGATCATTTGGGATGACGAGTTGGGCATCCCACGAGTTTGAACGAACTAGAGGCAAGGTTACAGCAAATATGGAACGAAATGTCTCGAGACATCATACAGAACTTGTATGACTCAATGCCCGATCGTATCGCATCGTGCATTCGCGCTAGAGGGGGTCCAACGAAGTATTAACTCCTCCGTTCTTTTGCCTTTTTCTCTGAAATAAATTATCCTTTTTCTTTGATTTTCTTATAATTTACTTATATCAAAGTGGTCATCAGGTATGTAAAATTTTGTTTCATTTTGACGACTCCTTCTTGGTGCACTAATTTTTTTATCCATGAGTGTATTTTGGGGGAATCGAATGTTTAGAGGGGTGATAAAAATTAGTTTTTTTACTGAAACAAAAAATTGATTGCAACTGTTAATTACATACAAATTAGGATAATATCAACAATGCATAGACATTAAGCTAATACATTTTTCCAACAATGGTAGGCTCTTATCCTGAGGATATTCAGCCATATACCCCGCTAGTTTAGTTAGCTAGTTTAGTCTAAAGTAGGGGACTCTTAGTGTGTTAGTAAACGTTGCTCCCTATGAAATAACAGACCAGAACTACCCATACTTAATTTCGGAACAAGGCCTGCACAGTAGAAGCTTAACTAATGCTAAAGTTTACAAACCCATCTTAATAATATTCAACGAAACTAACGGTCTATGTACTTTTTAAAGTATTCACAGTATCTCATTCATAAGCGTCCTTCCCACTTATTAGATGTAAAAGAGCGCTTCGGTAGTTCTAGAGTATATGGACCACTATGCATAGGAAATCTGAATTTATCTAGGAGCAGAACACACCGCCATGGGAGTATTTCATCTGACTTCTAGCTCATTTCAGTTGCTCTCTGTAGACAGTCGGGGTGAAATGACACGCACAAGGCAGATTCAGCAAAGTAATGCAACTTGCTATTCACAGGAATCACAGTTCGTAGAAAGTAGATCGGAACGCCCAACTTGGCAAATCACTGTATAAATTACTACTCACAGGAATCTTCAGGTGGAGGGATCGATCAACACCGCTGCCACCACTTTAATCTATATAATAAGACTGTGACGATATGAACACTTCTCCCAGGTAGCTGGGCATACATTAATTCAAGATACGGAGATTAGGATTTAAAATTATGTATTTAATTATATACAATATTTACACTTCAGTTACATCAAAATTTACAGTCATAACCGCCCTAAGGCACCGGGGAGTTTTAAATTCTTCACCAAACAGTCAGAGTCCACTGAATACGTGAAACGGCACTAAGCACGGGATTCAAGTTCCCAAAAATGTAATCTGGCCCAAGGCCGCAGGTATCAATCACCTTCTGAGAGTAGATCTCAAGTCTATCTGATTCTTTTTCGGTCCGAGGTTCTCCACGAAAACTCTAAGCACCTCCCTGGAACATATTTCGCCCTATCATGCGTTGGTTTTTGTGCTTAGACGCTGATTTGATGAAATGACATCAGCTATTTCCAACATTCGAGAATTTCGCACGCAGAGGGTTTTAGCGTAACGAACAGCCCCTTTGTGCATGAAAAATGTCGGACTCTCGGTGTGTGGCCTTTGTCGCCAGCTGGCACCCTCTTGCCAGTAGACAAGGAGAGGAATACCGCCCTCAGCCCGGCGATGACCATCAGTCAGTTAGCTTGACACCAGAGTTCAACCCAGTTCACGCCCCCCTCTGTTGCCAAGGACAGGGGTGACAAAAACACATCAAATATTCACACGACTGACTACTTGAAGAATTTCCTATTCTTCACAGCTTCCCCCACCCTTAAATCATAGTTCGGGGATACAGTGTGGTACATATATGTGTTTCCACCTCTACACTTGAGCTTTGAGGCAAGCAACTTTAAGCACATAATTTACATTACTATACTTTAACTAACCTAAATAAACATAAATAACAGCATACAAAAAACAAAAAAAACACACTTTCAAGTACAATTATTTTAAGAACTACAGTAGAACCCCGATTTTACGTTTTTCATTTGACCAGCGGTAAAAAACGTACGAAACGGGAAAACGTAAACTCGGGGTTAAAAAAAATCTAAGTATATTGTTCAAAAATTGACACTTACCGGATGAACTATCGTAAAAAATGTGTAATCTTTACTTGATTTTTGCTTTTAGATACAATTTCAACTACAGCACGTTCAATACTAACAATTTTTTGCAAATTTGCTTCTTGGTTTACATTCGAAACTAAAAATTGTTTCAGAGTTTTTATGCTTTGAATTGCTTGATCAGGTGTGGGTACTACAACCTCCGTTATTTCTTCTTCATCTTCAACACCACTATCATCGGAAACGGGCATTAAATGAGATATCGAAGGAATTTGTGAAGTGATGAGATGTGCGTCGCAGTCGATATACGCGTCATTGACTTCCGGAAGATTTTCATCTTCAGCCAAGCAATCTTCTTCCGTTTCATTGTAATCTGAAAGTGAGGGGCTAATTTCACCATTGGATTCCGAGAAACCTGCTTTATTAAACACATTGGTAACGCATTTTTTGTCGACACTGTCCCATGCTACAGAAATCCAATTCAGAGCTTCCAGAACATTTATCTTTGATGTAGAAGCATCATGCAGGTCACCGGAACCAATAAAATGAAGTGATTTCCTAACCAGTTGTTTTCTGTAATGTGATTTAAATGATCGGATAGTTCCTAGATCCAAAGGTTGAAGTTGGCTGGTGCAGTTTGCTGGAAAAAATTCCATTCGCACATTTTTCAATTTAAGATCCAAATGAGAGGCGCAGTTATCAATAAAAATAATGATTTTTCGCTTCTGTAGTAGCATTTTTTTTATCCAGTTTTCGAAGAAAATCTTCAAACAGCGATTGAGTCATCCACGCTTTTTTATTCGAAGCGTACTCCGTGGTTAAACTTTTCACATTTTTGAAACACCGTGGTTTCTTTGCTCTACCGATCACAAGAGGCGTTAATTTCTCACCTCCGTCGGCATTAGTACGTAATAAAACAGTTAAGCGCATTTTTGAAAGCTTTCTCCCGTGGTAATTTTCGACTTCGACCGTCAGTGTTTTGTCGGGTAACAAGTTAAAAAATAGTCCCGTCTCCTCGGCGTTGAATACGTCTCTTGGATTGTACTCCTTTAATAAATTTGGTAAAGTGTTCTCTTTCCACTGCTGCACAGTTGCAATATCCACACCATCCGCTTCTCCACAGATAGATTTAAAACATAAATTGTTCCTTTTTTTAAATCTGTCGATCCAGCCATTCGATGCAGAGAAGCCTTGGAGTTTAAGCCTTTCAGCAATTTCAAGCGCATTTTCTTTAACGATGGATCCATTTATTGGAATTTTTGATGCCCGGGCTTCCTTGAACCATTCCATTAAGTTTTTTTCCAAATCATCATACGGAGATGTTTTAAGAGTTTTTCGTTTCTTTGCAGATTTTCCGAATTTTTCAGCACTTAACTCTACTGAAGCTTCTTGCTTTAAAATCGTTTGCAAAGTTGAATATGCAATACCCAAAGATTTAGCAAGATCAATTTTAGTGTCATGAAATTCTTTAGATTTTCCAACGATTTCGGCCTTTTTGGCTAGAGAGAAACATTTTCGTTTAGACATCCTTCCTTCAGGTTAAGAACGCTCGACAATGAGAAAAATGGTTACGGTGCTCAAACGAACTTTTACAGACCAGCTGAAACCAGTTCTACCTTTAGTGGGTTGCATGGTCTGGTCATAGTCCCCCCTACCCCCCCCCCTCGCTTTCCATGTGAAGTGTGGACATTGGACAATCTAACCAAAAGAGATCCATCACCTCTCTCTCTTTTGTTGACATAGAGTGATCGAAGAATCGAAAGGAATTGCCGTGATTCTCCACCACTTCCGGGTGTCTTGTGCTTTTGTTCTTCACCCAACTTTCTGATTTTGACACTGGGTGGAACCCCTCCTGTCTACAAAAGGACAATAAGTTCTGACTACAAAGGACAGAAAGATTGCCAGAACGCTTCAAACTGGTAAGAAACAAGTTTTTTTTTTAAAGAAAGAACTCGAAAATGTTTCTGTGAGCCTTATAGAGGAAAAATGATTTTGATCTTGTCTTTAGAAAAAAAACGTATTAAGCGGGATTTTCTGGAAAGGGGTAACGTAAAATCCGGGATATTTTAACATTATCGGTATAGGCAATTTTCACGGACCAGCAGAAAATGACGTAGGAAGCGGGATAACGTAAGAAACGGACAACGTAAAATCGGGGTTCCACTGTAATTCTATTTACACCTTCATTCGCAAGACATACGGCTAAGCGTATCTGCATTCTGGTTAAACTTTCCCGCCCGGTGTTCAATAGTAAAGTTATACGGTTGCAGAAATAAGTTCGGTTGCAGAACCACCGAAGAATCCTGGAATTTGTGCCGGTGGGATTTTTTAACCACTTCAACGGTTTGTGGTCTGTTATGATTTTGAAACTTGCACCATCTAAATAAAAATGTAGTTTCCGAACCGTGAAAATTATCGACGCGCACTCCCGTTCTATTGTCGAGTAATTCTTCTCAGCTGGGCTAAATTTCCGACTGAGATACAAGACAGGATATTCTTCTGCCCCAAACATTTTTGTTAATACAACTCCGATCACAACATCAGTGGTATCACATTGTGTAATGAATTCGCGCTCGAAATCAGACGCATAAGGTGCGGGAAATTTTGTTATACACTGAATTTTACCCTTCACAGAAACTTTATAGGGTTTAGTGAATTCCTCTAACGTAGGGTCATGTATGCGGCTGAATGTACCGTCGTAAATAAGCGTATGCCTTAACCGTATACTACGAGGTCCAGTGTCCATAAGCTCGAGGACGCCTTTCAGGTAATCATTTTGATAAAATAATTCATAAAAGAAGCGAGATAGGCCTGCAAGTCTAGAACGGATAACCTTAAACCCTTCACTTTCTACAATCAACGTGATAACACCTAACTTGCCAGCTTTAAGCAATCCCTTCCGATATCTGCTGATAACTCGTTAATCTAGGTTTTATTGTCCCAAGTAAAGTAACTCAGGTGTACTGGAAGATCTGATCTGCCTCGTAGGAAACAATTTATGCCTTCAATGTTTATAAACAATTTACCAATGGTCACAGAGGACAAAATATCTGTATTTGAGATTACAAAGGAAGAGACATGAGTTATACCTCTTAATTCGGTGGGTGAGTCCGGTAAAAGCTCTGCCGGTACATCTCTATAGGGTTCACAGTTTGTATTCAAGAATGAAACATTCACATTCACTTTGGCAACTCCGCCGACTTTGATAATTATACCAACACGTTCAGAAAGAAAATTAATTTTATACAGAACAATTTTCACACTCATCCCCGATTCTCTGACAAAACCGACGGGAGTCTCCACATGGTGACTGGAGATCTCGCCCAAGTCGAATACGGAGATAGTGCACGTTTCTTTAAAGCAACGCACTTCCATCCGCGAATTCTTCTCCCTTACATACGGCGTAAGCATGTCTCTTAAGTTAGTTAAGAATAATTCGCACGCTATTTCATACCATCCAATACTAAAACCCGCGTTTCTTTCAAGGTAATCGAAGGTTCCAAAATACATATAGAGAATTACGTAATTAAAACATGAAAAGTTGCACGACAGCTGAACAAACCATTTACCAGTTCCTAACAATCTTTCAAGGGCTCTGGGTCGAGCACAAAGAATGAACTTATGAGCCCACTTGTGATAATTGTGAATTCCTATCAAAACATAGAATTTCTTTTGTCTCCTAAATAAATCGACTAGATCCGAACATAGTGACTGATCTATCGGCGATATTCTACCAGCTGATTTACGTGTTATATTCCAAAGATACGATACATAAATTTCACAAATAGCTGACACGGTATATTCGTTATTTTCCCCACCTTCTGACAGGAAGTTTTCCAGATTTCTCAATTCTGATATTTGTAACTCATCACGATCGCCTTTCTTAAGGATAACGTTTCCTTTTGCTTTAATCCTTATATTTTCTAGAGCATTTTCCCACCCTAACGTGTACGGAGAGACTACGTTTTCGGTCACGCATGGTCCCTGAACGGTTTTCTCCCCATCAGCCTTCAATTTCTCCTCAATCACCTTTAAATCCTCATACTTCCTTTGTGCAGAATTTAACTCTGAGGCGTACGACTCGGTGGGTGGGGGTCACTTGACTCGACATTCCCCCCCCCCTCTAACTGTAAGTCTATTTTCTCCTCGATCGGAACCTCTGCACTGAGAACAATAGCCGGCTCAGAAACGTTATCAGCTGGCTCAACCCCGGATTATTTCTCTTTCGATTTGCTTTGCGAGCGCGTGACAGCGTTTAGTTCCTGAACTCCACCCCCTTTTCCCGCGCCTTCACAAAGAAGAGCAAAAGTACGATTCCCCAAAATGTACCTGTCTTGGTTTAGAGAATTATCGAACACGGCGGCCTTTGTGGTCAAGTGCCCAAATGTCCCTTCTAAATCTATCCTGGCCACAGGGATGCATTTTGCTTCCGTGTCAAGGGGTTGTTTTACCCAAACGACTTCGCCCGTAAGGTCTCTGGCGGTGCGTACTTCTGTGAGACCAGATCAAAAGTGGCTCCCGAATCTCGTAAGACTTGAGTTTGGACGCCATTGACCTTGGCCACACTCAAATATTGTTTCAACCATTTGTTCACATCATCGTTTTGTTCAATATTATTCAGAGTCTCCGCATCTCTCTTTTTTTCGGAAAGGACACTTTTGGCGTAAATGCTCCTCCGAATTACATTCATAACAACGAAGTGGTTTTCTCTTATCAAACTCTTTAAATTTGTTTCATATTTTAAATATGAATTTTTGCTTGGGGAGGTAGATTGCCCATCCACTTGTTTTTCTGGTTTGGCTTTCCCCTCATTCCTAAACCCCAAATCAATTTGTTTTCGCATCTGAAATTCCTTCCTTCCATTATTTGTGATTCGTTTACCCTGTCTTACTGACTCTTAACGATCCAGTTTTTCGGCTAACAATGAAGGTGAAACAATGCTACCCCATTCATCTAAGAAGTGTTTCTGCACCTCGCTATTTACGCGTCTCTTAATTTGGTCCGCAATCGCGAACTGTTTGTATCCCTCGAAAGTATTTATTCCTAGCTCCTCAATCCACCCATTAAAATAGCTCTGGAATTCATAAGCGAAATCTTTCCACCTTGAATTTGCTTTGCGGGTGTGTTGTAGGAATTTCTGCCTAAAGGTATCTGGACTCAGTTTAAAACGGTCTAGCAAGATTTTCTTTACGTACTTATAATCTCTTGAGTCTTGTTCTGACTCACGCAAAACAATCTGTCCTACTTCTAGGTGCAATAACGAAAGAAGTTGGGTTGCCCATTCTGCTTCATCTATCTCAAGATTTTTAGCTTGGAGCTCAAACATAGCCAAAAACAAGCGTATGTCAGTCTCCTCTAGATTAAATTTCGGCATCATACTCCTCATGTCTGGAGAAGATCTCCTTAGAGAGTTTTCTAACGGTTCAGGAGTTGACTCTCTACCACTTTCTGAGCCTATTATTTTGAGTCTCTCCATTTCGTAAGCTCGCTGTTCCCTCTCTCTTTCTCTCTCTCTCTCTCAAAATTTAACTGGTTTTCACGTTCAATCTCTTCTAACATTGCTTTCGCGTTTTCTTCATCATAACCCCCATCTGACATTATTAGTCTCCTAATTTCATTTTTGTTCATATCGGAATTGGCACAAACTCCAAGATCTTCTGCGAGTGAAACCAAATCAGCCTTAAGAGCTTTGGATAAATAAGCCATGATTTCAGTGAGAGAATTTAACCTTACCCTAAATTTTACACATAACAATTCTAGTAAAACAAAACACACAAAAATTTAATTAGCTCACTACAGTTTAAGCTTAAATTCAATTATGATTTACTAAATAACTTTGCACATTCAAATACACTTTTATATTATACAAACTAAATTATTTTACCCTCAGTTATTTTTAAAATTTGTTTTATTAGTATATTTAAACACAACTTTATCTACGAAACACAACTAGCAATGATTTAAGTTGAATGACACACAAAAAAAGAACACTATTATTCAATTGCCTCAGTAACCCAATAGAGAAATGAAAACCATATAGTACTCACTGCTTTGACAACTTCTCTTGATGATCAGCATGAAGACGGAAAGAGAAGACCACAATGGTTCTGTTTAACGTTGCAAACAGGTCACGCTTAATTGAAGAAGCTGGACGTCACCAAGAGTTCGTGCACTAAGTAACAAAGTCTAGTAGATTGCAGACAGGAAAAGCACCACTCGACGATTCTCTATAACTTTCAGTTCACAGGAATTGAAGTTCGACGACAAGTAGACACCAGCAAGGAAGAATTCAGCAAGGTAATACAACTTGCTATTCACAGGAATCGAAGTTCGAGGACAAGTAGACACGCACAAGGCAGAATTCAGCAAAGTAATGCAATTTGCGATTCACAGGAATCGAAGTTCGACGACAAGTAGATACGCACAAGGCAGATTCAGCAAAGTAATGCAACTTGCTATTCACAGGAATCACAGTTCGAAGAAAGTAGATCGGAACGCCCAACTTGGCAAATCACTGTATAGATTACTACTCACAGGAATCTTCAGGTGGAGGGATCGATCAACACCGCTGCCACCACTTTAATTAATCTATATAATAAGACTGTGACGATATGAACACTTCTCCCAGGTAGCTGGGCATAGATTAATTCAAGATACGGAGTTTAGGTTTTAAAATTATGTATTTAATTATATACAATATTTACACTTCAGTTACATCAGATTTTACTGTCATAACCGCCCTAAGGCACCGGGGAGTTAAAATTCTTCCCCAAACAGTCAGAGTCTACTGACTACGTGAACGGCACTAAGCACGGGATTCAAGTTCCCAAAAATGTAATCTGGCCCAAGGCCGCAGGTATCAATCACCTTCTGACAGTAGATCTCAAGTCTATCTGAATCTTTTTTCGGTCCGAGGTTCTCCACGAAAACTCTAAGCACCTCCTGGAACATATTTCGCCCTATCATGCGTTGGTTTTGTGCTTAGACGCTGATTTGATGAAATGAGTGACATCAGCTATTTCCAACATTTCGAGAATTTTGCACGCAGAGGGTTTTAGCGTAACGAACAGCCCCTTTGTGCATGAAGAATGTCGGACTCCCGGTGTGTGGCCTTTGTCGCCAGCTGGCACCCTCTTGCCAGTAGACAAGGAGAGGAATACCGCCCTCAGCCGGCGATGACCATCAGTCAGTTAGCTTGACACCAGAGTTCAACCCAGTTCACGCCCCCCTCTGTGCCAAAGACAGGGGGGAGAAAAACACATCAAATATTCACACGACTGACTGCTTGAAGAATTTCCTATTCTTCACAATACTAATACCTATCATGAAATATTCTGTAAAGGTCGAAACAGACATCAGTGCTTCTGTAGTTTAAGCAAGATCATGTTCTGTCTATGATGTAGTTGAAGTTTCTTTTCATAAACGATATTATTCAAAACCGGCCCGTTGAGTTAAGGGCAGGAGAGGGGAAAGGGTTGATAGGATCTAGAATCTCCTGCTGACCTCAAAACAGGGAGTGATGTAAGTTCGAGGATCCCTGTAAGAATTTTTCATCCAAGCCAACTTCGACTCTCATTACCCCCAAGACATCAGTCATACACTGCTTTGTAACACTTTGCTAGACAAAGATCATATCATCTGCAGGAAGATTTCTTTTCTCTCTTTCTTCTTCATATCAACATAAATTCAACATGATTCTATTCCTTCAGGTAATCCCTCATATGAACTTCAGAGCCGTGATCCATATAAGTTATATCTTCCCTGGGAAGTAATTCGTTAGATGGCTTTACCAGACCAATTAAAAATTTAAACTTGACAAAAAATGAGTGAGTTATTTCATTAAAAGAGAATAATGAAACTGAATAAGCATTTCGTGTATGTTCATCAGAAGTCACGAATCTATGATTTGTCCTCATTCATAGGATCTTCAGCAAAAAGTAATTAAAGAAAAGAAAACTGAAAGGACACTATATCTTCGTGTAGAGTGTTTTGGGGGGTGTTGCATTATTATTTTTACTCTCAAACCCCTCTTTCTCAAATTCGCTTTCTAATATCCAATATTTGGCAAAACTTCTTAGTCTCGCTTAACGTAACATTCGCCCGGGAAAGGTTCTGAAGACAGAAAAAAACAGGTTATAGTTATTAGATAACTTAACGCAAAAGAAACAATTCAGCTGGAATGAAATGCAGGCGAATGTAATTTTTTAGTGAAAAATAAAATGTGAATATGCTTAATATAATTGCATTGATTACCCAGTATACATATAATCGCCGAAGATTATTCACATTCTGTCTTGTGTTAAAGCAGTGTAGATCTAGCTTCCCTTTATGCTGGCTAGAATCTATCCAGCATAGAACTTAAAATAAGACAAAATAAACACTGAGCTGACAATTATTGATGTAATCTCGAAATGTGAAAAAAAGATTTACACTAATATATAACTTTTGCATTCAACAACTAATATACACTCTTAGACAAAAAAAAAAACGACGCACCAGGAAGGAGTTATCCGAATGGGACGAAAATCGGTAAAGTGATGTACATGTACAGAAAAACAAATGATTACAATTTCAGAAAAAATTGGATAATTTATTCAAAAGAAAGAGCTTCACGAAGTGAAAAAGTCAATAACGCGTTGGTCCACCTCTCGCCCTTATGCAAGCAGTTATTCGGCTTTGCATTGATTGATAGAGGTAGCAGATATCCTCCTGCGGAATATTATTCCGAATTCTGTCCAATTGGCGAGTTAGATCGTCAAAATCCCGAGCTGGTTAGAGGGCCCTGCCTATAATGCTCCAAACGTACTCAATGGGGGAGAGATCCAGCGAACCTGCTGGCCAAGGTAGCGTTGGGCAAGCACGAAGACAAGCAGTTGAAACTCTCGCCGTGTGGCTGGCTGGCATTATCTTGCTGAAATGTAAGCCAGGATGGCGTGATATGAAGGGCAACACAACGGGCGTAGAATATCGTCAACGTACCGCTGTGCTGTAGGGGTGCCGCGGATGGCAACCAAAGGGGTCCTGATATGAAATGAACTGGCACCTCAGACATTGGCGGCTCCAAAGGGGGGCACTAGGGGCAATTGCCCCCCCCCCAAAAAAAAAAAAAGCCCGGCAAATTTTTTTTTCATAGCCTAAAATTATATAATCTTAGACCTAATATTAAATTAGTTTAAATTTAAAATGAGACGATGTTTATTTCTTATATACGTATATATATTTACTAGCTGAAACCCGTATTTCACTACGGAGTACTTTCAAGTTAAATACAACGGTCAATGTATGCAATTAAAGCCAAAAATAATAAATATATACATATATTTATAATAAATACAACGATCAATCTATGCAATTGATGTAAAAAAAAAATATTTATAAAAAAATCGTAAGGGATATTTTTATAGACAAAATAATGTCGAAGAAAATATTCAAATTAAATCTCATAGAAACATACTAAAGAATATAGTACAGTTAATATAGTCCAGTTTGAGGAACATATCTTGTACTGTAGTTTAATTTTTTGATAATGTTCAAAAGTCTGCCGCACTAGCAAGAAAAAAAAATATTTTTGTCTATTTCAATGTTATGCACGTGACGATAAATTAATTTAAAGTACCAGAAAAAGAAACCACGTGATCAGCATTTCATAATTAAATTCTAAAAATTAATCTTTAAAAATTCACCAAAAATCAGAAAATGGAGGTAAAGATTCGAAAAAGATTTCATTTTGAAGGAATTTTTACAATGGTTCTCGTGATATACATTTTATAGCCCTCAAATTATTATTTAAAATGCAAACTTAAAAAAGTTCCTAAAACAGCTTAAAAATTTAATTTAAAATATCTAAGAAGAATTTTTCAAAAATCTTTCTTAGTGCACCCATACACTATAGAAGAATCGCCATACAAATTTTCAGATTCCTTTAAAGTGAAATCGTTTTTCGAATCTTTACCTCCATTTCTGATTTTTAGTGGATTTTTGAAGGTTAATTTTTAGAATTTAATTTATTAAATGCTGATCCACGTAGTTCCTTTTCTTTTAGTGATATTCTAATTCAGGGTCTCCTACCTTTTTGTGCCTAAGAGCACATTCTAGAATAGCGATCGGACAGCGGGCACCATTTAGTTTTTTCAAGGACGAATTTATAGTTGGACATAGTTAATAATATAAACACATAATGTGCAAAAAAATATTTAATTCCAAAAATATAATTTAACATATAAAAAGTATTGTTAATATTCTTGTGTAAAATAAATGATTACTAATAATGTATACAAACTCTGCAAAGTATAAAATTTCTTTATGAAAAATATAAATCTCAAAGTCAATGTGATTTTTGGCATTTCATTTCATTGTCCATTGCTTCGTAATTAGAAGAGTATGATGATATTCCTGCTCGCGCGCTTAAGGAATCATCAAGGTGTTCATCTGTAAGTCGTGATCTGTACGTTGATTTTATGATATTCATTGTCGGAAAACAATGATTCACACAAGTATGTGGAACCGAAAAACGATTTTATTTATATGCTGCTCCTTTCAAGAATGGAAATTTGTTTCTGTTAAACTATATTCCCAGAAATTCTTATCTGATACAATGGATTTTAGGACAATGTCGTTCGGAAGATCCAAAATTTCTATCTCCAGTTCTTCTGTCCTTATGTGAACAAGCTCTGAAATGTAATGTAGCTAGTTCGATTACATTTACTTGGTAAGTAAAAAGGATAAACAAAAAAAGGTGATCATTGGCTCGATAATATTAAACTGTTGAAAGCACTTTTCAAACTGTCTTGAAGTAATTAAAGGTTGATAATAAATGTTGATAAGTCAATTTTCCCGGCGCCTATCATTTTGTTTTTCATATTTGGAAAATGCCAAGGCACTTCATCTTCAAATGTGATGTCCACAAAGCCAGTTAGCTTTAAACGAGTTTATAGACACCTATCATTGTAGCTATATGTGTTGTCCTTTCCTGCAGCTCTAAGCTTAAATAATTCAGTTTTTTTCATTATATCTATTATAAAAGCCAAATCCACTAGCCAACGAGGGTCTGTTAGTTTAAAAAAAGTTGGTTTTGGGCACTGAGATAATTTTTTATTTCTTCAATTAAATCTACAAATCTAGCAAGAACTTTGCCTTTAACTGAGCCAACGTACTTCAGTATGCATAATGAGATCAGGTCTTTCAGGATTTTCTAATAGGGCCTTAAAAAAGGCGGTTGTTGCAAAAGGAGCTGCGTTAATTAAGTTGACTATTTTTGTAATTATCTTCATGACGGTTCCGAAAGGTAGTATTGTACCACATAAAACCTCCTGGTGGATAATAAAGTGATACGACAGAAAGTTTGGAAATGATTCATCTTTTATGCCGAGGCAAATAATCCATTGACATTACTAACCATTGCTGGTGCCCCATCAGTGGTTATCGCAGACAGCTTCTGTAGAGGCATATCTATCGACTTTGCATATCTTAATAAATATTTTATAGATATCCTCACCTGTTGTTCGTCCTTTCATAGGTAATATTTTAGTAGATCTTCTTTTACTGTAAAGTCACTAAATACCATTCTCAACATAACTACTAACTGTGCTTGGGTCTGATTGTCTGTAGACTCGACAAATTGTAGTGAGAACCACTCACATATTTCCCATTCACTCTTTAACTGAATTTGCATGTCCTTTGAAATGGCTTGTATTCTCTTGTAACGGTGTTATCTGACAACTACAAGTCTTGTATTGCTGCATTATCTCACGCTTGTTGGAAAATCCCTCAATAAGCAATCGGTGCCAGTAAGAAATGCTTCTTTAACAACTCACCATCCGGAAAGGCTTTTCCTTCTTTGCGAGCATCTGAGAAATTTTTATAGAAGCAATAGTGGAATTTTTAGATCTTAAGAGAGGCCTAGTGAAAACTGACTGTTGAGCAGACAGATTAGATTTTAGCTGATCTATTTTTTTCTTTCTTATTTCAGATTAAGTCGATTTAAATTAAGTAACATGAATTGTCAAGAACTGACGTTCAACATTATGTTTTTTGGCACCGCGACGCTGTTTCCACACAACAGACAAATTTCATTGTCTTTTAAATTGACGAAGCAATATGAATCCTCCAATTCAGTATTAAAATTATAGGTCCGTTTACTTGATCCACTCATTTTGGAGGTAAAAATAAGGAAGTATTTAAAAACAACGAAGGAGGAAACACAATATACAAAATCTTCATTATTTATTCATAAATATATCTGAGCATATATTTATGAATAAATAATGAAGTAGATACGTCGAATGAAACGTTATCTCACAGCACAAACCACATACTGGCTCTAACGAGATGAGCTCCAAACAAATGTCTATGTTGTGACGGTAACCATAAAAACGGACCGTTTCATTTCATTTTAGGAATGGAAATTAGGTAGGCGAAGATCTGGCGCGAGGGGAGATGAGATCGGTCGCATTACGCTTTGTGCTTTTATCTGTGTTTGGACGCCATTTCTACTTTTGTGTTGTTAATCATTAAAAATGAGAAAACTTGTACATAGGCATTTTATTGAAAGGCTGAAATACTTTTATCGTGGTCGCACAACGACGGGCACACGTAAAACGATCGGCGGGCGCCATGGTGCCCGCGGGCATAGGGGTTGGGGACACCTGTTCTAATTATGCGTCCTGTTCTAATTATGTCTTAATTATGCGTCACGTGCATAACAAACGAAATAAACTGACAAAAAAAAAATTCTAATGCGGCAGACGATTGGACATTATCCAAAAAATATTAAAATACAGTAAAAGACAATGTTCCTCAAACTGTACTATATTAACCGTACTATATTCTTTAGTATGTTTTATTAGATTTAATTTCAATATTTTCTTCTACATTATTTTGTCTATAAAATATCCGTTATAATTTTTTTTATATTTTTTTAGCATTAATTGCTACATTGACCGTTGTATTTGATTTGAATGTACTCGGTAGCGAAGCATGGGTATTCAGCTAGTATATATATATATATGTGTGTGTGTGTGTGTGATAATAATGGCCCACCATTATATAGCGCGTATTCTAAATTATCCTTGTTTCTTCTCAATAAGTACAGTCTCTTTCTTCAAATTGCGACCTAGGAAATTGACCAACTAACCATCCAGATTACCCCTTAGTACACGCGCGTTAAAGATATTTGTAAACATGATTCAGCACCACGTGATGTTTTCGCCTCGGAGCGCTTTTCGGGTCCTTATGTAATCAAGTCATATGCTCAATTTTAGCCAGTAAAATGACTTCCCCGCTGGCAGTACCCCTACACTTATAACCTTCTGTAAAAGTACGGCGAGCTTTTTACTGTCTGTCGATGTCTTGTGCTGTTTACGCGCTGCTCCGCTGCTGTCCAATATGATTTAAAATCTTCGTTCTGAATGCGCCCGGCAGGGACCGGTGGCGTTGCAATTGTTGTTTCAAAGTTGTCAAGATACCTGTGTTTTTCTGAATAATGTTTATCACATTAGAATCCGGAAATAAATTAATCCGTCGCATATTTGTTGTGTACATCCTTCCAATGCCTCTGCAGTGTGTGGTTTTCCTCCCCGATTGGTCACGGCTCTCGTGAAATGGTCTTCATCTCCTGACCCTCTGGCTACGTCTACAACATGTTTGTGTTCATCTCCTCTACATAATTTAAGTTAGAGTTTACCGTGCGCGTTAGCCGATATCATCACATATATATATATATATATATATATATATATACTCATGGACAAAAAAATTAGCGCACCAAGAAATAATTGCGGGATCGTAACGAAACTTGCAATGAAGGTACAACGTCGGGGAGATATGCAAATGATTAGAAATGCAGCCCGTGAATTGCGCATTACGTATAGCCGGTAGAGGGCGTTGACATCGCACTCTGTGGAGTATAAAACAGGTAACCAAATCTTGTTTGAGAGTGCTGAATCATTTACAAAGGAAGAGCTGAGATAGACATGCCATTACGCCGTGTTCGAAGACAATATAAGCAGTTTGTCGCAGTTTGAGAGGGGGAGAATCGTCGAGATGATGGAAGCTGGGTGGTCAACTAGGCGAGTAGCTCGTCAATTAGGCCGCTCGATTGTGTTGTGAGGAGGTGTTGGGACCAGTGGCCCCGAGAGATGTCATGTACCGAAGACCAGGCTCAGGACGCCCTCGACAGACCAGTCGTCGAGAAGACCGCCACATCGTAAGAATGCAGGCGTACAGCCAACTGCTTCATCGGCCGCCATCCAGCACAGTAGCACCTTCACTAGGGGCCTCTGGTGTCTTCTCGAACCATACGAAGGCGCCTGGCTGAAGGACAGTTGGTATCGCGGCGCCCATTACGTGTGCTGCCCTTGACGCCCACCCATCGACGCCTCCGTTGGAGTTTTGCCGCGCACGAGGAAACTGGACTGCAGCGGAATGGAACCAGGTCGTCTTTAGCGACGAATCCAGATTCAATCTCGAAAAGTGATGACAATCGTGTTCGTGTATGGAGAGCCCGTACAGCGACACATCGCTCCCACAGCTGGGTGATGGTATGGGTGCCTTGCCTACAATACACGGTTACCCCATAGTATTGTTCCGTGGCACCATGACAGCCCAGCGGTATGTTCATGAAATTCTGCAAACGACATGGTTGCCACTCATGCAACGGCTCCCCCCAGGAGCCATTTTACACAAGACAATGTCGCGGCATCATGCGGCAAGGTGTCATAAGACTGTCTCAGCACTGTTACTACCCTTCCTTGGCCTGCCCGATCCCCAGATTTGTCTCCAATCGAGCATATCTGGGATCATTTGGGACGACGAGGTTGGGCATCCCACGAGTCTTGAACGAACTAGAGGCAAGATTACAGCAAATATGGAACGAATGTCTCAAGGACATCATACAGAATTGTGTGACTCAATGCTCGATCGTATCGCATCGTGCATTCGCACTAGAGGGGTCCAACGGAGTGTTAACTCCTGCGTTCTTTTGCTTTTTTCTTGAAATAATTATCCTTTTTCTTTGATTTTCTATCATTTACTTATATCAAGTAGTCATTAGTATGTAAATTTCGTTCATTTTGACGACTCCTTCTTGGTGCGCTAATTTTTTTATCCATGTGTGTATATATTGTGGCATCACGATAGGTAGTTAAGGCAATTCTCTGAGGCATATTAACATTACTACTATGAATCCATAACTAGGAAAGACAGAGTCCTAATTATAATGAAAAGGCCAATTCTGAAACAGAAACTTAACAATGAAATTATTTACAAAAAAATTAAACATTAGACACTTTCGACATTTTCAATTAATTTACGTGCAGATTCACATACAGGCTCCGGGACCCATGGTCTCAAACAAGAGCTCCTAAATTAAAAATTTGCATGGGCTGGATGTTACATGCCAATCCTCCCAAATTCTCCAACTCTCTCCCTCTCGGCTTCAAACTCGGGGTGGCCGTTTCTAAGAAATAGTTCCCACAACCGGAAGGCCTATTATCGGCTGACAGCTCTTCTAAGCGCCGAAACTTTATTACATTCAGTGACAACGTAGCTAGAGCTATCCGCTGGGAAAGACAACTTTACGACGGTGATTGGAGACGTTTTCTGTTTTCCAAACGTTACCCCAGAACTTGTTGGAGAAACGCTATGCCTGGGATTATCTTTCAGGCCAAACTCTGCACGTGTTTAAAAACTGTGGGAACTGGAAAATGGTATTCCCAAAAAATATACAGCTGGTCAGTGGGGTGTGAGAACGCGCATAACAACGAATATATAATAATATATAATATATATATATATACAGTGGACGCTCGTTAATTCGAACTCAAAGGGTCTCAGAAAAAGTTCGAATTATCCGATGTTAAGAGAACTATATAACCTTTAAATGTGTATCACTGAGGAAGAAATATCTCTAGTATTATAACCCCAGAAAATATATTATACTACGTTATCTAAAATTAAACATATTAAAAAGCAATACAGATTTACCTTAATCATAAAATAGCAGAAGATATGCAGTAGAAAGTAAACTTTAATAAAAATATGAATTACACTTTGGAGAAAAACTGTAAAATTGGATGTTTGGTTCTGTTATGATGCCTACATTGTTCAGCCAGCTTCTCGATTTGAAGTAAACATTTCAACTAATTTTGAGAGGAAGGTTCCATCTGAATAAATGCTTTCAGAGTTTTAATAGAGTCCATTATAGCTTTGTTCATTATGGCCGCATTAAAAATATCTTTCGGCAGGTAAGTAGAGAAAAGCCCTGGCAGTTTCCTACCGAAATTAGTGCATACGTCTTCGTTTATATCACAGCTTTGGCCACATACAGTTTGATAAGAAATATTGTGCCTTGACTTAAATCGAGAAAGCCATCCAGCACTGCATTTAAAATCTTCAACACCCATTCGACTTGCCAATTCATCAGCCTTTGTCAGTACTAGGTGTCCATTTATCGGAAAATTTCGAGATCTAACACCCTGGAACCATAGCAGTAGAGCTTTTTCTAGATCTAGGGACGCATTTCTCTTGCGTTTCCTTCCTCTAGCAAATTTTGATTTTTCCCATGAATCTAAATTTGACTCCTTGTTTTTCAAATTTGTGACAAGAGCATTTTTGAATCCCATAGTCAGCTGCTAACTTTGTTTTAACATTCGCCATTCTCTACTTTCTTTAAAATTTCTACCTTTGTCTCCAAATTTAGGGTTTTGTACTTTCCACGTGTAACTCCTGAATTTTACACGTTCACACCAAACAATGAGGAAGAAAAACTAGACCACATTAACTGACGCAGCTCCCTAGAATCTGTTGTAAAGACTGGTTTTTCTGAAATTCTAAGAAAATCGATACAAATAAAGGAAAATTGCTTTTTCCGTTTTAGCACTAATAAGGACAATAGCTACTAACGTTCAGCGTGACATGCAATAGTCTAGGAATGCAGGTCATGTGCCGTCTTTACACAGAAAAGAAATACAGATGATTTTGACACACAAAAATATAAATACGTGTGTATTTTATCCATTACGAGGAAAAAGAATTTTTTTTTGTCAATTTTTAGTTCGAACTAACCGAAGTGATTAAAATTTAGTTCGAATTAATGAGATTTTTTAACATTAATTCCAATACAAGTTTTTTGGGGGCCTTTGGATTAGTTCGAATTAACCGAAAGTTCGATTAACCGAGTTCGAATTAACGAGCGTCCACTGTAATATATATATTATATAACCCTAAGAGCCGACGTTGCCCCCCCCCAAAAATACAGTGAAAACTCTGGACTAGAGCCGCCCCTAACCTCGGACCATCACTCCTGATGCCGGCCCGTATGGCGAAAGACAGTCAGATTGGTATCCCCTGATTTCGCAGAGGGACTCAACATTGAAGACATTATCTACTCCAGTCAGTAACATTCCAGGTCGAATGTACCCACCTGAAACGGGTTTGTCGCCTGCAAACGTGTTTGTCGGTGTACACAGAGGTCAATGGTAGTGGGCGCAAGGGAGCTCAGACCCCTTTCTCTGAACCGCCTATGATGGTCTTTGTGGTCACTGAGAACCAGTTGCACGTACGATCGATGATAGAATGTTGAATCTGGGGCTGTGAGTGCCACTCTGACGATTTCTCGGTCCTGACGTTCTGTCGTTTCTCTAGGCCGACCACTTCCTTCTTGACGCTGTGTTCGGCCATGGTTCACCCATTCTTTCCAACATCGTCGAATAGTGGCATCGCCCCTATCCAAATGTCGAACGATTCGCCTATTAGACCAACCGGCGTCTTTGATCCCAACTACACGTTCCTCTCAAATGCTAACATCTGCGCATATTGTCGGCGCACCTGTATGCGAGGCATAGTTACTGTCTACCTGAGTACACGGAATGAAATTCGCAAAAAAATTTATGACCTTGAATCGAAATTTCTCCTCTTTAATATCCTGCCGGTTGCGCAGTTAAGATGCGCTGTAGCGTCACATGGTCATTCACTGGCCGCCAAACTTTAAAATTTTGCATTTTCCTTCGAAACCTATATGCATATCAATTTGTGTCCAATTTGCTTTACCCCTTCTTGGTGCATCGTATTTTTATCTAAGAGTATAAGTCGACAGCCGGACTAGCTTAAATGTAGTGATGTGATGGCAGGGGGTCATTTGCCCGAAGGCGCAAGAGGAAGGGAGAGCCAGACACAACTTGTAATTCTTCAGAACATTAATAAAAAGGCTTCAACACTTATTTATTTCAAAACTTAGGGGACGGGACATAAAGATAACCCCTACGTGCTTGATCACCTCTCTGTGTCTCTAATCTGGCACAATTTTGTGCAATAACTGGCTTGTTGCTCCTTCGCCGATTTGAAATGAATTCGATCGTGGATGATCCAGTCGTTTTAAATCCTTTCAGACTCTCGAAGTTAAAATATATGTTACGAACAAAATTTTTTTCATTGTCGGAACTGAGCAAGACCTAAGATGAAATGAGATTTATTTCTAAACTCAAACTTTTCAGGGTTTTTCAGGACAAACTTGGTATGGTATCTAAGTGCTCCAGTGGCGCACCCAGGATTTTTTCTTGTGGGGGGGGGGGGCGAGTTGAATGGATAAAATATTTTAATGCATGGGGGGGGCGAGATGAATGAATAAAAGTATTTATAATGCAAAATCCATATTTCTACTTCTTTGGGGGGTAGGGCCCCCTCCCCCCCCCTGGGTGCGCCACTGAAGGGCTCTAAATGAGCTTCTTCATGACACGAACTGCTCAAAACTTCTCAAAGTCATTTAGTTTCATGGACATCTAAGCAGTGGCGTAGCGAGAGGGGGCAAGGGGGTCTTTCATGCCCCGGGCGCCATTCGCAGAGGAGCTCCAAATGGTCCTTTTCACTAATTCTATATATATTACTATATGTGTTTCGGAAGGGGGGGGGGCGCCAAAAAGGTATTGTTCCTCGGGCGCCAGTTATGCTCGCTACGTCACTGCATCTAAGCCTTATCTTATTTTAGATGCATAAACTTGTTAAACATTTTTATGGTGATTAAGAACTTTTTTAACTCCAAGGAACATCTATGTCAGTAAAAGGAGAAGTTAAAAGTTTCTATGTTCACTGTAAACCGTTTCGTTCTTGGCAATTTACAACTTTAAAGCGCTTGGTGGGATGGTGTTCATTTGCGGTACGTATTAAAAACTTAATGTTGTTGTCATTGTTAATCTTTATGCATGTTGTTGTTTTCCTTTTAAAATGCTTTTAATCTCTTGCCAGAGCAGTATATAGTCGGTAAATTCTCGCCTTAGATATTAATGTAAAACACCTGTGATCATTTGCATGTGTTAATGTTTACATTTACTATAACACATTCGATTATTCCTTGAATATTACGGTTTTCGAATACACTTGATCTGAAAAAGTTTCTGGCTTGTTTCCTATTGGAAAGTATTTGTGTAAGTCTGAACTTCCCCTTGGAAATTTTCTCCTGTTAAAATTATTCTAAATATCGCTGGTTTAACTAATAGTGAGTATGATCGTCTTTAGCCGAAGGAATCGAATACATTCCTTGCATAATTTAGGTTGTTGTATCGTTGAAGTTTTTTCAAGTGTGCTTCCTCATCTCGGCCCGGCAATTTTTTTTCTCCTTTTTGTATGCATGATTTTTGGTAAGCTATATTTTTTTCCCAATTAATGGCTAATTAACTTTGTTAGCTACTTAAAATTATAATGAGATAATTTTAATTTCATTTGTTAAATGGTAAATCTACTCAAGGAGTGTTACTTAGTTTATTTTCTTTCTCGTAATTATTTCTTTCAATTTTGCAAATGATCAACATAATATTTTATAATTTTATGATACTAAGGTTTAAAAACAGTTTTCTGTATATTGTATAGGTGTGTCATCAATATTTTTGCATCCATAAAGACCCCCATTCCATATTGTATTACTCCAACAATCAGTTTTTATGATAGTGTTATAAAATTTAATATGATCAATTAGGAATAAGTGTATGTTTTCATTAGAAACGATTTTGTGTAGTAGCAATTTTATTTGTGTGGATGTATGAATTGCATTTTAATAATATTTTTTGCTTAATTTGCTCTCCTGTCTGATTTTTTATCTGGTGATATTCTTTTAGATACTTAACCATTCACTTATGTAACCATAAATTTACTTTTTTTAAACATAAAATATTCAGTGCATTTAATGAATTTAAAGCTTATAGAATAACATCCTAACTGCACTATATACATATTGAATACCTTTTTAATTTTTCTTTTTAACTGTTTTAATATATGGTATACATAGTACTCCTGATTATTTGTAGATAGATTATCTGAGAAACACAAAAGAAGAGGGTTAGGAATAAGTTTTTTCTTTTCCTACATCGAGAGACAGTGAAGAGACCATAGCTCTCCTCTAGCAGCCCAATACAAAGTAGCTATGTAAGGTTAGGAATAGTTGGAATAGTATTCAAATTCTCAATAGAAGTTTCATAAGACAGTAATGTAACTTCTTTTAAAAAATTTTAGTGAAAAATCTATAAAGCGTTATTTTGTAAATTATACCCAAATTAAACTATTGTGTATAGTTCACTTCAAACATTGTACAGTTAATTGTTTATGGTATAGTAGCCATTTTTGGATTATCCATCTCTGTTGGTTTTCTGAGTATACCCAATGTGAGTTAGAATACTTATAGCATCTTTTTATTTAATCTTATCTGTTTGAAAATGTAATTTATACTGAAACTCAGTGAGAGAAGTTTCATAGCCTGCACTCAATGTGGTATTAGAAATACTTAATATTATATAATTTTTTAAGTTCTGTGTACATATCTTTATTTCTGTTTAAAGAAACTAGTTAGGTATACCTAGACTCTTAGTACATGATGTGAAACTTCATTCTAGTTCTTGATTTGATTAAATACTTTTATGACACTTTATATAAAGCACTTTTTTTTGTAGGTATTATCTATAAATGTTATCTTTTATAATATATGATTTAAAATATGTAAAGTTTATTATATCAGTACCTTAAATTCATAAAAATTAGACTTTAATAGTTTGTCCCACACCCTTAAATTTTTTCTTTAAATGATATGTAGAGTTACAGACTTGTAATTTAAGTATGACAAATTATTTCTCTAGTTTTTCTGCATACACCCTATCAATATACATGACAGTTTAATTTTTCTGTTTCTAGAATGATAAGGTTTGATAAATCTTGATTAAGAGAGCTAAAATACTCTACTAAATCACTAAATTTCGTAATTTTAAATTGTGTTTTAAACTAAATTTTAACTAGATGTGTTTAGAACATTTAATGGTTCAGTTTGAATTTTTATGCATATAGAAAATAATTGCAGAAGTATTTTGAATTCATCTCGTTTACATATTGAATTTCATTTAAAACAATGAGAGAATCAAAGCACAACATTCAAAACTGATTTCAACAGTTTTGCATTGGATTTTCAAGTTTGTAAAATTTATGCAAACTTTTGTTAAAACATTGTTGATTGCAGAATTTATTAAAAAGGCACTATATCGTGCATTTTAAATCTCCAGATATTATCATTCTAAGAATACTAAATCTACTCTTAAAGTTGCTTATCAATTATGAGTGGATTTTTTCTCTTTCTTTCTTCAATAATTAATAGGTCTCTGACATTTAACTATGGAGGCTGAAAATCTTGATTTAGATCTTATTCAGACCAATGCAGTTCAATTGACAAGTAAATGTAATGTACCTTTGCATGAAGATGAAAGCTATAGTAATAATACAGAAGACAAATCCAAAGTTTTCAAGGAGAAGCCAGATGGTAAGCCCTTTAATACCGAGATGTCGTTACCTATATATTTACAATCTAGTGTAGTGAATAACATTTTGTTGATTTTTTCTTTTAGCTAGTTAAAGATAGCATTTTACAATCCCTGAGAAAAGTATATGCTGAGCTTCTTGTTACTGTTACAGTTATAGCTGTTTTCATTGAAATACTGCGTGGATCTGTTCCACTGTTTCGTATTCATGTAAGTAAAAATAAGCATATATATTTTATTGTACAAAAATAAGTCTTCACCCTTCATTTGTGCATTATATATGTAAATTTTTTGTATGTATGTAAAATATGTGTTGATTTAATAAAACATAAAAATGATAAACATTTCTGCTATTTTACAAAGTTCAAATTTCTTGGCTAACCTTTATAAATACTCCAAATAGCCTTATAATTTTTTTTGTTTTGTTATTTTAAAGTTACTTGAATAGGTGTGTTTGGTATTTACAGAAGAAAATGCCTGCTAAAATTGAGATATCTGGGGACTTGCAGTGTACATACTACTAGTTCACACATTTATAGACCTAAGCAACTTCTTGTGCTTTCACAGGTTCCTTTGTATTGAAGAGCCTACTGTCTATATTTCTGTTGACTTTTCCTCATTTTTGTAAAAATATAATTAATTACTTATAGTGAACTCTTAAATTATGTTACTAGTTAAAAATTTCTGTTGTTAATGGTTTAGATGTTTATCCAAGCGAAAAAATATATTTTCATTAAGAATATAAGGGTATGTTTTATGGAAGTTTCAGACAACAATAGGTAAGAAGCATTTAACAAAAGGTAAGAAGCATCAATTATGGATATTGTGAGCTGATGTACTGGGAACCAAGGGGGAAAATTTTACTCACCTTCAAGGGGTGTCCAAGGGAAAAAAATTTACCCACCTCCTGGATTTTATCCCTTTTGTCCTGTTACAGAGCAAAACATCTAAGCAATTAGTATCAGATTATATCAGCTGTACTTCTTATGAATTAATTTATGCATCTCATATTACAATTTACTTTCCTCCTACATTTAAAAAAAAAATGTAAGTTTTAATTGTATCCTATTATGTACCATAAGATATACTTCGTGACAGATTTTAAGTTTTTTCCTGTGCCAGCCAATCGGTTTTAAAAGTAGCCCAAAACGAACAATTGCAAAACATTGGTACATCCTTTCCCTACATATTAATGTATTGTGCTAACCCAGATCTTTAATTACCATTGAGAAATTAAAGTTAAAATGTGTCATAAAGTTGCCCCACCGAGTGGGGCTACTTTGTGACATTTGCGTTTTCGCCTTGAAATCTAAGAGGAAGAATTACTTGACACAAAGTTAGACAGTAAAATGCATATCAAAAGCTTGATACACAATTATAATACCTATTACAAATTTGATAGCTTTATCTATATCTTTAACATCAGATTTTGGGTGTCCAGGGCAGCATCAGTTTTCTGAGAAGATGAGAAAATTTGTCTTTTGGCACATTCTGCTCCTTTGGGTAATTATTTTCCAGACAGTCAGTACTTCTTTCTCTCCAGTGGTATTTTAGAGCAGTGCTCCCCAACCTTTTTATCGCTGTGGACCAGTCAACGTTTGATAATTTTACTGCGGCCCGCTGAGAGGGGAGGAACGTTGATTGTTTATATTTTAGATTGTTTTGATTTAATAATTTTAATTTAATTGTACTTAAACATGCCTTCAAAATAAAACAGTTACACCAAAAAATGATATAAAGTGATTTAACATTTTAACTCACTAGAACGCTAAATCAATGAGAACCCTGAGCTTGTTGCTCTAAGCTGGCGGCCTGGTACCATTTGTTCCACAGACCGGTACCGGCCCGGGGGTTGGGGACCACTGTTTTAGAGGACAGAAAAATGCAACATCGAGAGGTTGAAGGAGGTGAGTCAACTTTGTGGTTTATTTTGTAACAGTGTACATTGTGTCTAACAGTGGTTTATTTTGTACAATGTGTCACAAAGTAACCTCATCAACTTTCAATATTAAGGTTATGTTCTTATATCTCTCAGAAATATCATTTCACAAAATTATATTGCTCCACAATCTAACCAAAATATTGACAATAAAAATTATTACCTGTGGTAATTTGTTGTATAATGTGTTAGCCTTCAGCACATAAAGTTTCTGAAGTTTGAGTCAATAGCTTGACAACAGGTTTGAACAATTCACTGGTCATCGAAGACAAATGGTGCACAGAAACTTCGGATACTGGTAACTAGGTGTCTCTGTATGTCGGACAAGCTGTTGGCGCCGTTTCTTACCTTCCCGGTATCATGGGTGTGGCACAAGATCCGAAATATGAAAAAATTTGTGTCACAAAGTTACCCTGTTTTATGGTATTGAAAAAAGGCACATCTGCTTAAGTACTCTGAAAAAAATGGTCTATCTGTTTCATATTTGATTATCCTAATTTTTTACAAAAGTCTTTATAAGATAGTCAGAATCAATAATGGCAGATACAATGTTCATGTTGATTTTCTGTTATTCAATTTTGTTTCATCTGTCTTGACTGTGTATTTTCCAATATGCACAATTTTCTTCCTATCATCAACAGTTTTGGTACTTCAATATAAATATCATGACAGTTGTTTGGGCACCTTTGCTTTTGTACCTGAGTTCCTTATGGTTAATAATGGGTGTTTGTAACTAATCGGAGTCAATTTTAAACTCTTAGTTATGGGTCGTAAACTGTTTAAGATTAGCCCTTTGTAGAAAATGATGGCTATACCACTTGTTCCAAAACTAATCAGTCTAAGTAAATATCTTCCAAAATAGCTGTTAAATTTTTTAACCTCTTCAAAATGTTCAAAAGTAACTGATATCAATTTACATTTTAGATTAGTTATGACTTTATATTTACCTATAAAGATTTTGATAATCCATGTGAATCATTTGCATGGCATTATATCCAATTTTTAACTGTGAAGTTCATTCTTTGCACTTAAATATGACATACAAAATCCCCCCCCCCAAATTTATGCATTCCTGTTCAGTATGACAAATACTTCCCTCCCCCCCCTTTCTATATATAATCTCTGTAAAAATGTTCAGCTTAATGCATGGATTTTTTAAATCATCTCTTTCCCTAATATTCTTAATTTAACACGTAATCAACACTTCTTCAATTCCATAATAAATTTTTAATTTCTCATGGCTAGACGTTTTTGAACTACTAACATGTAGCTATCCTTTTTAATTTATTATGGAATAGATGAAGTGTTGATTGCATGTGAGTTTTTCAAAAGTTCATTAAGGTCATGCTTGATTGTTCCAATTATTTCATGATGGTGAAGGAGGCTTGGAAAGAACCATATGTTCAAGACTTTGCCGAATGTACTTCCATGAAACTTTCAATCTGGTGTTCTTGGGCAAATATTAATGGCTTTAAAAGCCTTAACAATAATTAAAGCACATTTAATACACATGGTGCTCAATAGAAATGATAAAACTCTACTTTTAAATTCTTATTTGTTATTGTGCTACCAAAATTAAATAAGCATAAATTCATATTGTCAAGCAGTATGTAAGTTCAGATTTCAAAAATTCTTTTCTTGATAATTCTTTTATTTTATTTTATTTTTGTTCATTTTACTTATTTTGATTTTAATTTTTAGGTTTATTTTACTTTTACCTCCTTGGTGTAAGCATTCTTATTTTTGTTGGGAGTTTTGGGAGAACTCTTATTTATTGAATGGAAAGGAATAAATCAAGAATGTAGCCTGGGATATGGAAGAGAAATAACAATAGCCTTAAGCTTACAGTATGCTTTATGTTTGGATTAGTTGGTATGTTTTTAAATCATTTTATTTTGTGAAAGTTTATAATAAATTGCTTAACAAAGTGTGCTGTGTTTATCATATTTAAATATTCAAAAAGTAAACACTCCCTTATCAGACTGGCTGTTGTGTTATTCAATTTGAACATTTTTCTCTCTTTACATGTATATCTTTTGATCTCATTGATAATATTTTAATGAAATATATTTTATACATTTTTGTTTCTTGTGTTGTTAATTTTTGACCATATCATAAAATGTTTAAAAGGTTGTTTATCAAAATTAGTGCATTTCTAATTGAAATTTATCCAGTTTTCTGTAATTTTGACATGTGTTTAATGATATAAAGCTTTCCCTGCAGTACTTAAAGTCGATACATATAATACTCCTCCCCCCCCCCCTCCCAATTAAACTGCAGCATTGTATCTCATTCTAAATCATAATTGCTACAAAATTTTTTTATTTTTCTCTTGGCCTACCTATCAAAATTTTACTTAATATAGAATTTGACATGATTTATTAAACTTAATAATTTTCAGGATTGTAGCTGTAAAATTTGTGTAACCATAGGTGTAGCCATAAAATTTTACAAAACTGGAACTGTAACTTAGATTTCATTATATTTATTAAATTTTGACTTCTCTCTCCTGGAATTTGATCCTCTTCCATCATTCTTTCTTTTTTTTTTTTTTTTTTTTTTTTTTTTTTTTTTTTTTTTTTTTTTTTTTTTTTTTTTTTTTTTTTTTTTTTTTTTTTTTTTTTTTTTTTTTTTTTTTTTTTTTTTTTTTTTTTTTTTTTTTTTTTTTTTTTTTTTTTTTTTTTTTTTTTTTTTTTTTTTTTTTTTTTTCTTTTTTTTTTTTTTTTTTTTTTTTTTTTTTGGCTGCTGTATGCCCACCAGAAGCTGATGGACCATGTGGCATCAGTGCCATGAAGTACAGAAAAGAAGTAGCTTCATATTTAGAAAGGCTTTCATGGCCAATGTTTTTCAGACCCTGACAACAATCCCGATGTCATCCATCCTTAAGTTTGTGCCTACAAAGTAGACAATCTAGGGAAGTCAGAACTCTGATATGAAATAAATGCTTTTGCAGTCATGGACAGTCAAAGATTTGAACCAAGCCACAGTCATTTTCTTAGAAAGGTCAGGAGGAATCCTACCATTTTAGTTTTACAGGCATACCCAGATTTTTCCATCAGCATTAGCAACATATTAAAGGGCCTTTTTTTAATTTTAGAAGATATAATCTTTCTGCTGTCTCACATGGGGAATGATGAACAAGGTTTGGGAAGTAAGAAAGCAGAGTAAGCAAGATTATCTTTCTCTCATTCCCAGGGGTACCACAGTTGCTCTTGTCATTTTGCCCAAGTCAATAAGTAGGTTTATGTCTGTCCTCCACTTGACCTCAGTAGCAGAAAAAGAATTATGTCAATTAACCCATTAATGCCCAACTTAATTTAAAGCATAAAAATAAGTAAAATTCTTTTAAATTATGTTTAAGACATCAATATTAAGCTAACCTACAGAAATAATTCTAATCCCATTGTTACAGCTCAAGATAATTAGTGTCCTATATATAGGACGCTCGGCGTTTGGGATAATATGGTTTTCCTGTGTGACTTTCATAAGTGTGCCAACATGCTTATTTTATTTAGTATTTATCTCTTTTGAGAATTATGTGTTCTTTCCCATCCAATTTGACAGCGTTGATCACTTATTCTTTGATGTTTGTGTTAACATTGGTCTGCCAAAACTTTGTCGTGTGGTGTTTCCTATTTTAAGGTATGCAGTGGCACTGTACCACTGTATATCTTTCATGTTTTTATTCTTATTGTTAACCATGTTGTAAGCGATGCAAGTGTTTACAATTGCCATATTAATTATACGTGTGAAAATCGGCCAGTACCATTTTTCCCCCACAAATTTTATGTTTTTCTAGTAGCCAATCTTCATGGTCAACTCCACCCATATACTTGTTGTAATTGTTTATAAGACATGGTTGTATAACTGGAGATTTTTCCATCTCTCCTTTTAATGCCTTGAAACAGTTTTCAGTGGTTCAATTTTGTCACAACAGTCATACATCTATTATCGTTCCATTTGACTATCGTGATATTGTTTTTATCGTCAAAGTGATAGTCATATGAACGTCAATTTTTCTTTTTTAATGTTGCATCAGCTTTGACAGAACATTGTGCCAGTCTGTACTAGTCTGTGCTAGTTCCTAATTTTAAAAAATATAATTCCTAATCCCTGTGCTCAGTCATTCTTTTGAGAGCATGCTTCATTGTTATCAGCAAAATGAATAATCCGTTTTATCACTAAATACCTGTTTCTGGATTACACATTTTTCACAATAGGTACCATTAAATCTTTATATTCTGACCAGTAATCTCATTCACTGGATAAATATAATATCATGAAAAATCAAGAATCCAATGAAAGTTTTAATTTTATGCACAGTAATTGCGAATTTAGGCTTATTCTTCCATTCTCTTGCATACTTTTTCATTTCTGACACTATGTAGTCAAAGTATGTGGGGGAAAAAACACTTCAAAAAATTTTTTAATTGGGTAAATATATTCCATAGCCTCTTCTGCAGTTTTGAAATTTTTTTGTCAAGGTATGTTGAAGTAACTGAAAGGGAAAAAAATCAAAATATTTTAATTAAACGCCCAGCGTCCTATTTATAGGACAGTAGTTTCAAATTAATTTTCCAAAACATTTTTATAGATATCAGTTAAAGAGGTTTTAAAATATAACAATAATAAAAAGAAATAAAGCTTACTTTCATATTCGTTGCATAATGGCGAATATAAATCAAAGGAAAAATATGCTTCAAAATGGCGACACTTTCACTTCACTCTTTGGCAGATGGCGGATAAAAACCAGTCAGAACTGTTTTTTTGGTGTAGGAATACATCAATACTTGACAGGAAAGTGAAAACAGAAACATTGTAAAGCAATTTGTTACCTATGGAAGTAAAATTAAACTGTCCTATAAATAGGATGCTGGGCGCTAACAGGTAAAGGCCTGGATAATGCCCTGTGATTCAATTACAAAACAGCATTTTTCCGTGGCTGATTTCAAAGGCTTTAGCAGCCAGTAAGACAGCTGAGATTTCTCCTTCAAAGTTGTCATAGTTCACTCCTATAGGTTTGTGTAGCACTTTCATATTATAAATGCTATGCTATATCATGTCAAACTTCTTTTTAGAACCAATTGCATTTTGAATGCAATAATGAAGTAACATTTTACAAGGTCTAGTGATTACAGGGGATACAGATGATGCTCTAATGCTGCAGTCTAATTTTTAGTAAAGAACTGTTTCACAGTGAGTGTGGAGTTAGATGGTGCATTGTCCTTCTGAAGGCAAAAACCACTTTTCCATAACCCCAACCTCTTTGGTATCACTCTTGCTTCTGACTATTTTTTAGTTTCTTTACAGCTCTTGCATCATTCAGATGTTGAATCAGTGTTCATTTCAAGTATTGTTTTGGTGTTTTTTCACTGTTTCATCCATCTTTGATGTGCAGGATCATGCATTGTTCATCATTTTCCACATTTTCATTACCCTTGCTAAATTAATTTTTGTCATCCTAGCTCATGTACATTTAACATTCAATCTTCCTCTTAAATCTCATTTAATATACAAGAATTGCATTCGGTGTTTAGTGTAATGTCATTTAAAAATTTTTAAAAATACATTAAAACCTTGTAGTACATTGAGAAAAACACCTCTACAAATGATATTTGGTTGGTTGGTTTTCGAGTACTACATTCAGAACATAAGGCCACATAGACCAAGACCTACAGTTTAAAGCTAATTGCATAAAGCTACAAACATCCATTCTAGTAGGGCTCAAACTTATAAATTTTAGTACCAAATGCTTCCATCCTAGCCATTTGACAATCATGCAGCTCAGATGGTTGGTTAGTTGACTCTGAAAGCTATCACCCTTGCTATTTTCCAATAGCCTGGCTCAAATGGTATGTGACAGCAAACTGGTAGAGAGGCATTTAATTTACAGTTTTGAACTGCTGTGATCCAAAGTCAAATGTATTCATTTGTTTTCAACTCATGTAGCTTTGTTTGCATTCTGTCAAAGTGCAGTCTTTTTTTTTTTTATAACAACTCCTTATGCATACTTTTTTCATCAGTGCAAAGCCTAGTAGCTTGAAATAATAATTACTTCAAGTTCTAGGTTTGATAATGTGAGGGTTATGCTAGGTGTATTAGTCATGTATCATAAATCCATAACTTAATGCTTTTGATATCTTTTACTGTCATCTATATTTCATTAGTGCTAACATTTGCTTGTAGTTCCTTAGTTTTTAATGCGGGCTTGTGGCGGCCCAATGGTACAGCGCGCTGGTTTTCGGTGCTGGGGGTGCTCGGATTGAATCCTGGCGTCGCACCACGAAAAATGCCTCCATTCATGTCGTCCCTTCATAGGGGTAATGCTGTCTGCCTATATGGTGCCCCCATTATTAAATGAGCGGTAAAATTTACGGCGTAGTGTAGGTGAATGTCTGGCGACAAATGCCTCCGCATTGGGGAAAAAAAGGTTTTTAATGTGCTACCTTCTTTTCAGATTTTGTTATAACTTCGGAGAATAATTTCTGTAATTTTTATGAACCTCTTGAGAGAAATTTGCAGTTTAAGGCTACAAAACAAGGACGTCAGTCAACCTTTTATAGAAGGTCAAGCATACTTGGAGGAATTAATCCAAGCATCTGTCAATGATGGACTACTTCCTTCAAGCTGCAAAACATTTTTCTGCATTCTCTTCGGGAGTTTAGTTATTACTAATAAAAGATCCATGCATTCTCATGAGAAGAGAAAAAACTTGAAACATTGAAATTATAAAATAAATATTTAAGTGGTAAGATGTAACATTTTATGATGTTATAGTGCATATAAGCTTTACTAAGTCACCAGAAGATTAAATTACAGTATAATTTTTCCTTTAATGTAACTATTAAGCCTAATTAAAAGGTAAGTATCAACTCTACCCTCTTTCTGAAATTTTCAACGATGCATGTTAGTGTACAGTTAGTTATGTTAATTTTGTTAATGAGTATTGTTTTGTCAAGTACATATGAATTTTCTTTTCCTTTCAGCATGTGGCTTAGCTGCTGTAATTTCTACATCTTTGGGATTAGCTGCAGTTCTTACATCTGGAAAATGTTTAAGTGCCATGAGTTCATCTTTGTATTATGTTCAATTCATCTTCATTTTCCTCCAACTGATTTTCCTTTTCTTGAATGCAAATGTAGGACATATTTCCATAGTATAAGTATTTTATGATTATGAATTCTATCTAAATCCATAATTGTTTAACTGTTCATTATAGTCTAAATAAAATTTATACAGAATCATGAGTACTCAATGTAGGATTTAAAAAACACAACAACTATCCATTAACATTGTGAATGTCACTCAAAGCTAGTAGGCATGTGAATTTAATGAAATTCTAGGGAAGTATTTCCAAAAATACTTTATAATTTTTTAACTATGAAAATGTTGTTCAAGTTCATATGGGGAAAATATTTGTGGCTCATTTGAAGTTAATCAGTTGCTCCTTTGTGCTCAAGATTTGGACTTTTACAATACTTAAAGCATTATACATCCCTTTATTGTGAGTGAAATTTTCTCTTTAAATTATATTTCAACAAAATTCATTTTAAATGCTTCCTAGGCTGAAAGCTACTGCTGCTTGTTTTATTTTAACATATCTAGTTCTAGGTGTTATCTAAAATTAGAGCCAAATCCTAGGAGCTAAGAAATTGGTTAAAAAATTATTTATTCCAGACTCATTTACATAAACCTCATTTAAACCTCCTTTCGAAACATAATCTAGGTTACATTGTAAGAAGTCACTATCTTTAAAGAAAATTTCTGCATCTTAAGGTTTGTGCTGTCTGTAATTTTTGTGCTCATAGGTTTTCAGCATGCTTTAAACACCCAAGGCATGCCAGTTCAACTTGACCTAAACTATACAAATTTTTCCTCCAGTTTAAATTACTGTGACGCAAAATAATCCAAAGCTTGATGTTGCTAACACCAAATTCCTTCATGACCATCTGCAGAGTGAAGGAATAAATTAGAACCTGCATACTGTTATCTATCTATCTCTATCGTCCAACTGAAAATGCTTCTGTAGTCTAGCTAAATGTTATATGTAGTATGGAGTATATTGTGTCAGACATTAGCTGTAATAGCTGATAAAGTAAGCATTTGTCATCTACTTATACTTGAAATTGTTTCAGGTTGCTCCATATTGTATTCAATGTTGAATGGCAATGGGGGTCTAATGGTTTTTTATATATCTTTGAACTAAGCCTTAATCTCAGATATCTAATTTTCAGTGCCATACATCATTTTTTCATTTTTATACTAGTCCTGTTATACCTCAACCACAGAAGCTCTTGAGCCGCAGTAAAGTGTAGCAGTTTTTGAAATCAAGGCAATAATAAATCTCCATGGATTCACAATCTGCACCTTGACAAATCCTTAGTTTTATACATGGCTTATATTTTCAATATCTGTTAAAACACTGACATAGTATTAATTTTATGTCAACTAGTTTCACATATCAAGTTGTATTCAGCTTGCATATGAGTATTCATAGCAAACACTTGGTGATATCACAAAAATCTGCTTTTATTGGTATGGAAGATTAGCAATCAGTTTTTACATCTTCTTTTTAGACTATTCTCTAAATAGTGCTTTAAAACTATCAAACAGTGGTTATTTATATGTCTGTATTGTTGACTGTAGTCAAATATTAAAGACCCATTTTTTATAAATGGTAGAATAGTTGTTCTTTGAATCATTTTTACAGATGCCTTTCATTTATGTTATTAGATAATTTAATAAAGAAATTTTAAAATTTGTATTCATGTATGATTTATTTTCCTTACATTTAACGTATCGGTTCAAAAGCCACCTAAATCCCTGTAAGTTTAAGAGAAAATGGTATAGAAGATATTGATGTTAGCAAATTTTTGTTATTTGAATAGTACAGATAAATTTATAATTCATCTGTGCTATTTTCACATTTTTAAAAACTTCTAATTACGTTCTGCATAAGCTTGCCAGTCTGTGCATTTTCTTACATGTAACAAAGTTTGTTTAAGAGAATATGTTTTCCTTAATTATATGATTTGCAAAATGTCATCGTATTTCACATCAACATTTAAATTCATCCTAACATTTCAGGGTATTGAATTAAGGCATACTAAGTTTCTTAGATTAACATTTAAACTTTTTAAATGCATTTGAGTTTCATTTATTTATTTCATTTGTTATAACTTTAAATTTTGATTTGAAACCACATTATTTGGTCTAGATTTTTTTTTCTTTTTCATGTTAATGTACTGTAGAATGCTTTAGAGTCAATAATTTTGAGGTTTATAAACAAATATACTGATCAGTGGTAATGAATTAAACATTTCCTGTATGTATGTGTTTGTTAATTTTTCTGTTTCTGCTTTAGAGGCTCATTGATGTCTTTGGCTCTTTCCATAAAATGAGTATCATGCATCTAGCAGCTACAAATGTTGCGTTATGGCTGCATATGTTACTCTTTGAAAGTTCAAAAGATTGGCAAGAATCTCTGCATGATGTGCATAATTCAAGTTTGACATGGGCTCAAAAGGATATAAATATTTCTCTACACAGTTTAGAGTCTGACATAAATTCTCCTCATCTTCAAAATCATTTTCCAAAACATGTAGTTCGGGGTAAGTTTGATGAAGGTTTATGTATTCAGTTTGTGTTATCATTAAATATGCGTAATGCAAAGTGCAATTTATTGAAAAAAATTTGAATTTGATTTACTCTTCATTAACTTAAAATTTTGAAGTTCCAGAAGGGAATTTTATTATGGATTGTTAGGGCATTTATTAATTTGCAATAGATGTGTACATACATGGAGATAAAATTAATATAGACATAAATATATTCATGCATACTTGTCGAATGGAAATATAGTTAGAAAATAAAAATCTTTTAATAGTAGTATAAAAATATGAATACAGCTTACCAAAAATCTGATCTTGACTTGATTTCAGTTGTTTCATCAGAATCACTTTCTGAAACTGCTATTCTAAGATTAGGTTGAAATTGAAAAAAAATTAATATTTCTTTTAGCTCTTTTGGCATTTTGCTTCTATAAATCTTTCTTAAAATTTAATTATAATTATCTATTTGATTCTTTAAAAATCTAATTATAAATTTCTTTCTTCATAGTTACATCAAATTGCTGGTGGCGAGTTGTTTCAGAGTTTGAACAATATGAAGATATTTTATCTGTTCAGTTATGTCTTCAAAATTCCTCTGCTGGAATGATATGGAAGAAAACCACTGATTTGCTCTATCCTGCAATGGTGCAGCATTACTTAATAGTTTTTTTTTTATATTTACATGGAAAAGCATGACTCGAAGATGTAAAATCCAGTGTTCATCTTTTGTACCAGTTGCATCTCAAAGATCTAGATTAAGCATGTGTTTTTCTATTCTGTTGTTCTGTGTTTTTCTTATTGCCAGCATTATTATTGTTATACTTTGCTTAATTTTAGACATTCCCAATTATGAAGTTGTTGTATTGTGTATGTTCATGATCATTTTTACAACATCAATATGTGCTGTACTGTATGGTTTGTTTCAGATGAAATCTCTAGAAACAAGCATCAAATCTGAAAATCAAAATTATGTAAATTTTTATCAAGAATTTGGTACATATTTTGTTTATGCTTATGCTGCCTGCAATCTATTGCTGGTTGTTTCTCAGAGGAAAAGTATAGTTTACTCTTAATAATTGAAGCATTACTTATGATTTTTCATGCTATTTCTCAACATATTTTTATTCAGTGTCGAATGGTCGGGAAATCTACGCTTGTTGTTATATTCCTTGTTTTTTGCAATTTATTGTGGGTTTTAGAGTCATTTATATTCTGTTTTAAGGCACCAACATTCATTCAACAAAAGATCTTTGGTGCTATTGCATGGCCTATTATGAATAGGGTTCTAGTACCATGTTTGGTATTTTATAGATTCCATTGTGTGATGGTGTTACTAAATGATTTAAAACTTTAACTTGTTGAATCTCCTTTAAGTGCATTTTAATGTTATCAGTAACTTGAAATATAAGTTGAACTTTATTCCTCTATTTGCCAAATGGATTTCTCCCTTCAGTTATCTGAGTCAATAAATATCTATAGGGTTGAAAATATAAAATAGGGAGATTGTAAAACCTAACATTTCCCGAATAAAATATTAATTCCCCTTGAACATCCTACTCAATCGCTATCATTAAATTATATTTAGTTGTATAACATTTCTGTTAGTACATTAGGAAATGTTAAAAGGTATCTTTTTACCTTATATTTCCAATCACATGTAATACTGTATATTTTTTATTTATTCAGTATTGGGGAAGGAAGTTAGGCACTGGTAATGATCTCACCAATTTTGTATTGTGAATCTTATTCATCTGAAGATTGGGTAGTATCTGTCATATAAAAGAAAGGCAATATGTTATACCCACTGTATTTAAATATCCTATTTCCTTGAATAGATTTTGCAATTTTTTAATTAATGTCCCCTGTGCTTTGTATTTTAAAACTAAATGTATCCTGTAGTAGATACATGTGTATGTATCTAGTCAATTTACTACTGTGCTATCTTATAACAACATCCATTTGCTTTGGATTGTTCACTAATAGTGCCAAATGCACAAACCAATTATGATCTGCCATTAATAGCTTTATTCTACTTATTGAGTATATTGAGAAGATGTTTGCATTCATCGATCTTTTATATTTTATTGTTCGCTATTCGGGTATATGCAACATGTATTTTTAAAAGATTTTTGTTCTTTGTGATTTATTTAATTATATAAACATTTCTTAATACACATGACATTTTGTACTTGTATTTTGTATCTTAATTAAACAATTGTTGAAGGTGTCTCTTATGTATATGTAGTTTATTAACTTCCAGTTTAGTATTAAAAGTAATCATGACTAATAATACTAAACTGGTGGTATTATTAGTTATGGTAGTATTATAACTAATCAGTATATTTATTACTTTTATGTTTTTAGTTTCATATTTTGTATCTTGAGAGAATTTTTTCTTTTACTTTTTATTAATAATTTCTAGATTTTACAACTTGAGAATTTTTTTTTGCTTTGTGTATTCTCAATTTATTTTATGTGTTTGTCAGCATTTCAGTAATTTGCAAGTTCATAATATTGTAAGTTGCATTGCATATTAATATTCTGTTCCCCAAGAAAAAGAGATCTGTAAAAGATATTATTAAATCTTAAATTATCATAAAATTTTACTGGATATTCTTTCATTTACATGAATCATATGTGTAAAACCCATGATCATTTGTATAGTTTTTAATATGATTGTTTGTATAGTTTTTAATATAGCTTACAAGTTCAGGTTATTGTATTTCTACTTCAAAATTTAGTGACATTTCTTTTGATATCATATAATTTATAATACAATGGTTCAAAGAATCACTTGTTGTTTTTAGCACATCTGTTTATTGAACATAAAAATGTTCTGCTAATTTTTTTGTAACAATATAAAAAGAATGATTCTATCTTAAATAAAGTTAAATTTTTTTAGAATTTTATTTAAAGTTAACTGTTATATCACTGAAATATAGATTATCATTCCTTTCAATGACATGCCATCTTTAGGCTGTAAAATTATATATTAAGTATTTTTACATTCCCATGTGTTAAATCTGAAACATGTGTATAGTGTTATACTTGTTAAGTATTCTTTTAATGTGATTAACTAAATCATGACATATATTAAGTTAAGATCTATGTATCAGAAATTCCTTATTAATACATGTTGAAGTTTGAATTTTGCATTAATAATTTTTACACTAGATCAAGTTTATTCAGCAGAGTAGAATGAATACAGTTTTTAGTGGGTTTCTGAAACTTTATATTGTTTGAACAAAGTGCCTTAAACTTTTTCACACAAAAGAGAAACATGTGATATGTTAAGCTTTTAGATATATTTTATTTGATATATTATAAAGTTGTGTTAATGTTTTCTAACAGTTTTTGAGTTGACTTACAAGCCTTGAATGCAAATATATTTGCATTCAAGGCTTGTATTTTGTAAAATGCTGTTTGATACCTTTAATTTTTGATAATGTCAGTCATTGTTAACAAAAGTAGTTTATATTCCATGTTTTATTCCGTAGCAGCAGAAAAAGCTATATGATTTTTTATATTCAATTTTGTTATACCTAAATTTTACTAATTCATCAGCTTTAAAAAGCTTTAATGAATACTTGTTGCTCTAAGAGTGTAAAATTATTTTCAAAACAAATATTCCTTGTATTGTGTTGATTAACCTGTAGAATCAAATTTAACAATAATAATTACCATTAATTTAGGGATTAATAGGAAGTTTTGGATATAATGCCTTAAACTCTTTTTTTAAAAATAATAAAGGAATTTTTATACTTTACTGTAGTGCTTCTTTTGTAATTCACTCAAATATTCTGACTTTCACTTTTTCTCATTCTAAGGTCTTTAAAGAAAATACTACTTTTAATTGTGAGTGATTCTGATTGTTAGTAAAAATGTCCATTGGGATCATCCCTCTATGCTGAGATTTCTCATCTACGTACTGATGTTGTGTGGTTTATGTTAGAGGAGATATAAAGACATGCATTAATGAATTGCAGTTTTACTCTGTGAAATATCAAAGTTTTTATATTTGTGTTATGTTTAATTAGTTTTACGTTGAAATGAATGTGAAATGATTTGTCTTATAGTATTTTATTTAAATATTGGTATATGTTAGATGTTAAAGGTAAAAGCATGACTTAATTCATTGAATATTACTTTAAATTGTGTAGTAAAATAGCATTTTCTGTAACAAAGTGGGGTAAATTGTATGAATATCACTGACATCTGCATTAAAATTTCATTAAAGGGTACCTACTAATTGAAAGCAGTTATTCTCTTAGTGAATTGTTCAGTTCCAAAATTTTATTATAATTTTCTATGAAATGTTACTTGTATGGTTGGTTTGCTGAATCAGTATTGATTTATTAATTTTTAACAAAGCTTGAAGGATAGTGATACAGTGGAATCTCGATCGATCGTTTTCGGATCCATCGTTTTTCCGTATCTGTCGTTCATTTTATCCAGTCCCAAAGATCATATTGCTTTATGTTTCCGCATCCATCGTTTTCCCGCATTTATCGTTCATTTCAATTGGTCCCTCAAAAAACGATAAATCGAGATTCCACTGTATGTGTAAATATCATAGTTTCAAATGCAAAGCTAAGTTTTTCCAAAAATGTATTCCCTCTTTTCTAATACACTGAATGAAATATCTGCATTCCTAATTTTCATTTGCTGAATGCAGAAGTAATATTGCCTATTTTCTGTCAGGCTTTATAATAATACTTAATGAAGAATTTTTACTCTTTGAAATATTCTGGATTGAAAGTTATAATTTATTTCTGTCAAAGGCTGTGATTTCTAACTTGTTACATCTCTGATTTATTTAGATTTGTGCATTGGCAGGCTAAATTTTTCTACTAATAATTGAAGAAGAAATCATCAATTTGCTCCTTCTGCACGAGATAATCAACTTAATTAAAAATCCAAGTGCACCTCTTTTTTCTTATATTCAACCATTACTACTATAGAGAGAATGAATCACTTGACAAAAACAGTTAAAAATAGTTAGATGTCTTCATCACGTAAGTGGTTTATGTGATTTTTAATATTTGTTATAACTAATTCAATATTTCATTATACCGAATATTTCAATGTAAACATTCCATGAATAGTATGTCAAATTCCTTACACATTCAACATCAAAAGTGCACTGTTTGTTTTTATAATGAATGTCTCTAAAATATTCAAATAATTTTTGTATAAATAATCTTGATAAATGTATGCCATTATTATGTATTGTATTTGTTTCAGGGAAAACAGCTGCAGTTTATGAACAATTTTATGTGTTCATATAAGTCCTCTGTATGTAAAATAATTTTGTGTACATTTTTACTCTGCATAATTACATATACATGGGAAGGGGGTTGAAGTAATCATACATCATTAGATTTTGCATGTATATTCACTCCCTTCCTCTTGCTATTGAGTACTCTCTGGTAGCTAGAGTTCATCCTGGAACAAGGAACAAGGGGGCTTACTACCCCCTCTCAAAATACAGGCCCGTATAATTATTACAAAATATTTATCTAAAAATAACAGCTTATGTTTTCGGTTGACATTGCTCCCCCCTCCTCCCTTTCAAAAGAGAAATCTGTCTACCTTCAAGTTACTACCTTAATTTTCAATTTTCAATGAGAAAATATATATATATATATATATACTTACATACATATATTACACATACATACATATAAATACACATACATGCATATAAATACACATATATACAAATGTATTTATTTATTTACTTATTAGAGGAGGCCTATTTTGTGGCATATTGTATTTAGAACTAAGTAATTGAAAGTTTGTTATGTCCTACGTCCTTCGGAAATCTAATAATCCTTAACATCGTGAACAAAAGCATTTAAGAATGCATTAAACTTTTACCTTTGTAACAAAAAGTTTTATGGTTTATACAAAGCAATACTAGCAGATTTTTTTTTAAAAATCGTAACTTAATATGATAAAGCTGTATCACATTATGATCTCGCCTCTTATATAAAAAAATGTGTATTAATTGGTAAATTATAAATTCTCTTCTACTTTGTAAAATATTTCGCCAGTGCTCTAAACCAGTGCTCCCAACCTTTTTATCGCCGCGGACCGGTCAACGTTTGATAATTTACCGCTGAGTGGGGGACGTTGATTGTTTATATTTTAGATTATTTTGATTTAATAATTTTAATTTAATTGTACTTAAACATGCCTTCAAAATAAAATACAGTTACACCAAAAAATGAATATTATGTGATTTAACATTTTTAACTCACTAGAAAGCTAAATCAATAAGAACCCTGAGCTTGTGGCCCTAAGCTGGCGGCCCGGTACCGTTTGATCCACGCACCGGTACCGGTCCGCGGCCCGTGGATTGGGGACCACTGCTCTAAATCAACAAATCAGCCTATATATATATATATATTATATATATATATATCCATCCAAGAATATCTGATGTGCCGCCCACATGATACAGTTGTTAGTGTCGTGAGCGACCACGCAGTGGACTTAGGTTCGAATCCCGACTTAGTTGGACGTTCGCGCTTTGTCCCCTCGTAGTGAGCCATGTTAGCTCACTAAATGGTGCTTCCATAATAAAGTAGCCAACAAGATTTCGGGTGTTGATGGGTCAAGCAAGTACCTGTCACGATGGGGGGGGGGGGGGGTGGATGTTATGTTGTCCTAGAGCGATGGCAAAACATTACGAAGTTGTAAAAGTATTCAGTTAGCAGATTTTAGAGTGAATTTAAATTATACAGGTAATGCTTCTTAAAGTAGCCACACTTGTTTCGAAAGAGAGCAGGTTAAAAAGTTTTAAAAAGAAAAATTCTTTGTCTTTTGTGGTTTCATTGGTACGGAGATAATTGTGATGTTTATTATACAAGGTGCGGCCTTTAATTTCCAGGACTGGTCTATAACTCCAGAAAATATTACATGAAGTACATACCATTTAATATGTTTCGAAGTAACTCCCACCTGCCGTAATGCACTTCTGTGCTCGGCTGTATAAGTTTCGGAAACAACTTTTAAAGTCCTCTTCGGAATGCTCTTTAATATGGACGTCACCGTTTTCTTGATGGCTTCGACATCCTCAATTCTTGATCCCTTCAGCAAATTGGCCCAGCATGAGGTCATGGAGATGCAGCATCCTCCATACTCTCTGAACTTAGCACCGGCAGACTTTTTCTCGTTTCCAAAACGGAAAGATTTGCTGAAGGGAACACGATTTGAGGATGTCGAAAGCCATCAAGAAAACAGTGACGTCCACATTAAAGAGCATTCTGAAACAGGACTTTAAAAGTTGTTTCCGAAACTTATACAGCCGAGCACAGAAGTGCATTACGGCAGGTGGGAGTTACTTCGAAACGTGTTAAATGGGTATGTATTTTATGTAATATTTTCTGGAGTTATTAGGTCAGTACTGGAAATTAATGGCCGCACCGTAGTTTGTTTAACTGATGACAGTGACCAAAAAAATGTAAAAAGTCCCAGTGCATCCTAGCATACCGTCACTTACAGATCATTTGAAAAAATTCCAATCCCTCTTTCTCTCCTGTTGTTGAGACAGGGAAATCTGTAGTGCCTTAGCTGCCGAGGACTAGAGCCGCACTGCTATTTTCTTTTCTTAACGCCGATCAGACCTAGTTAATTTTTTATCATGTCGGGCTAGGCCGTGCCTACTTTCTTCGAATTCGGAAGTTGTCCGCCGTAACGAATGAAATTTAAAATGTCTGTATTCGATTGCCTGAGAAGTTTGTCCAAGAAGTCTGTTTTCGCAGGGTCAAAACATTTTGATTAAAAAAGACTACGTTTGGTGTTTTTAAAGCCATAACCGGCAATAATGTACTGAAAATACAGTGTTAAATTAAATTATTTCGTGAGATTTGCATTTCAGGGAAACATAAAAGGGGCTTCTTATAACCAACTGCAAAGTTTATCGGATAATGAATTTATGGTTGGTATAGTCGAAATACAACGATTGATTTATTTACTTCTATTTTATGTTTTCCCGATTTTTCTAGAATTTTCCTGATTACTTTATTTAATAGTGATCTAGGATTACAATCAAAGTAAATATCATGCTATTTGTAATAGTACTAGCAAAAGTAATATTTAATAATGCAGTGAATTTAATATAATTATGTTATACTCACTCTTAAAAGAGTTCTCGGAAAGGTAAATACTACAATCAGCTTATATTTTTCTGAAATACTGCAGATCATTCCTGGGCGACCAATATATTTGCAAGTCGGGCTGAACCTCGATCTCAGTTAATCGGAATGGGTGCGGCCTTAACATTTGTGCCAAATATAAACGACCAAACGGGTTCGGACCGGGTGGACTTTTAATTTTCGGCCTCTATATAGCAAGCATGAATATCTCAGTTTGCGACTTTAATGAGGAAACTCTTTCTAATGCTTAAAATAAATCTATAGACCCGAAGCTAAATACAGTTTAAACAGCATCAACGCAATGGTTTGATCTGATATTTAAGTTTGCCTAAAATAAAGGGCTGAACTTCTTGGCTCTCATCAATAACATATAAAATTTATCATGACCAGGTACAATTTTTCTTGGTTAAGACCCCGTTAGAAATAATTGGCTCTATATTGTTTTTTACTCTGAAAAATCGAATACTGCAAAACTGTGAATGAAGTTAATCACGTGCTTGCGTATTTTCATTACATGTTCTCTCGAGACATACAGGTAACGATTAAAAAAAATAAAGGAAGAGACACAACTATCTGGTCGCGTTATTATATCACATTGTATATTATTTAACACCCTGTATAAGATAAACCATTTATTTATTTTTTGCTTGTGTATATATATATATATATACACATACACTCTAGTTATCAAAAATTAAGCAAAAATCACAAAAGAGGGATAACGTTCAAGACTAGGCCAATCTGTTTCAAATTTGAATATGTTGTTAAGTAAAAGGTGCTGAACAATACTACATTATGCAAAATAGTGGCGCTGCAGTCGGAATACGTCATTTGCGAGGAGCATAAAAGTGCATGTCTCAGAGCAAGACGGCAATTATATCTGCGAGACTGAGATTAGACATCGGCATAGCCAAATTGTAACAATGACCTCCAGGCATCATTTGACCGAAGAACTGCGATGCCAAGCTATTGGGAGATAGAGGCAGGACAAATTCAGACAGAAGTGGCCAGATGGCTAAAAGTGAGTCCATCTGTGGTTCATAGACTTTGGCAACAATTTCTAACGCCGGATTCGTAGGTTTAGCCAACGACGGCCATACGCTACGACGAGTGCCGATGACCGATATTTGTCATGCGCACGAAGCAATAGAACCGCAACTCCGTCTGCAAGCTCTAGAAGGTTGGTATCAACGTCAACCGTGCGTACAAGGCTTCACGAAGGTGGTCCTTTTGCGAGGCGACCAGCCATTAGCGTCATGCATAGGCGGGAGCGTTTTTGCAGTGGGCAGTCAACATGTCCACTGCAATGGATGATGGATCAATGGTGGGTGTCGTGATCAATGGGGCTGTTCTCTTTACGGATGAGTCCAGGTTTAGCCTCCAAAGTCATAGTAGGCGTATTTTGATTTGGAGAGAACCGGGAACTCGTTTTCATCCATCACACATCCGTGATAGAGATGCATACGGATCAGGCAGTGTCTGGTTTAGGGTGGTATCTCTTTGGGTGGACGCACAGACCTCCATGTCTTTCCCCGTGGAAATGTAAATGCACACACCTATAAAGATGACATCCTTGATGTTTATGTGCGCCCTTATACCGGGCAATAGGTGATGCTTTCGTTCGTGCTACAGGGCGATAACTCGAGATCACACAGGACTCGCATAGTGGATGCTTATCTTGAGCAGCAACAACTGAGCGCATGGAGTGGCCAGTTCGACCACCGGACCTGAATCCTATCGAGCATGTTTGGGACGCTTTAGGACGACGCTGCTCTCAATCCTCCTCCTAGGATCCTAGCCACGCTTTTAATTGCTTTGCAAGAGCAATGTCTCTCATTCCTACCGAACTCATAGACACACATAATTGACAGCATCAAACATTGCTGTTTGTGCTGTATTTCTTCTGGGGTATCATGCGCCATATTGAAGGTACTTTTCCTACTCCAAACTGACACATCTGATTTGTCCATTGTATACATATGCTAGTTTCTATAACAGCATAATTGTCTGGCGATTTCTTTTATGCTATTTTATACCTACCTATGTGTTGTATAATGTGTATAAATTTCATTAAATTCTACGCGTGACTTTTTGAGTAATCGCTATTTTGTGACTTTTCCTTAATTTTTGATAACCAGTATATATAATATATAATATATATATATATATATATATATATATTATATTATATATATAATAAAGTTGAAAGTGAAAAACCAGTATAAGCTCTAAAACTACTTGCAGCCAGGAACTAGAAACATGAAAAGATAAGAGTTCAATAGGTTTTAAACAGCATCTCTTCATCAGCGGTGCCGATACTGTCTAAAAACCAATGAATTTTGTGATAAGTATGAACTAATCAATAACATACTTAAACACCCGTACAATCCATAAGAAACAGACGAATTGAATAAATACACTCATGGACAAAAAAATTAGCGCACCAAGAAATAATTGCGGGATTGTAACGAAACTTGCAATGAAGGTACATATCGGGAGATATGCAGCGTGATTGCGCATTACGTATAGCCGGTAGAGGGCGTTGAACATCGTACTCTGTGGAGTAAAACAGGTAACCAAAGCTTGTTTGAGTGTGCTGAATCATTTATAAAGGAAGAGCTGAGATAGACATGCCATTACGCCGTGTTCGAAGACAATATAAGCAGTTGTCGCAGTTTGAGAGGGGGAGAATCGTCGGGATGATGGAAGCTGGGTGGTCAGCTAGGCGAGTATCTCGTCAATTAGGCCGCTCCGATTGTGTTGTGAGGAGGTGTTGGGAACAGTGGACCCGAGAGATGTCATGTACACGAAGACCAGGCTCGGGACGCCCTCGACAGACCAGTCGTCGAAAAGACCGCCACATCGTAAGAAATGCACGCGTACAGCCAACTGCTTCATCGGTCGCCATTCAGGCACAGGTAGCACCTTCACTAGGGGCCTCTGTGTCTTCTCGAACCATACGAAGGCGCCTGGCTGAAGGACAGTTGGTATCGCGGCGCCCATTACGTGTGGTGCCCTTGACACCCACCCATCGACGCCTCCGTTTGGAGTTTTGCCGCGCACGAGAAAACTGGACTGCAGCGGAATGGAACCAGGTCGTCTTTAGCGACGAATCCAGATTCAATCTCGAAAGTGATGACAATCGTGTTCGTGTGGAGAGCCCGTACAGCGACACATCGCTCCCACAGCTGGTGTGATGGTATGGGGTGCCATTGCCTACAATACACGGTCACCCCTAGTATTGTTCCGTGGCACCATGACAGCCCAGCGGTATGTTCATGAAATCCTGCAACCACATGTGTTGCCACTCATTCAATGGCTCCCAGGAGCCATTTTTCAACAAGACAATGCTCGGCCTCATACGGCAAGGGTGTCACAAGACTGTCTCCGCACTGTTACTACCCTTCCTTGGCCTGCCCGATCCCCAGATTTGTCTCCAATCGAGCATATCTGGGATCATTTGGGACGACGAGTTGGGCATTCCACGAGTTTGAACGAACTAGAGGCAAGATTACAGCAAATATGGAACAAAATGTCTGAAGACATCATACAGAACTTGTATGATCATGCCCGATCGTATCGTATCGTGCATTCGCGCTAGAGGGGTCCAACGGTATTAACTCCTCCGTTCTTTTACCTTTTTCTCTGAAATAAATGATCCTTTTTCTTTGATTTTCTTATCATTTACTTTATCAAAGTAGTCATTACGTATGTAAAATTTCGTTTCATTTTGACGACTCCGTCTTGGTGCGCTAATTTTTTGTCCATGAGTGTAGTTGCTTAATCATAGAACACCAAGCCTGGCGCTAGACAAAGTGGAAGTTAAGAGTAGGACACCGAAAGAAGACTAACGTCACAAATCTTGCAACCATGGAGCTAATGAAAACACAGAAGCAGACTTACTATGGAGACTGTTATAAGACTAGTAACCTAAATTAAATTAGTGTTTTCATTATTACTTAGAGTAATACAATTATTTATTATTTAATTTTTACTTAAGAATTTATTATTATTTAATTTTTAGTTGTTAATTTCACTAATTAATCTTATTTTATTGTATTATTAATTAATTGAAACAGAACAGGCTATTCATTAAATCTAAAACAACCAATTATGTGCTTGGAAAGACTATCGGAGTAATGATTACGTTTTAGCACAACTAACAAGTCTAAAATAGCTTATTCCTATGGTGAAACTTCTCTATGGTGGCCATGGAAAAGGGGGTAAAATAACATTGGCTCTATGGAGTGTATTTAATCGGTTCATCATAATTTCATCTGAACAAAATATGGTCGTTTAGCGGGTGACCGGCTAGAGGAGTTTCAGCGTGCGTGCGTGCGTGCCTGCTTGCTTTTTCTATGCAGGCTTCAGAAAACGAACAAGAAAATTTAAGTTAAGAAAATCGAGAGCTTACACCTCCATTTATCTGGCCGTAGAACGTTCCTACCAAGACCTGATAGCTGATACAACAAACGGTAAAACTGCGTGAAATATTTTAAAACAAAATTTGAGTCACACTCCAGAGCCCGTTTGGCCGGATTAATGGATGACTTGCGGTTTAGTCAATAAGAATCTATCGACATTTTTTGCAGAAGAGTACATCAGAAACTCCAGTTGATAAAAGACGCTGGGTTTCGATATTCCAGAACTACTTGTTTGTTGTCAATGATTAGAAGATAGCCGGTCGAATTCGATGGATTGTTGAAGTGCTGTACCGTTTAAGCGACAAGGAATGTACTGTCGACAATGTGGAGAATCAGCTGATAGAAGACTACATCGTAAGAAGGATTTAGGAGAAATAAATGTCGTGAATTCTTTTAATACAAACTTCAGGTATCGAAAATTCAAGATTCTGATAGATCCTGGAAGCAAGCAGTAGCACAGTGGAAATGTACTGGACCAACGAAACGTACAAAGTCTCGAAATCGAAGTTACAGAAGAAATGACGCATGCAAGTTTATGGAAAGAGGAGTCACAGCGTTCGAAATTGCTACGCAAAACGGAACATGCAATCGCGGGAGCATTGCAATACAAATTCTGGTATAAAACAATGTCCATGTTGTAGAAGTGAAAATGGTATAATTCCCACGGTGTGGACAATAAGAAATGTATTATAAAGGATGCAGAGGTGCAATAAAGAACTGTATTATAAATACAGGATTGTAAACCAATAAAAAATAGAAGAATAGCTGTCGGTTGTGGCCACGTGACTAGCGATCTGAAGTCTAAATTTACAAATTGGATGGTCGTATTTTATGGCCCACAGTAAAACGTCAGATGAGAAGGGTCAAGGTCGAACCTCGCGTTCGCTCGCCGCTAGTGCGAATCTGCAAATGCGTGTAAAATATCCGAGATGGGATAGTTTATTTGAATTTACATTTTAGAAGTGAGATGCTTAATAAAACTTAGTTTACTTTACCAATATACGAACGGTAGTATTTTCTTCTCGGATAGTAGATACTTCATAAGCCTGTAAACTCTGATAGTGGTGGATTATAATGGATTCCCACCAACAGGAACGTTTACCGCGCCTGCGTGACTTATGAGTAGAGATCGTGCTATCTGAGCTACTTGAATACTGAGTTCAGAAATTTTCCTTTCTAATGCAATGAGAGCTGATGACTCATATCCATAGACGGCCCCCGTCCTTTTCCCCCGTGGAATATACTTGTTGCATGGCGAAGTCTCAATTATTTATGGGCCAAAGTGCTAATTTTGTTAGTCTCATCTGTTAAAATAGACAAAATAAGATTGAACGTGAGGAGGTAGTCGTTGTAACCAAATAGTTTTTAAAAATCACATAACAGAAATTTGTTGCAACCTCACGCATTGACGCAAAAGTAATGGTAGTTTCTTGTCTCTCAACTGCAAATCTGACAGTAATTTTCGAATACGCTGATTTTCAGTATCCGAAAATTCTTCGATAAGGCGTGCTTTGAAACTTTCATTTTGTCTTTTGTCGGCGGATCAAATCCGATATATGTGATAAACGTTTCGGAATCTCTATGTGCAATTAAGCTTGAAAATTTTAGTTGCATCCTTAGTCATATTAGACAGAATAAAGGCATTTCGACAAGTACACAAAAGTTTAGGATTACTCGCCAAATGTTGGTAGTTAAGCGTGACCTATCGGCATGTGGTGAAGTAGCAGTGGATTTCTGTCTGTATGCAATAAAATGATATCTTTAAATATTTCTATGCTTTCCGGCCGAAGTGAATGAGGGTAGCAAAAAAGAACACTACTGTTTAGATATAAACTTCTCGCGTTAACGTAAAAGCACCAGAAGCACGTGGCAGGAAAGCCGGAGTCTCACGTCCTGGTCGCCAATGAGGTTGTTTTCACTGTGCGTGGTTGCAGGCTAAAACGTGTTCGACCTCAGATCCGAGAAGCACTAGACAACCACTACTTTTATCAGAACACGGTCCACACAGTGGGCGCACCCAGGATTTTTTCTTGGGGGGGGGGGCGAGATGTATGGATAAAAATATTTATAATGCATGGGGGGCAGCCCCCCCCCCCCCGGGTGCGCCACTGAGTCCACACCGCTTTGTTACATCTGCTCGAAATACAGGTGGTTATCAAAATAATGGAAACATATCAATATTAGTGGTGTTTATGAAAGTACTCGTATGTCCTTAACAAACAAATCTAGGGACCAGTATCTTTATAGAATGTAGTGCTTACATTATTCTAATGTAAGGGTAGCAGTACCGAAACTATGGGCATCGGGCTCTTTGGGAATATAGCGTAAGATGTCAAAACTTTGTAGACCGTGCAGAGAGAGCATATTGTTGAAGCGCGTCTAATTGGAGTATCTGTTACAACATCCCCATGGTTTGGTGTTTACTGAGCTATGATATCGGAAGTCATGACGGCATCAGAGTGCACGGAAAGACATCCTCTGGAAACAGAATGGTGGACGAAAGGGAAAGCTAAGTGAAAGAGACACTGACGGTGTTTAAAGCGGATTGTGAGATTCAAGAAAGGAAGACAATACAGCCCAAAGTGACCGTAGAGCTCATCTGAATCTGCAGGCTCCAGTATCAGTCATTACAAGTAAGAGAAAACTTCATAAACAAAACATTTATGCAGAGTAATAATTCCCAAGCCAGTGGAAACAGATGTGAATACAAAACGTCCTCTGCAGTGGTGCCACGAGTAACAAATCCTGGTTGAGTGATGCGTTCGAAATAGACATTTAGTTAGCGAATCAATATTCACTTTGTTCCCGCAACAGGACGTGCGTATGTCTGAAGAACACATACACAAGCGTATGATCATGCCTTGCATGCTAGCTGTCAAACATGGAGAGAAATTTCTCAGGGTTCGGGCGGTCTCTCATGGTTTTCAAAGGAATCTATTGTAACCCTGAAAGGGAGACTGACTGGGCAAGGACTATTTCGAACTGTTAGCCGACCGATCCCCCATCCTATAGTGCAAAAGTTGTTTCCTGAAGGAGATGGCGTTCTCCATTATGATTAAATGCTCCGATCCATACAACTAGACGTATCAGGCCAGTGGTTGAGGAACATAAAGACCACGTCAAACATCTTATCTGGCCCGCACAATTCCTAAGCCTCAATTCCATCGAACTGCTGCGGTCTGTTTTATTGAATAGAGTCAGGAAGCGATATCCACCAATAGCATCTCTACAGGAAAATTGACGGTTTATCCATAAAGAATTGTATAATATTCCCTTAACCACTGTTCATGACTTTGCATAATTCAATTTCTTTGTGAATTCAGGTGGTATTAAATGCCATAGATGTTCCTATGCACATTAATAAAGAATTTCATGTTATTCCTAAATGTTTCCATATTTTGATAACCACCTGTATATATCTGGTGATCCGCTTCTACTGACGCTCACCGATCTGACTTGTAACTGATCGTGTTGCTAAACAGCTCTGAAGAAACTTTCGGCGGTGCATCGAAGGAGGTGTGGCAATCAGTCGAAATCAGGTCGGGTACTGGTTACCCTCTGGAGAGAAGATCCCCGAGAAACTGGTCACTTGGGGAGAGTTCTTTTTTGATAAGGGGTGAACGTTAAAGCAAAGGTCAACGAGAGAGGAAGAGATTGTCACCAAACATCGCCCACTTTTCGCCAAATATCGGCATTTGCCCCAAGGAAGAGTCGAACAGGTGTTTTTTCTGCCGATGGGCAGTGGTTACTCTAAGAAAAAGCAGTGTTTACAAGAAACAGATGGGGAGAAACACGCATCTGCAGTTACAATTGAAAGGAAATTTTAAACATATTACCTATTGGAACTATTATACCTTTTGGAATATTAACTGCCGTGATGTGCTGTATAATCTGAAACGTTTAAATGCTGATTTCTGAAGTCTTATTTCCAAGGTATAAATTTGCAAAAATTTCTTGTATTTATGTTTTTATAGGGAATGAGAAATGAAATTAAATGTGACATGATGCTAAATTGCACCTTGAATGAAAAAGTAAGACTCCTCAGACCCCTTAAATGAAAAAAAATTACCGAAAAGATCGCGTCTCCTGTGGCAAAAGAAAAAAATAACAGTTGCAAAACCCAAATACCCTGAAATCTGTATCTATAATAATATATTTTTGTATGATCCAGTATTTATAAAAATAAACATGACTCTAAATTTTGAGGTTTTCTGAAACTCCCTTACATTACTTTGGGAAATACACTGCTGGCCACTGTAAATGCAACATCCTGAAGGAAACATGCAAATAACGTGAAATTTACAACGTGCATTAGCGGAGGTGAGATATGCAAATGATTAGAATTCAGAGCAGACGCACATCACGCGCGCCTATGGCGCCACTTCAAAGCGCTATTTAAAGCTTGGAGATTTCGGACGATTTCAAGTTCGGCAATTGTGTTTTTCTTATGGTTTTTTTCAAAAAACGATCAATTATGCCTCGTCGAAAACAGCGATCATCTTTTGATCAAGTATCCGAGTTCGACAGAGGAAGGTTAGTGGCCTACCGAGATTGTAGATTATCTTTCAGGGAAATCGGTAGTCGTGTTGGACGAAACCAAACAACTGTAATGCGGATATGTGATCGTTGGATGCAGGAGGGTGCGACGGACTGGCGTGTTCGATCGCATCCACCTCAGCGCACCACTTCACGTGATGGCAGGCAAAGTGTGCGCCATGGCAGTGACGGATCGCTCAGTCACATCACGTACCATAGCACAGCACATTGCAGTCTGTAACGCATCATCCGGTGTCTGCGCGTACCATTCGACGCCGTTTACAGCAGAGTGGTCTGTCCGCAAGACGTCCATTGCTTTGTCTACCCTTGACGCAGAACCACAGACGTCTCCGCCCGCCAATGGTGCGATGACAGAAGGATGTGGACGACAGAATGGAATGAAATTGGTCTTTACTGACGAGTCAAGCTTCTATCTGCAACACCACCGATGGTCGCATTCGAGTCTGGAGACACCGTGAAGAGAGGATGCTGAACAGCTGCGTTATGCACCGCCACCAATGGTCCTGCACCGGGTATTATGGTATGGGGCGGTATTGGATATCACTCTCACTAAACAGCCAGCGCTACATCTTCCGAGGGGTTGGAGCCAGTTGTCCTTCCTTACCTTCAGGGCTTGCCCACAGCCATATTTCAACAGGATAATGCGCGACCACACGTGGACGCATTGTCCAACGGTTCTTCGTCAATCGCCAGATTGAATTGCTTCCCTGGCCGCCTCGCTCTCCGGATCTTTCGCCGATAGGAAAACATGTGGTCCATGGTTGCTCTACGATTGACCAGATTCCATCCCAGCTGCCAAGCAGCATGCAACTTTGGCAACCGTGTGGAAGCTGCTTCTTGGCTGCTGTACCCAAGAACTCATCCAAAGTCTCTTTGAATCAATGCCGAGGCGTTGTGGCAGCGGTGATCTCCAACAATGGCGGCTACTCTGGCTACTGATTTTGGCAGGAAACATACTTCACAGAAGTCTATAAATTTATCATTTGATACTTGGTCAACATGTTATCTACAAAATAATTTGTTGTGATATCTCTTGTCTTTCTTGTGTTGCAATTTGGGTGGCCAGCAGTGTAGTAAGTAATACGATGCAGGGTAAAAAGTCCCAAAATACGTGATTAGATGAAAATGGAAATCAAATCATGCGATGGTTTTCTTAAAGCCTAAATAGTAAAACCTTCATCATTCTCTAATGCCTAAAGAGCGATAAATACTTTCCGCTGGAAATGGTATTGGGGGTGTGATTATCCCGACCCCTCATTTTGAGAATCGACTCCCTGAGGCGGCAACCTTCAAACCGGTCTCGGGTCTCTCTGAAGGGAGGGTCTTTAGTAGAATGGTCAGTTGCTTTGCATCGCCGCAGACCCTTCCTGCATTGTGCCAACTGTTCAAGCTCAGAAAGAATTTTTATGATCTGGGGATGTTTCTGTTCGCTGGACTAGGTGTAGAAACACTGTGTAACAACAAAATGAAGTCTGCTGATTATGTGCAAGTACTGAATGATCATGCGATTTCCATCGATGGATTTTTTTTTCTTCCCAGAAGGCGAAGGTGTGTTTCAAGATGACAATGCTATAATTCATCGAGCCAAGACAGTGCAAGATTGATTCCAAGAGCAACAAGTCATCATTCGCACTCTGAATTAGCCACCGCAAAGTACTGATCTCAATCCAATTGAGAACTGGGGATGTACTGGAGAGAGATCTAAGTAGTTCTACTCTCCTTCATCCACCCAGGAACTTGGAGTATTGTTGATGAAATTACGGTCAAAATAAGTCTGCAGACTGTGTTTACGCTTATTGAATCAATGCTAACACAGATGCTTTCTGACATTCGTAGGAAAAGGTGGTCCAACAAATATTGAACAGTGCACCTTTTTTTTTTCAGTCAGTGTATAAACCCGAAATAAATCTCTGCCATCAATTCTGCAGCAGCAGAAGTCCCACTGATAATATATAAAAAGAGTCAACAAATTTTTTTAGCTCTAGTTTATCTGATGCTTTTTCTTTTGAAAGTTCAAAAGTTCAGGTTGTTTAAATGTAGTTTTGAAGGTAAATAAATATATTTTCTTTTTTATACATCATTTCTAAGGGATTTAAAGCAGCAAAAGATTATCTGTAATAACGTTTTACCGTGGTTTTAGTCATACAAATGTATAAACTGGAAAAAATTAATGACTGCTTAGTAAAAAAAATAACAGTTTGTGTTCACTTTTTGTGTTGATGCTAATAAAAGTATCCTTAAATTGTTGTGAATATCTATGGCAGTTAAAGTTATACATACAGGCTTAGTAAAATAATATCCACAGAAAAGCGTGTTCAATATTTTTTTTCATTTCAGCTCAGTTTTACATGATTTACATAATCCCTTACAAATCAAATATTAAGATATCAGATTATTTCTCAAGAAATCTTGATGGTACGTGGAATTTTTTTTTTGTCAGGAAATTTTGGCCGATTTTGGTACGCACTCTCAAAAGGTTGCCCCCCCCCCCCCCCCCGCCCTAGGATCACCTCCAAACTTTCTTAATTCTAATTCAGGGAATCTATACTGCGCAGTCTGGCTGACTGGATTTGCAATGGAATTATTAGAAATAGTACTTGCACTAGTTTGTATTATTCACAGTACTCGACTCGAAATTAATTTTTTAACTTCGTCTTTAACATTATTATTTATCTTGATACTGTTCTACAGCCTGAAATTCAACATCGTAATCCTTTGAGAACAGGTTTTTTTTTCTGTAATAAATCTAAAAAACGAGTATCAGTGTCCTGTAACTCCTTATTTTTTCTCAGATAATTGTTCGGAGCTGATTTCTAATTCCGTTAAATCGGTGTACTATCTTTCAATAATGAGGGTAACACGTTGCAGTCTTCGTAAAAATGCCTCTTAGTGCGCTTCGCTTCTGTTTTTACAGCTTCCATAGCCGTAGCTGCTCTTCACGTAAATCGAAGTTACATCTTAATATCAAAACATAATACCCTGATTTTCGTCCCTGTTCGGGTGCCACGTTGTCCCGAATACCGTGCATCAAAGAGAGTCCAGGGAAGAAAAATCACTACTTACTAAATACACCGATTTATTTGGAATTAATACATATTTACAAGTTGCACCATAACCACGTTACAACACTGTTACTGTGTCTTAACAGCACTGCTGCTACTGCTGGAATAAGTAGTGTGGGAGAGGTCTAGGGCATGCGCTGTACATCTAGTTAGCTCGTAGATTATTCAGAACATTCTCCAGTTGCCACACATAGATTTTAATGGTCAAACGATTTATAATGACTTGCATGTATTATAACTCATGGACACTTCGTTTCGTGACGAGCGCCATTTCCTTATATCCACCTAAACAGTAAAAAATTTACTGCTTTACTACAAAGAAACTTTCGATGTCCTTGTCGAAGAAATTCACCTGTAGGGTGAGTCAGGAAAAGGGAAAATTCATTTCAGGAAAGGGAAACTCACAAACAGGATGTTCAACTCGCTTGGATTGCGTCTATGGACGCATCAGGTGGGTCTAGTGACTCATCTGCTTTTAACCTACAGGAAATGTCTCTGCAAACCTAGAACTTTAGAATTCTGGCCCGCTTTTTTCTCTGCGTATCTAAACTCATAAATATTTAGTATTGCCTCCTGCATCGTGCAATGTGTAGCGTCGCGAGCTTCCACGAAATAGACTTCGGTTCGAATCCCGACTGAGACGTGGGATGTTTTTGTGCTGTCCTCTCGTAGGGTTAACTTGTTATGATGGTCCCATAATAGAGAAGCCAACAAATTCGTGGTGTGGAATGGGCGAATGTTGAAAAGGCAAGTGAAAAAAATTAAGCATTTAATGTTTTTATGTTAGACTTTGTCCTATTTTTATTTATTACTATCCGACTTAAATAAATCTAAAATAAGAGATTGTCTTACTTAGAGTCTCTGCATTAAATTTTTGAAAATCATTTATTTCTCATACGTGAATAAATAATTCTGTTAGAGAAATGGGTTTTAATTACGACAACATCCCGTAAGTTCGGCTTCAGTTTGACATGCGATGTTTTTCGTAGAACTATGAAATGTGAAGTGTTGTATTTACGAAAGCATGTACGAAAAGAATTCATTTCAACAACATCCACTAACAAAAGCAATAAATATATGTCTCAGAAAACCATTTATGTATGTGCAACGTAAATTTAAACAGTTTCTACAGCTTGAGTACCAAAGAAATTATAAATGGAAATTTCTCTTAAAACTCCCGTGATCCATTAGTACAGTCTCAAACATATAACAGAAGCTGACAATTTAACTCTTAACTTTTTTTAATCGTTCTAGGCTATCATAATTCATATAACATTAAAAAAAAGACCCCGGAGGTAATACTAACAGGATTCCAACGGTCCATAAAAATCCTTTCGAGTAATTTTTGGTCCTATATAAAAAGTTCTTCGCAGTCCTCAAATTGCTAGCCCATGGAATTTATTAATTTATTTAAAACTGATCTATCTAACTAAACGTATTTTCGATTTCAATCTTGATCAGCCCAACGTGATGGATGTGGGTGGTAGTATATTCTGCCTCGTGAGCTGTAAGGTCCACTGTACAGGGTCCCGTAGAAAGACCTACCGGATAAAGCAAAGGGGGAGGGGAAATATTTAAATACTTGTAGTAAGTTGATAGGGCAAAACCATTTGTTTAGAAAACCAGTTTTAAATTTATAGCTTAATGTAGTTGAGGTCTGACTTATTTGTAATTACTTTTCAGAGAATCAACATCTAGCATCCTGCTTCATAGGTTTTACTGAAATATCCGATGTATATCAATGTGTGTGAATTTTGTGCGACCTTACTCGTATGATTTAAATATGATACTTGTGACATTATCTTATGCTTTATTAGTATTTTTTATACGAGATTAATTGTCTATCACGTTTATTGCTAACAAGTAAAAAAAATCAAGAAGAAACACTAAATAAATATCATCTTTATAAGTGAATTAGTAATAGAGCGTTGCTTTGTGTTCAGAAAATAAAGATAAAAGTTATACATTTAGTTAGTCATTCGAATTACCAATTAAGGTACGTAAAAGTTCCTTAGAAACTACTGGAATTTTAAATTAAGAAAAGGAGAACCTTGATCAGTAAATGAGGTTCACTCAAACCAAAGCATGTGAACATAAAACATAGTGGGGCTTTCAAGCTAATCAGGACGACCAGGGTTCCTAAATATTTTATTGATGAGTTCATTCAGAAGGAACTTTTTTTTTTTTTTTTAATGCAGAGGCACTTGTCGCGAAGACATTCGCCTAGAAGGAACTTATCGTATATTTTATCATTAAAATGTCTCAGTGTCGACAAAATTTCACTTTCCATTCTGTTCATGACTCCATTATTTTAAAAATGTATTATAAGTCTTGTATGTTTCCTGTGGTTTTAAAGATATAAAAGAAATTTATTTTTTCTTATTTTCCTTATTACAAAAATCCATGTAAGCAGTGCATCAGTTAACGTCAAAGATCTTCAATCCCAACTTAAAGTTAAGGGGAATTTTTTTTCTTAGCATTTTCTAATCACAAATCAGCAACTGCATGTCTCGGAGTTTGTTTTTCGCATATGAAAGCAGACGATTAAAGAAACAGTGGAGTAGTTTTTTTTTATTTTTTTTTTTTTGTGGTGTGTGTGTGTTTGTTTTCAATTTTTTCGAAGTTAATTCTTTATTGGGAATTAAACTATTCTCGTCCATAGCTACAAAATTCTTTTTTTTTTTTTTTTTTTTTTTTTTTCTTTTTTTTTTGGGGGGGGGGGATATTGCACACGTATTGTATTTGCAGATATTTTTCAAATACAAAAAACAAAAGTCAAAAATGTGCATTTGTCCATCTGTGATTTGAAAAGACCAAGAAGAAAACTTCCTATTGTTCAACATAAAGATTGAAGATCTTCAATGTCAACCAAGGTACCACTTTTACTAACCTTTAATCAAACTAGAAACTGCTCGGAGTAGGGTAGGAAGATATAACCAGGTGGGTAAAAAAACATTCTTCGCGTCCCTCGATTTTACCAAAAAATTAAGAAGTTTGTACGAAAAGTTAACTCAAATAATAATGTTGGAATGGATTTTTTAGTGGATGAAATAAATACTTTTGATATTTCTAATGCTTACTATAGTCTTTGAAGTTACTGAAATTTCATATATTCGGTTATGTTTTCTGGAGGAAAAGGATATTTTCATGGAAGTCAGTTGAACTGTGATAATCGGTTTCTTTCATTGATAAAGCTGTTTATGAATATACTTCGTACGTATTGATGTCACTGTGAAATTTTTCACGCTCTAATAATTCTCTTAAAGAAAAAAAAGACTTAGCATTCCTGTTCTTTCATATCAGTAAAAGGTTAATGGGAAGCTTTGTCTTTGAATAAATAACGAAACACTGTATTCAGTAGGCAGCTGGGTTCATGTAAGAGTTCATATTTCACGTAATATTTCGTTAAATCGTGAGGAACAATCTTATGTATGATAAATGATTGATTTAGAAAGCTGTTAGATGTGCCAATCACGCCGGCTTGTGTTCTCATACAATTCAAATATATTTTTTTTATTTGAAGGTTAATTTTGAAATATTTCAAACATGAGAATATTGAATAATGTCGTTTCTTACTCTTCTCAAATAATAAAAAAAAAGAATCCGTAAAACATTCTTCTTCTCTAACCTTTAGGACTAGGCTCGGTACCCAAATCGCCCATTCCTTTCAAACACGTCATATGTCAAAATCGGGGATTTTGAGTCATGCCTGTTTCCAGAATGCCCTGAAAGAGTAGTATATCCCTTCAATTTCGTCATATCTCAGCGTTTAATATTTAGCCTCTAGAGAGCTGAAGTAATATTTATTTTCAATACCTTTTATTCTACTTTTAAGTTTTATAATCACTCTCCTGAAAAATCACGTTTTTTGAGACATGACGTGTTGAAAGGAGTGAGCGATATGTATAAAAAACTACATTCACAATAGACTTGTGTAGTTAAAAACCTTTCGCAAAGGAAATGGCCATTACACGAAAAAAAAAAATAATGAACTGGTTTCCACTGTAAAACGCTGCAAGTACTTAGCTTACGAATTTGTTTCATACTTTCTGCCGACAATTATATCGTTTGTTGGACGTCTTTTTATGCGATTGTATTGCATCACCTCGGCAAAGCATTCGAATGAGATGCGTCACCTCTGAAAGGAGCAGTACTAATCATCCGGGTTTGAGATATTTATGGATCATGCTAATGCCCTGTAAATGTCTGCGTAATTATCTCATATGCGGATCGAGCTCGAAAATCCTCAGTAATAAGATTGCTCCAAGTCCAAAGAAATATGCATTTTGACTTCCCTTTTGATCACAGAAATAATCACAGAGAATTCACACCATATTGGGTTGGAGTTTTCTAAATATAGTGCTCCGCAGTCGTTTGAAAATGCAAACTATAGTTCTCTATAGACTATGCATTAGTTGACGTCACAGATTAGCAAAGCATATTTTTGAATTCTGTCTTATGTGTTTATATATATACTAGCTGAAAACCCGTACTTCGCTACGGAGTACATTCAAATTAAAAACGGTCAATGTCTGCATCTAATGTCATATATATATATATATATATATATATATATATATACTCATGGACAAAAAAATTAGCACAAAAAGAAATAATTGCGGGATCGTAACGAAACTTGCAATGAAGGTACATGTCGGGGAGATATGCAAATGATTAAAAATGCAGCGTGATTACGCATTACGTATAGCCGGTAGAGGGCGTTGAACATCGTACTCTGTGGAATATAAAACAGGTAACCAAAGCTTGTTTGAGTGTGCTGAATCATTTACAAAGGAAGAGCTGAGATAGACATGCCATTACGCCGTGTTCGAAGACAATATAAGCAGTTGTCGCAGTTTGAGAGGGGGGAGAAATCGTCGAGATGATGGAAGCTGGGTGATCAGCTAGGCGAGTAGCTCGTAATTAGGCCGCTCTGATTGTGTTGTGAGGAGGTGTTGGGACCAGTGGACCCGAGAGATGTCATGTACACGAAGACCAGCTCAGACGCCCTCGACAGACCAGTCGTCGAGAAGACCGCCACATCGTAAGAAATGCACGCGTACAGCCAACTGCTTCATCGGCGCCTCCTGTCACAGGTAGCAACCTTCACTAGGGGCCTCTGTGTTCTTCTCGAACCATACGAAGGCGCCTGGCTGAAGGACAGTTGGTATCGCCGGTGCCCATTACGTGTGGTGCCCTTGACGCCCCACCCATCGACGCCTCCGTTTGGAGTTTTGCCGCGCACGAGGAAACTGGACTGCAGCGGAATGGAACCAGGTCGTCTTACCGACGAATCCAGATTCAATCTCGAAAGTGATGATAATCATGTTCGTGTGTGGAGAGCCCGTACAGCGACACATCCGCTCCCACAGCTGGTGTGATTTATGGGGTGCCATGCCTACAATACACGGTCACCCCTAGTATTGTTCCGTGGCACCATGACAGCCCAGCGGTTGTGTTCATGAAATCCTGCAACCACATGTGTTGCCACTCATGCAACGGCTCCCAGGAGCCATTTTTCAACAAGACAATGCTCGGCCTCATACGGCAAGGGTGTCACAAGACTGTCTCCGCACTGTTACTACCCTTCCTTGGCCTGCCCGATCCCCAGATTTGTCTTCAATCGAGCATATCTGGGATCATTGGGACGACGAGGTTGGGCATCCCACGAGTTTGAACGAACTAGAGGGAAGGTTACGGCAAATATGGAACGAATGTCTCAAGACATCATACAGAACTGTATGACTCAATGCCCGGATTGTATCGCATCGTGCATTCGCGCTAGAGGGGGTCCAACGCAGTATTAACTCCTCCGTTCTTTTGCCTTTTGTCTCTGAAATAAATTATCCTTTTTCTTTGATTTTCTTATCATTTACTTATATCAAAGTAGTCATTACGTATGTAAATTTCGTTTCATTTTGACGACTACTTCTTGGTGCGCTAATTTTTTTGTCCATGAGTGTATATATATACAGAGGCTGTTCACACAATTTTTAGACGATTGTATTATGTATTCACAAAACTAAATTACATAAAATTCTTGTGTTTTTAAATGTTCTATTTCACATCCCTTATTCTGAATTATCATTCGACACCGCAATTTCCAGAATTAATAATGATTTTGAAATGTCAGAAGAGGTATTTCTATCCCATTCCTCCCTGAACAGCTTTCCAGAGTCCTGTAAGGGTTTTGGGACGACGTTTGGATAATGCAGATTTTAAAAGTCCGAGAAGCGCAAAATCCATAGGTGATACATCGGGAGATTTAGTAGGGATATCAGTGAAGGATATGGCCTTGATACCAGTTTTTTGTTTCATTTCTTTTAGGAAATTTACAGTGGATTTTGATGTGTGACTGCTAGCTTTGTCTTGATGGAGTCTCGCAGATTGATGCACTGTGGGTAAAGCGATGGTATTTCAATCAAAAAAATTGGCGATAAAATATGTTCCTGATAGTATTTGTAGTTAATCTTGACATTTTTTCCCACTCTCTTTATTTTTAACTTGCCATTATAAGAAAAACCAGCAACAATCATGAATCCCTTAGAAAAACTTTCTTTCGATTCTTTGAACCATGTACTTAAATTTTTTTCTCCCCTTTTATGATAATAAATGGCTCTTTTTTTGTTGCAATCATTTAAATACACCCATGATTCATCTATTGTGACAATTGTTTTCCATTTTTCTTGGATAACTGTTTCTCATATAGAATTCTGCAGCGTGTCCTGCGTTTAGCGATATGATTTGGAAGAAGACGATGCACATTGCGTTTTTTTCGCTTTCTTAAGATTTAAATCAACGTTATCATTTTGTTTACAGTGGACACCGAGCATTTTAATGATTTTGCAACTGTCCTTTGACTAGGGGGATTTTTTTTAACATTAAACAACGTACCTTTACAATAGTCGAAGATGACCGTTTTTTCCTTGGATACTTGTTTGGAATTTTTGGTCCCACTTGAGGCTCCAATTTGACGTTTTTTTTTCCTTTCTTGTTGACGATATTACCTATCGACGCTTTAGATATCACAAAACCATGACTCTCACATTCGTTTTTGGATAACGGAGTATGCATATTTCTCTTCGGAAAGAGCATAAATGTAGCCTTCGAACCACTGCTTTGTAAAAACGGCATTTTGAATAAAAACAAACTTTCAAGCCGCAGATGATAATTTTGACTTTTAAAAACATAGTAGAATTGCAATTATTTCTTTTTGCAGCGATTTTTTGCAAGCGATTTTTTTATTACCGGTTACCAAAATCGTCTAAAAATGGGCGAACAGCCTCTGTGTATATATATATATATCTTATATATATAAAAGAGCTTGTCTGTTTGTTTGTCCGCTATAGAATCATAGACTGTTTCACCCACCGGGACCAAATTCGGCACAGTTAATGTTTTGGACCCGAGAAACTTAAATCAGGAAAAACGAAATTTGGGCTCTATTAGTTTTTTTAAAATTAATTTTTTAATGTTTTTTGTGTCCGATAGAGGTGCGTCTACCCCCCTGTGGATTCCCCTCGACCAGCTGCGTTAAGAGGGGTGGTTTGAGGATGACGGAGGGGGGGGGGGGTAAATTCCAATGTGCTGGAGAAAGAGGGTTGGGAATGACCTTAAAATCAGACGAAGGTCCGCAGGCTCAAAGTTTCTTTCTTTCTTATTGTTTGTATATCATTTCAGTAGAAACGTGCTAAGCGCATTCTGTCTGGCCAGATGAACATGAAGAGCGGGAGTGCAGCCCAGTATTTTTTGATGGAATGCATGAAACATTTTATATTTATATATCTACCCGGGCAACGCCGGGCAATAATGCTAGTATATATATATAATAAATACAACGATCAATGTATGCAATTGATGTAAAAAAAAAGGGAAAAATATATTTATAAAAAATCGTAACGGATATTTTCATAGACCAAATAATGAAGAAGAAAATATTCAAATTAAATCTGATAGAACATACAAAGAATATAATACAGTTTGAGGAACATTTCTTTTACCGTATTTTAATATTTTTTGGGATAATGTCCAATCATCTGCCGCATTGGCTAGAAAAAAAAATTTTTTTTTGGTCTATTTTGTTGTTATGCACGCCACGCAAAATTACTTTAAAGTATCTCAAAAAGAAATGAAACCACGTGATCAGCATTTAATAAATTAAATTCTAAAAATTAATATTTAAAAATTCACCAAAAATCAGAAAATGGAGAAAAAGATTCCAAAAAGATTTCATTTTAAAAGAATTTTTATGATCTTTCTCGTGATACAACTTTATAACCCTCGGACTATTATTTTAAGCTCAAACTTTAAAGAATGTTAAAAAACAGCTTAAAAATTTAATTTTAAAAAAATCTAAGAAGAATTTTTCAACAATCTCTCTTAGTGCACCCCTACACTATAAGAAGAATCGCCATTGCAAAATTTCAGCCCTTTAGGTCCAGCGGTTTGGTCTGTATGTCAGTCAGTCAGTCAGTCAGTCAGCCAGCCAGCCAGCCAGTCAGTCAGTCATCAGTCAGTCAGTCAGACAGTTACGGAACTGTTTTATATATAGAGACTAGTTGAAAACCCGTACTTCACTACGGAGTACATTCAAATTAAATAGAACGGTCAACGTATGCAATTAATGCTATATATATATATATATATATATATATATATATATATATATATATATATATATATATATATATATATATATATATATATACACACACACAGTCGAACCTCCATATATCGAAGTAGCAAATTGCCGGAAAAAAATTCGATATATAGAATTGATCTTAGTTCTATCATAATTCTCCTAAATTATTAAAATTAAAGCTAATTTTCGTATACGAAACTCCATTTCTCATTTATATGCGAATCACATTAAATTAAAGTTAATAATTAATAATAATTAAAAAAGGAATTAATATGGAAGATTTATTGAGTACTACATACTTTAAAAAAAACATTAATCCAGACAGTGGTTACAACGATCACACTTACATTCTTTTAAAAAAAACTACGAATATCTTGCTGAACAGCTAGTTTTGCAGAAGGTTCATCAAAGAAATGTTCGCATTAATTCAGTCCACTAAAAACTTCATCAGGGACATTTTCCGCGAATTGATGTCCACGACGTATTGTTTCAAACGCTTTTCGCATTTCTTTTTTCGATGGCTTGGAAATATTTTCAGATTCATTTTCTTCCTCTGGTTCTTCGGTTTCTTTTTCAGCTTCATGAAACGAAGTCAGTATGTCTTCGTCTGTAGGATAATCAGCAACAATTAACTTATCAGCGACTGTCAGGAATTCGTTAAGAAGAATGCCGTCTGTAATGTGACCTTGGGAGTGCAAATTATCCCAAGTCTGTTAGATGTGCGGGAACACGTCTTATTCTTCGATTTCCGGTAATACAGCGAACCCAGCTTTTGCGAAACAGTTTTTTATTGTAGATTCAGAAACGTCATTTTCCCACACTTTGGCTAATTCCGCCACGCATATCCTCATATCAATCACCTTATGTAATTTTTTTTCATTTTTAAATATCCAGATAAGTCGTCAGAGAATGCGTTTTTGGTAATGAAATTTCAGGTTTTTTATTACACCCTGGTCCATTGGTTGCAATATTGAAGTGGTATTCGGGGGAAGAAAAAGCAAATTAACATTTGATAATTTTGAAGACTCATTAGGATGGGCCGGGCAATTGTCTACAAGCAAAGCAATTTTTCTATTTTGATCACTCATTTTTCTATCCAATTTCAAAATCCACGCCTCAAAAATTTCACTTGTCATCCATGACTTTCTATTAGAATAATAGTCAACCTCTAAAGACGTTACATTTTTTAATGCTCTAGGGTTCTTACTTTTACCTACTACCAATAATCGAAGTTTTTCTTTGCCACTCATGTTAGCGCCTACCAGTACAGTTATTCTCTCGTTACTGTTCTTGCGTCCACGACAATCATCGTCTTTCAAAGTTAGAGTTCTGTTGGGTAAACACTTATAAAAGAGTCCCATTTCATCAGCATTACAAATATCATCGGGCTGATAATCTTTTAGAATTTTTTTCAAGTCATTGCTTCTCCAGTCATCACAGACTGCTTCAGACACACTTCCACTTTCTGCGGAAATAATCTTTTCCTTGGTGCCATGTCTTTTCTTAAATTTGTCCAGCCACCCAGAACTTGCTTGAAATTGATTATTTCCAAAATGTTTAGCATACTCCAATGCCTTCTCTTTTATGATAGGACCAGAGATCGGCAAGTTTTGGTCTCGAACGCTCTTTATCCATTTCAAATAGCCTCGTCCACTGTATCGTAACTACATGTTTTTGAACGTTTTCTGTTAGGTTCAATACTTTCATAGTATTTCATTACGGCATTCCGATTTTTTATAATAGTCGACACTGTGCTTGCGGGAATACCAAATTTAGCAGCAATGTCTATTTTGCGCATTGCACTATCTACATTCTTCAGCAATTCAACTTTATCCACAACACTAAAGGATTTTCTTTTTGACATTGTAATCGAGAGAAAAAGTTCGAAACGAATTTATAAAACACTACTTTAAGTTGAACAATTTTCACTGAAACTAAGCAGACGTAAAAGTGAGGAATAACAATCAAACAAAAGGGATAGCTATAAACTGATTTTACTACAAGGAAACCGAAATTCGAAAATGAGTTGGGGGAATTTAGGAATTCCAGAACGGAACAAAAAACCGTTTGTCCACCCCTCAACCTCAGCTGAGTTGCGGGGTTCGTAGTGACCTTCACTGAACTTCCTTTTTTCCCCCTAACCTTCAATTTTCGTGATGTAAACGTTCTAAAGTGGAATAAAATCTCCCAATATGGCTTGAAAAAAATTCGATATATAGAGATTTTTTCGATATATAGAAACAGTTTTTCTATGTAATGAACTTGGAGATTTGATAAAAGTTCGATATATAGAAAATTTCGATATACGGAAGTTCGATATATGGAGGTTCGACTGTATATATATATATATATATATATACAGTGGCTCCCAAAAGTGTTCGTACACTTATGAATTTCAATGAAATAGGGGTCCAGCCATTAATTAAAACGAATATTTCAGAATGAGAATTTAATAATAAGATCTATAATCTATTCTTAACAAAACTACATGAAATATTTTGAAAACATAGTAAAACTTTATTTTTAAGAAACCAGTAATCAAAAAGTAACAAAAACTTTATCTCACAAAAGTCATCGTACACTGAAATATTTTCGATTAAATTCATAATTAAAATTTCGTCTGGCTCTTTATTTTTATTTTTGAATTGTGGTGGCATTTAAAATATCATTTGGGTTTAATTTTTGCTTGCCTACACCATAATATTCTATTTATTATTTAAAAATGGCTCGTAGTCGTAAAGAAACAACAAACAGCATTCGAAAATTGATTATTTTTCATCATAGTAGTGGTAAATCAGTTCAGAATATTGCTAAATTACTTAATTTATCCCATTCTACTGTGCAGTATGTGAAAAAAACGCTTTAAAGAAGAAAATTGGATCGAAAACAAGGTAAGAAAAGGCCGTCCGGCAAAGTTAACAAAACGTGATCAGAGATTTATAATTAGAAAATTTGTGAAAAATTCACGTTTGAGTGCTGTAAAAGTTTCTGCAGAATTCAATGAAACATTTTCTACTTCAATTTTACCTGAAATTTTTTGACGAGTTCTCAGAACAGCTGGATTACATGGGCGTTCTGCCCATAGAAAATTTTTTGTGAGTGAGAAAAACAGAAAGTTTAGGGTTCCCTTCGCACTATCAATGATAAATAAGCCCCAAATCTATTGGAATAATGTCTTATTTGCCGATGAACATTTCTGGTGCTGATGGGCGTATAATTGTATGGAGAAGAAAAAAATGAGGAACTTAATCCCAAGAACTTAGTAGGAACAGTTAAGCATGCCGGTGGAGGTATCCTTGTGTGGGGGTGCATGTCAGCATCAGGACTAGGAAATTTGGTATTTATTGATGGCATAATGAATCATGATGTTTTTATAAATATTTTAAGAGACAATTTAAAATTATCAGCTCAAAATTTGAGTATTGGAAACAACTTTGTTTTTTATCAAGATAACGATCCTAAGCACACGACTCTCAACGTTCGCATCTGGTGTCTCTATAATTGTCCACAAGTTTTGAAAACACCACCTCAATCGCCAGATTTAAACCCAATAGAACAGGGGTGGCCAACCTGCGGCTCGCGACCCACATGCGGCTCTTTGAAGGATTATTTGTGGCTCTCGATAAATGTACCCGAGTTCCCTTTTCATTTTTGTGTTATTATATTTAAAAAAAATTATTATCGTTCCGTATGTGTTTCAAAATGTCTTTTGGAACGAGGGTTGCTTCAACGTTCATCGCCAACCAAAACCAAAACTAAATAGATATTAAAAGATAAACAGCGGCTGACGGTGACGACAACTCTTGACAGCAGCATGAAGTGGAAACTTCACGACTTTATCCAGTGTTCGGCGTCCGACGGTCATCACTTATGGCGGGAAAGAACGCCACTAGTCAGGCTCAGCGTCGAAAATAAATCAACTAACTGGAATCAGGTCTAACGTCATCTCAGAAGGTGAAGATATTTATTTAATTACAATAGCACATACATAATTAATTTAATTGTGTTTACATATATACAATTTTAACATTAGGAAGAACAACAACCACATTCAACGGCATTAGAAGATCAACTACTAACCCCAACGCCTGTCTGGAGGGAGTTTTCCCCCGGAAGCCCCTCTCCCTTTATAAAGACAAAAATAATAAGGAGAGGACACTTCCTCGTGGCGCGTAGCGCCCTCTACTCATTAGATAAGATAGTTGCTGAGGAAAAAAGGGTTGGTTACACTTTTAAATTACTGACAACAAATATGAAAGACTAAGTGCAACGTTGTAACAAATTTCATTTCCGTCCAAGTTAAAAATGATATGACTCATCGAAAACTGCGCGAACGAACATAAACAGTGGCGTAATCGTCCGACTCCAGACCGATTTTGAATTTGTAAACTTTCATTGCAACGGACAGTTGACATTGTGCTCTGGAGGAAACAATTTGTATCACTCTTGCTACGGATATAATTTGTAATCTGGAATTTTTGGTAAGTTAACTACAATTTGTTTCGTAGTATGTAACACGTGTTGTTATTGTTTAAATAACACAAAACTTGTATTGTCTAAATTTCTTTATTTGTTTCCAGTTCTTTCAAAAATATGACGACAGAGAAGGAAAATAAAAAAGAAAATACGAGCAAGAAAATAGAAGTTTTAATAATGAGTGGGAGGAGAATTTCTTTTTTATTGACAACTAGCCGGGCTTCCCCCGGCTAGGCTCGGGCTTCGCCTAGCTACGCTCAAGCCATCCGTGTAACATATTTATGTACTTCGGGCCCCACAAAAGAAAAAAAAAGCCTACGAATGTATTAAATTCAAGTGAACAAATTCGTTTCAATTTTCATTCCCGTCGCTGCCGACAGATGGCAGCACCTCTGCACCAAATGATTTGGTTTCTCAGCAGTGAGTGATTTTAGAATGAAAATATCTCTAAAACTATTGAATTAACAGAATAAGTGTACGCAGAAAAAATTATCAGTTTTCGAAGCTCTTTCCAAATATGTAACATTTATGTACTTTCATGAGAAAAAAAATACACCGATTTTCCTGTATATTTGTCGGCCATTTTTTTTCGAGGAGTGGCCCGCCCGGATGAGTTACGGTCACGTGATCCGACATCCACTTGTCCCTTTATTAGTATAGATAACGGAAAAGCATTATGTGTTATTTGTAATTCTACGGTCAAAAATTATAAAGCTAGCAATTTACTTCGACATTATGAAACCAATCATCCTCAGTTTTCTAATCAGTATCCACCAAATTCCAAATTAAGATCAGATAAACTTGCTTCTTTAAAATCAAATTTAAATAAACAACAGTCAATTTTGATTACCTTTAGCAATCAAGCTAATAATGTGGCTGAAGCCAGTTTTGCCATTGCCTGGAATATTGCTCGTGCAAAACGCCCGTATGGAGAGGGAGAGTTTATTAAAAAAAACTTGGAAGATGTACTTAAAGTTTTAGATCCAAATAATGCAGCATTGCACAAAGTTGTTTCGCAAATTCCCATCTCGAGACACACAACCGAACAACGCATAACTGCAATTAATACATCTCTTGAATATAATTTAAAAAATGATTTGAAGAACTGTATTGCATTCAGCTTAGCCCTTGACGAATCGACAGATATCACAGATCTTCCGCAATCGGCAGTTTTCATACGTTTTGTTTCACCTGACTTCGTTGTTAAAGAAGAATTATTCGATTTAGTAGCACTTCAAGAGTCAACCCGCGGTGTCGATATTAAAAATGCATTAGATTCCATAATGAAACCTTTTGATGTGCCTCTTAATAAACTTGTAAGCATTGCAGCTGATGGAGCTCCGGCAATGCTGGGTAAAAAAATCGGTCTTATTAGGCTTTTAAGAGATGATTCTCAAATTCCACAATTCATACCGATTCACTGCATAATTCACCGAGAACATATCGTTACAAAATATTTAAAATATCCTGATGTTATGAAAACAGTGTTACACATTGTAAATTACATTCGCACCAATGCAAAAAGTCATCGACAATTCAAAAATTTCCTTGAAGAATTAAAGGACGAAGAACTTCCTAATGACATTAATTTCTTTTGCATTGTTAGATGGTTATCTAGCTACAACGTATTAAATCGATTTGTAGATTTGTTTGATCCGATAACTGCATTTCTAAAAGAAAAGGAAATAGCCTATTTAGAATTAGACGATGACGAGTGGTTACAAGACTTAATGTTTTTGACTGATGTCATGGAACATTTGCAAACACTGAATTTACAATTGCAGGGGAAAGATAAAACAATATCTGACCTCTCACAGTGTATATTTAGTTTTAAAACTAAATTACAACTTTTTCAAAAGGACATTAAAAATAAAACATTTTGTCATTTTCCTCGAATTAAAAAAAATTGTTCCAATAATAAACAAGAAAAACTCAACGAGTATATAAAAAAGCTAGAAGGAATATTGACGGAATTTCAAAATAGATTTCAAGACTTGAAATATTTTCAATCGTCTCTTGATTTTTTTCTGAATCCATTTGAAATTAACATAATTCAAGGTGAGTTTTCCATTTCCAATATAATTATGACCCAAAAAGCATCTGGAGAATTAGAATTAATAGAGATGCAAGAAGATCAAGTTCTACAATTAAAATATAAGTCGACGCCGATTACTGAATTTTGGAAATTTGTACCAGAATCGAAGTATCCTGAATTAAAAAAGGCTGCTTGTCGAATTATTTCAATATTCGGAACAACGTACTTATGTGAATCATTTTATTCCACTTTAAAATTCGTGAAATCTAAACACCGATCAGTATTAACTAACCAGCATCTCGAAGAATTACTGAGAAGTGCTGTCACCAATTATTCACCAAATTGTAAAGAATTATCAAGAGAAGTAAAATAAATGTGTTTAATTTTTAATATTTAAATTCAATACACATATTTTGTACTTTTATTTATGTTTTCAATAAATATAATTTCTGTAAAAAAAATTTTTAATACCTTTTTTGCATACCTTTTAAATACATATTTAATTGCGGCTCGCGAAAAATTTCAAATTTTGAAAAATGGCTCGGACTAACAAGGAGCTTGGCCACCCCTGCAATAGAACATATTTGGAGAGAACTGGAGGTCCGAGTACGAAAACACGACATTCACACGAAAAGCGAACTAAAAACAATTATGATGGAAGAATGGATGAACATTGATGCAAAAATTACAAAAGAACTAGAGCAATCTATTCCCAGACGTTTAAAAGCTGTTGTGGATGCTAAAGGATATCCTACTAAATATTAATTGAACGAAAAATTAGAATATTTACTAATATGTAGAGATTTTTTACAAGTGTACGATGACTTTTGTGAGATAAAGTTTTTGTTACTTTTGGATTATTGGTTTCTTAAAAATAAAGTTTTACTATGTTTTCAAAATATTTCATGTAGTTTTGTTAAGAATAGATTATAGAACTTAATATTAAATTCCCATTATGAAATATTCATTTTAATCAATCGATAGACCCCTATTTCATTGAAAATCGTAAGTGTACGAACACTTTTGGGAGCCACTGTATATATATATGAAAGACATAGTTGAAAGAGAAAAACCAGTATGAGCACTAAAACAATTTGCAGCCAGGAACTTAAAACATGAAAAAAAAGGAATGAAAGAGGTTTTTGACAGTATCTCTGTCAGACTCTCGTCTCCCATTCTTAAGTGGGATTGAATGAAGGTGAGTAATAGCACCTTCAATAAGCCCCAAAAGAAACGTAAACAGGTGTCGAGATGGAATACACCTTTGGAGATGCGCGACAATAGGTAAGGTACACAAGTCATTTAGAATGATTAGTGAAATACATTAGGGGCGCGCTTCTTCAAGGGAAAAGCCGTCGGCAATGAAATTCACCATAGGTGGTCTGCGTAGCGCGGAACCGGAAAAGGTCTGTTGTTCGAGGGAGATTGTTCGAGAAAGAGAGAGAAGATTGCATACATACAGACGCCGGTAGCGAATGAAGACAGATTAGATTTGGACTTTTGAAAAGTCGCCACGCGTGCGGAGAGACGGGGGTCTCGTTTGGACTTTGAATAATGAACACCGCTCTGACGAGTGTATCAACGTTCTTCGGAACGAACATTTGTAAATGATTATTTAACCAAGATTTTGATATTTCAATAAACTCGACATAAGTAAGAGTTATTTCTACGACTATAATTAATTCTACAAGATACTGATTTATCGGAGCACGACGATAAAGGTTAACAATCTCTTCATCAGCGGTGTCGATACTGTCTAAAAACCAATGGATTGTTTCCGATAAGTATGATCTAAACAATAAACATACTTAGACACCGTACAATCCATGAGAAACTGTAGAATTGAATAAAGAGTTACTGATCCATAGAACACCAAGCCTGGCGCTAGACAGAGTGGAAGTTAAGAATAAGTAACCCCAAGGTGACTGACGTCACAAAACTTGCAACCAAGGAGCTAATGGATACACATAAAATGACCTACTATGGAGACTGTGTTTTAGGACAATTATACCTAAATTACATTAGTTTTTTTATTATTATTACTAATAGTAATTTATTAGTATTTTATTTTTATTTTATTTTAACTTAAGGTATTAATTTTATTTATTTACTTTATTTTTAGTAATTATTTACTCTAATTAAACTTATTTTTATGATTTACTTATAATTGCAACAGAACAAACTATTCATTAAATCTAAAAAAAAAAACAATTATGTGCTTGGAAAGACTGTCGGGGTAATAATTACGTGTTAGCACAGCTATCAAGTCTAAAATATGGTTATTCCTATTGTCTTTAGAACAAAGCCTATTTATACGTACTAACTGATTTACAATAATGTTATTAAAGATATATATATATATATATATATATATATATATATATATATATATATATATACACAAATATATATATATATGTGTGTGTGTGTGGTGATGATAATTAATAGTTTATTAAATAATTAACGCCTATTTTAATATCGGGTATTGAGATAATTAAGTTAGTAAAGTAAGTAAGTAAATTTTAGTAACGGTTGTGCTTCGTTTTAATCAATTTATTAAGCCTCTGCTAAATATATGTGATGGTTAAACTTGTGGTGATCAAATATTAATTGATTTGATCAATATCATCGCATTTGGAGAAGCGTGCGCAAGTTTCTCTAAATGTTTTGATATTGTGAAGAATTAAGTTGAAATAGATCATCACATGTTATTCCTTATTGTTAAAATATTGATAAATTTATAAACCTTGTAAGTGGCTGGTACGTATTTTTGGCTGGTGAATTTTACTTCAAAGGTTGAAGAAATTTAGATAAAAGGTAAAAGTGTTAGAAATATTCATTGTTTTTCTTTCTTTCCCTAAAACTGACCCTGTGCCTAGCAACAAGTTCTTGCGCTACCTCCGCTGGCCGCTGTCTGTAACCCGATACTTCCGCTGCGCGCCATTTTTCGAACGGGGAAGAAATCTCAGAATAACAGGAGATGGAAGGTGCGCAATGATACATCGTCAGGTGGATGACCAGGGCGCCGTGAAATAAAATTAATCAACAAGAACGAGATGAGTGGTGGAAAAAATAAATTGTATAACGATTTGCAGAGTGCAAGAATGCAACCCGTAGCCTTCCCCCTCATTTCGACCATCAGCAATTCACGGGGCGCCGAGAAACTACTTATTTGGAAGCTGTTTTTACGCGACTGATGCAAGTGGTGACAAGGTGCTGACTCGGGAGCGGGGGAGTTTGAAAAAAGCATTCTAGATTCTGGATCCTGGACTGGTGGAGAAAGAACGTGGGACCCAAGTTTGGGCCGACCGGCTCCTAGGGACGATGGCCACGGGTAAATTTCTTTCCTTTCCTTTCTTCCTGTTCTTTAAATACTATCCCTAATTTCTCTCCATTTTGAAAGCTGCAGCAGAGTCATTAAGATTCAATTTAAATTTTAAATTAGTTAATTATTAGCAATTACTCATAGAATAATTAAGTTTTTTTTTATTCACCAGCCACTTCATTTTGATTTATTGGAATTTTCATTTTTTGTTTATTTGATTGTGATGAGATGATATAAATGTGGGTTTTAAGCAAATGCATTTTTAATAATTGAATTTGGAATCCTCAGGTGGTTAACCATTTTGTTAAGATATAGTGTAATAATGTGAAGGAGATCGAAATGAATAAATTTGTTATGTTAATGTATAACTTGTCATATCGGTCCTTGCCTTGGAGTTAATTTTCTAGTTTTTAGCCTTAGGTTTTTATTTCAGCAGAGTTGAATTTTTGCAGCTTTTTCTTTTAGGTGAAGTAAATTTTATTTTTAGGTATACTCCATTGTTAGAGAGGTAATTCCAGTTGATTTAACTTCATTTTTCTTTTTGGCTCATTAATCACCACAGTGATGCAACAGTAAGTCGAATCAGTTTTCACAATTAATTTTGGGTTATGGCTACACACAACGCTCGTCTTTAAAATGTACTAACCACTATGGCTATTATTGAAGTAAATTTAATTGAAACCCAGATAGTAAAAGTAAATTGATTTAAATGAAGTGTAAGGATTAATCTTGATAATTAATTATTAATTAGTTAATTATTAATAAAGTTTTAAAATAACCCCATATAACCAAACAATCGTCGCCACACACACACATATATATATATATATATATATATATATATATATATATATATAATAAATACAACGATCAATGTATATAATTGATATAAAAAACGAAATAATATATTTATATAAAATAATAACGGATATTTTTATAGACAAAATAATGTAGAAGAAAATATTCAAATTAAATCTAATAGAACCTACTAAAGAATATAGTACAGTTTGATGAACATTTCTTTTACTATATTTTGATATTTTTTTCGATAATGTCCAATCGTCTGCCACATTAGAAAGGAAAAAAAATATTTTTTTGTCTATTTCGTTGTTATGCATGTGATGCAAAATTAGTTTAAAGTATCACAAAAAGAAAAGAAACCACGTGATCAGCATTTAATAAATTAAATTCTAATAATTGATATTTAAAATTTCCCCAAAAATCTGAAAATGAAGGTAAAGACTCGAAAGGGATTTCATTTTTAAGGAATATTTATGATCTTTCTCGTGATATAAATTTTATAACCCTCAGAGTATTATTTTACATGCAAACTTTAAAGAATGTTACGAAAATAGCCTTAAAATTTAATTTTAAAAAATCTAAGAAGAATTTTTCAAAAATCTCTCTTAATGCACCCCTACACCAGGGGTGTCAAACTCAAAGGCTAACTTGGGCCAAACAAACAAGGTTTAACTATAGGTGGGCCGCAAAAAAAAACAATATTAATAGAAACGTAGGTTTTTTACAGTATAATACATAATTACAGTATATTCAACATAAATATACACATTTTGTTTAATCATAGCAAAAAAAGAGTATACTTAGCGAATTCTTCCTATCTAATTATAATTCTGCGTCGGTTATTTTGTTATATATTATTGTGTGCCAATATATTGCCGGGCTGCAAAAATGTTCGTCGCGGGCCGTGAGTTTGACACCCCCAGCCCTACACTATAAGAAGAATTGCCATGCAAAATTTCAGCCCTTTAGGTCCAGAGATTTGGTCTGTGCGTTATATGTCAGTCAGTCAGTCAGTCAGTCAGTCAGTCAGTTACGGAACTGTTTTATATAAATATATATATATATATATGCAGACATTTTTAAAAAGAATGCTTAGGTTTTTTTTTTTTTTAAGTTAAATATTTATAGAGTATTAAATCATTGATATATATGACTCCAAAATTAAAACTGTTTTTTGGAAAAGATTTAATTTAAATATAAAGATTAAAATTAAACAGCATATTGCATTTTCTGATGAAGAAAGCAAAACTCACAAATACACAGTTGCTATTCTGTGATATCAAAAATACCCCGAGGAAAATTCTGTATAGCTTAACATTAGGACTGATGATTTGCGATATCAAATAATGTACAGCCTTAAGGGTGCTGAGTACTTCGATGGTTCCGGTTGCAATCGGGAGGGGGAGGGGGTGCCAACTGCGGTGGGTGGTCATGACATAGTTATCAGTCGTCCCCCCTTCCTAAACGCATTTTTAAAGGACGGATTCTTGGACAATTATTTTAAATTCAAAATGAGTTTTTCCCTTGTTCTTTATAGCTTTAGAAATATTGATAATCACATAGAAATTAAAAATTTTTTTTTTTTTGGTAGCCTTAACTTTTCTATGTATTTATACATATGTAAATTATTTCTCTCTGAGGCCGTTCAAGTATGACACAAGCCCATTTTTAGTCAATTTAGACCCTTCCCTTCCCTTGTAAGCAAAAATAAGCAATTATATGACTCACCCCCCCCCCCATTTGCTTACGTAAGATTTGGTAAATTTCTTATCTTTATTGCGTAGGCCAAATGATTTTTTTCAATCTTTGAATTTATTGTACATTTCTAAGTGTACAGATATGAAATCATTAACAGTAAATAAATTGAACAATAAATGAAAACAGTCAGAATTATATCAACGTGTCGTGTTGCCTGTCTTAAATATTTATTTTTGGGCGTGATTCGTAAATTATTTGGGTTAGTACAAATTATTTATAAGTAATAGGTATTTGGGTGCGTTGTGTTTTTAAGATTTATTTGGTTAAATACAACCCAAAGCTCAAGACAAATTGGCAAACGAACAGGTCAAACAAACTTTGCTTCTAAACCTTCCTTTAGATCAAATACACAAAACAGAAATGACTGACTCCAATGTAACAAAATAAAATTGATTTATTTACAACCTTATCTATTTACAATTTAACTCAAAAACCGAATCACCAAATCTTAGTACACAGTTTACACATTTTACTAATCTTTTAGCATTTCTTCTCAATTCATATCGAATGACATGTATTTAATTAAACCTACACCTTTTGGATTCAGGGAGCATAAATTTATTTATTTTACCTAAGGCAAAGAACTACTCTCTCTCAAAATCTATATTTTAAAAATAAACATTGATCCCGCGCTAAATCATTCAAACTTTCGAGGTTGGGTCTGAACAAGACAAAAATGATTTTGACACTCACTCGATTGGATGCTAACCGCACTGGAACACGGGTGATGATCTCATCATCGGGTTTGGGATCTCCTTTCTTGCTCGGGTAGCATGCACTCAAAATCTTTATATGGTTGTAGGCATCTATCGTCTGCTTCTTCCGCTCCCTTCATCTCCGGACGACTCAATCGGAACACCAACGGGAAATCGTCATTCTCTCCACCTCTATTCTCAAATTATTTATCGGTGAAGGCAGCAACCATATTTTCGTCATCAGCAAAAACAAATTTTAGTCTCAGGATCAGGAGGCTCTCATCTCGGCACGCATCCACTCAATTTCTGCTCCGCTAAACGACATCTTTCTTTGGGAAACTCCCCAGGCAAGATCAAATTTTTCTCGATAGTTAAGATAACCACACTTCATCACCTGAGATGCTAAGCACCGGGAAAAGGGAACCCGGGCTTGCATGCATAAGAGAATCTTTTTAAAAACTCTAAGTCTTCTATTTATTTTATTTTTTCATAACAAACTCCACGCCTTTTCATGACTCCTAAACCATTCAGGAAAGCTTTCAAAAATCCACCACTTAGCATCAATTTTCATTTCTTTGATTGGATAATCCCATAACCCATGCACGCCTTCCTTGCATCACAAAACAGACCACCCAAAGTCCAGTCCACGTGTTTTGCGGTCTACCTTCCAAACAGACCCAATAAATTTGTTTACAATAGGGTATTTTACTTTAACGTCAAACTATGGTGTCATCTCCTTATCTGCGTCTGCAATCAACCTACCCCCACCGCGCACCGCCGCTTTTAAATTGGCTACGGCATAAAGACGACTGTTCCGTCCTCTAAGCAAAGGCGGCTTCCTAACTTTCTAACCAAAATGTGATGAAAACAGCCTTCGATCACTTTATCTCTCTAAAAAATTTAATTTTTCTTTAAAATCGAAAGCGCTTCATCACACAACGTTCTAAAGATTTTATGAATTCTTTGAAAGTAACTAGTATTATACAAAAGTAAGTAAATATATTACAAGATGGTTGGGGGGGCGGGTGATGTGGTCAGGAGCACATCGCAGCGTATTCTATTGTGTGCATGTTTTCTGTCTCACGTAAGCATTGCCATGTCCCCCCTTTCCCCTTGTCAGCAATTATTAGCAAAGCTTGACACCACTCCCCCCTTAAATGCTTGCGAAAGGCCTCGGCTCAAGGCGCATCTACACACAAGCAAATCAGCTCCCCCCGTCGCCTCTTGACACATTTTGGTGTCTATTAGCCCCTCCCCCTCCTTTGTGGTGGAAGTATTTCGTCGCTTTCATCATTCGTCTTAAAACTGCTCTCCGGGGCGGCTGAGTACGAATGATCAAAGGCACAAGGGACGCCATAAAACCTCCTCTCAGCTACGGGACCAATAAATCACTGCTTTCCCCTACACTTCGCTCTCTGTTTCGCGAATGTGTGCTCGCAGTGTAAGATACAACCGGTGAGCGGCAGAGCGACAGGGCGTCGCAGCTCACGTATATCTTTACGTATTTTATGTATTTAGATCTTTCATAAAAGAAATTGCCATCATAAGTCCTAGCTATCGATTGATTTTGTTCAGTTAAGTTTTATATTATTAAGTTCAGTTTTCTGTATCATTCTGCTTGTCTTATATATATTATATACTTATGTATGTGTATATATATATATATATATATATATATATATACAGAAGGTCGTTCGCACTTTATGGAAACGATTTTGTAATTTATTTTTGTTGTTTGTATTTTGAGACAAAAATTTGGCAACTTCAGAATAATCGTCTGCTATTGTTTTGTTTTGATTGGAATGTAAAATAAAAGATTTATTTTGAAAATGGCTCCTAAAATTGTTAGATCGCTCGAAGATTACGTGACTGCACTTTCCGAGGAGAAATATTCGTATCAACAAATTATAAACCGGTGTAAAAATCGTGGTTGTGGCAAATAAAGGTATTTATAATATTTTAAATTTGAAAGAAAAAAAGTCTAGCTGAAAGTAAAAATGAAAACTTGATCGTAAAATCTCATACTAAGACTGTTCGAACGCAGGTAAATATCAAGAAAGTGAAGTCTCTGTTCCTAAAAGAAAATCCGCCGACTCAAATATCCATTGCATCGAAACTAGGAATGTCTTCTGGCACTGTAGGTAAAATCATTCATAAAGATTTGACGTTAAAAAAGATGTTTAAACCCAAAGTTCATCTGCTCTTGCCAAAGTATATTGCTGAAAGAAAAACAAATTGTAGAAAATTATATTAAAGCACCTAGCTGCTGAAAAATGGAAATTTGTGGTAACACTCGATGAGGCATAGGGGTATTTAAGTGATTGTAATATAAAAAGATCAATTTTCTATTGCTCAACTGACGGGAATGACCGTACGAAATGGCTCCATCAGTGTACAGAAATTTTCCCACAGGGATTCAGGATAGTTGCAGGATTTTCTTACAACGGCAGATTAAAAATCAAAAAAGTCTCAAGTAAAGCCAAAAATGATTCACTCTACTATCACAAGAATATTTTAGAACCAATTTTTGAAGAAGAAATTCAAGCCTTATAGGGAAAGGACATTGATAAAGTTGAGCTTTATATGGACAAAGCCTCTAGTCACACTTCTAAATCAACTGCCGCTTATTTAACAAAGAAGGAATCAAAGACAGAAATAAAGTGTATCCCATTTAATGAAATACCTGTAAAATCACCTGACGCTTCTCCAATAGACTTTTGCGCTTTCGGTTTATTAAAACGAGCCTTGGGAAAACGGCATACAGGAACATTGAACAGACTTTGGAAACCGATCCAATAGGAATGGGGTAAAATTGACATGACACTACAAAGACAAAGTTTACTTTCGTGGAAAATTCGAGCCAGAGCTATTGTCAAGAACCATGGCTATCAGACAGGAGCAAATCGCCACAAAAAATACGGCATTTATACATAAAACTTAACTATTAAAATCGTTTTCATAAAGTGCGAACGACCTTCTGTATATATATATATATATATATATATATATATATATATATATATATATATAAATTTGATTGTGATTACAAGTTGTAAAATTCTTTTCTATGTTTATTTTCAAAATACATGTGTATATTATAAAATACATATAAGTTCAACTCCTTATTAAAAGTTTTGTATAACTTAATAACAATAAATATAGAATTGAAATTGACAATAAATTGCTTTTTTAATACAAATTGTAAATAAAGTGTCTATAATATAGTAATTGTCTTTTTTTATACCTCAGCGTTACAACGGGTCTCTCTTCTGGTGTCACTTGCAGTGGAAGGCCTAGCCTTTTCTTCGTTAAGCGAGGAACTATTTTCTGGAGTATGTAATCAAATGTTCGGATAGACATTCTTATATGTGCAAAACACCTAGTTTCGTCATTTCATAAATCACGAAACAAATAGTGGTACTCTCCGTAAACTTATCTGCTCCTATTAATAGGATGAACTCCTCTTGCCGTTGAACTTGATTCCTCTTGCCGTTCAATAACTCACGTTTCCAAAAACAGCTGGTTTCACTCAAAATGAGAATCTTTGCTAGTTCACGGGATGACGGCATGTTACGGTGGGCTCACACATTACCGAGCTAGGTGAGGCGAGCGCTCATCAATTACGTTCCAAGCTGACAGTTTTACGACTTAATACAGCTCACCTCGGCGATTCGCGCCAAACTCGAATGAGCGGTTTTTCAAGCGAACATCAAAGAAAATGGTTACCAGAAAGGAATATGTGACACGGAAGACAGTCAGTGATCATTATCGCTGTTTTTGGCAAAAAAACTTCGTGGCAAAAAGGCTTCATGGGGAATCAAGCCTTACTTTGATTAAATAAAGGGGATAACGCATCTTGCACTTTACCTCTTGGGTGAAATGGAAAAAAGTGCGTTTTTAAGGGAAAAATAAATAATAAAGGAAAATGTAAATTATAAAACTTATTTCTTATTAAACAGTGGATCAAACATATCTAATTAAATCTAATTGAACAGTATCTAACAAATATAATTAAACAGCAAACTTATTCAATCCAAACGTGCGAATCACGCAACACGGTGTTATTAATTCACAATAAAATCAAAGGTCCGCAGGCTCCAAGTTTCTTTCTTTCTTATTATTTGTATATCATTTCAGTAGAAACACGCTAAGCGCATTCTGTCTGGCCAGATGAACATGAAGAGCAGAGGTGTAGCCCAGTATTTTTTTGATGGAATGCATGAAATATTTTATATCTATATATCTACCCGGGCAATAATGCTAGTATATATATATATATATATATATATATATATATATATATATATATATATATACATATATGTGTGTGTATATGTGTATATATATATGTATGTATATGCATATATATATATGTGTATATATATATGTATATATATGTGTGTATATATATATATATATGTATACATATATATGTGTGTATATATATATATATGTATACATATATATATAAATATATATATATATATATATATATATATATATATATATATATATATATATATATATATATATATATGTATGTATGTATATATATATATGTGTATATATATATATGTGTGTGTATGTATATGTATATATAGTCTATATATATATGTATGTATGTATGTATATATATATATATATATATATATATATATATATATATATATATATATATATATATATATATATATATATATACTGCTGGCCACTGTAAATGCAACACCCTGAAGGAAACATGCAAATAACATGAAATTTACAACGTGCATTAGCGGAGGTGAGATATGCAAATGATTAGAATTTCAGCGCAGACGCACATCACGTGCGCCTGTGGCGCCACTTCAAAGCGCTATTTAAGACTTGGAGATTTCGACGATTTCAAGTTCTGCAATTGTGTTTTTCTTGTGGTTTTTTCAAAAAAACGATGAATTATGCCTCGTCGAAAACAGCGATCATCTTTTGATCAAGTATCCGAGTTCGACAGAGGAAGGATAGTGGCCTACCGAGATTGTGGTTTATCTTTCAGGGAAATCGGTAGTCGTGTTGGAGGAAACCAAACAACTGTAATGCGGATATGTGATCGTTGGATGCAGGAGGGTACGACGGACCGGCGTATTCGATCGCATCCACCTCAGCACACCACTTCACGTGATGACAGGCAAATTGTGCACATGGCTGTGACGGATCGCTCAGTCACATCACGAACCATAGCACAGCACATGCAGTCTGTAACGCATCATCCAGTGTCTGCGCGTACCATTGTGTCTGCAACACCACGATGGTCGCTTTCGAGTCTGGAGACACCGTGAAGAGAGGATGCTGAACAGCTGCGTTATGCACCGCCACACTAGTCCTGCACCGGGTATTATGGTATGGGGCGGTATTGGATATCACTCGCACACCTCTAGTACGCATGGCCGGTATTTTAAACAGCCAGCGCTACGTCTCCGAGGTATTGGAGCCAGTTGTCCTTCCTTACCTCCAGGGCTTGCCCACAGCCATATTTCAACAGGATAATGCTCGACCACACGTGGCACGCATTGTCCAACGGTTCTTCGTCAATCGCCAGATTGAATTGCTTCCCTGGCCGCCTCGCTCTCCGGATCTTTCGCCGTTAGAAAACATGTGGTCCATGGTTGCTCTACGATTGACCCAGATTCCATCCCCAGCTGCCACAGCAGATCAACTTTGGCAACGTGTGGAAGCTGCTTGGTCTGCTATACCCCAAGAACTTATCCAAAGTCTCTTTGAATCAATGCTGAGGCGTGTGGCAGCGGTGATCTCCAACAATGGCGGCTACTCTGGCTACTGATTTTGGCAGGAACCACACTTCACAGAAGTCTATAAATTTAATCATTTGATACTTGGTCAACATGTTATCTACAAAATAAATTTTGTTGTGATATCTCTTGTCTTTCTTGGTGTTGCAATTTGGGTGGCCAGCAGTGTATATATATATATATATATATATAATCCGCTCGCCTCCTGAGTACGCAAGAACAAAAATAACGCCAAATTTTCAGCCAAATGTGTTCCCCAACACAGTTGGGGCCGGGGGGGGGGGGTTAAACGAGGGGAGCTCTAGTTCACCTCCGCTCCGAGCGAAGCGAATTCAGGGGGCGGGAAGCTCCGGTTCGAACTCGGGTTTGTGTGAACGAGGTATTAGAAACTCATGGAAGATACCGCTCAGCCTATTATTTTCGCTCTTATTGTAGCCGACGCGCTTTGCACCCACCGCTCGTATTGTACCCGGGGCCTAATACTTGAATGTACCTTATCTACTGCACGTTATAGTTGTTTTTTTTTGTTTTGTTATTTTTTTAACTTTAAATGCAAGTTGACAGCTCTAGTGAGAAACTTTTCGCCGTAAGTTAAAACTGAGCACATCCGATATGGATAGAATCCAATATGGCGGCAGTACCCAGCATCCTTAAACGCTGCTTAGAAACTCTATAGAATTTCAGCATGTGCTTACGTAAGAAATGAGGTAAGTGTAATTTAATGGTACTTTTGGTGATTGTGAGTGGTATATGTTTTTGAAAAGGGAACTAAAGAAATTTGACCTGAATAATATTCTAAAATGTCTTTCTAAACCTAAAACAGAGTCATCAGACAAATAGTCCTGTCAGCGTCTATCCTATTCAATAATTTCAAGCGGACGCAAGATAAAAAGATCAAGGTTGGAAAACCATGAAGAACTTAAATGAGAAAATAAGCTGTGCACTTCTTTTGAGTGTCACGTGACATCTCGATGGGCGTAGATTTATTGAAGGTTCCGTGTAAAGAACAAACGATTTTATAACTCTGCAACGCTCGCACACAAGTTCTGGGCTCCAAATTATGCTGAGTTACAAATGACATTCTTAGAAAAACTGAATTAAAATATTCAGCGGCAAATAAAAAGGTAAGTCTTTCAGTTTTTGTTTGTGCTTTAATTTTGCAATGTAGTTCGTCTCCTGTATAACACATAGTAAGAAATGTTTAGCAATAGCTTTTAGTCTGTTTACTTACTAAACAAATATGTGCTGATAATTTGCTATTCATCGAATACTTACAATTAATGGATTAAATTTCGGAGACGTTAATCAAATAGGTTGTTGTCAAAGGTGAACCAGGTGTTGATCTTCTGTGAAAAGTGGACGAAACCATACTGGCTGTTTTTTTCTGGGAATAATCCCTTTATATAAACAAAATGCATTTCATAGCATCGATTCATTAATTTGGAGAGATAAAGTTCGAGTGAACTTGCTCAAAAACTACGAAAATGTCGTGTAAGTAAGGCGGAAACGAACTTCTGGCTATCTTGGGAGATACCATCTTATCCAAACGTCTACGCGACAAGTGCCTCAGCATTGGAAAAAAAAAATTATGCAAACGGTAAAGTATATTAGGTATCACTTCAGCATACTCCAAGAATTTTATCAATTTTTTAGACAGGACTCTTCATTAATTTTTTTGAAAAATTGAAGTTGACTTTCTACATCAATTATGAACATGCTTTTCAATCGAAAGGTATTCATGGAACGAGACAATGTCTGTAAATGTCCGTCTTCTACAAACACAAACCTTTGTACTTGATAGTTGATATTCCAGTAAAACAGTTGGAGTACGGTAAAGGTAAACATAAATAATATTACTTTGGCATCACGTCATAGTTTTGTCTTAAAACTTATGTACGCATTTTTTGTCTAAAAATCCATTAGAAATAAGACCCTCCTTCAATCACACACATGAAGGAAATAGTCATCGTTATCCAAAGGGCTTTGTAATTTATCCCATTGTGTTAATCTTTTAATAAATATAAATTTTAAGGAAACATTTCTAAATCAACATAATTAACCTGAAAATGATTTTAAACGTCTCCCGTAATTTATTTGTATACCTACACCCTGTAATGAAAAGTTTTATACTACCTCTAAACTCCCTTATTAGGTTTATATTATTAAAAGTTCAAATGAATTTCGTAATCGCATGAAAGAAATGCTCTTATTTCACACTAAACTAGATTAAAAGGCATTTATATTAATCAAATTTAAATCTGAAGACTATCTTTATTTACTTTGAATTGAGGCTTTGAATTCAGAAATTCGTTTTATTGCCTTAATGGTTGGTTGGTTGGTTTGGTTGGGTTTATTGGCGCAAGGTCCATATTGCCTTAATGGAGTTGTTATCATAGCAAACTTTGCACAAAGTTGATGTTTTACGAAGCACTGATAGAAAAAAAGTTCTTTTAGAAATATTTTTTTTTCTAAGTTTGGATGTATCAACATCGGCAGCAGTCTCTTGACGGAGTTGACATTTGGCGCCTCCTTTTATCAAACACACGCATACATATTTCCCTAACAATAAAGCAAAAGTAAATAATGTACTTTTTATTGTAATTTTAATGCAGACACCAACCCTCTTTCATTATTATAAAAACCTCAGTGGTGGATGTCCAGGGTTTGAACCGAATACAGCCAGAAGACGGAACGGAAAAATATGTGCCGTTATTTCACTCGGAGGAATACTAAAATAGGAAGTACAGGTAACCCTCCTATAACACGGTAGATAGGTTTCTAGAAAATGTCGTGTTGTGTGAAACCGTGTTATATGAGACCCAGAGACAGTTCAAAAAAGGGGGGTTACGTTCTGAAAACTTATTACAAACAGACTTTTTTTTTAACTTCTATATAAGAAACAAATTTTATTAAAAATATAAATGTATGTATAACACAAAACGAAAAGAAACAAAAAAATATTATTTTCATTTAATGCGACCTTAATTTAATGAATTTCTTCCTCATCACTGCTCAGTACAATCAAACGAGAACGTTTTTTTTTCGATTGAACGATATCACCTTCTCTTTCAGAACCTTTTTCTTCACTTAAATTTTTTGCACCTCCTATCCTCTTAAAAAAATCTGTAATTTTGGTTTATTTGCTGGTTCTTACAAGGGTATAGTAGATTCACGGTATGGAGATAGACAATTTTGCAGCTCCCTTTTGAACTTTCGGCTTCTCTCAGCGGAAGGGTCTTCATTCAGGACAAATGATTCAAGATTTTCAGCTAAGCTTGGGCCTTCTTGTAATTTTATAGAGTTATAAATGAATAAATTATAATCTGTTTATACATTTTCATGTAAAGCCACTATAGTTTATTATTCAGGTTACAGTGTTATACGAGGGTTCCCGCAATTTATCTTATCGTGTTAGAGAAAAACCGTGTTGTAAGATGCCGTGCTGTAGGAAGGCTACCTGTATTACATAGTTGTATGCACATCTGTCTCTCGTATTTATTTTATTATTTTTACAACATGTATCTTCATTTTCAGTACTCATATATTTATTCGTGATATAATTTATGTTTCCTTTATTTCATTTTGAGCACATGTTGGGCTACACTTTCATCACGCTCTCCTTTATAGTTATCTCAGCCGCTTTCTTCCAAGTAAATATTTTCTTTTGAAGCAAATGGTTTGAGGTATCCCAACTTTTTTATTACCTTTTACTTATTTTCACATCTTCGCCACATTTTGTTCACAATTTCTCTGTTATAAGGAACGTACTTATCACCATAAATTGAAATTTTATTTTATGAATAAGAAAAAATGCTCAATTTGATAGCATATTTAAGTTTTTTTTTGTTTTTTTTAATGTGCGTTTCAGCATGTTCCTTTCTACTATTTACCATTTCGTATCGTTCTTTGTTAATTTTTAAAAAGCCTAATTTCATCCATTTTGCAATTCAGTCGAGCTCTAGAATATATGGCACTAGTAGTGGTGCAACCAGAATCCATTTCCAAGGAGATGTTTCCCGATTTTAAGGAAAATCTCTTTCCTAAAATCGGGAAGCCCATCCAAGAAAGGTTGAGGCAAATTTACTTTAAAAGTAATTATGTAAAAATTACTTTTTTCCTATCAATTTCTGGGCTCCAGGGAGGGACTCTAACCCATCCCTGTTGTTGCACCACGTGACCGTAGAAAAATAAACTATTGTTATTTTCTTTCAATTGTATTCTGCAGTTGCCCATCCCTACATACGGTCATATATTGTTGAGAACCCTCATAGCCTTTAGAAGAGATATTGAAAAGAGGATCATCATTCGCTTCTATTGTATTTTGGACAAAATTGAGGAGTACAATTGATGCTACGGTATCCACTAAACAGTGCTAAATAATCTGTTCCCCATTCCCGAAAGGTATCTGTGAGTCTTTTCTGTTTTGCATTGAACACGCAATTCTTTCATGTTTCTACAAATTCTGTTTCACCCTTGTAGCGGGCACGTCCTAGCACTAACCATTTGAAAGAAGTAAAAATTCCATACGCGAAATCAGCTTGAAACTAAAACTATAATATGAAGCCTATAACTCATAAAAATAGCCTGTAACGGCTGAGAAATCTTTCCTGTTGTGTTTTATACAAATTAAATATCCAATTAATGTATATGGTATCTGATGTACAAAACGAACAGTACAGTCAAATAATACAGTCCTGAAAGGGAAAAGATAAGGGAATAAACGTACACGAAAAAGCAATAGAAACATAAATAACTTAAGGTTAAATAATGATTAGTTTCAATATTACAGAAAAGGAGGAGTTGAAATTTCATCAAAGGAAGATAAATGTCAGTCAAAATTAGTCAGCAAAGGTCAAAGTTAGAAATAAATGTAGAAAACCATGATAGAATTAATGCAAAATTACTTTTCATGATTAACTCAAAGAGACAAGGTCAAGTTGAAAAATCTATACGTCAGAGCTAAACCATAAGTGAATTTTCTTCATTTTCGATATTTTTCTACTGTAAGTGACTCCTTTTTTGATGGAGCTTCTTTGAGGAAAACTGTCCTGTATGAAAAACAAGATGGTGGGTGAAATATAGACTTATAAACTATCGCATATGTAAGTCCTGATGAGAGGTAAACCACCACAAAGCTCTCTTGAGAATTGGGAAAATTCACTGATGAAAATTCACTTATGATAGTTTACCTCTGACGTACAGAAATATCGCTTGAAAAAATTATTAATTCATGTACTTTGAATAAACCATTTTCTCTTTCTTTACTTAGCCATGGGATGCAAGTGTTAGACGTGAGCTACAAAAAGTAATTCATAGATTCGCAAACTAGTTTTAACTGACTTACAGTAAAATAATAATGGTTCCTTTCAAGCAGCAATTAGTTATGAGCTTGATAAAAATATCAGGAATTCAGATTATTTTAAAAGCACGTTTTGTAATTTTTAAACACATTAATAACCATTACGTTCCGAGCATAATCAACTGATTCTATTAAGCTGATTGGCAACGCTATTATAAAATATTAATTTTCGATAACAAGAAATGAAGTATTTAAAAAATCCAAAATTAGACCTCCATTAACAGAAAAGATTTATTAAATCTTCATTACTATTTATGTTAATATTTAATTATAGATATTAACGTAAAATATATGTAAATTACCTGTCAAAAATTCTAGATAGATGAGATAATCGATGAAACTTCCAGTATTACATGAATTAATTGCCTTAATGCAACTAATTAAGCTATAATTATTATTACTGCTGTTGTAACTCTCTTAAGCATGCATTAATCAGTTCACCAACATACTTAAAGTATTTCCCCTTTAAGTAACCCTTTTAATCTGATTCTACATTTCATGATTTTCACTTGCATCATTAAGATTTCTTGTAATGTTCAATAATATAGTAAATTTAATAGCGTTGAAGTTATTACCAAGGTAGTGCTGATACTATTGTATTCCTTCAATAAAAACTAGGTTAAAATCTTTTGTTTGGATGTTTTACAATAAAATTTTTTAAGTCATACTTTGTTATATATTTAGCGTAAAGTATTTTTTTTATTGGATTACAAATATTATCTGTATCACAATTATTCTGACTTATAATTAAATTCTGAAACCCAGGAGTATAAAGAAACATAGCATTTGGGCTTCAGCATCATAGTCGTTATGGCAGCAAGTAACTATTCGATATGCAACAGACAGTTTGTGATATTTATGAATCAGTATAGTACGTGGGAGGTTATAATTTTCAATTTTTAAGTGACTGTCAACTGTTTGTATTTAGCTGTAATTTTCATTACCATTTCAACCTATGTGGTGCCCCCACTGCAGGGCATATTTTAAGGAATTTTCGCTGGTGGGGCAAATTTTTTACCATGTTTGTGTCGAGTAGTCTTTTAAAGTTAAACTTTATACGGTGGTTAAAGTCTCTAAAAACATCTTTAAACGTATCGAATTATTGTTAATTATTCATTAATTATAATATAAATGATTTTCATTACCTGAAAAAAATGTAATTTTTGCAATAAGTAGACATTTCCATCACCATATAGAAAATTGTTATCTTTATGGAAACAAGTCTCAAATATTATACAAAGATCAAATTTTTGTAGAAATATAAAATTTATACATAAAATTTTCATACTGTTTTATGATAGAAATTTTTTTAATTTACAATTATTTATCAGACGCATACAATAGGCAGTTTCTTTTCACTAGACACATACAATAGGCAGTTTCTTTTCACTGGTGGGGCATTTGCCCCACCAACTCTATGTTAAAATATGCCCTGCCCCACTGAAAGCAACCTACGATTCTTTCGGATTATGTGCGAAAGTCTTCATTGATAAGTACCCCGTATTGGCAAACAACAACATTATTATATCAATAAAGATATAATTCAGTGGTTTCAGTACTTTTCTCCTAGTTTATAACAAAGCAACTGTCATAAATACTAACAAAGAAAACTTTAAAAAATACCTGGCTTATGATAATTCCAAGTTGTTTATAATAAACGAATCATCGGTATTTCCTGTCTACCACATTTTCTCTTCTTTGCCTATTTTAGTAATCTGTAAACAAGTGTAGCCATATTTAACATAGCTTTTAGCATAAAGCCGATTAAATTTTCAAAATCTATCTGTCCTACAGAACAAAGGGGTGCTTTGATAAAAATTTGTTCTATAGCATTTTATTAAAGTAAAAACAAATCCTTACGTCTATCTTGATTTCGAAACCTCAACAGCATATTACGATAGCACATATTTCCCTTTTCCAGACGCTTGACTAGAAAATTATTCCTATTACTTGATTTGACTTAATGTTGTCTAATAAGGGAGAAAGTGGTTAAGGACACTGAAGATGCTGTTTGTCTTTTAAAGACAGGCGCCAGTCGTATGACGATCCTATCTTCCGGATTTAACTACGCAAAAAGGCATCATCATAAGATTCTCGCCGACGACAATAACGTAATTCGTGTGCATGGTAAGTTTAAAAATAAAGACTACATTTTGGAATGAAGTGCTGTTATATGTTTCATTTTATTTAGTATACCTAACTAAAATTGTACTCCCGTTCAATTATTTGATCTGTACCTGAATCTGAAATTATTTACGTCATCAGAATAAGATAATGTTCTGAATGAATCAAATATAACAACGTAATGGTCTACATTACGTATTTAATTGCATACTCTGAAAATCCATTATCTACGAAAGCTATATCTCCTATTTCAATCACTCAGTTTTATTTATTTTTTCTTAATGGAGAAAAAAGAGGATTATTTCATTGTTTACTCTTTTTTTTTTCTTTTCTATAAATCATTTTATCTCTCTAAACATTTGTACTCTTCTGAGAATACAAATGAAGAGATATTCCCTTTTCTGCCTGAATAATGTACTTGATTTAAACAAAGCACTTCAACGTTTCGTGCCTTTGTTTTTTTCTGTGAAATGTCCAAGCTGTTGGTTGCACTGTCATTTGTTGCACGTGTAATAATGAAATATGTCACAAGCGAGCAATTAGATTTGACCCATAAATATTTGCGAGTGCAATGCAGCTTACTGCTTTAACAATTAGTCATATATCCTCAAATATGTGTTAAACAATTTGATTACAAATCAGGTAATTATGTAACATTCGTTTTCATACCTTTTCGAAATATAAGAGAAGAATCAAAACAAAAAGATTTGACAACACATTTCAAAAAAGTTGTTTAACACGTGTATTTTCAGATGGTAACAACACCTTTCAGTTTATTAAAAACACTGAATGAGGTTATTGTTATGCACTCCACAGATGAGTTATTTTCAGCCAAACAGGATTACGTACGGAGGCAAAGAAAACCAATAGCCTCCAATTTTAGATAGTAATATAATTACTGTCTAGTTTCGAAAAAGCTTATCTCTGGCTCAAGAATTCATCTCTCCAGAACCAAACATTATATCATTCGTTGTGTGTGTGTGGGGGTGGGTGGTTTAGTGTTGTTATCTTCAGTTAGAAGATTAACTATTAAATTTAGATAAGAAGAAGATTTAAATTTGTTTTAAAAAAGTATTTTGTCTCCGTATGATTTTGCAATGTATCGCTGACATTGCAAACATTACATTTTATTAGGTTGATTGTGGGACGCAATAATTAATGTTAAGGAGGACAGTCAATGATAAACTAAGATAATAATGAGCCAATACAAGTTTAGGTTCTTGAACTATGAATTAAAGTTTTATTAGGAAATTAAATAAATGGAAATATTCAGTTGTACCATAACTTGCATTTATATATGCGTTAAAATTTCAGCGATACATTGCAAAATCATACGGAGACAAAATACTTTTTTAAAACAAATTTAAATCTTCTTCTTATCTAAATTTAATAGTTAATCTTCTAACTGAAGATAACAGTTAGAAGCATCATATGCTTCCCTTAATTCAATCATAAGTTTATAATTTATAGAACAGATATACTTAATAAAACTTAAAAAATGAAAACTTAAAAAAATAAAATCATTTCCTCTCATTCGAGGCAAAAGGATGTAAACTTTTTTCTTCCTCTAGTGAATGAAATTTTCGCATCCCAACTTTTTCTTTACGGACCCGATGTAACCCAGTGGTTGTGCATTGGGCTTGAAACTGGAGGTGCTGGGTTCGAATCCTAACGGACGCCATTAAATATCTTCATATCTAGATCGTCTATGTACACGTTAAATCCGTAGTCCGGAAAGTCCTTCTTTGAGGTCAGAGAGGGTACGATCCCCCAGATGTTGCCCCTGGGGATGCTCGGTCAAAACTGAGGTGGTACCAGGGGATGGTGTTGGTTCACCTATACGGTGCCCCCAAAACGCAACCAACGATTCTCGCGGATTATTACGAATGTATGACTGGACAAGTATTAGGAAACAACTTTTTCTTTATTAATCCCAAAATTCTGAGTCATTGAACTGGACGTATATTTATACACTATATAATTTTCATGTACAAAGCTCTCTTTTTTGTATCTCTGAATGTATATAAACGCGCGTGTATATTGACGTCTGTCCTCACACATACCGGAAAACAGAGAGTAATATGTGTGTTTATTATTCTAAGTGAATGAGTTAAATTTGCACGTCATATTTTTGCTTATCAACAAATCCTGATGCATTCGATATGATGAAAATCCAACGAATGACTCTTAATTTCAAAAGAGTCGCCAGAAGAAGTTACTCATTCTATTGGGTCAATTTCACACTATTAACCTCTTTAGCTCTATTCTTTGTGTTCGTGGGTGTATCTGAAGGCTATTTCAATTTCGGTAAATTTTCTTTTCTTTGGCTGTTGCAATGCTTGAAACTCTCTTCCTAGTTAATAGCATTCTAGATTCGCTTATGTAGTCTTAGAACTAAGCGCTACATATAACCTTGTGTATTCAAAATAAAAGCATTGTTCTATTATGATAGATATTTGTAAATTAGAAATAATTTTTCTGCTTGTGGGTTTTGTTTCTGGTAGAGAACCAATTAAAGAGGTGCAGAGATATAGGGAAAGAAATCTATTTATACATTTATTTGTTATTAATTATGTTTTTACACTTTAAAAATATATTAGCCTTTTTGTACATCTTAACAAGTGTAAATAAAACTACATAATGAGGAGATTTAATTAGAATCCTAAAATGTTTTTGTATTACTATCGCTGTGCATAATTGATATACAAAAAGTTTAAACGTTTACTCAACAGAATGACTAATCGCGCTACAAATATATAACTAGCCATTGAAAATTTTAATCATTTCATACAACAATGTTGTTAAAAATATCATTAGTCATCCTTTTCTGCTGATACAACGTGATCAATTTTGCTCGTTTATACAGATGTGCACCTTTTAAATCACCAAACAATTTAAAAACAGATTGTTAGACATTGTGAATCTGTTTAAGTGTGGGCTAGTACACAATCAATTATACCAAATGTTAAACATCCTGGAAGAAATGAGTCAGAAATGCCACCGCAGCTATTAAAAAACAACAGAAATACCCATTACGAGAACTTCCTGCAAAAGTTGTTTTGAAGGGGAAAAAGATGTGTTGTATTTTAGCTGGAGATATTGGTTCAGTAGTAATTTTCATGATATTTTAAAGATTTCCAAGACTTTTACAATAACATCTCTGCATTGTTTAGATTCAAGTTTAAATTGCGTTAAATTAACCGCTCAAAAATCAACTATTTAGTTTAACATGATGTTGTTAATCGGAAAATGTTATTAAAGAATGTAAAGATTTTACATGCTGGGAAAAAATCATTTAATGTAAAAACTACATTTATCGTAGAGGGTTTCTGTCACTCAATAGAGTAGAGTAAGTTTGCACGTGGAATTTATTTACACGACTACAGTGGGTATTACTGCGGTAAAATGTTTCAGGTAAATGTGGAATGTTATCTTTTTTGTCATTGCAACTTATGTTTTTTCAATTTTGTAACAAAAATTCTTGTAGTATACAAGCGTATGTTAAACTGAGAAATTCATTATTTTCGCCCCCTTTCTTTCAGAAAATCGATGACTATGGCTGCACAAGAAACGGAGTTATCAATTGGCATTGATAATAGAATTCTCTTGTCAAAAGACGGACACTCTGCAGGTTTAGATAAAAGAGATCCCAGCAGGAAAGATGTTGATGAGAATAGTTTGGAAGATATACATACAGCTGAAGGGTAAAATGTTTTAACAGAAGATTTTTTGAAACTAGAAATGAAAAATAAGAAATGAATAATAATGAATGATAATGAAAATATTTTAACATTTAATTAGAAAATTTTTTACATACATTAAAAATTGGTTCCTTTCAGTATTTTTAAGCCAATTTTTCAGGATTATCAGCGAAATAACTCCTTTCGAAATAAATATGAATGCGTAATTAAGCTGGGATTCAAAATCTCCGTTTATTCAACCTAGTGATGCGTTTTACACTTGTTAATTTGTCATCAGTGTTGCTAAAGAACGCTCGCGAGCGTGCTATTTTCAAAGCAGAATGTTATTAGCCTCCTTAAAAGTATGCTTTAGTCACAAAATGCCGATCGTTCTTTGAGAAAATTCGTGTTACTTTCAGCATATATTTCACGCTCTCCCTATTTTGTTTTCTGTTACCTGTCTTTCAGAAATATATACTTTGCTGACAGGATTAACTTCAATTTCTGAACTTTATTTTATAAGAACTATTTCTCTTCATAAAATATACTTTATATTTTTCCTCATTTTTTTAAAATTCAATATGTATACGCATACTTTGAAATAGATACTTAGAGGAAAATGTGCAATATGAAACATATAAAGTTTTAAAAAGCTGTAGTGAAAGTAGTTATGTTACTTTCCGTGATAAAAAAAGGTAAAATAAAGTAATCTTCCTAAATTTATGAGATGTTTCATTTCATGAGTTAGGTAAAAGGAAAAGGTGAATGATGAGTAATGAAAGATTGGAGTGTTTCAAAACATATTTGACATGACAAATCGTCACAGGTGATTTCATTTTCTTGTTACAACATATTTCTTCTGACGTCATGATCATCCTCAATGCTAGGTATAAACCTAATTCTACTGTGTATTTTGTTGTGCTTGCCACTTCTTTTCGCAAAGAAAAGCAAACGGCTCGCAACTTAATTTTAACGTAGATTTATGTTCCTCAATAACGGAAAGCAAAATTTCATACGCTAAAATCGTCCGTCGTCGCGATTTATAATTTTGGCAGCGCGCCAAACTCAGTCTGTATGGCTCGGGCAAGCAGTAAACAGTGAAACAGAAAAGTACCAAGATGCGTCAAAATTTTGACATACATTGGTGTAAGAAATTAAGAAAATTTGCAGACTAGGTTGATTATCTCTAGAACTACTGAACCGATTTTAATGAAATTTGATATGTACATACATTGATACAATACAAAACAAATAACCATTCAATAATTGTAATACAAAACGCATGATCGTGCGTAACACTCGTTGGAGTCGGAAGGTATGAAACAGCGGTTGCAGAATAAACAAAAAAAAAAATGGGTTAATAGATGGATTAATAGGGGGTATGGTCTCCTCTTACAGATATACAGGTCTCGCAGCGTGATTTCCTACTTGAAATAAGGCAGTTTATCATTTCCTGTGGCAATTGGTCCCACTCGTTCAGCAACGCTATTTTCATTCCCTGGATGGTTCTCGGAGGGGGTTGCGAGTTGCAATTGCCCTCCCCAGAGCGTCCCAGACATGCTCTATAGGGTTAAGGTCTGGAGATCTGGCTGGCCAATCCATCTGGCGAATATCCTCACTCTCTAGAAATTCGTCGACCAGAAGAGCTCTATGTGGCCTCGCGTTATCGTCCATTAAAATGAACTCAGGGCCAACTGCACCCCTGAAAAGGCGAACATAAGGCTCCAAGACCACATCCCTATACCTCAAACCAGTCATAGTGCCTCTTTCAAAGACATGGAGAGGTGTGCGGCCATCCAGCATGATGCCTGCCCAGACAATTAAACCTCCTCCGCCATAATGGTCGATGTCGCGGACATTGGAGGGTAGGTAGCGGGTCCCTGGTTCTCTCCATATGAACGTACGGCGAGAATCGATGTTTAGGCTGAACCGGGACTCATCAGTGAAGAGAACGTTCGCCCATTGATCCATACTCCAATCTCTATGCTCTCTGCACCATGATAAACGGATTCTTCTGTTCGTACAAGTGAGCGGGACGCAAACAGCAGGTCTTCTTGCAAACAACCCTCTCTCATGAAGTCTTTTGAAAACAGTCACCCTTGATACACGGGTTCCTGTGGCTGCATACAAGTCACGAGAGAGCTGAGAAGCTATAGCACTCCTGTTACGCCTCTCTATAATCTACAAATGGCGATCTTCTCTGGCTATCGTGGCTCTTGGACGACCTTGCCCACGCTTTCTCTCCATGGATCTGGTATCCTGGAACTGTTTCCATAAGTTACACACGACGCTGGGCGTTAAATTGAACTCTCTACAAATTTGGACTTCAGATTGGCCTGCTTCTAGCATCCCCACAGTTCGCCACCTCATTCCATTATCTAAACGTTGGTGGTTACTCATTTTTACTGTTACAATTTGAAATTAACCGATTGCTGCAAAGTAACACCAAGAAATTCGCCGAGGTGTGCTAGTTAACGAAATGCGTCTTAACTTACGCGCGCTTATAAAGCCTGTTTCTGTACTGGCTCCGCCTACATACACGTGTACGCTTACGTATTTGACGTACAATATTTGCATTTTTGTCTAGAAGCAGTGGTTTTACATTCAGTTCAGTTCTTTTCATGAAATTCGATAAAATATGCAAATTCTCTTAATTTATTTCACCAGTGTACATACGTACATAATACACACACACACACACACACACACACACACACACACACATATATATATATATATATATATACATATATATATATATATATATATATACACAAAAGAGGTAAGCAACTATAAGTAATCCTACGTTAATAACCCGCAGTAGTTTCATTACAAGAGACTACCTGAAATTTTTTTTTCTTTTCTCATTTTAATCAACATATTATCATAGGCTTATGATTGCAACATTCTGAACGTTTAAAATTAATTACTTTAACTACACAATAAAATTGTTTTTCAAGTAATTTTAAATTTCTCATGATTTTTAACAGTTTAAAAGTTTAAACTTGTTGATATTTTATTAATGAATTTGGATAAAATATCTATCTGAGTTCGTACGCAGCGAACAGAAACAAGAAAATATCCGAATTTAATCTTTTATATTAAATTGCACATTGAAATTTTTTCCAAATCTACAACATTCGTACTTTTTTAAAGTTTAATATATAGCACATTACTTTATGCATATTAAAAGACAATGCTTAGAAAATTGAAAAGAAAATCCATAAAAAACACTACATTTGGCATCCCTTAAATGTACTATTTATAGAATATTATGCAGATAGGAGTTGTGAATTTTTCCACATTTTTAATAACTTAGGAGGATTACCCTAGCTAAAGTTATCGTCCTTTTAAGTATTTAGAGATATTTACATTAACTCATGGGTGTTACGAATCCTGGAAAGCACAAAAAATAGCACATATGCTACAAAATGCATCAATTCGACGTCAATCAAAATTATTTCAGGCACATATCTATATATCAATAGCGCAGCCATAATTCTGGTTAACAAAGTATTCTTTACTGTACCTATATATAAATGTTTTGGGTCTTTGGAAGGAGCAGGATTTAACCGTAAAATTCTCCCCGATATTTTTTAATGTCTATTTACTAATGTCTGTTATTACTAATTAATAATAAGGACACTTATGTGTCTAAACCTTCTTGAAACACGTTGGTCATTTTGTAATCTAAACTAAGTATCATTTTATACAAAAAATTAAAACAAATATTAAATATTGAATAAACAGAAACGTAGTTTTAAAAATCTATTCAATAACGATGATATAACAGCTACCCATATTGAATAGTAGTTACGCAAGCTCCACAGTAAGCGCTCGGAATCGAAGCTCGCACGGCCCTGTACTGCCCTCTCTTAGGGAGCGACTTATATGGTGATCCCGTAATAAAGTAGCCAACAAAATCATGATGTGTATCGACGGATGTTCTCAGGACAAGAGCCTTTTGCAATGAAAAATAATACCTTTTGCAATGAAAATAATATCAGCAATAGATTATGAAATAAAATCGACCTGATACTTAACAGTTATTTTAAGGTCTTTGTCGACCTTCCAAGGTTCCTATGATAGAAAATTATGCTATAACTCAATTTACAAACAAAAGATTTATCACCGCTCAACTTCATTGTACACTTGAGGGCTAGATGAACAAAATATGAACTAACATCTGACTGACACAACGCTCTTACATGTTGCTCACGCCAACTCAGTAACCCAATGACGTTAATTCTGAAATGTCAAACGTTTAATTAAATTTTATTTCTTCGCTAAATCTACTGATCTGGACTCTTATTGATTCCTTTTGTCAGGTTCTTTGAGTAATATATCTTCTTTGCTAGCTAAAGAGAAATTCCTCTCTCAACCCTCTGATTTCCTTGCAAATAATTCAGCGTTTATATATGTCATATTTACGAAATAGCATATTTGTGATCATTTATTCTCAAGTCCATACAGTATAATGAATTCCAAGGGTTACGAATCATGGTACTCTATAAAAAAGAGATTGGAGAGAGAACTTAACGGAAATTGGCTAGAAACAGAAAAGTAGTAATTTAATACCTTACAGTGTGTTAATTTTAACTGATAGTCATTAAACTATTATATGATCTACTGTATTTAAGTTATTGTTGCTTGAGTGCTAGCTAAAGCAACAACTCTTTTGAGACTAAAGTGAACTTTTCTGTCTTTTAAATTGTGTATATTTTTCGCATGATTCAAAACTTTTTATCTTTTATATTACTCACATACACTGTACGTACTCTCTCTCTCTCTCTCTCTCACACACACACACACACACACACACACACACACACATATGCACATACATGATTTATCTCTTTATATACGCTCGAGTGTGTGGTTAAGGAATCATTACGACAATGCAATTCCGCTCTTTACAGTAAGTTTCCTCTCGAAACACAGCACAGTTCCTGCTCTTGACCGAAAAATATCTTTTTGTTTTACCTTTACTCAACGTTAAGCCCTCATGTTGCTAAGCTAAAATAAAACAAAGAAAAATCGAATCAAATCTACTTATTGTTGGCAGTCCTACGCGAAGCCAGTGAAGTTTCGATTTCGGTACAGCGGAGATACTGACTTTTATTCATTCTATTTTATTTACATTTACACTTTTTATGAAGGCCCCCAAAAAATCCTATGTATGAAATGCTTAAATTTTTATTTCAGTATTTTATTTAATATGTTCACGTTATTACAGGTGCAAAAGTGATGAGACGCTACATGCTTTAAGCGGACTTTATGCTCAAATTATCATTGTAGTGGCAGCGATATTGGTTTTTACAGAACTTCTTCATGGTCCAGTTACTTTATTCTTTTTTCATGTAAGTGCTTGTCATAATCGATTGAAATATTTGAATGTTATAAATGTTGCTATTCAAGTGGTACGGCTGAACTGGTAATTATATAAAGAGTTCCACATCATTTTATGATAATAAGAAAAGAAAAAAAAAGCTAAATAACTGAGATAATTCAAGTCAAGCGTTCTATTCTATAGCCAGTACTAACGATATTATATGACATAACAGCTATGTGATGAAAACTAAGAAATTTGTATATGTTATAGTTGTTAGTTCAGAAAAAACTGAGGAAGAAAATGCCTGAGCTATGACGACAGAAATTTTGTACTTATCAAGAATCCATGTCTTCTAATGAATTATGATTGTATTAGTTTTATTAGATTGTATTAATGAATGTGATGAGCTTCTTATTTGTGAAAGTCTACAACTAATCAAAATTGAAATTCGTCCTCAGTGAATCTTTTGGCAATACACAGCGTAAAATCTTAATTCAATTCAGATTTTGTCTAGATAAATAAAATCTTCTATTTAGAAATTTTATTGTCGCTGAAAATATAGTTAAAATTCTGATGAAATAAAAATTTTCACTTCCATTTAAAAAAAAATATCATTTTGTTCAGAGAAAAATCCAAGAAATTATACAAAAGTCTTACAAAAGTATTGATCTGTACATGTAATAAAATATTTTGCACTGAACGACAGAGAAATTACTTTTTAAGTATGACAGAACCTAAATAGTTGAAGCCTTGCAATATTTTCGTAACACAAAGCGAAGTTAGCTTAAACTAAAACTTTTAGGGAAATAAAATAATGTGCTCTTTTTTTAGCATAATTTTTTTTGTTTCATATTTCTAAGAGAATTTTTGAGTTAACTTTCATTGAATTAACTTGTGCATGTCTCATTTGCCTTAAGAATGCACCTTCTAAAATAGTTTTAAGTATAATAATATCAACTTAATGTCCTTTTCAAATATTATAATTCACTTTAATAGTCGACTGAAATATTAAACTTTCAACTCGCTTAAAACGGATAAACCTTGTTTTAAGCTTTCTTAAATCAAAAACTTTTCTAGTTCTGTCTCAAATCTCTGTTCTCTAATGATAAAATTGTGCAAGATTTAAGAGGAAAACATCTAAGGAGAACGGTATTATAAAAACTGACTTATCTGACTTGTTTATGTTAATACTTTTTATGTGATTGAGGTTCAGATCTGTAGAACACAGCAATGATGTCTATTTAGGGGGTGATTTCTCAAGGAATAAAGGTTTAAAAGTTTATTAGTTCATCCTCTAAACATTAAGATCCCAACAAACTCTTTATACCGTGGACTAACCTTCATTTAAGTTCCTTGACCTCTACTGTATTTTAGTGTTGTAGAAACATGATTATTCTTCCATATCCAAGAGCGACATTAATATTTAAAATCAAATTAAGAAGTGCATATTTGTGCTGAATTAAGTTTATTGTTAATTTTAAGGATTCTATTTATTGACTTTTAAAAAAGTTGTTAGTTACCTTATATTGTCTCGACCAAGCTCGTGTCAACCTTATTTCCTCCTACAGGAAACTCTAAGTAATGGAGCGTTTCTTTTCAGGGATATGTTTTCACTTTCCTCGTTGGGGGAGGAATTCTTTGCTTCACTGGAGCTTACATCAGCATGCTGACAAGCAAATGCCCGCGATGCACGAGTGACTATGATTCGTCTAACAAAAAATATGCATTCTCCTCTCACATTGTGAAGAACTTACTTTTCTCTGACATCAGTATTTACCTAAGAATTGGATCTGTTGGTAATTGTCTTTAATTATTAATTATATGAAACATTTTAAGTACAATTTTCAAGTATTCCATGTAGTATTTTATATAAAATAAATTAAGTATTTCTCAAAATACTTTCAATAAGTTTTAGCTGCATATCACGTATAAAAGCGATTTTTTATGAGAAAATTAAATTTGTTTACCCATATTCACCCACTGCGATAGAGGAACTTTTATGAAAGCCTGTTTGATTTACGTATATAATGGCATACACACATAAGAGTGTATACAAGTTATTGTCGAAAATAATTAAGGCATCGAACTAATACTGTATTCAGTAGTAGCAATGCAGGGTATAATTTAAAAAAATCTCGGATGTAGATGATCTACAAATATACTCGACTTTCCTACTGACGATGTTAAAGAGTAAACTAAGGCTTGCCATTGATTATTGCATACTGGAATTGGATCAGTGGAGAATCTCTTGAATTTGGCTGGAGGCTGGATTAGGCTTGGATTAGGCTGGGAGGGCAATCTGGGAACCAGATCACTGATATTTTTCATTTTTGTCAAGGAATTATATGTCAGCAGAACAGCTGACAGAGAATCATAATCAGGGCAAAACGAGAGTGAACAAAGGGGCTTACTGCACGAGAGGGACGCTCGACGATTAGGGCACTGTACTAGAAAAAAAAAATAGGTTGACTACTGCTGGGAAGTTGTAGCAGGGCTTCAATACTAGTTATGATAAACCCATTTCAATCAAACTATGTACCTGAAGCTCCACAGAATTGGATATAACAACGGGATTGCCTTATTGAAGCGTTTGATCTCCTCGGTCAAATAACCAGCGCAAAAATCACCCGTAATGCACTATAATACAACAATGGAAGAATATATATGTGTGCGTGTGTGAGTATTTCGATAAACTTGTGTCCACATATTTGGCTGCAAATGGTCGAATACATGTGTGGCGTCAGCCAAAAAAAAAAAACTTACCAGGCAGAATGTTTGCTTAATTCTATTGGAAATTTTGCATGAGCTCTTTCACATGGCATAGTGTAGTACAATTTCTTGGCGTTGGGAAAAGCAGTAAATACTGTTATTTTCAGTCGTTCGTGATGATAACATATTAAATAACATTCATAACATACACTGGTGTAAGAAATTAAGAGAATTTGCAGACTTGATCGATTATCTCTAGAACTATTGTACCGATTTTAATGAAATTTGATATGTACATACATTGATACAATACAAAACAAATAACCATTCAATAATTGTAATACACACGCATGATCATGCGTAACACTCGTTGGAGTCGGAAGGTATGAAACAGCGGTTGCAGAATAAACAAAAAAAATGGGTTAATAGATGGATTAATAGGGGGTATGGTCTCCTCTTACAGATATACAGGTCTTTCAGCGTGATTTCATACTTGAAATAAGGCAGTTTATCATTTCCTATGGCAATTGGTCCCACTCGTTCAGCAACGCTGTTTTCATTCCCTGGATGGTTCTCGGAGGGGGTTGCGAGTTGCAATTGCCCTCCCCAGAGCGTCCCAGACATGCTCTATAGGGTTAAGGTCTGGAGATCTGGCTGGCCAATCCATCCGGCGAATATCCTCACTCTCTAAAAATTCGTCGACCAGAAGAGCTCTATGTGGCCTCGCGTTATCGTCCATTAAAATGAACTCAGGGCCAACTGCACCCCTGAAAAGGCGAACATAAGGCTCCAAGACCTCATCCCTATACCTCAAACCAGTCACAGTGCCTCTTTCAAAGACATGGAGAGGTGTGCGGCCATCCAACATGATGCCTGCCCAGACAATTAAACCTCCTCCGCCATAATGGTCGATTTCGCGGACATTGGAGGGTAGGTAGCGGGTCCCTGGTTCTCTCCATATGAACATACGGCGAGAATCGGTGTTTAGGCTGAACCGGGACTCGTCAGTGAAGAGAACGGTCGTCCATTGATCCATACCTCAATCTCTCTGCTCTCTGCACCATGATAAACGGATTCAACTGTTCGTAGAAGTGAGCGGGGCGCAAACAGCAGGTCTTCTTGCAAACAACCCTCTCTCATGAAGTCTTTTGTAAACAGTCACAATATACGCCTCGCAATAATCGACAAATGGCGATTTTCTTTGGCCGTCGTGGCTCCTGGAAGACCTTGCCCAGGCTTTCTCTCGATGGATCCGGTATCCTGGAACTGTTTCCATCAGTTACACACGACGCTGGGCGCTAAATTGAACTCTCTACAAATTTGGACTTGAGATTGGTCTGCTTCTAGCCTCCCCACAATTCGCCACCTCATTCCATCATCTAAACGTTGGTGGTTATTCATTTTTACTGTTACAATTTGAAATTAACCGATTGCTGCAAAATAACACCATCTATTAACCCATTTTTTTGTTTATTCCGCAACCACTGTTTCATACCTTCCGACTCCAACGAGTGTTACGCACGATCATGCGTATGTATTACAATTATTGAATGGTTATTTGTTTTGTATTGTATCAATGAATGTACATATCAAATTTCATTAAAATTGGTACAGTAGTTCTAGAGATAATCGACCAAGCCTACAAATTCTCTTAATTTCTTACATGAGTGTATTAAAACACTTCATCTTATTCCTCGTTTCCACAAGGCATAATTCGTCTAAACACCTCGGCCCCCTCCTCTTTCGCATATCGGCCCATGATTCACCGAAGACCGGCGCTGCGTAGCCATTCCTGCATACTCAGACGAAGGTTGATTTCCCATGTTCGGTGATGTTTCATATGGGCCTGGGCGCCTGACGGACAGTACAGACCTGCCGACCAATTGGGGCAACCCGGGGCCCCTTCCACAAGGCATAAGAGGAATGGACCCATTTATCCCTCAAATATGGTCAATGGTCACCCATTTATCCCCCATATCTAAAAATCTGGAATCTTTAAGGAAGCAAAATGCTTTAAAATCCATATTTCACGCATTACAGAAAATGTAAATTTTTTCATTTTACATTATCATGAATTTGTTTGTGCCTCTGGTCTAAATTGTTTTAAAACTTTCCTCTGCTATCTAGCTTCAGTCAATTTTTGCATACGCTGATTAAAATAACATAGTCTTCAAATTGAACTAAATACAGATTTTAAGCAATTTGAAAGCCCGATCGTGAACAAAAAATATTATTCAAAGCTCAAGGTTAGCTATACTTTATTATAGAACTCTTAGTAATAAGATTTTAAAATTTAAAATATATTGATTCGATACATCGAATCTTTTTTTTTTCTCCATATGATAAAAATTGAGGACTATTAATGGCTTTCTATTAAAGTTACAGGCAGTTTAAAAATAGCTTAAAATACAATTTAACTGAAGGATAAAGCATTCTTTTAGAATGACAAGAGACATAACTTTACGTAATCATGAAAAATTGATGTTATCGGCGCTTTATCGCCTGCCTCTTTCAGCGTGAGAATGACAGTCAATTGTTCTCTTTTTAAACAACAAAGGAAATATTTTAGAAAATATTATGCAACTGATATAGAAAAAAAATTCTATTAAGTACGTTTTAAGAGCAATAATTTAGTCACGCACGTTGGAAATGAGGTCATTGATACAATTAGAAAAAGAAAAAAAACTGATAATGTATATTAATTCATCCGCGCGCGTTTATTGTACCGTGGTAGCTGAAGTCAGCTAGAAGTTATACTTATGGTAGACTCATTAGATTCTCTCAGGATCTTAAGACTCTAAGGTTTACGATCACAGGATTCTCGCGAATACCTCCAGGCCCCCAAATTTTTACTCTATACTCTTCACCGTATTTATCATTTAAATAAGAGTAAGACTATATGCTTTACTGCAATACCGTAAGTTCCATAAATTTAAAACTGAAGTAAAGACTAAAATGACTAATAACTCGTTACAATGAGATAATATGAGACAGTGGCAATACAATACATGGACAGTATAGCCTCTATCAATAATAAGTACATGCAGTTAACTGCATACACGTACAGAGTATCGCCCCTGTCCGTTAAAAGTACGAGCAGTGCATGTACATTGTTTAGATACACGGTAAAACTGTAAAATAAATTTAAAACATTCCTTAAATGTATATACATTGTCATGCAGTGTTTAATAAACTTAAATAATTTTACGAGTTTGCCATTAATAATTAAATTATTGACGGCAAACTCGCGAATACTCCAATCCGCGATTGTCAAAGTTTAACCTTATAATCTTTTTTAAAATATAAAAATATTATTTTATTCTAAGAATTATATTATAATGAAAACTAAGTAGTATTGCTGGAAGGGATAAATAACAGTTTTGCAAGTTTATATGATAATCAAATGTAATCATTTCCTGCCCCATTTAATTTTTTTTCATTTTGCCAGTATTCCCTCGGGATCTTACAACCAGGATCCCAGAAGAAAAAATTGTAATAAACCCAGATACCATCTCAAAAACACCTAGCTTGTAATAAAAAATCCCAACTATTTAAGAAATATATTTTTAGTATTAAAAATGATAAAACAAGTACCAATGAGATAATACACACCCCATTTGCTAAGGTTGCTTGAAATTAAAGTTGATTTATTTAATTGTCATCAGATTGAATCTATTTCATCATTCACCTCAAAATTAATATGCTGAAGAGCGTTCTGTTTTGTTTTTAAAATGCGTGCTTCTCATAGTGTAGAACAAGCCTGCACAACTTCGGCCCGTGGGCTACATGCGGCCAGCAAAGCTTTTGTAAAGACGCGTGATTTTATAAATGTAAAAAAAAAACGGGTGATTATTCTTAGATTTATGATATTACAAAAGGTATATATAAGCAATGAATATTAATATTAATTTAATTTTTAAAAAAATCTGTAATTTATCTTTTGTTAGATGAAATATTCTTCGCTTTCCCATCAATTCTATTTTCTTGCGGCCCCCAGCAGCTTTCCATAAAGTAATTAGACCCTCGTCCCATTTCGAGTTGTTCAGGCCTGGTATAGAACATGCTCCTTCTTTTACGATCTTTAACCGGCTGTGTTAGGTATCTTGACGAACGACAATTTGGATGATATCTGTCTATTTTTTCTGACATCATACGATCGTTTACAGTTTAAGTTTTAAGGGAAAGGGTGTGTTTCCTTGTGACTCTATTAACTTGTGAAAAAAAAAACTCTCTCTATGCACCCAGAAGAGTGGGGTAAAATTGTCAGATGAATTATGAAGTGTGATAAGATTCCATATTTTGGATTATTGAATCCATGTTTGATATTAAGTAACAAATATCAAATTTCTGGGATGGTTTCGTAAGAGCGAGATGTATCAGGATTTCATCGAAATGATCTCCAGTTGTATCATTTTGAGTTCATTAATTTACATAATTAAATTGCATAATTGCATTTACATAACTAATGCTTACAATGATAAATAAATATTAATTTTTTTCTAGATTTTTAACTTCCAAGAGAAAAAACCCATAAACTCATAGGGTCATTGAAAAACCAAGATCTGGGTTTAAAAACCCAGGTCTGGGAGCCCTGCTTGTAACCTTTACAAGTATCCCTTGAAAGTCTCACGCGTGCACCAAAGGGAATGTGTATCATAATTTTAGAACCACTGATCTAGGTAATAATCCTAATGTAAAGATCATTAAATTCTGTGATATAAATATTGAAAACAAACGAATTGTTCAGAAGAACTTTGAATATGCTGACTGAAGTGGTCACACGAAAGGGGTTCAGGAAGGGGGCCTGTCTGTCGCAGGAGCGGGAGTAAAGTTCATGTTCTCAAGCCTGCTCAAAGGAATACGCCCGAACTACGTAGAAACAAACAAACAAAAGCAAGGTAAGGAGAAAAGGTAGGAAAACGCGAATCGCGAATTGAATTATGATTGAATTATGAAACGAAATTAAAGATAAAAGAAACGTGAATGAATATTTATTCTTTCTTATGTCTTTTTTTTTCTCTTGGTTTCACTGCATAATTTCAGCTCCGTGATTCTAGTACCCAATCTGTCGTGATTCGGAATGATCAAAGTCACTAAAATTAGTGAGTATTTGATCATGCAGAAAAGGATACCATATGCTTCTTAAATCCTTTGGAAGTGTATTCACGGTGACAGATCAACCTTAAAATACTTTGTCATGTTCATATCATGCCCTTATTTATTTTTTAAAATGACAGGCAAAAAGTTTGACTAAAATAAGTTGGTATTTGACAATGCAAGTAAGGGTGCCTGTAAATCGTATATAATCCATATTAATTACGTTGATTTTGAAGATGATCTATCAATGCTACTTCTATGGAATATAAACATAGAAACATTTAACATGCTTTTATTGTTCTCTTCTTTCACTAGATTAGGTTAGCTGTGTCTTAACCTTTTTCTCTTTTTTGTCTGAACCCTTTTTACGTACTCAAAGTTGGGCTAAAATTTTCAAAGCCCGTGGGCGTTTAAACATGTTTTTCAACTGTCTGAAATTTTTATTATTCAAAATAAGAAAAGTATAAAATCCTTTTATAGACCGAGGGTAAATGTTTGACAAAAGATTACTTACATTGGGAGAGAATTTGAGATTCGTTTGGCTTTAGGCGAACATCCCTATTGTATCTGTATTGCACTTGCATGACCAATCTGCTAGTTCTTCTTTTATGATTCTAATACCTTTCTTAGAGTTTTTAAAAAACTTTTTGGCATGACTTGTTTGAAGGCTGGGAAGCTTTACAAAGAAATTTACCAAAGAATGGCGATTAGAAAGATGACTTTTTAAAAGTTTTAGAGATAAATTTAATCGTATCTCACAAAGCAAATATGAGTCTGTAATAATTATTTTTCTGTAATTGTCTGTTTTTTTTCCACAAGATTCGCTACATCAGATTCAATATTCATCATGTTATTTTCAAGTCTTACTCTACATTTAATTAATTTGGCTGCTTACTTTTTATGTACTGCAAGTTGGAGAAATCCCGCTTCAAAGAGCAAATGAACTAAAAGAAGTAAATACTGCAAAGTTTTTATTATTATTATTACTATTATTATAGTTCAGGAATAATATTTCACACTGGTAACTAAAAATAGGGTAGATCGTCTCGTTTTTTTGGACAGCTTTTGTGTCATCGTACGATAGTAAATATTTCTTCTTCAAAAATTTTTAAAGTTTTAATTCGTTAGTATTTTTTTTGATTAAATAGGTATTTTGCCCTGTTTTTACAAGTTTTTATGGAGGAAAGTAATGTTTGAAAGTGTGTTTTGAAATTTTCTAATGAATGTTAAGTTTTTTTACTACATTATCATGCCATTTTTCTGCACAAGCATTTTTTGAAAGCACGAAGTTTTTCATGTTTGGATCAGTGGATCCCTAGTTCATCACTTCAGCTCTTGTTAATTTATGTTTTAAGTATTTCAAATGTAGCTAATAGTCTAAAACATTGAATCTACTCTCTCTCTCTCGTATATAAAGCGAGAGAGCAAGTAAAGCTTAAAAAAATTAAGACTCTTACGTTACTTCTTTTTATGTGAAATTTTAAGAACTTATCCATTGTCCCTTCTTACCATTCTATCCAAAGAAAATTGACGTTGATTAATGCAGTTATAGATGTCCTTTATTTAGAGTTTTCCTGGTGATTATTTTAAATATTAAACTCCTAAAATATAATATGTCTCTAAATGGCCCAAGCATAAAATAGTGGCCAAGTTTAGACTAGCCACTGGCCATGACTGTCTCCTGGAACATTTACACCGCTTCAACATTGTTTCTAGTCCTTTCTGCAGACTCTGTGACTTGGGACGGGTCATGAACTGAGAACATTTGTTTCATTGCCCTGCATTGACTAAACGTTCTGTTGTGGACCGTTGCTGGGAGGCCAGGGGACTTCTGGATTCATACACTATTTGCTGCAGCTTTTATCGTTTTTTGTGTTTCTTGTGTTGTGCTTTTTTCTGGCTGTAGTTGTCTTTTAATCTGTGCCATTGGAAATTTTAAAAAAACCCTCCTAAAATATAAGTGATACCAAACAATGAAATTTAAACTATTTACATGTGACCCATAGCACGAAATTCTTTCAGCAAAACCTATTTCAGCTATTTCAGCAAAACCTATGATGAATGACTTTACTTTGATAACGGATCTCTTAAAAGTACTTGCAAATTTTAGAATTTCAACTATATTATGTTGACCAATTAAAACTGGTTTATGAAATTAAATGGTCATCACCAACTAACCAAAATGCAATCTTTCCGCCCTCCCCCTTACTCCATCATATTATTACTCACTCCCAGGGGACAAACTGCAACTGAAGGAACCGCTGCTACTATTATCTAATCCAGATAGAGAATACTTCAGATTCTTCTAGTGCCTAATCTGACTTCTAATTGGAGGAATTATCTGAACTAAAACCAATTCACACTGAATACATTTTAGATCAACGAAATGAATCAAAGATTCATTTTATTACCACGTAATTCTGGAACTTGAAAACAATTATTCAGTTTTATAAGGACCCAAAATTTTATAAGAATTTTTGAGGTTTGTGGGAATGTTATTAAATTAGTCATTATCCTAATAACAAACAAGAAAAATAGAAACTGCACTAATATATCTCTCGACGACCATTGCAAATACTCTGTATTTAGTTTATGTATTGTGTAAAAATATTGAACAAATACTTAGCTTTAAGATTTATTTTGTTTTCAATTCAATATTATCAGACAGTATTCCCACACAAAGCTAGGAATTTCATAAAGAAGCTTTTGCCTATCAATCCTTTAAAATATTCCTTTTCATAAAGTCTTTAAGGTTTTTCTTTCCTTCTTTAAATCAGCAATTTTGGACGAAAATTTTACATTTTTTGCAATTATTTTATTTAAAAGATAACAACTTAAGCTTTCGGAAACAGTTTCCTTTTGTTTTAGATCATTAGAAGGAAGTTGTAGCATTTTTATCTTAGCTGACAACCCGGATGTGCCCATTTAAAATACTGAAAAAAAAGGGGCAAATTTTCAGACTGAACAGAAACCTAACCAAAACGCTGTAGTTATGAAAATTTACTTTTATAGACTGAAGATAAATCTGCATACGTGTACTTTTTTTTATTTATTTAGAATACCCTAAAATAGGAAATTTTTATGACATTTCTCTTTCATAAATAGCAACATCAATTTATCAGTTTTTCCCTTTTTGCTGAAAAACTAATTATTTTTGTTTATGCTGGCTAGACGTTGCGGTAGGTGCGTCGAGTGTGACCAGGGTCGATGTCCTATAGGCTCTCTGAAGAAATACCCTAGGTTCTAAATATTTTAACTTTTTTCAAGTTCGGCTGACGCTCCAAAGAATTTTTTTTCATTAACTGCTTTATGATAAAAATGATTAGGAACTTAAGTACAAAACTGCGAGAAATTTTACATGATTTCTCCGTATAAACATATATACAATGAACAAATTCATCATTTCTCTCTCTCTGGCCTATCCCACACGTAAAATGTAATATTTCTTCAGTAACTAATAAATTTAAAATAATCTTAGTTCGTGGTATTCTTGTATATTTTTTATATTTTTTCCATGGAAAACATATTTAGAAAGATTATGTTTCTTTTAGTGAAAAGTTTACCTCTCAAAATTTCATTATTAAAATGTAAAGCCCTTAATACCTAATAAAAAAAATGTCTTACTCCATAAATATATGCATACATACATACATACAGTGGCGTAAGCAAGGGGGGGGGGGTTGATGGGGGTTATAACCACCCCCATTGGTTCTGATTACATATATTATTTAATTAGGTTTACGCTTTGCACTGATTGCTCAAAACTACTCTTTCATAGTAATAGTCCAGTCAAATTAGCACAAAATGGCGGCGAATCATGCATTAAATGAAGGGGTTGAGATTTTTTTCAGAAATGTGTAGGGGTTGGTCCCCTGAGCAACGCCTAATAAAGTCCCCTCGATTTCAGGCTCCGTGCGGGGGGGGGGGGGGGAGGTCCAAAGGTCACTGTTTTCAGTTTTTGGCGTTTATCTCAAAAACGGTGCGTCGCACAGAAAATTGTCAAATCCAAAAATTAAAGCTTATAAAATTTCCTTCCAAATGGTATATCCATGTTTGCACCCAAGTGTTACTGTTTTCGAGATATGAGCCGTTGAATATGAAAAATTTTCAAAAAAAGTGGTAGCGGTTCAGGTATCTCGTCAAACTTCCTCTTCTAACTCTTTCTCCTTCCATTTCTCAGAAAACTCGTGATAGAGAAAGTTGTAGAGCGAAAGATTTCCTTCAAAAATGTATGTAGTTATGCTAATTTATCTTCCCCAGGTAAATAGTTAGAGTGTTTTGAAGTTTAGGGGTACTTTTCAACATTTTGCTTGTAAAATGCTCGTCACTCAAGTTTCGTTTCCATGGTCTGTAACTCTCTTAATCACTTTGTATGCTGTTTAATTAGATACGTATAGTATTCATAACCCATATAAATAATAAATTATGTATACCTGGACGTATAATGTATATCTCATAATATACAGAAGAACACTTGTAGTACAAAGGAGGAAGTAAGAAAACAAACCAAAATGTATAAAAGTTATTCATATAATCAAAAAATGGTTATCAAAAGTAGGTTCAAACAACAGTTACTTACATTTTATATATATAATATATACAATTTATTTCATCAACTGCTTTCCTATATATTAAAAGCCGTCAATCTGATATTTCGGAAAAAGTTTCAAACAAGTCAAAGTCTTCACTATCATTTTAGCTTTTGTAGAATGTCCGAATTTTCACGAACTGATTTCCCACAAAGGTGACATCCCACTATAATGCCACGATCAAAGTCACTAAGCTCCTCTGACTTACTCATCGTCTCACAAACGCATAAATATGACCTGACAAACCACTACCAATACTTTTATAGCTTTCGGTTACGCATCAAATTACGTCACCTGCTAGATCCACTTCTTTAGGGGGGTGTCCGGATACTTTTGGCCAGATAGTGTATAACGTATTATTGAATATTAATGAATTATATAAATTATTAAATTTACTTAATGAGGTCAGTACGAGCAAAGAAAAATGAAAGGTACCTGTGGTGATTGAGATTATGCTCATTTGGTGGGGCCTGGAACATAAGCAGGAACATTCGTTCCTCAGCTCCAGCAATGTCTCCTGGTGAAGATTTGGAGTCATTAAACACTTTGGCAATGTTTGTTGTTTCATTGGCATACCGCTGGAAACATTGTACTATTGCTGCTTTGCTTTTACCATAAATCGCTGACGTAGTGTCACATCCTGAGAAACTATGGATGAAGAGAATGTACTGGATGAATAATAAGACCTGAAGATGTTGGGAAGAGTTGAGCCTGTCTTCTGTGTTGCCCCGTCCGGCCTTCATGAAAAACACATTCGTGTCTCGTGGGGTGAGTGCCACAAGTAAGACGAGCAGGTCTTACCTATCTACTATCACCACAGTTGAATGAGAGGTGTTTTGCCACCCACCTCTGACAATACTGCATGTCCTTTGGCTATAGTTGACTGTATACCTCTTGCACCCAAGGCCTGAACTAATATAGTAATGAGCTTGGTTTTGTTCCTTTCATTGGAAAGGAAGTTTTCCCGATGAACAGTAGCCATCATGTTCTTATTGAAGTCAATATCCACTGATGTTTTACTTGATGCTCTCCGATGTTGTTCGTCTCTTTCCGCGGAGTTCGTGTCTTCATAACCATCAAAAACCACAGCTGAACTGCTGCCGTAATGGTTGATTATGTACGATACATATTGATCGCAGATGGAGGCGAAGGTGGTGTTGGTGTTCCACTTTACTCTATGAAGCAGGAAGCCGTCATCGATTACCCTGAAACTGCTCTTCACATTGACCAGTTGATTAAATTTTGGGAAAGCATCATACAGTACTGACTTTTTGATTTTTCTCATTATCCCCTCGGCGAATAGAGACATAGGGTATGGGGCTAACACGTACGTTAGCAACTCCTCTACATCCCCTTCTTTCTTCTTGGTGATCAGAGTTCTTTGAAATATCATCAGAGGCTCTACTACCACTACCTCATCATTAACTTTGATCATGTTGCTCATCGCATCTAAAGGAACGACTGAGTCCTTCTTGGATTGTTTCACTTCTGAGAAATTCACTCCAACAAAAGTGCTCATTGTGCGGGTTCCAATTTACAAGGCCTGGTAGCAGTTGACGTTACTTGTTCCAATTACTCCCGTTGAAAGTGACGTCAAACAATTATGTTCAGCAAAAGGTGGGTGATCAGCCAACCATTGAGCAAGCTTCCTTCTGTCTAGATCAGGGGTGAGCAGACTTTTCCAGGGTACGGGCTACTTGTAGTTTTTTCAAGGTGTTGCGGTCCACCCAGTGACGTAGGTGTGGTGAGCTAAAAAAATGGTCTACAATATTTATTATAACTTAATAATAAATACGGAATATGTACTTACCTACATAACTACAAGAAAAAAACTTACTCTTTTAATACCACGTTTAAAGTCAATCGCATCGGTGTTCCATAAATAGGTTTCTTTTAGTATGCACGTCTTAGGTCTTAGTAAAGGCGGTCACCCCAAAATGTCTTGGTGGTCCACTGGTAGATCGCAAACGACTTAATGCCCACCCCTGGTCTTGATCATCTCTGGTTATGCGTGATGCTCGAAACTCAACATGTTGTTCTCCTCTTGCAGTATGGACGCCACAAAACATCTCAAGTGAACTACATATTGCTGTAGCTGTGCGTGCTCCCCCAACCCATTTCGACAACACCGAATCACTAAAGCCTCGTCCACGTGTTAATTCTCCTTCACTCTTCATGTCACATATGAGTGTCACCTCAATTGCCATGTCAGACCACACACCAGCCATTGGTGTTCCAGTTCTGTTGACAGTGAAGTATCCACGATCTATAAAATCCTGTTTGAGTTGAAGGTGGCGAGTTGTTAGTTCCAGCATGTGTTGTACATATAGGTGAGTACACTTTGCATAATGAAAATGTCCGCTAGCATGGAAGTAAGGTATCATCAGTTGGGCGCATGTGATATGATCTTCCCAGTTGCGCTGTGCTACAATGAATTTTTTCATCAACACCACCATTTCAAAGTACTCACCCACAAAGCTGCTGTTGGCCCATTACCTTTGAGACGTGACAATTCGTTGCTCAATTTCCACTGAATGCTGGCAAGGGAGGTATTTGTGGAAATGTGTTGTGGAGTAATTTCTACTGAGGTCTGAAGTAACTAAACTACTTCTTCTTTTTCATATGGTGTGATATCTAAATTTTCCTAAATGATCTGAGCGAAAGTGACACTTTTATGCATTTTGGTTTGTTTTCTTACTTCCTCCTTTGTACTACAAGTGTTCTTCTGTATATTATGAGATATACATTATACGTCCAGGTATACATAATTTATTATTTATATGGGTTATGAATACTATACGTATCTAATTAAACAGCATACAAAGTGATTAAGAGAGTTACAGACCATGGAAACGAAACTTGAGTGACGAGCATTTTACAAGCAAAATGTTGAAAAGTACCCCTAAACTTCAAAACGCTCTAACTATTTACCTGGTTAAGATAAATTAGCATAACTATATGCATTTTTGAAGGAAATCGTTCGAATCTTGGTTGAAAAAATAACGAAGTTCCTTACGTCATTTTTTCAACTCTAAACGTAAATACACACACATATATATATCTATATCGGTTATTGGCCACACACCGTAGTGAATTATACCATTCAACTTCTTCACTGCCATCTATATCCAGAAATTTAAAAGATTTGTATAATGTAATATATATGTATATATATATTATATATATAAATATACATATATATACATATATATATATATACATAATATATATATATACATATACATATATATATATATATATATATATATATATATATATATATATATATATATATATATATATATATATATACGTATATATATATATATATACAGTGATTTCCGCTTATAAGAATCACGTTTGTTATTACTGTTTTTGATTCTCATAAGCGGTTGATTCTTATAACCGAAACTTCCCTTTGGACAGACACACATACACAAATATATACTTGTACATATATATAAACACACAGGCACATATATACATAATTTACCATTAAATGCTCTTTAACTTACGTTATTTATCATTTATTAAAATTATTTTTCATAATTTTAAAAATGCTCAATTTCTAAACAAATACTATAACTCAATTTCTAGACCTATAAGTAACAACACATGATTATAAAATCAACAAGAGGCAGCTTCTCTTTGACTACACTTTGGAAGAGCATCATATCTAATTAACAAGTTCTGTTTTTCAGAAAAACTAAGAGTTTTCCTTGTTTTTATCATATTTGAATTCTACTATCAAAAAGTTCTAACACTAACTGGCAATTTTGTTAGAAAACTAAAGTGAATACTAGCGACGTATGCTTATTACAGTCTCAGACGAAGATTCACTTTATAGCTTACGTTTCACGGTTTGATTCTGAATCAAACCGTGAAACGTTTGATTCAGCATCTGGTTCATCTGATTCAGCAAAATGGATCCGTTTACGTTTCACGGTTTGAAGTGCTGAATCCACTGTCCCGTTTGCGTAAGTGATGGTGGACACTTCGCGGAAGATTTATGTGTTTCAGGGTCCAGAAATCCACAACCAGGAAGTAAGTGGTGGGAAAAAAGGAGTGCCTGTCTGGAGAAAAGCGAAATCGGACCCGGGCGGGTTAGATGCTCCTGGGTAAAGCTAATAAGACAGTGTTTAGCAAAAACGTATAAGGAGAAACTCTTATGTTATGTCTAAAAGAATGTATTTTACAACTGTTTTCCACCCCAAAGTTTTATCAATCTTTCTTTTCAAAAACTTAAGAAAGAATTTCGTACCTTTTGAGAATTCAAGTGGCATTTTTTGGAAAAATGAAAGGAAGGCGAAGATTGCAAACTGATTCTTATAACCGGTGGATTGATTCTTTAAAGCGGAAATTTTAACATGGAAATAATACATTTGTTTTTGTTTTTCCGATATTGATTCTTATAAATGGTTGATTCTTATAACCATTGATCACTATAAGCGGTGGTTACTGTATATATATATATATATATATATATATATATATATATATATATATATATACACACACACATATATATATATAAAACAGTTCCGTAACTGACTCACTGACTGACTCACTGACATACAACGCACAGACTAAACCGCTGGACTTAAAGGGCTGAAATTTTGCATGGCGATTCTTTTTATGGTGTAGGGGTGCACTAAGAAATATTTTTGAAAAATTCTTCTTAGATTTTTTAAATTAAATTTTTAAGCTGTTTTTGTAACTTTTTTTAAGTTTGCATTTAAAATAAAAATTTGGGGGTTATAAAATTTATATCACGAGAAAGATCATAAAAATTCCTTTAAAATGAAATCTTTTTCGAACCTTTACCTTCATTTTCTGACTTTTGGTGAATTTTTAAATATTAATTTTTAGAAATTAATTTATTAAATGCTGATCACGTGATTTCTTTTTCTGGTGCATTAAATAAATTTATCGTCACGTGCATAACAACTAAATAGACAAAAAAATATTCCTTTTCTTTCTAATGCAGCAGATGATTAGATATTATATAAAAAAAAATCCCTTGCGATTTTTATATATATATATATATATGTATATATATATATACTAGCTGAAAACCCGCGCTTCGCTACGGAGTACATTCAAATTAAATACAACGGTCAATGTATACGATTAATGCCAAAAAAAAATATATATATGTATATATTTATAATAAATACGACGATCAATGTATACAATTGATGTAAAAAAAACATATTTATAAAATAATCGTAAGGGATATTTTTATAGACAAAATAAATTAGCAAGAAAAAAAATACTTTTTTTGTCTATTTTTTTTCTTTTTTGCATGTGACGATAAATTTATTTAAAGTAACAGAAAAAGAAATCACGTGATCAGCATTTAATAAATTAAATTCTAAAAATGAGTCTTTAAATGTTCACCAAAAATCAGACAATGGAGGTAAAGATTCCAAGAAGATCTCATTTTGAAGAAATTTTTATGATCTTTCTTGTAATAAAAATTTTATAACCCTCAAATTATTATTTTAAATGCAAACTTAAAAAAAGTTAAAAAACAGCTTAAAAATTTAATTTTAAAAAATCTAAGAAGAATTTTTGAAAAATCTTTTTTAGTGCACCCCTACACTATAAGAAGAATCGCCATGCAAAATTTCAGCCCTTTAGGTCCAGCGGTTTGGTCTGTGAGTTGTATGTCAGTCAGTGAATGAGTCAGTTACGGAACTGTTTTATATATATATATACATATATTATATACCGGGTGGCCATAATTAAACTGGCAGTGCTCACAGTGTTCTGTAGCGCGATCTATTTGCGAGAATGAGGCCACATTTTGTAGGAAGATTAAACAAGACGGGGGACGAAGGATTCCGCGAAAAAATAAATTAGTTCCAAAAGTCACCGCTAGGGGAATATTTGGCGTTGTGTAACAGAAAATAGAGTGTTAACAAATGCAAATTAATACGGAATAAAATTACCTTTCATTATGCACATTTTCTTATTTAGTTCAAGTGCAATGTGGCAACACTTTTAAAAAAGCGTAAAATCTACATAAACACCGATAAAGTCTCGTGATCTGCAATATCACGTACGCTGAGCAGAAGAAGAAGTTCTTTATTCAAATTTCACGTTACATCCATTGGCACAGTGCCAGCTGCTTGGGTTTTAAAAGGCAATGTGTTACGTTTTGAATCAATCGGATTGAAAGTTTATGTGCAATGTCTCCTTCTTTAGTCGAGCGTGCGTTACTGGTCAAATTCTTTTACCTCAACCAGTGCAACGCGTTAGCCGCTCTTCGTGCTTTTAGAACGCACAAAAAAATGCGTAAAGGTAACAGTCCTGTGTCAGTTAATGGGCTAAAAGCAATGGTTGCGAGGTTTGAGAAAACAGGTTCTCTGAAGGTTCAGTCAGGCAGAGGACGAAAACCTGTACCACAGGATACAATCGAAGCAGTTGCCACGGCGATTGTCAACAGAGGACCAGACAATATTGCCGCCACCTCTAGCGCTCGTGCATTAGCTCGGAATATAGATATGCCTTACAGTACGGTATGGAAAATCTTACGAAAGATTATCAACTTCTATCCGTACAAGATCAGCCGTGTATAGGAGTTACTGTACCCCGAACATGATAAGCGATTGACTTTTGCTCTCACCTTTCTTACCAGAATGGAGGTGGATGATGCTTGGCAGTGGAAAATCTTATGGGGAGACGAGGCCCACTTTTACCTGCATGGAACTGTGAATACCCAGAACTGCCGAATTTGAGATGACAAATCACCACATGCAGTCACAGAAATTCCCTATTTTCTATTACACACCGCCAAACACTCTATTTTCTATTACACAGCGCCAAATATTCCCCTAGCGGTGACTTTTGGAACTAATTTATTTTTTCGCGGAATCCTTCGTCCCCCGTCTTGTTTAATCTTCCTACAAAATGTGGCGTCATTCTCGCAAATAGATCGCGCTACAGAACACTGTGAGCACTGTCAGTTTAATTATGGCCACCCGGTATATATTATATATATATATATATATATATATATATATATATATATATATATATATATATATATATATATATATATATATATATATTATATATACAGTGGCTCCCAAAAGTGTTCGTACACTTACGATTTTCAATGAAATAGGGGTCTATCCATTGATTAAAATGAATATTTCAGAATGGGTATTTAATAATAAGATCTATAATCTATTCTTAACAAAACTACATGAAATATTTTGTAAACATAGTAAAACTTTATTTTTAAGAAACCAATAATCCAAAAGTAACAAAAACTTTATCTCACAAAAGTCATCGTACACTTGTAAAAAATCTCTATATATTAGTAAATATTCTAATTTTTCGTTAAATTAATATTTAGTAGGATATCCTTTAGCATCCACAACACCTTTTAAACGTCTGGGAATAGATTGCTTTAGTTCTTTTGTAATTTTTGCATCAATGTTCATCCAATCTTCCATCATAATTGTTTTTAGTTCGCTTTTCGTGTGAATGTCGTGTTTTCGTACTCGAACCTCCAGTTCTATCCAAATATGTTCTATTGGGTTTAAATCTGGCGATTGAGGTGGTGTTTTCAAAATTTGTGGACAATTATAGAGAGACCAGATGCGAACGTTGAGAGCCGTGTGCTTAGGATCGTTATCTTGATAAAAAACAAAGTTTTTTCCAATACCCAAATTTTGGGCTGATAATTTTAAATTGTCTCTTAAAATATTTATATAAACAGCATGATTCATTATGCCATCAATAAATACCAAATTTCCTAGTCCTGATGCTGACATGCACCCCCACACAAGGATACCTCCACCGGCATGCTTAACTGTTCTTACTAAGTTCTTGTGATTAAGTTCCTCATTTTTTTCCTCTCCATACAATTATACGCCCATCAGCACCAAAAATGTCCATCGGCAAATAAGACATTATTCCAACAGGTTTGGGGCTTATTTAAAATTGATAGTGCGAAGGGAAGCCTAAACTTTCTGTTTTTCTCACTCACAAAAAATTTTCTATGGGCAAAACGCCCATGTAATCCAGCTGTTCTGAGAACTCGACAAAAAATTCAGGTGAAATTGAAGTAGAAAATGTTTTATTGAACTCTGCAGAAACTTTTACAGCACTCAAACGTGAATTTTTCACAAATTTTCTAATTATAAATCTCTGATCACGTTTTGTTAACTTTGCCGGACGGCCTTTTCTTACCTTGTTTTCAATCCAATTTTCTTCTTTAAAGCTTTTTTTCACATACTGCACAGTAGAATGGGATAAATTAAGTAATTTAGCAATATTCCGAATTGATTTACCACTACTATGATGAAAAATAATCAATTTTCGAATGCTGTTTGTTGTTTCTTTACGACTACGAGCCATTTTTAAATAATAAATAGAATATTACGGAGTAGGCAAGCAAAATTTAAAGCCAAACGATAATTTAAATGCCACCACAATTCAAAAATAAAAATAAAGCGCCAGACGATAATTTTAATTATGAATTTATCCGAAAATATTTCAGTGTACGATGACTTTTGTGAGATAAAGTTTTTGTTACTTTTTGATTACTGGTTTCTTAAAAATAAAGTTTTACTATGTTTTCAAAATATTTCATGTAGTTTTGTTGAAAATAGATTATAGATCTTATTATTAAATACCCATTCTGAAATATTCATTTTAATTAATGGATAGACCCCTATTTCATTGAAATTCGTAAGTGTACGAACACTTTTGGGAGCCACTGTATATATATTATTATATATATAAATTTTACACAGGTCTACAAAAAAATTTTTTTTTCTTGGTGCCTAAGATTTTAGAACTGATTTTAGCTATATTTGGAGCGCTGAATCTAAATATGAAATCGGTTTTTCTCTATAAGCTCTACTTTTTTAGATACAGCAAAACCTCGTTTATCCAGACTAACTCGGACCATAGGCAATCCAGACAATCGAAAAAACATGATAATCCGGGTATATGGGTAATAAGCAATACAAAATCCTTAACTAAAAAGACTTACTTTGTTTTGTAACAAAATTACATAGTATTGTTTACAAGACATTAAAGTATATAAAAATAACTTTTCACATTATTTCTTAACAGACAATTCGTAAGTATAATAAAGCATTCTTAAACTCAAGAAAAAACCTTTTAATATCATACTTTCTTGCTATCATGAACATTTTCCGCTATCATGAACATCAATGTGTGATTTGTGTGGACGTAAAAATGGTAAACTTGCTCCTTGGACATCACCAAATATTCTTGCATTGTGTGCCTCTTGAATAGCAGAGACAAAACACACCACAGGGTTAGAAAAGGGTGACCTAAGAGAGAAAACATGGACGTTGAGTAAAAGAATGTCATTCATGACCCCTTAGTTCGACGAGAGAAAATCATCTTTCTTCCACTGCGTATCAAGCTGGGCCTGAAGAAGCAGTTTATAAAGGCTCTTTATAAGAACGAATCATGCTTTGCATATATAAGAGAAAAAATGCCTAAGTTGAGTACGGAAAAAATTAAAGCAGGAATATTTGACGGCCCACAAATAAGACAAAGCATTAAGGATCTTGCCCTCATAAAGTCCATAAATGAGGCTGAGCGAAAAACCTGGTGTTCATTTCTTGCAGTTGTCGAAAATTTTCTGGGCAAATGAAAAGTTGGAAACTATGTTCAACTGATAAACGAGATGCTAAACAGTTTCAGATCCCTTCGGTGTAACACGAGCATTAAGGTGCACTATTTTACACAGCCACTTAGACCATTTTCCTGAAAATTTAGTAGACACCAGTGAGGAAAAAGGTGAAATATTTCACCAGGATATAAAAACTATGATTGACCGCTACCAAGGAAGATGGCACACACACATGATGGCAGATTACTGCTGGAGTTTAAAAAGGGACTGTTCCAAAATACACTCAAGAATGTCACGGAAAAGAAGTTTCTGAAGTGTTCAGTGACTAGTTGGTTTCATCAATGACTTTTTCCTTTTTCTTGATCTTTGTAATTAGATAAGTACTACTGCAATATTCTCTATGATTTTTATGTTCCTTTAACATTTTTAAAAAATATGAATATATAATGATATGAATTATCATTATATATTCATATTTTAATGAAATATGAAAATATAATGATAAAAAATTCCGTGTTTAGTTTTTTAATTTGATCTATGGATTTAACTTAAAATAGTGTAACGTATATTTCACTATAATGTTATATCTTAGAAATTTGAGCTCCTAGGCATTGCAATTCTACTATGTTGCAATCTATACTATGTTGCAATCTATACTATGTTGTATCTATACTATGTCTCTACTATGTTGCTTCTATAATTGCAATTCTACTATGTTTTTAAAAGTCAAAATTATAATCTGCGGCTTGAAAGTTTTGTTTTTATTCAAAATGGCGCTTTTAACAAAGCAGTGGTTCGAAGGCTACATTTATGCTTTTTCCGAAGAGAAATATGCATACTCCGTTATCCAAAAACGATGTGAGAGTCATGGTTTTGTCATATCTAAAGCGTCGATAGGTAATATCGTCAACAAGAAAGGAAAAAAACGTCAAATTGGAGCCTCAAGTGGGACAAAAATTCCAAACAAGTATCCAAGGAAAAAACGGTCATCTTCGACTATTGCAAAGGTACGTTGTTTAATGTTAAAAAAAAATCCCCCTAGTCAAAGGACAGTTGCAAAATCATTAAAATGCTCGGTGTCCACTGTAAACAAAATAATAAACGTTGATTTAAATCTTAAGAAAGCGATAAAACGCAATGTGCATCGTCTTCTTCCAAATCATATCGCTGAACGCAGGACACGCTGCAGAATTCTATATGAGAAACACTTATCCAAAGAAAAATGGAAAACAATTGTCACAATAGATGAATCATGGGTGTATTTAAATTATTGCAACAAAAAAAGAGCCATTTATTATCATAAAAGGGGAGAAAAAAAATTAAGTACATGGTTCAAAGAATCGAAAGAAAGTTTTTCTAAGGGATTCATGATTGTTGCTGGTTTTTCTTATGATGGCAAGTTAAAAATAAAGAGAGTGGAAAAAAATGTCAAGATTAACTCCAAATACTATCAGAAACATATTTTATCGCCAATTTTTCTGATTGAAATACCATCGCTTTACCCACAGTGCCATCATTCTGTGAGACTCCATCAGGACAAAGCTAGCAGTCACACATCAAAATCCACTGTAAATTTCCTAAAAGAAATGGAACAAAAAACTGATTTGTTCCATTGGTATCAAAACTGATTTGTTCCATTGGTATCAAAACTGATTTGTTCCATTAGTATCAAGGCCATACCCTTCACTGATATCCCTACTAAATCTCCCGATGTATTACCTATGGATTTTTGTGCTTTCGGACTTTTAAAATCTGCATTATCCAAACCGTCGTCCCAAAACCCTTACAGGACTCTGGAAAGCTGTTCAGGAGGAATGGGATAGAATACCTCTTCTGACACTTCAAAAGGCATTATTATTCTGGAAATTGCGGTGTCGAAAGATAGTTCAGAATAAGGGATGTCAAATAGAACATTTAAAACACAAGAATTTTATGTAATTTAGTTTTGTGAATACAATATACATCGTCTAAAAAATGTGTGAACAGCCTCTGTATATATATATATGTGTGTGTATATATATATATATATATATATATGTGTGTGTATATATATATATATATATATATATATATATATTACTAGCTGAATACCCGTGCTTCACTACGGAGTACATTAAAATTGCATACATACAACGGTCAATGTATGCAATTAATACCAAAAAAATATATATATTTATAAAAAATCGTAACAGATATTTTAATAGGCAAAATAATGTAGAAGAAAATATTGAAACTAAATTCAATAGAACATACAAAAGAATATAGTAGTTAATATAGCACAGTTTGAGGAACATTTCTTTAACTATATTTTAATATTTTTACCTGAAGTTTACCTGAAAACAGATTAAAATCAAAAGGGCAAAATTACAGAAAAGGAAATACAGTATAAATAAAAACTAAACACAACTTAAATCAGAACTATAAATGAAAGACCCTGAAATAAAACTGAGATTAAAATCAAGAGTGCAAAGTTACAGAAAATGAAATGAAAAGCATGTTTTGAAATTATAGAAATACAAAAACAAAATAAATGACTGAAAAAGTTTGCCTTAAAACTGAGATTAAAATGAAAATGGCAAAATTAAAGAAAAGGAAACACAGTATAGCCAAAGATGACAAAACTGCAAACGTGGCCAATAACTGGCACTTTTAAGATGGTACTGCTGTTTTCCTCACCACGCTAGGCGTACAGTACAGGCGCCTTATCCTCCTTTCGCAATATTTGCAAGGCGAGGAATCCCCAGTAGGGATATTTTTCCTTAATCATTTATGAGTTGTAAATAATGTAAAAAGCAATCAATTTCTATAATATCAATCATTTTTTAAATTAAAAAAAATTAGTCCCTGCAAAAAAGCATGAACATTATCTCCATTAATTTTAACAGAAAAAAAATATTCAGACAGTGGGAAAAAAATGTAATTATACAAAAAGAAATTAAACATTATTATACACTACAGGCCTAAATACACTAACAAAAGTTGAAAGCTTTTATATATCTACATTTAAACCATTTATGAGTTGAAATTAATGTAAAAAGCAATCAATTTTTATAATATCTGAATCATTTTTCATGTCAACAAAAAATTGGTCCCTGTAAAAAAACATTAACATTATCTCCATTAATTTGAACAGAAAAAAAATATTCAGGCAGTGGGAAAAAATTTAATTATACAAATAGAAATTAAACATTATTATACACTACAGGCCTAAATACACTAACAAAAGTTGAAAGCTTTTATATATCTACACTAGCTGTACCCGTCCCGGCGTTGCTCGGGTAATGTAATTACCAATTTTTTAGTAGCCTTAACCCTTTGTTAATGGGTGTCGCTGTCATCCTTTTCCTCACCAAGATACATTATTTTGCCCACATAAATTTAATCCTTTCTGGCACATTTTGGCAAAATTTTTGACATAGGATTACTTAAAACTTTCCACAACAGTCAGCGAGACGAAAAATGTATTAAGATGTTTATTGTGCTGAAATTCTTTGAAATCTTCATAGATTTTTTCCACAAACACACCACAAATTATATGATATTAACTAAGTGTTGGCCAAAAAAATTACGGCATTTCTAAATGCGATTTTTTAATCGATTATCACTGCAATAGTAATCGATTTCCTTTAACCACCCAATCCCTCATAGAAAACAAACGCCCCAACACATCACGTGCTTGACGTCGAAAAAGACACGCCTATTTTCCCCCGCTTTACCTTCGTCCGGAAATGAAGAACGAAATCTCCAAAATGAGATTTCTCGCAATAGTTTCCGAATCATAAAATAAATTATTAAAAAATAACTACAATTTGTAAATTAATTTTGGTTTAACTTTTGAAACTGTGATGTCAAGGGTCCCTGAGATAAAAATTTCGTAAAAATGTAACAACATTTACGTATCGATTCGACAATTTGGAAAAAAGGGTAGCGGCCAAAATCGCGTTTTTTCCCGAAAAACGGGTGCGTACAGTCGATCGAAAAAAAAATCACAATTAATCGATAAATTAAGACAGACAATTTTAATTGTGATTTCCGTATAGTGTCATCTTTCCCGTATAGGCTCGTCCGAAAAAGAAAAATTCTTGGACGGATACGTTAGGATTTACGGAGCTTTTACTCGTCCGGGAGCTCCAAATCGCGACTAAATATTTAATTACGGAAAATCTAATTAAAAAATCGAAAAAAGGGCTTCGAGGTGCATAATGTGACCTCGGGGGGCATCTTCGTGTCGAATCTCAAGACTGTCCGACCTGCCGTCTTTGCGCCGTGCCGCGAGCAGACAAAAACTCGGTCACACACACACAGACTTTGCCTTTTATATATAAAGATTTAAACCATTTATGAGTTGAAAATAATGTAAAAAGCAATCAATTTTTATAATAACTGAATCATTTTTCATGTCAACCAAAAATTAGTCCCTGTATAAAAATCATTAACATTATCTCCATTAATTTGAATTTATAATAAACCACTAAAAGTCGAAAAGGAAAAACGTCAAATTGTCTTTAGGAAAGTAAAGAATTTCGAAAAATAAAGCTGAAAAGTAAAAGTGTCACTTTGTCGAATGTTTGTTAAACAAAATCAATTTAAAAACACAACACAGTATAAATAAGATTGAAATTGTCGAACGTTTGTTAACCAAAATCAATTAAAAAAGTAAACACAGTATAAATAACATTTAAAAAAAACCATGTGAAATGTTATACACATCTCAGAATTTTAGTAGATTCATCCTTTCATCATTCTTCTACTACTAAATGTTAAAAAGTAAAAATGTCAAATTGTCTAATGTTTGTTAACAAAAATCAATTTAAAAACTAAACACAGTATAAATAAAATAGAATTAATAACAGTATAAATATCATAAAATAAATAAACGGCATTGCTCCTCTTATTTGTGTCTTTCAAAAGGCTGATATAAATTAAATTAACGCTTCTTGATCTGCGGCTTGTCCATTCATGTTGTTGGCTTGAATGCTATATTAAAGTCTGTATAGCGTTGATGAAATTCACTTGAGTCTTCTTTCACTTTTCTTTCTTGAAATATCAGTTTATAGAGCCTCAGGATATATTATATTTTTTGTTCTTCCATTTGGAGCTAGGATGTAGAGATTTTCGGCTTTTCCAACTCTAGAACAACCCACATAAAATTGACCATGGGAGAAACAGGGTTTGAGAAGATCGAGTGCAACTAATTTTAGCGATTGCTCTTGTGCCTTGTTAATGCTCATGGCGAAACTTAAACGGACAGGGAACTGAAGTCTTTTAAATTGAAATGGTATATCGGAAGGGATGATTGGTATCCTGGGAATAAATACGACTTCGCCAGCAGAGTGTCCTGTCATAATGGTGGCTTCAATCACATTCGGCATCAGATTCTTTACAGCAAGTCTTGTTCCATTGCAGAGTGAAGGTGGATGCAGATTTCTCAGCAGCATAATTGGTGCACCAATCTTCAGCTCTAATATGTGAGAGGGTACTCCAGATGGCTCCAACGTATTTAAAAATTCTGTGGTGTAGTGTACCGCTTCTTCTGTATCACAGGTGGTGTCAATCGATTTGTAAACTTGAGCTTTACCTGGCAATTCTTGTAAAAGCTGCTTATTGATGACGTTGACATCTTCGTTTCTTGGGGCAAGGATTGCTCTTTCGCACAGCCATGTGTGATCAGTGAAGTGCTGGGCCACATTTGGAAACACCGCCTCTTTCAGCTGTTGTTGAGTTGTCACAATCATTCCAATCGTTCCCATGGCTATACATCCTGTATTATAAGCAGTAATGGCTCCATTTCCAAATTGTAGAAGGTTATCTGCAAATTGCTGGGCTGAGGGATCACCATTGACATGAACTTGCATGTTTGTTGAAAGACCAAGTCTTTCGATGTCATTCCACACGTAAGACGATTTTAAGCAGGCCTGCATTTCATCCGCCCTGGTTCCACGTGGAATAACCGGAAGTGTCTGTCAAAAGTCGCCAGCCAACACCATAGTTACGCCTCCCATTCTGCAATTGTTACCTCTGATGTCCTTCAATGTGACATCGAGTGCTTCGAATGCGGCTTTGTGGGACATGGTGCATTCATCCCAGACAATTAACTTGCAATGCTTCAGAACCCTTGCCTTTCCTGAATTTTTTGAAATGTTACACGTAGGAGTCTCTGTGTTTGCCAGATTTAAAGGTAACTTGAAAGCCGAGTGAGCTGTCCTCCCTCCTGTCAATAGTGTTGCAGCAATGCCAGAAGAAGCAACAGCCAGGGCAATCTCGTTTCTGTGTCGCACTTTAGCCAAAAGAAGATTGATTAGAAAGTCTTCCCTGTACCACCCGGAGCATCCAAAAAGAATATACCACCGCGACCATTGAAAGCTGCTGTTGTGATCTTGTCAAATGCTTCCTTTTGATCTGGGACCATTTTCGGCTCATTTTCCTCTATGTATGTTGCGAGTACATTCGCATCATAATTTAGTTCCATACGTTCTTCACTCGGCAGGACTGAATCAAGGTTTCCATTTGGTTGTGGAAGTCCAAAGCTTTTTAGGTCCGATCCACCCATCAATATAATCTTGTCATCAATGTCGATTAGCGCTCTGTTGAAGATGTCGTCACTGTAGTTCAGATCCATATTCTGCTGCTGCATGCGTGCTTGGTGCAGCATGTCTTCGGACAGGTTCTCCTTATGATTCATCCATAACTGTTCGGGAGATGACATAGAGCATGTATGTAGCATTACAGCAAACAGATTCCGTAAAACCTTTGGTAATCGAGATGCAGCCGCTCCTTCGAGTGCATTGTTCCAGAGGTCATCGTTCTCCAAAAGGCCTATAAGCAGGCAGGCCTTTTTGTAAGTTTCACAGAGCCGTCCCTGAAATGTTTTCAAATCTTAAATGATTTTGGGCCTGGTACTTCATGCAGCAGGAGGCTCAGGTGAAAGCACTCTGAATTATTCGGATGGACGGTGTACACCCGGCCCAGTGCATCGATTGACCTTATTCCTGTTTGCTCAGGTACAACGTGTCCTTGTTTTCGACAGTTCCATGTCTTGTTTCCATTGTTCCAAGTGTAGTATTTGGGAACTTGGTTGTACAACAGGGTGCGTGCAAACTCATCTTGGGTGCAAAGTCTGAAGAAAGACGTGAGTGTCGTTTCCTGAGGTGTTTGGGCACGTTCAGCAGCGTTTTCTGGTGTGAAGTAGACTCTCTGTCCATTCTCAAGGTGGACGCTCAGATGAATCACTGTGGGGTGGCGCTCATGAATAGGAAAGTTGAGTATTCGCCATACTGCTTCATTGCTGCTGATATATCTTCCCATTTGATACTGGACAATTTCATTTAAGTCATTCTCTCCACTGTTCACTTGAAAAACAGCCATGTCAGATCCTTTGTTAATATACTTACAGATATACTTTATAGACTTAACAGAATTGCAATACTCTACGTTGATATGAGCATTGAAAATTTTTGTTAGTAGAGGGCAATACGGGACAATCCAAGTATTGTCTATAGACACTTGCGATTCTTTATAAACGATGTCAGCCTTAAATCCCCTGTCTTGTGGTGATCTGCGCCGATAAAGTGGATATCCGTTTCGTCCTGTTTGCGTCTCTTTCAAAAATTGGCGCGGGTATCGTTTAGTGCAAATTCCATCTTTCATGCATGGAGAGGTTGGATTTATGGATCCGCAGGGGCCGTGCACCATCTGCTTAGTTACAATTGAAAAAAGTCCCGGGTCTTCTTGTTCATTAGGGATTTCTGCACTGATAAAGTCATCCACGCGGTGAACGTGTACAGGGTCCTTGAGCCAAATCAGAATGTGAGCATGAGGAAGTCCTCGCTTCTGCCACTCTATCGTGTACATATAACACTGAACTTCTCCAAAAATCTTTGCCTTTGTGATGAGATTCATAAGCGTTTTTTGTTTCTGATGAAATACTCTTGCTAACAAATCATGACAATCCTGTGGTTTCTGTCCAACAAATAGTTCTTCCTGTATCTCTGTCCAGTTTGGATTGCAGGTGAAAGTGATGAAAAGGTCTGGTCTGCCGTAGTTTCTCACGTAGGTCATGGCATCTTGAATACGCTCGTGCATGTACCTTGGACCCCCTGTAAAGCTGGAAGGCAAGATGATCAACTGGCCTATTTGGAGATATTTCCATCATTCATGACCGCATCCCTCAAATGAGCATACTGTTCAACTCTGAGAGTCCTCTGATTTATTCGTATGTACAATAGTCTTTCCGATTCAATCTTGGCATATATATCAACGATAAATTGGTGGAACAGGTATTTGCTTCTCAGTAATGTGTTGAAATTTGAAGAACGTATCATCATCCTGTAAGCATAGAATTGCGTAGCTGAAATCTTCTTAGTTTGGGGCATTCCTGTAGTTGGATCTTTTAGTCGCAGTTCAAAATGATATCCATCCTCCCCCTGCCAAAAGATGAGTGGATACTGTAGCGCGTCGTAGGACCTGTGCGTCTCGGGAATTTTTTTGAGGGTGCCACTTCTTTCTTCTAAAACTATGTCTCTTGTCCCATGTTGTTCACCCATGATCAAAGCGACTTCTTCTGTTGCGGGGGCGTTGAACCGCCTCTCATGTTCACTGTGTGGGGTTCTGTCCGCTACGATCACCAATTTGAATTCCGGGCTAATCTTATCCATAGCCGACTTAAAGCTCTGGATGTAACAGTTGTGATCATGCAGCATACCTTGCAACTGTAGTACTATGTCTCGTCTGGTTTGTGGCTTGTTTTTACAGCGATGCTCTGCTTGTTGTGTAGTATCTCCGACAAAGTAAATTTGCAAAAATGTAGGCTCTTCCCTCGGTAGAGGCTGCAGACTGCCGATGCGGTTATAAACTTGACCCTGTACCTTAAATGTAGGCATGTACCAAGGCTCTCTAATTTCTTTCGTTGTGCCAAAAGAGGTCATCTGGAAACAGGAATTGTAGCTTCTTATATTAGAAAGGAAATGTTTAGCTTCTTGAGAAGTGCTGCTGAGTAAAGAACATAGGGGCTCAGGTGGATCCATCAACTGTGGCAGTTGAACCTTTCCTTCGCTGCAGCACATACCTGTGGCTTCACCTTTCCACTTCTTTTCTCCACAATGTTGGCAAGTTTCAGACACGGATCCAATGTTACACGAAGGATCAAATACGTAATCTGCCGATGGGTCGTAGTGAAAAGCTGCATTTTCAAAATTAGTGCACATGCGCCTTCGAGCAGCACTTATTGTAGTTCTAACCTGCTGTAGTCTTGCTTGTCTCTCCGGAGTACATTCCATTTCTCTTCTTCTTTGATCAAGTTGTCTGTTTGCTTCCTGTCTTGCTTGTCTTTCAGGAGTACATTCGATTTCTCTTCTTCTTTGATCTCGTTGTCTGTTTTCGTCCTATTTTGCTTGTCTTTCAGGAGTACATTCGATTTCTCTTCTTTGCTCTCGTTGTCTGTTTGCTTCCTGTCTTGCTTCTCTTTCAGGAGTACATTCGATTTCTCTTCTTCTTTGCTCTCGTTGTCTGTTTGCTTCCTGTCTTGCTTGTCTTTCAGGAGTACATTCGATTTCTCTTCTTCTTTGATCTCGTTGTCTGTTTTCTTCCTGTCTTGCTTGTCTTTCAGGAGTACATTCGATTTCTCTTCTTCTTTGCTCTCGTTGTGTGTTTGCTTCCTGTCTTGCTTCTCTTACTGGAGTAGATTCATTTTCTCTCCTACTTCGATTTCTTTCTCTGTTCTGTCGCTTTTGTGTCCGAAGACTTTTTTTTTTCTCGGAGGCTGTGGCATATTCAAAGAAAAATGCTGAGGACAAAACATTAGTAAAATATTAAGCTCAAAATGAAAGCAAATAAAATGAAAGATCCTGAAATGAAACTAAGATTAAATTCGGCAAACGGCAATGGAAGTCGAATATGCAAAAAAAAAGTGAGTTACCAAAACAAAAAATTATTGAAAAAATATACACATTAAAACAATGCACAAATTGAATTCAGTTAGGGCCCTCCTCAGCACATTGACTGCCGGACGGTCCTTAAAATATGAAATATGATTTTTTTTTTAAATTGAATAAGAGTAGAATTGATATTTCAGTAGTATTCAAAAGTTATACATTGAGAAAAATAAATATAATATAAATAAAATGAGAAAAAAAATAGTAGCATCGACTTTTTGTTATGGATCATATTATTGTTAAAAACTATGTGAAGACTAAAGGCATAATCGGAATCTTCAGTTTCACAGTTTGAAAAAGCATAAAAACCCAACTTTCTTAAAAAGTTGTCTACAAATTTCCGATTTTAACTGAACTTCTATTAACGTAAGGAAAAATAGTTATGTGAAACGATACGAAAACATAAATTATTGTAAACATAAGAAATTAATTAACGTCATTTAAAACTGTACAAATGAAACAAATAATATAAATTCCACATTCAAACTCTAAATTTCTTACATTTCTCAAGCAATATAATAATAACATTTTGTTAAAAAAATTATAACACGTATTCTACAGCTTAAAACTACATAGATTTTTTAATGAAAAAAACATTTCTACATACAGAGAGGGATGTAATTTTTAAAATCATTGGTGTTGGTTTTCTCAATCTTATCTTTAATTCTGTTCTGAAGTAATGGAAATTCACATCTTTTAATCACGATGTTCGAGAATCAGCCTTATAGTGAATTTATCAATGATTTTAACACACGTAAGTAACCACACACACAAACAAACACTTGAAAACAATTATATTAAAAAATGAAAACAATTATATTAAAAAATAATAATTTGTAAAAATTTCAACTTATGAAACAACATGAAGGAACGGTTTTGCAAATTTGAAAATGGTACGCAGTCAACCCAAAGCGAATCGATTCCCATTCGAATTTTCACTTTTAACTGGCAAAATATCCCAAAAAATCAGTACATCTTGAAATGGTTTAATTATGATTAAAAATTTTGAATTAAAAGTTTTTGAAGCTCTTTCTAAGTATGTAACATTTAATCAAAAGGTCTGTTTGTTTACGTTTTTAACGTAAACAAACAGACCTAAATGTTATAAACGTTTGTTACGTTTTTAACGTAAACAAACGAAATTAAAAAAATAATATAATGAAAAACTGTTTTACTGTGAAGAAGATTTAATCAATTCAAGATCTCTAATTAAATTTTTCCTACATTAAGGGCGATGAATGAATCAAGTGAATGAATGACTCATTGTTGTTTACAACCCAAGCGGAGAATATTTCGTCATTCAATTCCCCTTGAAGTTCCAAGGAGGAAATTTGTGTTGCAGTATCGTTCTTTAAAATTCAATTAAAAATCGAAATTTTAAGATAGAGACTTGAAATGAGGTTCATATGAATGAGAAAGCTTTCATCTTCCAGATGATGTAAATATTTTCTTTGTAAGATAAAAACTCGAAGAGCATCGACCGTAGATGCTTAAAAGGGCGTAAAAATATCGAAAAGGTGGTTTTAATATTTTGATGAAAATATTAGTCTGTTTTAAATTATTTTTAAACAAATGAGGTCTTGTTTGAAGAAGAAATGTCTGTAGTCTTAGATTGTAAAAAGATCAAAATTCTACGATCATTTTTTGCCGAGATATCGTAATCTGAAGTTAAAAAAACATAAAATATCGCACAAAACATAAAATAAAAAATTTTCTAGAATAAAATTTAAAATTCGGGATTCGAGGTGCACCTTTCCATAGTCTGCACTACCCGTGTGCCAAATTTCACGGCTGTAAGTTTCACAGATTCGTCTGGGGGTCGCATACATACACACACACACGCAAACACTCTCTTTTATTAATAAGAAGATATACATACACTCAAGAGCCAAAACATTATGACCACCTGTCAATAACTAGTTGGCCCACCTTTGGCGCGCAACACAGCTTCATCCCGCCTTGGCATGGATGCCACAAGTCCTTGGTAGATGGCCGGAGACAGATTGTACCAGATGTTTAAGCAACGGTCACGCAAATCCGAGATATTGCGAATTGGGGGTCTTTGAACTCTGAGCTGCCGTCCCATGACATCCCAAATGTGTTCTATCGAATTGAGATCCGGTGAGTTAGGCGGCCAGGACATTAACTGGAATTCAGCATCATGTTCCTGGAACCACTCCAATACAATTTTTGCCTTGTGACACGGGGCGTTGTCCTGCTGGAACATTCCATTTCCAGCTGGAAAAACAGAGGCCATGTAAGGGTGCAACTGGTCCGCAATGATGTTCAGATACCCTGTAGCATTCATGGTCTGCTCTACCACAACCACGGGTCCCAGAGACGCCCAAGAGAACGTCCCCCAAAGCATAATACCGCCACCACCGGCCTGTGTATGACCTACTGTACATCGAGGGAGCAACAGTTCGCCTGGAAGACGGCGTATCCTGACACGGCCATCGGCGTGATGAATGACAAACCGTGATTCATCTGACCAGGCAACTCTCTCCCACTGATCCATGGACCAGTCGCGATGTTCCCGGGCCCAGCGCAGGCGCAGTTGGCGATGACACTTGGTCAGCAAAGGCACACGAGTGGGACGTTTGCTGCGTAGCCCCATATCCAACAGTGTCCTCTGAACAGTATGCTGCGATACTATTCTACTTGGTCCTGCATTGTATTGGGCTGCCACTGTCTGGCTCCGGTTTTGCTTCACCATGCGAGACAGTCTCCTACGACCTTTTTCTTTGATAGCGTGTGGACGTCCAACACCAGGTCGTCTACTGCTGGTTTCACAGTCATTCATCCACTTTGCATAAGTACTAACAACTGTAGGTCGCGAACAACCCACGAGTCGTGCAGTTTCGGAAATGCTTGTTCCGAGCCTTCGAGCCGTTACAATCTGCCCTCTATCAAAGTCGCTTAGATCCGCAGCCTTTCCCATCACACACAGAAGTAAGTGAAAGAATGATTCTTCAGACTCTCCAGCAGCAGTTAAATACCACTTCCACCTGATCACGTGCCTTCCACGTCATCCAGGCGAATTCATTGCAAAATGTAGGGGTGGTCATAATGTTTTGGCTCTTGAGTGTATATTATATATATATTATATATATATTTTATATATATATATATATATATATATATATATACACACACAGAATGAGTGGAAATAGAAATGGCCAGCGTTTGTGCGGGGATTTGAACCAGGGACCTCTCGCTCCGTAGTGCCATAGTCCGATACTCCGTGGTCCGATGCGATAACCATTCAGCCACAGAATCATTGAGAAAAAGCTCTTATGAAGGGGGCATAACGCTTTTTCGTTTCGTGACTATCTGTCAGTTCACTCTAAGCAGCGTAATAGAACTTCGTTCCAAAAAGTGACCTTTGGACCCCCCCCCCCCCCACACCGCCTTAAATCGAGGGGACTTTATTAGGCGTTGTTCAGGGTACCGATTCCTACACATTCCTGAAAAAATCTCAACCCCTTCATTTAATGCGAAATGAAAACCTAATTTGACTGGACTACGGTATAACCCCCCCCCTTTTGAAAATTTCTGCGTACGCTGCTGCATACATACATACATACATACATACATATATATATATATATATATATATATATATATATATATATATATATATATGTGTGTGTGTGTGTGTGTGTGTGTGTGTGTGTGTGTGTGTATACTACTGGCTATTAAAATTGCAATATCATGAAGGAAGGAAGATACAAACGTCAAATTCGCATGAAAGGAAGAAGATGCTGGGATATGCAAATGATTAGCATTTAAGCACACTCAAACGACGCAGGAGGGAGAAATGGCATCTCAGACTCTGTATAAAAGGAAAGTTACACAGCTGGTTTCTCATTCGGAGATCGCATTTCTTGGATGTTTGTGAGAAGATCGTGTTATGCCTTGTATAAGAAGGAGAAACGACTACCAGCACGTGTCGTAATTCAATAGCGGCAGGATCGTGGCTTATCGAGAGTACGATATTTTATCTTTCCGCGATATTGCTACTCGCATTGGTCGGAATCCAACAACTGTCATGCGAATATGGAATCGATGGGTTCAGGAGGGTCATACTGAACGGCATGCAGGATCTCAACGGCCTCCCGCCACTAACGCCCGAGAGGACAAACATGGCAGGTCGGCTTTGCAGGATCGTACAGCTACATCACAGACCTTGAGTCAGGGAATGGGCTTGTTTACAGCACAACAAGTATCCGCACGGACAGTGCGACGACGTCTGGATCAGCACGGACTGTCTGCACTGCGACCATTATTGCGGCTTCTCTTGACTCTGCAGCATAGAGACGCGCGGCGACAGTGGTGCGCCCAACGGCAAAACTGGATACAGGAGTAGCACCACGTCGTCTTTTCAGACGAGTCCTGGTTCTGCGTGCAGCATCATGATGGACGTATCTGTGTCTGGAGGCACCGAGGAGAACGCACGTGGCCTGCTTGCGTTCGATATCGTCATACGGACCCTGCTTTTTGCGTGATGGTATGAGCAGCCAAGACACGAACATCTCTTGTTCGCGTCGTCGGTAATCTGAACAGCCAGTGTTAAATTTTTCAGATCTTGAGGCCGTTGGCTGTTCCCTATCTTCGAGCCCTCTGAGACGTCATCTTTCAACAAGATAACGCAAGACCGCATGTGGCCCGTCGTGTCCTGACCTACCTCGACACAGAGGGTGTTCGACTGTGAGACTGGGCCGCCACCGCTCTCCAGCCACTACGATTGATGACATATGGCATAGACGTGAAGCAGCATGGAATGACTTGCCCGTATCTGTCATCCAAGCCCAGTTTGACTCGATGCCTAACCGGGTTAGAGCCGTTTTAGCTGCCAAAGGCGGCAGCTGTGTGTGCAAATAGAAAAAATTTCATTAGAAATATATTCATTGAAACTCACTGTAAAAATATTTACCATGAAAATTATTGATTTATACCAGGAAAATGTAATGTGAAATCCGGTATAATGTTGGTTTCTTTTAAATAAACCTGCATTAAATGGTATTTTACAATAATTCAGTACACATTTAAGTTTCTTTTCAAATCATTACGACATTCGTGGTGTTTATATTTACTGTGCTACGGTTTTAAACAATAAGTCAAGAACTCTATTTTATGTAAGAAGTTTTTTTTTTCGTAACACTTCGGTAGAGGAAATTAAACTCCTAAAACTTTTTTCAAGTTGTGAAAAATATTTGCCTCTCATTAAATAATTGGCTAAAATTTATATCACAAGATGCTATTCAAAGTAATTTGACTTAAACACAAAGAGTTAATTGTATACTCGGGGATAAATTATGATGTGAGTTGAAAATAGCAAAAATGATTTTATCGTATTTTGTTCTTTTCTGTTATTTCCGTTCGATGTTAAACTTCACTTTTAGTTGCTGTCTATATTTTTTTTCCTTTAATTTTATATTAAAAGAAAAACGCACTATTCAACTGTAAGCTTTCTATTAATTTACTGATTTTAATAAAAATTATTAAAGATTTTATACAGCACATAATACCTGCTACTTCTACATTCCAGAAAAAATTTTCTTTACTTTAATTCAGGAAATTCATTCTTGTATATACCGGGTGGCCATAGTTAAACTGACAGTGCTCACAGTGTTCTGTAGCGCGATCTATTTGCGAGAATGACGCCACATTTTGTAGGAAGATTAAACAAGACGGGGGACGAAGGATTCCGCGAAAAAATAAATTAGTTCCAAAAGTCACCGCTAGGGGAATATTTGGCGCTGTGTAATAGAAAATAGAGTGTTAACAATTGCAAATCAATAAGGAAATTACCTTTGATTTTGCATTCAAATGAGGTTCAATGTGGCTGCCGTTGTTGTGGACCACATATTGCATTCTGTGCACAGTATGCACAACAGCAGAAAGTAACATGTCTGCAGGAATCTCCCGTACAGTCCGTGATATGTTATCCTTCAACGTAGCCAGGTCCTGGACCACTCCTTGATAGACCTTGGACTTAAGGTAACCCCATAGCCAGAAGTCGCATGGGGTAAGATCAGGTGACCGAGGCCATGCAGTTGGAAAGTAGCGGCTAATGACTCTTTCTGTTGTGAATTTCTGTCGTAACAGCTGTTGCACCCGTACAGCAACGTGTGGAGGAGCTCCATCTTGCATGAAAATGATTTCCCCCAGGCATTGTCTTTGCTGAAGTGCCGGAATGACAAAGCTGTTCAACATGTGGCGATATTTCTCTCCGGTAACAGAACAGGTTTCCAGTCCTGTCGGGGTAATGTTCTCATAGAAGAATGGACCTACGATAAATTCCACTGTGAACCCACACCAAACAGTTACCTTTGGTGAATGTAAGGGAATTTCTGTGACTGCATGTGGTGATTTGTCATCCCAAATTCGGCAGTTCTGGGTATTCACAGTTCCATGCAGGTAAAAGTGGGCCTCGTCTCCCCATAAGATTTTCCACGGGCAAGCATCATCCACCTCCATTCTGCAAGAAAGGTGAGAGCAAAAGTCAATCACTTATCATGGTCGGGGTACAGTAACTCCTTTGCACGGCTGATCTTGTACGGATAGAAGTTGATAATCTTTCGTAAGATTTTCCATACCGTACTGTAAGGCATATCCATATTCCGAGCTAATCCACGAGCGCTAGAGGTGGCAGCAGTATTGTCTGGTCCTCTGTCGACAATCGCCGTGGCAACTGCTTCGATTGTATCCTGTGGTACAGGTTTTCGTCCTCTGCCTGACTGAACCTTCAGAGAACCTGTTTTCTCAAACGTGGCAACCATTGCTGTTAGCCCATTAACTGACATAGGACCGTTACCTTTACGCATTTTTTTGTGCGTTCTAAAAGCACGAAGAGCGGCTGACGCGTTGCACTGGTTGAGGTAAAAGAATTTGACCAGTAACGCACGCTCGACTAAAGAAGGAGACATTGCACATAAACTTTCAATCCGATTGATTCGAAACGTAACACATTGCCTTTTAAAACCCAAGCAGCTGGCACTGAGCCAATGGATGTAACGTGAAATTTGAATAAAGAACTTCTTCTTCCGCTCAGCGTACGTGATATTGCAGATCACGAGACTTTATCGGTGTTTATGTAGATTTTACGCTTTTTTAAAAGTGTTGCCATATTGCACTTGAACTAAATAAGAAAATGTGCATAATAAAAGGTAATTTTATTCCGTATTAATTTGCATTTGTTAACACATTTGTTGCATTTGTTAATTATTTTCTATTACACAGCGCCAAATATTCCCCTAGCGGTGACTTTTGGAACTAATTTATTTTTTCGCGGAATCCTTCGTCCCCCGTCTTGTTTAATCTTCCTACAAAATGTGGCGTCATTCTCGCAAATAGATCGCGCTACAGAACACTGTGAGCACTGTCAGTTTAATTATGGCCACCCGGTATGTCTATATTACTTGACTAAAGGCAAAAAAATTATTAGGGAAAGTAATTCCTTATATAATAAATACTTCTAATTTTGTCAGAGATAAAAACATTTCGTAATAATAGCAAAATTATTATTCTCCAAGTTTTGCATTTGTATTTATCAAAATGAAACATGTTTTCTTCCGTTAGTTTTCGGATTGGGAACTCTTATATCAAGTGGACTCGAAATTGCATCGCTTTTTACTGTGCATCAGACTTGCATGGATCCACTGAACTTAATGCAGCCCGTCTTACGAGGTCTCTTCAGCTTCATCCAGATGCACTTTATTTTCATGAACACAAAAGTAAGAAAATATTTTTTAATATTCATTTTTACTGTATTTTAGATTTGGGGTGGGCAATATTGGTTTAATAATTAAATAAAACTTAATATTTATATTGTTTTTAAAAAAGAGTAAAGCGGATTTTTGTTAATAAGGCATTTCAGCTTCTACCTGATGTTCTTTATTTTCGTGAACACTAAAGTAAGAAAAATATTATTTAATTTAACATTCATTTTTACTATATTTTAGATTTGGGATGGGCAGTATTAGTTTAATAGTTGCACAAAACTATAAATATATATATATATATATATATGTATGTATGTATCTGTGTATCGGAGGTAAAACACACCAAGTCCCAATGTTTGAATTTCAGAGGAGAGCTTAAAGAAATCCACTTAGTGTTTTTTACCCCAATACATTGATAGGACATGGTGCCAGTTTCAATGGGCAAGGTCTCTTCTGTATAAACATTCGCGTAACAGCTTTTCTGTACTGAAAATAGTGCTAAAAAATGAAGGAATAAAGTTAAACAGTCTACTTTTAAGAAATGGGCCTGGTGTTCTTTACCTCCGGTATACAGATATACAGTGGCGGCGCACCCAGGGGGTGGGCCAAGGGCCCCCCCCCCCAAAGAAATAGAAATTGCATTATGAATACTGAATTTGTATATAAATATTTTTATCCGTTCAACTGGCCTCCCCCCCCCCCTCCAAGATTAAATCCTGGGTGCACCACTGCAGATCAGATATATATACACACACACACACACACACACACATATATATATATATATATATATATATATATATATATAGTTTTTAAAAAAGAATATGACACATTTTTTATATTAACATAGTTTTTTTAAACGAGCAGTGATAGAACTCGATGAAAATAGACGACAAAATTAACTTACATGACGTTCTTCATATTTTAAGGATTCAATTTACTACATTTGGACTTGTGGCGGGCCAGTGGTACAGCGCGCTGGTTTTCGGTGCTGCGGGTGCTCGGATCGTATCCTGGCGTCACGCCACGACAAATACCTCCGTATGTGTCGTCCCTTCATAGAGGGTAATGCTATCCGCCTATATGGTGCCCCCACAATAAAATGGGCAGTAAAATTGCGGCGTAGTATAAGCGAATTTTTGACAAGTGCCTCCGCATTGGGGAGAAAAAAAATTACTACATTTAGAATTTTAGATTCCGATGCACGCATGTCACGGCTTATCTCGTATGGGACCTTGTGCCATTCATCTCTCAAAACCAACCATTCAAATGGACAAAAAATATGTCAAGGTCCTGCCAAGGCACACGAATACGCCACGAGTTTTCATCTCTGTAACGGTGTTTACACGAGTTTACGGAAGCGCCTTTCAATGAGTGGAATTGAACACAAATTATCGAGTTTGCCATTGATTCATATTGCATACTATGTAAAGTGAACACCTAAGCATTCTTTATTCGTTAGAAGAGTAATTTCATTGAATCAAAAACAGCCACAAACAAACATAGCGATAAATAAGTTAAGAGCAAAATTTTTATCCTCAAAAAGCTAAATTAGATGAACAAGTAATTTTAATGTGAAGTTATTAAACGTAAACATGCAGATAAATTTGATAAATAAGTAAGTTAAAGGTTATATTAATAGACGGAAGTAAGCAGTAATAATAAGAAATTTATGAAAAATAAAATAAAGGTAGAAAAACAGAGCGATAAATCAACGACCATTCTTTAGTATCAATAATATATTAAATGGAAACAAAGTTAAATAGAGCGTAAGAGAAAATTAATAAATATATATTTCGGTGACTGAATTTCAAAAAAAAAAGAAATTTAACTGCTTGGAAAGTTATTACAAATCATGTTTGTTTCCTTTATATTTTCCCTATACTTTACTTACATATTAAATTTAGATGTGCGTTGTTCAGGCGTTCAGTTTATTCGTCTCTTTTATTGTTATACATGAGGCGGTGAGTTTCAAAACTGTTCTTATACAAAAATTTAAAAAAATAATTAGCATTGGATTCTGATTAAGGTGGCACTCCTGCATGTAGTTGTAGCTTAATCATGTAGCAAAACTCTCTATTTCCTAATGAAATTTAAAGTTAAAATATGTAGTTATTACATATTTTAACTGTGGTTATCTGCAAAAGTTTTTTCAATGTACGAAAAATCAGGTATAGTGGATAAGGACAGTTGGAAACTCATGACCTCATATGTTTATTTATCTCCCGTTTAGTTTATTTGTCTTATTTATTTTATTTTATATTTTTTTTTCTCTTTCTATACTTATTTTTCGCGTCAGTACAATTTGTTTCAGAAAGACTACCCTCTAGCAATTCACTAAAATAAATTCATTACGCGTGACTATGTCTAATGCACTGAAATCAGTATTTCACTATCGCATAAAAAATAGTCTTATCAGAGCGAGAATGTGAGATATTTTTACAGCGGCCTGTCACCAATGTTAAGGAAGTCATGTGATGGAAACAAACGCTGAGCAATGAGGCACAGTTAGCCGTTTTATTGTTTTCTATTAAAATAATTAAAACATTATCAAGTTCATATCCATCTCCAGCAGAAGAATATGTTTTGGTTTATAGTACTTTAGACAGCAGAATGCTAGACTATGTGCTTAGCAATGTGTAGTTTAATCGACCTTGGAATCACAGGAGTCCAAGAGGTTAGGGTGTCTTTACTTTAACCTCCAAACGAACTTTGCTAAATCCTCGGGAGGAGTTCGAACTAGTAAATTTAATTTACCCGTACTCCTTGTAGACAGGGTAATTTTTGAGAGGCTGTCAGACATTTAGGCTCGTACATAGGATCTCGAAAATGTCCATGTGCTTAGCTGCAGTAGTTTGTATTATGCAGTGGAATGATAGACATCTACGAGAGTTTGGATACGGACTCGGGTTGTTCTTACGTTAACCTTCATCAGAACCTTAATAAATCCTTGATAAATAGTTCCGAAATCACCGATTTAATTTACCCACACTGTACGCAACAAAGAAATTTCTGAGTGCCGCTCAGGTACCTAAGCTTGTGCGTAATACCTCGCCGTCAATATTTTTCCGAGAAGCGGTATCAAATGCTTGCATATCCAAACGACTTAGCGAGAGTTTGTAGCCTTTGCGTAGCCAAACGACTAATCACCCGTCACTTGGCTACGCAAATGAACAGGAGAGAAAAAGTGACCAGATGACGGTCATGTGATTTTGTCCATTAAAGTAACTGTGGACATAATTTGCCTGCAGATATTGGCTATGTCATAACTCCAGAAAATCTTTTACATTTGAAGTTTTTAAAGCTTTCTTTTAATCAACTGCCACTGCTACTTTTATATTCGCGAAGAGTATAGTGTAAAAATTTATGCAAAGTATTATTCATTTCTTTATCGCTTAGAAAGAAATTATCGTTTGGATAATTTCTTCCAGATAACAGTTCAAGAAGCGTGAAACAGTCAAAGATAGTACAGAAAGCAAAAAAAACTCCTCTTCTGAGAAATCATTAAACATAAAATACTATTAAACATAAAATATGCCTGCAAAGACTATTGTGCTCAGCGATACATTCTAAGAAGTGATACGTAACTGGAGCTACAGGTGGTTATCAAAATAATGGAAACACTAAGAAACATCATGAAAACCTTTATTAATTCGGCGCATGGTCTCCTTTGTCATGTAATACCACCTGATTCACCTTGGAATTGTATTATACAAGTCATGAATAGTGGTTAAGAATATATCATACCATTCTTCAGGGGAAAAATCATGAAAGTTCCTGTAGAGATGCTGTGGTGGATATCGATACCTGGCTCTATCCGCTTATACATATCACGGTGGTTGGATGATATATAGTCGGGGGGATTGTACAGGGCAAGATAAGATATTTGACTTCTTTTTCATGCTTTTCAAACCAGTACTTGATGGATTTAGCTGTATGTAAAGGGGGATTATCATCCTGGAGAACTCCATCTCCTGCAAGAAACAATGTTTGCACCATAGGATGGACTAGTAAGCTAAAATTTTGACATATTCCTTCCCATTCAATCTCCCTTTTAGGGTTACAATAGGGCCTGAGAAAAACCATGTGATCCCATCCCAAACCCTGATAGATCTACCTCCATGATTGACAGTTGAGATGAGACAGCCAGAATATTACGCTTGTGTAGGTGTTCTCCAGACATACGCACGTCCTGTTGCAAGGAACAATGTGAACAATGATTCGTCGGACCAAATGCCGTTTTTCGACATATTACTCGACCAGTATTTGTGCTCGTGGCACCATTGTGGACGATATTTTGTATTGGCATCTATTACAAGTGGCTTGGGAATAGCTACTCTTCCGTAAATGCTTTGTTTGTGAAGTTCCCTTCTACCTCTAATGGTTGATACCGGAACATGCAGATGCAGATTGAGCTCTTACGGCTATTTTGGTTGCAATTATTTTCTTTCTTCATGTCACAATCCACTTCAATACCTCGTCCGTCTCTTTCACTCAATCCTCCCTTTCGTCCACTATTCTGTTTGGAAAAGGATGTTTTTCCATGCACTCTGTATGCTATCATGACTTTCGATATCATAGCTCAAAAAACACCCATTAGCCTATGGGTTGCAGTAACAGATACTCCAATTTAAACGCGCTCCAAAAATTTGCCCTTTTCGCAAGGTCTGCAAGATTTGACATTTTACGATGTTCCCCCCAAAAGCCCGATGCCCTTAGTTTCATTGCTGCTACCTGATAGTAGAATAATACATACACTATATTATATAACAAAATACCGGTGCCCAGACTCGTTTTTAAGTAATACGAAGCACATTCATAAACAACACTAATATTGATAGGTGTTTCCATTATTTTGATAACCACCTGATGTATATTCTTATCACCTCATGATCTTTGATTATGACCGACTATGCTTAATACAGTAAAACCAGCATTTTGATATCATATAAAAAATAAGCTTGTTGGAGTTAGAATTGGGACATATTTTTAATAAATTTAAAGTCTCACATACAAAAATATATTTTCTGCAAGAGGTATTAAGAAGATTTTAACGTATAAAGTAGTGATTTTCGTATTTTAAATACCTAAGGCTAAAAAAATATATTAATTAAGAGTTTTAAAAAATATTTTCTACTGCAAACCGAAAATCAGTAGCGACAATATAGTTCAGGGGTCGTCAACCTCTTAATAACTACCTTTGTATATTATACTTATACTTTTGTATCTTTGTTGATGGCAAATTTTCTTTACCGCCCACCAGTGCATATCCGCAGTGACTCAATTTAGCACAAGTGCGAAGTAAATTTTAGAGAGGGGGTTGCAAAAAATATGTACTTAAATTTATCTTTTTATTTATACTTTATGTATATATACACTCACTTCCAAAAGTTAAGCACGGAGCGGTAAAATGCGAAAAAATGGACAAGTACGGCTTTGATTGACATGAAATGCTGCAAGTAGCTCTATGTTTATTCATGAAACAAAACAGAGAATTACATACAGAGATAAAAAAAAATTTTGAATTTTCATAAATTATAAGATGACGTCATATTTGAGTCATTAACAAAATGATGTTTAATTAAAAAACAAACAACAAAAACCGACATTAATAGGGTATGTGAGCACCCCTCACCTTCATACAAAGTGTACAGCGTGTGATCATGCTTGTTACGAGGTGATCAATCACTACAGAGTCCAGTAATCGCCATTCCTCCTGTAAGGCAGTTTCTAAATCTCGGAAAATGGCTGGAGGAGGAAACGTCTACATGCAGCACGGTCAAGGTCATCCCAAAGATTTTCAATTGGATTAAGGTCCAGTGAGTAAGCCGGCCATTCCATACGCACAATCCCCTCACTCTCCAGAAAGTCGTCAACGATGGCAGCTCTATGGGGACGGGCATTATCGTCCATCAAAACGAAAGAAGGACCAACTGCTGCAGCGTACAGTTTCACAGTTGTGTCTAGGACTTCATCTCGATACCGTACAGCCGTCACAGAACCTCGCCTGTAGATGTGCAGGTCGGTGCGATATTCCAATGAAATCCCTGCCCAGACCATGATGCTTCCACCGCGGAATGCGTGATGTTCGGTGATGTTCTCGGGCCAATTGCATGTGCCTTGTTCCCTCCAGACCCTTCCATGCTTATCATCGGGTTGTAGGGCAAATCTGGACTCATCTGTGAACATAACGTTGCTCCAATCAGACACAGTCCAATTCACATGCTGACGGCACCACTTTAATCGTGCCCCTTTGGATTCGACGGATAAAGGAACACAAACTCGTGGGACCCGGGCGTACAGACCATTCATGTGTAGTCTTCGACGAACAGTAGTGGCAGATATCGTCTTACCAATGCCCGTTGCAACCATAGATGTCACACGTGTGGAGGTCGATCTTCGATTCCGCTTGGCTACAACAGCAATATATCGATCTTCCGAGGGGGTCGTAACCCTTGGACGACCGGCTACAGGTCTTCGGACAACTGTTTGGCTGGTTTGGAATTGTTTCTATAATCGTGAAATGACGGAATGATGAACGCCGAAGAAAAGAGCAACATCTGACTTAGACTGCCCTACTTCAATGTGTCCGACAGCCCGCCAGCACTCAGAATCTTCCATTCGTCTTCTAGAAACCATAGAAACACGTCTAGCTTGAAAACAAATCGTACGAATGTTCTAAACACCTTTCATCAGCACTTACATGCAACTCCTGTAACCCTTCACAATGCCGGCTTGTTATACGACTGCCTGTTTGCATATTTCTCGACGCGAAACCGCGATTTTGCTGTTACCTAACATATTTGCATACTTCAGTCTACCTTTGCAGCATATATATATATATATATATATATATATATATATATATATATATATATATATATATATATATATATATATATATATATATATATATATATATATATATACATATATATATATATTGTGGCGTCGTGAGAAAATCTCCCCTAAGTCGTTGAACTATGTGTGTGGTCCTTATTGTAAGAACTCGCTTTACATAAAGAGAAAAGGACACACACTGGCATCCCAACAGTGGTCATTGATTCCACTAGCTGTCTGAAAAAATGCGTGGAAGAAAGATGACTCCGGGATAAAAGAATCTTTCTAAAACGATAGATGATGTGTCTTCTCTTTTGTAGATTCCAGGAGAAAAGAAAAACCAATTTATTTTCAGACAGTGTGCCGGAATGCGGAAGGCCATTTTTCCAGCAGGACTTACATGCAACTCCTGTAACCCTTCACAATGCCGGCTTGTTATACGACTGCCTGTTTGCATATTTCTCGACGCGAAACCGCGATTTTGCTGTTACCTAACATATTTGCATACTTCAGTCTACCTTTGCAGCATATATATATATATATATATATATATATATATATATATATATATATATATATATATACTACGACAAAGCAAGGTGTGTGTGTGTGCCTTTGTGTAGAGCCCTGGGAACGGTGTTTCTCAAGTTTGGAGCAAGTGGTCAATGGGGTGGTCCCTAGGGGAACCGGAAATCCGTGGCCCTGCGGATGGATGACGTCAGCCGGTCTTCAGAAGGATAAAAGAGGGTTCTCGCTCTAAGACCAGGGGAGAGATAACCAGGATTTTGGACGTTGCGGAGACTTAGGTGCAGCAACGGGTTTTAGCTCGGAGGAGCAGTTTAATTTAGGCTAGACTGAGCCATTTTTGTTGGGCGATAAGCCTCGTCATCACATCAGACTTGTAACGTGTATTTACTACACATGTAAATAATTGTAAATATCATCATGTAATCTAGTTGTCCAATAAAGGACTTTGTTTTAAAATTTAATTCAAGTGCCTGGTCTATTTCTGAAATGAGATGTGATACGGTGTTGGATTGCTGTGGGCCATGCGATACCACAATATATATATATATATATATATATATACACATAAATATCTACGGATGGCTACGGCACTAATTCGTTGCTCCCTCGTCCACGAGTATACTTCGAGAAGTGTCCGGTGGATTATTACCTGTAATCCAAGTTTAGAGATGGAATTCAAAAGTAAATTGCAAAAGCATGTTTTAAAAAGTCAAACTAGCGAATGTGTTAGCAGTGTATTAGATATATGGAGGAAGAACAAAACTTGTAACAACGGACAAAAATTCCCACTGCCCACCATGAAAGCTTGAATCGCCCAGTAGTGGACGGTAGGGACCAGGTTGACTACCACTGATATAGTTTTTTTCCCATTTGGTTACATAAGCTTTATAAGTGTATGAATTCTTTGAAAAGCTGTTAAGTGTTACGAACTTTTTGAGCAACATGAAAAAGTCGAAGAATTCCTCCCTTTCAGCTTCTGTGACTCGAAGAACCTTAAATATACACATCAAACTGACATACCCAAGGTGATTAATATAGTAAAGATTTCAAACCGAAAAAGGGGATCTAAAAAGAAAAACATTTCGCCATATCCTTAAGTTGCATCATACCCATCTTGTAGCTCTGGGAATAGTGTGATTTGATTACTGTAGTACGTGCGTTTCTCAGAATCTGAATATCGGACTGGAAGAAAGGGATTAAATGGTTCTCAGAACTACTAGATCACAGATTAATCAATCAGTCATAACAGAGATTGTCAAATGTCAATCATGCAGTAACGTAGCCAGAAAAAAATTTCTAGTGCGTTCCGCACGTATTTGGATGATACATTGCAATTGTATGTGAAAGACCGAAAATTCGAAAAGGACGGAACTACGTCCTTTCAATCATGAATGAATACAAAGGGTTCTGAGAAGAAGTTTCGAAACGATGGTTACTACATGCAATTTATGTTTAGATCTCAGTAATTGCAGATATCTAATCTAATTAAATATCGATTACCAAGAGCCCATCATTACTCCAGAAGGTACTCGTCAAGAGGTTTGACCACGTCTCGAAGATTTGAATGAAATTCTTGTCTTGGGGGGGGGGATTATAAAAGTTTTTAAATATTCAAAACCTGGAAGCATTATTTAAAATTCATCTTATGTCTTTAAGCTCGTGAAAAGGTCAAGGTTGAAGAAAATGTAACCTCGTACAGGCAGCAACGACCCCCCCCTCATCCCATGGGCAAGTTAAAAAACAAAATCGATATTTTAGATTATTATTACTTATGTGAAGTAATATTAATTAAATATTTAACTAAATGAATTTTTATAAAGTTACTCACATTTTATATCGTGTAACTTTTTTGTTTCCATTTATTTTATGAGTTAAAGTAATTGAATTGCTTTAAAGTTTTTAACTTACTTACGTATTATACTATATATTATTGTATTTTTATAGCTTTGCTGTATAATTATTATTTTTGATTATTGAACGTTAGCTGGTTTTAGAGAATATTTTAACGAAATTCTTTTAAATTTCAACAATTATTTAACATAGAATACGTTAAAGGTATTTTGTCGCGCGACTAAAGATGATAGAAGAAATTCTAATTTCTTAGATAATTTGTCCTATCTGTATATACACTCATGGACAAAAAAATTAGCGCACCAAGAAGGAGTCGTCAAAATGAAACGAAATTTTACATACGTAATGACTACTTTGATATAAGTAAATGATAAGAAAATCAAAGAAAAAGGATAATTTATTTCAGAGAAAAAGGCAAAAGAACGGAGGAGTTAATACTCCGTTGGACCCCCTCAAGCGCGAATGCACGATGCGATACGATCGGGCATTGAGTCATACAAGTTCTGTATGGTGTCTTGAGACATTTCGTTCCATATTTGCCGTAACCTTGCCTCTAGTTCGTTCAAACTCGTGGGATGCCCAACTCGTCGTCCCAAATGATCCCAGATATGCTCGATTGGAGACAAATCTGGGGATCGGGCAGGCCAAGGAAGGGTAGTAACAGTGCGGAGACAGTCTTGTGACACACTTGCCGTATGAGGCCGAGCATTGTCTTGTTGAAAAATGGCTCCTGGGAGCCGTTGCATGAGTGGCAACACATGTGGTTGCAGGATTTCATGAACATACCGCTGGGCTGTCATGGTGCCACGGAACAATACTAGGGGTGACCGTGTATTGTAGGCAATGGCACCCCATACCATCACACCAGCTGTGGGAGCGATGTGTCGCTGTACAGCAAAGGCAGGATTTAAGCGTTCACCACGGGCTCTCCACACACGAACACGATTGTCATCACTGTCGAGATTGAATCTGGATTCGTCGCTAAAGACGACCTGGTTCCATTCCGCTGCAGTCCAGTTTCCTCGTGTGCGGCAAAACTCCAAACGGAGGCGTCGATGGGTGGGCGTCAAGGGCACCACACGTAATGGGCACCGCGATACCAACTGTCCTTCAGCCAGGCGCCTTCGTATGGTTCGAGAAGACACAGAGGCCCCTAGTGAAGGTGCTACCTGTGACAGGATGGCGGCCGATGAAGCAGTTGGCTGTACGCGTGCATTCTTACGATGTGGCGGTCTTCTCGACGACTGGTCTGTCGAGGGCGTCCTGAGCCTGGTCTTCGTGTACATGACATCTCTCGGGTCCACTGGTCCCAACACCTCCTCACAACACAATCAGAGCGGCCTAATTTACGAGCTACTCGCCTAGCTGATCACCCAGCTTCCATCATCTCGACGATTCTCCCCCTCTCAAACTGCGACAACTGCTTATATTGTCTTCGAACACGGCGTAATGTCATGTCTATCTCAGCTCTTCCTTTGTAAATGATTCAGCACACTCAAACAAGCTTTGGTTACCTATTTTATACTCCACAGAGTACGATGTTCAACGCCCTCTACCGGCTATACATAATGCGCAATCACGCTGCATTTCTAATCATTTGCATATCTCCCCGACATGTACCTTCATTGCAAGTTTCGTTACGATCCCGCAATTATTTCTTGGTGCGCTAATTTTTTTGTCCATGAGTGTATATAAAACAGTTCCGTAACTGACTGACTCACTGACATACAACGTACAGACCAAACCGCTAGACCTGAAGGGCTGAAATTTTGCATAGCGATTCTTCTTATAGTGTAGGGGTGCACTAAGAAAGATTTTTGAAAAATTCTTCTTAGATTTTTAAAACTAAATTTTTAAGCTGTTTTAGTAACTTTTTTTAAGTTTGCATTTAAAATAATAAATTGAGGGTTATAAAATTTATATCACGAGAACGATCAAAAAAAATTCCTTTAAAATCAGAACTTTTTCGAATCTTTACCTCCATTTTCTGATTTTTGGGGTATTTTTAAAAATTCATTTTTAGAATTTAATTTATTAAATGCTGATCACGTGATTTCCTTTTCTGGTACTTTAAATAAATTTATCGTCACGTGCATAATAACTAAATAGACAAAAAAAAAAATTTTTCTTGCTAATGCGGCAGACGATTGGACATTATCCAAAAAAATATTAAAATACAATAAAAGATATTATGTTCCTCAAACTGTACTATATTAACTGTACTATATTCTTTAGTATGTCCTATTACATTTAATTTGAATATTTTCTTCTACATTATTTTGTCTATAAAAATAGCCCTTACGATTTTTTTATAAATATATATTTTTTTACATCAATTGTATACATTGATCGTCGTATTTATTTTATATATATATATATATATATATATATATATATATATGGGGATTGTATTATCCCAGAGCTCCGGCTATGAGCAGTATGCCGCCGCGTACGTTATGCGACGACAGCGCTTCCAGAATTCCTAGAGGTGAACTGGGAGAAAATGTTTGAGGGGAGATAAGCTTTGGAGGCGACGAAGGGCAGAGGCTCTCGTGCGCTAGTGTCAAAGGACGGTGCTCCTAAGCGAGAACGGGGAAAGAGACCCCGGGGATTGGGCCTAGCTTGTAGCTACGGGCCGCAGGGAAGCGATATTGAGCTCCCGTGCTGTAGAAGTCTCATTGACTTCAGGAAGACCAAGTTGGTTGAGTGCTTGGCAAATCTAGTTGAAGGAGTCGAGTGACTTCAGAAGTCCAAGCGTTAGAGTTCTTGGCAATACTGTTATTACCTTAAAACGTCAACCATTATATGTTATGTGTTATGAGTGTGAATTATGGTGTCAAGTAAATAAATGTCTATTGTTATTGTTAGTGAGAGACTATTCATGAGTCATCCTGAGTGTATGTATTAAATGTGGGGTGCTAGATTGGTTATAGCAGACGACTAGTTTAGCCCAATCTAAAGGAGGCATCCCACATATTGGCGCCAGAAGTGCGATACGTGATGCCCAAGTGCGAGAAGTGACGTCCAAGTGCGATAAGTGATCCCACAAAGTGAGAAGTGTGGTGAGTGACGCCCATTGAAGCGACTTTGTGTGAGTTAAAAGTTTTGTGAACACGAGTGACAAACTTGTGAAAGCGTGAAGTGCCACGAACGGTACGAATTGTTAAGTGAGACATTTGTGACATTTGCAAATTTAAAATTGTGAAACCGATTGAAATTGTGCCCCGGATTGAACGGACAAAACACAGAATCTTACGTGTGAAGAATTTCTAAGATGGCATATCTGGAACAAGCGAGAATAATAGACCTGGTGACTTTAGTAGACGAACTGTGCCTAGAGGTCCCAGATAAACCAGAGGTTGAGCAATTAATCGCCCTGGTTAAAACATCAGATTGTGACGATGTTTACATCGAAAATCTTCTTAATTCGATTAAGGAAGAGAGGGAAGAACGAGAATCCGAGAAACAAAGGCTGGAGAAAATCGCAGCCGAGAGAGTTGAGTTCGAGCGTAGAATGGCAGCCCTGGAGATTGAGTTTCAACTCGAGATGGCTGAGATGGAACGCAGACTGGTAGGAATACCAGCGAAAAATGTAAGTGCGTGGAGTGACAGTAACAGCGAGAGTAGCTTGTCGAAAATTGATGTTTCTGTGCAAATAGAGTCGCCTAAAATAGACTCGGATAGTGTGTCTATACTTAGTATGGACAAAGGTGCAGATAATTATGGGTGCCGTCAAGAGAGATATTTTCGTGCATCTGGTGTTTTCTCGGGAGTGAATCGACAAAGTGAGGAAGAAAAGCGCTCAGACGATCAGCGAGAATATTTCCAAGCCGAAAAGACGAGCTTATCAGTAAACACCCCGAGTTCCGACACCCCAAAGTTCATCGAACTTCCAGAATCACCCCTCGCTGACCCCAGCGAGAACGGCGATAGCCTGCTGAAATTTGAAACCAGAACGAAGGGTGCAGAGGCTCCCCCAAAATTTGAAGGCAACAGAGCAGAAGGGGGCGAAATGACCGCAACCACCACGAGACTCATAAAGATGTCATCCAATTTCACCGGCGGTGCGACAGAGGAGAAAAGGCTTGCAAATTTTCCAGTGCTTGCTATGGAAGGGTTCATTGAACTTGCGACACCACCTCAAGTGTCCCAGGGAGCGGAAAAGATTTCTTTAGGGGTAAACGATAGTTGCTATGTTTGGAAGAAGGAGGAGGAAAGAAAAATTTGTGGTTTTGAGGTAATGGAAGGAATTTCTTTGGATGTTGCAAGTGAAATTAATGCTAAGGAGAGGGGAGGAAGAGTGATTCGTAGTGAATGGGAACGACGTAGTGTAAAGGCCATAGATTCCGAAATACCAGCAATTTTGAGTGAAGGATCTTCGGAAATGGTTGTGAAATTTTGCTCTGAGTCTGCAAAATGCGTCCCAGACTCGAAAGTGTTGAACCGATATACTCAAGAGTATAAAATAGTGTTGGTTATCATACTTCAAACTTCTTCAGATTTTGGAAATCCACCTAAAGAGTGTGCTCAGCTTGTGATCGGGAAGTGTGTGAGAAGAAAGTGGCATCAGTTAAGTGTCGTAAAGGGCGATATGGTATGCAAGGGTTGTGTTTGGCCCTATTGGTAGCCCTAAGTGTCACCGATGTACGGAAGACTAAGTGTTTTGTTGGTGAGTGCATGTTTGATAGCGCCATGATTTAAGTGACAAGATAAGCATTTAAACACAAACTTGGTGTGACTAGTGTTTCATTGGTGTTTTCAACGACTTAAGTGTTACAGTTAAAGATGAATTGTGCATCGTAATTTAAACGTGGTGTACTTGTGTTTTTTGTGTAAGTATTACAGTGAACTGTAGTCCACTGGCTCCGACTAGACTTTCAGAAAAGAGCCATGACCGACTGTAAACGACATATTACTTTCTTTTTATTTCATTGTTTTGTTTCGTTTGTGCTATTTTGTGTGATTAAAACTGATGATGACGAGGCATAACGCTGCCGAGGACGTCAGCAATTGTCAAGACGGCCGAGTTATGGGGATTGTATTATCCCAGAGCTCCGGCTATGAGCAGTATGCCGCCGCGTACGTTATGCGACGACAGCGCTTCCAGAATTCCTAGAGGTGAACTGGGAGAAAATGTTTGAGGGGAGATAAGCTTTGGAGGCGACGAAGGGCAGAGGCTCTCGTGCGCTAGTGTCAAAGGACGGTGCTCCTAAGCGAGAACGTGGAAAGAGACCCCGGAGATTGGGCCTAGCTGGTAGCTACGGGCCGCAGGGAAGCGATATTGAGCTCCCGTGCTGTAGAAGTCTCATTGACTTCAGGAAGACCAAGTTGGTTGAGTGCTTGGCAAATCTAGTTGAAGGAGTCGAGTGACTTCAGAAGTCCAAGCGTTAGAGTTCTTGGCAATACTGTTATTACCTTAAAACGTCAACCATTATATGTTATGTGTTATGAGTGTGAATTATGGTGTCAAGTAAATAAATGTCTATTGTTATTGTTAGTGAGAGACTATTCATGAGTCATCCTGAGTGTATGTATTAAATGTGGGGTGCTAGATTGGTTATAGCAGACGACTAGTTTAGCCCAATCTAAAGGAGGCATCCCACATATATATTTATTTATTTATTTATTTTGGCATTAATTGCATACATTGACCGTTGTATTTAATTTGAATGTACTTCGTAGCGAAGTGCGGGTTTTCAGCTAGTTTAGCATAAAACTAACTTAGATGACAACTACAATACTGTAGACTAAGATAGTTTTTTTTCTTGCTCATGCAGTTACATAAAATAAAATAATGCAAACGAGAAACTGAAAGTGAGATCAAAATATTCATTATTTTAACTAATTTAGTGGAGGTATTGATCAAACGTTGAGTATAAAACAATTTTTGCTGTTCATAAGTAATCTTTACAAATTCCATATATTTTTCTTTTGTTAATAAAGCATTTTTCTTTTCATAAAAGGTATTTTTATTTCATTTCTTTTGATTTCTACTGCATGATTTGTAGATTTTAAAGTAATATACATAAAAAAATACATCTAAGATTTTTTTTAAATGTTATCATTTGCTTGATAAATAACTACAGCTTATATTTTCCTCCAGAGAATATTTAACTTAAGATTAATAGTTTTATGAATAAAACAATTAATAAAAAATTCAAACAAATTTTGAGTAACTTTTTGAATTATATCAGTTGAGTAAGTGTTTGGTAAAAGTTTCATGCCAAAAGTGATGTAAGTAATATATCAATAATATTTATTTCCGAGAGGGAAACAACTATGATTGATAAATTCCTAAGTTAATTATGCTTAATATTTAAAAGATAATATACAGGTTCGCATGTAAATGTAGAGAATCTTAATAAAAGCTAATTGACAACTATCCACCGAATTACTTCTCGTGCATTTCTTCCTTTTTTGAAGATTACATTTAAATTAATACAACATCGTCATCGGAAATAGCAGTCTAGAATAAATTAAATCAATTTTCCTCAATCGTTCTTCCGATATTCCGTACAACTAAATGACTGAAATAGCAGCTATTAATAATGCGCGCGTGGGTGATCGATTTTTTGTTATATATATTATTTATTAACTTTCTTCAAACGCAATCTCTTTAGACCTTAAAGAAATCTAGAAAATTAATAGACTTATCGATTAGTTTTCTAGGAAATCAATACTATCATTCCTTAGTCTAAAAGCATCAAATTTTTTTAAAAATTAATTTATCATTATATGCTTTTCGATCTAATTCAGCTGGCTGATTGATAATCGCTAATGTAAGTTCATTATCACGAAATTATTTTGAATAGAATGTATTTTAAAATATTCTAAACGAAATTCTCTCCATTTGCCAGTTCTCTCCTAAATATTTAATTATCTCCTAAATATTTTATTTAGAGATTACAATATACGGCTGTTAAAAGTGAAATTGTGGCATTTATAGTCAATATAGCTTTTTAAGCATTAATTTTATTTTTAAATAGTCTTAATATACAGTGATTTTGAGAAGGCAACATTTGTAATTGTTAAAGCGTAATATATTTAATGGGTGAATTTTAAACTTGACATCTACAAAATGTTATCCCACTTACAGAATCTCTCAATTGAAACTAGTGTGATTAACCTCAAGATATAGGTAAAGTATGTAATTTCCTTTAGATTGAAACTACAAAGTTTGATAGAACTTTGCAGTTAACAGAGACTCTCTAGCATCTAATCTGTTTTATTTTACAACTGATCAATCTTTTAATTCTGATATAGTTAAAAGTTTCGCTAAATTTTCTGAAGACCTCGTAAGCCTAAATTTAATCATCTGAATGAGCACAGATAAGACGCTTGTGTTCTTTTATCGTGTTGTTGAAATTTAGGTCAAAAGACAACCAGAAACTCTCACTTGATTCTCATTCATTTTCGGTCTGACTGAAAAAACTGTATACAGAACTATATTTATCATTAGGGAAAGATATCTCGTCAGATTAAACATTTAAGGAAGCTCTAAAATAGGTTTTTTTTTTTTCCTTCCGACGGCTTTCGTTTTCGTTTTTTTTTTTTTGTTTTTTTTTTTTTTTTACTTATTCCACACATAACTAGGAAAAAACATAGATGTTACAACGGAAAAAATGGATTAAATAGAAACAAAATTTGAGAGGATAATATCCCCTCCACAAAATGTTCCATAAAATCAAACATTAAGTTTTTTATGTATATTAAAAAAAGAAAGAGAAATAAATAATCTGCGCGGAAGAGGATTTTTCCCGTGTACACTGTTATTTTCACATTTTTTTCCCATTGCGTAACAGCTAGGTAACATCAACGTATCCGATCTCTTGACATTTGTTTTCAACACAACCTCTGGAAAATGAGATAATAATGATCTAAAATTTGAACTGTTCGACTTTTGTAATTCTCGCCTGCTGAAATTTATAACTGGTAAATTGGTATCTTCTGTGTTGGTAAATCACGGTTGTTGGTATCAGTTGGTAAATCAAGTATAGCTGTGTATTGTCAACGATTCAACAAAATGTCGTATTTTTTAATGATTACATTATATGAGTTTAAAATTATTTTCATTCTCAAAAAAGAATAATTTAAATCATTTTCTAGAAAACATTACAAAAGGGTAACTGTTCTTTTTAGAGGGCGGAATATATATACATTTTTATCATGTTTTTATACTCATCATGACTTTTTTATTATGAAAGTTACCAAAGACAATTTTACGGGGACAAATTTCGAGATTTTTAATTTTATGTGCGTAGAAAAAAATTGCTTATATTTGTAATTGTAATATATTCTGAAAGAATATGTTCTAAAAGATGGAAATTTGTACGAGAAAAAATCCAGTCATCATGCATCGATTTAATAGATCTAATTAATGACTGGTTTGAAATTTTTATTTCAAAATTCTGTCTAATGCACTATGTCCATAAATTAAGAATAATTCAGAATCACACGGAAATCGAACTCTAAAGTAAAAATTTACCTGTAGAATTATCACACACATCTTCAAGAATAATATGCAAATTACAGGAAGCCACCAGATGACGCCGTTAGTACGCCACAATGACGAGAGTGTAGAGAGGTATATAAGGAATGGTAGCAAAGAAGTAAAATTGTTCACAAGTGTTCTGTAAGCCGCTCAGTGCCATAACCGAATAGTTATGACACAGAGGACGCATGTGGATGATCTTTTACGTGGTAGAATTATCGGCCGCCTGGAATGTGGGCGTACTCAGATGGAAGTATCCGAGGAACTTGGAATTGCCCAAGTGTCATCTCTAGGCTTTGGCAACGATTCCAAGATGATGGAAATGTCAGTAGACGTTACAGTAAGGTCACCCCCGAGTTACAACGCCGAATGAAGACTGGTATTTGGCAGTAACTGCCAAAAGAAACAGACGGAGCACAGCATCCGACCAGTCTCGTCAGCTATCTGCAGCCACGGGTACCACAATTTCAAGGCAAACCGTGTACAGACGTTTGGGAAATATTGGTCTATATGCTCGCAGGCCTGTCAGATGCATTCCGCTCACGGCAACTCACTGTCGGCAGCAATTAGCCTTTAGTAGATAAGAGACAATGTGGACATCGTCACAGTGGGCTTGTGTGATGTTTTCCGACGAGTCCAGGTATAGTTTGCAGTCTGATTCACGTCGGACTTTCATATGGAGAACGCCAGGTACCCGTTACCACCAAGACAACATCACTGAACGACACCGTTATGGTGGTGCAGGATTGCTCATTTGGGGTGGAATTATACTGGGCTCCAGTACAGATCTGCATGTTCAAATCGGAACCATGAACAGCCACATTTATCGGGACATCATTCTGGAACAACATATGCGTTTGTTTAGGGGTGCCATGGGCACAGAATTTGTGTTTATGGATGACAACGGCTGTCCTCATGGAGCAAACATCGTAAACGAATGACTTCAATCTGAGGATATCACCCGTATGGAATGGCCAGCATTCTCACCTGACTTGAATCCGATAGAGCATGTGTGGGACATGCTTGGCCGACGAGTTGCAGCCTGTCAACCACATGTGTACCGGAACTTGGGAGAGCATTCCTTGCTAAGTGGAGTAATCTTTCCCAAGATCAGCTCGATAATTTGATACTCAGCATGCCTAGGTGTTGTACGGACTGTATTTCATCGCATGGGAGACATACCATCGGTATTAACCATCATACCAACCATGTAATATTAAGTTTTTGTAAAGGAGATATTTTTTACAATTGCTCCAGGGAGCAAAAATCGTAGTTTTTATGAATGGTATCATACATACACCATCTTTTTTTGTTCTTTATCTTTTGTTTAATAAATGGGCTTTATGAATAAGTCACGTTTGTTTTGTTTCTGAACTTTTATTTGCAGGAGCTAGCATTATCCTTAATTTATGGACATGAGTGTATATATATATATATATATATATATATATATATATATATACAGGGTGAATTTATTAAGCTGACACTTCTCAGAGACACCTGTAGCGTGATCTATCAACCGGAATTCCACCAAAATTGATAGAGGGACTAAGGACGACACAGAAAAGAGTTTCCGTGCATGAAAAAAAAATTGAAAAGTCGCCGATAGGCGAAGATATGGCGCTGTTGTTGTCGCCTCACCCGAGAATTTGCACAAAACGCAAGTAAAACATCAAAATGCAAATTCACCACTACGTAGTCGACAGCAGCTCCAATATTTCGGGCAATAAAGATAAGGGGTGAATACCGAAAAAGTTGTAATAAGCAGACTAAAGAATAACAAAAAAATTTCACTGAAACACCGCTTTATGCAGCAAATTTACTTCTCCCTCCTTCAATGTGACCACTATCCTGGTGGATGACACATTGTATCCTGAACACTAAGTTCTCACCGGCCGAGCGTAACATGTCACCAGGAATGTTCATCCAGTCCGGGATATGTTGTCCTTCAGGGCCGCCATGTTAGATACTCCACCAAGATACGCCTTAGACTTTATATAACCCTACAGAAAATGTCCCATGGGTTAGGTCCGGGGAGCGAGGTGGTCATTCAAGTGGAAAAAAGCGACTGGTAATCCTCTCTTCTCTAAAGGAAATTAAAGGACTACCTTGGACTTTAAATAACCCCACAGAAAGTCACATGGGATAGGTCCGGGGAGCAAGATGGAAATAAAAGTGGAAAAAAGCGACTGATGACAGTTTCTTCTGTAAAGTGACGGCGCAACTGATTCCGCACTAATATTTATAGCCCAAAATACTGGCGCTGCTGTCTACTACGTAGTTATGAATTTGCATTTTGATGTTTTACTTGCGTTTTATACAAATTCTCTTGTGCGCCGACAACCAACAGCGACTGTCTTCCCCTATAGGTGACTTTTAGAACTATTTTTTATGGAAAATCTTTCCCATGTCGTCCTTAGTCCCTCTATCAATTTTGGTGGAATTCCTGCTGATAGATCACGCTACAGGTGGCTCTGAGCAGTGTCAGTTTAATAAAAATCACCCTATATATGTGTGTGTGCCAGCCAACGTTTTTGTTAAGACTATTCCATAATGAGAAAAATATAATATCTGAATTAATTAAGTTGTAATTCTTTATATATGGGGGCTTAGTGAATTAAGTATCCTGGTGTTTCATAATCATACCTTAAATTTATTTTTACAAAAGCTACTTATTTTGAAATTTTTCGGAGATGGTTAGTCTTTCCGCTGTTCGTCACATCGCTCTTATGCACCTTGTGGCTACAAATTTGGCTGTATGGATACGAATGATGCTTTGGGAATCTGCCAAAGACTGGCTTGATGCAATACATCATAAACATAATTCTAGCATTGAGTGGGATTTGTCAAAATTCAACATCACTGTCCACAGTCTGGAGTCTGATACTAAGTCTTCTGATCAATCTAAACATATGCCCAACTCATAATGTCCATGGTAATAATTGCAATAATTTAATTTCTTGCTAGCTTTTTTAAGCCATCAGTCTGAAAATAGGATCCTAGGATCCCTGGGAGATTGTGAGATAATAGTTTACGCTCTTCAAATGATTAGGTCTTTCCTCAATCTTTATAGAACTTGATTTTAGACCCGTTTAAGTACGAAAAAAAATATCCCTTAAAATACCATTTCACAATTTCTCAACGGGATAAATTTGCTGTCAATCGAGGAATTGTTTCTTAAGAATGAAAGAAAAGCAACCTCGTTGACATATTTACTCTGAATTGTTAGCAAAATCCCTAGCGGTATTAACTTAACCTTTGTGCAATTTTGTAAAACAGGCTCTCTCCATCCTGATAGTAGCAAAATTTAAGCAACAAAAACCAATGATGTCACAATTCCGGGAATTAACGTGTAAAATATTGAACCTGACTATGCGGATATTTTTGACAAAGAAACTATATTCTCCATTTCCCAGTTCCCGGTATAAAATAATAGCAACAAGTATTATATGCTCATAATGCTTAATAAAATATACACCACTACCATTGAAAAAAATCCGGCTACAGGAGCCATTTGCCTACCTTGGCATACTGTGAAAGCGTATTCTTGCTAATCTGATGATGATGAGAGCAGTTTCGACGAATAGCAATACGAATTGAAATACTTTTTATTGTTATTGATAGTGAAATTTTAAAGTTATGTGTATGTTCCAGGACTTAATCACATATTTTTATTGACAAACTTTGATATGAAAGAAGGTACTACATTAACTATATTGAAGGGCTAAAACATTTCATCATAAATAATAATTTTTTTTCAATGATAAAATGTATTTTTATCGTATTTATTAATAAAAACTAACGGTAAACTGAAAAACAGGGACTCTTCTAAAATATTTCTTTTATAGAAAGGGTCTGCAAGCGTTTAAAGCTTGCAGCCTCAGAAAGCTTGCAGGCCCCCGGAAGCCCCAGTTTAAAATTTATGCAAAACAGTGTTCCGCTACAAAACGTGGTTCCATTGAAACTAATTTTAATCACAAAACTCCATACAACAAATAACAAATTACATATCAGTAAAAATATCGATTTTACATGTTTCAAATAAGAAAAAAGTAGTGTATTAGCAACTGGCTGTGACTAATACTCATTGTATTACATATAAAAATAAGATCCTCTAAGTCTTGAATTTTTACCAATGCTAATGGTATTTTTTATCAGCGCTCTTTCACGTGATCTGCCTAAAGACTAAAGAAATAGTTGGAAAAAAGTAAACCCACATTCTCAAAAAAAGAAATGCCTACCATTCGTTTTGAATGGTATCAGTTCTCTCACATGACTCTGTGACACGTTTGCGACTCCAATAACCGAAAAGATAGAGTAAACTTAACAAAAAATTATGAGAAAAGAAACTTTTGAGAAAGTATAAAATAATTTCTCTTACAGTTAATTAAAATTGCAGTTCAAATTAGTTTGGAATTTTTCGACTCCATAGTTTATTCTTTTTACTGACCCCATGTGCTGAAAGATAATCAAAGACTGAAAATACCGTTCTTAATTTTTTTCATTGCAAAGAATACTACATTGGACAGATTGAATGAAATTGAAAAAGTCAAACAAACATATGAAGAAAATTATTCAAAATATAAAACTGAAAGCTAATATAAAATAAGTAATTTAACTTGAAAGGGAAATGTAATTTAGTCTATAAAACAAGAGCTACCGATTGTGGGATTAATTAGCTTATTAGAAAAATAATTATTAGACGCCACATCATGGAAATTTTTTATATGATTGTCTCTATAGTCTTCTTAACATAATCAATTTACTTCATTAAACTGATCTATACCTAAACTACTGAAATATTTTTTATAATAATTATTCAAAAAGTTTCCGCAGACAGAATATTTAGGGTCTGTTCACATAGACTACGTCGGCGTCAGCGTTACTCATATTGACATATTTTAAACCAATCACAGACACTAACAATTTCGTGGCTAATCGTTTGGAGGTTTGTAATTGATTAAATACACTATCTACCAATAAGTATTTTGACACCTGTGATAGAAAAGAAAAACAAAATTTATTCATATTCAATAGTTGGTAAAGCCTTCACGAGAGGCAATTACAGCCTCAACCCTCCCCTTTCCACAAGTCCTTGTATGACGGCTAATGGTATTTTCTTCCACTCGGCTTGGAGAAGACGTGTAAGTTCCTTCATCCATTTGGAAGGTTGTGCACCCCTTAATCGGCGATCCAACTCGTCCCAGAGGTTCTCGATAGGTTCAGATCTGTGGCTTGGGCAGGCGCCAGTCCCATTCGGTTAACCCATTCTCACCATAACCAAGCCATGGTGGAGCTCGCCAACATGAAAGCTGGCGTTGTCGTCCTGGAAGTAACATGGGTTCAACCCGTAAAACGCACCAACGTAGGAAGCCACACTGTCATTCAAATAGTGCGGTAGGCGTCAGCGGTGACCTTACCATGAATTGGGACCAAGGATCCCAGTCTATACCAGAAGAAACACTCCCAGACCATAATTCCACCTCCGCCGAACTTTAGTGTGGGCACAATGCATTCTGGCAGGAGGCGTTCTCCAGGAAGACGCCAGACCCAGACCCTGCCATCCGAAAGCGTAGAGGATGAAACCTTGATTCATCGCCCAAGAGAACACGTTTACACTTATCTACGGTCCACTTTCGACGTGTTTTGCACCACATTAACCGAGCAGCGCGGTTGGACTTTGTGATCAAAGACTTATGGGCGGCAGCACGACCATGAAAACCAAGCAGATGTGCTTCCTTACGGATGATATTCATCGAAACAACACTCCAGGATGTCTGTTGAAACTCCTGGAATATGTGGGCCATCGGATGGGTGCGGTTCTTCCGAATTTCTCTGAACAGACCCATCGGTCTCTATCTCCCGGTTTCGTGGGTTCTGCCGACTCGGGGGCACATTCTGCCGACATCGCCGCTCACCTTCCGCTACTGAATCACAAAGGCCACTGTCGGATTAGGTAATTCAGCTCGCTAGATATGTCCCTAAGGATCGGCCATTTCTGTGATACTCTCGATTACACCTTTCTCGAAATCAGATACTCTGACATTCGTGGCATCTTGCACGTGACTAATGCTAATACAAGATATTTAACGGAGGAGGGCATGACGTATATCACGACCTCAGATATCGTCATTTGCATGGGTGTCCAAATACTTATTGGTAGATAGAGTACATTACAATACGAAAAACGCTGAAGGATTCTATGTGAACAGGTCTTTAATCTTCCATAAAGAGCATGTAATCAGACTAGAAATTTGAGTAATTTCTTGAAACTCTTTAAAGAGACAAATTATAATATTTAAAAAAATTCTTTTTATGTTTTTTTAGCTTCTAAGAAGAAGTTGAAAAATAATGTATTTTTTCTTGTTTTTTTCAGTTGCAACTGCACGGTATTGTCAATGGGTAACTCCAGCAACAGAAGAAGTGGAAGGTTTAATCGCTTACCACATATGCATTCAGAATTCTACAATCGGAGCCATTTGGGAAAAAGCAATGCCATACTTGTACCCTTTCAATGTGCAATATTGTCTTGTCGCTGCTGCTGTTCTTTACATAACATGGTCGAATCTTCAGACCAATCGCATAAAAATGCAACGCTTTACTGCCGTCTCTGTGTATGGGAGACCAGAGCCAAGTCAGGATGAAGTTAATTGCGCCGGTTCAACTCGTGGTCTGTTATTGGGACTTCTCGTTCTTGTCGCTGGCATCATTGTCTTGATCCTATTCTTTGTCTTGGTTCAAGATAAAGATTTCAATGTCTTGTTTCTAATTGGATCCTTGGAATGTAGCATATTTGGTCTCTCAACCTTAGCGGCGATCATCGGCTTATTGCAGATCAGGAAAATGAGAAGTAAAACTTCAAGACACCAGAGGCTCTCTGAACTGCTACAAAGAATCGGCATGTTGGCAGTTTACATCTATGGCATTTGCAATATGATAGTCGGTGGAAACTCGATAAAGTTCCCACACTTGTCTTACTTTTGCATGGTACTTTGATGGTTGTACAAGCTTGTCTTCAATCACTTTTTATCCACAAGTCTCAAAAAAGGACTAAGCCCTCTGAATGATTGAAAAACCTGGTCGACAGGTGGTTATTTTCCTTGCTTTCGCCACATTGTTTTATGATTCTTGAATCCTCACACACCAAATCAAGTTAGAAGCAAGATGCAACTAAAATTCTATGGACTCATAGCATGGCCTGTTATTTCACGAATTGTTCTGCCTTTTGTCATTTTTTACCGCTTCCATTCTTCTGTAGCTTTGATGGAAGCATGGCGTAAATCCTATAAGGTTAAGCAAAATTAAATGGCAAGAATCTTCATTCAAGACATTTTCTGATAATTGAAAAGCATGATGCATTATGAGCTTTGTATACTGGTGCTAAACGTTATAAGCTAAGAAACAATTTCTGAAAAATTTCTCTAGCTCAGTGAATATCAGTGGAAATTTCGAAGCTTTATTACTCATTATTTTACTTAAAATTAAGGAATATTTTATTTCTTGTCGTAGAAATTTAATTTTTATAGAGTATTTTAACAAATAATTAAGGTAAGAAATTTTCAGCTGTTGCCAATCATGCACACGAAATGTTCATACTTACATGCATACGTATTTACATTACATACAAACATATGCAAAGGGGAAAAAAGAAAGAAATGTTTAGTTTACAAAAACACGATTTTTAAATACGAAAGTTGCAAAAATATGGGAATTTATAAAAAAATTGGTGTTTCGAGTTACAGTTGCATTCAGGGCCCGATTTAGAAAATTCTTGACTATAGGCACAACTCGGGATGGGGGCCCCCTAACACTGATGTGGGCGTAAAATTTCCAAAATTGACACACAAAAAAAAATCATGAATCATTGTGAAAGTACCATTTTACCAAGAATTGGCTATTTGAAGCGTAGAAGCCTATAACATTATCAAATAACATAACAAAAAGCAATACAACATATTAACTTCATCATTAAAACACCAATACAATGCAACCAGAAAAACTTATTAATCCCTTATATACACTATAATATACATATGATGAACTATACATATAACTATACATATGATGAACCAATTAATCAAATGTGTAAGGATATATAAAAAAATTGCTATTTAAAAGTATAAAATTAAAATAAAATTGAATTGGGGATTTTTTCTTTTAAAATAAAAATTTTGGGGGTGGGCCCAACATTCTGGGGCTCCTAGCCCGGGCCTACCGGGCCTAATGGAAAATCAGGGCCTGGTTGCATTAAACTAACACAGATCAAAAGACACTTGAAAGATGTAAATACATCCAATATCCAGACTAAATAAGTCTTATTTCTTAATTTTAACATATTATTTATCTTACTGTTGGCTCTTTTAAGCTGACTACTGTTGACTCTTTTGAATTAAACATTAAAAAAAACCAGATAATCTTCCTTTGTATTTCATACCACATAATTTTATAAATCGTGATATTTTTACATTGAAACATGTCTCGACAACTATCTTAAAAACTTAAATTCGCTGCTCACCAGAAAGATACAGTAACTATAGTTCAATACAGGGCCGTAATCAGCCAGAAACCTTAAGGAGGCCTTTTAATCTTAAGGGGGAGGGGAGGCGCTCTGGGGAATAATACCTTATAATATGGCAGATAGACCAAATGGAAAATGAATAGGTATTATAAATACTACTTCATTATGATAAATTTGTTGTATTTGTTCATACTTCCAGTGAAAATTCTCGTTCAAGGTTTTTTTCAAGATACTTCTTTAAGAGAAGAAAATTTGAAAAGTTTGAGAACTGATAATTTTTGATTTTCAAATGATTGTGATTCATTTAAGAGTACATTTGGGAGAAGATAATGCTTGCTTGCTTGCAGACGAGGAACATTTCATAATAAATGTGTACATCAGAATTTCATTAAAAACTTTTTTTATTGCCATTGTATATTTTATACTATTAGGTGGAGTAGACTCAAAATATCATTGCAGAAACCGAAACTCCTCTAGTTTATCCTCCTTGCTTCTGGTAACGCCCTCTGTTCAACTGCAGCTTAATCAAAGAAAACAGAACAGGATTTCACACTCGGGGAAAATTACAACATTTAGAAATTTCCAGTTATGATTAAGCACAATTCATAAGATCTACTTCCCTTGTAAATAAAAACCTCACTACTTGTCCCTACAGATAGCTTGTTCTTTTCTTTTCAAATATTAAATGTATGTAACAATAATATATTTTTACATGTTTGAATAATTTCGCATATTTGAGTTTTATGTTTTAAAGATGTACTTCTGTTGATTATGTCATGCACTGTTTATCATTTGGCATCAACATTCAAATTGTCAGCTACTTTAATGTTCAGTTTCAGACAATGCTGGTGCCTAAATAAAAACTCTTTTTGTTGATGAATAAAACAAAATATATACAAAATATATACAATTTTGAATGTTTGCATGCCTTGTAATTCTTTCTAAAACTTGGCTTCATTTTTTAAGCGATACATATCTCCACCTCTATTATTTTTCTTTTTTATCAAAATATTAACACATGAGTAATTCTCCGGGATTTAAAATAAGCCTCGATTTAGGAGCGTTTTCTTCTTTAAAAAATATAAGCTCGAGATCAATTTAAATAAAGCATTTCTCGAAAGTTTCAATTCGCTTTTATTTTTTAACTCATTTGAAATTTAAGGAAAAGTTGTTTAGGACATTTTCTTCTACTTATTAAGGGGTAGAACACTTTTTAAATGTTTTTTTAGTCTCGTTTTATTTTAAGATTTGTTGCGTAAATAGCAAGTAGTAATAGCTTATTCCTTTCCAACCACATCACAAAAATAAGTCATGGGTTTAATAATATATATATATAATATATATATATATATATTTTGCATAGATTCGATTGTTTATCACAAGAAATCAAAGACAACCGATCTGCATTTGAGAACTTTATTCGACCTGGAACTGAACGCTAGCTAACTTATACAGTCACCGAACCTTTCTGGAACGGTAGAAACTGGAATTATATAATAAATTAACATACAACAAAGTAGCATATTAAAACATTCTGGTTAAAATGAGAAACGATAACAAGGAAATTTAAGAAAAGGGATTTATAAGCATCTTGCATCCAGCAGGACTCCAACTCATCACCTTCAGCACCGTAGCCAGGTATCTTACCCCTGTTGCCACGACAGCTACACATCAATTTACTGCAATCAATATATATATATATATATATATATATATATATATATATATATATATATATATATATATATAATAATCTATATATATATATTATATATATATATATATATATATATATATATATATATATATATATATAATATATAATAAATAAAAATAAATAACTGGTTAACCAAACAAAAGTAATACTTTACGCACCTGTAGCTTAAATGATCTGTCACCTTTATTTTTTTAAATTCATCTTTGTTCTTTTTATATTAAATGTATTTTTAACTTTTTTTTTAGATTCTTTTTTCTTTTTTTTTTTTTTTTTCCAAAGATATACGTCCTGCATGACTTTGGTTTTTTCTACAGATATAGTTATACTCTCCGAAAAAAAATACAAAATATATTTGGCAAACAATAAAATTTTGTGAAATTATAAGCTTCTTGTTGTTTTTTATTTTGTCGCTGATCATACTTTATATGTTGTGAGCTCACACACACACTCACTCACTCACTGCCGTACATTATTTATATTGCTAATTTTTCTTCGAAATAAATTTTTATTATACATATTTACACGTGTATACGTGGGAGCATGCATGTGTTACACGTATATACACACGCATGCTCACAGACTTGCACACACACATATATATATACACACTGAGTGGCCAATTTATCATGACCACCTGACAATTTCAAGCAAATCAGCGGACGCTGCTGCTAGAAGGGGAGAAAGGTACAAAAGGGATTGCTGAATTGATTGCAAAGACAGTTGCTTTTTGAAGGCACGGGTAAAAAAAAAAACGAGATTTAATAGACCTCGAAAGTGGAATGCCTGTGCTAGAACAGTACAGCGAGTATTAGCGAAATTTCTTCGCTTTCGAAATGTTCGAGAGCAGCTGTTGTTCATGTTTAGTGAGTTACCAAACAAAAAACCCGAGTTTCAACGTAAGGCGTTATGGTCTCACCGGCTATCGCATGCTTCAGATAAAAGGATAGTTTCTATACTCTGTCCTGGTCGAACAGAAGGGTAACAATACGTCATATTTCAGATAATCTTTTCTCACGGACCAACTCCGATGGCCTCTCAAAGTTCTGTTCGCCGCAACGGGGTATGGAAGCCGAAGACCTGTTCGAAAGTCTTTGCTGTATGAAGCTAACGAGATCAGACGTCTCCATTTCGCACAATATTACAAAGATTAAACAGTAAATGCTAGAAAATAGGATATGGTCCGATGAATCGCGTTAACAATTACATTATCAGATGGCAGGAAGCGAATACGGAGAAAACAGACGAAAACGGAGCTCTAGAGAATTGGCCACAACACTTCAATCTGGTGTAGACAATGTTAGGGCCTAGGGGATGTTTTTCTGGCATTGTTTGGGCTCTTTAATTCACATGGAACAACATTTGAATGCCAAAAAATATTTAAATATTGTCGCTGACTAAATACATCCAGTTATGTTAAAGGTTTACGCAGTAGAGATGAAACTTCCACTAGAACAGTGCTCCATGCTAGAAAGTCCACAAATCCACATATGGTTAGAAGAGCATCGCGGAGACTTAGCCTTGCTTACTTGGCTTTCACAATCACCAGATCTCAGTCCAGCTGAGCTTTTTTAGGATGAGGTCTAAAGGGCAACTATATCCAGAATCATCAAATCTCAAGGAACTGGAAAGTGTTCTTCATCGGATATGTTCTGAAATTCCTCAAGCCACTTACCAACGTCTTATAATAGAGACCATGCCAAAGATAGTTGTATTAAGAGCGAAAGGTTGTCGAACGATATACTGAGCGTGTGGACAAAATTGATTTACCACTGTGTATATGAGAACGTTTTTTAAATGTTGTTGTTATCGCAAAATAAGAAAAACGTTTATCTGTGAATAACACATCATTGAAATTTACATTCAGCTAATAAAGGATCATAATAATTATCATGTCTATATTAAAAAATACGAAAATAAGAAAATAAAAGAGTGTCCTATTAAAAATTAAGCATAGCCTATTACAAGTCACTTATTTTTCAAATTAATTTATTTTCTGTGTGTTTTCTGTTAAGTGAATAAATCAGGGGCGGTTCCAGTCCAGAGTTTTGGGGGATCAACGTCGACTCTTAGGGTTATCTTATTAATAAAAGAGAGTGTTTGCGTGTGTGTGTGTGTGTGTGTGCGTGTGTGCGTGTGTGCGTGTGTGTATGCGATCCCCAGGCGAATCTGTGAAACTTACAGACGTCAAATTTGGCACACGGGTAGTTCAGACTATGGGAAGGTGCACCTCGAAGCCCGAATTTTAAATTATTATTCTAGAAAATTTTTATTTTATGTTTTGTGCGATATTTTATGTTTTTTTACTTCAGATTACGATATCTCGGCAAAAAATGATTGTAGAAGTTTGATCTTTTTACAATCTAAGACTACAGACATTCTCTCCTTCACACAAGACCTCATTTGTTTAAAAATAATTTAAAACAGACTATATTTCATCAAAATATTAAAACCACTTTTTCGATTTTTTTACGCCCTTTTATGCATCTACGGTCGATGCTCTTTGGGTTTTTATCTTACAAAGAAAATATTTACATCATCTAGAAGATGAAAGCTTTCTCATTCATATAAACCTCATTTCAAGTCTCTATCTTAAAATTTCGATTTTTAATTGAATTTTAAAGAACAATACGTCAACGCAAATTCCCCGCTTGATCCTTCAAGCGCGGTTTGGAAGAATCATTTCTTCACCCATAGGCGAGGGGGGGGGGAGGCTCGAAGAAAGAATTTTTCGCCCATTCGTGGAGGGTTGGACCGAACGAAATTTCTCGCCGGGGGGGGAGGATTTTTCATCTGGCTCAGGCTGTTAGCAGAACGTGGAATACGTAGCCAAAAAATTTAGATACCTTGATTCGTTGTTTTTTAGTGTTTCCATTCTCTGACAATGATTGCTGAAGGGAGCGGGTCCCTAAACCGACCGGCTAGAAGGGCGAAGCCCGTGTCATGGGTTATGTCACAGTATAAATAACATAGAAAATGAAAATTTTTTCTATGTTATTTATACTGTGTTAATTTTTAAATTGATTTTGGTTAACAAACATTCTTAAAATCCCGGGCAACGCCATCTGTAATTAGGAATACCTCCAGCTTTTCCTTTCTTAATGAACAAAACTCATTTCGGAAGTTTCATTGAAGGTAAAACGAGCAATTTCTGTTATGGCATCTAAAAAGGTATTTTAAGTAAACAATTAAACTTTGAAGCGTATTCCCATCTTTAACATTACAGTAATAAGCATTACATCTTATTAATAAAAGCGAATGTTTCTTATTAATAAAAGCGAATTTTGCGCGTGTGTGTGAGTATGGGCGGCCCCCAGGCGAATGTGTGAAACTACAGCGTGCAATTTGGCACACGGGTAGTGCAGACTATGGGGAAAGTGCACCTCGAAGCCCGAATTTTAAATGTTATTCTAGAAATTTTTTATTTTATGTTTTGTGGGATATTTTATGTTTTTTTAAACTTCAGATTACGATATCTCGGCCAAAAAATGATCGTTAGAATTTTGATCTTTTTACAATCTAAGACTACAGACATTTCTCCTCAAACAAGACCTCATTTGTTTAAAAATAATTTAAAACAGACTAATATTTTCATCAAATATTAAATCCACTTTTTCGATAATTATGCACTTTTAGCATCTACGGTCGATGCTCTTCGTGTTTTTATCTTACAAGAAAATATTTACATCATCTGGAAGATGAAAGCTTTCTCATTCATATAAACCTCATTTCAAGTCTCTATCTTAAAATTTCGATTTTTAATTGAATTTTAAAGAACGATATTTTCAACACAAATTTTATGTGGGTCTTTCAACGCGGTACTCTAGGCGTTGAATCAATCATTCATAAGAAATGCCATTCGCACAAGGAAACGTTTTATTTACTTTGCCGGTGTTCACTTTTCTGTATTCTGTCAATTTTTGTTTAATTTAGTTACTTATTTGCATATCTTTCTTTTTATGCTTCTGTCTGAAACTCTGGAATATTTTTTATTATCATTCTAATACTTCGAAACTTAACAAGTTTACCAGGGGTGTTTTAAAAACACATGTAATTTGTTGGTGTTTAGCTTGAGAAAAAAATAATTTTGTAAAGGTTTTTTTGGTCTTTTATGCTAAAATAGCACTTGCAAATTCAAAAAAAGAACAAAAACTTACCTGTAAATAGCATACCTTTTTTATAAATTGATCAATTTGAAGTAATTTTTTTAATGAAATTTAGCTAAAACACCTATCATTCTGCACAAAATCCTAAAGCTAATATTTTAAACTAATTTTAGCTTTTGATTGTGGAAATTTTTGATGTTAAAACATGTTACAATGTATTAAATATTGCTTATTTTGTACGTCAATATAGGTTGCACATTAATTTATAGAAATTTGTGGTATGACTTTCTTAGGTAGCATGATTTATTTTTTTCTCGAGATTATCTTTTTCTTAATTGTCATATTTGAGAACATACTTTTTTAAATTAAAAAAAAACACAAATAACAGTTTAGGTTAACAAGAATTTATGTCAGAATTATATTTCACATGATTGGACAAGCCACAGATCAAGAAGTGTTGAAATTAATGGAGGAAGGTTTAATTTTTTTTACATGCAGTAATTTTTTCATGTCCTGATTCATAAATTAGAATCGATAGCTGATTTATACCCTCATTTATATTTTTAGAATTTAACTTCTTACTTCTGTTTTAACTTTCCTTTCTATTTTACCATCATGTTTTGTTTTGCTATTATTGAAGTGTGTACAATATTTTTCATTGCTTACTACGATTAAAAAAATTTTTTTGTATTATTGGCCTGTACTTTTTTATTCATACTGTGTTATTCATACTGTTATTTTTTCTACGTTATTTATACTGTATGTAGTTTTTAAATTGATTTGGTATTGTTTACTTTTCAGCTTTTCCCGAATGATTTTCCGAATCTTTACCCCGGAAAGAGAAGCGAGACTGGAAGAAATCAGATAACAACAGCAAAGAATAGTTGGACAAAAACCACAGGATCGTCATGATTTGTTAGCAAGAGTTGTTCATCAAAAACAAAAAATCACTTATGAGTCTCATCACACAGGCAAAGATTTTTGAGAATTTAGGTGTCATATGTACACCATAATTGCAGTTTTGGCTTGATTTTAACTCTTATTCTCACATTTGATGCCCCTGTAGCAGTAGTGGATTACATGGTTAACTGGAGTTACTCATTTTGTTCCATTTTAAAGGAATTAGGCTGGTGGTTCATATGGGAATGGCGTTAGAAACATACGGCATATGAGGCAGATATTACGGATCAAATAATAGCCAAAGATGACACCACTTCAGTCAGTTGTCACAAAACAACTGTTCTCTGTCCACATGTTGCAGAAGCCTCCTCTACACGATTTCTTCATTCGTGAATGGCGTTTAGAAACATACGGCATATGAGGCAGATATTACAGATCAAATAATAGCCAAAGAAGCAAGTGTCTATAGACATGCGTGGATTGCCGTATTGCCCTCTACTAACCACAATTTTCAATGCCCATATAAATGTCGAGTACTGTAATTCAGTTTTATAGTGTGGCGTGTGAGTGGAACACTGGTGTGCGGTTTTTCAAATGATTTTAGCTTTTACTGGAAATTGCAGGAACAACAGCATCCAAAACAGTAATCGTTGGAAAGTTTTTATTTATATACACAACTCACTACCAGAATACTATTAAATTATATTTTAACGCATTTCTGTTACCTGCTGTTGTTTGTAAACACACGATCTTCATTGCCCATGCCATTTCAGAAATTTCTCATTGAGATGATGCTCATTTAATGCGTGTTTTCAAAGTGAAATATACCATGTTCTGCTTAAATGCCCCGAAAATATTCTATACTGGAGATGTAGACAGATTAAAGAATTTAAGTAAACTTTTGTGTAATTTATACATTTGTGTGTGTTAATTATTTAAATTATAGATTTATATTTTTTATACGTTTTATTCTTGCATTCTTTTAGGGTTTATAGTGTTGCGGTGAGTGGAACACTGGTGTGTGGTTTTCAAATGATTTTAGCTTTTACTGGAAATTAGCAGAACATTAGCTTCCAAAACAGTAATCGTTTGGAAAGTTTTGAATTTAATTTATTAAATGCTGATCACGAGATTTCTTTTCTTTTTGTGATACTTTAAATTAATTTTGCGTCACGTGCATAACAACGAAATTAATTAACAAAGAAAATATTAAAATACAGTAAAAGATAAAATCTAGACAAATTGAGATGGAAATTTTTAAAAATATTTGTTCAAATTAGTATGTTTTATGGATATTAAATCAAATCTATATATAAAACTGTAATTTCCTCACAAAATATGCTTCGCCATGACGATAAATAAGTCCCAAGGCCAAACTTTAAAATATGCTGGCGTACATTTACGAGAAAATTGTTTCTCGCACGGTCAGTTTTACGTAGCTTGCTCAGCTGCCACCATAGCTCAGTGGTTACGTAGCTTGCTCACGCGTAAGTTCGCAGACGAGCCTGGTAATATTAGTTCCGCCCAATGAAGAAACAAAATATATTGTTTATAAGAAAATCCTCTAAAAAGCAATTTCACTACTTTTTCATTGTAATTATCCTAAAATGTACCCCGTAGCGAAGCACGGGTTTTCAGCTAGTATTATATATATATATATACTAGCTGAATACCCTTGTTTCGCCACGGAGTAGATTCAAATTAAATACAACGGCCAATGTATGCAATTAATCCTAAAAAAAAATTATAAAAAAATCGTAACAGATATTTTTATAGACAAAATAATGTAGAAGAAAATTTTGAAATTAAATCTAATAGAATATACTAAAGAATATAGTTCAGTTTGAGGAACATTTCTATTACTGTAATTTAATATTTTTTTGGATAATGTCCAATTGTCTGCCGCATTAGAAAGAAAAAAATTGTCTATTTATTTCGTTGTTATGCACGTGATGCATAATTAATCAGAACAGGGGTCCCCAACGCTATGCCCAAGGGCACCTTGGCGCCCGCCGATCGTTTTACGTGTGCCCGCCGCTGTGCGACCACGATAAAACTATTTCAGTTTTCAATAAAATGCTATGTAAAATTTTTCTCATTTTTAATGATTAACCGCACAAAAGTAGAAATGGCGTCCAAACACAGATAAAAACACAAAGCGTAATGCGACCGATCTCTTCTCTCCCTCGCGCCAGATCTTCGCCAACCTAATTTCCCATACCTAAAAGGAAATGAACCGGTCGTTTTTTATGGTTGCCGTCAGGACATAGACATTTGTCTGGAACTTATCTCGTGAGAGCCAGTAGTATGGTTTGTGCTGTGAGATAAAAGTTTCATTCGACGTATCTACTTCATAATTTATTCTTAAATATATGCTCAGATTTTTGTATACTGTGTTTCCTCCTTCGTTGTTTCTAAATACTTCCTTACTTTTACCCCAAAATGAGTGGATCAAGTAAACGGATCTATAATTTTAATACTGAATTGGAGGATTCATATTGCTTCATCAATTTAAAAGACAAATGTATTTGTCTGTTGTGTGGAAATAGCGTCGCGGTGCCAAAAAAAACATGTGGAACGTCATTTCTAAGCAATTCATGCTACTTTTAATACGAAATTAAATCCACTTAATCTGAAATAAGAAAGAAGAAAATAGATCAGTTAAAATCTAATCTGTCCAGTCAACAGTCAGTTTTCACTAGGCCTCTGTTAAGATCTAAAAATGCACTTTTGCTACTATAAAAATTTCTCACATACTCGCAAAGAAGGAAAAGCCTTTCCGGGATGGTGAGTTGTTAAAAGAAGCATTTCTTACTGGCACAGATTGCTTATTTGAAGGATTTTCCAATAAACGTGAGATCATGTCAGCAATACAAGACTTATAGTTGTCAGATAACGCCGTTACAAGAAGAATAGAAGCCATTTCAAAGGACATGAAAATTTAGTTAAAGAGTGACTTGGAAATATGTGAATGGTTTTCACTACAATTTGACGAGTCTACAGACATATCAGACACAGCACAGTTAGCAGTTATGGTGAGAATGGTATTTAGTGACTTTACTGAAAAAGAAGATCTACTAAAAATATTACCCATGAAAGGACGAACAACAGGTAAAGATATCTATAAAATATTTATAACATATGCAAAGTCGATAGATATGCCTCTCCAGAAACTGTCTGCGATAACCACTGATGGGGCACCAGCAATGGTTAGTAATGTCAATGGATTTATTGCCCTCTGCATAAAAGATGAATCATTTCCAAACTTTCTGTCGTATCACTGTATTATCCACCAGGTGGTTTTATGTGGTAGAATACTACCCTTCGGACACGTCATGAAAATAATTACAAAAATAGTCAAATTAATTCGCGCAGCTCCTTTGCAACACCGCCTTTTTAAGGCCCTATTAGAAAATCCTGAAAATCTTGATCTCAGTCTGCATACTGAAGTACGTTGGCTCAGTAAAGGCAAGTTCTTGCTAGATTTGTAGATTTAATTGAAGAAGATAGAAATTGTGGTGATAGAAATTGTGGATCTTCAGAACGACATTGTCCTAAAATCCATTGTATCAGGTGAGAATTTCTGGAATATAGTTGACAGAAACAAATTTCTATTCTTGAAAGGAGCAGCATATAAAATAAAATCGTTTTTCGGTTCCACATACTTGTGTGAATCACTGTTTTCGACAATGAATATCATAAAATCGAAGTTCAGATCACGACTTACAGATGAACACCTTGACGATTGCTTACGCGCGCGAGAGGAGGAATATCATCATACTCTTCTAATTACGAAGCAATGGCCAATGAAATGAAATGCCAAAAATCACATTGACTTTGAGATTTATATTTTTCATAAAGAGATTTCATACTTTGCAGAGTTTGTATACATTATTCAGTAATCATTTATTTTACACAAGAATATTAGCAATAATTTTTATATGTTAAATTATATTTTTGGAATTAAATATTTTTTTGCACATTATGTGTATGTATTATTAACTATGTCCAACTATAAATTCATCTTGAAAAACTAAATGGTGCCCGCCGTCTGATCAGTATTCTAGAATGTGCTCTTAGGTACAAAAAGGATGCAGACCCCTGAATTAGAATATCACAAAAAGAAAATAAACCAAGTGATCAGCATTTAATAAATTAAATTCTTAAAATTAATCTTTAAAAATCCACCAAAAATCAGGAAATTAAGGTAAAGATTCGAAAAAGATTTCATTTTAAAGTAATTTTTATGATCTTTCTCTTGATATAAATTTTATAGCCCTCAAATTATTATTTTAAATGCAAACTTTAAAGAATGCTACAAAAAAGCTTAAAAATTTAATTTTAAAAAAATCTAAGAATTTTTCAAAAATCTTTCTTAGTGCACCCCTACACTATAAGAAGATAGCCTGCAAAATTTCAGTCCTTTAGGTCCATGGTTTTGTCTGTGTTGTTATATGTCAGTCAGTCAATCAGTCAGTCTATTCCAGGGGTCGGCAAGTAATTTTAGTGGGGTCCGGATACTATTGAAAATTTTCATCGGAGTCCAGAAAAAAAACTCATAATAGTTACTAATTTTAAATTTTTATTTTGACTCATTTAAGTAATTATATAAAACACAATAGGTAGGTATTCTTAAAAATTAATGCGAGAAATAACACCTGCGGTTTTGAGCCAGTTTTTTATAGTTTGGTTCACGCGGGGAAAAGCTAAAGCGAAGAGTGTCTTCAAGGTGGGCGTCCGTTAATCTCGAAAGATATTTGTTCTTCAAAAAAATTCATTTTTGAAAAAGATTATTAACATACATATGTGGAGCCAAACATAGTAACCAGGTTGATAGCTAGTTTTTTGCAATTTTCATACTTTTCTGAAACATGTTTACCCTAAAATTCTTCAGTGGATGCAGTTTTATGCATTTGCAAGGAAATATCTTCTTGCAAGTCAATTATCTCCATTTGAAGTAAAGGCTTTGAAAGACTGAACAACTTCGCAGCCACGTTAGTCCATTCTGCCGCTGCAGCAACTTCATAAGGCGATTTAAGGAATTGAGACAGCTTCTCTATCTCTGCATAGTCTTGGAATCTTGCAGCAAATTCCTTCCCAAGATCTGATATAAATCTTAAAAATACTGCTATGTCTTCTTCAGAGTTCTTCTTTTTATATTTAAGAATTGTTGGGAAATGAATAAATTCTTGACTTGCAATATCTTTTTCAAAGATATCCAGCTTGCGACGGAAAGCAGACACACTTTGTATCAGATCACATATTAATTTTCCATTCCCTTGTAACTCGGTGTTGAGCACATTTAAATATTTCAGAATCTCTTTCAGGAAAGCCGCACAGCTAGCATATTGCGCTCGTTTGTTATGAACTCCAAGTGATTCCTTGCTTCCTGTGCATCCAAGTTTTGCAAGAAGAAGGTTACTTGTTCTTTTATTTGCCAGAAACGTTCAATAACTTGACCTTTACTTAGCCAACGAACATTGTTGTGTTGCAGTAAGTCAGAATACACCGAATCACATTCAGAAAGAAACTCCTTGAACTGTCGGTGCTGAAGAGCAGAACGAGACCTTAAAAAATTGATCAACTTGACCAAGCTATCCATTACTTCTTTCAGAGTAGCACTAAGTTTTCCTCAAAGGACTGTCTGGTGTATTATGCACTGATAAGATATTATGACTGCATTTTTATCCCTCATTCTCTTTACTAAACCTTTTTCTTTGTCAATCATCGCTGGGGCCCCGTCACTTGAAAGGGACACTATTTTATCATAACTAATATTTGATTTTGTTATGTATTCATCAAAAGTCTTGAATAAATCTTCTCCGAGAGTCTTACCTTTAAACGGCAATATTACTAGCAATTCTTCCCTGAACGCTTTACTTTCAATGTCAAAAAAATCTCACGAAAATAGACATTTGTTCATCATCAACAATGTCACATGATTCATCAAGTGCTATGGCGTAGCAAGGTGCCTTCTGCAGAAGTTCGGGCAAATTACTTGTTGTCAGCAGTTAAAATTTTGGTTCTTCTTGTATTACTTCTTGCTGACAATGTGGAATACCTTGAATTGCGGTGACAATATCCTTTTTCTCTTCAAAAAGTACCGTGGCCACTTCCAACATGCATTCTTTTACTATCTCAGAGACTGACAATGGCTTTTGGTGTTTATTAAGCGTCCAGCACACACGCAATGGTGCTTCTGCTGATTTTTTCTTGCTCGCTCAAGCACCGAACTAGTAAGGCCGTGGTTTTTTTGTAAGAAGTTAGATATGTCTGGAGTTTTTCTTTACGAGCTTCATTGCCAAGAGGAAAGTTTTTGTGGGACTGCCGATGAGTTGTTTCGTAGTGTCGCTTTAAATTGGCACTTTTAACAACAGTGACAGTTTTGTTGCATATGAGACGAACTGGAACCGGTTTAGGCCTATCAGGCAGCGTAAAACAATATTCTTCAGTCCACTCAAGAAACTTCCTATTTTCACTGTCAACTTTTCGCATTTTAGGATCCGTACTGATGCAGGTACGAAACGTTTTAGTACACGACAAATTGTAACACAAATGAACGAATGCTCCTCACAAGATCGCAACGCAACTACCTAATAACTGACGACGTGTCGAAACATGCTGGCCAGTACGCTCCCTCCCGTCCGCACCCTCGCACTCCAACGCACTCTTTTGTGCTACACAGCACAAGAGTGGCGTAGCGAGGAGGTTTATCATGCCACGGGCGCCACTCTCAGAGGGGCGCCAAATGGTCCCCAAGACCATTGGACCATTTGGTTCCCAAGACCATGAGGGGCGCCAAAAAGGTATCGTGACCCGGGGCGACAGGTATGTTCGCTACTCCACTGCACAGCATAGCAACAGCTATGTATCTACCTATTAAAACTAGTTATATAAAAATATTAATTAAATTGAATAGGTAGGTAAGTTATTTAACAATATTTGGTGGTCCAAGTTTCGACCTTTAGCGGTCCGGATACGGACCGCGGTCCGCCTGTTGCCGACCGCTGGTCTATTCTACAAATATATATAAAACAGTTCCGTGATATATAGATATATATAAAACAGTTCCGTAACTGACTGACTGATTGATTGACTGACTGACTATAACGCACAGACCAAACCGCTGGACCTAAAGAGCTGATATTTTGCATGGTGATTCTTCTTATAGTGTAGGGGTGCACTAAGAAAGATTTTTGAAAAATTCTTCCTAGATTTTTTAAAACTAAATTTTTAAGCTGTTTTAGTAACTTTTTTTAAGTTTGCATTTAAAATAATAATTTGAGGGTTATAAAATTTATATCACGAGAAAGGTCGTAAAAATTCCTTTAAAATGAAATCTTTTTCGAATCTTTACCTCCATTTTCTGACTTTTGGTGAATTTTTTTAAGATTAATTTTTAGAATTTAATTTATTAAATGCTGATCACGTGATTTCTTTTTCTGGTACTTTAAATAAATTTATCGTCACGTCCATAACAATGAAATAGACAAAATATATTTTTTTTCTTGCTAATGCGGCAGACGATTGAACATTATCAAAAAAATATTAAAATACAGTAAAAGATATGCTCCTCAAACTTTACCATATTCTTTAGTATGTTCTGTTAGATTTAACTTGGATATTTTCTTCTACATTATTTTGTCTATAAAAATATCCCTTATGATTTTTTTATAAATATATATATATATATATTTACATCAATTGATTACATTGATCGTTGTATTTAATTTGAATGTACTCCGTAGCGAAGTGCGGTTTTCAGCTAGTGTATATATATATATATATATATATATATATATATATATATATATATATATATATATATATATATATATATATATATTAGACAAAGTTGTAAGTGGAAAACCAGTATAAGCCATAAACCACTACAGCCAGGAACCAAAAACATGAAAAGATAAGTGAAAAATATGAATAGATAAGTGAATAATAGGTTTTAGATAGTATCTTTTCAGCAGCGGTGCCGATACTGTCTAAAAACCAATGGATTATTTCTAATAAGTATGATCTGAGCAATAAACATACTTAGACACCGTACAATCCATATGAAACAGAAGAAGGAATAATCAGTGGCTTTTTCATAGATCACCAAACTCGGCGCCAGACAAAGTGAAAGTTAAGTTTAGGAAACCGCAAGAAGACTAACGTCACAAACATTGCAACGATGGAGCCAATGGAATCACTTTAGCAGACTTACATAGGATACTGTTTTATAGGACATAATAACCTAAGTTAACTTAGACATTTATTATGACTAAGAGTTATTTATTATTTTAATTACACTAGTTTTTATTAGTTATTTACTTACTTTAATCATTTAGTTTTTATTACTAATTATTAGCAACAGAACATGCTATTCATTAAATCTAAAACAACCAATTATGTGCTTGGAAAGACTATCAGGGTAATAATTACGTTTTAGCACTACTAACAAATCTTTTATATGCTTATGCCTATTGTCCTTAGAACATAGCCTATTTATTCTTACTAGTTGATTAACAATAATATTATTAAATACAGATTTATGTAAGCAAGTTAAGTAACTTTGATATTTTACTATATTAAAGTCATATTGTGATCTTTTATCATTAAGATCAAAAGTAAAATTACTATGAGAATTTATTTTTATGTTTATATCTAAGAAGTTTACATTAAGTTTTTCTTGGCTACTTTGTACTAGTTCTAGATTAGGAGGGTAAAAATTTAAAGCTATATTATTATTACTATTATTAATAACAATTATGTCATCAGTATATCTAAATATTTGGTAATTGCAATTAACAATATTATTAATATTATCACCTTAAAAAAAAATGTAAATATAAATTGGCTAGCATACTGGAAGCATTTCTACCTTGTGGTACACCTTTAACCTGTAAGTATATATTATTATTGTGTACTATATAATTATGTTTAGTTACAAAATCTAATAGCCTATTGAAATGAGTTAGTTTAAATTCTTTGTTTAAGTATTGATTATGATTTTTTACTAAAGTTATAATTACCCTATTAAAATCAATTATATTGATATATATATATATATATAATAAATAAACATTGTGTCATTTTAAATTTAAACTCATTTAGTAATAGGTCTACGATTATATAATTTCAGGCTATGAAAAAAAAAAAAAAAATACGCCGGGCTTTTTTTTTGGGGGGGGGGGGCAATTGCCCCTAGTGCCCCCCTCCCTGGAACCACCAATGGAATAAATCTTCCATTAAATTGTTACAGAAAATGTCTAGTTCATTTGATAAAAATAAACTACATTTAAAATCTTAGCTACAATAATGTTTTTAAATGGAAAAGTTTGCATTTGTAAATACTTTATTTGTAAATATATATATATATATATATATGTGTGTGTGTGTGTGTGTGTGTGTGTGTAAGTAAATGTACATAAAGATCCCGTATATCTGTAAAGTAAGACCATAAGCCTGATGGTTCTTTCAGTTTTACTAGCATCCATTTGTAAATAATGGAAAAAAATAACTTTAGCATTGTGAGACTAGCCCTGGGAGGCGTTAATCCTGGTCATAAGCTGCAGATACACCATGCATTAAAATTTCTAAACAATATTCGAGAAATGAACTTGATAGTCATTTACCTTCTTAACCTGGGATGCTTTCAGAGTACATCAACATAGCTCTCTGTCATGAATACCGCTATCCATACAACAAAACTAACGACATACTCTAAAAATCTAGTATCAGGACATGGACACTGGCATAATTTGTTATTGGGATGGTGCTTCACCGCAGAGTGCTAACTTAGTGGCTATACCAACTCAGTAAAAGAATTTGCAGTCTATAAGATCGGTTATTTAATAACTAAATTTCCAATTTACACTCACGAAGTTTATCGGATTCAGTGGCGCACCCAGGGGGGGGGGGCGCAATGCCCCCCCCCCCAAAGAAATAGAAAAAAACACCAGAAAATATTCCAAAAATCTTTTCTTTATTAATATTCGTTTTTCTACAATTATATTCTGTCGTGTTTTCTATTTCTATACAACTTATGAATTAGCAGTCACATAAGATGAAAATACCCTATAGCTCTCGGGAATCACAGCCGCTGTGAATAAACATATGGTAAAGTAGTGGCTGTGGCGGACCAAAGGGGGGGCGGGGGGGGCGGTCCGCTCCGGGCCCCACTTACCAAGGGGCCACACGACAGGGGCCTTTTTTAAAATTGAACGATAACTTTACTACAAAAAATTACATTTTTAATTTAAAAAAAAAAAATCAGACAAGAACGTTATTGTTTTTATAAAATATTACACTTGCATATTTTAGCGACTTCCAACATTTCACGTGCCCCCCCCCCCCCCTAACTTAACTTGAAATAAATTAAAACGTTAATAGAAGTTCAGTTACAACCATAAAATTGTAGAAAACTTTTAAGAAAGCTGGGTTTTTTGCTGCCTTTTCAAACTGTGAAACTGAAGATTCCGATTATGTCTTTAGTCTTAACATAGATTTTAACAATGATATGATCCATAGCATAAATTCGATGCTATATTTTTTTCTGATTTTATTAATATTATATTTATTTTTCTCATTGTATAACTAACTACTCAAACATCAATTCTATTTTTATTCAATTTCAAAAAATCCCAATATTTTATATTTTAGGGACCGTCCGGTAGTCAAAGCGCTGAGGAGGGCCCTAACTGATTTCAATTCATCCCCCCCCCCCAAAAAAAAAAGAAAAGTTAGAAGCACGCTACGCCTGTGGTGCTGAGAGATACCATAGAGCTGACGCTGAGTTGCTGAGAATCGCCCGACATTCTTCGTCGTATTCCAGAACCCACGAACTTTTCTTGATGTATTTTAAAATTTTGTACGTAACCGTATGTTACGTTCTAGAAGTGCAATAAACGCATGAAAATCATTAAATAGGCTGATAGTCTTTATTTTAGGCAAAGTCCTTATAGACCAGGCCCTGATTTTCCACTAGGACCGGCAGGCCCTGGCCTAGGGGCCCCCGAATGTTGGGGGCCCCCAAAAACTTTTATTTTAAAAGAAGAAAAAAAAAGAAAATTTCCAATTCAGTTTTTTTTTTATTTTACCTTTTTCAATATCAATTTTTTTTATTTATCCTTTCAAATTTGATTGATTGGTTCATCATATGTATAGCTATATGTATAGTTCATATGTATGCTATAGTGTATATAAGGGATTACTAAGTTTTTCTGGTTGCATTGTATTGGTGTTGTGATGTCGTGCAACATCCCATGCTTTCTCACAACGTTCACAGGACAATTGTGTACAAAGAAGTCTGAAGCTGAGACGTGGAAACCAGCATTCTAAAGGTTCAAGGGGACTACCCATAGAAAAACCCAGATAATAGTTTTTGTTATTCTAGGGTGCATCGTTAATTTCAGTTCGCCATGGGGCGGTCGGACCTTGGCCGGAAATACCACAGGACAAAGATCGGCAGAGAACTAGCCGATGCTCTTTATGAAAAGTTTTTCAGGGGCTGGGCTGACCGGAAAGTGACCAGCACGGCAAAGACAAAGACCGCACAAGGTGTCCGGTGGCGGAAGTGAAATCCAACCCCCTCGGAGGGTGGAAAATCTGCTTGGAGGTGACTTGAAGGAACAGACAGTCAGTTGGCAGAGGCGAGGTCTAGAGGATGGTCAGCGTTGGGAAGCTGATAAGACAGTTTTTTTGTGAGACCAGTGGCTAGTTCCATGCACGACTAGCAAATCTAATGAATAGTAATAGCCGAACGGCTAACTGTAAATATTTTGTATATAGTGAGTTCTAATAAAGGAACTTAATTTTAAATTTTAATTTCGCGCCTCTGCTTATCTCAAATATGAGTCTGATTTATTTGATCTCGTGTGAGATTGTGTTGGCTTGTTGTCGGCCACGTCATGACAGTGTTTTAATATTTAATGAAGAAGTTAATATGTTGTATTGCTTTTTGTTATTTGATAATGTTCTAGGCTTCTACGCTTCAAATCGCCAATTCTCGGTAAACTGATACTTTCACAATGATTCATGATTATTTTTTGGGTGTGTCAATTTTGGAAATTTTACGCCCACATCACTGTTAGGGGGCCCCCCTCGCCCCATCCCAAGTTGTGCCTAAAGTCAAGAATTTTCTAAATCGGGCCCTGTTATAGACTGGTTAGTTTTCTGGTGTCAGAAGTCCTGATTTAAGCATTAGGTTGAGGAAAGACTGACGGATGAAGACGATGAGCCTGGAAATTACAGGTAAGCCGATTCTTTTGTGTCAGATTCTGGTATTGAAGTAAAATTTGAATAATGTTGTGTGTTTTGGAAAATTTGGAAAATTGATCGATGCAGTGGAGAAGCTGTGCGACGAGTCTGAAAACATAGATACAAGAGGATCAGCTCAGATTATAATGGCAAATGTTTGCGATTTTAAGTTTATAGCGTTTCTACACCTGTGGTCAGACATTTTGGAGGAAATCAACCTCCCTCAACACTACCTGCAAATTCAGGGGATTTCCTTGGACAAGGCTTTAAATAAACTAAGAGCATTGGAACTCTTTATTAAGGAAAGCAGAGAATCTTTAGTTAGTGATGCTTTGAACTTCGCTTCCCAGAAATGTGAAGAAATGGGAATTGCTATTGAAAAGAGAGGCAGAAAAAGATCGAAAAAATGATGCCGGGTGAAAAAGCTAAAGATGAGGGTTTATCTTTACAAGAAAAACTAAGGAGGTCCATGTTCCAATGTGTAGATAGGTTGTATTTGGAACTCCAAACAAGAACAAAATCCATGGAGAACATTCATAATAAATTTGAAGTCTTGCAGTCGGTTAATTTGATCAAAGTTCTAGATGAGAAATTGCCAGAACTTATTTCTCGTCTAACTGAAAGTTACGACGAATTTTCTAAGGACGAGGTTTTGCCAGAAATAAAAAGACTGACACGTAACTGGTAGGATAGACCTTACATCTAAGGACCTCCATCAATCGTTTCTGCATAGATTGAACCAGTTTGAATGTTTCATTAGGAGATATATTATTCCATTCCATAATGATAACCTTCAAATATTAATTCAGAGGAAGTCAAAAAGTGGTCAGCTCTTCGAGTTTTGCAGTTCATTGTTGGTATGGAATTTCAAGAGTCAGTACCAAGCTTATGTTTAGCACTAAAGTTGTTTTTGACGATTTGCATTTCAGTCGCAACTTGTGAAAGAAGTTTTTTGAAATTGAAAGTCATCAAAAACTATTTGTGCTCAACAATGAGCCAAATCAGACTAAATGGCTTAGCAATGCTATTCATCGAGAACAAGTTGGCTATGAAAATAAACTTTCATGAGACAATTAGAAAATTTTCTGATGCAAAAGTTAGAAAAAGACAATTTTAAAAGGAGGCTTTTACCTATTTGAAATTAATACAGAATTCTTAATTTAACTTGCTTATATGGAATTTTTAAAAGATGTTTATTTTTAATAAGTTTTCAGAACGCAACCCCCCCCCCTTTTTTTGGAAATGACCCTGGGTCTCATACAACATGGTTTCACACAACACGGCATTTTCTAGGTGATGTATTCCCATTCTATTTTTTTCATACTGATACTGTGAATGTGTATTGCCCTGTGAAAAGTAAAAATTTTTTAAAGTTGAATTACCAATAAAGTCAACGTAGATCAAAGTGGGGTATTTCTTTGGTTTTCCTTGAAGCTACCTGAATATTATAAGTAAGTATTGGCGCCAAAATGGCTCCTTTTCTTTTTAATATGAATTTTGTCTTTAACTATTATCGCTTTTATTAATCAAATGGCCAAGCCTTTTACCATTCACCTTGGCCTGACGAAAAATTCACACAACGAAAACCAGCGCCGTACGATTGATTTTAACCTTGTACCGAAAAGTAAGTTAGCAGGCTCATGGCTCAAGCGGTTAGAACGTTGGTCTCGGAGCTGTGCCGTGCGGTACGTCATTGGTCCGATTGCTCGAACCCAGGCCTTGACATAAGACTTTTTTCATTAATTTAACGCTTAAACAGTAATGATCATTGATCACCTCGTACTGCACGAGTTCGCTCGCTTATTCTGTCTATTTTTTCTCTGCACACAGGGGCGTGCCGACGGGGTAGGGGGGGAAGCGGGTCAGGACCCCCCCCCCCCCATAGAGCTAAAATAAATTTTTTAAATTTACAAAATAATGCAAAAATATTTCGTATAGGCCTAATAGTAATTGTGTTATTTATACTTTACCATTACGATCTTTATTGCACTTACATTTTTAGCGATCTTTATTGTTACAATTTTAGCGCTATACAGTGCCAGAAACAATATTTCTAAAGCCAAGTGCTGAGCGCTGTTTATACACTTCTACAGTACTATCCGCGAACCGCGAGAGTGAACCGAACCCTTGCCTATCAAAGTATTGAAGGAGTCTTTTTTCAACAGGACACGTATGCACTGTTTCGTCGCGTATCTGCTTTAAAAAGCACTTCTTCTTAGATTTTCATTCCACTAATGACTTGGACGTCGCTTTAAATATTTTATCCGAATTCATAGATATATGATTTTTAAGAAGTGGCATCTAGTACTCTAGATAGCCTAAAATGGCACTATTTAACACCTAATTTTCAAAAATTTCCGGGGGAGGACGCCCGGACCCCCCCCCCCCCTTCCGCTGGGAGGTATTCCAGACCCCCGGAAGACACCCTCTTCTAGTCCACCCTGATAATAGAGCGTGAGGGAAATGGACGACCCCTAGCACATGGAGGCCTTCACCCCCCCCCCCTCCCAGAACAAAATCCTGAGCACGCAGTCAGTCCATAGATCGAATGCGATGTTTTGTGTCTATTTTCATATAGTCCACTTAAAACCTTTAGCTTACGGGGATCAGTTTTGTAAATCGCTTTTTAGAACGGGAAACTTTTGTCTACTTCCTACCCCCCATTTTACGACCGGTCAGTGTGGGGGGGTCGGTGGAAAAACTGGTTAATTGCTTTCTTGAAGACCGTGGGATATGAGCAGAATTTCGTCTCCCTAAATCCCCTACATCTGGAGCTGGTTTTAGTAAACAAATTACACATGTTACAGAAAATAGGTTTGCATATTTTGTTTGCTTATGATAGTATACGTTCTGTAAAAGCTTTTATGGATGAGTGAATTTTAATGGCGGGAATTTTTTCATATGAATTTTTAAGAAGGAAAAGGAATTTAAATTTTGAAATAATTATAGGAAGTTGACAAGAAAAGAAAAATCAAATATAAAAGAAAATCTGTCAAATAAAAACATTTAATTTTTTTTTCCGATTTCTGCAGAGTTTTATCACACTAAAAGTTAATTATCTTCATATTTTTCTCATATATACTTTAAATATAAATTTGTATTCTCACGGATAATACAAATGTTCTTAAGTTCCATTTCAAGTCATTGTCAAGCCATCTGGACCTAGAAAATAGATTTATTTCCTAATTTTCCCTCCTCCTTTAAAAAACGTATTCAAGTAAATAAATGTAAGCGTGTAAATTCATGTACAAATGTAAAAGTTGAAACTAAAATCGTTGTAATGAAGGAACACAAATTCATGATCTAATGTCTTATTTTCTTATTAACAAAACCGAATGATTCTGTTAGCGTGATCTTTAAGATAGACATACCTATTAGTACAGGGCAATTCAATTTTCTAAAAATTAGAGCAAAAATGACCTTCAAAGAAAAAGTATTTATTGTGTACGAAGCTCGTTAAATCTGACAGAAGAAGACACACACACAATCACTTCTAATATATACACACCCGATTCTGTTTTTTGCAAGGATTTGAAACAACATGGTCCAAGAAAAAGAAAACAGAGGTGGGGAACCCGCGGCCTTAAGGACGCATGCGGCCTGCGTGATCTTCTTGTGCGGCCTTCATAAAAGCTAGCACTTGTATTGATTAATATTTAATTTTATAGATTACAACAATTTGCAAAGCAATGGAATTAAATAAAGAACGGCATGAATGTATGTACTCAGGCTTTGCGTTATGAAGCTTGATAGAAATATTCAATTACTTTCAAGCAAGAAACAAATGCAAATATCCCACTAGTTTAAAATTTCCATCGGATTTTAAAATTATTTTAGGAATTGTTGCTATGTCAGTTATTTATAATTTAATACTATTATTTTTCTATTGTATTTCTTTATAATGTTAAAATTATTTAAAAATACTTCTATTTTATTTTTTTTTATTTGAAGTGGTATTTAAATATGTAGTTGTTTATTAAAATCTAAAAATGTGGATGAATATATATATATATATATATACATATATATATACATATATATATATATATATATATATATATATATATATATATATATATATATATATATATATATATATATATATATATATATATACACTCAAGAGCCAAAACATTATGACCACCTGTCAATAACGAGTTGGCCCACCTTTGGCGCGCAACACAGCTTCAACCCGCCTTGGCATGGATGCCACAAGTCCTTGGTAGATGGCCGGAGACAGATTGTACCAGATGTTTAAGCAACGGTCACGCAAATCCGAGATATTGCGAATTGGTGGTTTTTGAACTCTGAGCTGCCGTCCCATGACATCCCAAATGTGTTCTATCGGATTGAGATCCGGTGAGTTAGGCGGCCAGGACATTAACTGGAATTCAGCATCATGTTCCTGGAAATACTCCAACACAATTTTAGTCTTGTGACACGGGGCGTTGTCCTGTTGGAACATTCCATTTCCAGCTGGAAAAACAGAGGCCATGTAAGGGTGCAACTGGTCCGCAATGATGTTCAGATACCCTGTAGCATTCATGGTCTGCTCTACCACAACCACGGGTCCCAGAGACGCCCAAGAGAACGTCCCCCAAAGCATAATACCGACACCACCGGCCTGTGTATGAACTACTGTACATTGAGGGAGTAACAGTTCGCCTGGAAGACGGCGTATCCCGACACGGCTATCGGCGTGATGAATGACAAACCGTGATTCATCTGACCAGGCAACTCTCTCCCACTGATCCATGGCCCAGTCGCGATGTTTCCGGGCCCAGCGCAGGCGCAGTTGGCGATGACGCTTGGTCAGCAAAGGCACACGAGTGAGACGTTTGCTGCGAAGCCCCATATCCAACAGTGTCCGCTGAACAGTGTGCTGCGATACTATTCTACTTGGCCCTGCATTGTATTGGGCTGTCAGCTGAGCCACTGTCTGGCTCCGGTTTTGCTTCACCATGCGAGACAGTCTCCGACGACCTTTTTCTTTGATAGCGTGTGGACGTCCAACACCATGTCGTCTACTGCTGGTTTCACCGTCATTCATCCACTTTGCATAAGTACTAACAACTGTAGGTCGCGAACAACCCACGAGTCATGCAGTTTCGGAAATACTTGTTCCGAGCCTTCGAGCCATAACAATCTGCCCTCTATCAAAGTCGCTTAGATCCGCAGCCTTTCCCATCACACACAGAAGTAAGTGAAAGAATGATTCTTCAGACTCTCCAGCAGCAGTTAAATACCACTTCCACCTGATCACGTGCCTTCCACGTCATCCAGGCGAATTCATTGCAAAATGTAGGGGTTGTCATAATGTTTTGGCTCTTGAGTGTATATATATATACATATATATATATATATATATATATATATATATATATATATATATATATATATATATATATATATATATATATACATACATATATATATATATACATACATGCATATATATATATATATATATATACATATATACATACATATATATATATGTACATATTTATATATACATATACAGTTGGTTCTCTAATAACGACTTTCAAGGGACAGTGAAAAATCGTCCTTAAGTAGAGATCGTCCTTAAACAGAATTTGTGAAAAAATAACATTTCCCTTCACATTTTACAGGCTTGCGACTGTCAATATATTTCTTAATATATTGGCGTGTTTAAAAATGTTATTTTTATTATCATCATTATTTTATTCACAAAAAGTTATTTTAAATTGCATTGAAACAAAAAGAGTACAAAAAATACAATAAATTGCGTTCTAAAAAATTCAAAAAGTGTTTGATTGCTTCATTCGCCTTGTTTTCGCTTTTCTCTTTTCCAGATTTTCTAAAATGTTAAATGAGTCACCTTCCATTTTCGATGTAATATAGCGTCGGAGAACATCTAGAGCAGAAATTGCATCTGTGTAAGACGGTGGCAGTGTCTCGTTTTCCGTGTCTTCAACTTCACCTTCTTCGTCTGACACTGTGTTTTCGTTTACAATATCTTCATAAATTTGTTCTACATTTCTGAAATCTGTTGTTAAAACATATTTATCACAATTGTAGAAATCTTGAATTGAAACATCCTCATCTTCAACAAGACTTCTCCATTCTTCAGGGGTAATGTCATCTTGATTTCTACATCCGTACTTTGTAGTCCCACTACAAGTTCTTTGTGAATTCCAGCAACGCGAAAGCAGTTTTTTATTGTGGATGAAGAAACTTCTTTCCATGCTGATGTTATCATGTGCATTGCCTCCAAAATTGTAAATTTTCTAATTTTTATACTGTCAGCCGAATTGTTTATTAATTTCCTAATTAAAGACTTTCTGTAGTATGCTTTCACACTGCGAATGATACCCAGGTCTAATGGCTGCAACTTGCTAGTGCAATTAGCTGGTAAGAAATGGATAGTCAAATTTGTAAGTCCAGGGATATTTGGAGTATGTGCAGTGCATCGGTCGATTAAAAGTAAAACTTTTCTCTTTTCTCGATGCATTTTTGCATCAAATTTTCTAATCCAGTCAATAAAAATTTGTGATGTCATCCACGCTTTATTGTTATTGCGGTACTCACAAGGTTTCCTGGTGATATTCTTAAAACACCTTGGTTGCTTTAATTTGCCTATAACTAAAGGTGGAAATTTCTCAGATCCATCCGAATTAGTGCACAGTAAAACAATCAATCGTTCTTTACTGTGTTTTCCACCAAAACACTTTTCACCCATATACATTAAGGTTTTATTAGGCACCATATTGTAGAATAGGCCCGTCTCATCTGCACTGAATATGTTCTTCTCATCATATCCATCTAATATCCCCTTCAGCACTATTTTCCATTCATCCACTATTTTTTCATCTACGGAGCCACTTTCGCCAGATATGCTTTTAAATACATCCCGTATCTTTCTTTGAACTTTGTTAGCCAACCAGCCGAAGCCTGAAAATTTTGCATTCCAAACTTTTCTGCCAGAATAATAGCATTTTCTTTAAATATCACTCCGGAAATTGGAATGTTAGATACTTTTGCTTGATGAAACCATTGCAGGACCGCCTTCTCAAACTCTTCTGATCGGCCACATTGAATTTTCTGCCGTTTGGATTTGGATCCCAAACCAAATTTTTGTGCTGCTTTAAGAATTTTCTCTTGCTAAAATGCCTTTGAGAGTAGACTCGGGAAGCTAAAATTGTCTTGCGAATTGGACTTTTGTTATTCCAACACTTTCTTCCCAGTTTTCAATAATTTTCACTTTTTCGTGTAGCGTAAGATGCTTTCACTTTGATGCCATTTTGCTCTGCTCACCTCGTATTCGTACTGGAATGAGCTCCTACACACAACCATGAATTCTCTAAACATGAACACGTGCTTCCCAGAAGGAGTGAGAGAGGGGAAGTTTTGGACAGTTCGTAAATCACATGACAACATGGTAGGTACAATAGAGTGATTCCACACCCGCACTAAGAAATTCGATCCACCAGGGAAGAATGTTCGATCTTCCGAGAAACAGTAATCCCCCCCTCCCCCGGTTTTTTCCACTGCAACAAGTCTATGATTGCAACAAACATAAAGGAAATTCCGGGTCTGTTATTGAAACCAAACTCCCCCACAGAAAGTAACCCTCCTGTACATAAAATGTTGAAGAAAAAGTTTATCATTTAAGAAAAAATCGTCGTTAAATAGAAACAAGAACGTCTTAAAATAGAATTTTTTTACGTCGGAGGGACCGGGACCGGGAAATATCGTCTTTAAATAGAGATCGTCGTTAAGTAGAGCGTCGTTAAACAGAGAACCAACTGTATATATATGCATATATATATATGCATATATATATATATATATATATATATATATATATATACATATATATATATATATATATATATATATATATATATATATATATATATATACATATATATATATGCATATATATATACATATATGTATACATATAAATGTATATACATATATATATACATATATATATATATATATATATATATATACATATCTCTCTATTCTAAAAAAAACTAACTGCCGCTGCAGCAGCCGCCGCCGCCGCTGTCAAAAGCTTGTCACGCTATCTCCTCCGAAACCGCTGGGGGTATGGGGTCGAGACCGATACCAATCGATGCAGAATAATGTGGGGAAGAAAGTAAGACATGTCTCATATTCGTCGGACTTTAAGTTTTTTTTTTATTTTATGTTTCGTGGGAAAATATTGACTTTTTCATGTTCAGATTACGATAACTCGCCAAAAAATGGATCGTAGAATTTGTTTTTTTTACAATCTAAGACTACAGACATTTCTCCTTCAAACAAGACCTCATTTGTTTAAAAATAATTTAAAACAGACTGATATTTTTATTAAAATTGAAAACTCACTTTTTGGAAAAATTTATGCGTTTCGAGATATATAAATTCGATGCTATCAGACTTATTATGTTACAAAGAAAATATTTATATCAACTGGAAGATGAAAGCTTTCTCATTCATATAAACTTCATTTCAAGTCTCTATCTTAAAATTTCGATTTTTAATTGAATTTTAAAGAAATACTTCAAAAAAATCTTCTCATTCGCTTGCTTTGCAGAAGGATTGAAAGAAGATCCGATTTTTCACCCATCTTCATCTGGGCTTATACCCCCCATCTACCCGGGCTTCATCCATTTCGCCGGGAGAGGGGGGGAAGCTTCAACTGTAAACAAATGAATGACTCAATCGCTGTAAACAAGTATTGAGTCATTCATTCACTTGATTCACCAGAGGAGCGAGCGTAGCGAGCCTAGGGGCGAAGCCCCTAGTATATATATATATATATATATATATATATATATATATATATATATGTGTGTGTGTGTGTGTGTGTGTGTGTGTGTGGGCTTACATAAATAAAAATACCAAAAGTGAAATATAAAAAATTACAGCGGTATCTATGAATCTAATAATTTTATAAAAAAATAATAATTAATGATTAATGTTATAACAAGTTTTTACCCTTATGTGAATAAAAAAAATATTTTATATTCTAACTTTTTATGTGAAATAATAAATAAATAAGGACATAATTTTTTTGTTATTTTTCTATATAATGCACCAAATTGTTAAAACTATACCTAACTATAATAATTTCATAAAAGTCGCATTTATAGGTTACATCAACTTATGCAGCCTCCTTTATTACTACCTAATTTACATGTGGCCTCTAATGGTAAAAAGGTTCCCCACCTCTGAGAACCGATTACTTTTTAACACTTTTTTTTTTGCTGTAACATGGTTTAAAAATCTAAAAAGAATAAAAAATATTGAATACAATGTTATCAAAGCGTATTTCAGAGAATGATTTGTTATAGAAATGATGATGTAGGTGTGGTTCTACTATCTCCAAGAACGATTTTAGAAGGTTTCCAACTAACCAATAAACACGGAAATCATTTCCTTACAAATTATGGCAATGTCGTACGAGCTGTGTCATTCCAACGTGATTTAAAAATGATTCTGGCATGTTATGCAGAATCTTATAGAGAACTAACAAAAACAAAATCACACTGTCTAATAACCGAATTAGTATTCAAAATCGGTGAAACAAACGAAACGCAAGATATTCATTTTATTCCATATAAACTTGTAGACATATCGCCACTCAATATTTTTATTGACGAGAGGAATTTTCGCCACCGAAAAGCAGCAGTAAGCGGGTACGTTTATCATCCAGTAGTGACACTGAATGGCAGAATGTTATACGTATGTCTGTATAAATTTTTAAAAAAATTCAATTTGTTTTTAACCACTTCCGACTGCCGCACTTTTTCAATTTAAAAAAATAAGCCGTACAAAAATAATTAAAATAAGATTTGTGGATTTGCTCTTACATATTTATTCAACAAATCCAAATTCATGTGAAAATCAACTTTTTTTTCGTTAAGTATGTTTGGATAGAACCTATATCCCGATTTTATATGTTCACTATATCTCTTTTTTACACGGTTTTTTTTCCACTGTAGTCTCTGGAACGTATCCCTCCAAAATGAGAATCGTGCGTGTGTGTGTATATATATATATATATATATATATATATATATATATATATATATATATATATATATATATATATATATATATATATATATATATTAAGTTGAAAGTAATGTTCAAGACATATAGGTATCCAAAATAAGACCAGCAATAAATAGTTCAATATGATCATCAGTTTTTGCAGATTATTCTGGTTTTATTGTATTAGATAACCTTTCTTCAGATTAGATTACCTCCTTTCATTGTATTTTAGATTCTACTTTTCATATTTCTCGTCTTACACAGGAAAATGCTGTTATATATTACTTACCATGCAAGTCTTTATATTAATTTCCAATTTGTGATAGTTACTTTTTATAAAATATTTTCTCTTTCCAATATGCATGTACTGTCCGACCACAGTACGAAGAACCACGGTTGGCATAGTGCCAAGACGATTCTATTCACGCCTTAGGTAAGGCTGCTGAGGAAGGAGGGGGAAAAGTCTCGCATTCTCTCGACATTCTTTAGAATCGGTTACTAACTGCGCTTGCTTGCTTTTTCCTCGTCTGTTATTTTGATTATTAAATTAAAATTACTGGATCCTTTACCCAACATAACTGCTCGGAATAAGCCTTCCGTAGGGATTGTAAACGTATAATACACAATGTAATTAAATTGTGTGATAAAGAAGCACTAGAAGGAAAAGTTATTGTTCCACTTTCGCAATCCCTAAAGAGAGCTAGTGAAATGACCGGGATATCAATGTCCAGTGTAAAAAGAATACGCAGAGAAGCAAAGGGTGATGAAACTCCAAAATTTGAATCTCCGAGGAAACGTCAGAAAAAAAGAACCACCGAAAACGTAGCTTTAGATAATTTTGATTGTGATGTAATCCGAAAATATCCACTCCTATAAAACTCCTATTTTTTAAATAGATTTGCTTCTTTCTTTTGATTATTTTGAAATTATTATTCACATATTCGATCAAAAATAAAGTTTTTAAAAATAACTTTTAAGATTGCTTAAAAGTTATTTTAAAAAGAATGGTAATTTTTAACTGTTTCTAATGACATCTAGCCTTTCTTTGCCTTAATCAGACAGTCTCCTCAGGCAATTGACCTGTGCAGACAGTGGCGTGCTCAGGATTTTGTTCTCGGGGGGGGGGGGGGGGGGGTCAAGGCCTCCATGTGCTAGGGATCGTCCATTTCCCTGACGCCCTATTATCAGGGTGGACTAGAAGGGGGTGTCTTTCGGGGGGGGTCTGGGGGGTACCCCCCAGCCGAACGGGGGTCCGGGGGTCCTCCCCCGGAAAATTTTGAAAATTAGGTGTTAAATAGTGCCATTTTAGGCTATCTAGAGTACTAGATGCCACTTCTTAAAAATCATATAGCTATGAATTCAGATAAAATATTTAAAGTGACGTCCCCGTCATTATTGGAATGAAAATCTAACAAGAAATGCTTTTTAAAGCAGATACGCGACGAAACAGTGCGTGCATGCCCTGTTGAAAAAAAGACGCCTTCAATACTTTGATAGGCAAGGGTTCGGTTCACTCTCGCGGTTCGCGGATAATACTGTAGAAGTGTATAAACAGCGCTCGGCACTTGGCTTTAGAAATACTGTTTCTGGCACTGTATACCGCTAAAATTGTAACAATAAAGATCGTTAAAAATGTAAGTGCAATAAAGATCGTAATGGTAAAGAATAAATAACACAATTACTATTAGACCTATACGAAATATTTTTGCATTATTTTGTAAATTTTAAAAATTTATTTTAGCTCTTAAGAATCTTAAAAAGCTCTTGGGGGGTTCCTGTATCGCTCCCCCCCCAGTCTGCACGCCCCTGTGTGCAGAGAAAAAATTGACAGAATACGGAAGCGAACTCGTGCAGTACGAGGTGAGCAATGATCATTACTGTTTCAGCGTTAAATTAATAAAAAAAGTCTTATGTCAAGGCCTGGGTTCGAGCAATTGAATCAATGACGTAACCAACCGAGACCAACGTTCTAACTGCATGAGCCATGAGCTCGCTAACTTACTGTGCGGTACCAGGTTAAAATCAATTATACGGCGCTGGTTTTCGTTGTATGAATTTTTCGTCAGTCCAAGGTGAATGGTAAAAGGCTTGGCCGTTTGATTAATAAAAGCGATAATAGTTAAAGACAAAATTCATATTAAAAAAAGAAAAGGAGCCATTTTGGCGCCAATACTTACTTATAATATTCAGGTAGCTTCAAGGAAAACCAAAGGAATACCTCACTCTGTGATCTACGTTAACTTTATTGGTAATTCAACTTTAAAATTTTTCACAAGCCACAGTATCAGTATGAAAAAAATAGAATGGGAATACATCACCTAGAAAATGCCATGTTGTGTGAAACCATGTTATATGAGACCCAGGGAGACCCAATTTCGAAAAACTTCTTTCACAAGTTGCGACTGAAATGCAAATCGTCAAAAACAACTTTAGTGCTAAACACAAGTTTGGTACTGACTCTTGAAATTCCATACGAATAATGAACTGCGAAACTTGAAGAGCTGACCACTTTTTGACTTCCTCTGTATTAACATTTGAAGGTTATCATTATGGAATGGAATAAAATATATCCTAATGAAACATTCAAACTGGTTCAATCTATGCAGAAACAATTGATGGAGATCCTTAGACGTAAGGGCTATCCGATCAGTTACGTCTTAATCTTTTTATTTCTGGCAAAACCTCGTCCTTAGAAAATTCGTCGTAACTTTCAGTTAGCCGAGAAATAAGTTCTGACAATTTCTCATCTGGAGCTTTGTTCAAATTAACCGACTGCAAGACTTCAAAGTTGTTATGAATGTTCTCCATGGATTTTGTTCTTGTTTGGAGTTCTAAATACAACCTATCTACACACTGGAACATGGACCTCCTTAGTTCTTCTTGTAAAAATAAACCCTCATTTTTAGCTTTTTCACCCGGCATCATCTTTTTCGATCTTTTTCTGCCTCTCTTTTCAATAGCAATTCCCATTTCTTCACATTTCTGGGAAGCGAAGTCCAAAGCATCACTAACTAAAGATTCTCTGCTTTCCTTAATAAAAAGTTCCAATGCTCTTAGTTTATTTAAAGCCTTGTCCAAGGAAATCCCCTGAATTTGCAGGTAGTGTTCAGTGTGGATGATTTCCTCCAAAATGTCTGACCACAGGCGTAGAAACGCTATAAACTTAAAATCGCAAACATTTGCCATTATAATCTGAGCTGATCCTCTTGTATCTAGGTTTTCAGACTCGTCGCACAGCTTCTCCACTGCATCGATCAATTTACCAAATTTTCCAAAACACACAACATTATTCAAATTTTTACGCCAAAGCCAGAATCTGACACAAAGAATCGGCTTACCTGTAATTTCCAGGTTCATCGTCGTCATCCGTCAGTCTTTCCTCAATCTAATGCTTAAATCCGGATTTCTGACACCAGAAAACTAACCAGTCTATAACAGGGCACGATTTAGAAAATTCTTGACTTTATGCACAACTCGCTATGGGGCGATGGGGGCCCCCTAACAGTGATGTGGCCGTATAATTTCCAAAATTGACACACACAAAAAATAATCATGAATCATTGTGAAAGTATCATTTTTCCGAAAATTGGATATTTGAAGCGTAGAAGCCTAGAGCTAAAATAGCTCTAGGCTATTTTAGCTAGGCTATTTTATTCTATTTAATGATTTTCAAATAACAAAAAGCAATAAAACATATTAACTTCTTCATTAAATTAAAACACCAATGCAATGCAACCAGAAAAACTTAGTAATCCCTTATATGCACTATAACATACATATGATGAACTATACATATAACTATACATATGATGAACCAATCAATCAAATTTGAAAGGATATATATAAAAAATTGATATTGAAAAAGGTAAAATAAAAAAAAACTGAATTGGAAATTTTCTTTTTTTTTCTTTTAAAATAAAAGTTTTTTGGGGCCCCCAGCATTCGGGGGCCCCTAGGCCCGGTCCTGCCGGGCCTAATGGAAAATCAGGACCTGGTCTATAAGGACTTTGCCTAAAATAAAGACTATCAGCCTATTTAAAGATTTTCATGCGTTTATTGCACTTCTAGGATAAATACGGTTACGTACAAAATTTTAAAATTCATCAAGAAAAGTTCGTGGGTTCTGGAATACGACGAAGAATGTCGGGCGATTCTCAGCAACTCAGCGTCAGCTCTATGGCATCTCTCAGCACCATATGCGTAGCGTGCTTCTAGCTTTTTTTTTTTTTTTTTTTTTGGGGGGGGGGCACGAATTGAATTCAGTTAGGGCCCTCCTCAGCGCTTTGACTACCGGACGGTCCTTAAAAATATGAAATATTGGGATATTTTGAAATTGAATAAAAATAGAATTGATGTTTGAGTAGTTAGTTATACAATGAGAAAAATAAATAAAATATTAATAAAATCAGAAAAAAAATATACCATCGAATTTATGCTATGGATCACATCATTGTTAAAATCTATGTTAAGGCTAAAGTCATAATCGGAATCTTCAGTTTCACAGTTTGAAAAGGCGGCAAAAAACCCAGCTTTCTTAAAAGTTTTCTACAATTTTATGGTTTTAACTGAACTTCTTTTAACGTTTTAATTTATTTCAAGTTAAGTTGGGGGGGGGGGGGGGGGGCCCGTGAAATGTTGGAAGTCGCTAAAATATGCAAGTGAAATATTTTATGAAAACAATAACGTTCTTGTCTGACTTTTTTTTAAATTAAAAATGTAATTTTTTGTAGTAAAGTTATCATTCAATTTTAAAAAAGGCCCCTGTCATGGGGCCCCCTCAGTAAGTGGGGCCCAGGGTGGACCACTTTCCCGCCCCCCCCCCCCCCCCCTGGTCCGCCACTGATAGGAACCACCGTGCAAGATTTCAGCTACCTAGAGCCTATAAATCCGGAGATACAGTGATCAGTCACCCAGTACTTTATTTTGGGGAATTAAGTCTAATTTTTAACCCCCCTCAAACAGTGAACTTTTAAAAAAAGATTTCTTTGATGAGCATCTAGGGCCTAAGTAGCAACACCATATAAAATTTTAATTTCCTAGAAAGTATGGTTCCAGAGATTCAGTAATCTGTCAGTCGGTGTTTTATTTTTGGGGATTAAGTCTCTACCCCCCCCCCCCACACACACACACACACATTAAAGTTTGGAAATTTTTAATTTTTTTTAAAGATTTCTTAGTGAGCATCTAGGGCAGTGGAACACAAACTGTGGGTCTTGACCCACGGTGGGGTCGCGAATCGTTTGAAGTAAATTTATATCATTGAATTAATTTATTAAACTTATGCTTTTAATTTTCTATACTTTCGTAGTTTTAATAGTTTTGTTCACTTTTTTTATATGTTAAAAATTATAAAATTATACTATTATATGACACTAGCTGAAAACCCGTACTTCGCTACGGAGTACATTCAAATTAAATACAACGGTCAATGTATGCAATTAATGCCAAAACATATATATATATATATATATATATATATATATATATATATATATATATATATATATATATATATATATATATATATATATATACAGAGGCTGTTCACACAATTTTTAGACGATGTATATTGTATTCACAAAACTAAATTACATAAAATTCTTGTGTTTTAAATGTTCTATTTGACATCCCTTATTCTGAACTATCTTTCGACACCGCAATTTCCAGGATAATAATGCCTTTTGAAGTGTCAGAAGAGGTATTCTATCCCATTCCTCCTGAACAGCTTTCCAGAGTCCTGTAAGGGTTTTGGGACGACGTTTGGATAATGCAGATTTTAAAAGTCCGAAAGCACAAAAATCCATAGGTGATACATCGGGAGATTTAGTAAGGATATCAGTGAAGGATACCAGTCCTTGATACCAGTTTTTTGTTCCATTTCTTTTAGGAAATTTACAGTGGATTTTGATGCGTGACTGCTAGCTTTGACCTGATGGAGTCTCACAGATTGATGGCACTGTGGGTAAAGCGGTGGTATTTCATTCAGAAAAATTGGCGATAAAATATGTTCCTGATAGTATTTGGAGTTAATCTTGACATTTTTTCCCACTCTCTTTATTTTTAACTTGCCATTATAAGAAAAACCAGCAACAATCATGAATCCCTTAGAAAAACTTTCTTTCGATTCTTTGAACCATGTACTTAAATTTTTTTCTCCCTTTTTATGATAATAAATGGCTCTTTTTTTGTTGCAATCATTTAAATACACCCATGATTCATCTATTGTGACAATTATTTTCCATTTTTCTTTGGATAAGTGTTTCTCATATAGAATTCTGCAGCGTGTCCTGCGTTCAGAGATATGATTTGGAAGAAGACGATGCACATTGCGTTTTTTCGCTTTCTTAAGATTTGTGGCAGAAGAGATCACGCCATACGCAATGCGCATTGTGCTTGCGCATAACCAAATATAAGAGCTGTACATACTTGCCGAGAGCAGTGTGTGTTGGCCGTCGCCTGTAAGGTACGAATAAAATTAGTTGTTGTGTTTGACTATCGATGTATTTCTTTCCCGAACCGACTGATATTTAAGTACGCAACATTTTGGCATCCCTGCCGGGATACGAGCATTATTCCGATAGTCAAATTAAGTTAAACTAAAATACGAACTAAAATACGTTTTATTAAGAAATGGAAAGTACGTCAAAACCAGCAAAACCGAAAGGGAATTTAGACAACGCCAGACAGCAACGAAAGTCATGTAGAGCATCATTTACAAGAACTGTAAATAAGTTAGCAGAATTGATTGCTGAAGATAAACCTGACTTAGATAACATGGAAATGCTGTTGGATCAATTATTGGAAAAACAAAAAATGCTAAGAAGTGCTGAAGAGAAGTTTTTAGAATTATTGCAATTAAAAGGCTGCACTCAAGATGAATACGATAAGGAGTACGAAGAAGCCATGGATTATTACGAAAAAGTATCTGAGATCAAAGTGAAGTGCAACAGAATTAAAGCAAACCTAAATATGTGCGCCGAAAGTGATAAGTCTTCAGAAGCAAGGACTGTTGCAAAAGAGAAATTACCAGAAATTGAGCTCATGAAGTTTGATGGAGATCCAAGAAACTGGCTCACCTTCTGGACTCAATTCAGAAAAATTAATGAAGATAAACGAATTGATGTGCGTGACAAGTTCCAGTATTTATTGCAATCTACAAAGCCCGATTCAATAGCAAGACAAATTGTCATGAGTTTTCCTGCAACTGAAACAAACTACGGAAAAGCGGTCAGCTACTTAAAGGAGAGATTTGGCAATGAAAGTACTTTAATACAGATTTACGTGCGTGAACTATTGAAGCTTGTTATAAAAGACAAAGCACAAATGAACTTGATGGAACTATACGATAAACTACAAACGCAGCTACGTGCATTAGAGTCCTTGGCCGTCACTCAAGATAAGTTTGCTTATATGCTCTTTCCCCTCATCGAATCAGCACTCCCCACGGATTTAATAAAGATATGGGAAAGGCAGAGAAGCACTTGTATTGAAACAGGTAAGAGTAATTTAGATATATTAATGGATTTTGTAAAAAATGAGGTGGAAACGGAGTTCAGAATTAAAATGACTCATGATACTTTTAGTTCAGAAAAAACTAATGTTAAGAAAAATAAGTACTCTGAACAAAAACGTGGTATACCGACTACATGTGAACTGCTTAATGCTAATATTAAGAGTAGTAGTAACGCTAGTGAAAATTTAAATAAGTTTAAAAAGTTTGAGTGTATTTTTTGTGAGAAATCACATACGTCAGAAAATTGTAATGAAGCATCTTCAATGAGTTTGGATTGTAAAAAAGATATTGTTAGAAAAAAAAATGCTTGTTTTGTATGCTTGAAAAGAAATCACAAGGCTAATCAGTGTAAGTCAAAGCACAGGTGTCCCATTTGCAAAAATCGACATTTCGTGATTTTGTGTCCAGATTTAACAAATAACAAAGTTGATAATGTCTCTAACGTAGAGGGAAGTGAAAACAAAACAAGCACTCTTAACAATCATGTTGATATGTCAGATGTATTTTTACAAACTATTGTTGTAAGAATTCAGAATGGTTCCAAGCAAATGCTTATTCGAGCTGTTTATGATAGTGGGTCTATGAAATCTTATATTTGTGAGGATGTTGCTCAAAGTATGAAATGTAAGTGCATTGCAGAAACGAAAATTAAGCAATCTCTGTTTGGTGGTGTTGAAACCCCTGAAAGTGTATATAGAAATTATTTAATTGAATTAAGTGATATTGATGGTAGAAATAAGTGTAAATTACAAGTACTTGGTCAAAACCGTATTTGTTCTGAAATTAAACAGGTTCCATGTGGTCCTTGGTTGCATGAACTAAAGTTACGCGGAATAAAATTAAATGATTTGGAAAATAATAAATTGGGGGTTAATAAAGAAATAAAATTGTTAATTGGTGCAGACATTGCTGGAAAATTGTTAACTGTAAAAATTGTGAGTCTCAAATGTGGCATTACGGCTATAGATACAAAATTGGGATGGACTGTTATGGGAAAATTAAATGCAAATCCTGGCACTGAGCCAAATTCTGCGAGTTCAGCTTCCCTTATTTCGTCTCTGCTTGTAAAGGATCGTTGTATAAGTAATCTTTGGAATCTGGATGTTTTGGGGATTGCAGAACCTTCGCTAAGCAAAACTAAAGCTCAGTTACAGGAGGATACGAAGAAATATTTTGAAGAGACTCTTAGTGTAAACAGTGAGGGGCGATACGAGGTAGCATTGCCTTGGGTTCAGGGCAGTTCACTTTTACCCGATAACAAAATAAATGCTGAGAAATCTATGTTAAGCGCCAAAAGAAAATTAACAAATTCTGGAAAATTTAACGATTACTGTAATGTTTTTGAGGAGTGGTTAGCTCTTGGCATAATTGAAAAGGCACCAAATGATAAACTAAGGGGTGTTCATTATTTGCCTCATAGGGCAGTGATTAAAGAAGCTAGTACTACGAGTATTAGGCCAGTTTTTAATGCTAGTTCCCATTTACCGGGCTTCCCATCATTAAACGAGTGTTTGTCTACTGGACCAAATTTAATTGAAACGATTCCATCAATTTTAAATCGTTTTCGGATAAATTACGTAGGTGTTACCTCTGATATTGAGAAGGCGTTCTTGCAGATCTCAATCAGAGAAAAGGATCGCGATTTTTTAAGGTTTCTTTGGTTCAGTCGAGAAAATCGGGAACTGGTGGAGGGATATCGGCATCGAAGAGTAGTGTTTGGCATTACGTGAAGCCCATATTTATTAAACGCAACTTTACAGTATCATTTGAGTAAGGTTCCGGAAAATTTAAAGCACACCGCGGATATACTGAAAACAGCTTTCTATGTAGATAATTGTGTGACAAGTTTGAAGTCTGAGCTCGAAATGAAAAAGTTTTTCTTAGAATCAAAGGCAATTATGGCTTCAGGTCATTTTAATCTAAGATGTTGGAACTCGAACTTAAGTAGTGAAATATTTGAAGAGGTTTCCTCCACAAAGAAAAGTGTACCTCTCTTGGGCCTTGTATGGAATACATGTACTGATACGTTATCATGCAAAGTGGAAGAGGCTATCGATACCCCGATCACAAAAAGACTGGTTTTAGCCGTAACCAACCAAGTATTTGATGTTATAGGCTATACGGCTCCAGTGGTGTTAATTGCAAAATTTATTTTGCAGGAAACCTGGAACTTAAAAATTAAATGAGATGATGTCCTTCCTGATGATTTAGCCCAAAAATTTAAGCTATGGAATAAAAGATTGAATTTGCTTTCAAATATAAGTATATCTAGATGGTTCGGTCTCCAATCCACTGATGACTCAATAAGCTTACATCTTTTTTGCGACTCCAGTAAAAGGGCATATGGTGCATGTGTTTTTTTAAGAGTCGAAAATGACAATGGGGTCAGAATTAGTTTAGTGCAGGCAAGATCTAGAGTAACCCCTTTAAAACCTATTACCATACCTCGCTTAGAACTTTTAGCTTGTAGTATAGGGGCTAGATTGTTATCTTCCGTACTCAAAGATCTTAATTTAGAGGGGGTAAATATTTATTGCTGGACTGACTCGACAACGGCTTTATGTTGGATTCAACGAGATCAAAACTGGGCAACATTTATTCATAATCGCGTTCTAGAGATTCGTTCTTTGACCTCTAATGCAATGTGGCACCATATCTCAGGTTCTCATAACCCCGTCGATTTACTATCTAGAGGATGTTCTGCAGAACATTTAGTTTAACGAAAATGGTGGGAGGGACCGTACTGGTTGCGCGAAAGGGAAGGAGATTGGCCGAAGTCGTATGAGGACCCAAATGAGGACTTAATCAACGCTGAAATTCGTAAAACTGTTCTCGTGACATTGGTGAAAAATGATGAAAATCATAAATGGCATTATAAATATTTTTCCTCGTTTAAGAAAATTGTAAGAATGTTATCTTGGATTTTTAGATTTTATAACAATGTAAGGAAATTTGACAAAAATCTCTCAAAGGACTTATCTGTGCATGAAATGGAAAGAGGAGAGAAAGCGTTAATGCTACTGATTCAAAGGGAATCTTTTAAGGGAGAAAATGATGACAAATTAAGACAACTTAGACCAATAGTTGACTGTCATGGTCTTATAAGAGCTCAATCAAAGGTTGCTTATAGAGATGATAAATATGATTTTAAGTTTCCTATCATATTACCTTCTGATCATCCTGCTGTAAAATTGTTAATAATAAGTGTGCATAATGATTTATTACATGCTGGTACTTCATTGTTAATGTCAAAGTTAAGAGAAAATTTTTGGATTTTAAAATCACGTAAGACAATAAGAAATTGCATAAGAAAATGTGTAAGATGTCAAAAATTCAAAGCTAAAAAATGTGAGACAATCCCAGGAATTTTACCAAGTGATAGGGTTCGCGATGCATGTATGTTTGAAATAGTAGGATGTGATCTTGCTGGTCCATTGTATTTGAAAGATGCTCGAAAATCATATATTGTACTTTTTACTTGTGCTGTATATCGCGCCGTCCACTTAGAATTGATAACTTCGTTATCCACTGAAACCTTTCTTCAATCTTTAAGGCGTTTTATCGCTCGTCGAGGGCGACCTACGACCATATACTCAGATAATGGAAAAAATTTCAAAGGTGCAGATAAATTTTTGCGAGCTATTGACTGGGATGATCTCCGTTTTAAGGCTGCAGAACAAAAAATTGAATGGAAGTTTAATCCTCCATCCGCAGCCTGGTGGGGCGGATGGTGGGAACGCTTAATTCAAATTGTAAAACAAATCTTAAGAAAAATATTGGGTCAAGCTTGTCTTGATTACGAGGAATTACTTACTGTACTGTGCGACTGTGAGAGAGTTGTTAACTCCAGACCTCTTACCTATGTATCAGAAGACATTGATGATGACTTTCCTATAACCCCTGAAAAATTCTTGCACGAAACTCCGCATTCAGGTGTACCAGATATTGATAATGTGGATAAAGTGAAATTGAGTAAAAGAACAAAGTATTTGCAAAGGCTAAGAGAAACATTAAGAGTTAGATTCCGATCAGAGTATTTAGGGCAGTTACGGCAGCATGCCTTAAAATGCTATAAAAACAAACCACTTAAGGTAGGAGAAATTGTCCTGCTTGAAGATACTAATAAAAAACGTTCTTTTTGGAACCTGGCTCGTGTTTTAAAGGTTATACCTGGTCGAGATGGCCAAATAAGACTAGCGCTCATAAAAACTAATAATTCAGAATTATTAAGACCGGTTCAAAGATTGTACAGATTAGAACTGGAAAATGCAATAACAGACGATAATGACGAGCCTACGCCTTTAACAACTAGTAGTGGCAGAATTGTTAAAACACTTTTAAGGTAATTTTGTATTCAGACTATTTTATTTCAAAATTCACTTTACTCGGTTTCACTTCTTTTTATGTGTTCAAATGTATGTTATTTGTATAAGTATTGTAAGCTATATATATCATTCTGTGTATGTTTATTTTGAGTGTATAGTTACCCACTCAAAAGGTGGGAGTGTATGTGGCAGAAGAAGAGATCACGCCATACGCAATGCGCACTGTGCTTGCGCATAACCAAATATAAGAGCTGTACATACTTGCCGAGAGCAGTGTGTGTTCGGCCATCGCCTGTAAGGTACGAATAAAGTTAGTTGTTGTGTTTGACTATCGATGTATTTCTTTCCCGAACCGACTGATATTTAAGTACGCAACAAGATTTAAATCAACGTTTATCATTTTGTTTACAGTGGACACCGAGCATTTTAATGATTTTGCAACTGTCCTTTGACTAGGGGGATTTTCTTTTAACATTAAACAACGTACCTTTGCAATAGTCGAAGATGTCCGTTTTTTCATTGGATACTTGTTTGGAATTTTTGTCCCACTTGAGGCTCCAATTTGACGTTTTTTCCTTTCTTGTTGACGATATTACCTATCGACGCTTTAGATATCACAAAACCATGACTCTCACATCGCTTTTGGATAACGGAGTATGCATATTTCTCTTCGGAAAGAGCATAAATGTAGCCTTCGAACCACTGCTTTGTTAAAAACGCCATTTTGAATAAAAACAAAACTGTCAAGCCGCAGACAATAATTTTGACTTTTAAAAACATAGTACAATTACAATTATTTCTTTTGCAGCAAACGTTTTTTATTACCGCTTACCAAAATCGTCTAAAAAATGTGCGAACAGCCTCTGTATATATAAATCTTTTCATGTTATTGGTTTTCATTGTTATTTGTAATATCTTTTTCATGTTATTGGTTCCTGACTGCAAGTAGCTTTAGTGCTATTAGTGGTATTCTCTTTCATCTATTTCTTATATATATATATATATATATATATATATATATATATATATATATATATATATATTTATTTATTTATTTATAATAAATACAACGATCAAGGTATTAAATTGATGTAAAAAAAAACGAAAAAATATATTTATAAAAAAATCGTAACGGATATTTTTATAGACAAAATAATGAAGAAGAAAATATTCAAATTTAATCTAATAGAACATACTAAAGAATATAGTATAGTTTGAGGAACATTTCTTTTACTATATTTTAATATTTTTTTTTTGATAATGTCCAATCGTCTGCCGCATTAGCAAGAAAAAAAATATTTTTTTGTCTATTTCGTTGTTATGCACTTGACGCAAAATTACTTTAAAGTATCACAAAAAGAAAAGAAACCACGTGATCAGCATTTAATAAATTAAATTCTAAAAATTAATCTTTAAAAATTCACCAAAAATCAGAAAATGGAGGTAAAGATTCGAAAAAGATTTCATTGTAAAGGAATTTTTATAATCTTTCTCGTGATATAAATTTTAGAACCCTCAAATTATTATTTTAAATGCAAACTTAAAAAAGTTACAAAAAACAGTTTAAAAATTTAATTTTAACAAATCTAAGAAGAATTTTTCAAAAATTTCTCTTAGTGCACCCCTACACTATAAGAAGAATCGCCATGCAAAATTTCAGCCCCTTAGGTCCAGCGGTTTGGTCTGTGTGTTATATGTCAGTCAGTCAGTTACGGAACTGTTTTATATATATATATTATCACATAAGGTATCAAACAGTCTTGTAAGGATCAAGCAGGGCGGTCGTCCTGCAACGCCAAGCTAAAAAAAAACAAAATAGACGCCAAATGAATAAACGCGCCAAGTACAAAAATTCGTCAGACCGCTTACTGCTTATATACTCTGCACCTCTTGCTCCTATTCTCCCCATGTTAAAGCCGTTTGCGTAAATTATAAAATTCTGAATGAACCAAGCATCGTACAAAATTAAAACAAAAAGTAGAAGAATCCTATCAGTGAGTACTTTAAATTCAGATAAAAATGGACTTTCCAAGTTAAAAATTAACCGAGATATGGAATTTTTAATTTTCCGTAAAGTTAGGTATTTTGCTAGATTTTACTTCTCGCCAACGAAGATTTCGTTCAACATTTTAAGAAGACCTGTAGAGTTTAATATTAAACAGATTCGATTGAGGCTTGGTTTTTTTTTCGATAAGTTATTCGCTAACTTAAAATCTTTTATATGTTTCAGTTAAAAAAAATAAATATTTCTATGTTTAATTAGCATAAAACTGTAAAATTAGCATCTCAGGGCGATAATACACCAAAATGGCAACCATTACTCAGCAACACCGCTATTTTCCCAACCGTTCAATCATAGAAGAATTGTGTCGTCTTTTATAAAACCTAAGTGGCTTAGTGGTCAAGACATCGGCCTTTCACTACGTGGGCGCGAGTTCGATTCCCGGAAAAGACTCTTTTTCTTCTGGAGAATTTTTAATTATCTATATATATAAAACAGTTCCGTAACTGACTCATTCATTCATTCACTGACTAACTGACATACAACGCACAGACCAAACCGCTGGACCTAAAGGGCTGAAATTTTGCATGGCGATTCTTCTAATAGTGTAGGGGTGCACTAAGAAAGATTTTTGAAAGATTCTTCTTAGAATTTTTTAAATTGAATTTTTAAGCTGTTTTTGTAACTATTTTTTAGTTTGCATTTAAAATAATAATTTGAGGGTTATAAAATTTATATCACAAGAAAGATCATAAAAATATCTTTAAAATGAAATCTTTTTGGAATCTGTACCTCAATTTTCTGATTTTTGGTGAATTTTTAAAGATTAATTTTTAGAATTTAATTTATTAAATTCTGATCATGTGATTTCTTTTTGTGGTACTTTAAATAAATTTATCGTCACGTGCGTAACAACTAAATAGACAAAATATATATTTTTTTCCCTTCTAATGCGGCAGACGATTGGATATTATCAAAAAAAAAAAAAATATCCCTTACGATTTTTTTATAAATACAGTAACCACCGCTTATAGTGATCAGTGGTTATAAGAATCAACCGTTTATAAGAATCAATATCGCAAAAACAAAAACAAATGTATTATTTCCATGTTAAAATTTCCGCTTTAAAGAATCAATCCACCGGTTATAAGAATCAGTTTGTAATCTTCGCCTTCCTTTCATTTTTCCAAAAAATGCCACTTGAACTCTCAAAAGGTACGAAATTCTTTCTTAAGTTTTTGAAAAGAAAGATTGATAAAACCTTGGGGTGGAAAACAGTCGTAAAATACATTCCTTTAGACATAACATAAGAGTTTCTTCTTATACGTTTTTGCTAAACAATGTCTTATTAGCTTTACCCAGGGGCATCTAACCCGCCCGGGTCCGATTTCGCTTTTCTCCAGACAGGCACTCCTTTTTTCCCACCACTTACTTCCTGGTTGTGGATTTCTGGACCCTGAAACACATAAATCTTCCGCGAAGTGTCCACCATCACTTACGCAAACGGGACAGTGGATTCAGCACTTCAAACCGTGAAACGTAAACGGATCCATTTTGCTGAATCAGATGAACCAGATGCTGAATCAAACGTTTCACGGTTTGATTCAGAATCAAACCGTGAAACATAAGCTATAAAGTGAATCTTCGTCTGAGACTGTAATAAGCATACGTCGCTAGTATTCACTTTAGTTTTCTAACAAAATTGCCAGTTAGTGTTAGAACTTTTTGATAGTAGAATTCAAATATGATAAAAACAAGGAAAACTCTTAGTTTTTCTGAAAAACAGAACTTGTTAATTAGATATGATGCTCTTCCAAAGTGTAGTCAAAGAGAAGCTGCCTCTTTTTGATTTTATAATCATGTGTTGTTACTTATAGGTCTAGAATTTGAGTTATAGTATTTGTTTAGAAATTGAGTATTTTTAAAATTATAAAAAATAATTTTAATAAATTATAAATAACGTAAATTAAAGAGTATTTAATGGTAAATTATGTATATATGTGCCTGTGTGTTTATATATATGTACAAGTATATATTTGTGTATGCGTGCCTGTCCAAAGGGAAGTTTCGGTTATAAGAATCAACCGCTTATAAGAATCAAAAACAGTAATAACAAACGTGATTCTTATAAGCGGAAATCACTGTATATATACAGTTGGTTCTCTGTTTAACGACATTCAAGGGACCGGGAAAAATCGTCCTTAAGTAGAGATCGTCCTTAAACAGATTTTGTGAAAAAATATCATTTCTCTTCACACTTTACAGGCTTAGGACTGTCAATATATTTCTTAATATTTGGCGTGTTTAAAAATGTTATTTTTATTATCATTATTATTTTATTCACAAAAAGTTATTTTAAATTACATTGAAACAAAAAGAGTACAAACAATACAATAAATTACGTTTTAAAAAATTCAAAAAGTGTTGATTGCTTTATTCGCCTTGTTTTCGTTATTCTCTTCTCCAGATTTTCTAAAATGTTAAATGAATCAACTTCCATTTTCGATGTAATATAGCGTCGGAGAACATCTAGAGCAGAAATTGCATCTGTGTAAGACGGTTGCAGTGTCTCGTTTTCCGTGTCTTCAACTTCACCTTCTTCGTCTGACACTGTGTTTTCGTTTACAATATCTTCATAAATTTGTTCTACATTTCTGAAATCTGTTGTTAAAACATATTTATCACAATTGTAGAAATCTTGAATTGAAACATCCTCATCTTCAACAAGACTTCTCCATTCTTCAGGGGTAATGTTATCTTCGTTGTTTTCTTCATCCGTACTTTGCAGTCCCACTACAAGTTCTTTGTGAATTCCAGCAACGCGAAAGCAGTTTTTTATTGTGGATGAAGAAACTTCTTTCCATGCTGATGTTATCATGTGCATTGCTTCCAAGATTGTAAATTTTCTAATTTTTATACTGTCAGCCGAATTGTTTATTAATTTCCTAATTAAACACTTTCTGTAGTATGCTTTCACACTGCGAATGATACCCAGGTATAATGGCTACAACTTGCTAGTGCAACTAGCTGGTAAGAAATGGATAGTCAAATTTGTAAGTCCAGAGATATTTGGAGTATGTGCAGTGCATCGGTCGATTAAAAGTAAAACTTTTCTCTTTTCTCGATGCTTTTTTGCATCAAATTTTCTAATCCAGTCAATAAAAATTTGTGATGTCATCCACGCTTTATTGTTATTGCGGTACTCACAAGGTTTCCAGGTGATATTCTTAAAACACCTTGGTTGCTTTGATTTGCTTATAACTAGTGGTGGAAATTTCTCAGATCCATCCGAATTAGTGCACAGTAAAACAGTCAATCTTTCCTTACTGTGTTTTCCACCAAAACACTTTTCGCCCGTATACGTTAAGGTTTTATTAGGCACCATATTGTAGAATAGGCCCGTCTCATCTGCATTGAATATGTTCTTCTCATCATATCCATCTAATATCCCCTTCAGCACTATTTTCCATTCATCCACTATTTTTTCATCTACGGAGCCACTTTCGCCAGATATGCTTTTAAATACAAGCCCGTATCTTTCTTTGAACTTTGTTAGCCAACCAGCCGAAGCCTGAAAATATTGCATTCCAAACTTTTCTGCCAGAATAATAGCATTTTCTTTAAATATCACTCCGGAAATTGGAATGTTAGATGCTCTTGCTTGATGAAACCATTGCAGGACTGCCTTCTCAAACTCTTCTGATCGGCCACATTGAATTTTCTGCCGTTTGCATTTGGATCCCAAACCAAATTTTTGTGCTGCTTCAAGAATTTTCTCTTTGCTTGCTAAAATGCTTTTGAGAGTAGACTCGGGTAGCTGAAATTGTCTTGCGAATTGGACTTTTGTTATTCCAACACTTTCTTCCCAGTTTTCAATAATTTTCACTTTTTCGTGTAGCGTAAGATGCTTTCGCTTTGATGCCATTTTGCTCTGCTCAATCGTATTCGTACTGGAATGAGTTCCTACACACAACCATGAATTCTCTAAACATGAATACGTGCTTCCCAGAAGGAGTGAGAGAGGGGTAGTTTTGGACAGTTCGTAAATCACATGACAACATGGTAGGTACAATAGAGTGATTCCACACCCGCACTAAGAAATTCGATCCACCAGGGAAGATAAGAATGTTCGATCTTCCGAGAAACAGTAATCCCTCCCCTCCCCCGGTTTTTTCCACTGCAACAAGTCTATGATTGCAACAAACATAAAGGAAATTCCGGATCTGTTATTGAAACCAAACTCCCCCACAGAAAGTAACCCTCCTGTAGATAAAATATTGAAGAAAAAGTTTATCATGTAAGAAAAAATCGTCGTTAAATAGAAACAAAATCGTCTTAAAATAGAATTTTTTTACGTCGGAGGGACCGGGACCGGGAAATATCGTCCTTAAATAGAGATCGTCGTTAAGTAGAGCGTCGTTAAACAGAGAACCAACTGTATATATTTTTTTTTACATCAATTGTATACATTGATCGTCGTATTTATTATAAATATATATATTTATTTTTTTTGGCATTAATTGCTTACCGTTGTATTTAATTTGAATGTACTCCGTACTATGCCTCACTAATTTTGCACGTGTGTGTCCGTATTTGTTTGTTTGTTTTAAATGTCCATAGAATATACTAAGGATTGAATTCAAATAATAAGGATTAATTATTATTCATATTTCACTTTTCGCTACAACCACATGGGTTTGCAAATTAAAGAAATATTAATTTCTCAATAAAATATACATATACGTTGTGGCAACCCAAATACAAAATATACATATAGTAAATGATTCATCTTTATATATATATTTCTTCTGTCCGCGTGTATTTCACTGAACTCCGAAACGGCTGGACTGATTTTTCTGAAATTTTGTGTGTCCCATTAAGATGATTCGAGAATGGTTTAGATTCACAATAAGACACCATAAGGGGGGGGGGGGGGGGCACATATAAAAATAATTGAAAACGACTGATATCACTGTGGAATCCATAGTTTTCGGGGTCGCTAAGATCAATAGTGACACTCCTGATGTCGTTTAAGTGCAAGTTCAGCCCCCCATCAGCATAGGGGGGGGGAGGCGAGGGGGTAAGAAGGGGAATATAAAATCTCCAAAATGACCGATAGTACTGTTGAATCCATAGTTTTCGGGGCCGGTGAGATTAATAGTGATATTCCCGATGTCGTTTAAGTGCAAGATCAGCCCCCCATTACCATAGGGGTGAGGGGGGGGAAGAAGGGGGAATATAAAATCTCCAAAATGACCGACAGTAGTGTCGAATCCATAGTTTTCGGGGTCGCTAAGATTAATAGTGACACTCCTGATGTCGTTTAAGTGCAAGTTCAGCCCCCCATTAGCATAGGGGGGGCGAGGGGGGAAGAAGAGGGAATATAAAATCTCCAAAATGACCGAGAGTAGTGTCGAATCCATAATTTCGGAGAATTTTTAATTATTTTGCATATGTGTGTCCGTATTTGTTTGTTTGTTTTAAATGTCCATAGAATATACTAAGGATTGAATTCAAATAATAAGGATTAATTATTATTCATATTTCACTTTTCGCTACAACCACATGGGTTTACAAATTAAAGAAATATTAATTTCTCAATAAAATATACATATACGTTGTGGCAACCCAAATACAAAATATACATATAGCAAATGATTCATCTTTATATATATATTTCTTCTGTCCGCGTGTATTTCACTGAACTCCTAAACGGATGGACTGATTTTTCTGAAATTTTGTGTGTCCCATTAAGATGATTCGAGAATGGTTTAGATTCACAATAAGACACCATAAGGGGGGGGGGGGCACATATAAAAATAATTGAAAATGACTGATATCACTGTGAAATCCATAGTTTTCGGGGTCGCTCGTTCAAAATGACCGAGAGTAGTGTCGAACCCATTGATTTCGGGGTCGCTAAGATTTATAGTGACACTCCTGATGTCGTTTAAGTGCAAGTTCAACCCCCCCCCCATTAACATAGGGGGGGGGGGGCGAGGTGGGAAGAAGAGGGAATATAAAATCTCCAAAATGGCCGAGAATAGTGTCGAATTCATAGTTTTCGGGGTCGCTGAGATTAATAGTGACACTTCCGGTGTCGTTTAAGTGCAAGTTCAGTCCCCCCATTAGCATAGGGGGGCGAGGGGGTAAGAAGGGGGAATATAAAATCTCCAAAATGAGCGATAGTAGTGTTGAATCCATAGTTTTCGGGGCCGGTGAGATTAATAGTGACATTCCCGATGTCGTTTAAGTGCAAGTTCAGCCCCCCATTAGCATAGGGGGGGCGAGGGGGGAAGAAGAGGGAATATAAAATCTCAAAAATGACCGAGAGTAGTGTCGAATCCATAATTTTCAGGGTCGCTGAGATTAATAGTGACACTCCCGGTGTCGTTTAAGTGCAAGTTCAGCCCCTCCCCCATTAGCATAGGGGGGGGGGGGGGGGGGGGAAGAAGAGGGAATATAAAATCTCCAAAATGACCGAGAATAGTGTCGAATCCATAGTTTTCGGGGTCGCTGAGATTAATAGTGACACTCCCGGTGTCGTTTAAGTGCCAGTTCAGCCCCTCCCCCATTAGCATAGGGGGGGGGGGGCGAGGGAGTAAGAGGGGGGAATATAAAATCTCCAAAATGACCGATAGTAGTGTTGAATCCATAGTTTTCGGGGCCGGTGAGATTAATAGTGACATTCCCGATGTCGTTTAAGTGCAAGTTCAGTCCCCCATTACCATAGGGGGTGAGGGGGGAAGAAGGGGGAATATAAAATCTCCAAAATGACCGAGAGTAGTGTCGAATCCATAGTTTTCGGGGTCGCTGAGATTAATAGTGACACTCCCGGTGTCGTTTAAGTGCAAGTTCAGCCCCCCCCATTAGCATAGGGGGTCGAGGGGGTAAGAAGGGGGAATATAAAATCTCCTAAATGACCGATAGTAGTGTTGAATTCATAGTTTTCGGGGCCGGTGAGACTAATAGTGACACTCCTGATGTCGTTTAAGTGCAAGTTCAGCCCCCCATTAGCATAGGGGATGAGGGGGGAATATAAAATTTCCAAAATGACCGAGAGTAGTGTCGAATCCATAGATTTCGGGGTCGCTAAGATTAATAGTGACACTCCTGATGTCGTTTAAGTGCAAGTTCAGCCCCCATTAGCATAGGGGGGGGCGAGGGGGGAAGAAGAGGGAATATAAAATGTCCAAAATGACCTAGAGTAGTGTCGAATCCATAATTTCGGAGTCACTGAGGGGAATATAGGAAATTAAAAATGTTGTTTATAATCAAGTTTTGAGTTAAATTAAGAATAGAGTGAATTTGTAATTTTACTTTATCATTTGTATACTGTATTTACTTTTAAATACCTGTAAATTAAAGTACTTAAATTTTATACTATATGTAAAATCTATTCCTTTTCCTGTGCAATAAAAAAAATTGAGACAAATAAATACCCGGGCAACGCCGGGCAAACAGCTAGTGATGTAAAAAATAGTGTTTAGTATGATATTTCCCATTGTGTTTATAAAGATTGACTATAATAGAAAAATGCCATCCAAATTACAATTAAAACGAAAAATCAACCGGGCCTATTACAGAGATTCGAAAAAACAAAAAAGTTCTCCAATTAAGTTCACAAAGTGACACATTTGTAACTGATGATGAGACTCCAGGTATCAAGCAATTGTTTGCCTACAAAAAAGCCTAGCTTGTGAATGGTTATTTACCTGTTTCAAAAAAAAAATAACTGATATCCACTAAAAAAAACTTTTAAAAAGTAAAAAAATAACGCCAAGCTTCAAAATAAAAGTTACGACTAAAAAATGGTGTGATATCAAATATCCAAGCTTATTAAGTTCTGGTACTTAATTTCCTAATGACGAATTTTTCACATCTAAGTGATGTGGTTAAGCATGACTTGTTGATAGAAACCTTTCTTCCCTAGACCAAACTCATCATAACCTGTTTCTCAAAATTTAAGTTTTAAATATTTATACATACCAGGCTTGGCGGCCGTCTTAAAAAAAAAATAATAATAAAATAGTTAATGTGAATTTAAAACATCAATTTCAGATTTAATTGCGCACTTCGGTGCTCTGTTAGACAGTATGTCTATAACATCATTCCAACAAAAGGTACGACAAAACATGATGTTATATCCAATTTTATTAAGCGCTGGGACTCAATTACATTTCTTAACAGATTTTTAATGGGATATTAGTCATTTTAATCAGTCTTCTATTTGAAGTTAGTGCATGATGTCAAACAAAACAAACCGTAGCTAGAAAGAAAAATTATAAATAATGTTGTCATTCCCCAGAGGAAAAATTTTGCATTAAACAACAAAAAATATGAATACCATGCTTTGGAGTTACGTTGTCCAAATCTAACGTGAAAAGAAATTTCAAATCTATAGAATAATTCGTGACCATCTTAAAATTGCTGCTACATTCATTTTAAAAGTAACCAAATAATAGGACACACATATTTTGCATAAATAACTAAAATGAATAATTTATAGAACTAAATAACATACTTTCGACGTATCAACAGACAAAATTTATTTATTCCAAATACGAAAAGACGGCCGACAAGCCTGGTATGTATAAATATTTAAAACTTAAATTTTGAGAAACAGGTTATGATGAGTTTGGTCTAGGGAAGAAGGGTTTCTATCAACAAGTCATGCTTAACCACATCACTTAGATGTGAAAAATTCGTCATTAGGAAATTAAGTACCAGAACTTAATAAGCTTGGATATTTGATATCACACCATTTTTTAGTCGTAACTTTTATTTTGAAGCTTGGCGTTTTTTTTTTACTTTTTAAAAGTTTTTTTAGTGGATATACTTTGCTTCTCTTCGCTCCTAAGCTATCTGCGCTTTATAGCTATCTGCGTGAGAGTAGGTTTTCAAATGAGTTGTCATAAAAACCATACAACGGTTGACTTCATACGGAATAATGATACGAGAGTAGCACTCTCAATTATTTCAGCAAATATTGAACAAATATTATTCGAGATCTAGGCTCATCCTTTATAATCAGTTTTTGCTATTTTAATTTTATATAAGTAAATGAAGTTTATAACTTTCGATATTTTAACGTGTAGCTTATCATTTTGAAAACGTGCTCTTTAAAAAAAAATTTATTTATGTTATTTTTTACCTAAATGAAATACAAATACATATTAATATTTCAATAGGAAAGTTTTGATCCCATGATATTTGGCAAAAACAAGTGTAGAGATTTGTTTTGTTATTATGCAAAGTTAATATTGTTATACAAAGTTAATATACAAAGTTTGTCAAAATTTACTTTTTTTCTGTCTTTTGTAAACATTTTCCTAGTTAAAAAAATTACTACGACTAAAAGATGTTCGTAAGGGTTCGAGTGACTTTTTATTTAAAGATAATGGGGTCGAAAAAAGTTTACACACCACTGATCTAGGGCCTAACAGCATTACCATACAAAATTTTAACTTCCTAGAACGTATGGTTCTAGAGGTACAGTAATCTGTCCCTTAGTGTTTTATTTTGGGGGTTTAAGCCCCTCTTAATCTCCTTAAAGTTTAAATTTTTCTAAGATTTCTAAAGTTTAAAAAGATTTCTAAGCAAGCAATTAGGGCCTTGAGGAACTGCAATACAAACTTTTAACTTCCTAGAAAGTAGGGTTCCAGGGGTAGTTATTCTTTTTTCGGGGAGGGGGGGGGGTTAAACCCCCTTAAAACTTGCATTTAAAAAAAATCTTTGTAAGCACCTAAGGGTTAAGAAGAACCACCATTCAAATTTCAGCTTCCTACGCCGTATGGTTCCAGAAATGCAGAGTGTTTTTTCGGGAGGGGGGATTACGCCTTTTTTATCCCCCTTAAAATTTGTATTTTAAAAAAATTTCTTTGTGTGCACTTAGGGCTTAAGATGAAACGTCATTCAAAATTTCAGCTTCCTACACCTCATGGTTCCAGAAATGCAGATTTTTTTTGGGGGGAGAGAGAATTAAGCCCCTTTTAACCCACTTATAATTTGTATTTTTGAAAACAATTTCATCGTGTGTCCTTGGGCCTTAAGAGGAACTCCCACTCAAAATTTCAGCTTCCTAAGCCTTATGGTTACAGAAATATAGTATTTTTTTTGGGGGGGGATAAATCCTCTTTTAACCCCCCCCCCCTTAATACTTGTATTTTTCTATTAATTCTTTGTGTGCACCCAGGGCTTAAGAGGAACCGCCATTCGAAATTTCAGCTTCCCAGGCTTGATGGTTCCAGATATATAGTAGGTGGGGTGGGGTGAGTGGATGAGGCCCTTATTAACCTCCTTAAAATTCGAAGTTTTAAAAAAGATTTCTTAGCGAACACTTAGGGCCTAAAAGCAACCACCATACAAATTTTCAGCATCCCAAGACTTTGTGGTTACAATGATTTGTGTTTCTTTAAACATACTCATTTTGAATGTTTTTGTGTATTTTAGTTTTGTCATTAGTACGCAATATTTAATTAGACCTAAAATTATTTGTAATCGAAATCTTGATCTTCAGCTGCCGATTATTAAAAAGAAAATTATTATGCATGCGTTTACCACAAGTTTGTATTTTTTAAACATGCTGTTGCTCAAAATGTTGTTTGCAACTTGTGGTTAGAATTAGGTTGCCAATGTGAAATTAGGAATAGGCGATCTGATACTGCGCCAAGTGGAAAAAGCTGCCAAGTTTCAGCTGTAATACGTAAGTACCAACTTTTCAAGCGCTAGGAAGAAGCTGTGATGTCAGAACAATTGAACATGCCAAGTGAAAATGTTCAATAATCCACAAGCGACTCGAGGAGCATAATATTTTCTTTAAACACTTAACAATGCTGCATATAAAGCATAAAGTTTAATAACGAAAGAGAAAATTTTAAATTAGATAAAAAATACTTTGAAACCTTTATCTGTTGTTGTTGCTTATGCCCCCTGGCCGGAAGTAGTTCAGACCAGGTCCATATAGGCTAGCGGGCTGAGGGATGCTGCTCCGGTTTATAATGACACCACAAGGGTCGGAGTTCGATTTAGCCAAGTGCCACCCCAATTTTGACCGATCACCCCCCAAGAGCGACATATTGGGGGGAATCGTACCCTCTGCCATCCTCTCTTACCTTATAAAGAAACTTTCTGGTCTACCGATTTAACTTGCCCATATCCGGCCTAGACAATGAAGTATTTAATGGTGTTTGTCGAGATTCGATCCGAGCACCCTCAGCCGCCAAAGCTGGTGCGCTACCACTAGGATACTTCGAGCCCTCCTTCATCTGCAATACACTGAAGAGTATTTAACTTTTGAATAAAATGAAATAAAATTGAATAAAATGGGAAAGTTAAAAAAAAGCTCAAATATGTTTTCTGAGTTTAAAGATATTTTTTCTTGCAATTCAAGGAAAAGAATAAAAATTCGTTACCAAACAGTTTTCAAGTCTCCAAGATCTATAAACTGGAAACTAATAATTGTGGAAACTAATAATCGCCTTCTATCATTACCACATCCCCTCTATAATCCTCACTAGCAGAAATTTAGATTTTTCTTTTAAATCAGTAATCGTAACTTTGCAACATCATGCATATTATAGCACGAGTAGAAGGTGTACAGAACGGCCAAGAAGAAATGCGAACGTGTCAGTAATTTTAAAAAGAATAAAGAAGAAATTTCCCGTTCCGGAGATGTTAATGTGCGCGTAAAATTAACATTGATTTTATACATAGCATTTACCAAAACAAAATCATAGAAAGAAACTGCGTTTATATTCATATTTTTCCATGGCTGCTTTAATCATCAAGACCTTTTATAATATAGATATATTCATAGATATGAGTGTTACTGCAGTGAAATAGGAATGGTAATTTCTTCAGTGAGATAGGAATGGTAGAATAGTAGCTGCTCAATTTCTTTGTTAACTGGAATCAGAAATAGTTTGTCAAACCACCATATTTAAAGCTGTCAAAATAGGGGCCTAAAAAAGTAAACTAACATGAGAAGAAAATTAACAATTAAAATTAACTTCAAACTGCTTATGCAAGATGAAAGGCTTGCTCGATGACCCGATATTACATAAAATTTGATAAATTGTTTCAATTTCAAAATATGTGAGTACATCATACGTATGAGTCGTCTAGTTTCAAAAAGATCTACATCGCTTTGATATAACTTTTCAGGAAACACAAAAAAACTGCTATAACTAACTGAGATTATGAAAAAAAATAAATATATGAAATATTTTAGATTTGCCTGAGATATGTACACAATTCACTGATGTAACTATGGCATCACATTTTTATTTTTCAAATTATTAGTAATTTAAATCTTGATGTAGTTGGTTTTGATTTAAACATGTTGGATGTAGTTGTTTTGCAACCAACTTTAAGATTTTTTCAGTGATGTAGTTTGTTTTTAAAATAACCTTCATGGACGTAGTTGGTTTTGAAAATAAAATTTCAAAACAAAGGGATAAAAAATACAAGAAAACAAAGAACAAGAAGAAAATTAGATTTAAATATAGAAGTCAAGGGAGTACGTCTTTTGGGAAACGCCTCTATTGGAATAAACAACTCTTGTTTTAAAATTCACAAAACAATAACAACCACATCAGTTTTCACAAATATTAATTATAAAAACACGCCTGGATTAGTCACAATGAGTTATAGCGCGGCAATGATAACAACAGAGCGATGTCAGTTGATGCGCAAGATCATGCGCATTGGGCCTTGTCAGACGTAGTGCGGTTTGAAACTCATTCAGTGACTTAATTCGCTTTGAAACTAACCCCTTATTTTACATAAGGAAACTGCATGATGCCTTTGGTTTTGGATCTTATACATTTTCCCCCATATAAAGGTCACTTTGGACTTACAAAATCCGTCGAAAACAAAAAATGACCAAAATAGTGACGTTGATTTTGAAACTAGACGCCTCATATCGTATATCTTGTTATGATATTCTGCAATCTCACAGTGCTGTGCAATGCGGAAATCGGTAAGTGCAGCATATAACATTCGTTAATGTAAGCGATATCAACATATACTACCAGTTTTCATAGCAGACATTTTTTAGGGCATCCGTACAAATTAGGTAATACAGACATAGAAAACATTCATACTTCTCAAACAGTTATAGTTTTTCTAATTATTTAACTTCAAATTCCTAATTCGGGAAAGTTTATTACCGTTCTTAACTATTTCATATACAAGTATACGATTGTTCATGACATGATAACGTAGGTTCATCTTATAGGCTTAAGACATGTACCTGATTTATGTGACAAAATTTCTTCTTACCTTTCAAACCATTTGATAGTAAATTAGGGTTCTTTATCTTCAGTATGTGAGTAAGAGAAATAAATAAGCCTCTTTATTACTATATTCTCCTACTCTTTTGTCCCCAAGTCAGTAAAATGATTGTAATTGCTCTAGAAGATATTTTTTCAAAATTTATGCACAAACTTATACAACATGATAAGAGCACTGTAGCGAAATTTATCTTATTTTATTTCTTATAAGTGATATTTAAACTGTAAGGATAGGTTTCGATATCTATTCAGAGTTGATAAGCCGTGATCTTTATTCGGAGGAATCTGCCAAGTTTTCTCCATTCCCTAAAGATCAAATGAGCTCAGAAATAGTAAGTATAATAATTAATTTCATTACTTTTTTGAATTAATAATAATTAGATGGTAATATTTAATAATCCCGAAATTAAAAATTAAAAAGTTTCATGTCTTACCAAACAAATAATAATCATTTAAGTTTACATTTTCCCTAGCATTTAAAAAACATAGGACCTTAAATTTACCTAAAAATTTAAAGAAAATTATTTCTGATGAATATTTGTAATATTGTGATAAGAATTATGTAATAATAATCATGCGCGTCCGATAAAACATGCGAAAGAAGCAGTACTGTACATTGTTGATCGGTGACGTAAAACAGTAACCCGTGATTTGGTAAATAGCGTTAGGATAGTTTGGATTGGAGTCCGTCAATCGCCATTTTCTCGTTGTTGAGTGCGATGTCACTGCAGTTTAAATAAATAAAAATTCTAATTTCTAAATTGTTTTGTGCATAGAAATTTAGTTTTCTCTTTCTGTATACGTTTTTACTTTTTATACATTTCGTAGTTTTTTGTTAATTAGACACATTTTGTGTGATTCAGTATAAGGTAAGTAACAAAGAAAGGAGTTAATTTATTCTGCGTATTTATTCGCTTTTGAAATTCTTTTCGTAAGTATTTTTTATCATAACTTTCATTTTCTGAAAGATTATATTATAAATTTTATAGGTTTCTTGTAGTGTGCTCCCATGCGATTGAATGATTTTGTAGGCGTTAACTAAAAACAGCTGAGGACACAATATCGCATGAAATGTCATGTTATTATGGTTCATGTTATTGTGGTGTTATTGCGTATGAATTGTTGACATATGTATGCGTATATTAAAATTAATCAAATTATATTTAAGAAACTTTGATTATGTGCATAAAATGGCTTTATGATTCCTTACATATGTGAGTAATGATTAAATTCATTCGCTGATCCTTGGAAATATTGTCGTAAACATCATTTCGGGTTCTTGTTCCTGAATCATTCACCTTCTTCTTCTCTGGAAATTTCAGCATTATTTTAACTTTTTGATTTATGTTATGTTGACGGATTAGTTGATTAGACAGTGGCGATTGTTTTATGACATTTGGTTTATTTTAGTTATATCAGTGGCTAAATTGCGTCGACCTTTTTTAGTGTTAGTTGTAGTTAATCATTTGATTGTATCCATCTTTTAGAGCAATCTTATTCTTACGCATTTTATGTTATATCAATAAACAATACGTTATATACCAAAACCTGTCACTAGAGATTTTTAGGTATCTCGTTTATCTAAAGGTTTGTTTTTTTTGGTTCTTTTATTCTGGTCCTACTACTCAATAGCACTATATGCTGTAATTATTTCTTGGCTCTCGACCATAATTCACCTGTTTTTTTCTTTGTGTGTGTTTCAAATATTATTCTTGTCCTTGACTTCATTGTGTGCAATCATTCGCCCATTAGATTAAATATTTCATAAGTATTTCTGATGAATTGTGAACAATAGATAGGAACCAAAAGTCCATTTTAAGACAATTTTAGCACTATTTAAAATTTGAACAAAAAATATTTAATCTAGTGTGAAACTAAATATTTTAACATTAAAGGGACGCTGGAAGTCTACATTTAAAATTCAGATAATTTCTATATGTAAAAATAGATTTGAATCGGGTATAGATGCACTGTACATTTTTCCTTTTTTTCCCCACTCTTGATGATGGTATATCAGTGGGTTTGCTTTGTATGTTTGTGAATTTTGTTTTTCTTTCAGAGAATTTGTTTAGTGTAATTTAACTGTCATGCGACCCTTTTGAAGAATACTAGAAGGTTAATCGGAAGAAGTTGGGGCTGCCGCCAACTTGGCGGTTGTTTACTTCCTGTCATGATGTACCCTCTTTACTGGCTATCCTTTTGATAGCAGCCTGTCGAAACCTAGCAACAGTTTTGCTCCTGCTGCCATCTGTTGACTTATAGAGGAATCTTTTTTATAAGTTTTTCCCTTCTTCTATGTAATTTAGTATGTTTCGAAATCCGAATTACATATATTACACCGGATTGAAAGATTTTAACAAGATAAATAAATTGAAATAAGTATATTTTTTTAATTTTAAATTTTCTCTCTTGAAATGTCCATAATCATTTAAATTTGATAAATTTTAATTTGTAAATTAGAAAATAAATGTAATGAATGAGCTTAAATTAAAAAAAATTAAGTTACATAAATTAAAACTTTTAAATTATTAAATTGTAATAACATAAATTGAATTTGATAAATAATTTGAATAATCAAATTTTAAATTAATGAAATATTTAAAAATAAAATTTATTTTAATGTGGTTACATTTATGAATTTACAAAATAGAAGAAATGTTATTGTCTAAACCTGAAAAGTGTGTCATTTTAAAGTTACGCATCAGGATTACTAAGATAATATAACTGATGATAGGGAATTCGTTACTGAATATGAATAATTTCAAGAATTCAGAGTAAAGGTCCTTGGAAATTATGAGAGCTGAAAGAATTTTAGACAAATTTAAACGCAAATTTTCTGAGTCTGATAACTTTGATAGTAATAACAACCCCACAGTTGATGAAAATATATGTAAAACATTTAGTCAACGTTTAGCAAAAATTACGGCGATTGTGAAGGCATAACCCCCCCCCCCCTCCCAGTCAATAAAAAAGTACGCATCTTATCACGGTAATTCTATTTTCATAATTTTTCTGTCGGTCATTTAAGGTATCTGCCTACATTTAAAACGTCGGTTTCGATGAAAGTTATGAAATTTCTCATTCTTGTAGAATGTAAATTTCTGTTTTTAAATCTTTTGTTTCTGTACGATGATCAGAAATTGAATCGGAGCCATTTCAGTGGAATTGAATATTTTAATCGCATTTTCTGAAGAACTTATAGTTCATTACAAATGTAATTATTCAAATGTATTTTTCATTTAAAATTAGCCTTCGTTCGAACCAAAACAAAAAATGTCAATGTAATTATTAAAATGTATTTTAAAATAAAAATTTGCTATAGTTAAAACCAAAACTGTACAATTTTGTAAAAAGTTTTATAGTTAGGGACTATTTTTTCATTTTCCTACTTGGCGCTATAATCCTGCGAAAAATACACAGAAATTTTCTTAGTTTTTGTTTAAAAAAAAAATGGCACCGTACGTAGTCGGATACCTTAAAACTTTTTCATGTTGTGATTTTTTTTTGAAAGGACGCTAAAATTTCTTAGGTCTCCCTTTTTTTTCCCCCTTCATATTTCGTTGTTCTGATGTTTTAAACACTCAAAACAACAAAATATGAGAGGGGGAAAAAATGGAGGACTCAGAAACGCAAATTTGGCGACCTTTAAAAAAAAAAAATGTCGCCAACCGCCCCAACTTCTTCCGATTAAAATTTTTGTTTATCAAATGGGTGTTATATCTTTTTTTAGTTATGATTTTGCCCATTTTTTTGTGTAAGCATTTTTAAATTTTGTTAATTACTTGGATCAGATTATTAGTAATAGTTTTAACCATATCACTATTTTTGAGCAATGCAAGGGCAGTTTTATCAATTTGCTATCTGTAGATGAATGAGTAATCTATAACAACTTTCATAATGGTATAGTCAACATTCTAAGAATCTTTTATTTTTAGAATAATAAATATAAAATTAGTAGAAGAAAATTTTTTTAAGGAAAAAAAAAATCGTGAAAGCAGTTTTAAATGTCAGATTTGTTAATCATACTGTTACATGATATTTTATTACCTATAATGTGACCTATAGCGTATTGAGAATGTTTATGGTTTTAAAAAAGGATGTTACTTAAACTTTCTGACATTTCTTTTGCTTGTATTAAAGTGAAGCATTTTAATTATAAACCATCACATCACCAAAAATATGTAGTATGCCAAAAGTATACTTTGAACACAATTTTTTTCGGGCATAACAAGAAGTATCTATAGTGGATATCTAATATTACATTTTAAGAAGAGCTTGCTAACTTCTTCCTGAACAAGAAGTATCCATACTGGATATCTAATATTACCTTTTTAAGAAGAGCTTGCTCACTTCTTCCTTCTATTTTTTTTAGGGGAGATTTATCGGGGAGAGCTAACTTCATCCTTCTCTAATCTCACTGGTCTATGGTCTGACCAGTGAGATCTGTTCTGTCTGAAATCTGAGATCTAATCTGTTCTATGCTTAATGACCTCTGGAGGTTTATTCTATATACATGCTAGATTGCTTATAACCTATGCAGTTCAGGAGAACCTCATATTGCCTTTAAGGAGTGCAGATGTATTGATGTTTTTAATTTGAGCAGCATAACTGAAGCTCAGCATGTTTAACTATCAAAATATTCAGCTTTTAATAAAAGGTCTCTTTATTTGTGAAATAACTTAATCCGTATATACTAATTCAATCTATAGATAGAATAGTAGGAGTAGAGTAATTAGTCAATATGTGACCAGTATATAAGAATCCATAGTGACTATTGTGTGTTGAAATTACTTTAGATTTAAAGTTTAAAAGAAGTAGACAAGTTTTGTGTGTTTTAAACTATGATCAGTAGAACTCTGATCTATAGGCTGTGTAGAATAGTACAGAGAATCGGGGAATATTAATACTGATAGGGAGGGGGGGATCTAAAAAAGGAGGCATTTAAAAAAAAAATTATCTTAGATTAGTTTCAGTGTTCTAGTAGAGCATTCTCCAAAATTTTTAACTGATGAATAAAAGTATTAATGCTTTAACTACTTAGTATACTTTCTTTAGAAATCTTATATGTTCAAGGTCAGGGTGGGGCAGGGGGGACAAAATACCTGGGACCCGGGTTTCTGAGGAGCCTGGTTAAAATAAGAGTTGACTAAAAAAATGTATACGATGTTCAAATATTGAGTGGGAAGGGGGCTCACTGTATTATTTTGCCCTGGGCCCTGGCATCAGCTGATGACGGCCCTGCTCAAGATGTTTATTTAAAATTATCAGATGTTTCTTATTTTACCAGATTATAGAAACTTTTAAATAATTTTTATAAGATGAAATGAAGCTTTACTTCTGGCCTGTTAAATTTTAACTTGCCCATTTTCTCTTTCTTGCTCACTTGAAATTAGCTGCAATCAATTAAGAACAGGATTAGTTAACAGTAATTTGTGTTTGAAGGAAAGAGGAAATAGGTTTTTACCATCGACTTGAGGTTAAACAATTTGGGGCTTAATGAGTTTTTCTACTTTGAGAAAAATGCATAAATTTAATCTGATCATGGTGGATACTAGTCATTGAAAACTGGTGTTAATAAAATTACTTAAAAATGTTAAAATTTGTCTTTCTTTTTATTTTTGTCTAAATTTTTTTTCATCTCTTTAGCTTTTTATCAACAATATGTTTAAGTTCCAGTTGATATCAATTTCTTGTAATAAAAATAAACTTGAAATTTTATTGCTTAAAAATCTTGTATTTCAGGTTTAATAATGGCTTCTAGAAAGAAAGTGTTATTAAAGGTGATAATTCTTGGAGACAGTGGGTGAGTTTTTTTAAGGATTTTTATTGATCACCTGCACTCTTTAAATAATGATTTAGTTGTAAAAATGAGTAACTTTTCCCATACTGTTATAGGGTAGGTAAAACAAGCCTTATGAACCAGTATGTCAATAAGAAATTCAGCAATGCGTATAAAGCGACCATCGGTGCCGATTTTTTGACGAGGGAAGTCATTGTTGATGATAAATTAATAACACTCCAGGTAAATGTTACATCAGTATGCTCAAATTTAATCCTTACATCTTTGTTGAACTAATAAAGCCACCCAAATCATATAATGGTTAGCAGCTTTAACTTTTACAGTGGGCATGGGTTCAAATCCCGGATAAGGCATGGACGTTCCTGTGCCATCTTCTGAAAGGGAGCAATGACTCATCTATATGGTTCTCCCATAATAAAGTAGCCAAAAATCCGCAGTGTGGATGGGTTAGTGTCGTTAAGACAAAGTACCTGCCATGTTGGAGAAATAACAAAATAGTTGAAATAATATTTTATGTTTATCATTATGTTGGTTAGCAGTACTGTTAAGTGTTCTGTCTATATTTGAAGGTTACATTATCTCAAATATTATATGGGTCATTTTCAAAAAATTTGCCAAAACAGCATTTCAAAATTAAAAATCATCAACTGTTTAATTTATTTTTGTATACATGCTTGTAAATACTTAATTTTTAAGGATACAGTGATATTTGAGCTTAATTTTTCCCACAACCAGATATATTTAACTTTGAAAGTAAATCTTTGAGCTTCAATGTCATGAGTGTTACCGGACAATGTGACTACATTTCTATAAAGTATGAAAGTGTTTATTTTTCCAAAAATGATACATTCCATTAATAAATTTGTCCTTTGATTATATCACATTAAACAAGAAAAGAATTTAATAATTGTTTAATAAGAATGCACTATTCATTGTCATGAGTGTTATCCTGATCATGTTTTACTGTCTATCACTATTGTAAATAAAAGGAAAAAAAGTTTCAAAATAATATTGTTATGAAAATACATTACTGTTAATTATTATACAAATTCTAGTAGAGTTATTATGGATTTATTTAATTTTTTATTGTGTTTTAGAGCTAATTTACTAGGTAACACTCATGACACAAATGGTAACACTCATGACATAAAAGGTAACACTTTGATAAAAAGAGAGAAAAGCATGTTATGATTTTTCAAATACATCAATTGGAAAGGGGAAACGGTAATAAACTCTGTTGCCTTTCATTACAAGTTGGGGGTTAGGCAAAATATGTATTATCTGATCAAATTCTACATATGAAATGTCCTCCTCCATTAATCTAAACAATTTGCCATTTTCACCAGTTAATCTAAAAAAAGCAACCTTAAGCTCTCCATCCACAGCATCATACTCTTGGAAAACTCCAAGATATTGGTAATGTTCTTTATTTGGGTTATTCCTAAAAACTTTAATTAGCACATAAGCACCAGGTTGAAGCTTAGATTCACAGCCACAAGCTCCTGGGTTTTTAAGATCAATAGAAGATATTGAAGTATCATCATCAGTGCTGTAAATTGGTGATCTTTTATGTTTTACTACTCCTTTGAGAACAATCTTTTTAAAAGATTGAAAACACTTGCAAAACTTTCCCAATGTCCATTTGTTTTTCATGCAGAAACATGACACATCACGGTAAAAAAATTCTTCTGAATTTGTAGTTAATAATTGGTGAATGGAATGAGTACCTTTGACTGTCATGAGATTGGATGATATTAGCTGAAAATAATTATGCAAAATTTACTTTATAATTTTCAAATTTCATTAGATTAATGAATTTTTAACTGTTCTGTTATTTTGTATCTGTGAACTGAAGGTTAAAGGCACTAAGTCACAATTATTGAATTTTGCAGAAGAACTAATTAAAATCCACTTACTGTTGTCTATCTTGATACACTGATTGGACATGGTGTAATTTCTAACTGGCTAAGTTGCATCTTTATAAACATGAGTTAGAGCTTTGCATCAGTGAAAAGAGTGGAAAAATAATATGTAAGAAAAATGCTTAAACAGTCTACTTGTAAAAAATTGTCTTACTGCCTTTAATCTCAGCATACAGATATGTAACAGTATTCTTATCTCTGTATTTTACCTAAAATGTGATTAAAGCATGATAAATAGTTTGCAAAACTTAAGGATGAATATTATTGAATGCAGAGGTAAAAAATAGTGAGGAAAGAGGAATTGATAGAGAAGTGTTAAGAATATATTAGTGAAACTAAAATTTATTCCATATTGCCGTGTTCATGATCAGAAAAGTGCTGTTCACTGTAATAATTCCCCTACTGCCATCTCATGCTTGCATGGTTATGCAAAATTTTATGTTAATCTGGCAATATTGATTTTGCTGGCAACCCTTCTCAGTCCTTTCAGCATGTTAAATATAATGGTGTTTGCTTTCAATTCTGGACTTAAATTTCTGTATTCAAATCATTTTTGAATACTTGGTTAATGTGTAGGATGTAAATTTTAAAATGAACCTTGTAATTAATAGTTCTTTAAACTTTTATTCATTTTTTTTCCCTCTAAGTTCTAAAAAAAATGAATGAATGATTCTTTGGATAATTCATAAGATGTATGTAGATTTTAAGACCTGCAAGAATTTTTAAAAAGTTTTCGGTACTTTGGTTTGGAAAAATAATTTCTCTATTTCTGTATTTAAAGTTTCCAGTTTAAAATATATCTTAAAATATACTAAGATACTTTTTTTTTTAATCCTATACCTATAATTAATTATTAAATTAAGCATTAAGTTAAAATAAAATTTTTATTTTTTGAAGAACATAGAAAAAATTATTTTAAGCTTTTAATTTAGAAATGCTAGAAATGTTTAATTTGCTTTTTTGTGTGATAAATGAAAAGAAACAGTCATCAGTAAAATATTATTAAAAATAATTTACATAAATATGAAGACTTTGGGAAACTTTTTGAAGAGGTTAAATAGTAAATTAATGAAATGTTTGTGGATTTTTAAAATTTTTTTTTTTTAATTTTAAGGATATTAGAAGTTATGTACCAGATTCTACTGTTTTATCTATTATATAAATACATTTTGAAATTTCCTTTAATGAAATTCTTTATCTAAATTATATTTAAAAATATTTTCAGTATTGTTTGTTTGGTCATGACTCTTTAATGCACTAAGATACAAAGAAATATGTTTATTATTCTAAATTAATTTGCATATATTTAACAGGTTAAATTAACACTTTCATTAAAATGTATAGTAACTTTTCCTTTCAGGGGAAAAAAGTAATTAAGTTTATTAAGTGGAACATATTCTTGAAAACATTTAAAATCTCATCGAACATCTAATAAGCATGCATAAGGGATGCTATAGGAAGAGAAATAATAAATGAAACATAGTTCATATTCTCTAACAAACATTCCTTTAGTGCTCCAAAAAGTCTATAACAGTTATGAACATTTTAAGATTTTGAAATCCATTTTAAACACTACAATACCATGCTCTTATTTATGCTGTAACCTTTTTTTAAATCATTAAAATTTAGAATTCTCAAATGTCTAACAATAAAACCCAGGATAACAGGTTTATCTAGCACTAATTAAAATTTAGATTCTGCCGCATCTAAGTAGCTAAAGTGCTTGCAAACAGTGTTTGAGTATGACATTCTTTAACCCTTTAAAATATTTAACCCTTACATCGGTTCATCTGTCTTTAAAATGTTCCCCAGCTCATTGGTCTCACAGACCGCCACGCTATAAAATTAGGATATTTTCCTATTTTTATAAGTTTTTTGCAGTTATAAGTCATTAATGCCAAACTACTGCCACCTCTCATTCTTGAGAAGGATAAATAAAAAATAGATTATTTAAAAAAAATTTCAGAATCCAATTCCTCAATCTGCGATAGTGTGAGAGAGACAAAATATCTGGTTCATTGTGAAACAGGTGGAATTCTTCCAGCCATGCTAGCTACAACAATAAAACAAAGATCTTAGAAATAGAATGCATGCAGACTGACAGATAATACGGTTCAAGGCTTATCGGTCATACAGACCGGCAAAAATTGAAATCAGTTCAAGGCTCATCAGTCCAAAAGACTCACTATGTTTTACAAAGATTAAATTTACCGACAAAATACGAGCGGGCGAAAATCTCCAATGTGTTGTACTTGAAGGTCAGGACCCAACTGAAGATCTCACAAACCCTCAATAGGCTGATCACCACCCCACCCTACAGAATAGGTGCAACAGCGATTTCCTAGACCGATGAGCCGACGTAAGGGTTAATAACCATGACAACTGTCTTGGATTTTATCAATATATTCTATAATTTTACAAATTTTAATCAAAAATAAATTTGAGGTTATAAAAAAAATTAACATGATGGTACATGACAACTTATTTCAAGAAAATACATTGCCAAATCTGTTTAAATTTAGATTAATAGCTTTTCTAAAAACTAGTTATCTTTAATTACTTAAAACATTTTCATTTTGGAGGATAGGTACTAAGTCATCTGTGTGTGTTTGTGTATGTGTGTGGGAGAGACAGAATTATGTAGAAAATAGTAAAACATGTATTAGATTATATAGATGTATATACAAAATATGAAGTTTTAAACATTCTGGATGATTTTTTTTAATAAGTGTTGTTAGAAGGGTTTATATATATATATATATATATATATATATATATATATATATATATATATATATATATATATATATATATATATAGTGTGTGATAATAACGGCCCACCATGATATAACTAATGCGTAATTAAAATTATCCTGTTAATAAAACACGACCCCTTTTTCCAAAATTGCAACCTAAAAGTAAAATAGAATAATTTATCATAACCCTGCTGATCATTATACAGGCATGTGAAGTAGCTGAACTCAATAACATCCCCAGATATGAGTGTAGGAAGTTTATGAGATTCCGAATGTCAGTGTAATGTCAAAATTCTTAAAGAGCCCTCAAACCACTCTGGATTTATGTCTTCTATAATGTCGAAACCACACTTTACAAGAACTTTATGGCCTCTTACCCTGCACCCAGGTCAATAGGGTGCAGATCTAACAAGCGCGGGATCTAGCAATAAAGTATCCCCAGGAGAAGTAAGTGAACACATGAACTCCACAAATCTAAAGTCGCCCAGTTAAAAATTAAGTAGTTTAAGCCCTCTGGCTTCAATATCACAAGGAGATGCATAGCACTAATCGGAGGTGTAGCCGGCACGAGGGTGTGATGCAGTCAGGCGAAGTGTTGATCATACAGTAAGTCGCTGCGCACATCTTGGAGAGATGCTGTTGGGCGTAATGTAGATCCAGGGAAGCACTTACGAAATTTAGGAGAGAACACACATATGGAGCCATTGAGGAAATACACAAATTCCAAGACTTGCTTTATTTATCAGAAGGCATTAGCTGCAGTGGCCACATGACTTGGCCTGACGGGGCGCGGATTACATTACAAGACAGAAATGGACAGCAGGTACGACAGCAACGAGAGTTAGACACGAAGAGCGGCAAAGTCTTGCATTCAGGAAAATATTAAATGAGTGTTTTGTGATATTGACGCCAGAGGGCCTAAACTACTTAATTTTTAACTGGGCAACTTTAGATTCGTGGAGTTCACGTGTCCACTTACTTCTCCCGGGGATACTTTATTGCTAGATCCCACGCTTGTTAGATCTGCACCCTATTGAACTGGGTGCAGGATAAGTGGCCATAAAGTTCTTGTAAAGTGTGGTTTCAACATTATAGAAGACATAAATCCAGAGTGGTTCGAGAGCTCTTCAAGAATTTGGACATAACACTGACATTTGGAATCTCATAAACTTCCTACACTCATATCTGCGGATGTTATTGAGTTCAGCTACTTCACATGCCTCTATAATGATCAGCAGGGCTACGATAAGTTATCTTATTTAACTTTTAGGTTGCAATTTTGGAAAAAGGGGTCGTGCTTTATTAACAGGATAATTTTAATTATGCATTAGTTATATCATGGTGGGCTGTTATTATCACATATATATATATATATATATATATATATATATATATATATATATATATATATATATATACACACACACTGCTGGCCACTGTAAATGCAACACCCTGAAGGAAACATGCAAATAACATGAAATTTACAACAAGCATTAGCAGAGGTAAGATATGCAAATGATTAGAATTTCATCGCAGACACACATCATGCGCACCTGTGGCACCACTTCAAAGCGCTATTTAAGGCTTGGAGATTTCGACAATTTCAAGTTCGGCAATTGTTTTTCTTGTGGTTTTTTCAAAAAAATGATCAATTATGCCTTGTCGAGTACAGCGATCATCTTTTGATCAAGTATCTGAGTTCGACAGAGGAAGGATAGTGGCCTACCGAGATTGTGCATTATCTTTCAGGGAAATCAGTAGTCGTGTTGGACGAAACCAAACAACTGTAATGCAGATATGTGATCGTTGGATGCAGGAGAGTACGACGGACCGGTGTGTTTGATCGCATCCACCTCAGTGCACCACTTCATGTGATGACAGGCAAATTGTGCGCATGGCAGTGATGGATCGCTCAGTCACATCACGAACCACAGCACAGCACATGCAGTCTGTACCGCATCATCCAGTGTCTGAGCGTACCATTCGACACCGTTTACAGTCTGTCCGCAAGACGTCCATTGCTTTGTCTACCCATGACGCAGAACCACAGACGTCTCCGCCGCCATTGGTGCGATGACAGAAGGATGTGGACAACAGAATGGAATGAAATTGTCTTTACTGACAAGTCACGCTTCTGTCTGCAACACCACGATGGTCGCATTCAAGTCTCGAGACACCGTGAAGAGAGGATGCTGAACAGCTGCGTTATGCACCGCCACACTAGTCCTGCACCGGGTATTATGGTATGGGGCAGTATTGGATATCACTCGCACACCTCTAGTACGCATGGCCGGTACTTTAAACAGCCAGCACTACATCTCCGAGGTGTTGGAGCCAGTTGTCTTTCCTTACCTTCAGGGCTTGCCCACAGCCATATTTCAACAGGATAATGCGCGATCACATGTGGCACGCATTGTCCAACGATTCTCCGTCAATCGCCAGATTGAATTGCTTTCCTGGCCGCCTCACTCTCCGGATCTTTCGCCGATAGAAAACATGTGGTCCATGGTTGCTCTACGATTGACCCAGATTCCATCCCCAGCTGCCACAGCAGATCAACTTTGGCAACGTGTGGAAGCTGCTTGGTCCGCTGTACCCCAAGAACTTATCCAAAGTCTCTTTGAATCAATGCCAAGGCGTGTGGCAGCGGTGATCTCCAACAATGGCGGCTACTCTGGCTACTGATTTTGGCAGGAACCACACTTCACAGAAGTCTAAATTTAATCATTTGATACTTGGTCAACATGTTATCTACAAAATAAATTTTGTTGTGATATCTCTTGTCTTTCTTGGTGTTGCAATTTGGGTGGCCAGCAGTGTGTATATATATATATATATATATATATATATATATATATATATATATATGAATGAAATTTGAGTTCAGTATTAGAATAGTCATTAAACAGTTTTTTATTTATTTATTTGGTTTGTGAAATGTGTTTTTAAAAATACTTTAACAGTTTAATGAATATGAATTTAATGGTGGTTCTATATATATTTCAAAATTTGCTATAGCAACTAAACAAATCTTTAGATCGATGGAAAAAATCTTTAAAATAAAATTTTATGTATTAAATTTTATTCTTACTTATGTGTAATTTTTTCTATTAATTCATGTTCTTCTCATGTTAATACTCTTTCTGTTTATCATTGAAGAATTGCTGCACGTTTTATTAAATTTAAATGTGTGGATAAGTGAGATATGAAAAAATTTTCAAGAAAAATTATGCTTTAACCCTTTGAGGACCAGCACGTGGAAAACTAATCGCAGTCACGGGACCGAACGCTCTGAAATGGAGCGTCGCCACCGGCCCACGCATTTTCAGCAGTTAAGCCTAATTTTACAAAAAAATTTATATAAAATCAGCATTTTAATGACTTCAATTTTAGAAATTATGTATATAATATACTACTTCTTAATATCTATTAATATTATGAAAATAACGTTGATAGAAATAAATGAAACATGCAAAATAATATAATTATACTTAAACACGGAAACAAATACTGTATACACGAAACCAAAGTTACAAATACGACTTTTTAAAAAAAAAGAAAATTAAGCAATAATTATCTGTAGGTAATGAAATTCCAATTTAAATATTCTGTTGTGCGTAGAATAGTTTAAAACAAGGATCGACACACAGTCCTACGTTGCATATTTTGCATTTATAATACAATGATTGCTTTCGCGTTTCCTTGTTTTTAACGCATACAACGTATCGCCTTCTACCTTTATAACCTTTTTCGTCAATGTAAATTTTCGGAAAATGTCTTCCAGATAAACGGAAAGGTTGAGTGCCCGATATTTTTGGAAAATTTTTAAGTTTCTTGTTTTTGCGAACTGTTCTATTATCTGATTAACAACTCTGGATCTGAAATGCAAAGCGGATATTTTCTCTCCTTTTACCTTCGAATATATTGCATTTGCATTTAGAAGTGTCATTTCTAACAAACCAAAACATAGCTTTTTATGCCATTTCACTGTTTTTCTAAATGCTGGATAGTGATTAATGATAGAATCGCCAGTGTCAATAACAAATGTATTATTTCCATGTTAAAATTTTCGCTTTAAAGAATCAATCCACCGATTTTAAAAATCAGCTTACTCTTCACTTTCCTTTCATTTTTTCAAAAAAGCCACTTAAACACTCAAAAGGCATGAAGTTCTTTCTTTTTTTTCTTTTTTTAAGAAAGAGTGATAAGATGGGATGGAATACAGTCATAAAATGCATCCCTTTCTTTGTTAGACATAACATAATAGTTTCTCCTTAAACGCTTTAGCACAAAACTGTCCTATTAGCTTGACCCAGGAGCATCTCTACCCATCTAGGTCGATTTCACTTTTCTCCACTGACAAACAGACAGAGGCTCTTTTTTTTTTCCCACCTCCCATATCCTAGTTGTGGCTTCCTAGACCCTGAAACACATAAGTCTTCGGAGAAGTGTCCACTATCACTTAGGCAAACGTGACATTAGTAGATTCAGCACGTTATCAAACCGTGAAACGTAATCTAGAAGGTAAATCTTCGTCAGAAACTATTGGTATTGAAAGAGGTATAAACAGACTCCTGAAAACTTCATTACGTCAAACTACCATAGAAAACTTTTTCTTGCACCCTTTCTGTAGTTGAAATGTTAAACTGTTAAGTAGGTATGTTGTAACAAATATTGGATTTTTTTCTTCTCTTATTATAATCATGTGCATCTACTTACAGGTCAAGAAATTAAGTTGTATTTTTAAAATTATAAACAATAATTTTAAAAAAAGATAATGTAAATTAAAGCATATTTTATGGAAAAGTATCTAATATATGTATATAAATGTGTATGTGCCTGACCAAAAGCATAAATCTCGTCTATAAGAATCAACCGCTTATAAGAATCAAAAACAGTAATAACAAACGTGATTCTTATAAGCGGAAATCACTGTACTAGGCTGCATAGAAATAGGCAATGAAGTGCTACATGAAATTATATGCTATATGTTTTCATATACTTTAAAAGTAATGAGTATATAGCTTTGTTTTGAGATAAAATGTGTAAAAATATTAAAATAAAATTTTATGCATAAGTTAGCACATCATATTATAGGTTCAATAAGTATTAATTAAATTTTATTCATACTTACCTCAATTTTCTTCCATCAATTTATGTTCTCATTTTTTAAATGTCAATTGCTATGCCTTAATTTTCTTCCAATAATTTATGTTCTCATTTTTTTAAATGTGAATTGCTATACAAATATAGAACAGAAACCACCTGAGTCCAGTAGGGCCTATAATGGTTTGTGCAGAACTTAATTCTCAAGCTGTTTTAAGAATTTCATATAAAAAAGCACATTAATAAGTGTTCATAATATTATTTACAGATGCATAATTTAGTGCTGTCATCATTTTATGGACCACCAATAACTCGTGTATCACTGTGTTAAGATTTCAATTTACAAAATACTATACATCTACTGTTTCAGATTATCAATTGTTTCTTCTTAATTTCATTTGCTATTCCTATTGTTCATATGTCAACAGTCGTGTAATTGTACTGCATAAGTTTTCAGTTACAAATAAAGTTAGCAGAAATTCATCTTCCATCTGATTCTAAAATATGCAATGAAGATTAATAAATTTAGATAAATTTAATTTGATAATTCTAGATAAATTGTTTAAGCAAAATGACTATAGAATTTATTTAGTAGCCAGTGAACATGAAGTTCTACCATAAGGGCAATGACTTACTGCAATGATTGTCCAGATAAATCCTTTCTTTTTTTTGCTTTAAAGCTGTTTCAATACTAACCATAGTTTAATGCTTTTTGAGTTTATATCATTCAAGTGAAAATGAACGATTTGTTTTTATGGGGTATATTATATATTACCTGTATCCTATGAATGCTTAGATCTAATGTAATGATATGAGCCATGAATGGCCAACATTTCGTGAGTATGGAAAGCCAGGTGAAGATAGTTACATGTTAAAATAATAGGGAATATAACTTAGATATTATGTGTTGCATTTCAAACAAATGTAGAATATTTAGAGATTATATGGAAAGATAATTGCATACATACTCTCTCTCTCCTATGCTGTGCTGTTTTCTATGTGGTGTAGAACATTATAATGTTAACTCAACACTTGTAAAGCAAGTGCCAACACAGTATTTGCATTTTCTGATATTGCCCTATTGTAAAAGCAGAATTGACTTTGCAGCAGTATTATCTTATTGCTTTTCTGAAAAATGACTGTGATATCTTGTAGTGAGAAAATAAAACAGATTTTGAAGCAGGATAACAAACATCTTTCTGACTCATGAAATGACTTTAACTAGTTTGAACTTATTATCCATTTGTACATTAAAGACTAGGTCTTCCATTTAAGAAATGATTTCTTTGTTCTTATAAGTAAACACCTTTTAACACATCCCTTTTTTTTCTTTCCCTGTCTTTCTCTCATTTAGATCTGGGATACTGCTGGTCAAGAGAGGTTTCAGAGTTTGGGAGTTGCTTTCTATCGTGGCGCCGACTGCTGTGTACTTGTGTATGATGTAACATCTCCTAACTCCTTCAAGAGTCTTGATGGATGGATTGATGAATTCATTATTCAGAGTTCCCCCCGTGATCCAGGAAACTTTCCTTTTGTTGTGATTGGGAACAAAATTGACTTGGAAAACAGAGCGGTACGTTTCATTGTTGTTAGATTGACTGGAAATTCTCTCCTGTAAAAACTGAGAAAAAAATCTTATTGTAGAATTATGTTGCCTCAGTCCCTTGATAATTTATAGATAAATTATGATCACATTTAAATTCACACTTAAAATATATTAACTATAATCTTTTGTAAACCATTATTTTTATTTGAGCTATAATTTTGTTCTGGTATATATATGTATATATCCATCCTCAGTATTATTATGGGTATGGATAATTTTGGAACAGATGTGCCAGACGCACCTCCCTTGGCGTCAAAAAACTTTTGGCGACAACTAGTCGGCAAAAATTTTTTGTAGACAAATTGTCGCCAAAATAGGTCTACGTGGACATTTTACGCTTAAAATAACAGATATACACAAAATATCAATAACAACCACTTATAATTTATTAAATAAGACAGAGAAAAATGATTATCAAAATGTATATTAAGGAATTGATTAAAAAAACTTATAACAGATTGATGACAGAAAAGCTACACAAGCTATACCACACAGATTCACACAGATCACAGAAGTCAACAGAAGTTGTGGTTGCCAAAACTTAAAACACAAAACTGGCAATACGATAACGATTATATTTGATTTATATTACAACACTCCCCCTAAATCAAAATTCACATTTAAATGATACACATAGAAAATAGTACATATTAATCATGAAATTAAACACAATAAAAAAAGTAAATATTAGTCACAAATTTATCATTCCTATCAGCTCTTTCAATTTTTCAAACCTTATTTTAGGCAAAGCTTTTGTAAACAAGTCTGCAGCTTGAGCATCACTACTGCAGTTAGAAACACCTAATTGATTGTTTTCACACAGTTCTCTGATAAACTTATACCGAATATCAATATGTTTAGTTCGGTTATGAAACGTAGGATTTTTAATTAGTTTGATTGCACTTTGGTTGTCTATATTTAAAACTGGTATTCCACTTAGTGAACACAGTTCATTTAACAAACTGGAAAGCCATATGGCTTCTTTTCCAGCTTGACTAGCTGCAACAAACTCAGCTTCGGTTGTTGAGAGAGCTATACATTTTTGACGTTGGCTCTTCCAACAAATAGCTCCACCTGCATTCATGAAAACCATTCCTGACGTGGATTTTCTACTCAGGGGATCACCCGCATAATCCGAATCACAAAAGCACAGAAGATTACGCTTAGAATCTGAAGCAAACATAATTCCACACTTGGGAGTTCCCTTAAGATACCTCAATGTTCTCTTTACTAAGTTCCAATGTTGTTGTTTTGGTTTGTCCAGCACTTGAGAAAGAACACCAACAACATATGATATGTCAGGTCTAGTGACAATAGCCAAGAACATTAGGCTCCCTACAGCCTCACGATAAGGTACATCATCTGAAAGAGCTGCTGACTCTTCAACTGTAATGGAACCTTTTTCTATAGGTACACTAGCTGGATTAGATTCTAACATATTGAAATGATTCAAAACTTTTTTGCAATATGCTTCTTGATGTATGAAGATACCACTATCCAGGTATTCAATTTGCATACCTAAATAATAAGCAACTTCAACAGTTACACAAAACTCAGTTTCAAGCTTCTTAAGAAACTGTTTGGCCATTTCCTCATCTTTAGTAATGATGATGCCATCATCTACATACACAATCAAGAGCAGCAACTTGTCTTGGTTAAAAAATAGACAAGGATCTGAAGAAGATTGCTGCAATCCACAGTTCTCAGCAAATCTTTTGAAACGTTCATTCCAACATCTTGGGGCTTGTTTCAGCCCATATATACTCTTATACAATTTGCAAACTTTGTTGGTTCCATCACTAAAGCCCTCAGGCTGAGCCATATAAATCTCTTCAGTTAATTCTCCATAAAGAAATGCAGTCTTTACATCAAATTGTGATAGCTTCATTCTTTTGCTAGCAGCAACACTCAGAACTGCTCTTATAGTTTCCCATCGTACAACAGGACTGAAGGTTTCTGAGAAATCAACCCCATATTTTTGGCTGAACCCCTTGGCAACCAACCGAGCTTTGTAACGCTGTATGGATCCATCAGCATTCATCTTTACTTTAAATACCCATCGGCTACCAATGGCTTTTCTCTCAGGTGGCAGGTCAACCAGCTCCCATGTTTCATTCTTCAATAACGAGTTCATTTCTTCTTCCATAGCACACAGCCATTTGTGAGAATTTTCAGAAAACATAGCTTCCTGATATGTTTCAGGTTCTACATGTTCAGCTATAAGAACATAATTCTCAAACCTAGCAGGCTTTCTTAACCTACTTCTATCTCTTAAGTAGTTGGTTTCTTCACGTGTATCTTCATCTGAGACATCATCATCATGTTCAATGTTGCTTTCACATTCTCTCAGGTTGTCAGTTACTTCAACATTTTCTGATGTTTGATTTCCTTGGGATTTGCTTATCACTTCCATATTTTGATCACAGTTATCTTCAGAAGCATGTGTAGTATTCACAGGGGATAATTTTTCATTCTGAAAAATAACATCTCTACTTAACAGAACTTTGTCTTGTTCTTTGATATACACTCTATAGCCATACTTTTCTCCACTGTACCCAATCAAGATACCTCTGACACTTTTTCTATCCCATTTCTTTCTGTTAGGCTTGGGTATATGGACAAAGCATTCAGTTCCAAAGACACGTAGATGACTAATGCTTGAAACTTCTTTACCAAACCATAACTCATAGGGACTTTTCCCTTTAATTGATGATGAGCCAGTTCTATTTAAAATATAAACTGATGTGTTGACTGCTTCCGCCCACAGTTTTAAAGGAAGGTTCTTCGAGTGTAACATGGTTCTTGCACTTTCAACAAGAGTGCGATTCTCACGCTCAGCTGCACCATTCTGCTCTGGTGTATATGGCATGGATACACGAGCTGTAGCTCCCTCACCTTCCAGAATTTTTGCTACTTCAGAGTTTTGAAATTCTGTTCCACCATCACTTAAGAACTCTTTTATGACATGGCCGGCATTCTTGGCTTCATTGACAAAGGTTTGGATGCATTTGGAAACTTCACTTTTCATCTGCATGAAAAATACCCTGCGATATTTAGAAAAATCATCCTTGAAACATACAAAATATTTCGCATCACCAAGAGATTTCTGATGCATTGGACCAACCACATCAGCATGTATCAATTCTCCTGGTTTAGTTGGACGTTGTTTTCTTATTCCAAATGATTTTCTGCATTGTTTTCCAAAGCAGCACCCTTCACACAATTCGTCTTCTTTGCAGATAACTTTGATATCATGTTTTCTTAGAATTTCTTTCACATGTGTCTTATTTTGATGGCACAACCTTTCATGCCACAGTTGCAGGTCATTTGTTACAGAAACATAAACATTTGCAGAGACAACAGGTTCTCGAACTCTTAATTCTAAAGCATATAAGCCATTAACAGTACAGGCTCCTTTTAAGCGTATAATACCATCTCTAACAAAAAAACATTCAGTTTTTGATGCTTTAAATTCAAAACCTTTAGCCAAGGTTTGGCCAATAGAAAAGAGATTTCTGCTGATGTCAGGAACATACCAAACTGCAGCTAAGTGATTTCTCTCCCATTTTCCATGAATTTTCATTTCAACATTTATAGTCCCTTGACCATAAGCCAAAATAGCATCACTGTTACCTATATACACTTTCTTTGGGATATCAAATGGTTCATAGTCCACAAAATAATTTTTAAACCTTGTCATATGGGCAGTAGCCCCACTGTCTGCCAACCAGACTTCATCATCCACCATTCCTTCCACTAAACACACGAAGGCATCACCATGCACTTTGCTCTTATTCTTGTTTCTATAACAGTCTTTTGCAATATGGCCGACTTTTCTGCAAACATAACACTTTCTGTCATGTTTCACCACAGGTTTCTTCTTTGAAGCAACCAAAGCACTTGAAGAAGGTAATTGTTTTGGTGGTAACCTCATTTCTATTAAGCGAAGTCTCTCTGTCAATTTGTTGACATTTCTTTCTTCAATAGAGACCGATTCCCAAACGCTCTTGAACTCAAAATACTCTTGAGGAAGAGTAGACATTATTCTGCTCATCAGCAAGAGATCTGGTAACACAGTTTTTGCAACACGTTTCAGTTCATCATTTAATTCAGAAAAATTTCTTTGCAATTTGGCTATGTGTGTTACGATGTCTTCATCAGCGTCTTTCTCGGTTGCTGCGAAAAAACTTTCCATTAAGCGGTCAAGTCTCTGACAAGAACTCTGTTCGTACACAGATAATAGCTTGTCCCATGTGCTTTTCGAGTTGTCACATGTTGAAGTCAGCTCTACGTTGGCATCGTCCATGTTTCCAACTAAAATTAATTGGGCCAAAGCGTCATCTTTAGCGAAACTTTTCATCTGCTTTTCGTAAGTAGATCGCTGATCGGGTGTTGCGGACTCACTAAGTACTTCCGGCAACTTTCGATCTCCAGTCACGAGATCCAACACTTCACCATGTCGCAACAATAGTTCAATCTGTCTTTTCCACTTAGACCAGTTTGTGGCGCCTCTTAACTTCTCTATATGAGTTTTAAACTCCATAATTGAAAATATATGTAAAAAAAAAAAAGTTCACTATGAAGCTTCAAAATACTCACGTGTAGTTAGGCCTAACACGTGACACAAACTGAAGTTCGTCAAATCAGTCTTTAAAATACGGAGATAATCAATGCTCTGGGCCCATAACCACTTATAATTTATTAAATAAGACAGAGAAAAATGATTATCAAAATGTATATTAAGGAATTGATTAAAAAAACTTATAACAGATTGATGACAGAAAAGCTACACAAGCTATACCACACAGATTCACACAGATCACAGAAGTCAACAGACGTTGTGGTTGCCAAAACTTAAAACATAAAACTGGCAATACGATAACGATTATATTTGATTTATATTACAACACAACCCAAATATAAAAATAAATTCAAAACAAACTTACCAATGGCAATAATAAACTTTCAAAAAGATGACACAAATCCACAACAGCTACTTTAAAACATGCACGGATATATCTAAAAACAGCTGTATTAAAATTAAAAACCTAAACAGAAATGCTCAACCGCTACTTTAAAACATGCGCAAATATATCTAAAAATGGCTGTATTAAAAATATATATCTAAAAACGGCTGCATAAATACAAAAACTAAAACCTTAAAATTAATGAGAAATTTGTTAGGTGGGCGACCAACCCCGTTAAAAAAAACCATTCATTGAAGCAAAACACAAGACACACCCGAATCTGGCAACAACAAAATCCTAAAAGCAACAAAAACACAAATTGGCAACACCAAAGTAAAATCTACATCTAATACTATCCAAAATACGTCATTAATGTTTCGTAACAACATGGCCGCCATACTATATCACGTAAACAAACACACACAGCTAGCCGTTCAAACTGAGTTGCAACAAAATCTCACCAAACGCATGGCTGCCACACCAAACACGAAATCGCCAAACTTAAAAAAATCGCTAACTTGGCAACGAGGTGCGTCTAACACATCTGTACCATAATTTTATACTTGAAGACAAATTGAGAACCACAAATGAAAGAGACAGCACATTCCAAAAAAGTGTCCTAAATCACAAACGTACATTTGGAGAGCAGTATATAGAGCTTCCTCTTCTTACAATGTTTTAAAAGTTTTTAATTGTCTCTATTGGTTAGGCCTTTGAACTCTTGAATAAAAGAGTTACATCTATCGAAGCCAGTTTGCTGAAAATAGATTTTGAGCCATAAGTTACTTTAAAGATGAGGTGTCAGCACTTACTTGTCTATTATAATAAAACTGTGGTGTGCTAAAATGTGTAGTTAGCACACCACATGTAACCAACCAGTCCATATTTCCTAAGAAATACTCATTATTAGCAAAAATATTGCTGTGCTTTCACTAGTAGGCCAGTAGGCAGGGGGGAAAAATAACCCGTATTCGGAAATAATTCAAACAAAGGTGGAAACTTTTTAAATCACTTTATTTTAGGTCAAAAATGAATATCCTGAGTTTTCCTCCTCCGACGAGGTGAGCCCTGGTGGTTAGGTAAAAAAAAAAAAATGAGTGAAAAAGAGGTATTTTTTCAGTTTTTCTCAAAATAAATTAAAACTGGTTCATCCAATCAAAGAAACTGTAGTATAAAATTTTTAGAGTATAAAATTCTGCATAAAATGAGTACTGATACATAAAAATTACTCCGGTTATAAGGTTACTAGCTTTTCCCGAAGTTGCCGTCATTTTTTCATATTTTGCTAGTAAGTGTGATTTTCGGTATAAATGTGTTTTTCGGGGAAAGTATCTGTTTGAAGAAAGAGCTCTAACTAAATGTTGTGGAGCATTTAATTCTGCGTTCAATGAGTATTTTTCAGAATGCCGAATGGTAAAAAAGCCATTTTCTATAAAATTCTTGTACTCTGAAGGAATCAGCTTATGCATGTCCTGCAAGTACAGTGTTGCAGACTTTGCATACAAAAAATGGCCACTTGCATGGAAGTAAGGCAGCATTATTTTCACACAAAGTAGATGAAGCTTTCAGTCTCTTTTTCTCTCTGCTTGGATGAATTGCTTAATCAACGTTACCACTCGAAAATATTGCCCCCATAGTTTTGCGGTGGGTCCATTATTTTCCAGCTATCCGAATTTTTGAGTAACCTTTGGCAGAAAACTTTGTACAGCAGTATCTGATTCAAAAAGAGAACAGTCTACGTCACTGATGGCATCTCGTTCTTCATCTGAAATCTCAATCTTCGAAAGAACGATCTTTGCAATTGCCAAGTGGCACATCATGTGAGCCCTGACAGCTCTCGAATATGTATGACATGTCATCAGTTTCTGAATTGATGCCCGAGCATAGGCAATGCTCAGTAAGTCCTGCAATCCACTGTCATCCATGATCTATCCTACTGCTCCCGTGAAGGACATTAGTAGATGAAAGCTCCCTAAACAGACAGTTACAGATCCAAGCTCAGATTCTACGGAACTTGAGGAAATGATCTCCCGAGCTTTCCAGTAAAGGGGCTGATCGATGGTCACAAAACAATCGCTATGCTCCAATGTCTAACGTTCATTAGCTGCACTAACAAGAGCACTGTATACAGTGTCATAGTTTGAGGGGAGAGAACTGATGAAAGGAAGAAACATAATTTGTGATTTACAGTACTGTTTTGTACATGTAATGTCTTACATAAAGCCATTCCAACCTGGGGTCTCATAGCATTGCCATTTTTTATAAATCCACATTTCATTAATGATGTTACTCAATGTTGTTCTGCTATGTAAAGGTAACAATGGGATAGCACCAGATTTCCCTACAATCCCAGTGCTTGGCATCACTCCCACTTTTGCGATTGGGCCTTGTGAAGAAAGAGAAGAGGGGGTTATGCACTGAATTTCACCCATTGCTTGAAATGTGTTTGATCCGTCTAAATTATGTACATTGATACCTGCGTTATCAAAAACAAATTGGGAGAAGGACCCATGCAATGCACTGCTTCTTGGATGCTGTAGACAAGACATTTCAAACATTCTGACTTCATCGTAAAAACACCAAAAGCCCAGTGCATGAGCTATACATCTTAAACCTTTAGAACCATATTTCATTCATAAAAGTGTGTCAATACCTACTTGTATTGATAAAATAAGAGATCTTGGCCTTGTTGCAAATATTGAGTGTGAAATTGCAGTTACCTTGGTTTTCCATTTTCTATTTGTCTTTCCATGTTTGCTTTTCATGATAATTGAATTTAGGATATACTGCAATGATTCTGGAATATTCTGCTCAGCATTCTCAATTTGCATTTGTGCTCAGCATTTTGTTGATCAGGTTACTTATCAATGTCGTACACCTTGAATCTTATGTATTCCCTTATATCTGCAGCAGCTTTAATAATGCTCTTTTTGTTCATCATTTTTTCGAGATCCATACCAACTTGTGCTCAAAATTTTGTAACTAGTGTTACGAAAGCATATAATGGGTTGTCTATTGTATCCTGTTGTAATAATGATGTCATTGTCATATTTTTCCATCAGTCTTCTCTTGAGTTTTTTCAGATGGATTAGGTCCTATGAAATCTTTTAATAAAATTCATGCACAGAAAACTGCCATTCATCTTGATTTTCATCCAACTGCTTACAAATAAGTTGAAGTGCAGCTGTCAAATTTTCCTCCCCAGGTCTTCCTGAAGTGTCATATTCTGCAGCATTGGCCAGGAACCTTCTCAAACAAGAATTGTGATACCTACCGTCACTAGCAATCAAGTCGCTGACATGGTGGATGCAAATACTCAATCTTAACCCCATCTGTCTCCTCTTCCCACAGCTTTTTCAAGGATATTTTTCTTGAATTCTGTGATTGTAACAAGACTTACTCGGTCATGTTTTGCTTTTGGCTTTCTTATTTCTTTTTTCTGAAACTCTTCTGATGCATCTCAGCACAGAAATAACATTCCTTTTAGAAACTGAATGTTGGTACGTTAGATCGTCGAGCACCAGCACCAGTAGTGCTTGCTTTTGTGGGGCAGCAATGAGTGTTTCTCTTGTGTAAAATTTTGGCATTTAACAGGAATATTGACAGTCGTACAGTTTTTTAAAAGATTATGCCTACCATCACCTCTTTTTGCTGTATTCTATCAATGTTTTAACCCCTCATTCTTTCACAACTACTGTCTCACCTTCTTCAAATGTTTCTGCACAAACTGGACAAAAGTCAGACATTGTTGGTACTTATTAGAACACTTTGTGAGACACGTAAAGTAGCGAAATGAAATAACGCAGGGAATATGAAAAATACGGAACAACAGCGGACACAAACCGTACTAAATCCCAACTTGGCAGTTACTGGAAGATGATCTGGTGGGGTGACTGGTCACCTTGAACCTAGCGGATGTCCTTTGGCCTAACCACAAGCACTCGCCTGAGGGGGGAAACTTAGGATATTCATATTTGACATAAAATAAAGTGATTAAAAAAGTTTCCACCTTTGTTTGAAATATTTCCGATTCCGGGATTTCTCCCCGCCGTGTCTATTTCCCCGAAAAACACCAGTATAGCAAAAATCTCACTTACTAGCAAAATTTGAAAAAATAACGGCAACTTTGGGATAAGCTAGTAACCTTATAACCGAAGTAATTTTTATATATTGGTACTCATTTTATGCAGAATTTAATGCTCTAAAAATTTTATATTGCAGTTTCTTTGATTGGGTGAACTGATTTTAATTTATTTTGAAAAAACTGAAAAAATGTCTCCTTTTTCACTCAATTGTTTTACTTAACCACCAGCGCTCGCTTCGTCGGAGGGGGAAAACTCAGGATATTCATTTTTGACCTAAAATAAAGTGATTTAAAGTTTCCACTTTTGTTTGAATTATTTCCGAATTCAACTCCCTGCCTACTGGCCTATAGTATCAGTTTGACATTTGATTTCTTGTAAATGTCAAAAATGAGCTAGTTGTAAGGTTTTTTTGTTTTCCTCCTGTAAATCGGAACAGAGTATGGTGCTCTGTTATTATTAGTTAAGACAATTTATATGTGCACAAAATTTCTTTTGAAATGATTTATATTGGCAAATCATTAATATGGAATAATTATTTTGTTAATCTTTGACATTAGTGAACATTATTTTAGAAATAGTATGTTTAAAAAATTAACCAAAATATGTATGTAATGTGACTTGATAGTAATTAAAAATAACAACACTGGAGAGTATATATATATATATATATATATATATATATATATATATATATTGGATAATATTATTTAATAATTGAATATACAGGTAGCCCTCCTACAGCACGGCATCTTACAACACGGTTTCACTCTAACACGATAAGATAAATTGCTGGAACCCTCGTATGACACTGCAACCTGTAATGCAGTTTCGCTCTAACACGATTTTTTTAAAAAAAACCTTTGTATAACTCTGTACTTTAAGCAATGGATAACATGATTTTTAACACATTTAAAAACTAAATTACCTTAAAATAATGACGGAAAGGAATGATGAACTATTAGTGGTTTTACATGAAAATGTATAAACAAATTATAATTTATTCATTTATAACTCTATAAAATTACAAGAAGGCCTAAGCTTAGCTGAAAATCTTGAATAATTTTTCCTGAATGCAGACCCTTCTGCTGAAAGAAGCCTAAAATTCAAAAGTGAGCTGCAAAATTGTCCATCTCCATACAGTGAATCTACAATGACCTTGTAAGAACCAGTAAATAAACCTAAATTACAGATTTTTTAAAGAGGATAGTAGGTGCAAAAAATCTAAATGAAGAAAAAGGTTCTGAAAGTGAAGGTGATATCATTCAGTCGAAATAACATTCTCATTTGATTGTACTGAGCAGTGATGAGGAAGAAATTTGTTACATTAAGGTCGCATTAAATGAAAATATTTTTTTGTTTCTTTTTGTTTTGTGTTATACATAATTTAATATTTTATTAAAAATATAAATGTAGGTTGCTTACGTGGAATTTTTAAAAGTTTGGTTTTAATACGTTTTTAGAACGTACTAACCCCCCCACCCCACCCCGGTCCCTTTTTTTTTAACTGTGTCCAGGTCTCCTATAACACGGTTTCACACAACATGGTATTTTCTAGGAACCTATCTACCGTGTTATAGGAGGGTTACCTGTATTGTAATAAAATGAATGTTCTGCTTATAGTCCTGTTTGTTTACAAATGTATCTATGCATATTTTTTCAACATAATTCTTATTTTGTGATGGAAGCAATGTAAGAAGTATTTATTACATTCTGTATATTAAAGTTAAAAATTACTTTTATTGTACTTGGGTTCTATAATGAAAGTATTAATTTTTTTTATTTATACATATGTACAGGTTACTACAAAGAGGGCCCAAGGATGGTGTCAAAGCAGGCACAACTTACCCTATTTTGAAACATCAGCGAAAGAAGCTATTAATGTGGAGCAAGCTTTTTTATCTGTTGCTAAGAGTGCTCTTGCCAATGAGAGTGAAGTTGAGCTTTATGACAACTTTCCTGATCAAATCAAGCTGACAACTGATCAGAAACCAAGACCTGATAGCTGTTCTTGCTAATGTTAAATTTTTGAATGCACTTTAATGTGTAGAATGGGAAACAGTTTGAGTGTTCAAAATTATGAATTGTTTAGAAAGTGATTTTAACAATTTATTTCTGAAGAACTCTGGGTGGTTAACTGTATGAAACTATCCATTTGTGTAATCAGTTTTTCCAAATTAATTTCTAACTATTCCTTACATTTTAATGCTGTTTATATTTATGCGAAGATCTTTATCATACAAGACATTATGGTTTCTCATTTGTAAACTTAAATTACCATTTTTGGCAGCATGTATAATTTTTGGTACAAGATAGTGTGTAAATTTTATATAGAAGGGTCTGTAAGTATATTTAGATGAGTGTTTGCTAATATATATATATATATATATATATATATATATATATATATATATATATATATATATATATATATCTGTCTATACATATATATATTGCATATCCAATGATGTAAAGATTTGAAATGTATCTATAAGTTTTACATTTTATAATTCATTATAGTAGGATAAGATGCTGACATTCAATGTAATTTAATCTTTACCAAATGCAATGATGTAGCACCCTACATATTTGCTTTTAGGGCTACTTGCTTATTTTTACTAGAATTATAACTAAATGACTTCTGAAAAACTTTTGCTTCTGTGTGATCCATAATGTAAAATTTAAAATATTTTCAAGTATTTAAATGTATATTTTATAAAATAAAGTTTTGCAGACTATGTAGTAGTTAAAATATTGTCTCATTTCATAGATCTTTATACTATGTACTCAACTTTTAGTTTTAGCTATTGTATAAAATTTATTCCCAAATATATTTAAAAGGTATGCGTGTATTTTACTAGTCTTAGTATTTCCGATAGTATGTAAAATTTGATGGTTTATTTTCTCATGTATATGATCTGCAATCACATACCAAAAATTAGATAAGTTATATTGACTGGAAATTAACCCTCTATCCTTACCCATTTAAACCCATGTCAGTGAGTACAACACAGTTTTTATATTTGATGAAAATTCTTGCAGTCCACATTAAATAATTATATATAACTTAACAATATTATTGCTTAATGAAATTTTTAAAAAAAAATTCAGTGTTTACTTGATTGAAAGTCTTAAGGCTGGACATGATTCATGAATGCCTTGCAATGTGCATATGGAAGTTAAAAGATGGTCTGAGATTTAAGTCTTGATGATGCTAAACTTGATTCTTAAATGCAGTTATGCTTTATCTATTAAAGCAATTAACAGGGATAGTTAGAGTACATGGCTACTTAACCTTTAGTGGCAAAAAATTTCATTTCAGTTTGCACAGTGTCTCATAGACACCAGTATAGCTTATGCAGATGCCAGTACAGTACAGTTTTTGCATTCCTTTATAAGGATTATTTTCTAGTTCCATCACATGACTAATAAAACTGCAGCATGTGTGTGTATATATATATATATATATATATATATATATATATATTTCTGGTACTGGTAATTTTGGGTAAGGAAAAGTTATGAAACTATAGCAATTGTTAGCACTTATATCTACATCCATCTATTTATATTTTTTCTATAATGTCTCTAAAAGCATTTCTGTGTGTAGCACAATTTTCAGTTTCTTTGACTTTCAATTTGGTTCTTGCAGTGATGGAAGGTTGTTAGTCTCTTTCCTTCAAAGTGATAATAAACTCTTGAATAAATCATGTAAAATTTTTAAATACTATAAAGTATTGTTTTTATTTTAGAAATTACTAGTCTTTGGTTGTTAGCTTCAAAAGTAAATGTCAAAATCTGAAATATCATTAAAATCTACCTACAATTTGAATGTCAAATGAATTCATTTAAACTGATTGAAAAATAAGTGTGCTAAGAAATTTTTTTAATGGGTGTGAGTATCAAGGAAAATTAGATCCTAATAAATTCAATCTCCAAATTATAGTTTTGTTTGCAAAAATTTGGCACTTTTTTAAATAAAATATATTTTTATAAATTTCTTAATGTCCGGGTCTATTTCATAATGTCAGTAGTACTTTTTATACTGTAACAAAACCATTTTAATCCCTGAAGTACAAAAGTGAGTTTCAGTCCTTTTTAATTTTAATGTAAATAGAAAAGTCAATGTGTATGACTGATGAGATATCCATATTTACTACCAAGACTAGTCCTTAAATAATTATACTTTAGAACATATTCTTTGCCTTTGGTGAATTTTTGAATTTTATTCAATACTGTGGATTCATTTAGATATTTTAAAATTTTTGTTGCTTCTACTGCTATATGGTTCCATACTTTCAGTTATGGAAACCAAAAAATTCCACATTCAGTGTAAAGGAGGTTGAGATACCCACAATCTAAAATATTTAACAGAAATTAGTCTTTATAGCTTTGTTCATTGAGCATATGCTGAAGAATTCTATTAAATTCATATCCCTTTCGGTCACTTTTTGCAGAAAAACTACCTACAATGGCTTTGAAATTACATTCTCTGATTAGTCATTATGTATGAATTAATTATGCCTTCTATATTAAAGATTGTTTGAGGTGTTGAGGTTATGTTTTGCTTCATAAGGGCTGAACTCTCTAGTACTTGCAGCTTGAAGCCTAATCCAAATGGTTCTAATCACCATTGCTGAATGAGGTATAAACTCACATGACCAGTTATCTTGCAAAAGATACTCTTAAGCAACCAAGCTTAAAAACTTGTTCTGAAGACTTGCACTATAGTCATTTAGCCAGCATCTGATTCAACATGTGCACACTAAAAACAAATTATGCTAAGTCTTAATTTTTAATTTGGGCATGCTATCTTTTCTTGGAAGGATTTTAAAACCTAATTGGGTACATCAGTTGTAATTTTAAAAATTTTATGACAGAATGGCTAGGGCACTGGCGTTCAGTACGAGTCTGTGGGTTTGAGTCCCACTCTTGGCATGGATGTTTGTAGCCATTTGGAATCTGCTTTAAGCGGTAGGTCCCGGTCTAATTAGCCCTTGTGTAGCAAAAAATGACCGTAGTGCACCAAACCAAAAAACCATAGAGTATGGAAGGAGTTTGTTCCTTCATTGTTATTTTGCACATCGCTTTGTATCAAATTCTAGTGGGTTTTATTTTCTTTTTGATAACAGGATGCTCTGTCATCTATCAATAAATGAACAATTTAAAATAATTGATAAAATTATTAGAGCTTCTATTGACATTGTATGCATTTATTTTTTTCCCCGTGAATAAAAAGCGAAATTGAATGCATTCTGATGGACCTTTTGAAATGGTCTTTTTTTTTTAAAATGGTTGCAGAAATATAGCAAACATACTTTAAAAATAATTTTTGGACAGTTTTTTGATCATCTAGTGGACTTCATTTCCCGAGTTCTTATTTCATAATTTTATTTTACCCTAGAAACAAATGAATCTTGTGTAATTTAGGTCTAAAACGTAGGTCAGAAAAATTTGCCTTGGATCATGAATATCCTTTTATCTGCACTCCAGTAGATAGAAACCTATGCACCATTTATGTGATACTTGTATTTATAAGTTTATGACTGAAGTATTTTACTATGCTGTTTAGCACTCTTTGGAGTTCAGAATTCAGGTCCTAAATTTATATGAGCACACAAAAATCGCTGTGTAGATAAGATCATAAAACAGGGGTCTGCAACATGGTGCCCACAAGAGAATTTTAAAGTGCCCGTTGTTCAAATATCTAAATTTTATATATATATGAACAACAAATGTTCTTAGTTGTAATGAATAATTTTAGAAAAAAAATTTTAAAAATACCATAAAAATCAAAAACTGAACAGCCTGCTGTCTCGACAGCGTCGTTCTCCCCTCGCTGTGAGTCAGCTTCTTTTTCCTGCTCTGAAATTGAACTCTCTTTGCGCATCGACACATGCTTGTGGATTTTTGTTTTCCAATAGGAAATACTTAAAATCAAAGTACCGATCAAGCCTCACTGACACTCATTTGTGCCAGTGCCTGAGAACTGGAAATTCAACTTCTATGCCACATTACAGCAAGTTGGCTGCAGATTTGCCATGTCAAATATCGCATGAATTATCAATTTTGAGATTGTTTAGTTTAAATTAAAATTTGAATTTGTGTATTAAAATTTTTTGTCACGTTAATATTGTCATGTTTAAATATACCCCCTCCTCTTCACCCAGAGGTGCCCACCCTCCCACATTTCCGAAACATGCCCATTTAGTAAAACAGGTTGCTGACCCCTGTCATAAAGCATATTAAATCTATGATCTATTTATAGGAAACTAGATTATAATGGCTTCCTATCCTCCAGAGGGTATAATTTTTAATGGTTTTGAATATTCCTATGTGTTATATTTTAAAATTAAAAAAAAAAATCTTGAAGTAAATATTGCTATTGATAGAAAATCAGGATAATAGCTTCTTAATACCTATAGTGAGAAACATTTAAACAGTGAGAACTAGTTTCAACCTTAATAGTACTTCTAAAGTTTTAATATTGCTAGGTTTTGAATTTTAAAGTAGGATTTATTTATAACTAAGCAATGAATTATGTTTAAGGTCTGTTAAAGGAAAGTTGAATATAAAATAGTATATAGTAGGGCTAGATGCCAGTGGAAGGTCTTTTTCTGTGGTCCTAATGACAGATTTCTGGATTCTATAAAGTCCAAAATTTAAAACAACATTCCAAATATACCCATGTTCCTGAAGAATAATACAAATGAGTTATATTAACTTAAGTCTGTATTCTTATAATATCCATACATTTATGAATGTCATATGTGATCTGAATATAGCAATTTATATATAATATATATATCCATTGAATTAATAGCTCAAGTTTGTTTTTTTTTAAATCACTTCATGCACTATATAGCTATATTATCTCCCTCATGGGACAGGGATAGTCTAAGTTTTTTGAACCAGTAATTATTAAACAATATGTAGCTTGAGTGTTGCAACAACTCACCTATTCACATTTGTCACAATTGCTTGAAAAAGATTCACAGACAATCAATTATAAAAAGATTAAATGGTTTATTGTACATATGATTATCATCATAATTATTACATTACTTCAGAAAATTATTTATTTTTCTACATTAAAATTATTGCTGCTTATTTAAAAACTGAAGCAATTCATTTTTTTTTTTTTTGTACTATGAACTTCATGCAAAATTAACCCATAGTAACATTCAACTGTTAATGATTCTTAAATGCTCTGATGTTTTAACTCAGACCTGTACAACTTATGGTCCATGAGGCATTTTATGTAATGACATACATTATAAATCTAAAAATGCAGAATATTATTTTTAGATTTGCAATGTTATAAAAGGAATTTATCTGTGTTTGCTGTGCAAAGGGTGTTAAGTTCAAAATGGGCTAAAATGAGTTATCAAACCAGACATCTTTGAAAATTCAAGGGCTACTGCAGGGTACAGAGAGCCAAATCCAATTCTACTCCTAAATATTTTTATTCATCCGGGAAAATTTGGGATATGTGAAACAAAACACAAACATGTTAGTGTTAAAGGGGTTATGTCCAAATCTAGGACTTGACACTCTGTACTCAACAAAAATAAAATTAGAAAAATTTACTTTAAAAATATTAAAAATTAAACTTAAAAAACTGACTATACAAAAGCCTCTTTTTTTTCAATACTGAGATTTTGGACTTGATACTCTTTATACTGCAAATACAGATATGTGCAATGAATACTAACATTTATTTAATTTTTGAAATGATTAGTAATTTATTTTTTGTTAGATAAAAAATTTTCAGTTTCCCATCTATTCTATTTTCTTGCGGTGGCCTGTAGAAGTTTTCCATAAAGCACTATGACCCTTATTCAAATTGTGTTGGCCTGTTTTGACTGAAAACAAATGACAATAAATGTAACTCCACTTTTTAAGGCAGTAAAGTACAAATTCATATAATTCAACTTCATTAGAAATTATTTAAGGACTAAAGTAAAAAAAAACAAACTCGGGACTGGACATACTTGGAAAAAGAAAAGGCATGTTCATTCCACTGAAAATGGATTATTTTTACACTCAGGATGGATTATTTTTAACATGCTGTTTTATTGCATTACATAAGAATTAACACTTTTGGCATGGGATACACCATTACTGAACACCTATCGATGAAAATTTCACTGAAAATATAAAACTGAACTCCTCTTTAAAGAAAAAAATGTCACCCCATTGACCATCCACTTTACTTATATAGAAAAAAAAAACAATGAGCACAAATATTTAAAATTTTTGTGTCAGCCAAATGCACATTAATAAAAACAACTCTCCATCTACAGTGCTAAGTATTTTTTGGCATTTCTTTGGCAAATGAGTGCCCCCCCCCCCTCTCTTTATCCAAGTTACTTATGTCAATATCCCATATAGTTCTACAGATTGAAATAATTATGCAACCGTTAACTATTTCATGTTTTACATGACATTTGAGCTTCACAGAGTAATTAAATTGTAATGTCACTTCAAAATTTATTTGAACCTAGGTGGAGAAGAATATTTATTCCATAAGTATGCAAGGAAAAAAATTTACAAATTCAAAATCAGAAATGATTCAATTTTACTTTAAATAAGTAAAGAGTCTTTAACAAGTGACTGCCAAGTTTACCAACTATACAAAAAGTAGAAGAAATTGCTTTCACTCACTCAAAAACTTTTTAAACAATACCTCAATTATCTTAAATCGTTAACTTGCAGCTTAAAGTGAATATACAGCTTATCAAGATTTTTTTTCAATGGAAAATGTACTAGAGATTGAATACAATTACATGACAGTTATAAAAAAATTAGGTCTGAAACATGAAGACAGGTGGGCTCAGGTTCCTTAGTCCAAGCTCCTCAGAACTAATTGATACCACAAGCCCAGTTCAATCAGCCAAGAGATTTGCATAAAATTAACTGTCACATTAAAATAAATAGTAATGACTGGGCATATAGTTTTAGATAACTTTAAGATAGTATATTTAATAACAGAAAGAAACCAAATTTGAAACAAAATATTTTATCAGTCAGAAAAAAAGAACTTTTTTTAGAGAAAGACATTAAAATATAATGACATATAATGTAATGACATCTTAAGAAATAAAAACATTGGCATATATATATATATATATATATATATATATATATAAACTTGCATAAACAAAGCTATATCAAGTTATGGATTATTTTGGTTATAAAGCTTGGGGTGCATGTTATATTTTGCATGGTTGCATATCAATACCATGCTCATGAAGAGGTTAATCCTTAGTCATAATCATACAACAGCATTTAGTAACAATCAAACAGTTATCATGAATCCTCACATTTCAATGACACAAATAACAACACAATGATACAAAAAAGCATTCTTATTAACAGATCTTATAGTACTTTATATACAAGTATAAATACTTGTCTGTTTGTGGTAGTTTTGTTGATTCAGGACATTAAGAACTGATTTACTAGTTACCCCTTTTTTTCAGCTATTGAAATTCATTTGGTTTCGTAAATCTAAACTGTTTTAGATTTTCTAAGAATTTGAAACTAAAATAAGTTCCAAATTCCAGTTTCATATTTCATTTATATTTGTTATAATTTCATTATTTGTACTTTATATTACTTGATATGGAAGAACTGGGCTAAATGGGCAGTTATGGTTTTTTACCCTAAACCTAATAATTATTACTGGCACTAAGTGTCCCCCCCCCCCTCCTACACACACAGAAAACTACAACATGGTTTGTAGCAAAAACAAATAAATAGCCTCTTTTCTCACATTTGATATAATTATCTTAGTAAAATGCATGAATGAGCACTTTTAAAAATAAAATATTAATGTAGCTAGTCAACCTGAATGCCAGTTCAATGATTCAAAAATTCATGTCTGAGGATATAAGCAAAACTGAAACATAGATATATTAAAAAAATCTTGGGAGAGAAGAAATGACAATAATTATATAAATGGTTAAACAGTATTTACATAAATACTAAAGCTAAAAAATTTAACATATCCTAATAAACTGAAAATTACTAATCTCCTAGTATAGGAAGAATTACTTCTTGCAAGTTGAATAACTTTAATAATCTACTAATCTATAATGAACTGTATCATTGGAAAATTCAAATATGGTAAAGAGCTATTGTAGTCCCTATTCTTAAGTTATAGCTTAACTCTCCAATCCATTGAACTATCATCTCACAAGTCTCCTGTCTTATTTTTCCAGAATTTGAAGCATTTTTAATTACTTTGAATACTTTTAGGCAAACACTAGCCTATGTCTTATGAAAGTCATAATTTTTATGGCTGTGATACAAAACTGCCGCTCTTATAATTAGCTTTGAGAACTGTTGCTCTGATGAGTCCGCAAGCAGTCCCTTGATGTGAAGTAAAACTTTTATTCCTTTCTTTTCATCTAATATTTTCTCAAGATTTTATTATGGCCAAATTTGATTTTATTTTGTCTGAATTTTTATTTCAATCTAAAACCCACTTCCAGTGTCATGTATAGTGTCAAAGTCTTGACACTACAAAATCTATTAACATTTAGTTGCTTTGCTATATGGATAAATAGGAATAAATTCAGTCTCTAGTAAAAATTATACATGAAAGTCTAGTCCTAGATAAAACTATTGGTATACCAGAGATCTAAGTAATAGACCTACCCACAAGGCTTTTTTTATGCATTATTTGCAATGTGCTAATTCTTTAATTGCCATTCACATGATCCCCTTCCAAACTAAGCATTATTTTTCTATCAAGTACTTAGTTATATACATACTTAATTTCATTCAGACATTTTCTAATAAAAGTATTCTGATACATACCTAAAAATTAAAATAAAATGGAAAAATTTACTCATATTTTAAGAAAACAAAGAAACCACAGGAATTTTAATGGATATACAGAATCACTATAGCAATGTGATAAAACTGCTTTGCATCACTTTGAAAAAAAAATATTTAATTATAGATATATTTCTTTCTGAAATATATACTGCTTCATAATTTGCCAAGGTATCAATAAAACTGTTTAAATCCTGCTAATTGATGAAATTTTGACATGGGGATACTCAAAGACTAAGTTGTGATCAAAGGGTACAACCTAAAAACAATTAGAACCATGGCACTATTACATGGTGAGCCCATAATGAAACCTATATCTATAACTGCTGATTATGCTAAAAACACAATATCTATCATAGTACAAAATGATTTATCTATCTTATAAATTTTTAATATTTTTGTAATTTTTAAAAAGTATTTAAATGCAATCTTTTGGCTAATTTAAACTCTCAATAAAATTATCATAAAGTGGAAAGTTGCTTATTAAGCATCCAAAGATTTATCGAAGAAAATAAGTTATACATTTTTGAACCATAGAGCCATTTCTACAGCACATGTTGACTATAAAACAACCTAACTTTAAATGAATTAAAACTGAACAAACAGCAATTTAACTGAATGTAACAACAGAACTTAACTAAATTGTTTGGGAATGGGAAGACGGGAAACATTTTGTCTAAAACTTAATTTTCCTGCCACATAAATACCACATAATTTACTCATATTCTGTATTAATAAAATAAGAGCGATGCCTTTTCAATACCATACACAATATCCTACAAGCTGCTGATAAGTTTGTTTCTTTTTAATGGATTTTTTTAAAGTTCTTGATTAAGACTTAAAAGAACTTTATAATCTTATATAACAAAACTGAGTAACAGATAACATATATTAAAAAGAAAGTAATGTCACAACTAAGCATAAATGCAAATTTATAGTAGCAAAAACATAAAATCGATTGAAAATAAAAACTTTAACACTAAACACTTTCCATTTTTATCAAAATTAATCAGATGTAAGATGTTATTGTACAAAACTGATATGTTTATCCTTTAACAGAGGTGTTGACTACATACATCTGTAGTATATGAAAAAAAATAAACATAATTTGGCATCCATAGAAAAAACTGTAAACCCTGTTTGAATTTTATGGAATCTAAAAATAAAAATTGATATCAGAAGGGTAATGAAAATGGAATGCCCCAAATACATGACACTTTCATGAACATATAATTTGCTTGAGGTGGTCCATATAGTCTAGGTGTTGGAAATTATTACCAGTTTATATACAAAAAGGAAAAAATGATTGTAAAGGAAAGACTTTAACAGTAATAAAATTTTTAAAAATGAAAATTTTTGAGATTAAAATGCAAAATGAATTCACAGGAACTCTGTACAAAGCATTTGTTGGCAAAATCAAATTAAGAAAAGATACAGAATTTATAGTCTGTAAAATTACTATCATTACAGAATCTATATTCTCTGTAAAACTACTCTCATTAAGGGTATATAAAACACATTTCATTTACTTATATACAAATATATAATATTTTTATATAAAATATCAATTGTGGGACTATAAACTTCAGTTCACAATACATCTTCACTTTTTTTTCTTTATTATTATTATTATTTTTTTTAATGTCATATTGCCTATTTTCAGAATTCTTGATTCAGTGATTGTTTCAGTGGCCAAGTGTTGATCTTTGCCTGCATTTCCTGTTGGATAAAATGTTAGGAAACTGAATTAAAAAATCAAATCAATAAAAACAAACTAAAGTTATAAAAAATGTAAATAAATAAAAATTTACAATACCAATAAGTTCTATTACACCTAAGAGAAAACAAACAAACACACACACCAAAAAAAAAAAAAAAATTCATATGGTCATATTGGGTACTAGCCGGGCTACGCCAAGCTACACCCAAGCCATCCGTGTAACATATTTCTGTACTTCGGGCCCCACAAAAGAAAAAAAAAGGCCTACAAATGTGTTAAATTCAAGTCAATTTTCATTCCCGTCACTGCCGACAGATGGCTGCACCACTGCACATACTGGATATATATGATTTGATTTCTCAGAGGGATGACGCTTCATTAGAATCCAAATATCTCTAAAACTATTGAATTAACAGAATAAGTGTATGCAGAAAAAATTATCAGTTTTCGAAGCTCTTTCCAAATATGTAACATTTATGCACTTTCATGAGAAAAAAAATACACGATTTCTGTATTTGTCGGCCATTTTTTTTCGAGGATGGGCTCGCCTGGTCGCGTTACGGTCACGTGATCTCGACAAACCCTTCTGTTACTTTATTAATATAGAGTCATATTGACACCAGGCCTCATACTAGATTATTTTTCAATTTCCTCACCTAGTCAATAGCATACAAAATTTTCTATTAATATTTAATACCCACTTCAGCATTCCTCAATACTCTAACCAAGTATTTCAACTATTTGTATGCTAGAGTTAATCCTCAACATTTTCCTAATTTCAACCAAAAGACTAAAAAGAATCAATTTTCAGCAATGGCCACTAACATTTTGGAGATTAGCAAGTTTTAAAATAACAATATCTTAAGAGAGAAAGAGCATCATATTTTGAAACCATACTTTAAAAAACTATGAAAAGCCTAATGCAATACACTCCACTACAAAAGAATGTAAAACTTTTCAATCTTGAATACAGTTGATTCCGGTTAATCAGACCAAATTTGGATGGCCATTTTGGTCCTAATAACCAGCTGGTTTGATTAAACAAACATGCCCTATGTTATAAGACAGGATTTCGTCCAAATAAGTGGCTGGTCCAATTAACAAGTGGTCTAATTAACCAGAATCAACTGTATCTGAAAACAGCACAAAATCTTACAAAGGTAATTTCTGACAAATCAAAAACATGAAAAAGAAGTATCTTTAAAAACTAAAATTTTTCATTATTCTTTGAAAATAGCAGGAATAAATGAATACCAGATATTTATTCTCACAAATGAAATAAACATAAATGTCTTAACATGAGGTGAGACAAAATGGGATTGAAATTTCTGAAAATAGCAATCATAAACTTCGACACATAATTTTGAAATATCTTTTGAGGAGAAACTATATAAGTTTTATGAACAAAGATAAATTATCCATAAAACATGTAAATGAATGAGTTGAAATTCATATTTTATAAAATTTCAGACATTTTCATTTTGTAATATAATTTTTAACAAAATCAGAGACAATGAATCATTCCTAGTGTTAAATTTAGGAAATTTGATATAATGAGAACTCATTGCAAAGGTGGGCATCATGAAAGTAATAAATACCATTCCTTTATTTAATGTCATAAATCGTTTTAAAAATAGAAGATAAAAGTTTAAAGTAATGATTTTTTTTATAGAAAGAAAAATTTCCTCTCCTTTCAATTGTTTTTAGCTGTAGACTAGCTGAATACCCATGCTTCGCTATAGAGGATATTTTAGGATCTTTACAATGAAAAAATAATGAAATTGCTTTTTAGAGTACTTCCTTATAAACAATATTTTTTGTTTCTTCATTTGACAGTACTAATATTAACAGGCACATCCGCGAACTTACATGTAAGCAAGCTATGTAAAACTGACCGTGGGAGAAACAATATTCTCTTAAATCTACGCCAGCATGTCTTAAAGTTTGGCCTTGAGACTTATTTATTGTTTTGGTGAAGCATTTTATTTATAGGCTTAATTTAATATCCATAAACATACTAATCTGAATTAAATTCTTAAAAAACTTTCCCTCTTCAGTATTTTAATATTTTTTTTTGTCAATTTATTTCATTGTTATGCACATGATGCAAAATTAATCTAAAGTATCACAGAAAAGAAATCTCATGATCAGCATTTAATAAATTATATCCTGAAAATTACACCAAAAATCAGAAAATGGAGGTAAAGATTCCAAAAAGATTTCATTTTAAAGGAATTTTTATGATCTTTCTCATGATATAAATTTTATAACCCTCAGATAATTAATTTAAATGCAAACTTTAAAAAAATGTTACAAAAACAGCTTAAAAATTTAATTTTAAAAATCTAAGAATTTTTCAAAAATCTTTCTTAATGTACCCCTATACTATAAGAATTGCCATGCAAAATTTCAAGCCTTTATGTCCAGCAGTTTGGTCTGTGCGTTATCTGTGAGTCAGTCAGTCACGGAACTTTTATATATATATAAATAGATATCAAAATTATAGTTACCAGAAACTGTTCTCTATACTCTGAGACATTTTCTAACCCTCCGGGCATGCTTTCACCACTATTGCATCCACTAAAATTATTTAAAAGATTAAAACTCAGCTCTGTAATATTTATAACAATGAAGTAACAGATATTTAAGAGCAAAAAGTCGAGTTTATTATTATAAAACTGAATATTTAAAGCCCCAAAGAGAGGCAAATAATAGGTATTTAATATATATACAGGTTGTTCAAGTCAAAATCATTAATACCACAATTCAATAAGCTTTACACTGTACTATGGTCACAACCAAACTTTATTGCTCAAACATTGTCGATGAAATCAAAGGTTGAAAATTCACCTAGGAAAGCAAAATTAATGGTAAGTGAATAACAAATACAGTCCAAAACATAATTTTAGACCCACAAGATATGTGTAATTTATCCTTATGCATGAACTACCAATAAAGCATATGGAAACCATGTAATGTCAGTCATAACAAACACATGCCAGATCTACCTTGCTATTTCCTTTAACCCTTTCGGGACGAGCGTGTCACATGTGCCCGGCTGTGAGATTCATATATCTCACAGCCGGGTGTGTCATATATGAATCGCCGTTTAAAGTGACTCTGTAGACGGGTGTACCATATATGACTTTTTAGATAGAACAAAAATTATTATTTTTTCTGGCCACTAGATGTAGCCCTATGCCTGTTATAGTGATATTTATCGACAGTGACGTATGTTGACCTTCATTCCTGTGCAGTATTTTTATTTTTGGTATTTTGTTTCGAAATGACGCCGAGATTTGTGAAAGCTGAGGAATGTAAATAAAGAGACGGCCTTTTAACTATCAGCTGATATAAACAAGTGACGTATTTACGATGCTTCGAAATACTTTTTTGAGTTTCTGTTTTTCGGGCCATACGGGGATAGATGGTTTACATTTTAGAGGTTTTATCTATTCCTCTGGTATTTTGGCTAGCGTTAAGAGGCATATTTTGTATCGTGTAGAGAAAAAATTTTTTACTCCATAATGGCAAAACGAAAACGATATTTATCAAAAGAGAAATATACATGGATGCTACATTAGTAAACAGTGATAAAAACCAGAAAACAGCAGCAGACATTCTATTCGTGTGAGATATGCAACGTAGGTCATTGCGTACACCCATGTTTCAAAGAATATCACACACTGTCTCCTTTTTGAAACATTGCTCCATTTTCGTTGTTTTCATGCTGGTTTATTATGAAAGAGATTTTAAATAATTTTTATTTTTATTAATGCTTTGTGTGAAATAAAATCTGATTATTTGGATATTTTTTTCATTTATATTTAGTTGAGGTAAGTCAAAAATTTTATTATTCTTGAATTAATTTTATAAAATTTGCAAGGAAAATATAATGATAAAGTATTAAAATTAATTCTGATAGGTACCTGAGTGCTCCTCTCATAATGTACCAAAAATTGGAAAAATTGGAACACAAATGTAATTTATGCAAATTTTTTTCCAAAGTTAGGCTTAGCAGCACGAATTGCCTGTCCCCAAAGAACAGATTATCTTGTTAGCGCGCCGTCCCGAGAGAACAGTTCGGTGACTGAGGCGCACGTCCCGAAAGGGTTAAGTTAGCGACATGTGCTTAGATCAACACTTTAAATGCTGAGAGAAACCTATACAGCAAAATGATTAAATAATTTTCAGAGGTGAAAAAAACATCAGCACTATTTTTTCTTAACTTAATAAAACTTCAGTCCACACACCAAGCACTTCAGTTAAAAAATAGAGATGCATTTTAAAGTACAATATCCTAAATTTATTGGATGAACATAGTGAAATTTAAGAAAAAACAATTATCCCTTTTGGAACAGTATCAATAGTGGCTCCAGGGGGAGGGGGCAGTAGGGGCAATTAACCCCCCCCCCCAAAAAAAAAAATGCCCGGCAAATTTTTTTTTCATAGCCTAAAATTATATAATTCTAGACCTAATACTAAATGAGTTTAAATTTAAAATGAGAGAATGTTTATTTCTTATATATATATATATATATAAAATCCTAAAAGGCCGAGGTTGTCCTCCCCTCCTCCCCCCAATCTCTGGACTGGAGCCACCACTGAACAGTATATATTATAAAAAAAAAGACTTAAGAAATGAAAAGATCAAAAGCCTTAATAAATAGGTTCTTAAAAATACGAAGTAGCAAAGTACATTGTGTGACAAAAATCAACTACAGGTAGCCCTCCTACAGCAAGGCATCTTACAACATGGTTTCACTCTAAGCCAGGCCTCACACCAAAAAAGCACGCGACACGATAGCGCATGTCTGACATACACTGCATTGGAAAACCAGTTATTTCCGCGCCGAGTACTCACACCAATGAAACGTCAGACGCTATAGCGCTATCTTGTCTGAGTCTGATCGCCGTCTCACGGATAGCGCATGCAGTATATTTGTCGCGAGTTTTGTGCTGTCGCATCATGGCGGATCTAATTCCCGAGAATTTTGATTGTAATCTTCGCTTTCTTCGAGAATATTTCAACAAGCATAGCGTAAAGAAAGCCTGGCATGAGATTTCTTCTCAGCTTAATTGATCGGGTAAGTAACAATTTTGAGATTTTTAATTGAACAGTTAGTTTTTGTAAAGTGTATTTAAGCTGAGTCTGTATAAATTGATATAAAATGATTAACTGCTTGTTGTTTGTTGTAAACTGTAAATATGTAAATTTTAACAACTATAAATATCGTTGATAATTTTAAGAGATAATCTTGCACCAGTTAATTGAAATATATTTTTCAATTTTATGATATGGTATATACTCTGGTAAGTTTGCTGAAAAATTGTTATATTGAAAATTGGTGAATATAAAACAATTTTTGCAGTATGAAAGTCTTAAAAAATAGTTGAAAGTTTAGAAAACTTTTATTTACTCTCTGTATATTTGATCATATTTAAGGTTTAACACAGTACATTTACAGGAGATGTATAACCAAAGATTTTCTTTTATCTAAGTATCATTTTGATCAAAGTAATTAAACATGAAGGAGATAAATCTTTTATGGTACTGTTCTTGAGATTTAGTCAATAAAGTGTGAAATATGAATAGAATTTAAAATTAAAACCATGGTTTATAAAATTTAGGATAATTTAAAATTTAATAATGAATAAAAGTGCATAAGATTTTGTAAATCTGTGTTTCTATCATAATTTAGGAATGCATACTTTAATATTTAGAAACAACTTTATATTTTTTATTAATTCAACTTTATATTTGTTTAGTTGAACAGTTTAAGACTCGGTGGAAGCATATGTTGTGTATTATGTTATAAAATTTTGCACAACCTAAAAGTCTTCGTTTATATGAATAATATGTTGTTTATTATTTTAACATTTTTAGCTCCATAAGCAGCATAGGGGAAACTCCTCAGCTGACTGCCTCGCAGCCAGTATTTGATGATCCTCAAATCATGTAAGTGCTGTATTAAGTTATTTTTTTATATTCTTATGTAAAAAACAATTTTAAAAATTATTTATTAATACACTGGAAAATAATTAAATATTCAATAGTAAATCAAGCATAAATTGACATAAAAAAAACTTTTTAAGTGTATTTGGATCTATCTTATATTACATCTGAGGATTTCGCTTGAAAAATTCACCATGCAAAGGAGAATTTTAAATCCTCTACCTAGTGATTTTCCTTCTCTTTTATTTAGAAATGTTGTAAATTGAAATGAATATAAATCACAATGTATTTCAGAATTTTATGCAAAAACAATGTTCATTTTTAGGGATGATAATGAATCTGAAAGTGAAAAAAACTTGGATGGCGCCAATTCCCCTCCATTGGCATTTACAAGTTTCTCAACACCTACACCTGGGTATTATACTTTTTTTATGTAATATATTTGAACTGAATCATGGGTGTAGTTAGGATTTAGTTTTGTGGGGGAGGTTCTGAGAAAAATAAGTACATAATCCATTTTAAAAAGTTTAAAAAATGGTACTCATTCAAATTGAATTATTATAATTTTAACACCCCCTTGTCTAAATCCATGATCTGAATAACTTTTTATTTTGTTAATATTTAAACTTGCTTATTTTAATATTGATAAAGTGCTCTTAATGCTAGAATGCAAAACTGTTATGAATATCTAACATATGTGCAATGATCTTTGTGAGTAACATTTTTAAAATACTTCAAATTGTGTGTAAGATAAAAGATGAGTGTTAACAGTACAAAATTTATTCACTGATATTTATCAGAACCACAAGTAATAATGGTTATTAAATTTCTTAGAAGAAATGGATACTTTCCTATTAAACCAATCCATCGCCAATGTCACACAAGAGATCACCAATCATAATACCATAAAGTCGTAAATTAAAGAAATAAAATGAATACAAGATAATTAGTTCATCTCTTTATTCATAATTAAGAAATGAGAAATTGCAATTATGTTTAGCAGTGATACATTCAAATTTATATACAGGGTGTCTATATGAAATAAATAAAAGAATGAGAATCTATATGAAATAAATAAAAGAAAAACTTAAGTCGAGAAATGTCAAACACCAATTCATGAATTTTAACTTATTATTATAGGCAAAGAAACAACTCAATAAGTACTTTAAAATAATTTACATTTTTGTTTTATATTTGTAATATTTATTTAACGTTTCTTTTTATTATTTAAGTTGATAAAAGTTACTTCTTATAGTCTGGAACTTTTACTAACAAAAATGTTTTGATTTTCAGATCCAGTAAAGAAAATAGGAAACGCAAGAGGGAGACTGAACTGGATCCATTAATGTCTAAGATTCAAGAAACAACAGAAAGTATTCATGAATACTTCTTGAATCAAAGACACAGTACCGATGATGCTGTCGTAAAATTTTGTGAATATTTATGTTGTAGGTTGAAGGGCCTTAAAAAAAAAGCACCAAAGAGATGCTATGCGTCAAATAGAAAATTTGATGCATAAGAAATAATGTGAGAATGATGATGATGAATAAAATTTTATATACTTATAAGTTTTGAATTTAATTCTTTGAAATGAAATTGTGAATAAAAATTAGTAAAATAAAAAAAGAGATAATTAAAAAAAATGTAGACTTTGATGAACACAGGCATAAAAAAATCTATGAAGTGAACACTAGCATTTTAATACACAAAATTTGCTTAGTGAATATATGCTATTTACTGACTTAAAAGTAATTTTCAAGCTCTGAAATATATCACACTATTCCTCTTAAAAACACATTAATAGCTAGCTATTCTTCAATGTTTAATGTAAAAAGTGTTAAGCAGCTAGATAATAGTGAACTGTATTGTTTCAAAGAGTGATAAAAAGTAGCAGAAAAAATAATGAACAGGCATTCAGCAATACAGTATATATATATATATATACATAAAAGCAAAGGTTCTACAACTAACATGCTTCAGTCCAGAAAGTTACAAAACTACTGTCATTCCACTATACATACAGCTCAAGTAAAAGCACATAAGCGAAGAAATACCAAGCAAGAGGCTATAGTGTAAATGTTACCTTTATTTTACACAATAAAACCCCTTCATTGAAAAATTTATAAGTCAATAAATTCAAATTTGATGAAAGTTACACACACTAATAAATTTTATGTGAACTGGAGTATTTTTATGCTTTTAGATAAAACTGAGTTTGGTTTTATACTGTTTGAATTATTTTTACAAATGTGTGTACATTTTTATTTTGACTGAATGATTAAAAGTGTTTAAAAAGTTCAGGAAACATTAAGAGAATTCTGTCTGCAGTCAAGAGCCTCCCCATTTATACATATACATTTTTCCATTTCTTTAAAGCAAAAGCTGAATGTTAAGAAAAAAATTTTGAGAATACTCTCATGCATAATCTGAATTTTGTTTCAAACTAACATGAATATTTACTCATCTTCTTTATTTAAATATACTTTTGAAATGTAATGTACAATCAAAAGTTATGGAAAGTTATTAAGGGTAATTTTGTATTTTGCATGTTTTTTTAAATTAAAAATTTCAAAATTAGAGTAGTGCCAAAAGTGATAGATATTTCACATGTGTTTAAGCATACATTAAAATTTGGCATGGGTAATTCAATTTTAGTAAATGTATCTTGCAGAGAATTTGCATATACATCAGGCCTTTTTAAATATGAATTTTAAAAATTATGCTCAGTAACAAGTTTGCTGCTTGTAAACTTCCTCAATCAGCATACAGATATATCAGAAAATTTTGCGCAATTTTTTAAAAAAATATGTCCACTTTACTCTTAATGAATACTAGGTTGAAGTACATAATGTTTCTGGCCTCAATTGGGTATTACAGTCAACCTACTTTTATTTGCTAATGGGCAAAGCTTATGTAAAGCAACAGTCAGTATAACTTATATAAAATACAACATGCTTGTGCAAATTTTAAAAATCTGTTAGTAAACATATCTGGAGTTTTAAGTAAGCCAAACTATTTATATATACTCTGAAATTCTATAAGTTGATTATGGCAGTAATAATTAGTAATAATATTTTAAATACTCCCACTGAAAAACTGTAAATTTAATGAAATTTCTAATAGTGTTACTGCAGTAATTGATCTACTTCTAACCAAGATTATCCTAAATATTAAATAAATAGTCTCAATTTAAAGGCAGTTTTCAAATGAGGATTTCAAGTCTTTTCTATACAAGTTATATTTCTTTTGTTATTAAGCTAGTTAATTCATTGGTTGATTAAAGATAACTGTATCGAAAAGTCTGAATTGTAATAAAAGAGATTGCAAAGTTAAATACATATCTAAAGAACCTATTTAAACCAAAGAGGCAGGAGTCCCTTTCATAAATAAAATAGTTTTGACAGATCAGTAATTGCCAAACCACTAACAACACAATATACTTCTATTGTTCAGAAATAGTGGAGTGAGTAAGAATTTCATAGGTATAATGTGCTTGTAGCCAATGATTGTGTGTACATGTAGTATAACTTGATAAACTACCATTTGTACTTTTTTATTATTTGAAAAGAACTAATACAACAACCCCAAAAGGGACTTGTAGCCTAGATTATTCAATGCCTAATATTCAACAGGATTTAAGAAAAAAATCATGATACTGATAGTATTTTCAGTGTCATATATCCTATGATCCTATTATCACCTTGTACTTATCAATAATTTAACTGCCAAGGAACATAAATATAGTTCTTTAGAAGCTTTCAGATATCAAAAGCCTCTAAAGAGATTTAAATATAAAAGTTTTCTTTACGTGATAACATTTTTCTAGATGATAGTATCACTATTCACATAGCTAAATGTGCATAAAAGTTATTTGAGTAACGTGAAATTGAAGTTAATCATTTTTAAGTCAAGTCCAGAACCTACAGATCTATACACTATTAACTTTTCAGGAAACACATAATATTCTCCATAAAAGTACTTTAAAAGCCATTTAGAAGCTGTAAGAGCCTATTCCCTAAATTAAATGTCATTTTAAAATTAAGTAATGTCTCAAGACCATACAAGAGAAGAATTTTCTTACTTTCAAAGATTCCTTTATTCCTTTATTTAATTTATTTCCCTTACACACACACACACACATATATATATATATATATGTGTGTGTGTGTGTGTGTGTGTGTATGTATGCATATATATTTTGGCCAATGCTTCAATTTTTAAAAAAATGTATAAGAACTCATCTCTCCTCTATCTCATGGATACAAAAATACAGAAGACATATCCCTCAGGTACTGACTCAGCGGTCATGGACCAGTTTCAATCAAATTTATTAAGAAGACTATATTAGTTCTTATGCCTATAGTCTTTAAGACTGTAAAACTCTCTAAAACCTTCATAGACAATGCAAAATTACCAAAGTATTGTTTTACATATATGAATTTTACATATACAGTAATTAGAGACCCCATACTGCTTAGTACTTAAGTTATCACCTCCATAACTGCAAGCTAAATAAGTCAAACAGTAAATTCTACTAGAATAATTTGTTGGAATAATGATTTTCTATTACCAGATAATGGATTTAGTGCAAACTGATCTGTAATCCTAAGATGTCACTTTGTAAAGGTCTGATATTTTTAACTATCCAAATGTTATAGAGATGATATACACTAAACATGACAAATAAAACCCTCAGTAATATTTTGTCGAAATTTCTATCGACTATATATCAAGAATATCATGCTATTTTTGTTGAATCGTTTTGTTATCGTGCTATTATTGTTTTTGTATAATATCAAATACATTAGTGCATGTTTTTATTTCTTGAAGTGTATGCACTACCCATCAAAATATAAAATTGCTGATTGAAAATACTAAACTTGATGCACTAACTCAGAGGTGGCCAACCGTTTTGGGAAGAGTGCCACTATCTGAAGAAAAAATAATATGTGTGTCACTTCCAACTTTTCCAACATACTAAAAATTATAAAAAAGTAAAAAATGTTATTTATAGGTTGATTATGGGATTTTTACTCAAGTAGCATATTTTTTTCATATAAGGCTCAGTAGTGGAGATTTAAAAAATAATAAATAAATAAAACAAATAAACAAACTTATATAAGCATTTTTAATAATCATTAATAAGCATTTTTAAAGGCTCAGTCAGTTAGGTTATGTACAAAATAAAAATGGATAATTTGAAACATTTAATTCTAAATAACTATTAAACAGGGAGTACTTAATTAATGTGGCTTTTGAGTCATATATATTAGGATTAGTTCTTGAAGATGCTAACAAAATTAGGTGTTTTAGGTGCATATCAGTTAATCTTGAACAATATTTTGATTTTATTATGTTCATAATAGAAAACATATGTTGATCCAAACCTACAACAATATCTGACAGCCAAATTGTGTAAATTTGAAAAATTGCTTGTTGGTACAAATTTCTAAAATTCAATTTAATTAGGATCACTTGCAGTTGAAATAAGTTCCTTATATTTGCTGTTCAGTGTAGTATGGTACTGTAGGTCAATAATTTCGATTTGGATTTCAGGGGGTAACAATTAACGTCTTGCAGAGAAATTAAAAAAAGGATTTGTGAAAAGATCAGCATTTTTTTTATCATCTTGAAAATCCATCAAACTTAGCACTAATTGCTTAATGTGCAATGTATGTAATACTTGGTTTAATCAACAAAATGTATTCGCTGTCTTTTTCGTTTTTATTTTTATTCAAGTGATGGATCAGTATTAAATCGAAGTCTTCATCCGAAGACGAATCTTTGAGCTCAGGCCATCCAGACATCGTGTTCTCTACAATTGAATATGGCGCTACCATATGCTTGCGATAGCGCGTTTGTTTTCCTTGTACGGCGCATGCGTGTGTGAAACAGTACGTTTCTCCGGTGTGCGGATACTTTAGACATTTATCTCACGTGTCGCATTGCTGACGTAGCAGCGAGCGGCTGTCTGAAACATCTGCTTTTTCGGTGTGAGGCCTGCCTAACACAATAAGATAAATTGCAGGAACCCTCGTATAACACTGCAACCTATAACACGGTTTCGCTCTAACACGATTAAAAAAACTGCAAAAACCTTTGTACAGAACTGTGCTTCTATAGCACAGTGTTGTACAAAGGTTATCATATTATCTGTGCCTCTATAGCACTAGATAACATGATTTTTGTTTAACACATTTAAAAACTAAATTATCTTAAAATAATGACGGGAAGGAATAATGAACTATAGTGGCTTTACATGAAAATGTATAAACAAATTATAATTTATTCATTTATAACTCTATAAAATTACAAGAAGGCCTAAGCTTAGATGAAAATCTTGAATAATTTTTCCTGAAAGCAGACACTTCTGCTGAAAGAAGCCGAATATTGAAAAGGGAGCTGCAAAATTGTCTATCTCCATACCGTGATGATACAATGACCTTGTAAAAACCAGCAAATAAACCAAAATTACAGATTTTTTAAACAGGATAGAAGGTGAAAAAAATCTATATGAAGAAAAAGGTTCTGGAAGTGAAGGTCATATTAGTCAATCAAAAAATGTTCTCGTTTGATTGTACTGAGAAGTGATGAGGAAGAAATTTATTAAATTAAGGGCGCATTAAATGAAAATATTTTTTGTTTCTTTTCGTTTTGTGTTATACATACATTTATATTTTTAATAAAAATTAAGTTGTTTATAAGGAACTTGAAAAAAAAATTTGTTTTTAATAAGTTTTCAGAACGTAACCCCCTCCCCCACTTCTTTGAACTGTATCTTGGTCTCATATAACAAGGTTTCACACAACACGGCATTTTCTAGGACCTATCTACCGTGTTATAGGAGGGTTACCTGTACTAGAAAGCAGGGAAAAAAAAGACATAATTAATAAAAACATGTTTAAGCAAAACATTTGCCTTCATGAGAAATTCACTCTGTGGCATAACACCATCCTTAATAAAAAGCATATTTTGTAGACCAGAGAACAGATTTTTTCTTTCTTTTTTATAAATGAGTTCAATTTTGGTAAGCCTAACAGAATACAGAAAGAACTATTAGCTGGTTGGTTGGATTCTGGAGTGATATGGTCATTTTTTGAAGCATGAGAGCTGAACAGACTGGGGCCTAAATTAAAAATTTATTTCAAATTAGAACAAAATATTTCTGAGGGACTGAAACTTCCAGATAATCTATCATAATATAAATATCACTTACTTCCCTACCCATATTGCATTGCATATACAGTGGCTCCCCAAAGTGTTCGTACACTTATGATTTTCAATGAAATAGGGGTCTATTCATTAATTAAAATGAATATTTCAGAATGGGTATTTAATAATAAGATCTATAATCTATTCTTAACAAAACTACATGAAATATTTTAATAACATAGTAAAACTTTATTTTTAAGAAACCAGTAATCAAAAAGTAACAAAAACTTTATCTCACAAAAGTCATTGTACATTTGTAAAAAATCTCTACATTTTAGTAAATATTCTAATTTTTTGTTAAATTAATATTTAGTAGGAAATCCTTTAGCATCCACAACAGCTTTTAAACACCTGGGAATAGATTGCACTAGTTCTTTTGTAATTTCTGCATCAATGTTTATCCATTCTTCCATCATAATTGAATGGTCCAGGGGAAAAACCCCTTTACTCCAAAAACCTCGTTTTGAGAAAAACGAATTTGAAAGTTGGAGTAACGTGTTTTTTCAATGGCAAGCCGAAATTTTATCACTATTTTTAACGGCTTTAAAGTGATTCTGCCCAGATATGAAGGCACGTGGTATTAGTACTCTTTGAAAGCTACAAAGTGGCACTGCTAACTCATTTTCGAAAAAATGGCTGTAAAGTGGTTTTACCCCTGGACCCTTCAAAAAAAAATTAGTTCACTTTTCATGTGAATGTCATGTTTTCGTACTTGAACCTCCAATTCTATCCAAATATGTTCTATTGGGTTTAAATCTGGTGATTGAGGTGGTGTTTTCAAAATTTGTGGAAAATTATAGAGACACCAGAGGCGAACGTTCAGAGCCGTGTGCTTAGGATCGTTATCTTGATAAAAAACAAAGTTGTTTCCAATACCCAAATTTTGGGCTGATAATTTTAAATTGTCTCTTAAAATATTTATATAATCAGCATGATTCATTATACCATCAATAAATACCAAATTACCTAGTCCTGATGCTGATATGCACCCCCACACAAGGACACCTCCACCGCCATGCTTAACTGTTCCTACTAAGTTCTTGGGATTAAGTTCCTCATTTTTTCTTCTCCATACAATTATATGCCCATCGGAACCAAAAATGCTAAACTTGCTTTCATCGGCAAATAAGACATTATTCCAATACGTTTGGGGCTTATTTATCATTGATAGTGCAAAGGAAAGCCTAAGCTGTCTGTTTTTTTCACTCACAAAAAAAGTTTCTATGGGCAAAATGCCCATGTAATCCAGCTGTTCTAAGAACTTGCCAAACAGTTTCAGGTGAAATTGAAGTAGAAAATGTTTCATTAAACTCTACAGAAACTTTTGCAGCACTCAAACGTGGATATTTCACAAATTTTCTAATTATAAATCTCTAATCACATTTTGTTAACGAATGACCTTTTCTTACCTTGTTTTCAATCCGATTTTCTTCTTTAAAGCATTTTATCACATACTGCACAGCAGAATGGGATAAATTAAGTAATTTAGCAATATTCCGAACTGATTTACCACTACTATGATGAAAAATAATCAATTTTCAAATGCTGTTTGTTGTTTCTTTATGAATATGAGTCATTTTTAAATAATAAATAGAATATTACGGAGTAGGCAAGCAAAAATTAAAGCCAAACGATATTTTAAATGCCACCACAATTCAAAAATAAAAGTAAAGCGCCAGATGATAATTTTAATTATGAAATTATCTGAAAATATTTCATTGTATGATGACTTTTGAGAGATAAAGTTTTTGTTACTTTCTGATTACTGGTTTCTTAAAAATACAGTTTTACTATGTTTTCAAAATATTTCATCTAGTTTTGTTAAGAATAGATTATAGATCATATTATTAAATACCCATTCTGAAATATTCATTTTAATTAATGGATAAACCCCTATTTCATTGAAAATCGTAAGTGTACAAACACTTTCGGGAGCCACTGTATGTCTTGATAAGATTGTTGTAATATGCATATATCTAAAGTAGTTAATGTATTTATTTAATTCAGTGGTTCCCAACAGGTGGTTCGCGGCCACAGGTGGTCCATGAGAGACTTGGGAGAGGTCCGGCACCACATATATAAAAAGTTGCCAAATTGTTATTTCAACATAAATTTGTAATTGAGACTATTATATTATTATTTAGTAGGCTAGGGCCTATATACAGTAAACATTATGAAAAAAGTAATTTTTATGTATTAAAATTAAAGAATTTGTAGTTAAATCGTAATGTACAAAGTGAAATAGCAATAATAAATGTGTTCTAAAAACTGTTTTACTTAATCATCCATGAATCAATGTTTCAATTTCAGGCTGAGATTTAGGCTATCTAATTCTAAAGATTGAAACAAAAAGTGAGCATGTTAATCCTGTATCTCTTTTGCCTCAGGGACATTCTATACCCCCATACCCCCCTGAAGTCGGTGGGTTGGGGGTGGTCTGCTCTTGGTTCAATTTCTGGCTTAGTGGTCTGCAGACATCTACGGGTTGGGCACCACTGATTTAAATGTTATTATAGATGTTTGAATATGAAGGTAAGAAGGCACTTTTCTCATAGAGTGTAACAAATTGAAAACTACCAACTATGGTGCAAAACAAAATTTGCTGAAACATATTTTACTCTCATATAACTTCTGTAAACAGTAAAATTTGGTAGAAAGTAATCTTAATTATTTTATACCTCATAAAATAAAGCTTTTAAGCAGCACAGATATTTCTATTAGTCTTAATGTTATCGATTAGAATAAAACACAATCGATCAAGAAAATACCCATGAAAGTGTAAATACATGTTATATAGTAATCGATACATAAAGAACACACTGGATATCTAGTTATGACAGTGCTGCTGTAATACAGCTAAAAGATAAGCTTATATATAACAAATTTAATATTAAATGGCATAGAATATTAATATAATACAAAGATTAAATCAATCACTAATTTCATGATGTAGCATGAAATTAAAGGTACATTTAAATACTAATAGTACACATACCGTTTTGAGCTAGAACCAACAATATTATCAAATAATTTATTTTTATCTGATGGAAAAATTTCAGTATCCAAACAATGGGATGAAACATCATCACTTGAACTGCCTGTTTCAGTAGAAGATGCATTCCACCTACAAAAATAAAACTACATAAGTATATTGACAGATATGCCATTAAAATCAAATAGTAGTATGGGATAAATCCACAAAACTTATGATTTCTATTCTAAAATGAGATCTGAATTTTGGAAAATCATATTTAAAGAATTTAAAATATAAACCACTAGTTATATGACAATACCTATAGATTAAACTTCTCTAATAGTGTACAAGTCTGCAAATTCAAAATTCATGTCTCATACAAATTTAGCTTGAACAACATGTCCTTCAACAGAATATAGAATAGAATTTTTAACATACATTTCTCTTGTTTGAAATTTTCATTTCTAGAATAAATTATTTTTTTAAAAGTGTTTATTAAATGAAAATGAGTTTAAGCTGCAACCAACTACTGCCAAAGCATACAGCTCTGTTTGATTATTGAATATCAATGAGCATATACTTAACAAATATCTATCACAATTTAATCCACCGCTTTGAATTTTTTATATTGTAAACAATATTACTTTGGAGACAATTTTTTTCTTGCATCCTATCATATGTCTATGTCAATTATTCTAATAGACCAGCATTTATAATAAAATTAAAATATTTGCCTTGAGGATACTAGAGTATTAAATAACATATATGAAAGGCTAACAACATAAAATCCCCCCCCCCCCCGAAAAAAATCAATTTTTTAAAACGAGTTTTTTTAATTTTTTAACACTTAGGATATCAAAAGATAAACCCTGAAGTTGAAGAATTGACAGAGAGTTAATCTGAGTAAGTATACAATGATAAAATATTATAAATGCTTTAACACTAGAAAGAGACGGGAATTTGTTTCTTACTAAAAAGACTGAACACCTTTATTTTGATGGTTAAAAATAAAATCAAAAATTTAAAATATTCAATGTATTTTTTAATTGGTAAAATACTTTAAATTTTGAACTATTTTATACCAATATATAATAAATTAGTATATATTTAGATATATTTTTATGCAGGTATGCCGAGCTGACAACCTGGTATGGTTTATCCATAAAAATATGCATGGTTTATGCAGTCCTTATTTTTCAACACCAATATTTCAAAAGAGCCAATATTTTTGTTATTTGCAAAAGGGGGAAGAGACTAAAAGTAACTACCATTTTTCCGGTATTATTTTAAAGATTTCTGCCTGTTTTATATAGTGCCATCAAATTGACAGCTTTCAGTCTTAGTAGGTATACAACATATTTCTCCCCCTCTTTACTATCGAATATAATTTTGTAAATGTGTGAGCATATTTCACATAAAATTTGAAAAAGTCATAAAATTTCAGAAGCTTGAGTACATAAATACAGACATAGCACTCAATAGTCTGTCCGAAACAATCAAAATGATAGCAGCCGTCTTTCTTGTGTTAAATATATTTCTTAAATATATGAAAAACAAAAATCTTTTTTAATTCCAATAGACCAGTGGTGCAAAAACTTTTTTTGACCACAACCCACTTTCTTTAGATAAAAAATCACTTGACCCTCAACAAAAAATTTCATAAAAGCAAAATTTGATGAAGAGGAAGCTGATGAAGAGGAGCAAATAAATGACAAAATCCCTACCATCTCAGATGCTACAGCAGCGATGAGTGCCAATAATAAGTTTTTGTTTACACAAACAGTGGAAGAAAGAGTGTTAGAGTCATTTGATGTATTGGGCAAAGAAATTCATAAAATACACTGCTGGCCACTGTAAATGCAACACCCTGAAGGAAACATGCAAATAACATGAAATTTACAACATGCATTAGCGGAGGTGAGAAATGCAAATGATTAGAATTTCAGCGCAGACGCACATCACGCGTGCCTGTGGCGCCACTTCAAAGCGCTATTTAAGGCTTGGAGATTTCGACAATTGTGTTTTTCTTGTGTTTTTTTCAAAAAAAAAAAACGATCAACTATGCCTCGTCGAAAACAGCAATCATCTTTTGATCAAGTATCCGAGTTCGACAGAGGAAGGATAGTGGCCTACCGAGATTGTGGATTATCTTTCGAGGAAATCGGTAGTCGTGTTGGACGAAACCAAACAACTGTAATGCGGATATGTGATCGTTGGATGCAGGAGGGTACGACGGACCGGCGTGTTCGATCACATCCACCTCAGCGCACCATTTCACGTGATGACAGGCAAATTGTGCGCATGGCAGTGACGGATCGCTCAGTCACATCACGAACCATAGCACAGCACATGCAGTCTGTAACGCATCATCCAGTGTCTGCGCGTACATTTAAACAGCTAGCGCTACATCTCCGAGGTGTTGGAGCCAGTTGTCCTTCCTTACCTTCAGGGCTTGCCCACAGCCATATTTCAAAAGGATAATGCACGACCACACGTGGCATGCATTGTCCAACAGTTCTCCGTCAATCGCCAGATTGAATTGCTTCCTTGGCCGCTTCGCTCTCCGGATCTTTCACCGATAGAAAACATGTGGTCCATTGTTGCTCTACGATTGACCCAGATTCCATCCCCAGCTGCCACAGCAGATCAACTTTGGCAACGTGTGGAAGCTGCTTGGTCTGCTGTACCCCAAGAACTCATCCAAAGTCTCTTTGAATCAATGCCGAGGCGTGTGGCAGTGGTGATCTCCAACAATGGCGGATACTGTGGCTACTGATTTTGGCAGGAACCACACTTCACAGAAGTCTATAAATTTAATGATTTGATACTTGGTCAACGTGTTATCTACAAAATAAATTTTGTTGTGATATCTCGTCTTTCTTGGTGTTGCAATTTGGGTGGCCAGCAGTGTATTTTTGTAATTGGCATCACGTTAGCAGAAGATAACCGATTATTTCTACACCAACACAGTGAATCATTAATGATCATTTTTAATAGATTTAATTATTTTTTCTATACATCATTATTGAATACACATAGCAATTAATGAGTTATACATTTTGTGAAATCTAACATTTTTCTTAACGGTTCGGATATAGCGAACAAAACCTTTGGTCCCTTGAAGTTCGTTAAAACAGGGTTCGACTGTAGCGTCATGGCGAGTAATTAGAACAAACTAGTAATTTATATATGAGGCGGTGAAAGGCAAAGTGGTGTAAGTCACATTTTCCACTTTTTTTTATTTGAGGGCAAAAATGTAACCTCTATGTTCAATTTATAGTGGAATTGCAAATAATTATTATTTGCAATATAATAATTATTCTGAATTATAATTTGCTCAATTTATAGTGGAATTTTTTGTAGTTTTTGCAGTAAAACACTTTGGACTTAACCACTGTGCCTTTCACCACCTCATATGTGTGTGTGTGTGTGTGTATATATGCTTCCTTCCTTTACATACAAAACCATTAATAAAAATTAAACAATAATGATCATACTTATACAAAAGATCTCTTTTAAAATGAAGTACTTTGGATATAAGCAAATACAAGACCCCATACAATATAAAAAATATTTACTTGTTTCAATGTTTTAAAAGAAGGATTAGAGAAATAAAAGAAATGATGTACTGGCTCATGGGATTACAACACTGACATAGTAACTGAAGTAACTGCTTACAGTCATCACTTGCAAGAAACTGAATTAGGTATAATTTGGATTCATTACATTAGGAGAGAGTAGCAGGTTAACAAAGAGTCCCACCTCTGATAATTAACATTTTTGAAATAATGTTTGACAACTAATTCTTGATAAAAGCTATATGACAAAATTAGAAAATAAAAAATAAACTAACATACATTTGGATTTCTTTAAACTCCCACTGCTTGTAGAAATCAGGACTGTCATATGTATGAGATCTTTTAACACCAGAGTTTAGAGCCATACTAGATGAACTGTCACTTAAACTCCAATATAAAGAATCAGTTTTAATATTATCAGCATTTTTTGACCATGCTTGTTGATTCTGTAACTGCCCAGATAAAGATGAGAGAGAATCTTTGCGGATCATATTATTTAACTGGTCACTACTTACAGGATAAGAAATCAAATTTTTATTTCTTAACTTGCTTGCAAACTGCTGGACAGGAACACAAGATAAGAGATTAATTACTTCTTCCAAATCTGTTTCAGCAGGAGCACCTAAATGAATATAAAACAGAAAAGTATTAATACAATAACATGAAAGAAAATTACAAAAATAAAATTTAATAAATAAAAATACATGAAATTCCAGACTATGTTACAATAATCCAATGGCAAGACTAGAAATAAATAAGAAAAAAATTAGCTTACATACATGCTCATATAACTAAATTCAATTATTTGAACTTTACTATGCATATTTAACTATTATGACTTTTAAATGATAAAATTTGGGGGGTTCCTCCCACATAAGATGTATGTGAGATCCAAAGAGTATTTTTCAATGAAAGTAAATTATCTACAATGTAACTTTTTTAAGGCAGCCAGTCATGGTTCCAACAAAAAGTGACCATTTTGCAGGATGGCCACCAAGAGAAATTTCACTGTATTTTGAAAATAGTTAACAAAGACTATCATACTAAATGTAGAAACATCCCTGTCTTACAGTACCTGTTATTATAAGTATGGTCACATATTAGCAGGGATTTAAAAGAATCATTCATGGATTAAGCTCCACAATTCTATTAGAAGGAATTATTTGAATGTAAAGTTAGTAAAATAAAATTTATTGTTTAACTGATCCTGAGCAGAAAAATGAATAATTGGAATGCTTTATCCCTCTTACATTTTTTTTCTTCTGCTCCTAGTGCTAATTTAATACTTGGAGAACACTAAAATAATTGCTTTATTTTTCTTGGTTATATTCACAAATTTTATAACAACATTTTGCACTTCATATACTCCATCATTTTAAACATTAAAACCTGCTATTATTTAACTCTTAAAAAATAAAATTAAATACCTGGACAATTCTTGGAAGACCAAACTGATGGGGGAGAACACCATACAGAGTCAGCAGAAGTATTATGAGAACTCTTCTCTGTTCTTGGATAAGTGGAAATATTTGTTTTATTCGGAATTGAAGAAGTATGGAATTGTCTATCAGATGGCCTCAGAGATTCATTCACTTTGGGAATTCCAACTTTACAAAATAATTGAGAGTAGTGTTTCTTGATGGTTGAATTTAAGTCAGCATTAATAAAAATTTTGGATGGATTTTTATCAAAAGACTTCCACTGCAAACTCAAACTGGGCTTCAGAGATTCACTAGCAAAGCTCTTTGACAGTTTTGACAGTGATTTCCAGGTGCTCCAAGAAAACTGAGCTTGAAGTTCTATGAAAGAGCAAAGGCATGATCCAATGGCCTGCAAATGACAACAGAATTAAAGCATGTATAATATGTAATTCTAATATCATCCTTTCAATGCAGAAAGAAAGAGGACAGTAAAAGTTAAATGAGCAACAAAAAGAACTAAATTCGGAGGAGAGACATGCTATAGAAAAGATTTTTGACATTTAGCAACCATTATTTTCATATATAATAGATATGTAGCTATAGGATAATAATAGATATCAGTTATAGGGTTAGCCTTGATCTTTGCTATCAAATTAGTTCATCAGGAAAATTAATATATTCTGCAATAAGTTTCTTTTTTTTTATCTTTTACTGAATTAATTTATTTTTTTACGACAAATCACCTCCAACTTAATTTAAGCGGATCCAAATGTATATTTTACTTCAGTAGAACCAACACTATAAAAAAAAAAAAGTAATTATACATGAAGAGTATAATATTTTTACTTTCAACAGTTTGCTATTAATTACTGTCATCAAATACTCCAAATTTACTTAATTCTAATTTTCAAATTCTAAAGATTTAAAAAGTTTTTTTTATTTTTACAAACTTTCTTGCTACACATATTATTTGTTTTACAAAAGTATGCCCATCACATCTCAGAGACTCCTTAGCAACCTCAAACATAGAATAACTGCAACAAAATATTATTGAATCATGAAAAGTATACAAAACTTCCCAGTACAAACAGATAAATTTACCTGAAAACTATCAGAAATGACATCATTCATGTTGGTTTCATTCGAGCTCATTTCTAATGAGTTTAAAATTTCTTGTAATAACATTAACGTTTCAGTTTTAACAGCAGCACTAGCACCAGCAGTTGCCTTACTAACTTCTTCCCATACTGACAAAAACTGAAGTGATATATTATGATATGCAGGGGCTTCTCGAACAGTATAAAAAAGGCTTCGAGCTAATGATGATCCTGCACTGCATAATGAATTTAAAGCCTAGAAATAGAGTGAAATTGAATCAGAAAAAAAGAGCAAAATAATAGTAATTCTGTGACATTTCAAGTAATGAATTGTTATTGGTAGTGAATTCCAGTTGATTCTGGTTAATCAGACCACATCGGGATGTGATAATTTTGGTCCTAATAACTGGCTGGTTCTACACTGCTGGCCACCCAAATTGCAACACCAAGAAAGACAAGAGATATCACAACAAAATTTATTTTGTAGATAACATGTTGACCAAGTATCAAATGATTAATTTTATAGACTTCTGTGAAGTGTGGTTCCTGCCAAAATCAGTAGCCAGAGTAGCCGCCATTGTTGGAGATCACCGCTGCCACACGCCTCGGCATTGATTCAAAGAGACTTTGGATGAGTTCTTGGGGTACAGCAGACTAAGCAGCTTCCACACGTTACCAAAGTTGATCTGCTGTGGCAGCTTGGGATGGAATCTGGGTCAATCGTAGAGCAACAATGGACCACATGTTTTCTATCGGCGAAAGATCCGGAGAGCGAGGCGGTCAGGGAAGCAATTCAATCTTGCGATTGACGAAGAACCGTTGGACAATGCGTGCCACATGTGGTGATGCATTATCCTGTTGAAATATGGCTGTGGGCAAGCCCTGAAGGTAAGGAAGGACAACTGGCTCCAACACCTCGGAGATGTAGCGCTGGCTGTTTAAAGTACTGGCAATGCGTACTAGAGGTGTGCAAGAGTGATATCCAATACCGTCCCATACCATAATACCCGGTGCATGACCAGTGTGGCAGTGCATAACGCAGCTGCTCAGCATCCCCTCTTCATGGTGTCTCCAGACTCGAATGCAACCATCGTGGTGTTGCAGACAGAAGCGTGACTCATCAGTAAAGACAATTTCATTCCATTCTGCCGTCCACATCCTTCTGTCATCACACCATTGGCGGCGGAGACGTCTGTGGTTCTGTGTCAAGGGTAGACAAAGCAATGGACGTCTTGCGGACAGACCACTCTGCTGTAAACGGCGTCGAATGGTACGCGCAGACACTGGATGATGCATTACAGACTGCATGTGCTGTGCTATGGTTCATGATGTGACTGAGCGATCCGTCACTGCCATGCGCACAATTTGCCTGTCATCACGTGAAGTGGTACGCTGAGGTGGATGCGATCGAACACGCCGGTCTGTCGTACCCTCCTGCATCCAACGATCACATATCCACATTACAGTTGTTTGGTTTCGTCCAACACGACTACCGATTTCCCTGAAAGATAATCCACAATCTCGGTAGGCCACTATCCTTCCTCTGTCGAACTCGGATACTTGATCGAAAGATGATCGCTGCTTTCGACGAGGCATAATTGATCGTTTTTTTGAAAAAACCACAAGAAAAACACAATTGCCGAACTTGAAATCGTCGAAATCTCCAAGCATTAAATAGCACTTTGAAGTGGCGCCACAGGCGAGCGTGATGTGCGTCTGTGCTGAAATTCTAATCATTTGCATATCTCACCTCCGCTAATGCATGTTGTAAATTTCATGTTATTTGCATGTTTCCTTCAGGGTGTTGCATTTACAGTGGCTAGCAGTGTATTAAACGAGCATGCCTTATGTTACAAGACGGGATTTGGTCCGAATAAGAGGATGGTCTGATTAACCGGTGATCCAATTAACCGGAATCGACTGTACATACTTACGTATATATAGAGAGAGACTGACACACACATAATCACTGTAGTCTTACTAAAACAATGATATTAGGGATATAATAAAAAGAAAAAATTATGTAACTTATCATCTGAAATAAACTAATCACTGGGTTTTCAATATTTTTACATAAGTGCAAACAACATAAATTATTTTTTACATATGTTAATTTACACCACTGTTCCGTCACAATTCGATATTTAAATATCAGAATGACATAAAATACAAATAAATACAGCACAAGTGGAAATTAACCCCTTAAAAGTATTAGCCTGACTATTTTGAAAAGCAAAACCTGCAGCTATACCAACCCTGAATTCTATAGATAAATATTTTCACAGTTATACAAATCATATGAAGCATTTTTCTTTGAAAATAGTAAGTGGGAACTAATTTAAAACATGCATCTTAGTAGAATAATAGAAGACAACAAGACAGTAAGATATTCATTGCTCATAATTTTCAATGTTAAATTCCTTAAAGAAATTTAAAATTTTAGTTTTCTAACTCTGACATCTATAAACTTATCAATAATATCCTCAAAATAAGGAGTTTTTAGAATAGGCTTTTTAAAGTACAATGTTGCCAGTGTGTTAAGCTTTTGTTCCGAAAGACTACTGCATCAATAATTTTTTTACCATTTTTTTTTTTTTTCTATTTTAAAGTTCAATTTTTCAGAAGCAGTGACTCTATTTTCAGCTTTAATTAAAATATCAAACTGTTTCATTTTCACTTTCAACTCATCAACATTTACCTCTTTAGTATATAGTCCTTCAGTATAAGTTTTACAATGGATGAATGCTTCTTCTCTATAATCATAAAAATTTTAATTTAAATCTTGATATAATCCCCATTTAAAGAATCCTACATCAAAGAATCACACATTTAAAGAATCCTATACAAATCAGTCGCTATTCTATCACAAATGGTAAAATTAAGGGTTAAAGGGTCCCTTTTTTTAGGGAGGGGGCAGCAAGGCCACTATAATAAGGAAGTACTCTAAACTGTTGGTAGTTCCAAGTGTTAACCGAGAATGCTATTTCTAGTACCTTTTTAGGGTACATTAATTAATTTAAATATTGGTTTTAAAAATCAGTTTTATTTCCATAAAGTTAGTTTAACTGCTGAGGGCATTTATTAATAAAATTGAAATACCATAACTTAATATCATAGTTGAATTTAAAGAAGATAATAAACATGACAAATTTATATATCCTTTTCATAAAATATTACACTTTTATTCATCTACAGTGCCTGTACATAAAAGAGCACACTAATATTTTTTGTTCAGCTGGATAGAATCCAAGCATAGAAACCTATAGTTTAAAATTTATACTTGAATGCAGCCTTTTGAATAAATCAATGTTAAATATTAATTCAACACTTTTTTAAACCTATGACTCTTCATCATAATGCACACTTACTGATCTGTCTGTTTCCATTCAAGAATCCGTAGAGGTTCATATTTTAATAAGGTATGAATTCTTTCCTTAGAAATATCTTTATTTTAATTCACTAACACACTTCAAATATTTCATATTTAACCTTCCGTCGGGCACAACTAATCTGTGAGATGAAGTCACAGGTTCTTTTTTGCACCAGTCAGCGAGATCAGGGGGGGGGGTAGTGGAGTGAGTCTCCTAGTAGCTTCCTGTGTACCTCCCACTTACAGAAGATCGTCTTCGGTTTTTCTCCAGTACTTCACGGAGTGTTGTGAGAGATGTATTAATCTCTCAGATGAATTGCGCCCGATCGTGTAAGTATTTTTGACTTTCGAAGTTTCACTTTTGTTTCTTTATATTTCTTTTTTCATACCTAAAATAGCATATGAAACAAGTTCTAGCCCCTAATTCAGTGATATTGACCTTTATTTTACTTTCAATGCAACGAGTTGTGTTTGGAACAACTCCAAAGGAGGAACATTCAAACAAGGGAAATGCCTATTCAACTACAAAATTAACTACGTGAGTTCCAGCCTACCTCACAACATCAGGAGGTTCCTGCATCTGCATGCCACAACGGACAGAGGAAGAGGTGTTCCAAATGTCGTCAAATGAAAAATGTTCGCAATTCAAAATATAAATGTCTGAAATGTAATGTTGAAGTATTTTGTTTGGAGCATACCAAGATGATATGTGAAAAATGTTATGATTCAGCTTTTACAGTGCCTCAACCTGGCTCATGAATAACTGTTCACTATTATTTTTTTATTTTTATGATTATGTGGACATGTTTTATGTAATTAAAGTAAATTTTGAGTTATGTTTCTGAGAAAAAAAAATTTTTGGAACAATTTGATGATTTGTTCAAATTTGTAAAAAAAAAAAATTGCAAAGAAATATTAAAATATTATCTGAAAGCATAATTATACGCAAATATAAGTGAAAAGTTCAGTTTGATATGTTTTTCTTTACCTACACTCAAAAATTGCATTAATTGCATACATTAATCTGTCAGATGAATTGCGCCCGATCGTGTTAGGATTTGCATTGCACCCGACGGAGGGTTAATACTTCATTACATAAAGTGCATATGAGATATTCATAGCATATATGACTTTTAAGTCTCCAAGGGGATTTAGAGTAGAATTTATTTTACTCTAGATATTGCTTATAGGTACATCAGACTTTGAACTTTTATTAATAAGAACATGCATTTGAAACTTACAGAAATTTACTAAAACTTCATTAGCATTTTAAACCAGAAGTAATTAACTATATCAAATTTTTACTATATCACCTATATCATCAATAACTAACCTGAACATAGGAGCAACACAGATCAAGACAATTGCATATGTCATTCATCAACGTAAGTTTATCAAAGTTACTAAATGTTGTCTTGCATGATGAGATTGGAAAAGGTTCTTGAGAAAGAGGTGTTTTAGCATTGAAATTGAAATGTCTTCTTAAGTTTGCCATCATGCATATATTTGGACTTCTATAAAAAAAAAAAACAATAATATAATATATATATATATATATATACAGTGGTTTCCGCTTATAAGAATTACATTTGTTATTACTGTTTTTGATTCTTATAAGCGGTTGATTCTTATAGCCGAAATTTAGGTTTTTGGACTGGCACACACACCCATATATACATATATTTGATAATTTACCATAAAATACTCTTTAATTTACGTTAATTATCTTTTATTAAAATTATTTTTATAATTATAAAAATACAACTTAATTTGTAGACTTATAAGTAGTTACACATAATTATAGTAAGAGAAGAAAAAAAATCCAATATTTGTTACAACATACCTGCTTAACAGTTTTAACATTTCAACTGCAGGATGGGTGCAAGTAAAAGTTTTCTATGGTAGTTTGATGTAATGAAGTTTTCAGGAGGCTGTTTATACCTCTTTCAATACCAATAGTCTCAGACGAAGATTCACCTTCTAGCTTACGTATCACGGTTTGATAACATGCTGAATCTACTAATGTTACGTTTGCCTAAGTCACAGTGGACACTTCGCTGAAGATTTATGTGCTTCAGGGTCCAGGAAGCCGCAACCAGGATGTGGGAGGTGGGAAAAAAGAGTCCCTGTCTTTGTTTGCCAGTGGGGAAAAGTGAAATCGGACCCGGACGGGTAAAGATGCCCCCGGGTCAAGCTAATAGGATAGTGATGTGCTAAAGCATTTAAGGAGAAACTATTATGTTATGTCTAACAAAGAAAGGAATGCATTTTACGACTGCATTCCATCCTATCTTATCACTCTTTCTTTAAAAAACATAAAGAGAGAACGTTTTGCCTTTTGTGGGTTTAAGTTGCTGTTTTGAAAAATGAAAGGAAAGCGAAGAGTGTAAGTTGATTCTTAAAACCGGTGGATTGATTCTTTAAAGCGAAAATTTTAACATGGAAATAATACATTTGTTTTTGTTTTTGTGATATTGATTCTTATAAACGGTTGATTCTTATAACCACTGATCACTATAAGCGGTGGTTACTGTATATGCATATATATATACACAGTAGAAAGAATATTTTTAGATGTCTATTCACTTCAATATTTTAGAAAGCAATTATATACAAATAGATCATAAATTTCCAGAGTAGTAGAGAAACTACATTACTGAATACAAATAAAATCAAGAGTTAAATGTCTTAATAATACTGAAAATAAACTTAAAACTTTTTACATTAAGTTATAACAAACATCCATAAAATAAAATTTTAAAAACACAAAAAATACATGATTACATAATAAGACTTTTGGAAGTTTAAAAAGCCTCATCATTTGAATTTTCTATTAATTTGAAAAGTAAGTGAGTTTTAGAGAAATATAGTAAACTTTCCCTAGTTAAGCTATTAATTAGAACAAGTCAATAAATTATTTACATCTGAAAATTCTTGGTTTAATACATTTTTATTCGATCATTTTTAGCAAATTAAAATATCTCTAATATAACAGACAAAAAATATTAAATAGGGCTTTTTCTTTTAAATACTGAGAATTATTGTTTTTTTTTTTAGTAATAAAATTTAATAAATGAAAAATAATTCAGATATAGTGTTCTAAGATTCATAATTTGATAGAAAACTTTCTCTGTTTATTTCTTTATCACTTACATGGTATAAAATTGAATGAAATTTTTATGAAGAATATTAGAGAGAAGTACACAATTTATTTAAAATAACATTTTTAAAATTTTTTAATGATATTGTTATGAGGTAATCATGAGATGGAAATATAATAAAATGGAAAATTATGACAATTTATAATTATAATTTTCCATACATATTCCAATATATACATAATCCATATATATATTCCAATTATATATGTATTCTATATATATGCCAATATATTCCAATTTATAATAGTCCATATTTCATTAATAAATATTTTGCCCAGTAAAATTGTTCAAAATCAGAAAAATATAAAAACTTTATTAGGTAACATGGCTTTTTAATCTTTCAAATTAAAGTTTTCAGTAACAAATGTGTTAACTTCCAGTACTTTTAGGATATTACTTTCACATAGAAATCATCTAATTTAGAGGCAGTAACATATTCCAAGGCATTCAAGTATGTAACAAATACACTTCAATTTTCATAATATACTCATGAATGTATACAACAAAGGATATTAAGCATTTTTAGTTGTCATACACTATTATTCTTTTCTGAATAACTCCCTACAGGTATTAGGGCATCTTTTTTACTTTTAAGAAAATCAACGTTGAGTTCTAAAAATTGGCTAATGTTTTGCACAAAGTCTCTAACAAAATTTAGTTATTTTTACTTGCATTTTATGAAATATGATCAACACTTATGTGAAAGAACAACTTTGAGTTTACATCAGTGTGTTCATTTATTATTATATTTTATTCCATCATTTTACAATTTAAACAAAGAAACATAAATACGAGAAGTTGGGGGGAAGGTTTAGAGGTAAGTTAGTCATCCTCTAGATAGGTAGTATGACCCTGACTGTCAAGGTCGATTGGTGGACAGCTAACATTTCAGAACTATTTGTCCGAGGAAAAATATAATCAAGAATTCTGAAGTGATAGCAGCAACAGTTATCTAATTCAATGCACAATCATGCCTTTTTCATTTACCAACATGATATTCCTCTTCAGTTTGCACTAAATTTTCACAGATGAAAATTCGATTAGGTTAGAACAAAGCTTGGAATTGAATTACTATCATAGTTGGCTCAAATAGAATGAGATAGATGCCCAATAGAATGAGAATTTATCTTCATTTTTAATATTTTATGAACATTAGTTTGAGATATTAAATACCATAATAAAGTACAACAAATTAAATCATGAATGTACCTTTAAAAATTATTGCAGATTTAGAGAAAATGAAAACACAATAATATTGGCCTTAAATATTTTAAACTTTTCTGGATAGGTAGTGATACATTACACTTACACTCACATGCATTTAAAAACTTTAAAATGTTAGATCAGGATTGTAAGGTCATTTCCTGGTCTTAGTAACTTCAATATTTTACAACTCTGACAGATTATTTTTAGAATATTTTAAATTAATGACCTGATGCCGACAAAAATAATATCATAATCAATTACTACCTTATCTTATCATTTGAGATCATTGATTCTATAAATCAACGATCTTAGGCGATATTTATCTGAATGAAATGCAAATATAACATTATAACATGCGCGCGCTCAACTACTAAGAAACACTTTAAAAAAATTACATTGGATTTTGATTAGGTTACTTTTAATTTTATCTAAATGCAATAGATTTCTTTAGTTGCCTAAGAAATTAAATGATTTCTTTGTGAACAGCAGCGATTTAACAATAAGATACCCACCTTGTGTTTACTTATTTAAGATAAGTGTCATGTGACAAGAAAAGTTGTTTTCAATGATAGACTGGATGCATGAAGCTCATGACTGGAGGATATTCGAATTTGCGTCATATGCAGCCGTTTGCGTCATATGCAGTCGCAATACTTATTATTATTATTTTTACTCTGACTGATAAGCGAGAAACAGGAGGAAGTTTTCAGGTTATAACCCCTCTCTAGAAGCTATCAAAATAATATCAGTACTGTAACAATATTAAACGCATTGAACTTTTGCAGGAGGAGTTTGTATGTTTTCCAAGCGCTCAATAGGCAGCAATGGCGTGTGTGGGGAAAGCCAAAGATATAATCCTATGCATATTGTTACATGCTTATGAAATCTGACAGCATAAAATCTTTGGTTTTGTTTCCATAAAACTAAAGTTTTTCGATGTTGAAAAAACCCAAATAATATGGAGTTTCTTTCGTTTATAAATTCCCCAGTCCAAAACTTTGTACCAGTAGTTTCAGCATTAATATTGACTGCAAATTCAGTGATGAAAATTCGACGTTAGCTAAGCCCAGAATATACAACTGACAAATCGAAAATAACTATCAATGATGGTTGTTAAAATAAATCGAAGCTTCTTTTTGAAAAAAAAAGAGAGAGAGGGAGATATAAAGTGCTGGTTCCTTCCTCTAACTGAAAAATAAACATCTGTACTAATCTTCGCTGGACGATTCGAAGATTTTCTACAAGGTGTAAGCAACTGACGTCTTAGTGGCAACATATACAGTGGAATCTCGATCGATCGTTTTCGGATCCATCGTTTTTCCGTATGTGTCGTTCATTTTATCCAGTCCTAACGATCCTATTGCTTTGTTATGTTTCGGCATCTATCGTTTTCCCTCATTTATCGTTCATTTCAATTGTCCCTTGAAAAACGATAGATCGAGATTCCACTAGCGACGATTCTGGCATTCACCAGAAATTACTTACTGTCATGTCATCATCGAGTAGTACATTTGTGTAAGTGGCAACAGCTAGGTACGAAAAGAGTTCGCATCCGAGATTTTCCCCGTCCGAGATGCAGTTCACCTCGTACGCTGTTCTCGGATGCGAGCAAAATCGGTAGTCTCAGCCACCTTTTCCGTACGCAGTGAGAAAGCTTTTACCGTTCGAATTCTGGATAAGCACCGCCCACTAGCTACTACGTTTTTTTTGATAACGATAAACGATAAGCCAATAACATTGCTTTATTTTTCTGTAATTTCTATATCGTTACTATGGAAACAGTAAAGTGCTGTCTCGGAAAAGAATACAAGTGACTGCAGAAAAACAGCAATTTGAATTATTTTTTCTTTACACATTTGTTTAATTTGAGTTTTATACATAAGTGCGCATTTATACAGAAGAGGAGGAAAAATTGGGTACTTACGTATTATAGCTGAAGCTTTGCGGTTTGGCGAAAAAACTGCAATAAAGCGCCAATTATGCGCCCCATCCATGTTGATAGTATTGTTCCCGCCATTCATTCATTTTCGCTGTCTGAACTTCACGCTATAAGTTTCGTTTTGAGCTTTTTCTTTAGAACTTTTTCGGTTATGATAAAAATATGGGATTTGCCTCAAACAGAAGAGGATGCAGTAGCTTTTTACCAGATCCGTGGAATTTTGCCCTGTCAGCGTGTGTGCCAGAACGGTCACAATATGCGTGCTTATTTTGGATCGACCAGTAGCTGAAGATGTAATTTTAAAGATTGCGAGAAAACAGTCGGGATTCGGAAGGGAAACTGATCCCACGGTTCCCGATTACCATTCTTAACATCTTTTAGATTCATATATAGCTGGTCGCATAAATTAACCTCAATAAAATGGTGCGAACAACAAATGGACATGGCTGATAAAACGATTGATTGGAACAATTTTTTGCGTGAAGTTTGTGTCCATGTTTTAAATTCCCGCTCTGTTAAGAAAATTGGCGGACCCTCAAAAATTGTGGAAGTAGACGAGAGTCTTCACGAAAAGAAAAAGCAACGCAGGCCGAATTTTGCCACAACAGTGGATTTTTGGTGGTGTGTGCCGGGAGACGGGAGAGGTTTTTTTTTTGCCTAACCGCAACGCTGCAACGCTTATGTCGGCTATTCGCGACAGTGTTGCCAACCTTTACGAAGCGCCTCCGTCTAGCGCCATCTCGAAATCCCCCTTTTCCCCCTAGCGCCATCTCGAAATTCCCCTGTTTCCCCCTAACACCAACTTGAGATCCCCTAGACTAGACCTTCCTAAAAGAAATTCTGGTTCCAAATAGGCATCCTGTTTGAGAGATAAATTGAAATAAATAGAAAATACACAGTTACATAATGAAATGGAGATTTATTTACATTTTACATATGTATGGAACTTATCTAATAAAAAAACGCGTCTCGATTGTTCATTACTGTCGATTTTTCTAATTTTAAATTTCGTCGATGTCAGGACAATTATCGAGTATTTCATCAAAGACATCGGCCTGGCTCTCATTGTGTGCTTTACTATTGCCTGCATTTTTAAAGTCATAAGTATTGACGTTGAACAATTTGAACATACGGGTGGAAGGAACGAATTTGACACATGAACCGCAGTTCTTTTGTAGAGTAAATCTCACCATCATAATACTTTGAAGTACTTCGAGGGACAACTTACTCCGTAATTTATTTTTAATTACTTTGTATGTCGGAAAAGCACGTTCGACACTTGGGTTTGAAATTGGTAGTGTTATTAGTGAAAATTTAGCGATATCTTCAAATCGCTTTTTCGCCGCAGAATCACAATCTTCAAATACTTCTGAGTAAAATTCAACAGAATTAGCTACATTTGACGTCGATTTATTTTGCAATTGATTCCATTTTGACTCTACATCACTTTTATTGCCGTATAAGTGAGTTCGATGGAATTTCATAAAAATGTCATTGAGACTGGGTTTCACTTGAGATAATGCAACTTTAAGAAGAAGAATCATCTTGATGAAGATTGGACATCGTTCTCAGAACAAATAAGTTATCTGGTAATCGTTTTTGAATTTCTTGAGCCAAAGTACACAGAAATTTCTTACATCTCTCTTTGATATCTAATAATTCTTTCTCCTTGATATTTTGTGCAATAGAATGAAACTCAAAGCCAAAATACATCTCTGATGTATGCATTAGATGGGACTGAAAATCGAAATCCGCTAATTCAGAACATTTTATTTTCTGTCGCCGTTACTCAAAAATGCCACTACTTATTTTATCTTTATAATAATTACTGTAATTTCGCGCGTATAGTCCGCGGACTATCTGTGTTTAAAATGAAAATTTTTGAAGCTGCGGACTATCCACCAGTGCGGATAATACGCTGGTTGTTCACGGTTAAAATCGTTGAAATTTAAAAAACACGCTGTCGTGAACTGCCGATGATCAAATATAAACAACAGTGCGAGATTCCAAGAAAACATTCTTATGTATCGTATCGTATCGATAGTAAACCATAGAGCATAGTGCAGAACAAATGAGTAGTAGCAAGTAGAGCTCCTAAAATCCAGGCTGGCGCATCAAGCGGTGCCGGGATATGAGCACTCACTTAGCGGAACCAGAGTATTGTATCCCAGTATCCTTCGCACTGCTTTAGCGCAACAGCCGGGAGGGGGAAAAGTAGTTGATGCGTCAGCTCGGTTTTTAGGAGCCTTAGTAGCAAGTACCTGGAGTACGAAAAAAATGCGTGATTCATTTACTTATAGCGTGGTTTGGCAACACCGAGTGAGTGGGGTCGAAGGTTACATTTCATTACCACTTATCACGAGGATAGCACGTTGCACAGTATTTTGTTTTCGTATTTTGTCTTTCATCTTCGATAACGTTGATCCAACATTATGTCTGTGAAACATCGCCGGAGTTTTACTACTGAGTTTAAACTCAAGGTAGTTGAGAAAGCTGAAAAAGATGGAAATAGAGAAGCGGGCCGTTATTTTGAAGTGGACGAGAAAGCGGTGAGAAATTGGCGCAAACAAAAGGATGTGTTAAAAAGCATGGGAAGAAAGCGATCCAATCGGCACGGAAAAGTAAAATGGCCAGCTTTAGAGGAAAATTTACTGAGATGGGTTCTCGACTAAAGAAATGGCGGACGCTCCATTTCAACAGTTAAAATCCGTCTCCGAGCGAAGTCCATGGCAGAAGAGATGCAGATAACGGATTTCAAGGGAGGAATAAATTGGGTTTACCGCTTCATGCGTCGTAAAAACTTGAGAGTTCGCAGCAGAACGACAATGTGTCAGGCTGTTCCGGACGACGTAGATGGAAAAAAGCTTCTTTCCTTCAGTCTACAAGGAAAGTTATTGCAGAAGGGAAGTATTCCCTAAAAAATATTATAAATATGGACGAAGTTCCATTAACATTTGATTTCTCCACCGAATCGCACCGTCGATACTTGTGGAGTGAAAACAGTATCAATAACAACAACTGGTCAAGAAAAGACCCATTTCACAGTGATGCTCGCCTGCAGTGCTGACGGCACAAAGTTGAAGCCGCTCTTAATCTTTAAGAGAAAAACAATTCCCAAGGAAAATTTTCCTCGAAGCGTCGTAATACGGTGCAATGAAAAGGGTTGGTGCAACGAGGACATTATGCTCGATTGGTTTCAAGAAGTTTGGAAGAAGAGAGAAGGTGCCTTTTTCAATTCCAAAGGAGTACTAATTATGGATTCCATGAGGGCACACATAAAAGACAGTGTAAAGGCGATTGCTAAAAAAAAAACATCGGTGCTGAACTTAGCGTTATTCCAGGAGGTTTAACAAAAATCCTGCAACCTCTGGATATTAGCGTGAACAAAAGTTTCAAGTCCCACGTACGTGCTTGCTGGGAGACCTGGATGTCGGAAGGTTTACATACTTTCACAAAAGGAGGAAATATGAGACGCGCTTCATACACTGAAGTTGCCGAATGGGTCGATAAATCCTGGAAAAGTGTTAAAGTGTCAACCATCCGATCGGGATTTATAAAAGCCGGGATTGTTAGTTAAAGCGAGGAAATCTCTGACAGTGAAGATAGTGATGCTGAAAATGAACTTTCGGACACTCTTCCCGAAAATATATTAGAACTGTTTAATTCTGATACCGATGAATCGGACTTTGAAGGTTTTCGTTAATGTAGTAGGATGTGTGATTAATTAAAATATGATTAATTAGTAAGCACTGTTTTTTATTTGTATTTAGCGTTTTATTTCTGAAGGTATATTAGTAAGTAAGTACTTTTTTTCTATTTATACTTAGTTCTTTGTTTCTAAAATACATTATTATTGCCGTATTAAAATAACGTAATTTCGGACGTATAGTCCGCAGACTATCCGGTGGTGCGGACTATCTGACGATTTTTGAAATTTTTTTTATATAAAATCGGGTCTGTTGACTATACGATGGTGCGGACTATACGTGCGAAATTACGGTATATTCGAATGAAATATGCAGAATTTCCGGAAAGACCACAAAAGAGAAATACTGAAAAACACAGTAAAAATAACACAAAACAGTCGCCACTTGCCACGTGTCGTGATTGCCTCTCAAAATGATAAAATTTGTTTATGGTTGTATTTTGACTGTTTATTTTATTTCGTTTTAATGAGAGAAAGTACCAGTAAACTTGAAATCAACCTGATTAAAATTGAACTGAAGAGTTAATTTCTAATTACTTTTAATGAACTTTAAATCTACGCTCCTAAAACACCCCCATAAAAAAGTCCGCCATTGAGAATTCCCCTAAAAAAAGTAACTTCTAAAAAATGCGCCAAAAAATGTACCCCCTAGAAAATACCCCTAAAAAATGTTCCCCCCTCAAAATGCCCCTAAGAAAATGTGGCCCCTATAAATACCCCTTTTCATCTAATTTACCCCCAAATTTAGGGGCAAAACCCCCAAGTTGGCAACACTGATTCGCGACCATGTCGAGGAGGGCAGCACAATATATACAGACTGCTGTAAAGCCTATAAAATGGAAGAACTAGAGAATGCTGGCTTTAGGGGAGAGTTCCACTCTGGACACTGAGGTGTACAGACATATTTTTCCGCTACTGGTGTTTTCCTGCCTTGGTACGAGACACTCGTGCTTTCTTACGTCACCGCCTTGTGCGTGCTTTTCTCGCTCTTTGCTTTTACGTTCTCAGATACAGCCAGTCTGGTTAGTCTGTGGGGCATTTTTGCTTGCACATGGCTGACACGGCTGGGGTAGCTGACCCGTCGGGCAATCCGCATTCCAGCAAATTTTTCGTTTCTCCTGATTCCGACACGGACGATGACCTCAGCATTGCCTCTTCGACTCATGACTCTCATACGGACTTTATGAAAAATCCTTCCTGCCGCATTTCTACTGAAAATGACTTCGAGCGAAGAATTCTTCAATCCCTCAAACCACCTGATGCTCCGGCCTGGACCTGTGTTTCAAACGTCAAAAACTCAAAGAAAAAATCAAACAAGAAGAAAACTACGCCCATGACTCTGACCAGCACTCCGGATTTTGAACAGACTAACATACAGCCAGCGACTTCCCTCTCTGTGCTACGTGCTCATATCCTGAAGCAGACTTCTTTGCTTATGCCTTTCTTACATGAGAACTTTGACACTAACTGGCCGTATTACATGACCTTTAAAGATTTCATCGACTATCTGAGCGAGACCTTCCGTGACGAGGACCTCTTTCGGGTAAGTGATGCTGTTGACAAATTTTCCGCAGTGCTCAATACTAAATCTATTGATATTAATGACTATTTGAAACTTGAATCATATTCCCTTTTTATTAAGAACTTTACTGCTCAAGAGAATGAGCATTTATCTACTCATAACCTAGAATTTAAAATTGTAAAATGATGTACCATGTGTTATTCCTAAAAGTCAAAAACGTTTGAGAGATATTGAGGGTATCCCGGTCTCTCAAAATAAGTATGCTGCTCTCAGCAATGATATAGATAATCCTAATTGTAACGTTGTTCCCTCTCCCGTAAATTCAAATAATGACATTCCTTGTGCTGACGATCATCCCCCTACCGAAAACATGGAAACGCAGGAAACTGTAATTCCAATTAAGACTAAAAAATACCATATCTTATTTTAATCTAACGCAAACTATAAAAATACTGTCAATCACATAAATTCTATTTGTCCTGATGCCGAGCTATCTATGGCCGGAAGCTTAATCCATATCGTCTTCCACAACGAATGTCATTACAGAGATGTTCAGAAATTTCTTAGTGACAGTAAAATTCCTCTTAGAACCGTCGATCCGAGGTCTGAGAGGCCACGTAAAATCCTAATTAGGGGCCTCCCGGCCACCACTGACCGTCAAGATATCCACGATGCTTTCACCGACTTTGGCATTGAGCCTATCAAAATTGCATATCTAACTAATAAAAAAACTAATACCCCCTACCTCTTTTCATGGCCTCCTTAAAACCTTCTCCAAATTTGGTAAATCTTAATAACATCACTAGCATTAACCACCTCAAAATTACAATCACTCCTTTCGTCAATAGCGGACAGGCTCAATGTTATAACTGTCATAAATACGGACATTCAAGTTCTTCTTGTAATCTCACTCCCAAATGCTTACTATGTAGTAAAAATCATCAAGCCAGGCTTTGCCCCCTCAGGGGATCCCCAGATAAATTTATATGCGCAAATTGTGGCGGAAACCACACTGCAAACTGGACCGGCTGTGCCAGGCACCCCAAAAATATTGAGGCAAAAATTAACAATAAAACTCAAAAACAAAATATTCAAAAATCTCAAAACTTTATCCCTGCCCCTGTACCTTCTACTTCTGCTTGGTCTAATAATCCTCCTGTTCAATCACATTCTGATGTTTCAACTACTTCTAATGTAAACCAAACTTCGAATTCCCCCATTCAGAAACCTAATCATTACATTCGGACTGCCTCGAAGAAAAAAATTAGCATAGAAAAACCCATTTCCAAATATACCTCTATAACTGATTCTAACAATACTCCTAAGGAACCCGCCGATAAAAACAATGACGGTCTCTCAGACATCACGGATTTCTTCAAACTCATTAAAGATGTTTCTGAACTATACTCTACTGCTGACATACTACAATTATTCAAAAACATCGCGGAAGCTCTCAGAGCTCCTGGCAAAACCCACTCAAAACTGATAGATGTATTCAAAATTTTATGTGAGTTTTTCATCCGGAACCAGGGTTCCCCTGACCGGGTTGATTCTCCTTAACCTGTTTTTATTATGTTCTTTTCATTTTCTTTTTAAATTTTCATTACGTTTTCTCGTACTCCAAACTCTAAACTTAAATTTAAGTAATCCCCGATTCACTACTTTTTAACTTTTCACGAGCACTGCGTTAATTATGTCTTACATGTATCACTGGGGATTCGGCTCACGCCCAGGTGCCCCACTAAGTCCTCCTTATAGAAGCTTGAGATGCTGGCTTTAGGCACTTTACTGTGAACCACAAATACAATTTCGTCGACCCGATGACCGGTGTGCACACTCAAACCATAGAGAGACTGTGGGGATCTGCTAAGTGGCGTAACAAACAACATAGGGGGACTGACCGTCATCATCTAGACTCCTACCTCGCCGAATTCATGTGGCGTGAACACGTAGCGGGAGCAGATAAATTTTCTAGCATTTTATCTGCCATTGCAGAATTCTGGCCTCCAGAAACTGTTATGCATGTGTAAAGACGGATTTTTTATTCATATTTATATTTCATATTTTTGTTTCTTTTAACATCTTCATTTATAATATTTTTGCGTATTTCTATTATGTCTTTAATATGAAATTTTTAATTAGATCTAAAATTATTTATAGCAAAATCTTGTTCTTCATCTGCCGATTTTTTCTTACAATTCCATGCCTTTTCCACATACTTGTACTTTTTTTAACATGCTGCTGCTCAAAATATTGGTGCATGTTTAATAACTGCTTTCGTATATTTCATACTAGCTGAATACCCGTGCTTCGTCATAGAATACATGAGTGCCATGAATTATGTCATCTGATTCATTTCATTCCAATTAACTTTAGCAGTAAGGTGGCGCCATTTTCAGCGTATAATTTAACGATAGTGATCAGAGTTTAAATACGGGTTTGGGATATTTCATTTTTATTTTGGGGATTTAAGCCCACTTTATAACCTCCTATAAATTTCCTTTTAAAAATGCCTTCTTCTTAAGCACCTAAAGCCTAAGAGGAACCGCCAAGCAAAATTTAAGCTTAGTAGGCTTTACGTTTTCAGGCATACAGCGATCACTGGATTTTATTTTGGGGTATAAGCTCCTTTTAATCCCTTTAAAGTTTGAATATTTTAAAAAGATTTCTTAGTCAACCCCTAGGGCCCAAGAGTAACCTCTATCAATAAGTCAAAAAGAAAATGAAAAGACAAACACAACTTACAGTATGGGCTCAACGCACCTTACATGCAAGCACACAAAATCCTAATGCAAAATAAAAGATCCGTACACACCCCAATTCCGTAAGTGACGGTTATGGCGAAACAGCAGCCAATTCCATCCTAAAAATTACGTCATTGTAACATTACTATAGCGCCACCCCACATTACAGCCTAACCAAATGAAAGCACAAATACTATTCTAAACATCTTTAAAAAATCCTGAATCTAATTGCCATTTTTTTAAAACTTTTAAATTGCCGAAATTTTTAGGGAAATCGTTTTTTCTTAAGTTTTCCTCGAAAATGCTACATGCCTCCAAAAAATCCCCAGCGTTGTTACATATGTTTTTTATTCTGTAAAGTTGTGAGTAAAAAATATTATAATAAATTTTAAAGTTTAAGTTGCTATGGAAATTGGTAAACGTAATAACCTCGAAGTTAAAATCTAACCTTTTATCATATATCCCTATTTTTATTTCTCTATTTTGAATTTTAATTTTTAAATCCAGATAAGTCGCACAAAGATTATTATCGTTAGTCCGGTTTAAAGTTAGTTCCTTTGGGTAGATTTGATTAAGAAATTCCAAATCGTTGCAGTTAAAAATTATAAGATCATCAATATATCTAAATCTGGTAACATTATTAGAGTTAAGAAATTTAGTTTCGTAAAAATGTAAGAATAGGTTGGCAAATGCACTAGAATAGCTATTTCCCATAGGTATACCCTTTATCTGTTTAAAGAAACATAAGCCATTAAAGAGGTAGTTTTCAAAAATATTAAATTTACATAAATCAATCCAGTTACATTTTAATATTAAAGTACTATCTAAATAAGCATCATAAATTTCTGAACAGATAAACATTAAATTATCATGCGGAATACTGGTAAACAGGTTTTCAAAATCAAACGTGTATATGCTATCTATATTCTTACTTTTTTAAAAATGTAGAACATCCTGGTTATTATTTATAATAAAGCTATTTTCGGTAACTTTAATTTTATTTAGAATAATTTTTAAATAGCTAAAGAACTTTTTACTGAACAAAGTATTATAACAATTTGTACTACAAGTAACAAACCTAAATTTAGTAGGTACTTTATGGAATTTTATGGTAGGAAACAGGTAAGGGTATTTTATGCTATTAATCTTAAACTTAAATTTTTTGTTAAGGAGGAAACTTTTTGTGGCAAATATACTTGGGGGAGGAGACTCATAAAATAAAACCTGGCTTGTTTATTTCCCAAACAATATTCGGCTGCACTGTTCAGGGTCAAGCCGATTTACGGAGGTCAACATCTGTAGCTTGTAACAGAGTTGCTGTGATGAATGTCTCTCACGATCTGAAAAACTTTTGGGATTTAGAATCTCTGGGAATTGTTGAAACAAATGAGAGCTCTGACGAATGCCACGTTTTGCAGGATTTTCAAAATAGCTTAACGTTTACCGAAGGGCGTTATGAAGCACCACTGTTGTGGAAATGAATCAAAAGAAGAATTAGAAAACAATTTTGTGGTCGCAAAAAGGAGATTTTATAACCTAGCAAATAAATTTAATCAAGATAGGCAATTATTTGATAATTACAACTCAGTTATAAAGGAACAATTAAATACAGGAATAATTGAAAAATGTGAGGATTTAGCTCTAGATGATTCTTATTATATGCCACATAGACCCGTGATAAAAACTGATCGGGATACTACAAAATTACGTATTGTTTACGATGCTTCTTCAAAATTAAATGGCCCATCTTTGAATGATTGTTTGTTGCCAGGGCCAAACTTGAATCCTAACATTTTGGATATTATATTAAAATTTCGTGAAAACAAAATAGCTTTCTCTGCGGACATTCAGGGTGCATTTTTGCAAATAAAGGTAAAGAACGAAGACCAGAATTTCTTACGCTTTTTATATTTTGACGACTGTGACATTGAGAAAAATATTGTACCCTAATAAAAAAGGAAAGGAGTGACTTTCGGAGTCACTTGTAGTCCCTTTATATTGGCCGCTACGATCAAACACCATATTAAACAATATAAAGATAGTAAAGAAGAGTGCGTTGAAATGTTGGATACATCATTGTATGTTGATGACTTGTTTTATGGAGCTGAAAGTGTGTCGAAAGCATTTAGTTTGTCCTCGGATGCTGTGTTTATTTTAGGTGATGCTGGATTTAATTTGAGAAAACTGAATACTAACTCCAAAGAGTTGAAAAAATTATGGGTTGAAAATGGACTTTGTGATGTTAGTAATGATAGGGAAAATAAGAGTTTTAAGTTGTTAGGTTTGGTATGGAATGTGGTTGAGGATAAATTTGAGTTAGAGGTAGCTAGTTTATTGGACGGTTTAGAAGACTTAAGTGCGTGTAAGAGATCAGTGTTGCATACAGTGGCCAAAATATTCGATCCTGCGGGTTTTGTTTCTCCATTCGTGTTAAGAGTTAAGCATCTTATGCAGGAAATATGGGAAAGAGGATTAAACTGGGACGATGATTTGCCGGAAGATATGATAGTGAAGTGGAAGGATTGGTGTTCGGAGATAACTGAAGGAGTTAAGAATTCTACTGAAGGAGTCTACTGAAGGAGTTAAGAATTGATAGATATTATTTTTCGGGTTGTATGCATGGAATGAGTTCCAATGCGCAGCTACATGTGTTTTGTGATGAGTCTCCTGTTGCGGTTGCTTATTTTCGATTCGAGAATGATAGTGGTGACATATTGACCTCATTTATCATGTCTAAATGTAGAGTTAGTCCTTTGAAAAAGTTAACGTTGCCTAGACTTGAACTCATGGGAGCTTTAATTGCTTCGCGGATTGTTAGTTATTTGAAGAATATTTTCTCGTTTCAGACTATTTCTTTGGACTGATTCAAAAATAGTTTTGAGTTGGATAAAAGGGTATGCTAAGAAATGGAAACCTTTTGTTTGTAATAGGGTAATGGAAATTCAACAGTTTACGAATCCTATAGATTGGAGACATTGTGAGGGTAAGAGTAATCCTGCTGATCTTTTAACTAGAGGTTGTAGTGTTAGAGACTTACAGAGATCTTGGAAATGGTGGCATGGTCCTGAATACTTGTCATTGCCTGAAGATAAGTGGCCTAGAAGTGATTGTGTTGTTACTAAAGAAGAAGTGAATAATGTTGCAGAAGAACAAAAATCAAAACCTGAACTAAGTCTGCATTGTACTATCGAATACACCACTAAAGTGGAATTTATCTTGGATTTGGAAAAGTACAATTCTATTAAAAAAGTTTGTCGTATAACAGCATGGGTAAAAAGATTTATTTCTAACGCTAAAAATAAGAAGGAAGATCGAAAGTTTGATGAGTTATCAGCAGAAGAATTGGAAGAAGCAGAGAAAATACGGATTCGACAAATCCAAAGGAAATATTATTTTGAACTCAAATGTCTTAAAGAAGGAAAACAAGTCCCTAGGGAATCGAGAATTCTTGACTTGAACCCTATGCTTTCTGATGATGATCTGATAGTAGTAAAAGAACGATTGCAAAAGTCTAATCTGGAGTTTTATACTAAACATCCTATAATAATCCCTTCCAAGGACAGGTTTGCTGAACTATTGATTTGGGACGCTCATGAAAAAGTATTCCACGCCGGAGTGTCGAATACTATCGTACAGTTACGAGAAAAATTTTGGCTGACGAAAGGTAGACAAGCCATAAAAAATCAACTTAAAAAATGTATTGTGTGTAAAAGACTTAACTCGGTTCCTGGAACACAGATTACTGCCCCTCTTCCTGCTAATCGCATCGAACAAGCGCCACCTTTCTCTGTGGTTGGAATAGATTTCGGTGGTCCCTTATATGTCAGAGACAGTCCTGATAAACAGTACATTTTACTTTTTACTTGTGCGGTTACGAGATCTGTGCATTTGGAATTAGTTAGAAACTTAACAACAGAAACTTTTCTGTTAGCTTTTCGGCGATTTGTCGCACGACGTGGACTGTGTTCTACAGTATACTCCGACAATGCACGTACCTTTAAGCGAGCTGAACTCGAGTTGAAATATTGGTGGTCAACAATCAGTGATCCTAAGGTGAAAGACTTCTATTCTACACATGGAATTACGTGGAACTATGTTGTTGAAAAGGCGTCGTGGTGGGGCGGATTTTACGAGAGACTGATCCGTTCTGTAAAAGTTGCCCTAAGAAAAACTCTTGGAAAATCATCGTTGACACGAGAGCAGCTGGAGACTGTCATTACGGAAATTGAAGGTGTATTAAACTCCAGACCACTCACTTATGTTTACACCACTAGTGACGAGCCGATTCCTTTAACTCCGGCTCATTTTCTTTTAGGTAGAAGAGTTACGAATCTACCAGTAGTAAAATTACACTGTGAAGGTCAGTTCTCTACCAGGAAATTATTAGTTAAAACGTTTAATTATAGAGAAAGGTTAATGCAAACATTTTGGAATAGGTGGAAATAAGATTATTTAGTGAATTTAAGATCTACACATTTGGTAAGTAAAAATAAGATTCGCGAATTTAAAATCAACGATATTGTTTTGATTCATCAAGAGCATTTGCCCAGAAACTTTTGGAAACTGGGAAGGATTGTTGATGTATTTCCTGGTAGAGATGGCAAAATAAGATCTTGTAGCATAAAAACAGAAACAGGTGTAGTAAAACGACGTGTACAATTATTATATAATCTTGAGTTAAACGATTAAAATTAAACTGTATATATGTACATATTTTAAACTAAATTGAATACTGTATATAATGTAAATATTTTCTTCATACATTTATGTTTAAAAAAAAAATTGAGCGTTATGCTTTTATTTAAGGACTGTGTTGGCTATTGGAGGTATGTTTAAATTGAAATTTCTCTTTGTATTAATTCATTATACAGTGGACGCTCGTTAATTCGAACTCAAAGGTTCTCGGAAAAAAGTTCGAATTATCCGATGTTAAAAGAAAATAATATAACTTTAAATGTGTATCACTGAAGAAGAAACTCTCCTAGTATGTATAACCCCAGAAAATATATTATACTATGTTATCTAAAGTTAAACATATTAAAAAGCAATACAGACTTGCCTTAATCATAAAATGAAGCAGAAGATATGCAGTATAAAGTAAACTTTTATTAAAAATATGAATTACACTTTGGGGAAAAACTGTAAAATGGATGTTTGGTTCTGTTTTATGATGCCTAGATTGTTCAGCCATCTTCTCGATTTGAAGTGAACATTTCAATTAATTTTCAGAGGAAGGTTCCATCTGAATAAATGCTTTCAGAGTTTTAATAGAGTCCATTATGGCCGCATTAAAAATATCTTTCGGCAGGTAAGTAGAGAAAAGCCCTGGCAGTTTCCTACCGAAATTAGTGCATACGTTTTCGATTACATCAGCTCTTTGGCCACATACAGTTTGATAAGAAATAATGTGCCTTGACTTAAATCGAGAAAGCCATCCATCACTGCATTTAAAATCTTCAATACCCATTCGAATTGCCAATTCATCAGCCTTCGTCAGCACTAGGGGTCCATTTATCGGAAAATTTCGAGATCTAACATCGTAGAACCATAGCAGTAGAGCTTTTTCTAGAACTTCTTGGGACGCATTTCCCATGCGTTTCCTTCCTCTAGCAAATTTTGATTTTTCCCATGAATCTAAAATTGACTCCTTGTTTTTCAAATTAGTTGACAAGGCATTTTTTAAAAATTCTATAGTCAGCTGCTAACTTTGTTTTACATTCGCCATTCTCTACTTTCTTTAAAATGTCTACCTTTGTCTCCAAAGTTAGGGTTTTGTACTTTCCACGTGTAGACATCCTGAATTTTTACACAATGAGGAAGAAAAACTAGACCACATTAACTTGTCTGCACTGCAGTTATAACTGACGCAGCTCCCTAGAATCTGTAGTAAAGACTAGTTTTTCTGAAATTCTAAGAAAATCGATCCAAATAAAGGAAAATTGCTTTTTCCGTTTAGCACTAATAAGAAGGACAATAGCTACTAATGTTTAGCGGACATGCAATAGTCTAGGAATGCAGGCATGTGCCTCTTTACACAGAAAAGAAATTTTGACACACAAAATAATAAATACAGTGTGTATTTTCTCCATTAAATGAGGAAAAAGAATTTTTTTTGTCAAATTTTTAGTTCGAATTAACCGAAGTGATAAAAATTTAGTTCGAATTAATGAGATATTTTTAACATTAACTCCATTACAAGTTTTTTGGGGCCTTTGGATTAGTTCGAATTAACCGAAAGTTCGAATTAACCGAGTTCGAATTAACGAGCGTCCACTGTAATTTTCTAGGTGATATAATTTGAAGTTACTTGGTTAATTGTGTTTTGTGTATTTTCTTATATTTTATAATTGAGTTACTTGATTTCATGTTTAAAATGATTCTTTATGTAATTACTTGATATATATGATTATTTGATATCCCCGATTTATGCATGTAAAACTGTTTTAAAATGTTTGATGAACCTCCTGTTCATCGGGGGGCAAGATGTTGCAAATTGAAATTATGTAGTATATTGTATTTGTTTTTGGCGTACTAGTAGCACCACCTGGTTGCTTCGCGGTTCGCGCGAAGTGTGTGTATAGTCAGTTGGTGTTGGACTCTTGAAACGAATAAATGCCTGACGCTTGAAATCGTGGATAGTATTTCTTGAACTCTTGGATATAAATATTTCTTCTTGGTGAATTTCTACAGATGGTCTTTATGATGATTACGTCTTTCACTAAAATGAATACTGTCAAGTAGAATATTAATTTTAGAGAATAACTATTATTGTACAGTTGCAAAAATAATAAAAGATAAAGTAGTTCTCTTGTACTAGAAAATAAAAAAAAAATTCTGATGCGCACTTCTTGAGCCTAAAAGGTCTATAGGTCTATATTTGCTCTTTGAAAGATTAAGAAAATGCATTCCGATGGTGCTACATCAAAACTTTTAGTGCTTTTAAAACTCCATAGATGTCGCCACTATAGCTGAATATATGGGTTATGGAACGAAATGAGAATTGAAAAAAATTCTGTCTCCTGTCTTTTGCTTCTTTTAATCTCTGATTATATTCCATCGCTCTTCCACCACGCTTCCGGTGGAATTTGTTTATGATTAAAAATCGTTCCTAGGAGGAAGTAAAATAAACTGACGGTATATAGCTGAAACTGTCATAAGATTTAAAGAAAAAAAAATGCCTTCACCTCCCTAAACCCACGGAAACATTTCTGTGATGATCATTACAGAAATTTCAAACATATTTTTTATACGAAAAAGACTTGTTTTAGCTTGTTTAAGGGAGAATATACCTGTATATTTTTGTAGTGCTAGTTGTTAGAATAGTCAGAATGTTGGCCTAATATATCGTACATATGAAGTGCCGTATTTTTCGGACCATACGACCGGACGATAAGACGCACCTCAAATTTATGGGAGGATTTTTAGAAAAGAATATTTTATATTTTGTTAGGTATAATAAGATATTTTCAATTTCTTATTTAACAAAGATAATATATATGTATATATATATATATATATATATATATATATATATATATATATATATATATATATATTTATTTATATGTCGGACTTGACATCTACTCCCATACTATTTAATATAAATCCGAACCTCTTTTGCATCATGATGCAGTCGGTGAACCGGTGGTGACACCTATTCTCTAAATATTTCCATCAAACAGTGTTATGTCGACACAAAGCCATAAAATAGTCCAATTGATGTTCCCAAACATATTTATTAAATTTCTTTAAGAATCTCAGCTCCATCAAACATTAATTAAGAACCCCTCCCAATTTAAATCTGTGCGCTTACGGCACACGTCCATTCCATTCCCTAGTTATCCATGGCTCTGCCGATTTTCTTTGTTTCAACTTTAAAACCAACGCTTAGTGACGCTCATTACTTATGCGTGATGTCATATCGTACATGTTCTTTTGCTAAACTAAGCATTTTCTTAGCTCCAAACTCCAAGGCTATACGTCTACCTAGAATTCTCATCGGTTCTTCGGAGATTGAATCAAGTCGAACCCACTAATTCTATTTTCACTGCAATGCCTTATGCCGCTTATTTAAACTCCCAGACTTTTAAATTGTTAATCCTATATTTTACTAACTAATATCCCGTTTTAAGGTCTCGCGATCGCCCCCTCCCCATATTTTTAGCCTCACACACACACACACACACACACACACATATATATATATATACAGTGCTAGATTTCTAGAAATAGAGGTGCCGGAACGGTAACCTTCTGGGGTGTGTGGGGGGTATTCCAAACTATTGGTAAAGATAGGTACCTAAAGAGAGGTACAGGAACGCCGTTCCGGCACGTTCCGCCTCAAATCTAGCCCTGTGTATATATATACACTGCTGGCCACCAAAATTGCAACACCAAGAAAGACAAGAGATATCACAACAAAATTTATTTTGTAGATAACATGTTGACCAAGTATCAAATGATTAAATTTATAGACTTCTGTGAAGTGTGGTTCCTGCCAAAATCAGTAGCCAGAGTAGCCGCCATTGTTGGAGATCACCGCTGTCACACGCCTCGGCATTGATTCAAAGAGACTTTGGATGAGTTCTTGGGGTACAGCAAACCAAGCAGCTTCCACACGTTGCCAAAGTTGATCTGCTGTGGCAGCTGGGGATGGAATCTGGGTCAATCGTAGAGCAACAATGGACCACATGTTTTCTATCGGTGAAAGATCCGGAGAGCGAGGCGGTCAGGGAAGCAATTCAATCTGGCGATTGACGAAGAACCGTTGGACAATGCGTGCCACGTGTGGTGACGCATTATCCTGTTCAAATATGGCTGTGGGCAAGCCCTGAAGGTAAGGAAGGACAACTGGCTCCAACACCTCGGAGATGTAGCGCTGGCTGTTTAAAGTATCGGCAATGCGTACTAGAGGTGTGCGAGAGTGATATCCGATACCGCCCCATACCATAATACCCGGTGCAGGACCAGTGTGGCGGTGCATAACGCAGCTGTTCAGCATCCTCTCTTCACGGTGTCTCCAGACTCGAATGCGACCATCGTGGTGTTGCAGACAGAAGCGTGACTCGTCAGTAAAGACAATTTCATTCCATTCTGCCGTCCACATCCTTCTGTCATCGCACCATTGGCGGCGGAGACGTCTGTGGTTCTGCGTTAAGGGTAGACAAAGCAATGGACGTCTTGCGGACAGACCACTCTGCTGTAAACGGCGTCGAATGGTACGCGCAGACACTGGATGGTGCGTTACAGATTGAATGTGCTGTGCTATGGTTCGTGATGTGACTGAGCGATCCGTCACTGCCATGCGCACAATTTGCCTGTCATCACGTGAAGTGGTGCGCTGAGGTGGATGCGATCGAACACGCCGGTCCGTCGTACCCTCCTGCATCCAAGGATCACATATTTGCATTACAGTTGTTTGGTTTCGTCCAACACGACTACCGATTTCCCTGAAAGTTAATCCACGATCTCGGTAGGACACTATCCTTCCTCTGTCGAACTCGGATACTTGATCAAAAGATGATCGCTGTTTTCGACGAGGCATATTTGATCGTTTTTTTGAAAAAACCACAAGAAAAACACAATTGCCGAACTTGAAATCGTCGAAATCTACAAGCCTTAAATAGCGCTTTGAAGTGGCGCCACAGGCACGCGTGATGTGCGTCTGCGCTGAAATTCTAATCATTTGCATATCTCACCTCCGCTAATGCATGTTGTAAATTTCATGTTATTTGCATGTTTCCTTCAGGGTGTTGCATTTACAGTGGCCAGCAGTGTGTATGTATATATATATATATATATATATATATATATACACACACACACACACAGGTAACCCTCCTATAACACGGCAGATAGGTTCCTAGAAAATGCCGTGTTGTGTGAAACCGTGTTATGGGAGACCCAGAGACAGTTTAAAAAAGGGGGTTACGTTCTGAAAACTTATTAAACACAAACATTTTTTTAAAAAAATCCCATATAAGCAACTTTTAGATTTTAGCATATAAGCAACTTTTATAAGCTTCCATTTCCCATATAAGCAACTTTTATAAGCTTCATTTAGATTTTTTGCACCTTCTATCCTCTTTATAAAATTTGTAATTTTGGTTTATTTGCTGGTTCTTACTTCATTGTAGATTCACAGTATGGAGACTGACAATTTTACAGCTCCCTTTTGAATTTTCGTCTTCTTTCAGCGAAATGGTCTGCATTCAGGAAAAATTATTCAGGATTTTCAGCTAAGCTTAGGCCTTCTTGTAATTTTATAGAGTTATAAATTAATAAATTATAATTTGTTTATACATTTTCATGTAACATGGTTCATGAAATATAGTTCATTATTCCTTCCCGTCATTATTTTAAGGTAATTTAGTTTTTAAATGTGTTAAACAAAATTCGTGCAATCTAGTGCTATAAGTGCCGTTTACATGTGCCAAAAACCCGGGTAAAAGCAGGGTCGTTTCTTACTTTTTCCCTACGATAGGGAAAAATGCAGGGTTGATTTTCGACCCTGCTTCGACCCAGGATAAAACCCGCTAATTACCCATGATGCATTTCGAAGCTGGGAGTAAATAACATGGTGGGTTTGAACTTGTGTGAATCCATGAAAATGCAGCTAAATTATCGATGGAAGGATCTGGAACCCCTTAACGATCGTATAATTTTCAAGAAAACAGTAGAAAAGTGCCTATTTTTTTCCGGAGGATTTCATTTATTTCTTGATCTGACCATCTAGTTTAAAAAAAAAAAACCCATCTCCAATTGCATTATAAATAGAATGGTACTGCCATCTAGTATGTAAAATAAGAAATAAAATTTCATTTCAATAAAATTTCAGTAACATTTTCATTTAAAGTGTTATGGTAAAATTAATAAATTTAATAAGTATTATCTATAATTAAAAGTAACATTAAAATTTATTTATAAATTAATTATTTTAGAATTCACAGATAAAAATTTATTTATATCTATTTATGATTTTTTTTTATTTATACAAGACTAAAAATTACTGAAACAAAATTGAAATCAAAATTACATTTTGATTTTATAAAAGGATTTATTAAAACAATAAGTAATAAGGACCATGCACTTCGTAACGAGATAAATGCGGAGTTCGAAGTTGGAAAGCTAAAAATAGCAATACAGTGAATTTGGAAAAGTATGACACTGGCTGGGATCGAACCCATAACGTAATTTACAAGGAATGATGGTGTATGAGGATCATTTCCGCCGAATCATGTGACGGCCTTTGATTCCGGTAAAACGGGTAAAAGCAGGGTAAAAATGTGGTCCCATGTAAACGGACTTCGAAGGTTTTCCCTATTAGCGGGGAAATCCCGGGTATTATTGTTGTCCATGTAAACGCAGCTATAGAAGTACAGTGTTGTACAAAGGTTTCCGCAATATCTTTATCGTGTTAGAGCGAAACCGTGCTGTAAGATGCTGTGCTGTAGGAGGGCTACCTGTATATATATATATATATATATATATATATATATATATATATGTGTGTGTGTGTGTGTAATATATATATATAATATATAATATATATATATATAATGAAATATTCATTTCATTTTAATGTTTATCTTCGGACTATAAGACGCACCCCAATTTCAAGTCGATTTTTTATGTCAAAAGAGGCGTCTTATGGTCCGAAAAATATGGCATTTTCCAAAACAGATGGAATTTTAATTTTTAGTTTCACGCAAGTAGACAACATGAGGTATTTTATGAGACGCAGCGGAGAGAAAAGATAACACATACATCCCAACATATCTACTAATCACCGTCCGACTTGGGTTAAAACTTCTCGAGTTCAGTAATTTTATACAGAACATATTACTATCGACTTCCCCCAAATCAATCAAAATGTTTCAAAATTTATAATGAGTGAACTACCTTCTCAGCGAAATGTTCGTCTAATATTTAAGGTGATCCTATTCTTTAAAATGCGTGTGTCCTGTAAATTATTATTAAATAAAGTAAGAATCTCTATTGTAGAGTCACGTGAGATTATTCAGCCCATATAGTTACATAAAGTAGACAAAACCAACTTTTGAAATGAAATGAAATGAACCTTTTGAATTGAAATATGCATGAGAAAAATTTGAACATGGCATTTGAGATTTAATCCATGAAACAATAATTCTCAGATGATAATAATACTATGAATATATCTTGTTACAACACAAGGAACTTATAAGTTCATGCAGCAACCCTTAAACAATTTATCTTTATCGTGGGTCTAATGGTTATACGACAAAAACAGTAAGTTCTCGTTTGCATCCACCTTAACCCACTTTGTCGAAGAAGATTTTTGCTGTCAAGAACTGATTTTTCACCCCCTCTCACACCACATTCTCCCCTTTTTAATATCCTTATAAAAGCTGAGCTAAAGTTTCCGGTATATCACAGCTCAAATGAAAATTTTAACTTGATTTCATTTAAAATTATAATATGCATCTAAAGCGCTAAAAATATGTATGAATATGGCAAAAATAACCGGCGTTAAAGTTGTTTTACTTGATTATTATGTCTGATAACGCGCGATATTTTTTTCCATAAAACTGTTTATCCCTACGCAGAAAAGGTAAATGTTTATTTCAAATTGATGGATGAAAATTAAGGTACATTATGAAATCAGTAAAATTTGAAATCTAAATAATTTATGATCTTAACCCTTCATCGGGCGCGCCCGTGTATAAAGTGCAACAATTTCGTAATTTTGAATGGTTTGTTTTCATATGTAAGGTTTGAATGTTCTAAGCAGTTTCTATTTATAGCTACACCCTTTCTAATGCAGGTCTGATTTTCCGACCCCTGTATTCCGTTCTATTCATTAGTTAGTCGTGATTTAACCATGGTAAACCAGCGATTATACCGGATTACAATACGACAAAAGCAGGAGTTGATGTAGTCGATCAAATGTGCAGCTATTACACGGTATCCCGCTTATCACGAAGATGGACTCTCTCGTTATTTTTTAGGTTTTTGGACGTAATAGGAATCCATTCGCAAGTTGTCCCTAGATCCAACAAACCAGACAGTTTTGAAATAAGGTGATTCTATCTGCATTCTTTGGCCTTTAATTATAAATATATCTTAATATTATCAACATATTATATCTTGTAATAAAACTGAGAATCATTGTTTTCAATTTTAAAAGTTTATTACAGAAGGTTGAAAATAATCAAGGTAAATAATCAAGGAAGGTTGAAAATAATCAAGGTTGAAAGAGAAGTTGCACTTTGTGCCACACGCGCCTGCTGGTGTTCCAAAAACTGGCACGCCCGCTGAAGGGTTAATTAAAATACGACATAGGAGACTTTTTTATTAGAAAGTTTATAGCTTTCACTACCTTAAGGCTTAAACTTTTCTCTTGAATTCGTTTTCGGGCAATATACGCAATTTATTGTGACTATTTTTCTATTCAGAGTGCCCTATAAAAACTATGAGAGTTTTATTTATTTAAAAGACCATTTATAGATACACGGTTTAAACAGCCGACAAATTTAGACTTAAATTTGTCTAAATTTGTCATTTTGTCTTAATTTGTGATTTCTCGCCTGATTCTTTTTTTGAAAACCTATTTATGATAATCTCCTCATATTTTTTCACTGAATGCATGAAATAGTATTTTGTTTAAAAGAAAATCCTAAATCCTAAATATTTTTATAATTTCAATTTTTCTTTTATATGTTTAAAAATATAAGCAATTAACACTCGATTAAGATCAAAATTTTATGTTTTCTTCTCGGGGTTATTGTGTCTATAATCCCGGATTTAATATCAACAATTATCTAGCAGTATCTGTTATGACTTTACACCACAGTGTTTAACAGAGGACTATAAGTTCTAGATTTTTAATTTAATTTTGGGAGGAAAGAGATGAAATTTTTACATTTCGTACCATAACAACATATTAAGGATTATAACAAATAAGAATATATATAAATGCACCAATTAGTCTAGCCAGGCAATTAAGTCTTTTATGTACTTCGTCACATCGATAATGCCCCCTCCCCCTCGCGTAATTCATTCGGTAACTCAGTAGTGCAATGATAGAATTACAAAATTGTTCCCCAGAAATTAGGTCTTTATTAAGATTCACAGACACAGGAGTATAGTAGTCCCAAAATGATATCCACGAGCTACTTGCAGTGAATAAATAAATAAATAAATAAAAATAAAAAATAAAAACGCATTTTAATTCACGAAGCTAAGATATAAGTCTTCTCCAGCATAAATTATGTAGTCTCTTATATGCCATTTACAACATCCAATACTGTAATCAGTCGTTATACATACGCGACGCTCTTAGTTGACTATTTAGTTATTTGTTCAATGACTGGTTGGTTTCTGTTCTAATAGCTCCATCTGTGACCCACGCGAGAATTCGTTTCTTTGGCTGCATGTGAGACTATCTGCTAGGAATTGTGGTGCTGAAGTAGATATCTAAAAGGCAAACATAACATAGTAACAGAAGAATTTGACGTAAATTAAACTATGTAAGTGACCTAGTCGTGTGCTTGTGTAATTTTATTATATATATATATATATATATATATATATTTAATCACTAAGCTTTAAGTATATTCTCAAAAGTAAATGATTTAATTTACGTTAGAGAAAAGAGAATTAATGGAATAGAAATCGAGAAAACGCAATTTCAATTTTAGTTTAAATTTAAATGATTTTACCTTGATATCCCAAGCGTGAATGTCTTCACTGACAAGTGCCCCGCATTGGCAAACAACAAATAGCAACAACAACAATACTTTGAGGTCCCTCAATCGTCCCTTCGCCTTTACAACTTTGCTCTCATTTTTCAGGAAAGTTTAGTTTTATTCGACCCCAATCGTAAACTGTGCTAGTTTTCCGTAAGATGAGAGTAGCGTAAGGTACTCCAGCATTTCTGACACGGAATTTGAAAAACACGGATACTAAGCCTAAGTGAGCTTCGGGGGGTGATCGTAAATAAACAAAACAAACAACAAAAACAAACAACAAAAAAAATCCTTGGTCGAAACCTACATTGAAAAATGCAAGTTGTAATTGCATATGCACATGAAAAAAAAAATTGAAAATACTTCATCGCAGAATTTTTTATTTATTTTACCTTTTCTTTTTTTAAAGTATCTATTTTTTTATTCTTTTTTTCGTTAGGTTTGCTTGTATTTCAGAAGTGCTCTAGTTGCGCGCTCAGAGACACTCCACCTGTTTAAATTATCATTTCTAAATTTTAATAATTACTATTTCGAAGATTACGAGTACGTTCAAATACCATTAGCTATTATTGTCTCATTGCATACTTCCCTTTTTTTATTCCCATCTAATTTGGGATACTTTCTAACTGCCTGTGCGCTCGAAGGCGTCCCTCCCACGCACTTGACGTCCCCTATTTTTTTACTCCCTACATACAAGCAGTTCTTTATCTAGTCTGAGCAATGGGGCCCAGCGGCCTCCCCTTTCACTTTATCACGGCCTGCAGGTCGAATTTCAGGCACTTCGCCTCGCTTATCGGACCACTGATTTCGCAAAAATAGTCACTGCATCTTCTCGACTAAAAAGCATTGAGAAAAAAAATCTTAAGGAGGCCATTTTTCTTAAACATAAGGACCAACTGGTGAATTCCATCACAAAGCAAATTCCAACAAGAAAGGAGAATTTTCGACCAAGAATTATGCTGCTGACACAGAAGTGTTGGCATTAGATTCATTTGTCGCGTAGAGCAGAGCTCCGCAACCTTTTATCTTCCACGGCACAACAACGCTTTTTTCGATAATTCCGCGGCACAGCACAAGAAAAAGCTTGCAAATATATAAATTACAATAAATACGTATATGCTTTTATTAGATAAAAAAACACAACAAAATAGCTCTTTGTATCAAGATAATTATAATCATTTAAGTTTTATATAAATCATTTTGAACTGTACACCAACACAAGAACAAAAATATAAAATTATAGTTTACAAGTAAAAAAATTTTCTCTTTAAATTTTTATATTAAAATTTGTTTTTTGGTCTTTACTTAAGCCTAATAAATCAAAGTTAATTTAAACATAACTAATTTATTAATGAGATATTTGAGATTGTTTTGATAAATGTGCGTTTTATATTTGCACGTTTTATATTTGGCTCTATAATAGAAAGAGCTACAGTTCATGCATGGTCAAGGCCCTTTAAATATGATCGTTTGTCATTTTCAATTGGAACCAGTGTCGAAAAACTTTGTTCGCATAAGTATGTCGTAGAAAATGGGAGCAAAATTGCAATCGCCTTGTCAGAAATTTGTGGATATTCTTTCTTAACTGAAATCCAGAAATATGACGCTCGAGCATACATACACTGTATGGCTAACAACATGTTTTTGTTTTGTCTATAATTTCGACCCAGAAAAATTACATATTAACAAAAAGTTAGGGGAATATTTAGAAAAATTTCTATTTAATGCGGTGGTTAATTTTTTTATTATCATAATCGATAAAGTCACCGCGGCACAGTCAAGATCACCTCGCGGCACACTAGTGTGCCACGGCACAGCGGTTGCGGAGCACTGGCGTAGAACACGTTATCGGCAAGTTAACTGAGGCTATTTCTCTGTTCGGTTCACGTCAAGGATTTTTTCTTTTAGCAAATAGTGTTCATCAGAATGAGCATGGCGTCATCACTGTTAATAATTATCAGATAATATTGGAGGAAAAAATACGTTAAAATATACGTTGTAATGTAAATCATTTTGCTCTGATAGATATCGGGATTGATTGCAAACAAATATAGCACAATTGGATTCTTATATCATCATGGTGTTCCATAGGTAATTGACTTTGAATCTAAAATGTATGACGGTTTAAAGGAAAATGTAATGTGTTTATTCCACTTCGTTAAAGACTCATCAAAATTCTAGAAGATGCATTTAGTATATGTCTACAATGTCAGGAATATTTTCGAACTTTAAAATATATTTTAAATTTTAGCATGGTATATGTTTACAATTTACGGATTTGTTTTCGTATTTTAATTTTAAATATGTTACATTCTCCATGCCATGAGTTTTCAGTCTAAATTTGAAGTGAATAGGGTAGATATGATATGAGAAAAAAAATTCCTGAGTCTTAGGTTAATAAATTCAGTTTCATTCTGTCAGAATTCAGAATCATGCTAGAATTTTTCCATTTATTGTGAGCAATATTATGGTCCAACTTTACGAACAAAGGAGCACAAAACGAAAATACCAAGACTTCATGAAACATGGATGATTCGCTCAAAAAATAAGACTTGCCTAAATTTATATAACTAGATAATTTGCCCACTTGATCTTTCGCAAATTTTCAGTCCAGAAAACAGACAGTATCGTAGCCAAAAAGAGCAATAATAATCATTTGGTGAGGAGAAGGAGGGCACGATTTTTGACGAAAACATATCTAAGGGCCAATTTTGGTTAATACATCGCTGTGATGTATAAAATATATAAATTTTCAGGGATCGTTTTTAGGAAATAGTGGGTTTTGATTTGAGTCTGTCAACTTCATCAAATATTAATTTTCTGAAAATTTTTGGATCGATAAGCAGATTTCTAGGATTGGAAAAACAATTTTCAGTAATGTTGGACATTTATAAATAAGCTGCACTTTTAGAACTATCATGCTGAGACAGCACCACACAAATTCCCTTTCTCAATTCAAAAGAAGGTAGTTTTAGAAACTCTTACAGGTTTTTAAGAACTATGGAAAAGTTGTCGTTTTTAATGAATAAAAATGCACAAAACTTCAAGTGGTTTACCTCGTTTATCAGCGTTTCGGATCAGGAACTCGTTTCGTGTTATAAAGCCATAATCCGTAAAAGCCATAATCCGTAGGTGGTATATTAACCTAATACTTCTTTTTAGAATGGTGGCTACTACGATATACATACTACGTCTCAGATCTTGTATTTTAAAGGTTGTTCATCAGGGTTTTTTTTAGAGGTCTCTTTGGGAAATTTTCTATTTTATGAGGATGATATTAAGTTTCAATATCTGTCAAAAAAAAGATTGCATTTTATTACTAGTTTTTATTTATTTGTATATCCATTTCTGGATTTTACGTTAAAGTGAAAGTAGGAGAAAATTTTTGTTTGTTTGTTTCTGTGTTCGCTGTTATGTCGTTGAAAGTCGAAATGGATCAACGATATAAAAAAGTTCAGAGAGGTTCAGAGCCATTGGTTTCTATTTCAACGAATCCTTTTAAACAACCTCGTAAAAAAATAGAATTTATTTCACCCATTCGTTATCACCACCTTCCTCTAGGTTCAGAAAAGCTGGTTTCTATATATATATATATTTATTTTTTTAACCAATGCGGAGGCACTTGCAATCAAACATTCGCCCTTACTACGCCGCAGTTTTTACTGACCACTTTATTATGAGGGCACCATTACCCCCTATGAAGGGACGAGACGAACGGAAGCATTTTTTCGTGGAGCAACGCCGGGATTCGATCTGAGCACCCTCAACACCGAAAACCAGCGCGTCGTACCACTGGGCCTCCACAAGCCCCATATATATATATATATATATATATATATATATATATATATATATATATATATATATATATATATATATATATAATATATATATATATATATATATATATATATATATATATATATATATATATATATATATATGTAGTGGAATCTCGATCGATCGTTTTCGGATCCATCGTTTTTTCGTATGTACCGTTCATTTTATCCAGTCCCAACGATCATATTGCTTTGTTATGTTTCCGCATCTATCGTTTTCCCGCATTTATCGTTCATTTCAATCGGTCCCTTGAAAAACGATAGATCGAGATTCCACTATATATATATATATATATATATATATATATATATATATATATATATATATATATATATATATATATATATATATATATATATATATACACAGTGATTTCCGCTTAGAAGAATCACGTTTGTTATTACTGTTTTTGATTCTTATAAGCAGTTGATTCTTATAGCCGATATTTAGGTTTTGGGACAGGCACACACACACACGTATATATACATATATTAGATAATTTATCATAAAATATTCTTTAATTTAAGTTAATTATCTTTTATTAAAATTATTTTTTATAATTTTAAAAATACAACTTAATTTTTAGACCTATAAGTAGATACGCATGATTATAGTAAGAGAAGAAAAAATCCAATATTTGTTACAACATACCTGCTTAACAGTTTAAACATTTCAACTACAGGAAGGGAGCAAGAAAAAGTTTTCTATGGTAATTTGACATAATGAAGTTTTCAGAAGGCTGATTATACCTCTTTTAATACTAATAGTCTCAGACGAAGATTCACCTTCTAGCTTACGTTTCAGGGTTTCATAACGTGCTGAATCTAATAATGTCACGTTTTTCTACGTGATAGTGGACACTTCCCCGAAGATTTATGTGTTTCAGGGTCCAGGGAGCCGCAACCAGGATGTGAGAGTTGGGAAAAAAGAGTCCCTATTTTTGTTTGTCAGTGGAGAAAAGTGAAATCGGACCCGGACGGGTAAAGATACCCCCGGTCAAACTAATACGACAGTGTTGTGCTAAAGCGTTTAAGAGGAAACTATTATGTTATGCCTAACAAAGAAAGGGATAAAATTTATGACTATATTCCATCCCATCTTATCAATCTTTCTTTAAAAAAAAGAAAGAACTTCGTGCCTTTTGATTGTTTAAGTGGCTTTTTGGAAAAATGAAGGAAAGCGAAGAGTGTAAACTGATTCTTAAAACCGGTGGATTGGTTCTTTAAAGCGGAAATTTTAACATGGAAATAATACATTTGTTTTTGTTTTCGCGATATTGATTCTTATAAACGGTTGATTCTTATAACCACTGATCACTTTAAGCGATTGTTACTGTATATATATATATATATATATATATATATATACATGCATGCATACATACATACATACATACATATATATATATATATATATATATATACACTGCTGGCCACTGTAAATACAACACCCTGAAGGAAACATGCAAATAACATGAAATTTACAACATGCGTTAGCGGAGGTGAGATATGCAAATGATTAGAATTTCAGCGCAGACGCACATCACGCGCGCCTGTGGCGCCACTTCAAAGTGCTATTTAAGGCTTGGATATTTCGACGATTTCAAGTTCGGCAATTGTGTTTTTCTTGTGGTTTTTTTAAAAAAAAACGATCAATTATGCCTCGTCGAAACATCTTTTGATCAAGTATCCGAGTTCGACAGAGGAAGGATAGTGGCCTACCGAGATTGTGGATTATCTTTCAGGGAAATCGGTAGTCGTGTTGGACGAAACCAAACAACTGTAATGCGGATATGTGATCGTTGGATGCAGGAGGGTACGACGGACCGGCGTATTCGATCGCATCCACCTCAGCGCACCACTTCACGTGATGACAGGCAAATTGTGCGCATGGCAGTGACGGATCGCTCAGTCACATCACGAACCATAGCACAGCACATGCAGTCTGTAACGCACCATCCAGTGTCTGCGCGTACCATTCGACGCCGTTTACAGCAGAGTGGTCTGTCCGCAAGACGTCCATTGCTTTGTCTACCCTTAACGCAGAACCACAGACGTCTCCGCCGCCAATGGTGCGATGACAGAAGGATGTGGACGGCAGAATGGAATGAAATTGTCTTTACTGACGAGTCACACTTCTGTCTGCAACACCACGATGGTCGCATTCGAGTCTGGAGACACCGTGAAGAGAGGATGCTGAACAGCTGCGTTATGCACCGCCACACTGGTCCTGCACCGGGTATTATGGTATGGGGCGGTATCGGATATCACTCTCGCACACCTCTAGTACGCATTGCCGGTACTTTAAACAGCCAGCGCTACATCTCCGAGGTGTTGGAGCCAGTTGTCCTTCCTTACCTTCAGGGCTTGCCCACAGCCATATTTCAACAGGATAATGCGCGACCACACGTGGCACGCATTGTCCAACGGTTCTTCGTCAATCGCCAGATTGAATTGCTTCCCTGACCGCCTCGCTCTCCGGATCTTTCGCCGATAGAAAACATGTGGTCCATGGTTGCTCTACGATTGACCCAGATTCCATCCCCAGCTGCCACAGCAGATTAACTTTGGCAACGTGTGGAAGCTGCTTGGTTTGCTGTACCCCAAGAACTCATCCAAAGTCTCTTTGAATCAATGCCGAGGCGTGTGGCAGCGGTGATCTCCAACAATGGCGGCTACTCTGGCTACTGATTTTGGCAGGAACCACACTTCACAGAAGTCTATAAATTTAATCATTTGATACTTGGTCAACATGTTATCTACAAAATAAATTTTGTTGTGTTATCTCTTGTCTTTCTTGGTGTTGCAATTTGGGTGGCCAGCAGTGTATATATATATATATATATACACATACATATACCGGGTGGCCATAATTAAACTGACAGTGCTCTCAGTGTTCTGTAGCGCGATCTATTTGCGAGAATGACGCCACATTTTGTAGGAAGATTAAACAAGACGGGGGACGAAGGATTCCGCGAAAAAATAAATTAGTTCCAAAAGTCACCGCTAGGGGAATATTTGGCGCTGTGTAATAAAAAATAGAGTGTTAACAATTGCAAATCAGTAAGGAAATTACCTTTGATTTTGCATTCAAATGAGGTTCAATGTGGCTGCCGTTGTTGTGGACCACATATTGCATTCTGTGCACAGTATGCACAACAGCAGAAAGTAACATGTCTGCAGGAATCTCCCGTACAGTCCGTGATATGTTATCCTTCAACGTAGCCAGGTCCTGGACCACTCCTTGATAGACCTTGGACTTAAGGTAACCCCATAGCCAGAAGTCGCATGGGGTAAGATCAGGCGACCGAGGTGGCCATGCAGTTGGAAAGTAGCCGCTAATGACTCTTTCTGTTGTGAATTTCTGTCGTAACAGCTGTTGCACCCGTACAGCAACGTGTGGAGGGGCTCCATCTTGCATGAAAATGATTTCCCCCAGGCATTGTCTTTGCTGAAGTGCCGGAATGACAAAGCTGTTCAACATCTGGCGATATTTCTCTCCGGTAACAGAACAGGTTTCCAGTCCTGTCGGGGTAATGTTCTCATAGAAGAATGGACCTACGACAAATTCCACTGTGAACCCACACCAAACAGTTACCTTTGGTGAATGTAAGGGAATTTCTGTGACTGCATGTGGTGATTTGTCATCCCAAATTCGGCAGTTCTGGGTATTCACAGTTCCATGCAGGTAAAAGTGGGCCTCGTCTCCCCATAAGATTTTCCACGGGCAAGCATCATCCACCTCCATTCTGCAAGAAAGGTGAGAGCAAAAGTCAATCACTTATCATGGTCGGGGTACAGTAACTCCTTTGCACGGCTGATCTTGTACGGATAGAAGTTGATAATCTTTCGTAAGATTTTCCATACCGTACTGTAAGGCATATCCATATTCCGAGCTAATCCACGAGCGCTAGAGGTGGCAGCAATATTGTCTGGTCCTCTGTCGACAATCGCCGTGGCAACTGCTTCGATTGTATCCTGTGGTACAGGTTTTCGTCCTCTGCCTGACTGAACCTTTGTGGTGCTCCATGGTATAAATTTTCCGATTACATTTTAGAAAGATTAATTACTAATTAAATATTCAATGAATCACGTTAACTTATGCATTGAATCGCTTCGAAGCAGCAAACGTCATAGCAAACTCTGATTGGCTGCGTAAGCAGTTATAAGCCATAGCCAGACAGATGGGAGACAGAGGTTCTTAAGTTTTTTCGGTTTGTTTGTTTTAGTCATTTGTCAGTTTGCCTGATGTGTTTAAGTTGAGGCTGAGGCGATGGCTCCCTCATTTACGATTTATCACAAATTCTTTTAGACCTCTCGAGATGTTTAAAGTTGATTTTATCAAAGCAGGTTCGCGCCATAATTTAAGTATGTTGTGTATGTCGGCGTAGTCTGCCTATACTATTACTTTGTGAATAAAGTTGTTAAGTTTGTTAATGAGTTTAGAGTGATTAACTTGGCTTCTACAATATTGGTGGTATACTCGCCACCATATAGTGGTGACCTTTTGGACAGTTCTACTAGAGTAAACCGAACACTTGTTTGCAACACCCCCTTTTTGATGACTTCGTAATGGATGACGTTGCAAGTTTTGAAGCAGTATAAATTTTTTGATGCAGGTTTCATCAGCGCAAATTTTGAAGTGGTTTCGTCAACACAGGTGCAGGTAGGCTATAATTTTTGACCTTAGCTCTTGACCTCTTGAAGTTGTAATCTGTGTTTATATTTGATTGAGTTCAAAGAAAATTTGCATGTAATGTTTATACAGAAGAATGCTCATTTGTGTGATAGTGTTTTTGGTATTTTTATAGCTTAAAGTACGCTTTTAATATATACACAAATTTCCCAAAAGTATAAACTGTATTTTTTCGTATTGCATACATATTATTTAAAAAAAATAAGAAAGGAAAATGCCTAATACTAATGTGAATGTGGATGCCGACATATGTAGGGTGACATTTAAAGCCCCGGTTTTTTGGGAGGCTGATCCTGCGTTAAGCTTCCGACAGGTGGAAGCTCAATTTAAAAATGCGGGTATAACAGAGGATTCTACAAAATTTCATTCAATCATAGCCGCTCTGGATACAAAAATACTTAAATGTGTACGTGATATAGTACTTAATACCCCTTCAGAAAATGCATACATCGCTCTAAAAAATAGCATTTTATCCTATTATGAGGAATCTGAGAGTTTGAAACTTAAAAAGTTTTTAGTGGACACGGGGGCAGCATTAAGCTGTTTTCCCCAAAAGCTAACAAGAAATAGAGTTGTGCAGGATTTAAAATTGTATGCTGCAAACAACTCTGTTATCAAAACATTTGGTACAGTCAATTTGAAGTTAGATTTTGGACTTCGTCGAGCATTCAGTTGGAATTTGGTGGTGGCAGACATTACCACGCCAATTCTAGGAGCCGACTTCCTTAACCATTATGGTATCCTGGTGGATGTACAAAATAAAAAAGTTACAGATAACGTTACAGCGTTAGCAGTATCGGGATATCCAGGGACTGGCCCTAGTTTAAAACTTACTCCACTGGAGGGGAAAACTGAATACGAAAGAATTCTAGCGCGATTTCCAAAACTTTTCAATCCGAATGTGCATTGCAATAATAATTTGCAAAACTTTCCGGTAACGCACTGTATTGAAACCACAGGACAACCCATTTTTTCGATACCTCGTAGGTTGAACCCCGAGAAGCTTCAAACATTGAAGTTGGAATTTAAAGCTCTAATGGAACAGGGTGTTATTCAGCCCTCTAAAAGCCCATGGGCCAGCCCTATTCATTTTGTGAAGAAAAAGGACGGAACGTGGAGAATATGCGGAGATTATAGGGCACTCAATAAGGTCACAACTCCCGACCGCTACCCCCTCCCACACATCCATGATGTAGTTATGGGATTACGGGGGAAACAGGTTTTTTCGAAAGTCGACTTGGTTCGAGCATACTATCAGATTCCGGTTGAGGTTACAGACATTCCTAAGACCGCGGTGACAACCCCTATAGGTTTGTTTGAATTCCGGAAAATGCCATTCGGTTTGAGAAACAGTGGAAACACATTCCAGCGTTATCTAGACAGCATACTTAGAGACCTGGATTTTTGTTTGTCATATCTTGACGATATCTTTGTCTTTTCTGATAACGAGATACAGCACAAAAAACACTTAGAAATACTTTTTTCAACTCTAAGTCAACATGGCCTGATGTTAAACCTCCAGAAATGCATATTCGGAGTTGACAAAATACCATTTTTGGGTTTTCAAATTTCAAAGCAGGGAATTGAGCCGCTACCTGAAAAGGTCCAAACATTACAGCATTACCCTCGCCCAAACAATATCAGTCAACTTCGGACCTTTCTAGCAATTTTAAATTTTTATCATCGTTTTTTGCCTAATATTGCGGAGAAACAGGCATTGCTTTTTGATCTCATAATTAACAGAAAGAAAAAGGATATGACTCCAATACCGTGGACAGAACCATTAATAAATGCATTCGAAACTTGTAGGAAAGCTATTTCGGAGGTAAATGCACTGAAATTCCCAGCTCCCAGCGCACGCCTATTGTTAACTGTCGATGCGTCGGACCGAGCAGTCGGTGCCGTTCTTTCTCAACTTACCAAGGACGGTGAGGAGCCATTAGGATTCTTTTCACGAAAATTAACCCCCACTCAAACTAAATACAGTGCATTTGATAGAGAACTGTTGGCGGTATATTCTGCAGTAAAACATTTTAGGCACATGCTTGAAGGAAGAACAGTCACGATCTTCACTGATCACAAACCCTTAACCTTCGCACTTCACCAAAAATTAACAAGTGCTAGCCCTCGACAGGTTAGACACTTAGAACTTGTTAGCCAATACACTGCAGATATCCAATATTTGCCAGGAAAACAAAATATAGTAGCCGACGCGCTATCCAGAATATACACTTTGAATTTAAATAGTTCAATTGATTTTAATTTATTTGCCGAGGATCAAGCAACGGATCCCGATTTACAACAAATGTTGCGTTCAAAGGAGGTAAGAGGTCTTGAGTTAAAGTTAATTGCTTTGCCTACCTGTGAAAGAAAATTGTATTGTGATGTGTCTCACGACCTAGTTAGACCATTTGTACCTAGAGTATGGAGACGGAGGATTTTTGAAGCCAACCACAAACTTTCACATCCTGGTGTAAAAGGAACTTGGCGACTCATCCAACAACGGTTCGTGTGGACGGGCATGAGGAAAGATTGTGCAGAATGGTGTAGACAATGCAACCAGTGCCAGCGAGTCAAGGTGACCAGACACAACAAGGCGCCTCTGGGAACATTCGTCGCAACAAATAGGTTTTCTCATGTCCACATCGATATAGTTGGGCCCCTACCTCCATCCAAAGGCAACCGGTATCTGCTGACTTGTGTGGATCGCCAGACGCGATGGCCTGAAGCTGTGCCACTTCCGGACCAACGGGCAGAAACCATAGCGGATGCTTTCTTATCTACTTGGATAGCTCGTTATGGTATTCCCGAGGTGGTAACGACAGACCGCGGACCAAACTTTGAGTCTCAATTTTTTAATAGGCTGTCAACGTACTTGGGGATCCGGCGCAGCAGGACTACGGCATACCACCCACAGAGCAATGGATTGGTGGAACGATTCCATCGAGTGCTTAAATCATCTCTGATGGCAGTAGATCCGGTACATTGGGTCGATGCTCTACCACTGGTGCTTCTGGCTATCAGATCAACTGTAAGGGAGGATCTGAAGGCTGACCCAGCACAATTAGTGTTCGGTGGTCTGTTAAGACTTCCAGGTGAGTTTTTTCAGAGTAACCCGGTGAAGGACGAGCCAGCTGAGATGTTGCAGAGACTGAGTTCCCATATGACCAACTTGACACCAAATACGACAGGAAGACATGCCAAGCCACCAGTTTTTGTCTTCAAGGATCTCAAGGACTGTACACATGTGTTCCTGCGGACAGACCATGTGAAGCCTCCTTTGGCGCCACCATATGAAGGACCATATGCTGTCGTGTCAAGAAAACCAAAGACACTGACGATTTGTATCAAGGGTAAACCGCAATCTGTAAGCATTGATCGTGTAAAGCCTGCTTATGTATTAACTAAAATACATGGAGACACTGAGAAACAACACATTCCCCGACAGGAAAATACAGTAACTAAATCTGGGCGAATTTCAAAGCCAGTTGTTAGATTTAAATTTTAAAACTAAATTTCAATCTTCTCTACGGGGGGAGTGTGTGGTGCTCCATGGTATAAATTTTCCGATTACATTTTAGAAAGATTAATTACTAATTAAATATTCAATGAATCACGTTAACTTATGCATTGAATCGCTTCGAAGCAGCAAACGTCATAGCAAACTCTGATTGGCTGCGTAAGCAGTTATAAGCCATAGCCAGACAGATGGGAGACAGAGGTTCTTAAGTTTTTTCGGTTTGTTTGTTTTAGTCATTTGTCAGTTTGCCTGATGTGTTTAAGTTGAGGCTGAGGCGATGGCTCCCTCATTTACGATTTATCACAAATTCTTTTAGACCTCTCGAGATGTTTAAAGTTGATTTTATCAAAGCAGGTTCACGCCATAATTTAAGTATGTTGTGTATGTCGGCGTAGTCTGCCTATACTATTACTTTGTGAATAAAGTTGTTAAGTTTGTTAATGAGTTTAGAGTGATTAACTTGGCTTCTACAATATTGGTGGTATACACGAGCCACTATACCTTCAGAGAACCTGTTTTCTCAAACTTCGCAACCATTGCTTTTTGCCCATACATACACACAAACATACACACAACATACACAACCATACACACAAACATACATACACAAACATACACAAACATACACACAAACACACACAGATATATATATATATATATATATATATATATATATATATATATATATATATATATATATATATATATATATATATATATATATATATATAGTATATGAAATAAACATCCTCCATCCTCTCATTTTAATTTTAAACTGATTTAGTGTTAGGTCTAAGATTATATAATTTTAGGCTATGAAGAAAAATTCGCCGGGCATTTTTTTTTTTTGGGGGGGGGGGGGGGGGGGAAATTGCACCGACTGCCCCCTTGGAGCCGCCGTTGCCCTTGGGGCACACCGTGTAAAAATTTCTCGTGTCATAAAACATTTATATTATTTCTGTGCCGTACTCTAGGTTTTCTGAAGAAGAAAAGGTAGGTGTGAAAATTGCTTCGCCATTGTTAGAATACAAGGTAATTTCATCTTATCGTGAATAGTGACAAATTATGCGTTTATTTAAAATTCATGAATTGAAAAGCCTAATATAATTCCCGTTTGAAAGTGAGGCGTTTGCTTCTGTTATCAAACTAAGAAAGTCCTTCTGATGCCTATTTTATTATTTTTAAAGAATGAATGCATATTTCATAAGTAATATAAAACTAACCTATCTTGTATTTCAGACAGTACACTACTTCGAATATTTGTGGCATAAGAATTACTTTGCTAAGTCAAATAAATTCTCCACATCAATGTAGTATAATAGTAATATATTTCCATGAGAGGATACCTCGCTTTTTTGTCATCTCTAAGACATATGTCTAGTAACTGAATCATGCAACCGTTATGATAGTAGAACAAGAAAAATCTTACATTATACATTACTTCTTACGCTTAGGGCATGCTTTAAATGCGCAAGCTTATCATCATGATTTAATAGTATACATCGGCTGGTTAGGAACAGAACACAAGTTTGATTTAAGTGTGTTCCGTAGAGGCTAAATTAATGTAACTAATATAATATAGGCATGATATTTTGATAAACAGCAAAACGAATGCCTAATACACATACTTCTTTTATTATAATGCGATTTTTGTAATGATCAAAGAACACGGTAGAGAACTGCAGATGTCTGATTCCGGTACTAAAAACTTGAAAACACAACTTTTATGTTTGATAGATTCTATATCAGTTGCAAAATCAGAAAAACATAGTATCCTTTGAATCCGTGGAAAGAAACTTGACACGATATAAATTACAATAATTTTAGCTATGCAACTAAGGACAGTATATCTACCAATTAGGACATGGATTTTTTCTAAAGAGAGGGTCTTATCTGTCAACTACCTGTTCTGTCAACCCAGAACATAAATTTAAACTCTAGTACAGGGATTCCCAACCTTTTATGTTTACGGCACCCTTGGGGAAATTAGATTAGAAAATAAGATTAGAAATTAGAAATTCCATTAGAAATTAGATTAGAAATTAGATTAGAAACTTGGGGCATCCTTGTTAGAATTTAAGTTTCTTTTCAATTTTTTCAATATTAAAGTGGAATATATTTCAGGTACATGTTAAATCTAAGTTCAAATAAATACTTACTCTATTGCTGATTTTATTCATTTTACTAGCAGAATACCCGTGCTTCGATACGGAGTACATTAAAATTGCATACATACAACGGTCAATGTATGCAATTTATGCCAAAGAAACAAAAAAAAATATATTTACAAAAAATCGTAACAGATATTTTAATAGACAAAATAATGTCGAAGAAAATATTGAAATTAAATCTAATAGAACATACAAAAGAATATAGTACAGTTAATATAGCATAGTTTGAGGAAGATTTCTTTTACTATATTTTAATATTTTTAACCTGAAGTTAACCTGAAAACTGAGATTAAAATCAAAAGGGCAAAATTACAGAATAGGAAACACAGTATAAACAAAAACTAAACACTACTTAAATCAGAACTATAAATGAAAGACCCTCAAATAAAACTGAGATTAAAATCAAGAGTGCAAAATTACAGAAAATGAAATGAAAAGCATGTTTTGAAATTATAGAAATACAAAAACAAAATAAATGACTGAAAAAGTTTGCCTTAAAACTGAGATTAAAATGATAAGGGCAAAATTAAAGAAAAGGAAACACAGTATAGCCAAAGATGACAAAACTGCAAACGTGGCGACTAACTGGCGTTTTATGACGGTACTGCTGTTTTCCACACCACGCTAGGCGTACAGCAAAGGCGCCTTATCATCCTTTCGCAATATATGCAAGGCGAGGATTCCCCAGTAGGGATATGTTTCCTTAATTACTTAAAATCAAGCAATTTTTATAATATCAATCATTTAAAAAAAATTAGTCCCTGCAAAAAAACATTAACATTATCTCCATTAATTTGAACAGAAAAAAAATATTCAGACAGTGGGAAAAAAATTTAATTATACAAATAGAAATTAAATATTATTATACACTACGGGCCTAAATACACTAACAAAAGTTGAAAGCTTTTATATATCTACATTTAAACCATTTATGAGTTGAAAATAATGTAAAAAGCAATCAATTTATATCTGAACCACTTTTCATGTCAACAAAAAATTACTCCCTGCAAAAAAACATTAACATTATCTCCATTAATTTGAATTTATAATAAATTGAATTTATAATAAACCACTAAAAGTCAAAAAGGAAAAATGTCGATTTGTCTTTAGGAAAGTAAAGAATTTTGAAAAGTAAAGCTGAAAAGTAAAAATGTCACTTTGTCGAATGTTTGTTAAACAAAATCAATTTAAAAACTCAACACAGTATAAATAAGATTGAAATTGTCGAATGCTTGTTAACCAAAATCAATTTAAAAACTCAACACAGTATAAATAAGATTGAAATTGTCGAATGCTTGTTAACCAAAATCAATTAAAAAAGTAAACACAGTATAAATAACATTTTAAAAAAATCATGTGAAATGTTATACACATCTCAGAATTTTAGTAGATTCAGCCTTTCATCATTCTTCTACTACTAAATGTTAAAAAGTAAAAATGTCAAATTGTCTAATGTTTGTTAACAAAAATCAATTTAAAAACTAAACACAGTATAAATAAAATAGAATTAATAACAGTATAAATATCATAAAATAAATAAACGGCATTGCTCCTCTTATTTGTGTCTTTCAAAAGGCTGATATAAATTAAATTAACGCTCCTTGATCTGTGGCTTGTCCATTCATGTTGTTGGCTTGAATGCTATATTAAAGTCTGTATAGCGTTGATAAAATTCACTTGAGTCTTCTTTCACTTTTCTTTCTTGAAATATCAATTTAGAGAGCCGCGGGATATACTATATTTTTTGTTCTTCCATTTGGAGCTAGGATGTAGATATTTTAGGCTTTTCCAACTCTAGAACAACCCACATAAAGTTGACCATGGGAGAAACAGGGTTTGAGAAGATCGAGTCCAACTACTTTTAGCGATTGCCCTTGTGCCTTGTTAATGCTCATGGCGAAACTTAAACGGACAGGGAACTAAAGTCTTTTAAATTGAAATGGTATATCGGAAGTGATTATTAGAATCCGAAACAACAACGTCCGTCAAGGATGGCAAGGGGGTGGTTAACAGTTCTATTAATTCACTCTGACTCTTCTCAATAAGTCCACTTTCTTTTAGACAACTACTACATTTATTACGACACCGACGAACATATACATATAACATTTATAATAGAAAATGAGTTAAACTTATGGCACGTCTGCCAGAGCACGTCTGCTCAACACTCTGTTTCTCGACTCTCTCCTCACTCTCTGTAGGGGCCCGTCTGCCCACGGTGGCGTCTCCACACTTACGCTCGCTCTCTCCTTCTCGTTTGGCGACAACAGGATGATTGATATCCTGGGAATAAATACTACTTCGCCTGCAGAGTGTCCTGTCATAATGATGGCTTCAATCACATTCGGCATCAGATTCTTTACAGCAAGTCTTGTTCCATTGCAGAGTGAAGGTGGATGCAGATTTCTGAGCAACATAATTGGTGCACCAATCTTCAGCTCTAATATGTAAGAGGATACTCCAGATGGCTCCAACGTATTTAAAAATTCTGTGGTGTAGTGTACCGCTTCTTCTGTATCACAGGTGGTGTCAATCGATTTGTAAACTTGAGCTTTTCCTGGCAATTCTTGTAAAAGCTGCTTATTGATGACGTTGATATCTTCGTTTCTTGGGGCAAAGATTGCTCTTTAGCACAGCCATGTGTGATCAGTGAAGTGCTGGGCCACATTTGGAAACACCGCCTCTTTCAGCTGTTGTTGAGTTATCACAATCATTCCAATCGTTCCCATGGCTATACATCCTGTATTATCGGCAGTAATGGCTCCATTTCCAAGTTGTAGAAGGTTATCTGCAAATTGCTGGGCTGAGGGATCACCATTGACATGAACTTGCATGTTTGTTGAAAGACCAAGTCTTTCGATGTCATTCCACACGTAAGACGATTTTAAGCAGGCCTGCATTTCATCCGCCCTGGTTCCACGTGGAATAACCGGAAGTGTCTGTCGAAAGTCGCCAGCCAACACCATAGTTACGCCTCCCATTCTGCAATTGTTACCTCTGATGTCCTTCAATGTGACATCGAGTGCTTCGAATGCGGCTTTGTGGGACATGGTGCATTCATCCCAGACAATTAACTTGCAATGCTTCAGAACCCTTGCCTTTCCTGAATTTTTGAAATGTTACACGTAGGAGTCTCTGTGTTTGCCAGATTTAAAGGTAACTTGAAAGCCGAGTGAGCTGTCCTCCCTCCTGTCAATAGTGTTGCAGCAATGCCAGAAGAAGCAACAGCCAGGGCAATCTCGTTTCTGTGTCGCACTTTAGCCAAAAGAAGATTGATTAGAAAGTCTTCCCTGTACCACCCGGAGCATCCAAAAAGAATATACCACCGCGACCATTGAAAGCTGCTGTTGTGATCTTGTCAAATGCTTCCTTTTGATCTGGGACCATTTTCGGCTCATTTTCCTCTATGTATGTTGCGAGTACATTCGCATCATAATTTAGTTCCATACGTTCTTCACTCGGCAGGACTGAATCAAGGTTTCCATTTGGTTGTGGAAGTCCAAAGCTTTTTAGGTCCGATCCACCCATCAATATAATCTTGTCATCAATGTCGATTAGCGCTCTGTTGAAGATGTCGTCACTGTAGTTCAGATCCATATTCTGCTGCTGCATGCGTGCTTGGTGCAGCATGTCTTCGGACAGGTTCTCCTTATGATTCATCCATAACTGTTCGGGAGATGACATAGAGCATGTATGTAGCATTACAGCAAACAGATTCCGTAAAACCTTTGGTAATCGAGATGCAGCCGCTCCTTCGAGTGCATTGTTCCAGAGGTCATCGTTCTCCAAAAGGCCTATAAGCAGGCAGGCCTTTTTGTAAGTTTCACAGAGCCGTCCCTGAAATGTTTTCAAATCTTAAATGATTTTGGGCCTGGTACTTCATGCAGCAGGAGGCTCAGGTGAAAGCACTCTGAATTATTCGGATGGACGGTGTACACCCGGCCCAGTGCATCGATTGACCTTATTCCTGTTTGCTCAGGTACAACGTGTCCTTGTTTTCGACAGTTCCATGTCTTGTTTCCATTGTTCCAAGTGTAGTATTTGGGAACTTGGTTGTACAACAGGGTGCGTGCAAACTCATCTTGGGTGCAAAGTCTGAAGAAAGACGTGAGTGTCGTTTCTTGAGGTGTTTGGGCACGTTCAGCAGCGTTTTCTGGTGTGAAGTAGACTCTCTGTCCATTCTCAAGGTGGACGCTCAGATGAATCACTGTGGGGTGGCGCTCATGAATAGGAAAGTTGAGTATTCGCCATACTGCTTCATTGCTGCTGATATATCTTCCCATTTGATACTGGAAAATTCCATTTAAGTCATTCTCGCCACTGTTCACTTGAAAAACAGCCATGCCAGATCCTTTGTTAATATACTTACAGACATACTTTACAGACTTAACAGAATTGCAATACTATACGTTGATATGGGCATTGAAAATTTCTGTTAGTAGAGGGCAATACAGAACAATCCAAGTATTGTCCATAGACACTTGTGATCCTTTATAAACGATGTCAGCCTTAAATCCCCCGTCTTGTGGTGATCTGCGCCGATAAAGTGGATATCCGTTTCGTCCTGTTTGCGTCTCTTTCAAAAATTGGCGCGGGTATCTTTTAGTGCAAATTCCATCTTTCATGCATGGTGAGGTTGGATTTATGGATCCGCAGGCGCCGTGCATCATCTGCTTAGTTACAATTGAAAAAAGTCCCGGGTCTTCTTGTTCATTAGGGATTTCTGCACTGATAAAGTCATCCACGCGGTGAACGTGTACGGAGGCCTTGAGCCAAATCAGAATGTGAGCATGAGGAAGTCCTCGTTTCTGCCACTCTATCGTGTACATATGACACTGAACTTCTCCAAAAATCTCTGCCTTTGTGATGAGACTCATAAGCGTTTTTTGTTTCTGATGAAATACTCTTGCTAACAAATCATGACGATCCTGTGGTTTTTGTCCAACAAATAGTTCTTCCTGTATCTCTGTCCAGTTTGGATTGCAGGTGAAAGTGATGAAAAGGTCTGGTCTGCCGTAGTTTCTCACGTAGGTCATGGCATCTTGAGTACGCTCGTGCATGTATCTTGGACCCCCTGTAAAGCTAAAGGCAAGATGATCAACTGGCCTATGTCGGAGATATTTCCATCATTCACTACCGTATCCCTCAAATGAGCATACTGTTCAACTCTGAGAGTCCTCTGATTTATTCGTATGCACAATAGTCTTTCCGATTCAATCTTGGCATACATATCAACGATAAATTGGTGGAACAGGTCTTTGCTTCTCAGTAATGTGTTGAAATTTGAAGAGCGTATCATCATCCTGTAAGGATAGAATTGCATAGCTGAAATCTTCTTAGTTTGGGGCATTCCTGTAGTTGGATCTTTTAGTCGCACTTCAAAATGATATCCATCCTCCCCCTGCCAAAAGATGAGTGGATACTGTAGCGCGTCGTAGGACATGTGCGTCTCGGGAATTTTTTTGAGGGTGCCACTTCTTTCTTCTAAAACTATGTCTCTTGTCCCATGTTGTTCACCCACCATAAGCAAAGCGACTTCTGTTGCGGGGGCGTTGAACCGCCTCTCATGTTCACCGTGTAGGGTTCTGTCCGCTACGATCACCAATTTGAATTCCGGGGTAATCTTATCCATAGCCAACTGAAAGCTCTGGATGTAACAGTTGTGATCATGCAGCATTCCTTGCAACTTTAGTACTATGTCTCGTCTGGTTTGTGGCTTGTTTTTACAGCGATGCTCTGCTTGTTGTGTAGTGTCTCCGACAAAGTAAATTTGCAAAAATTTAGGCTCTTCCCTCGGTAGAGGCTGCAGACTGCCGATGTGGTGATAAACTTGACCCTGTACCTTAAATGTAGGCATGTACCCGGGCTCTCTAATTTCTTTCGTTGTGCCAAAAGAGGTCATCTGGAAACAGAAATTGTAGCTTCTTATATTTGAAAGGAAATGTTTAGCTTCTTGAGAAGTGCCGCTGAGTAAAGAACATAGGGGCTCAGGTGGATCCATCAACTGTGGCAGTTGAACCTCTCCTCCGCTGCAGCACATACTTGTGGCTTCACCTTTCCACTTCTTTGCTCCACAATGTAGGCAAGTTTCAGACATGGATCCAATGTTACACGAAGGATCAGATACGTAATCTGCCGTTGGGTCGTAGTGAAAAGCTGCATTTTCAAAATTAGTGTACATGCGCCTTCGAGTAGCACTTATTGTAGTTCTAACCTGCTGTAGTCTTGCTTTTCTTTCAGGAGTACATTCGATTTTTCTTCTTCTTTTCTCTCGTTGTCTGTTTTCTTCCTGTCTTGCTTCTCTTTCAGGAGTAAATTCGATTTCTCTTCTTTGCTCTCGTTGTCTGTTTGATTCCTGTCTTGCTTCTCTTTCAGGAGTACATTCGATTTCTCTTCTTCTTTGCTCTCGTTGTCTGTTTTCTTCCTGTCTTGCTTCTCTTTCAGGAGTACATTCGATTTCTCTTCTTCTTTGCTCTCGTTGTCTGTTTTCTTCCGGTCTTGCTTTTCTTTTAGGAGTACATTCGATTTTTCTTCTTCTTTGCTCTCGTTGTCTGTTTTCTTCCTGTCTTGCTTCTCTTTCAGGAGTACATTCGATTTCTCTTCTTTGCTCTCGTTGTCTGTTTGCTTCCTGTCTTGCTTCTCTTTCAGGAGTACATTCGATTTCTCTTCTTCTTTGCTCTCGTTGTCTGCTTTCTTCCTGTCTTGCTTCTCTTTCAGGAGTACATTCGATTTCTCTTCTTCTTTTCTCTCGTTGTCTGTTTGCTTCCTGTCTTGCTTCTCTTTCAGTAGTACATTCGATTTCTCTTCTTCTTTGCTCTCGTTGTCTGTTTGCTCCCTGTCTTGCTTCTCTTTCTGGAGTAGATTCATCTTCTCTCCTACTTCGATTTCGTTCTCTGTTCTGTCGATTTTGTGTCCGAAGACATTTTTTTTTCTCGGAGGCTGTGGCATATTGAAAGAAAAATGCGAAGGACAGAACATTAGTAAAACATTAAGCACAAAATTAAAGCAAATAAAATGAAAGATCCTGAAATGAAACTGAGATTAAATTCAAAAATACAGAAAATGAAAAGAACCAAACAGCAATGGAAGTTGAATCTGCAAAAAATAAAGTGAGTTACCAAAACAAAAAATTATTGAAAAAATAAACACATTAAAACAATGCACGAATTGAATTCAGTTATGGCCCTCCTCAGCGCATTGACTGCCGGACGTCCCTTAAAATATGAAATATTATGATTTTTTTTAAATTGAATAACAGTATAATTGATATTTCAGTAGTATTCAAAAGTTGTACGATGAGAAAAAAAAATAATATAAATAAAATGAGAAAAAAATAATAGCATTGACTTTTTGTTATGGATCATATTATTGTTAAAAACTATGTGAAGATTAAAGACATAATCAGAATCTTCAGTTTCACAGTTAGAAAAAGCGTAAAAACCCAACTTTCTTAAAAGTTGTCTACAATTTTCCGATCTTAACTGAACTTCTATTAACGCAAGGAAAAATAGTTATGTGAAACGATACGAAAACATAAATTACTTACTGTAAACATAACGAATTAATTAACGTCATTTAAAACTGTAGAAATCAAACAAATAATATAAATACCACATTCAAACTCAAAATTTCTTTCATTTCTCAAGCAATAACATGTGAATTTAGCAATGATTATAACACACGTAAGTAAACACACACGCAAACATTCGCTTTTATTAATATAGATTTCTTATTAAATAGTATGTTTCAATAATGAAAATACTTATTACTTCGTTAATATAATTGTTGAAATCATATTTTATATTTCTTATTAAATAGTATGCAATTATATTAAAAATAAGAGTTTCAAATAAAAATTCCAACTTACGAAACCAAAGGTATTCACAACTATTTTCGAAAATGGTGCGAAAAAATTTACCTAAACCGAATCGATTCATATTCGAATGACAGTTACTTGAATTAATGTTGAAAATCAACGCTCATTTTCTCTCCTTAAGCTCGCTCCTTACGACATGCGTGCGCACACGTTAATTACGACGTCATCATATTTTTCTCCTGAACGGGATCGCTCTGTGAGCGGATGTAGAAAGAGAATAAGGTTGCTCTCTGTAACATGCTTCTATGTTATGTTCCGTGAAAATGTTTCTTAGTCCTATATTAAATGTTTTGCTACTACTCTGCTGCTATTTTTACTCTGCTGCTCTTTTTACTATGAGTGACTAAATTCCCATAATGGGTTATGGGCCCAGGCAGCAGCTATAAACTGCGCTATATTTAGTAGCATGATTATTTTCATTCGACGTACTGTCATTCGAAGAATTTAAGCCTAACGAAGCGCTCCGCGCTGTGCTATTCGACTTTCTAGGCTGTGAAAATCTCCGCGAACAAAATGTCGCAATTGAGTACGATCGAAAAATTGGGCAAGGACAATTTTGATTCCTGGAAGCTGCAAATTGAAGCTGTTCTGATAAAAAACGACCACTGGGAATATGTGATCGGAAAAGAAACCAAGCCTGGAACTGGTACCCCAAATGAAAAGAATTGGATTCAACATGATCAAAAAGCCCGTGCTGACATTATATTATTCATACAACCAAGTGAATTGTGTCATGTGAAACACTGTACAACTTCAAATGAAGTATGGAACAAATTGAAAGGAGTTTATGAATCAAAAGGACCGGCGAAGAAGGCTTCATTATTAAAATCTCTGTTATTCCGAAAAATGAAAGAAGAAGAAAATATGTGTGACCATATAAAAATTTTCTTCGAAATTGTTGACAAGCTCAAGCAAATGGACATTGATGTTGCTGATGATCTACTTTCGATTTTGCTTCTTTACAGTATACCTGAAAACTACGAAAATTTTAGATGCGCAATCGAAGCACGAGATGAGTTACCGAAGCCTGACGCTCTGAAAATTAAACTCCTAGAAGAATGGGAAGCAAGAAAAGGAAAAGGATGTCCTGAATCTCAAAATGCTTACTATAGTACAGAAACAAAAAGGAATATTCAAGAACAGAAGAAAAATGACAAATATCGGTCATATTCGAATAAGAATAATTTTTCTGAAAGAAGTTATAGAAATTTCAAGTGCAATTATTGTCACAAGCCAGGTCACAAGGCCTCCGAATGCAGAAAGAAAATATCTGACAGAAAAGCTGCTTCAAATAAAGGAAATAACAGTTCCATGATGGCTACAAGTTATGATAATCAAATTACAATGGCCTGCAAAGAAAATCTTCAACAAGCATCATCCTGGTGCTTAGATAGTGGCTCAACGTCCCACATGTGCAACAACAAGCAGTTATTCACAGAATTTTATCCTCAAAAATATTCGAGAATTCAACTCGCTGTGGATAAAAGTGCTGAAGTCATCGGTATCGGTAAAATTCTTATAACCGTACCTACTGACAACGGTAAGACTTATCTTACTTTAAACAACGTACTGTGTGTTCCTGAGCTAAAATGTAATTTAATATCAACCTCCAAGGCCACTGCAAACAACCGTTCTGTAATTTTTAAAGAGCGGTATGCTAAAATATTAGAGCCGAACGGTTCTACTTTAGTGAAAGCTATCAGGAGAGGCGATCTTTATTATATAGAACCCTTCATCGAAACAGCTGCTGTTGCCAAGGTAAGTGACTTTCAAAAATGGCATCTTAAATTAGGACATTTAAATGAAAATGACTTAAAGAAACTCAAATCTGAAAATATGGTACGAAATTTAAATTTTAATGATTATGAATCTTTAAAAGATTGTAAGATTTGTATAGAAGGCAAACAATCAGTCAGACCATTTCCCAAAGTATCAAAATATGAAAATGCTGATTTATTAAATCTTATTCACTCTGATTTATGCGGCCCTATGCCTGTACCATCTCATGCTGGTTCTAGGTATTTTGTGACTTTTATTGATGACAAATCGCGTTATGTAGAGGTTAGTTTTTTTAAAACGAAAGACGAAGTTAAAAACGCGTTTATAAAGTTCAAAGCTGTCGTAGAAAATCGTTTGGATAAGAAAATAAAAGCGCTGAGAACGGACAATGGTCTAGAGTATCTAGGGGAAGAATTTAACAAACATCTTGAACAATGCGGAATTAGACGGAAAAATCAAGCCCCATGACACCACAACAGAATTCTCGGGCAGAGCGAATGAACAGGACTTTAGCTGAAATGGCCAGATGATTATTACTACAATCCAATTTAACGCAAACATTTTCGGCAGAAGCGATAAATTGCGCTGCTTATATTCAAAACAGATGTCCTTCTAGAAGTTTAACTGAAAACAAAACTCCTTTTGAATTATTTCTTGGCATCAAGCCAACCGTCTCTCATCTTAAAGTATTCGGACAAAAGTGTTTTGTATTGAATAAGAGATCAAAAGGCAAGTTTGAACCTAGATCGGCTGAACATATATTTGTAGGATATTGCCATCAATCTAAAGCTTATCGCCTGTGGAATAAAAATTCTAGAAAAATTGTTATAAACCGCGATGTTCGATTTATCGATGAGTTCGAAAGCAATCTTCCAAAAAGCGAAGAAATAGAGCTAATTTTTCCATTTAAAGAGTCTCCCAATTCAAATCAAAATGAAAAAGAGAAAATTACCCATGATGCACCCTCGCCTGTGCAAGAAATGTTTTCTGATGAGGGGGAAACACGAATTTCTAACCCACCTACAGCTGGCAGGGCTCCAGGTCCAGGACGACCGAAACTTTACGCGATGGTAAACGAGGCGGCCTCGTAAACAATATCGTGGGAAAGATGTAGAAAAAGCCCAAACAATTTTACATGTTTCGTCTACGGATAACAGCCCATCAGTTAGTGAAGCGATCTCGGGTCCATTTAAAGAGGAATGGTTAGAAGCTATAAGAAGTGAATATAATTCACTAGTAAATGAAAATGCATGGAAATTAGTGGAAAACCAAAACATAAAAAATCATTGGTTGTAAATGGTGTTTAAAAACAAAATATAAACAAGATGGAACTATCGAGAAATTTAAAGCTAGGCTAGTAGCCAAAGGCTGTTCACAAAAACCGGGAATTGATTATGAAGAAAACTTTTCACCTGTTGCCAGATTAAGCTCAATTAGAACTGTAATCGCGTATGCAATTCAAAATGGTTTCACAGCATATCAATTAGATTTTATAATGGCATATGTAAATGGTGATTTGAACGAAGAAATCTATATGGAACTGCCAGAAGGTTTTGAGGATGAATCTAATACTGATAAAGTATGTTTGTTAAAAAGATCCCTTTACGGTTTAAAACAATCTGGTCGGCAATGGTTTAAGAAATTGGATGAAAAATTAAAACAAATGAAATTTGATTCTTTACATTCTGATAAATGTAAGACATTTCAAAATCATCAATCGAAGCAATTATTATCGTGTATGTAGATGATTTAATAATTCTTACTAACAATGAACACGATTATAAATACATTAGGGATGAATTATCTAACTCATTTAAATGAAAGATATGGGTCATTTGTATTATTGTTTAGGCATAGAATTTATGCAAAACAAGGATAAAATCGTGATTACTCAGAAAAAGTATATTGAAGATATTCTGTGCAAATTTAATATGCAAGATTCAAAAGCAGTGTCTACACCTTTAGAAATAATGTGAACTTACTAAAGATATGTGTCCTGAAACTGAGGAAGAAAAATCCGAAATGAAAGAAATACCCTATCGCCAACTAATAGGATCGTTAATGTATTTATATGTAGCAACTAGACCAGACATCACACACGCTGTGAACTTTTTAAGCCAATTCAACAACAATCCAGAAAAACCTCACTGGTTAGCAGCCAAAAGAATTTTGAGATGCCTGAAAGGTACCAAATTACAAGGAACTGTGTTGTCATCGTAATCCAGAAACCTTTAACTGGATATGTTGATGCTGACTGGGCATCAGACGTTAATGACAGAAAGTCCTTTACCGTTTATATTTTTAAGTACGCCTGTGGTGCTATATCTGGGAGTCAAGAAAAACAACGAACTGTTGCGTTATCGACAACCGAAGCCGAATACATGGCGTTAACAGAGTCTGCCAAGGAAATCTACACTTTAAGACGATGCTTAGATTAACTTTCACCCGAACAGTAACAGCTCCTACTGACATCATGTGCGATAATCAGTCTGCTCAAAAACTGACGCGAAACCCAGTATATCACTCTCGCACCAAACACATTGATATACGCCATCATTTCGTGCGAGATGTCCTGAATGATGGAGAGATTGATGTTAAATACATAGCATCTGAAAACATGCCTGTTGATATTTTAACGAAGGCATTAAATGCAGACAAGCATAAAATGTGTTGTAACTTAATTGGATTAAGTGTTTTAAATCCTTAATATCATCCAGTATCCTTTTCAGTATAATAATGTATGTATGATGTTTTTATTGCATTTAAGTATTATCTATTTGCATTTACATTGTAATGTTTAATTTGTTTACATCATTATAGAAGTTTGAATTCACAAGTATAATAAGTTTTGTAATGTAAGTCTGCATATATTTCATAAGTTTTCTTTACTGAGTGAAATATGCATAAAATTTATTCTCATAGAAAATGCGCGTTGTGAGGGGGAATTGTTGAAAATCAACGCTTATTTTCTCTCCTTATGCTCGCTCCTTACGACATGCGTGCTCACACGTTAATTACGACGTCATCATATTTTTCTCCTGTACGGGATCGCTCTGTGAGCGGATATAGAACGAGAATAAGGTTGCTCTCTGTAACATGCTTCTATGTTTATGTTCCGTGAAAATGTTTCTTAGTCTATATTAATGTTTTGCTACTACTCTGCTGCTATTTTTACTCTGCTGCTCTTTTTACTATGAGTGACTAAATTCCCATATTAAAATTTCTTTTCACGTTTAACTTGCAAAATATACCCCCCAAAATCAGTACATCTTGAAATGATCTAATTATGATTAAAAAATTTGAATTAAAATTTTAAGGCTCTTTCCAAATATGTAACATTTAATGAAAAAAAAAATTATATCGAAAAAACATATCTGAATTTCAAAAGGTCAGTTTGTAACTCGAAATAAAAAAATGATCTATTTATGATTAAAAAGTTTGAATTAAAAGAATAAAAATTAGACACACAATGACACATCTTTTCAGTGATTCATTTTTAGTGAGAATCACGCTGTGAAAGAATCACGTTTTGTTATGACTCAATCATTTACGCATTTGAAGAACCAAGCAGAAATTTGTGTTGCGTATCGTTCTTTAAAATTAAATTAAAAATCTAAATTTTAAGATAGTGACTTGAAATGAGGTTATATGAATAGAAAGCTTTCATCTTCCAGATGACGTAAGATATTTTCCTTTGTAAGATAAAAACTCGAAGAGCAATCGACGGTAGATGCTCAAAAGAGCGTAAATTTCTCGAAAAAGTGGGTTTAATATTTGATGAAAATATTAGTCTGTTTTAAATTATTTTTAAACAAATGAGGTCTTGTTTGAAGGGGAAATGTCTGTAGTCTTATATTGTAAAAAGATCAAAATTCTACGATCATTTTTTGCCGAGATATCGTAATCTGAAGTTAAAAAAACATAAATATCGCACAAACATAAAATAAAAAAATTTCTAGAATAAAATTTAAAATTCGGGCTTCGATGTGCACCTTCCCATAGTCTGCACTACCCGTGTGCCAATTTCACGGGCTGTAAGTTCACAGATTCGCCTGGGGGCCGCATACACACACACACACGCAAACACTTGCTTTTATTAATAAGATGAACGATATAAGAAACATACAGTAGAACAGGATATATTAATACAGTTTCAAAAATAGCCATGGAATTCAACACAGTATTACACAAGAGGACTGCAATGCAAATCTCTAAAAAGAGTTTTGTTTTATTAATATGAGACTTGCGACTAATGTTTAGAGCACAAATATTTGATATCAGGTCTCACAGTTGTGGACGCAGGGCCGCCCAGAGGGGGGGGGGGGCACCTGGGGCACTTTGCCCCAGGCCCCCAACTGCCGGAGGGGCCCCCAAAATATTTTTAAAAAATTATTTATTAGATTTCCTCCGAAGGAAAATTCTGAAACTTGTACCGTACTTCAAAATTCAAAATAATCTCCTGAAAAAACGGCCCCCCCCCCAAAAAAAAAAAATGATTCGATTAATTAGATTTCTGGGGCCCCCAACAGAAGTTTGCCCAGGCCCCGTAAAGTCTCTGGGCGGCCCTGTGTGGACGTGAGGGTAGCTATTTCACCATCAGGAACGAGTGCATCGATTAGTGTCAGAATCTGTCGGGCGTGAGAGTTAATAACTCAACTTAAGAATTTATTTCATTTGTCCCTATTATATTTTTTTGTTTATCCCCTCCAAAAAACCTCGCGGTAACCCTGGGCCGATCTCACGGCACTTTAAAGTGCCGCGGCACACCGGTCAGGAATCATTGCTCTTATAGTTTCAGAAATCATCTTAATTGCGTGATGATTGAAGTGAGTTCGGTTACGGTGGTGAAAGTTCGAATACGCTCGAGCGTCATTGATTTCGAGATTGAGTGAGCCAGAGACAGCCTGTGGTTGTCTTAAATTATTTAATGCTTTCCCCCCTTTCTTTTCACAAAATTTTATTTCATGAATATGCTTACGAATATTGAATCTATTCTGCTTCAAGGAATTTACTTCTAAATGGGTCCGAACCCCGGGCATGAAGTCTATCTTAAAATGTACAGCCTCACCTTTATCTGAAAAATAAGGTGATTGCCTTAATTTTTAATCAATACTGTAACGACTCCCGCACAATAGCGAATATTTTGAGCGGGGATATTCCGGGACGAGCAATCAACTCGCGGTTTGTGCACATAAATGATTTGGACGGCTGCAGACAGACAGTCGCCTGGCGACATAATGGCCGGAAGTGCTACCGACAGCTCAACAGAACAGTTCGTCAACTACAAAAGGGGAAGTTGCCGACCGGAGGCGTCTATTCGTCTGAGAACGTAACTGAATAAAGAAAGGCTGCGTTTTCCAGAACTTTCGAGAACGTTCAACGAAGGTATATAAAGTCACCGGATGCGAGTTTGAAAAAAGTCAGTGATTCAGAGATGAAGTTATTCAGAGTGACGCTGAAGCCGAAGACAAGGAAATACTGTCGAACCTAGAAAGACTTGAATGAGCGCAGCGACAACTCAAGTCTGACCTTCCCCGTCGATGCCATGAACCCACGAATTTAATTTTTAATATATATTGTAAATAGCCTGTATTTAGTCGAGAAATGCAATTAAAGCATAAAATACAAAAGGCTGGTAGTCTTTATTTAAGGCAAAATCCTTACAATACCTTGAAGGTATTTTAAAAACGGGTGTAAAAAATAAAAGCGTAAAGTTAAAAGTAAGTATATTAAAAAATGAAGAAATCAAATTAAAAAAAAGCAAATTAAAAACAAAGCTACATATTACGCTGTCATCTAAATTTTGAATAGAAAAAAAATTATTGTAAATACTGATTTGTTAATTCATCTGAAAAAATTGTAATACTGCTCAGTAATAGTTTAGAACACGATTCAGTACGGCCAAGAATTTGAAATTTTTCTGTGGTTACAAACATATTGGAGCTCAGATGAACCTTAGGCTCCTCTTGTAACTGAATCAAATCATAGTAATGATGCTCAGCGACGGGATGCTCGTTTGTGTTGCTTATATCAAAGAGTCTATTCAACAAAAAATCTTACTAGAATTCCCTTTCAGAAGTAATGGTGTTCCATTTTAATAACAATAATTCATTCAGGAAAATAAAAAATGACATTTCCTCTGAAGTGTTGGTAGGGGAATTTTTTTTTTTTCGTTTGCACAGCCTGAAAATAAACACTCCTAATTTGTTCAACATAAGTCAGTTCTTTCTCAAGCAAACAGAAATCTCGTATTCATATTTTAGGAGTATTTGTCTTACGTAATGTTATTAAAGTTCCCTATAATTGAATTTGCATAAACATTTATTTCAGAAATTTCGAAATTTATTTACGGATAAAAAATATATGATTTCAGCTGATTGCGTCCAGAAGTTTTTAGAATTTGAGAAAGCTAACAAACATTAAATGCGAAAACTTGAATCATAACTACTTGAAACGTAGAATATGCGAGATGAAAGAAATAAACCCTCCAGCCCCAGGGCGATTTTCGTATTATTCTGTACAAAATCGTGGACGAAATTTATAGCTTGTGTAGGTTTATCGGAAGGAGACTTTTAATATTTTAATGCAATGCTAAAATAATCAACATAAGCGAATAAAAAAGGAAATATTTGTATTTCTTTGCTGTAGATCTTAGTAGTGCTTTCGAATAACTTAGATTTTATTTTGCTTGTGGAACACTTCAAAAATAAAACATTTCCCAGATGCAATATTATTTAGAATGAAACGTATTACTCAGAGCAATACAATCGGTCCGGGCCATTATAGCGACTGTTCCATACAACGGCCGGTGGTTAAAGTCCCAAATGGAATCCCCTTTAATGATATGTTAATTTTAAATTTTCCTTACAATGACCACTCGTTATAACGACCATTTTCTTTGGGACCTGGGGCCGTTATAACGAGCGTCGACTGTATTTACTAGAAAGCATACTTGTTGAAATAACGTCTCCCTGTATTCAATACAGTCGATTCCGGTTGATTCGGACCGAATCCCGTCTTGTAACATAAGGCATGAGTCGTTATAATCGGACCAGCCGGTTATTAGGACCAAAATGATCACGTCCCGATGTGGTCCTATTAATCGGAATCGACTGTTCAGTGAAACTTCTCTATGGTAGCCAGTAATGGTTCGAAAAAAGTGACCGTTTAGGAGGGATGGCTGGTTAGAGAAGTTTCACTGTACATAAAATTCATTCGACGGGGAAAATAACGTTTCCCGCTGTTCGAGTTGTCTAAAAATTCAATGCGATGCGATACTAGTGTAGCTCGCCGATATTAAACAGAATGAGAAGAGCGGGATTTCCGCGTCGCTTGCGGCAAGAGCAGAGTTAAACTGAGTTAAAAGTACATTTTCCAAATATAATTCAATCAAAGAAACTGTTAAGGAAACTGTACCTATCATAACAGCGGCAAAGATGTCGGTGGTCAAACGAGACAATAAATGGGATCATTGATAACAAGAACAGGCAATTTTTGGCTTGAAATTTAATTCTAAGAAATTAAAAAAAGATTATTGCCACATTAATGTAAGTCATTTATACAAGTAACTCGTGCATTATTAGAAATCAATCTGTATTTAATAGTCAGTATGTTTGAATGCAAGCGACAGTTCCTCTGCCCAAGATTTAACCTTTTAGCGGGCGCGCCCGTGTATAAACTGCAACATTTTCGTAATTTTGAATGGTTTGTTTTTACAAGTAAGGTTTGATCTTCTAAGCAGTTTCTATTTATTGCTACAACCCTGTCTAATGTAGGTCCTGATTTTCTGACCTTTGTATTCCTTTCCATTCCTTGTTAGTCGTGATTTAACCGTGGTAACCAGCGATTACACTGGATGCAATATGACAAAACTATGAGTTCATGTAGTAGATCAAATGTGCAGCTATTACACGGTATTCCGCATATCACGAAGATGGACAATCTCATGTTTTTTAGGATTTGGGACAAAATAGGAATCGATTCGCACGTTGTCCTTAGATGCATTAAACCAGACAGTTTGAAATAAGGCGATTGTATCTGCATTCTTTGGACTTTAATTATAAATATATCTCAATATGATCAACATGTTATATCTTGTCATAAAACGCAGAATTATTATTTTCAATTTGAAAAAAAAAGTTTATTACAAAAGGAATAATCAAGGTTGAAAGAGACGTTGCACTTTGTGCAACGCGCGCTGCTGGTGTTCCAACAATTGGCGCGCCCGTTGATGGGTTAAGCTACTTTTTTCTGCTGCTAGGATGGTCTCATTATGCTTGGTTTCCCGACACACAATGATGAAACACAACAATGGAATATTTTCGCCCTGTAGAACATGTAAGAATGGAGCCTTTTGAGTCTATTACGCGCTAAAAATTCAGATTTGTACTCCTAAGGAATATTAAGGAGTATCAGCAGCGGTACCCAATAAACGAAAATCAGCAACTCACTAAACAAGTTGCCTTTTCCTCCGGAAGAACAAAAATAAGGTTAACAGTCCCCGAATGAAGTTTTACTGAGCAATGAAATAGTTTGCCGCTATTTTTTGCTCACAAATTTACATTTATCCTACTACATGAGTATCAGTAGAGGCACTCAATAAAATCGAACTTAAAAACAGTTAAAGTATTTTTTCAGATATTACTCTAAATGTCGCATTCTTTGATATTTCTAAACAGGCAAAAAATGCAAAGAGGTCATTCTCGTAGGAAAAGTCATTAAAGATAAAAATAGCATGCATTTCGAGAGTGATCAACTGAAGTCTTGAATCTAGGTTCTAAACTGCAATATATGAAAAAAATGTAAATAAAGCTGTCGAGAGATGTGATAATAATTAAATATGGAATCTTACCAATACAGAAATTTGTTGCAGATGTGGTAGGTCTTCACTACAAGACTTTAGAAATGATAAAAATAATGTGCAGTTAATTTAGTTGCTAGAAAACTCACATAAATCTAATACATGCACCTGCGTCCGTTAGAGTTAAAATTCCTGACTTTAGCAAGTCAACAATAGCGTGAAATTTTACACACATCAGCTATAGGTTAAAAAATTAATTCTGCTTTTGTTGAAGGTTTTATTTCAATACACAACTTTTACATACTATCCATGTAAAATAAAATGTAAGTCCATCTACCATATGTCATACGAAAGACAGACCAAGGTAATAAATTACTGTAACATTACAAAATTCAAATAATGCTCCTAAATTTTCATCACATTTCTGCATGTTATTATTACAGATATTAATTTAATATGCCTTAAAATCACGAAAGTTGAAAAATTATTTACCAAAATAATTATACAACGAGGAAAAATTAGTATGAAATACAGAAGATTTACTGGCTGTGCTGAAAAGTAGAAATTTCGATGATTTCAATGTATACAAATTAAAATGTAGATCATAGAGGCTATTTTGATTGTACATGAAATTTCAAACATTCAATACATTTTAGCAGTGATAAGGGATAAGAAAACAGAAATTTTTTTAATGCTGAGCATACGATAGGGATGTCCCTAAAATGGAATCCCCTGGATATGATAGGGATGTCCCTGAAATTACATTTCCTCTCTTTGGCAGGCGAGTTCAAATGACAATATACCGGGCTCAAGGTTTGGAAATTCGGGTTCGAAGTCCGATCCAGGCAAGCTGTCTTTACAAGGTACATAAAAGTACACACCCCAATTTAATACACTTAAAATGTACTCTAATAATAATTCGTGTTATGAAAGATTGTGTTTTAAAACACTAAGCTTATTTATCATTTGAACTAAAATCTTCTCGTGTTGTGAGAGACACCCGGATTTGATTTACAATGACTCGCCATTAACAAAAATACCTGGCTTAGAATTTATTTGTTTCGAAGCAAGACGTGATTGTGGTTACTTATTGAAGAGTTCGTTTATTTAGGCTCCTCGTGTTTCAGGGAACCGCGATAAGCCATGAAGATACTGTTCCAGGACCTTTTAAAATAACGAGCGAGCTATATTTTATTGAGATAGGTGAAGGGGTTCTACATTAATCAAGCTATATTTACCAACGCAAATTTTTTTTTTGTAGCGGGCTACAATTATTTTCGTTGTTCAACTTCTTCATTTTGCCTTACTCAGTAGATGACGAGACGTATAGAAAGCTCTCATGGGGGAGACAATAAATGTACGCTCATGCAAAAGACCAAAGAATCATGGATTTGAGCATAAGGAGACCCGTGACGTTAATCATGTGCAACGATGTAGGGTTATTTTATGAATGTCTATTGAAAATTATTAAAATTATCCCCATGAATCAAAACCAAATCTTATCATTTTCAATATGGCTTGTGTGGTACGCTTACTGGTACAAATTTATTTGGTTACAATAGCATTGTAACCAAAAGAGGATTTTTTAGGTTGAATATCATGTCTCGGGTCAAGAAATTATTTTTCACATATCTCAATATCGGAATGAAAACTCTTTACATGCATTTAGAAAAAACATCTTAAATGAATGTGTTAGTATATTCACTTTGCAAAATAAAATGCGCTCGCTCCGCATAAACGGCTGTCAATGACCTGACGAAACCGCTAAAAGTCATCACAAGCCCTAAAAAAGGAGACTCACGTTACGTTAAGGCTCGCCGCAAATTGGACCCAAAGCACGCACAGCCTACGCCTAGGCCCCGCCTCCTTCTCGCTTGGGTTGGGTCGGGGCACCGCAAATTGAACCCAGCACAGCCATCCACGCCAGCCTAGCACGATGAGGTCCGAGGTTGAACTTCTCATGGATTTGGAAAACGGAATCACAGAATGAAGAACTAATATTATTATATTCTATAGTTAGGAGCAGGAAAGTAAAAGAAATACATATTTAGCAGGCAGAAATATCCATGGGGAGTTTAAACTGTCATACATACATGTATCAATAACTTAAAAATTATTGCTACATACTTCTATACAATAGTTTAATGTACAAGACAATCTAATGTTGACATAACTTAAAAAAGTATCAAACCATAGATTTATTCAAATAATATGTAACTTTGATATCTAGTATAAATCATTTTTATACTAGATAAACAACGCAATTGAATAAAATCAAAATTCAAATTCGTATAACTTTGGACCAAATCAAATTATGAATTTAAAAAATTAATATTTCTGGAAACCATACAGCTATCATAAGTATGTATCAATAATTTTTAAAATGCAAGATTACATGAAATTCTAAAATGAGTTCTGCAATTCGTATATAAATATGACAAACAACATTTCTTCATTACCTTATAACTACACATGGGGCCTTGTTACAAAGGCAGCACATAATAAAATGACACTTGCAATGTATGGCTTATGACACAATTAATTTACCAATCAAAAAATTTTTTGATCGAAGGCCTGTATACACAGCAATATTTACTGAATTATCTAAATGGAATTTGGAAACCATACAGCTACCTAGTGAAACAAAAGTTTAGCTGATTAGAAAAGGATCCAAATTAGTAAATAAAGTACAGATGTTAAGCTAAAAACTGAAAAGTCAATTTAGAGAAATGCACTAGATGCAATTCTCTGAAAGTAACCATTCAGTTGAATTAATAAATCTTAAATCTAGATACAAACAACATTTTTCAATATTTAAATGCAACTAAATATGACATAGGGTAGGTGGGGGCAAAGGTTTGCAGTTTTGAGTTTTGGGTTTCTTACGGGCCTCCTTTAGATCCTATCGCCCCAAAAAGTCACTTGTATTGTAGTTGGGTATCCCCTCTACCTTCTATAAAATAATGATTTTTTCCCGAAAGATTTAGTCAACGAATTTTTAATTTTACCAAAACACCTGTTTGCGAACCTTTGCCCCAATTGGTGGGGTAAAGGTTTGCAGTGCGAACCTTTGCCCCACCGTTGGTTTCTTACTGGATAGGCATCGAAAATCACAAAAAGAGTTGTCTAAATAATTTTATTTCACATTTTGTAATCTTTTTAAAGGTGTTACATATATAGAAAATCACAAATTGAACAGGTTAATCTCAATAATTTTTTTCTTAAACTAAATAACTTCAAATGAAATATCAACGATTAACACAGAAAGTTGAATCTAACAAAGAAATTCACAAAATGAAAAGGGGTTAATCTCAATAATTTTTTCTTCAACTTCCAATTAAAATATCCCTTCTTAAACTTCCAATTAAAATATCAACTATTAACAGTATCTTTATATCATATCTTAGGCTTTACTCATTCTTTTAAAACCCGTAAATTAAGCAAATTAAGGGGATGGGGGACATTACAAAGCAATTTTTGAAATTTTTACCTCAGAGATATGAAATTGGGCATAATATTCATTAAAGTAAAACTATTTCAAACACCTTATAAAATTTTAAAAATATTTAAAATTTTATTTTTTATATTTAAAAAATTGAAATTTTTATTATGTTTTTTAAAATGCTCCTTGCGATCCAATTTTTAACCTTATCCTTCATTTTACATTTAGATTGCTTATACATTTTGATCAGGGTTATGTTTTGATTTGTGCTTTCGTTGAATAATTAATTTTTAGGAAATATTTTTATGTTTGTACTCTGAATTCTCGTGAAATTTTTGTACTTTTCCACGCTTAAGTTAAACTTTGATAATCTGAATGATGTCGAAACCTGAAATGGATACATAACTTTATTTAATGTATAAGAGGAGTCTTTGTAATACATTTTTTAAAATTTCGTCAAAAATTGTGACGCAAGGAGAATTTCAAAGACTTGCAAATCTGGAAATTACTCATTTCGAGCTTTTTTCCCTAACCAGACCTTCGAAGCTTATAATGTCCTGTAACAACATTTAATTCTTTTATCTTGTAAAATAGGTCTTTGTTCAGAGCTATTTTATTTTTGTGTTGTACTAATTTATTTTATTTTTAATTTATGGATTTTCAAGCATTTTACAAAAAATTTTCTGATTAAGAACAGGAAGTTTTTATCAAAAACCATAATTATTTTTCAAATTACAAAAATGTGATTCCCATTAATAATAAAAGACGTTGTTAATAAGAATTCCTAATGAAAAGAGGACATGAAACAAATGTTAATAGTTAGAGGGGCAAAGGTTTGCAGATGGGGCAAAGGTTTGCACTGCGAACCTTTACCCCATGACTCCCGCAAACCTTTACCCCATTTCGTGCTGGTTCTGTTTCTGCAGAATGGACGCCATTGTATTTGAGTTAATCCAAAACTTAAGGTAGGATTTGAAAGAATATTTACCACCCTAACATACGAAAATAAGCCCAAACAGTTCGTGAGTTTGAGTTGTTGTCGCCAAACGAGAAGGAGCGAGCGGGAGTAAGTGTGGAGACGCCACCATGGGCAGACGGGCCCCTACAGCGAGTGAGGAGAGAGTCGAGAAACAGTGTTGAGCAGACGTGCTCTGGCAGACGTGCCATAACTTTAATTCATTGTTTAATTCATAAATGTTATATGTATATGTTCGTCGGTGTCGTAATAAATGTAGTAGTTGTCTAAAAGAAAGTGGACTTATGAGAAGAGTCAGAGTGAATTAATAGAACTGTTACCACCCCCTTGCCATCCTTGACGGACGTTGTTGTTTTCCGGATTCTACTACTTCAGAAGTGGCATTGATCCAAGCGACCATTTGTTTTCATCCTGCTACGACGATTCAGCACAGAAATAAAGGTAAGCGAATATTACCTTATTATTAAAATGTCTTTGGTGAAATTCAAAACATAAACGGGGGTGTGTTCGAACTGCTATTACAAAACTGTTAAATGATTAGAACGTAAATATGCGACCCGGAAAGTTGTTCCAATGATATCGAAGAATATGAAAAAGCAGTTGTATGAGAAAGAAAATGTTTTGAACGAGTTAAAATTCTAATATTGATGCATTAATTACTGATTTAGAATGAAACCGAAACTGAAATGGTAACTGTATTAGACTACCAAGAGAAAATATGTAAGGGCAAATGTAAGATTAAAAAATATTTGGAACGAAACCATAATGATATTTCTGTAACCACATCTAATGTTACTACTCCCCAAAATTTACAAATAAAATTCCCTAATTAACTATCATAAGTACTATGGAAATTTAACCGAATGGCAAAATGTTTGGAATACTTTCAATACATCAATAAACAACAACAATACCTTGTCTAAAGTAGATAAGTTCAATTATTTAAAGAGTTTGTTGGGTGGTAATGCAGCGACGTCAATAGAAGGCTTAGAGTTATCGGAAGAAAATTATGGCAAGGCTTTAGAATTACTAAAGAGCAATTTGGCAGATCAGATCTTATAATCACCCTACACATGACGCTCTGATGAATTTACATCCAGTCAAGAAATCGAGCGATATAATTTCACTTCGTAACTTTATGATGAGTGTAATGTTCGGGTGCAAAGTTTAAAATCCTTGGGTGTAAAACCAGAGACGTACTCGAATATGTTGTGTCCATTATGATAAAATATATCCCTAACGATATTGCCCTGTAAATTACTAAAAAGAGGTTACATTCAAGCAACTGGGACGTAAATGAATTCTTACTACTTTTGAAAACGGAAGTGCAATCCCGAGAACAAGTTCATTTACTAGTACGCTGCGAGAAATCGAAAATTAATTCCCCCCGACCTTAAACGGCGCCGCTAACAGACTGTAGACATAACACGCGCGTAGGAGAGCAGAGAATCGTCAACACAAATGACAGCTTCAAGCAAAATTACGATTTCGGAGCATTTAATACAAACAAGAAAAATAATGATAGCGCATCAGGGTACGGCACTCCCTTCCAGCCACATAAAAAAAGCGAATGTTTGGTGGAATAAAAGTAATCAATTAAAGTGCTTCAACTGCGGTATTGTGGGGCATTTGTCTAAACATTGCGATAAAGCAAAATAATCTGTCGTAAATGTGGGGCAGGAGGGCACGTTGAAAAGAACTGCATCGTAAAACCCAAAACTAAAGAGTCTGATACGAATTTAAATGTTAATAGTCGGAATTCAGTTGAAGATAAATATACATGAAAAAAGTAAAAATTAACAACGGTGTAGAAGTCAATGCCTTATTTGATACAGGAAGTTCGTGTTGCCTGATGAAACAATCCGTTTCTGAAAGACTCGGATTAAAGACGGAACCAGTTGAGAGCGAATTGTATGGTTTTGGTAATCAAGACCAGCCTGCAACGAAAACGATAGGGAAAAACGATTGTTAGTCTGGAAATAGATGGTGTTATCGGAAACGATATTACATTACTTATAGTAAAAGATTGTACATTGCCGACTGATTTAATTGTAGGTAGAACGTGGACTGACTTGCCACATATCATGTTTGCTAAAATAGGAAATGAATTGCATATTCGATACGCAAGCGAAATCCCTACGAAATACTCAGTGATGTGGAGATTCAAGAAAGTTTAAATTAAAATCTACTAGCGAAATAGTTATAGAAGGTAATTCGGTAAATTACGTAAAAGCGAAAACAGAAGATTTTGATAACGGGTTAATGATGATCGAAAGTTCAACTGATGGGTGTGGGACATTGCTAGAAATAAGGAATGGAGAAACGATAGTGCCAATCACCAATTCTAAAAATGGGAAACATTGTTTAAGGAAGGATCAGTGTATCGGTAGAGCGGAAATAGTCGAAGAAATAGTATCATATCAGCAAAATGAGAACCTTGATAATTTAGAACTAGGAGAAGCTTACATGGTAAACGAAGTTTCAGAACTTAAGAAATCAATCAGTTTAGAGGGACATTAAAATCGATAGTAATGTTAGTCCGGATCAATGTCAGGAAATTTTGAATTTAATTAATGAGTATCGAGACTGTTTGGCATTGAATATACAGGAGTTAGGTTGCACAACTTAACGGAGATGAACATCGTAGAAGTTGAAGGAGCTAAACCAGTCTGCATGAAACCATACAAAAACCAATGCTGAAGAACGTACCGCGATAAGAACGATAGTGGATGAGTGGAAAAAGTGCGGAATTGTTACTGAAACGAGATTCTCCATATGCTAGTCTAGTTTTACTCGTGAAGAAAAGACAGGAGAACTTCGATTAGTGATAGATTTACAGAAAATTAAATTCGCAAACTGTTAAAGATAAATTTCCACTTCCTAGAATTGACGACCTTTTAGAATGCCTCAGTGCATGCAAATTATTCACTTCGCTAGATTTAGCGCATGGGTACTTACAAATCCCATTAACTGAAGATTCAAAATTGAAAACCGCTTTTATAACACCCGACGATACTGGTCAGTTTGAACGAATGACTTTCGTTTAGTTAATTCTCCATCTGAATTTCAGAGATTGATGAATCAAGTTTTAGGTCCTTTACTAAACAAAGAAGTTTTGTGCTACTTAGACGATATACTTATACTAGCAAGATCGTGGACTGAAATGATCGACAAACTCAGAAAAGTTTTTCAGTGCTTACGTAGGGCTAATTTAACGTTGAAATTGACGAAATGCGAATTCGGCAAAACCGAAGTCGAATATTTAGGGTTTTTGATAAAATCGAATGGTATGCAACCTGGACCGAGAAAAGTAAGAGCTGTATCGAATTTTCCTAAACCAACCAATGAACGTGAAGTGAGACAGTTTTTAGGACTAACGAGTTTTTTTTCGACGCTTTGTACCAAAATATGCCGAGAAAGCAGAACCTTTGACCAGATTGACTAGAAAGAATCAGATATTCCAGTGGACGGAAGCTCAACAAGAAGCGTTTGATATCCTAAAAAGCCATTTGACCAATCAACCGGTATTAGCATTATATGATCCAGATGCAGAAACTGAAGTCCACACAGATGCAAGTAGTAGAGGGTTAGCGGGAATGTTATTACAGAAAGGCAGCAGATAATAAATGGCATTTAGTGTATTGTGTCAGCAAAGGAACTACAGAAATAGAAAAGAACTATCATTCAAGCAAATTAGAACTAATGGCTATAGTTTGGACGCTGACAAGACTTAGACAATTTTTGATAGGAATTAAATTTACGATAATCACAGATTGCCAAGCTTTAGTGTATTTAAATGCCAAGAAAACTTCCAATCCTCAGATAGCGAGATGGAGTAATCTCATTCAAGAATATGATTTTCAGATAAAACACAAGGCAGGAGAGAAAATGAGTCACGTAGACGCATGGAGTCGGTCACCAGTTGACCAAGCAGAAGAAACTTTAGATTCAGTATTGAGAATAACTTGGAAGTTTGTTTAACATTAACGATAGATGAACAGATTCTTATGATTCAACACTCAGATCCAGAGTTACGAATTGATTGACATTTTGAAGAAGAATGCTATTGAAAGAACGATGTGCGGAGAAACAGATAACTGAAAATTACATCTTACAGCGTAATCGATTGTATCGCAAAGTTGAGAGTAGAAAAAAGAAAGACTGTTGTATGTTATACCTAAAACGATGAGGAAAGGTATAGTAATAAAATTCATGATCTCATGGGACATTTTGCAGTGGACAGAACTGTTGCTAAAATGAAAGAATTATACTGGTTTAAAGGAATAAAGCGTTATGTGAGACGGCACATTTCCATGTGTTTCGAGTGTTTACTCAATAAAGTCCCTAGTGGTAAGAAACAAGGACAATTACATCCAATTCGACCAGGAAGAAGATCTTTTGCAATAATCCATATCGATCACCTCGGACCATTTGTTAAAAGTTCGAAAGGCAATATAGAACTGTTTGTAATCATTGACAATTTCACAAGATTTATGCGTTTGTATCCAATGAAGAGTACATCAACCAAGAATGTGTTAATTGCGATGAAGAATTTTGTTGATGACTTCGGGCTCCCGGAAAGAATTATCAGCGATAGAGGAACATGTTTCACGTCAAATTATTCGAAGAGTACTGCAGAATTAACGGAATTATGCACACCTTAAACTCAACACAACATCCAGAAGGAAATGGAATGGTAGAAAGAGCAAATCGAACCATTTTGTCGACGATTAAACGAGCATGGAGAATCCAAATCACCGAGATTGGGACAAGAAAATCAAAGAGTGTGAAAGAAATTTAAACAACATGGTAAATAAGACTACGGACAAAACTCCCTTCGAATTACTTCATGGGTATTCGCCAAAATTCAATGACGGATTGATGAGGATGGCTTAAAGACGAAAACGCTGAAGAATGGGAAAATCCAACCATTATCACAAAATAAAGTTAGAAAATAATCGAAGACAAGCAAGTAAACCTTAAAGCAAATTATGACACAAAAGAAGAGTAATTCATTGAAGTTCGAAACAGGAGAGATAGTTGGTATGCGAAGAGTACCCAAATCAACTGGAGAGTCAACTAAAAACAAGCCAAAGTATCGAGGACTCTTGATTATCACAGAAGTACTACCAAGTGATAACATACGAGTAACACCGTTGGAAGAAAATGAAAAGGGACAATTCTTTTGTACAACGGCACATGTAAGTGAATTGAAATCGTGGAAATGCCAAGCTGAATCAGAGGAAGATGATGACGAGTATGAAGCGAGTGATGACGACGACGATGACATAAGTACTGCTGAAATGGGAAGTCGACGGAAGAGAAAGAAGAAATGATGCAGAATGATCCAAAAATAACGAATGTTAGCACAGGACTTTCGTGTTTAAACTTGTAATGTGCATTTTGTAAATATTAATGTTTTCTTTGTTTGTTTTTCAGTAGAAATTATACTGTAAAATTGTTACGAGGACGCAACAAGGTCAGTATGGCGATTGTTGTCGCCAAACGAGAAGGAGAGAGCGGGAGTAAGTGTGGAGACGCCACCGTGGGCAGACGGGCCCCTACAGCGAGTGAGGAGAGAGTCGAGAAACAGAGTTGTTGAGCAGACGTGCTCTGGCAGACGTGCCATAAGTTTAATCCATGGTTTAATTCATAATGTTATATGTATATGTCGTCGGTGTCGTACTAAATGTAGTAGTTGTCTAAAAGAAAGTGGACTTATTGAGAAGAGTCAGAGTGAATTAATAGAACTGTTACCACCCCTTGCCATCCTTGACGGACGTTGTGTTTTTCGGATACTAATAGATGATGCTCAAATTACTCAAAAGTTGCAAAAAATTACATTAAAAGACGAATAAACTTACCTCATTTCTCTGCAAGAGGGGGTCTTTAACTCCAACATTTTTTTACGAGGCAACTGACTGGAAGTAGAGGAATGCACTGCCTACCCTATTCTTCCTAAAACTCTTCCCCGGTCATTTTAAAATGTATGTGCGAACCTTTGCCCCATGCGAACCTTTGCCCCCACCTACCCTACCAATTCAATTCTGAGTTATAATAGAAAGATGATCTTTCGTTGAAACTGCAATGCTAAAATGCTTTAAGAGAAAGTATTAATAATTAAGTGAGCATAATTTATTTTATATGATGAAAAATTAATTCATAATAAAGTCTGATTATTCAGACTTTTTGATTTCTACACCATGGGAGGATTACAGCACAAGGCATGTTATACTTCTCTACTTGTATTAAAGGGGATATCTACTTTCAGCCTATTTTCCTCCGAAAAACTAATATACTAAGTAAGCACCATTTTTCAAAAAATAAATACCAATGAAATATAGAAACATAAATCCAATTTCTCAGTTTAAAACATTTAAACAATAAAAATAACAATAATAATGTATACAAACAACTGCAATAAATTTTACAGTATATAATACGTTAATAAAGGGCATTAAGTTTATGAATTACATCTGTTTCAGAACAAAATGAGTGTTCTTCCAAACAGCATAATCTTTTGTACATTCTTTGAACTAAAAACTTTTGTAATCCAACAACTTGGTCACAACCCTGAACACATGTCATTGTCATTGAATCTCAAAACATGAAATTTTAATTATGTTGCTAACCGTGTAAAAAAAAGAACGAAAAGTTACCAAACACATATTTTCAAATATTAAAATTCACAATAAATTTAGATGTTAGCATCTTAACCTATTACACATTTAGAAGCATTACATAGAACTACTTGATTAAAAACGTGGTTTCTCCAATGAGCCAGTGGTATCTAAACAAAATCTGCTGTTAACTTAAGTGAATTCCATGTTTGTCTCCCTATGGGCACCCTACAACACCGTTTCAACAGAAACTACAACAAGTGCATATGGACTCACAATAAATCCACTTTTCTGATCGGAAAGAGCATCTTATTAGTTTATCAGAAAGGTATGCACATTAAAACACACTAGAACATGTTAAAATTTAACAATGTGTGGTTTAAAAACTATAGACACAATCCACGAGACAAATATGATCATCAGAACAGTTATTAGAAGAAAAGGAACAGATGTAGTATCGCAACGGGCCATCGCCAATTTGGCGTCAAAATCCCGTTCGGAGACCTGTTAGGGCCTAAACTGCGAAATGTAAACAATAAATTGGAAAAAAAACTTACTGCTGGCTTTATGAAACTCGTAGTCGCACACTGGGATCTTCGCTTCGCTCAGATTACCCTTGCTTCACTTCGCTACGCTCCGTTACGCAATCCGTCCAAAAACATTACAGAAATCCCAGCCGCTGGCTTCGCTACATACCGCTGGCTGTTGTACAGTAAAAAAAGCTTCCGCTGGCTGTAGCGGTCAGTAAAACAACGCTTATCGCAAAAAAATACCATCGATCTTTAAATCTCCCTGCCAGAATATAAAAACCGCCAAACAACCATCTGATTTCGCGAAAAATCGCCCCTTGGCGTTCGTTGCGTATACTACTCTGTTACCGAAGAGGGAACAAGATGTACGATTTCATATCTGGCATATGTAGGGAAACAAAAACCTTACCCGTTTAAAAATGCTTTCCGAAGTGAGCCAGCATATAGTTTCAGTCTGTTCAAATCCAGAAGTCACCGTTGTTTTTCATCTTTCGGCAAACGATACATGCCAACATCAGTTTCATTTTGGAATCTGTATGTGCATAGCACACAACTCACTACAATTTTAAAAAATAAGCGATAACATAATGGTAAATAGCTTTGTAAACAAGTTATAGATGCTATTCCAAATGTTTTGCTAGCCAGAGGGCGTTGCTATCGTCTATCCAAATCTGACCCACGGCCCAAGAAATCTGTGCGACGATCACATACCTTCCCACGTTTGGGTTGGGTTGGGTTCAATTTCTGGTTGCCTCGAACAAAACTATGCTTCACAGATTCCGCCAAGCGTGGGCTGTGCGTGCTTTGGGTTCAATTTGCGGCGGGTCTAACACTGTAACTGTTTAGGAATATGCACTCTCAACGCATGCGCGAATGCAGAGGAGACTTTTTGTAACAAAACCGAACAGAACTGATTGAAAACTGATTGATAGTGGCCGCACAAAACGCGCTGCATATTAGATGCGCGGAAATCATGCTAAATTTTAAAGTAACCTTTAATTAGATGTTTTTTTGTAGTTTGTGTGTCAGTAATGTTTTTATCGCTTTTGTAGTAGCGTGCAATAAAGTTTAGAAAAACAACCAGCTCTAAAAATTACTGCTTAAACAACTTTCAGCCCAGGATTCGACGACTCAGAAAAGGTAAGAAGATTTTATTTCCTTTTTTGAATGGACTTTGGACTAGGAATTAACATTCACTGAACCCAAAATCTGGCATCCCTGCCGGGATTGAAAGTTAGATTCCATAAATATGGAAAACTTGAAAAAGTTAAGAACGCCGATTAGAGCTAGTTTTACTCGACTCGCTACTCAAATAAATGAGGCATTGAATACGAAAGTCGATGATGCTGACACTATAGTTGGTTTAATTGTTAAACTTGAGGAAAAACATAAGAATATTGCATCAATTGATACTCAAATATTGAATCTTTTAACAAGTGTTAAAGATTGTTCTCAACAAAGATTTGAGAAGAATACGAATCAATGATGAGTATAAGGATAAATATTTTAGACCTGAAAACCAAGCTAGATCAACACTTGAATAGTTTGGAAGGGCTAAACAAAACTCTTAATAATTCAACCGATAGTACATCTTCAAAACGAAAGTTTAAATTACCTAAACTTGAACTAAAACAATTTAACGGCGATATCAAAGAATGGCTTACGTTTTGGGGTCAGTTTGAGAACATTCATAATGATGCGGATATTGTACCTGAAGTTAAATATCAGTATCTCATTCAGGCACCCAAAAGGGATCTCGTGCACGAGATATAGTTGAGTCGTTCCCACCAACTGCAGAGAATTACGGGCAGGCTATAGAATGTCTGAAATCGCGTTTGCAAGAACTGACATCTTAAATTGAAATTTATATCCGAGAAATACTCGGTCTTATGATGAATAATACAATGGGTAAAGGCCTAAACTTCCTCTTTTTAAACTTACGACCGAATCGAAACATATCTGAGATCGTTAAAAATATTAGGAGTAGCGAGCAATAATTATGCGTCATATTATATCCTCTTGTGGAGTCATGTCTCCCGACTGATATTTTAAGATATGGAGAGAAATTTAAGTTCATTGTCCTTAGCTCAAAAGAGGAAAATAAGGAGAGTGACAATAAATTAGGAAAGCCTCATGAAATTCTTGCGTCTCAAAATCAAAGCGAAGAGAAAGTGAAACTAGCAAAGAGCGGGTTTGGTTGGAATAGTCCAAACAAAATGACGCCAATCCGGCGAGCGAGAATCTATCCCTCCGCCGCTGAGCTGTTTAATTCAGCTGAAAGCAAAACAAATGATCACGAATAACGTGCGTATTCTGCAATAAATTTCACTCCAGCCCAGAATGTAAACATGCTATAAGTTTGACATACGATAAAAAGAGAGAGATGTTGATAAAACGGGGATCATGTTTTAAATGTTTGAAGCTACAGAAGCGAGAAACATGCCTTAAGCCGGCCACTCACGTAGACTTCTATCATCTGGGACGCCGGGAGTTTTCGCCCCTCCAACGCCTGGTATCGGCCACTCACGGGAACTCCACGGCGTCCAAGGCCACCTGCCTTCGCTCACTCGTTATGCCCGATTTAGCTCATGTAGGTCTGTCGTGGTGTAATTTCGCTCACTCTGCTCTCTCGCAAAAAAATTAGCGGCATATTTTGTCCGCTTTATAATTCACTCAATATCGTTATTGTTTTCCTCCTTTAATTTGTTTATAAGAGCACAATTATTTCGTAACTTTAAATACACGTTATGAACGTGAAATAGTGTAAAGTATCGAATTCAGAGGCACAAACTTACTCTAAACATATGTTTTCGATATTTGTAGTAAGTTCTTAAAATTTCTAACATTGTTAAATCCAGTTTAAATGGTTATTTATTTGCCGACATAAATTCAAGTATCCATACTCTTCGCTTTAAGTATACGAGGGTTATTCGGAAACTAAGGTCCGTTTACTTATAAAACAGTAAACATTACAGATTTTATCAAAAAAACTTTATTTTTTAAATTCCTTACATGTGTCTCTATTTTTCTACATAGTTTCCATATTTTTTTTAAACATTGTCATAACGTTCTACAAGCTTCTGTATGCTTAAGTCGTAGACCGTCTGCCGCCTGTGAGATAACCAGTCTTGAACTGCTTCTTTCACCTCGTCATCTGTGGCGAATCTCTTGCCGCCGAGAAACTCTTTTAGGTAGCGGAATAAGTGAAAATCACTCGGCGACAAGGTCTGGAGTGTACGGTGGGTGGTCAATCTGTTCTCATCCAAAAGATCTGAACAGATTTTGGGTGTGAATGGCAGAATGGGGTCTGGCATTGTCATGCAGCAACAAACTCCAGACATCAGAAGACCACGTCGCTTATTCTGTATTGCATGTCTAAGTTTAGTTAGGGTAGCACAGTACGGCGGCTGCATTTATTGTTGTCCCTTGCTGCCTAAACTCGACTAAACAAGGCCCCATGTCTATCTCAAAACAAGGTTGCCATGACCTTGTGTGAGATTGTCTGCTTGGCCGTGACTCTGACTGGTGATGTTGTGTGACGCCATTCCATTGAGTGACGTTTAGACTCTGGGGTTCTGTGAGAAACCCACGTATCGTCCCCTGTGACAATCTTCTCTAAAATTTATCACCTTCTTTATGATATCGATCCAAAAAATCAAGAGCACAAGCCATTCTTTTCAGTTTGTGTTCCTCAGTAAGCAGACTGGTAACCCAACGTGCGCACAATTTGCGAAATTCAACTTTTCGGAAGCGATTTTGTGCAAAGTTGTTCTACCCACATTCGGAAATTCCAAATGCTAAAGTTGAAATTGTGAATAGCCGGTCTTCACGAATCTTTTAATCCACGGCATTGACCAAATCATCTGTGATCACTGATGGTCGACCTGAACGCGGTTCATCATGAGCATTTTCCCGTCCGTCCTTGAAAGCTCTCACCCACTCACCTTGAAAGCTCTGTTCAGATCTTTTGGATGGGAACAGATTGACCCCCCACCGTACAGTCCAGACTTGCCGCCGAGTGATTTTCACTTATTCCGCTACCTAAAAGAGTTTCTCGCGGCAAGAGATTCGCCACAGATGACGAGGTTGAAAGGAGCAGTTCAAGACTGGTTATCCTCACAGGCGGCAGACGTCTACGACTTAAGCATACAGAAGCTTGTAGAACGTTATGACAAATGTTTTAAAAAAATATGGAAACTATGTAGAAAAATAGAGACACATGTAAGGAATTTAAAAATAAAGTTTTTTGATAAAATCTGTAATGTTTTATGTTTTATAAGTAAACGGACCTTAGTTTCTGGAATAACCCTCGTACATACAATAAATCATATTAAAGCTAAAAAAACTAAAAAAAACAGATTCTTTAAATTCAAAATTAGAATTCGAATTCGGTCGTAAGGAACTATGTTGAATTATTTAGCGTTCTCTGGGCACACGAGACGAGAATTGAAGACACGATTATGCTTTTTTAAACAATTTATTGCAGTGGTTGGGGAGATGCTTCTCCTTCCAACGCTGATGAGCGACTGACTGACAAAACGGTCTGCATTGCGTAGATTGAATCAAAACAACATGTAGCGACGCACCATGCCGCCCACCTTGAAAGCTTTAAGAGCTTTCAAAATTACAACTAAACATGAAGATGTCTGAAAGAAAAAAGAACAGAATCATTAACTAACAAAAACAATAATGAATTGAAATACAAAACCCGTAAATGAGAGTTGATGAAATTAACTTGTTAAAGTTTGCATAGTTTTGCCACAGCTCGTGACAACATGCGATCCGCAGTTTTTAATGTTACAACTCGACTTCCCATCATGTCCAGGATGCACCGAGGGTAACTCTACCGAGTTTCCATTTCGTGGGAGGTAGTTTGTCATCTACAATGAGGACAAGATCACCACAAGTTAAGTTCTCTTTTGATTGCTGCCATTTGGATCGTTGCTGCAGTTGAAGAACGTATTCTTTCTTCCATCGATTCCAAAAATGTTGGACGAGGTTTTGTGTTAACTGCCATCTGGAAAGCCTGTTCATCTTTGTTGTACTGTAGTCTTGCTCGGGTATAGCTGTAAGAGGTCCACCAGCTATAAAGTGTCCATTAATGCTGTTAAATCGTTGGGATCCTTGGACAATGGGGATAGCGGTCGTGAGTTCAGACAAGCTTCTATTTGTGTGAATACGGTATAAAGTTCTTCGAAGGTCAGTGTTACGTTGGAGACAATTTTCTGAGATGTTGCTTCACACATTTTATGTTAGATTCCCAAAGTCCTACCATGTGAGGGAGCACTTGGCGGATTAAAGTGCCATTCGATTCCGTTTTCCCTTAAATAACGTGACACTTCATTATTATGTTTATACGATCTGAGAAGTAATGCGAGTTCAGCTTTTAATTTACGATTGGCCCCAATGAAGTTAGAGCCACAATCACTATACATGTGTGAGTACTTTCCTCGACGACTGACAAATCTCTTGAGGGCTGCAATGAAACTATCCGTCGTCACGTCACTAACGAGTTCAAGATGAATTGCCTTTGTTGCAAAACATATGAACAGAGCTAAATACGCTTTTGAACTTTTTGCTCTAGTAGATTTTGAAATTTTTACAGAAAAAGGTCCGCAGTAGTCAACACCACAATGTGTGAGATGGGTTTATGCGTGAAGCCGGTAAATCACCCATTTGTTGTGTTAAGTGTGAGCTCGATGCCGCTTGCAAACTACACAATTGGCAATGATTCCATGAATAGCTGACCGGGCTGAAACAATCCAAAATTGCTGTGTCAAACATGCTTGCATTAATTGAGCACCGGCATGTAAATTTTTAAAATGAATATCTTGTAAAATCAATTTTGTTAGAAGATGTTCCTTAGGCAGGAGAATAGGGCACTTCTGTGATTCTGGAACATTCGCATGTCTTAACCTGCCGCCCACCTTTAACAATCCCTCGTGTAACACTGGATTGAGAGACAATATTTTGATCTTCGCAGCAAGTGGTTTAGATTTTTGTAAAGCCTCTAATTCCGAACTAAAACTTTCTGCTTGAGTCTTCTGACCCACAACATTAAGGCACGGTTAAGTTCCGAGGCAGTGAGAAATCCAAGATTTCTTTCATTTAACGGTAATTTACAGTTTTTACTGAACCGACAACAATATGCCGTCACTCGTTTTAGCTTTGTTAAAGAAGAATAGTTTTTCAGAAGATCAAAATCATTGAGTTCTTCCATTGTTTGAGTCACTAGACTTGTAATTCTTTTTTCTTCCCGTTTGAGTTCTATTTCATTATCTTCAGTACATGTGAGTTCGTGAGAAATGCATTCAATTTTATTAAGAAATGGTGGTCCGTTCCACCATAGATCATGATTTCTAAGTTCGCTTGGACTTATACCGCGAGAGGCGCAATCTGCTGGGTTTTCCAAACTTGGTACATAATGCCAGATTGCATTTGGCACGAATTCGTTAATTTGTGCAACACGATTGGCTACGAATGTTTTCCACCTATTAGCAGGCGAATCTAACCACGCGAGAACGATTGTGGAATCACACCAGCAGCACTTTTTATCGAATGAAAGGCTTGTGCCAGAAATTAACACTGACATCAATTTGGCTAACAAATGAGTTCCGCATAATTCCAATCTAGGTAACGTTAATTTTTTTAATGGAGCTACCCTTGATTTAGATGCGATTAAATTTACTCTTACATTTCCGCAACTATCTATTGTTTGCAAATATATTACGGCAGCGTACGCTTTTTCAGACGCATCTGAGAATCCATGTAATTCATATTTCACTGCGCCATTGATTGAAACATATCGCGGAATTTTTACAAGTTCTAACTCGTTTAAATTGTTTTTGAAGTTGTTCCAAACAGTTTCTAAAGGTGTTGGTAAAGGTTCATCCCAATCTAACTTTTCTTTCCATAACATTTGGATCAGAATTTTGCCAACTATCGTTACTGGTGTAAGCCATCCCAAAGGATCGAATAATTGTGATAGCATTGATAAAACAGTCCGTTTGGAATTGTATGCATATTTACCATTAATTGATACCTTAAACAAAAATACATCTTTCCTAGGGTCCCACTGTATGCCTAATGTTTTAATTGTATTGTCGGATTGAACCTGATATCGATTTAGGTCTAACAAATCATCGCTCAAATTTTGTAACACTTGTGGTTCATTCGAAGACCACTTTCTTAGTTCAAAACCACCCCTCTTTAATAATGCATTAATTTCTACCTACAATTGAATAGCCTGCTCAATGGTGTCTGCGCCTGAAAGCAGATCGTCTACATAAAAATCCTTGTTAACCGCCGTTGCGGCTAACTGAAAATCATGCCCTTCATCGTATACTAATTGTTGAAGGCATTTGGTGGCTAGGAACGGTGCAGATGCAGTTCCGTACGTTACTGTAAGCAGCCTGTAGGTACTGATTGGTTCCGAGGGAGAATTTCTCCAAAGTATTCGCTGAAAGTTTGTATCGCTAGGAGAAACTTTTACCTGCCTGTACATTTTTACAATGTCTGCATTTAGGGCTATTTCCTTTCCCTGAATCTCAATATGAGATTAAAAAGATCATCCTGAATGGTTGGTCCAATTAACAAATTATCATTTAATGAGACATCGTTCGTAGTTTTTGCAGACGCGTCAAATACCACGCGGAATTTAAGATCCGATTCATTTTTTATGCAATGATGTGGTATGTAATACATAGATTCGACGGTAGCATTTAACTCGTTTTCAGGAACTATTTCCATGTGACCTAATGTTAAGTAATCACTCATAAATTTAGAATAACTCTGCATTAAGATTGGATGCCGTGCAATTTTACGTTCAATTTGTTGTAAGCGTTTAATTGCCACTTCCCTTGACTCCCCAAGAGGTTTAGCTGTTTCCTTAAATGGTAGGTTTACCATGTAACGGCAAGAATTATCTCTGGAATGTGTGATCTGAAAATGTTTATCGCATTGGATTTCTTCTTTAGTCCACTTACTAGCATTAGGAATTTCTTCGACTTGCCAGAATTTCTGCAAGGAAGAGTCGATATCAGAACTACTATGATGTACATGAACAACACGTTGCTTCGATTTACAAGGTGTGGCTTTCCCAAAGATAACCCACCCAAAAGTTGTTTCATGTGCTGCAATTGACTCGTGAGGTGCTTTGATACAATTACCGACAAAAATCTCTGAACAACAATCCGCCCCAAGAAGTATATCTATGCTGCCCGATAAGTGATAATTCGTATCAGCTAATTTTACTGAATTAAAACAATCCAATGTATTTGTATCCACAGAACCTTGCGGTAGTTCACCTGTAACCTTTTTTAAAATATGTAATTCGCATTGTACCGATTTTTTGCTGTAGCATGAAACTAAACTTACAATTACACTGCCGTTAGTAGTTGCCGTTTCTTTTCCGGACACACCAGAGATGCGTAACTTAACAGATTTTCTATTCAATTTCAATTTTTGAGCACAATTTTCACTTATAAATGAAGACTGTGATGCACTGTTGCTGGCTCTTTAAGCCAGCAAAAGGCTTTCGGAGATCTTGTTAAAAGCTGCAAGCCATTTCAAGATTCTTTTATCCATTGTGAAGCGTTGTGAAGGGGAATAAGAGTTAAGAAAGGTTCAGCTATAAAAATTGGCCTTTTACATAAGTTTAAAAGATTGTTAGAAAAGGGAAACGTACGCAATAAAAATATATTTATGGTAAAGAGGGGAAAACGTTGGAGAATAGCTCGGTGTCCTTTGACTCAGTAATCGATGAATTAGCCACATAAGAAAGGCCCAGTAGTAAGCTAGAACCGCGGTTAGTTAAAAGGCCCCCATGATAAAAGAGTTGCGTTGGACGAGGGTCAGTCGAAAAAGCCCCTTAGAATAAGGAATAAGAATTGAAAGGATTGTAGTGAAATTTACACAACAGTAGCAGTATTGTCGGATCATGGTCAGGAAAAGATGTTATAAAACTGACCAGGTGTTAGAAATAAAATATAAGAAAATGTAGAAAGGAGCAGGGGAAAAATGTGAAAGAATATGAAAATGTGAAATAGTATAGGTCCAATGAGAAGTGTGATTCTAATAAAAGAGAAATATTAGGGCCACTAGAAAAGGGTTTTAAGACGTAGGTGGAGTTTATATGGAGAAGAAAATACTGTGATTGGAAGGTGAAAACATGTATGCAAAAAGTTGAGATAAATATTAAGGGGTAGAAAGGATACATAGAGAGATAGAGAGAAAAGTTTTCAGAGAGTTGAGATCAGACGAGATTCTTTCGCAGTGAGGAAAGGGCCTTCGGGCCCCGCTCTGGGGTAGGGTTCTCGAACCCCCCTGCGATAAAGATGGAACAATATTAATGTTCCCGTAGCAACGCCGATTTGGGGTAAGTCAGTCTTTACATTTCTGTTGCCTGTTGACAGTACTATTTTAAGATTTAAATTTAAATTAAAATCCCGTAAATGATACATACCTTGTTTTATCCGGTGAGGACCCATTAAAACGCCCCAGCAAATGGTCGCCGTGACCATTCCATTTGATTTCTGTAATCATCTGAGTATTAAAAAAACAAAATTTTTTTTCCTATAAGGATATTAATTTTTTTTTTAGAGAATTTCTGTAGAGAAAAAAAAATAGACACAGTAAATATTTTTTTTTTCATTAGTTTAAATTAGGATTTTTTTTTTGACATATTGTATACTATGATGATACAATTTTTTTATTATTATTAATTGTTTTAATTCTTGATCAAATACACGAATTTAAATTAGTTTCTTAATGTGTTTAAAATTGTGAATACCTGTATTGGCATATCGTTATTATTATAAAATGTATGTGTTTTAATATTTCTTTCAAATTTATATATTATATATATATCAGGAAAAAAACATTTTATTATTATATGCACATTTCTGTCAGTAGAATATATGTATATCAATTATTTTTTTTTTATTAACATGCCTGACTCTTAGAGTCTAATGCCTGATTCTTTAGGTAATTTATTGGAAAATTAGTAGAATTTAGCAATTTTATTTCAATTTGACATGTGTGTGACTTTAGTCCAGAATTTTATTTTTGTGTATCTTAAAATTTTTATTTTTATATTATGCCGTACTTTAAGAGCAATGATATAATTAGTATATTAATGGTTAAGAGAATTTTTTTTCTTGATAGAAAATCATGCTTTAATCTGTTATAATTGTGCTTGATATATACCGTTAATGGGTTTCCGATTTCGAAATTTCATTGGGATTTTATGCATGTATATAATTTTTTTTTCTTTCTTTCTATGTGTTTGCTATAAAATTTCTATTGAGATTTCCGGATTTATGTGTTCGCAGTTAGGATGTAATTAGAGTATGTTGATATTTATATTCCGTGATTCAAATTTTCTTTGCGCATGCTTATGGTACAAAAATGGTTAAGGAGGATATTATTTTTTTTTTAGACGTTTGAATTTCCTTTATTGTTTTAATGTATTTAGTGTATTATATCGACGCCCGTAGTCGCACTATTTAAATCCCAATTTAGGGAAAGGCGAAAAATAGTGCACGATTTGCACTGTTTAGTGGGCAAAAATTGGTCACTTTCTAAAGAATTGTGCTCTCATAAGAGGGGGCGAAGAATAGAATATTGCCCTTCGAGGAGAGGGGGAATGCAGTTGCGGTTTTTCTTCCTTTTCAAGTTACTCCTGCGTTCCGTTTTGGCCGGGAGAAAAGGAGGGAGATTTTTTCACAGTAGCTATGAATTAGAGCTATAGTGATAGAGCGAAGCATCGGGTTTTCGAATTGCGTATAGTTATGTACTGTTTGCTTGTTGTTCCTCGATGGGGGGAGTCAAACAATATCTTCAGGCCGTGCTGAGTACGGTTTAAAGAAAGTAGAAGCGAAACGTATCTCTTTTGCTTTTTATTTACTCTTTTTTATTATTTATGTAATTATTTTTATTGCGTTTTCTGTTTTTTTTTTAACTCATTTTCTATGTTTGTTATTAATGAGTGAATTTAACATAATAATGAATAGGCATGGGGAATAATGAATGAATTTTGATTTTCTGAAAATTGTCTCCTATAAGAGGAGAACAGATGAAATTCACAATCGCTTCACTTACAATTAACTCTCTGGTTCGTAAATTTATAAGACGATATTTGATCGTTGCGGACAGATAACGGAGAACAGTGAAGAATGGAATTTTTTCGAAATTTCCCACGCGAGAATCGCGATATTCTGAAATTCGTTCTTATGAATGGGGATGCGAACGCACCTTTTAGCGTTATCTTTTATTTTTTCAATTTTTTTTCTTGTTCTTACATACGTTTCTTTCTTTTGCTATTTATTATTTATATATGTTTATTATTATTGTTTGATTTCAAATTGTTATTAATTAATTTCTTTTGTAAATACTTAATGCATTTTAAATTAGACAATTATCTGTCGTTTCTTAGCCTTAACTTTAATCGAATGTCAATTGTCATGTCAATAAGAGAGTTATAACACATAATTTTTTTTCCTCTCTCGTCATAATTTTCCCTATCATTATACTAGGGTTCTCTTTTATTTTTTGAAAAAAATCGAAATAAACAATTTCTCTCCTTTCTTTTGCTTTTAATTACTCATCTCATGTTTCAAAAATTTAGTTTGCATTTTTGTTTAACTCTAAAATAACAAATCAAAAACAAAATAAATTTTAAAATTTTGGATGTAACTTCTAATATATCTTGTTTTGGCGGACTGATCACCTGTCATTGTTGTTCGTATATATAGATTTTGCGTTCACTTTCTTTATTATAAATAATTTTTTTCTCTAACACAGTACATGAATGCATAAACAGGCATTCTACAGAAATGTGTATATATAATGTGTGTAATAATAATAGTAGTATTATTAATAATGATAATTATGATGATGCGTTACAATATCATTAGATATTTGGTTGTTTTATACAAAGGTATGCCATAATAGATATTCATTTAGATAATTAATCATTTTTTTCCCTCATTCTTTATGAATATAAGGGGACATTTTTATATTTTACATTATAAGAGAATAATGTCTTAATTTAATGACTAACAATTATAAAATATACAGTTATTTTAATTTTACCCTTTATACGACTAAGAATTTTTTTTTGTACTGTCAATTCAACATGATTTGTAAGATAGACTTTACCCTATAGCTCAATGTTGTTTACTTTTGGTGCTTTCCTGGGCACCACAATTTTTGTTTAACCTTTCAAGTTGCTGTTTAAAGCTCTCATCATGAAGTCACATGAGTGATGTTGCTCTAGTAGCACAAGAACTTTAAAAATCTCCACATTGCGGCCGAGTTTTAAGGCCAGCAGTGTCGTGTACGAGTTATTCGTCGAGTCATCGGGCGAGCGGTTCATGCCACGGAGAGTGAGATTGATTGCAGTCTCCTACGTTTTACGACGATTTCTAGATTTTGCTGAATGTGCGACAGTGTTTGCTTTCATCTACAGAGGGACGTGCATCTTCTTCATCTTCATACATGCCTGTAGTAATCGACAGCGGCGCTCGTCTCATCGACAGTGTCGAGCTATGGTTGATTATTCTTGCCCGTATGTTTTTTTTTCTTTGTACACTATGATGTTTAATTGTTTCCAGAGGCCAGCTCTTACTTCGTCGACACTCTCTTGTGCATCAGAGTGTTACCCAGCTCTTTAGGTCTTACGATTGCACTGTGGACGTTGCTGGAGTAATTCAACATGCCACGGACAATTTTCCCGTCCAAGAAACTGTGTTCACCAGAACCTAGCTCTTAATCCGTCGAAACTGTTCATCTATTAACTTCAGAATTTTCAGTTGTGAGTGCTGTCATTTCAAGAACTATATATATTCCATAGAACATTTTCCTTCCAGTGGATTCAACGTTTTATGCAAGTTTCCCCCCCCAAAAAATGGTTACTTGATGTTGTTTATCCCGTTAAATATATACTCAGGACATTAATTATTTTAAATTCATTTCTTTATTCTAAACCAGTTATTTTTATTTGCACTTTATATATTATTATGATGCTCTAATTTTTATACCCATTTCTTTTGTATCCCTTCAGCTCAAGAATTAGTATTAATTACTTTTAGGTACTAAATGTTATTTAGGTTGGTTACCAGTATGCATATACGCTACGAGTTGCTTCTAGTAAGCTTATTTTAACATTGGTTATATCAATTTTTTTTTCAGCAACTCAGATTTTGTGTGTGGGCATTATTTATAATTTTATTGTACTCTTTTAATTTATTCATTCTTATTTATGCTTTATATTATATTATTACTGGATAATTTTCCCCTATATTAATACCTATTTTTTTTAAACACTTTAAGCACAAGTGTTACAATCAGGATTAATTTTGGAAAAAGAAGCCATTTATCTTGGTTGAAAGTGTTAAATTTTACTAAGAATATTATCCTAACGAGTCTACTTTTACATTGATTAGATTTTGATAAATTTTTTTGTGTGTGTTGTATATATATAACCTGGTATTTTTGTGCTATATATGTATGTTTATCATTTAAATTTGGGTCCTCCACCAGTTAGTAGTAGGTCTCTCAACCAATTAGGTATTAAATCTCAAATTGGGACTTACAACTTTTTTTTCTTTTTTTTTTAAATTTTTTTTTCTTTTTCTGAGACTTTTGTGAGTATTGCTGGCTCTTTAAGCCAGCAAAAGGCTTTCGGAGATCTTGTTAAAAGCTGCAAGCCATTTCAAGATTCTTTTATCCATTGTGAAGCGTTGTGAAGGGGAATAAGAGTTAAGAAAGGTTCAGCTATAAAAATTGGCCTTTTACATAAGTTTAAAAGATTGTTAGAAAAGGGAAACGTACGCAATAAAAATATATTTATGGTAAAGAGGGGAAAACGTTGGAGAATAGCTCGGTGTCCTTTGACTCAGTAATCGATGAATTAGCCACATAAGAAAGGCCCAGTAGTAAGCTAGAACCGCGGTTAGTTAAAAGGCCCCCATGATAAAAGAGTTGCGTTGGACGAGGGTCAGTCGAAAAAGCCCCTTAGAATAAGGAATAAGAATTGAAAGGATTGTAGTGAAATTTACACAACAGTAGCAGTATTGTCGGATCATGGTCAGGAAAAGATGTTATAAAACTGACCAGGTGTTAGAAATAAAATATAAGAAAATGTAGAAAGGAGCAGGGGAAAAATGTGAAAGAATATGAAAATGTGAAATAGTATAGGTCCAATGAGAAGTGTGATTCTAATAAAAGAGAAATATTAGGGCCACTAGAAAAGGGTTTTAAGACGTAGGTGGAGTTTATATGGAGAAGAAAATACTGTGATTGGAAGGTGAAAACATGTATGCAAAAAGTTGAGATAAATATTAAGGGGTAGAAAGGATACATAGAGAGATAGAGAGAAAAGTTTTCAGAGAGTTGAGATCAGACGAGATTCTTTCGCAGTGAGGAAAGGGCCTTCGGGCCCCGCTCTGGGGTAGGGTTCTCGAACCCCCCTGCGATAAAGATGGAACAATATTAATGTTCCCGTAGCAACGCCGATTTGGGGTAAGTCAGTCTTTACATTTCTGTTGCCTGTTGACAGTACTATTTTAAGATTTAAATTTAAATTAAAATCCCGTAAATGATACATACCTTGTTTTATCCGGTGAGGACCCAATTTGTTATTTGAAAGATTATTAATCATTTTAATACTGTAATTTAACTGTTTATTTGTGTAATAAATATTCGTTGTTAATTTGTAAATATTGGTCCTCATCATTTATAAAACATTTAAGTGGTGTCTATCTTCTCTACAGTGTTTACATGCTGGGGTTAAAAACGAACCTGGGTAATTAAGTAATGGGTAATCACCAATTAGTAAGCAAACCCTGTAATATTTTAACTTAAATATGTTAAAACCTTTAATCGACTTTTTTCCACCCAGCACTGTCAATTAAAACCCGACAATTTTGATAATTACCGCTAGCATCGATAATATTGACTATGGCCGTAGGTAAAAGAATTTGACTATTTTCACGTTGAGCGCAATGTGTTGATATCACCGGATCAATTTCTGGTTCCGATCTACCGTTGACGTTGTGTTTGGATTTTTATTGATGTATAATAGCGTATTATGTCTTAAATTGCATATTTTACATCCACTACTAGCACAGGCGGATGCGCGATGACCCATTCGTAAACAATTGCTACATAATTTATTCTTCGCAATAAAATCTTTTTTATTGTTAAATGAAAGTTTAATAAAATCATCACATTTATATATAGGATGTTGCCCTTTACAGCAAAAACATGCATGAGAAAAAGTTAAATGCGGTGACACGTTGTTATTTTTACTGAAAGATTTACTTTTGTTTTCATTAAACGAACCTCGTTTGTTTACATTAATCAACGCCAACGCGGAGGCGCGTTGTTCGAGAAAAACCTTGAATTCAGCAAATGTTCGTAATGAACGATCTTTATGTGACAGATGCCACTCCTTTAAAGTTTCAGAGTCTAGTTTCTTCCGCAAGAAATATACCAGAATAATATCCCACTGTTGAATTGGTTGGTTTAATACTTCTAAAATGTCTAAGCATTGATTCGTAACGTCTAACATTCTACGCAAACCTTGTGCATTTTCGATTTGTAATGCTGGCTGCGAAAACAATTTATCTAGTATCGAATAGATTATTTCACCTACATTTTCGAAACGTTCACATATCAATTTCCACGCTTTAGTATAGTTAGCATCCGAAATTTGAATATTCTGAATTATTGTCGATGCTTCCCCTTTTAACGATAATTTTAAGTATTGCAATTTTTGAGCATTACTTAGGGAAGAATTATCATGAACGGTTGACACAAATATATCCCGAAAAGAAATCCAATCTGTAAAATTACCTGCAAATGAGGGCAAATCTAATCGCGGCAATTTAATATTACAATGTACATTATTTCTACTACTACTTTCGATTTCAACCGATTTATTTTCTTCTTTAAACATATGCGCTATGTTTATTTTTAACGTATCTATTTTTTCTGCGATTGTATTAAACTCATTTTCGTTCTCTTGAATGCATTCCTCCTTACATGTACACATAATTTCATCATGTATAGTTAACAGTTCTGCCCACAACTCGTTGGCTTGTGTGGCATACATTTGAATCGTGACGTTGTCATAAGTTGTTAATTTTACAACACTACAAGTAAGTCGGGTACACTTACCCTTGATTGCTGATCTTTTTCGTATGAGTATATCCATTTCGATTCGTTGATTAGACTGAAGATTAGTATCCCGGGTTTCGGTACCATGGGCACACGAGACGAGAATTGAAGACACGATTATGCTTTTTTAAACAATTTATTGCAGTGGTTGGGGAGATGCTTCTCCGTCCAACGCTGATGAGCGACTGACTGACAAAAACGGTCTGCATTGCGCAGATTGAATTAAAACAACATGTAGCGACGCACCATTCTCCTTAAATTTCAAGTAAGTGATATTAATGTAATAGTGCGTTTTAGGCATAAACATTTTCTCCCCTCCACAAAGAAAAAAAATTGTCGGTGATTTTCTTTTAAATTAGATGCTCTGATTTTATAAACCACTAAAAGTGGTTTTACTCTTTTACTTTAAGTTTTAAAGCGCAATTATTTCGTTACTTTATGTATGTGATTTTGAAATATGTTGTGAAAAGTATCGAATTCAGACACTCGAAACTGCTAATTAATGTGTCTCCAATATCTGTAAAGAAATACTTTTAAGATCCCTAAACCATTTGTAAAGCCAATTGAAATGTTCTTAGTTTTTCGATATTTCTTAAATTACTAGTGGTTAGCCCGTCAAAAATGACGTGTTAATTTTAATTTTTATCAATTTACATCTGCAAAGTCAATATTATTTGTATACTTATAATATCTTCTCTACTTTTTTTATTAAATTATACACATTTTTAATTAATTAAAATTATGCAATATCAGCACTATTATGATCCATTTAAGATACATTTTTTTTAAAATTTAAATAAAATCTGAACACCACATAACAGCATCACTTTACTTAATTCTATTACGCTAAATGATTAATACATTAACTGCGGTGGAAAAATTTAAGGGGACTCAGTACCCTTCATTTGTCGAAAAATTACGAAAATACCGATTTTCCAATTTTTTGCTTAAAATATATCTTGACACCCCTAGTATATCCTGACAAAGTTTCGTTAAGATCTGAGAACTATAAATATATTAAAAAGGCTTTTGTCTGTAACTGTGTCCCTTTAAATATCACGCCTACTTTTCTGTTTACACTATGTTTACATCGCATCTGCAACTGAATACTTCCTGGTTAGCAAAATATTTCTACCAGGAAGAAGATGAAAGTGCTTAATCGTAACTTTAACCAATAAAGAAGCGTTGTTTACTTTTTCTTATCTGGTTTCGCTAGTTATTTCTGATTTCGCTCGCATTTATTTTTCGTGCATAAATAGCAACAAAAATTCTTTTTCAAGATTCAGGTTCGATTGTGTTGTTCTTATATAAACTTTCACCTAATTTATATACAGTTAGTTTGTTATTTTTGAATATGCCTCTCCCGAAACGTAAGAAGCATGCTTTGTACATGAACAGTAAACGTTGGTGTAAAGGAAATAACAATGTTTGTGACATTTCTCAAACTATCACTGCTGAAGAAACAAATGTGTCATCTAATGCAAGACTGGAAAATTTATCTCTAGTTAGTGAGTGTGATTATTCTACTAATGAAAATTATATTATTGTCAACTATGAACAAATTAAAAAGCTATTTATTAAATTAAAATGCCCAGATTGCAATGAACAAACCTTAAATCTTGAACTTGGTAGCAAATTAGGTTTTTCCTACAACTTAAACTTAACTTGCAGTTCCTGTTCTGAGAATATAACTTCAGTTCAAACTTCCAATGAGAGAAAAGGAAATTCAGTCCCTGATATCAATCTACGTGTAACACAGGCATTCTCTCATATTGGAAAAGGGTATGCAGCCATTGAAAAATTTTGTATGGTAATGAATATCTTGCCCTTTTCTTCGTGGACTTTCAGCAAGTGCATGAATCTTTTATGCACAGCCTATAATGTTGCCTCAGAGAACATAATGAAAGGTGTTCATGAAGAAATAAGACATGCCTATCAAGGTTCGGGTTCCCTTATTGATGTAGCTGTGTCATTTGATGGTTCATGGTTGACTCGTGGACATACATCCCTTATCGGCATTGGATGTGTTATTGACATTCTTACAGGATATGTAATTGACTTTGAAATTATGAGCAAGGTGTGTCGTCATTGTTCACAAGCAAAAAGAGAATTCGGTGAATCAAGTGCGGAATACAGTGTATGGTACAGTGGGCATGAAAGTGTTTGTGAAATTAATCATACAGGTTCATCTGGCTCTATGGAAATGGAAGCGGCAATGGTTCTTTGGAAGCGATCAACATCATTAGGTTTTCGGTATACAACACTATTATCTGATGGTGATTGTAAAACTTTTAATTACTTATCTGACAAAAAGGTTTATGGTGCTGATATTGAAATAAAAAAGGAAGAGTGTATTAACCATGTTAGTAAACGATTAGGAACTGCTCTGAGAAATGTTGTCAAGGATTCACGTGCGAAAGGAATTACATTAGGAGGTAAAGGTTATGGCACACTAAAAGAATCAACGATAAATAGGTTAACATCTTATTATCAGAAAGCCATAATGAGAAATAAAGGTGACTCAAAAGCTATGAAAAATGCAATTTATGCTACTCTATATCATAGTATTTCAACGGACAAAAAGCCCCAACATTCTAAGTGTCCAAAGGGGAAAGACTCGTGGTGTTTTTACCAGTCAGCAATGGCAAAGGGAGAAAAGCCTAGTTCTCATAAATTATTTGTGGGAACACCTGTAAAAGAGGCTATTTTACCTCATGTTCTCCCAATTTATCAAAGACTTGCATCAGACGAACTTTTGGAAAGGTGCATAAACTGTGGAACTCAAAATGCAAATGAAAGCTTGCACAGTGTGATTTGGGCAAAATGTCCTAAAGAAACATTTGCACATAAACAACGTGTAAAACTCAGTGTTATGGAGGCTGTATGTGAATACAATAAAGGTACACTGCGCTGCATAAAAGAAGCGCAGAATGCCTTAGGTGTACCTTTAGGAAAGTGCTCCATGAATCTCGGTGTTGTGCTCGATTCTCGAAAAAAAATGTTTCGACAAAGACGACGAAGTGCAAAATATCAACTTGCACGTAAATTGGTAAAAAAAGCTATTTTAAAAAGAGAGATATTAGTTAAAAAGAAGGAAGGTGTAACATACAATGCAGGGTATTTTTAATTGAAAGTTAATAAATAATGGTGGTTATGCAGAAATTATATGCATAAAGTTACAAAATATTGTGTGTTTTTATGATATGAACAGATTTTCAAACATTGTATTTCTTTTATAATATAGACATCATCATATTTATAGTTAAGCTGTTTCCTAATTAATGACTCAAATGTATTTCATGGTGTAAAAGTAATGATGAATTTGGTAAAATCAATTTTTATTTATATTTTTCCTCGATTTTCATTTCAATGTGTGACAAATAAGGTTTGTGCTAATGGTAACTTATATAAAAAAAACAAAATTAAATTCAATGAAACAGCTACAATTTTAAATGTAAGTGTATAATAAATAATTTAAAATAACATTTAAAGTAATTTAAAGTAGATTTGGAATATTTTTTCAGTGTTAAAATCTTTAAAGTGCTTTTTCTCAGTTCGTGTTTTTTTCATTACATCAATATGCTAAAAATGCAGAAACATAAATATATATTTTTCAATTGACTTGATTTTTTTTCTGAATGTTTATTATTGTGCATTTTATGAAACAAAGGATCGGATTTGTAATAAAGTTAAAAGTTTTTTTTAAAAAAATAGATATGTACAAAAAACTTAATCTCTTGATGATTTTTTACATCTGTATCAACATTTTATTTTTTTGCTCCCAAACTAATTAACATTTTACAAATCCGATCCTTAAAGTTATAGAGAACACTTTAAAGATTATTATAAAAAAAAATTGTTGCAAAAAATTAGAAACTGTCGGAGAAGACAGGCTTTAAAAATTATTTAAATTTTTAAAAAAAAATTTAATTTTTCAAATTCTATCAGTAGAATTGTCTTTTTTCTTGGTGGAATGATTTTTCCTAATTAAATCATTTAATAATATGCAAAAAGAGTATTGTAAAGTGCTTAAAGAAAAAAAAAAGTTCAAAGGGTACCGAGTCCCCTTAACTTAGTTGTTTCATAATTTTAGTTCATAAATGAACCCGCTCCAAATATAAACCATTGAGGTGTTCGGTACGCAAAATGTTACAAGTTGAAAAATATTTTTATATATTTTGATCGAGAGGAAAGTACCGGGTGGCCATAATTAAACTGACAGTGCTCACTGTGTTCTGTAGCGCGATCTATTTGCGAGAATAACGCCACATTTTGTAGGAAGATTAAACAAGACGGGGGACGAAGGATTCCGCGAAAAAATAAATTAGTTCCAAAAGTCACCGCTAGGGGAATATTTGGCGCTGTGTAATAGAAAATAGAGTGTTAACAAATGCAAATCAATACGGAAATTACCTTTGGTAACAGTTACCTTTGGTGAATGTAAGGGAATTTCTGTGACTGCATGTGGTGATTTGTCATCCCAAATTCGGCAGTTCTGGGTATTCACAGTTCCATGCAGGTAAAAGTGGGCCTCGTCTCCCCATAAGATTTTCCACGGCCAAGCATCATCCACCTCCATTCTGGCAAGAAAGGTGAGAGCAAAAGTCAATCGCTTATCATGGTCGGGGTACAGTAACTCCTGTACACGGCTGATCTTGTACGGATAGATGTTGATAATCTTTCGTACGATTTTCCATACCGTACTATAAGGCATATCCATATTCCGAGCTAATCCACGAGCGCTAGAGGTGGCAGCAATATTGTCTGGACCTCTGTCGACAATCGTCGTGGCAACTGCTTCGATTGTATCCTGTGGTACAGGTTTTCGTCCTCTGCCTGACTGAACCTTCAGAGAACCTGTTTTCTCAAACGTCGCAACCATTGCTTTTAGCCCATTAACTGACACAGGACCGCTACCTTTACGCATTTTTTTGTGCGTTCTAAAAGCACGAAGAGCGGCTGACGCGTTGCACTGGTTGAGGTAAAAGAATTTGACCAGTAACGCACGCTCGACTAAAGAAGGAGACATTGCATATAAACTTTCAATCCGATTGATTCGAAACGTAACACATTGCCTTTTAAAACCCAAGCAGCTGGCACTGTGCCAATGGATGTAACGTGAAATTTGAATAAAGAACTTCTTCTTCTGCTCAGCGTACGTGATATTGCAGATCACGAGACGTTATCGGTGTTTATGTAGATTTTACGTTTTTTTAAAAGTGTTGCCATATTGCACTTGAACTAAATAAGAAAATGTGCATAATAAAAGGTAATTTTATTCCGTATTAATTTGCATTTGTTAACACTCTATTTTCTATTACACAGCGCCAAATATTCCCCTAGCGGTGAGTTTTGGAACTAATTTATTTTTTCGCGGAATCCTTCGTCCCCTGTCTTGTTTAATCTTCCTACAAAATGTGGCGTTATTCTCGCAAATAGATCGCGCTACAGAACACTGTGAGCACTGTCAGTTTAATTATGGCCACCCGGTATAATCTATATATATAAAACAGTTCCGTAACTGACTCATTCATTCACTGACTGACTGACTGACATACAACGCACAGACCAAACCGCTGGACCTAAAGGGCTGAAATTTTGCATGGCGATTCTTCTAATAGTGTAGGGGTGCACTAAGAAAGATTTTTCAGAAATTCTTCTTAGATTTTTTTAAATTAAATTTTTAAGCTGTTTTTTAAACTTTTTTTACGTTTGCATTTAAAATAATACATTGAGGGTTATAAAATTTATATCACGAGAAAGATCATAAAAATTCCTTCAAAATAAAATTTTTTTCGAGTTTTTACCTCCATTTCCTGATTTTTGGTGAATTTTTAAAGATTAATTTTTAGAATTTAATTTATTAAATGCTGATCACGTGATTTCTTTTTCTGGTACTTTCAATAAATTTATCGTCACGTGCGTAACAACTAAATAGACAAAAAAAATATTTTTTTCTCTTTCTAATGCAGCAGACGATTGGATATTATCCAAAAAAAATGCATATCCCTTACGATTTTTTTATAAATATATATATGTAGATAGATATATATTTTACATCAATTGTATACATTGATCATCGCATTTATTATAAATATATATATTTATTTTTTGGCATAAATTGCATACGTTGACCGTTGTATTTAATTTGAATGTACTCCGTAGCGAAGCGCGGGTTTTCAGCTAGTCTATACATATAAAACAGTTCCGTAACTGACTCACTGACTGACATACAACACACAGAGCAAACCGCTGGACCTAAAGGGCTGAAATTTTGCATGGTGATTCTTCTTGTAGTGTAGGGGTGCACTAAGAAAGTTTTTTGAAAAATTCTTCTTAGATTTTTTAAAATTAAATTTTTAATCTGTTTTAATAACTTTTTTTGAGTTTGTATTTAAAATAATAATTTGAGGGTTATAAAATTTATATCACGAGAAAGATCATAAAAATTCCTTTAAAATGAAATCTTTTTCGGGTTTTTAACTCAATTTTCTGATTTTTGGTGAATTTTTAAAGATTAATTTATAGAATTTAATTTATTAAATGTTGATCACGTGATTTCTTTTTTCTGGTACTTTAAATTAATTTATCGTCATGTGCATAACAACGAAATAGACAAAAAAAAATTTTTTTTCTTGCTAATGCGGCAGACGATTGGACATTATCCAAAAAAATATTAAATACAGTAAAATATATGTTTCTCAAACTGTACTATATTCTTTAGTATGTTCTATTGGAATTAATTTGAATATTTTCTTCTACATTATTTTGTCTATTTGTCGCAGCGTAGGCGACAGTTTTGGAAAATTAAACAGGTGCAAAGTTGGGCACAAAGAATAGGAGAAGATATATTCCAAACAGCGGATAAATGGTGTACAGATGCAGTTTACGATCTGCTTATGTCAAAAAGGGAGACGATAATTGGCATGTAAAGGAGGAACGGTCGAAAAATTGATGGCAAGGAGCGGCGCCCAGCTGCAGTTAATGATCTGGAGAGGCAGAAATAGGAAACGAAGGGGTCCGAAATTTGATGTTAGTGAAGGACGAGTTAAGACTTTACGAGCTTCAATGCGTTAGGAGGTCAGTAGGGGGTCCGAATAGAAGCGTGTGAATGTAGGGGCGTGAGAATTCTCCAGAAGGGTGCAACGACTGACGCCCCCTTCAATTTTGAGTGGAGGAGATAGTCTCTCTATTCTAAAAAGAACTAACTGCCGCTGCCGCCGCCGCCGCTGTCAAAAGCTTGTCACGCTATCTCCTCCGAAACCGCTGGGGGTATGGGGTCGAGACCGATACCAATCGATGCAGAACAATGTGGGGAAGAAAGTAAGACATGTCTAATATTCGTCGGACTTTAAGTTTTTTTTTATTTTATGTTTTGTGGGAAAATATTGACTTTTTCATGTTCAGATTACGATAACTCGCCAAAAAAGATCGTAGAATTTTTTTTTTTACAATCTAAGACTACAGACATTTCTCCTTCAAACAAGACCTCATTTTTTTAAAAATAATTTAAAACAGACTGATATTTTTATTAAAATTGAAAACTCTTTTTTTGGAAAAATTTATGCGTTTCGAGATATATAAATTCGATGCGCTCAGACTTATTATGTTACAAAGAAAATATTTATATCAACTGGAAGATGAAAGCTTTCTCATTCATATAAACTTCATTTCAAGTCTCTATCTTAAAATTTTGATTTTTAATTGAATTTTAAAGAAATACTTCAAAAAAATCTTCTCATTCCCTTCCTTTGAAAGAAGATCCGATTTTTCACCCATTCATCCATTTCGCCGGGCTTCATCCATTTCGTCGGGAGGGGGGGGAAGCTTCAACTGTAAACAAATGAATGACTCAATCGCTGTAAAAAACTATTGAGTCATTCATTCACTTGATTCACCAGAGGAGCGAGCGTAGCGAGGCTAGGGGCGAAGCCCCTAGTAATATAAAAAAAGAGTTGGAACCAATAAAGGGTATCCATATTTACCCATTGGTGAGGAGGTGGCTACCAATGGAAAGCCTAGAATGAAGTGGGGGAGTTAAGTAAAAGATAGAGATGGAGAGAAATAATCAGAGAGAAGAGAGAGAGAGAGATAGAGTTGAAAAGCAATGAGCAGATGAGTTTTAGAATCCGCTGAGGAGAAGTCGGAGTCAAGACAGACGGAAAGGGCCGCAGACGAATAAAGAAGATAGAGGTGTAAGCCCTCAAGTGCCGATGAATATATGCCCGCCGATTGAAGGATCAACGAGCCGAAAGCCTACCGCGCCGACCCTAACTCAATGCCTAATGACTCCAGGAGCGAAGTCGATCTGACTACTAGCCGATAGCGTAGCTCTAGAAGGAGACACCTGTCCAGGCGCCCAGAACTCTACCATGCCGCACCCCCTTCGTCGAGCGAGCGCCAGCTACCAAGAGGTTGTAGAGTACCGGAGCCCCGTATGCATAGATGATTGCCACCAGCCACCCTCGCCCCGAGTGTAGAGTCCTTGTGCCACAGATGACCGCCGCAAGCCTCCCATCGTCCCTCACGATTCCCCGAGCTGTGCAAGTATCAGGTACGGGATTTTGTTTATTTGGTGATCTTGTGCCGATGCTCAATTAGGTTAAGAGGAGGATAGTAGCCGCGCGTAATATTGCATGTTGTCATAGATATATGTTACGGAATATTTGTGGTTTTGTATATATATTATTATATGTATTGTATTAACATGTTAAATGAGTAGTGATAGAAAGTCAATAAGGAGTGATATTAATGGTATAGAATAAGTGATATGAGGCATATATATGTATTATATTAACATGTTAAAGGAATAATGATAGAAAGTCTAGAAGGAGTAATATTAATGGTATAGGATAAGTGATATGGTATATGTATATATATATATGTGTTGTATTAACATGTTATAGGATTAATGATAAGAAGTCGATAATGAGTAATGTGAACTGTATAAATAGTGTGTTGATAGTTAATAAATTGATTTGTGATCATACACCTGAGTAATCATTAATCCATTGGGCCAAGCAATGTACTAACCACAATTAAATACTCCACAATAAATATCATAATAACCAAATAAACTAAAATTAATTACGGTGACACTATTAAAGCTTAATTTCAATTTATTTTATTTTTAAAACGCAATAATCACAGTACATTTGAATATGGCATCAAAAAGGAAAAAGCGTTCCAGGCAGAGAGATAGATCTGTGCTATTATTAGGATTATACGAATTCTTGTTTTTATGTAAGATACAAAAAATAATATACCCCAGTTTTATAAACTACTAAAAATAGTTTCACTCTTTTGGTAGGAAGTTTGAGCTTATTTTAAAATTTCAGAGTGGGTTCAAAATCTTCAAATAAGGCCCATTTTTATTTTCTTAATATTTTGGAATAAAAAATTGAAACCTGAAACTCCTCGCTAGGTGTCTCTATGAAACTTTGTACAAGTTTCCATTGTTTTTTTAGAGTTAAAATTCTGAAAACGTTTCCCCGAAGCAAAAGTTACACCAAAATATTAAACTTTTATTTTGCCGTTTAAAAATTTATTCAACAAAATTTTTATAAATCCTTAAGATAACTTATCTGGTAACCTTCCCCGTGCACTAAAGGAAAAAAAAAATATGTAAATAGTGCCGGTTCGGAAAATTTATTAGCGGAATCAAAAATTTAGTATTAAAAAACAAAATTTTAAATATTTCAAGAATTTAACATATCCACAAAATATAAATATAATTGGAAATATTATTGGAATAATCTTCTGATTTAACCTTCCATAGGCACGGTAATTTTCTATACAGTTCAATGAACGGTATTAAAAATTCGGGATTAAAGAATAATTTTTCAACTTCCATTTTGTTCAAAAACAAGCGGTAAACTAATAGAAACTAAAGCCGGCGAACCTTCAGGCGCCTGGTATCTCGCGTCCAGTACCCCACTCACGGAAACTTTTGGCGCCAGGAATTCGGTCTGGACTGAGATTCCAGACACCAAATTTTTGTCATCTGACGTCTCACCCAGACACCCCACTGACGGAGACTTTTGGTGCCTCAGATACAAAAAGCCCGTCATCCCAGATGACGGAAGTCTACGTGAGTGGCCGGCTTAATGCGAAAGTGAGCTGCTCGTTGTGTGGAAAGGCTCATTTTAGAATTATGTGTCCGGGGAAGATTAACGATAATTCTGATAAATTATAGGACATCCCGCAAAACCGTGCATACAGAACAGTGTTCTATCTAATCAGACGCGCCCCATGAATGTAGTATTGCAGACCTTGATTGTCAAAGTAAATTACGATGGCAAAGAGATGTCCGTTAGAGCGTTAATTGGTTCCGGCTCGCAGAAATCTTATGTTACGAAAAAATTAATTGATCAAGTAGGACTTCAGTCTAATGGCGAGTTACAAATAAAACACACACTCTTTGGTGGAGTGCAGACTCTAGAAGAGACCCACCAGAAATATCAGGTAAATGTTATTAGCCCTGATAACTCTTTCCGTTGTACATTTGAGGTCTTAGATCAAAATAGAATTTGTAATGAAATTCCCAAAATTCCCATCGGTCCGTGGATTTATGAACTTGAGAAGAAAGAGATTTTCTGTCTGACAAAGTAAATAATGCACGTTTTGAAGATGACACTATACATATGTTGATAGGAGCCGATGTGGGAGGAAAGCTGCTAACTAGCAAAATTTATTCATGCAGTAGTGGGCCAGTAGCAGTACATACTAAGCTGGGATGGACTTTAATGGGGAAAATTCCTTTAACGGATAGTAAAAATGAAATGAACACCTTTTGTGTGACTTCTCTCTTAACGAACGATCTAAAGAACCTTTGGAAGCTGGATGTGATAGGTATTTCGGAAATTGATGTAGACAAAACCAATGAAGCTTTGAAAAAAGAAACTGAAGAGTATTTTTTAAGTACTGTTAAAAGAGATCATGATGGACGGTACGAAGTGGCTCTGCCTTGGGTTCGAGAAAAGGAAACGCTCGTATCCAATAGACACATTGCAGAGAAGAGGCTTGTTGCAGTGAAAAATAAGTTAGATATAGAGATTCTTCGAGAATATGGGAATATTTTTGGCGAATGGCTGACAAAGAACGTTATAGAAAGGGCTCCTGATGATTCGCAAGAAGGTGTCCACAATTTGCCTCACCGACCTGTAGTGAAAGCAGTTTAATGACAAAGACCAGCCCTGTGTTCGACGCTTCGGCGCACGGGAAGGGAATGCTGTCTCTCAATGATTGCATAGAAAAGGGTCCGAATCTCGCAGAAGTTATTCCTACGCTGTTGAACAGATTCAGGAAGAATAAAATAGGCATCACTTCCGATATTGAGAAGGCTTTCCTCCAAATCGGAATTAGAAACGAAGATAGAGACTATTTACGATTCCTTTGGTATGTTGAAGATGGGAAGATTGTTGAATACCGTCATTGCAGAGTAGTGTTTGGAGTCACCTCAAGCCCATTCCTACTCCATGCTACTTTATCTCATCATTTGAATGAAGCCCCTGAAGCTCTTCGAGACACAGCAAAGCAGTTGAAGGCATCCTTTTACATAGACAACTGCGTGATAAGCTTCAGAAGTGTCCCCGAAATGGAAAAATTTGTCGTTGAATCTTGCATGCTACTGTCTTCGGCACAATTCAATTTACGAGACTCGACAACGAACGCACAAATTAGCTTGTTAGATGAGAAAAACGAGACCGAAGTAAATGTATTAGGCATGACTTGGAACATTAGCGAAGACACCTTATCCTGCTCATTCAAAGACTTAGAAGTTGCCGAACCATATACTAAAAGAAAATTATTATCAATCACAAGTCGCATTTTTAACCCAGTTGGGTATACCTGTCCAGTAACATTGATCCCAAAGCTAATACTTCAAAAAACTTGGAAGATGAAGTTAGCCTGGGACGAAGTTTTGCCCAAGGACTTATCAGATAGATTTTTCAGATGGATGAAAAAGTTAGAACCCATAGCATCCATCAAGATACCTAGATGGCTGCGTTTTGAACTAGAGCAGTCGGAAAAAGCAACTCTTCACATTTTTTGTGACGCTTGTAAGACCTCATATGCAACTTGCATATTTTTGAGGATTGAACAACAGGACAATGTTATTTGTCAACTGATACAAGCTAAAGCAAGAGTGGCTCCATTAAAAAACATTAGTATTCCTAGATTGGAGTTGTTGGCTTGCAACATTGGTGTAAGGTTGGCCCACGTAACTATTAGAGATCTTGGGATGGAAAATTTGAAAACATTTTTCTGGACTGACGCCACCAATGCTCTTTATTGGATAAAGAAAGAAGAACCTTGGGCAACTTTTGTCATGAACAGAGTCAAAGAGATCCGCTTGTTAAGTGCACCTGAAGACTGGTATCATATTGCTGGAATTTGCAACCCTGCTGATCTCCCCTCACGAGGTTGTACGGCTCAAAAATTGAAGGAGTCAGCATGGGAGGGACCATCTTGGTTGAAGAGACCTGAAGAAGAATGGCCAAAATCGGAAGCCTTACCGGAGATGGAAGTAGTAAATTCTGAAAGACGGAAGACCATCATAACTGCTATGAACTTAGAGGCTAAAGATGATGAGCAGAAAATATACAACAGATTTTCTTCATATGCTAAAATTCTAAAAGTTACAGCATGGATCTATAGATTTGTTTACAATGCTAAGGCTCAGAAAAACGAACGCATAAACGGAAGTTTACACGTCGAAGAATTAGTCAGAGCTGAAATCATATTAAGGAAATTAGTGCAAAAGAATCTCTTTCTGGACCGACAGACCAAAGATTGAAAGGTCTACAAATAATTACTGATTCTAATGGGCTTTTAAGAGTAAAGACTAGAATCGAAAGAAGAGACGACACCCAGAACTTTCGACTTCCTGTCTTATTACCATCTGATCATCCAGTTGTGTTAAAACTGATACAATGGAAGCATGAAGAACAGTCACATGCAGGAGTACAAATTTTGATGAATTTAATCCGGGAAGATTACTGGGTACTGCGGTGTAGAAAGACTATTAGAAAAAACCTCAGACAGTGCATCCGTTGTAAAATATTTGCAGCAACTCATTTTGACACAGAATCCACTTCCTTGCCTCAGGATAGAGTCAGAGACGCGGCTATTTTTGAGATTATAGGTGTGGATCTCTGTGGACCTTTAATTCTGAAGGGCAACATGAATACATGGGTAATTATATACACTTGTGCTGTATATAGATCGGTTCATCTCGAATTGGTGTCTTCTCTCTCCACTGAAGTTTTTCTACAAGCTTTCAGACGTTTCGTTGCAAGAAGAGGGAGGCCAAAAATAGTATACTCTGACAATGGCACCAATTTTAAAGGTGCAAGTAATGCCCTGAAGAAGATAGACATGGGAAAGATAGAAACAGAGTGTGCTGTAAAAAAGATAACCTGGAAGTTTATTCCACCTTCTGCTCCCTGGTGGGGTGGTTGATGGGAACAACTAATAGGGATATTAAAACAACTTCTGTTAAGAACTCTAAGACGGACTTCTTTGAACTATGAGGAACTGTGCACTGTTTTATGTGAAATCGAGAATTTAATGAACTCTCGTCCACTGACGTATATCTCCGAAAATCCAGACGATCTGGTTCCCTTAACACCAGCAATGTTTTTGCATGAAATAAGGGAAGCCGGAGTGCCTGATTTGGACGCTATTGAGAGAGTTGACATGTGCAAAAAATTCCAATACATCCAAAGATTAAGGTCTGATTTGAGAAAAAGGTTTCGATCCGAATATCTCGGCTATTTGAGGCAAGAGACTAAACGATCGAAAAAATTCAGACCAATGTCAGTCGGCGATATCGTACTCATCGGCCAAGACAACTTAAAACGAATTCAATGGTCTTTAGCTAGAGTCTTAGAAGTTTACCCAGGGAAGGACGGCATCGTTAGGGTGGTAAAGTTGAAGACGAGTGCGGGTACTCAAATTCGTCCTGTACATAGACTTTATGATCTAGAAATCTCTCCAGAAGCCAGACACAGTCTGTGTCATAAGTTTTCACCCGACAGAGAGTGTCGTGAACTTAAAAATGAAAGTGTTCTTGCTTCAAATGATGAAAGACGTAGAGATCCGAGTAAATCCAAACCTTCACAACAAGAACTCGATAGTCCAGACTCACAGGACCTGCCATCGGATCTTCCTGAATCAGAGGTGCCGACTACGACCAGGTGTGGCCGTACTGTGAAACCAGTGAAAAGACTGGGCTTGTGAACTATCCTCGTCAATATATTTGAGTTTCAAAGTTCAGAAACTCAAAGGTGGGAGAATGTCGAGGAATATGCACTCTCAAAGCATGCGCGAATGCAGAGGAGACTTTTTGTAAACAAAGTGCGGAAATCATGCTAGATGTGCGGAAATCATGCTAAATTTTAATGTAACCTTTAATTAGATGTTATTTTGTAGTGTTCGTGTGTCAGTAATGTTTTTATCGTTTTTGTAGTAGCGTGCAATAAAAGTTTAGAAGAACAACCAGCTCTAAAAATTACTGCTTAAACAACTTTCAGCCCGGGATTCGACGACTTCAGAAAAGGTAAGAAGATTTTATTTCCTTTTTTGAATTGACTTTGGACTAGAATTAACATTCACTGAACCCAAAAGTAACGTTAAACAATTAATATCTCCATTTTGTAAAGATGTTGCGCGTCAGTACTATTTTTTACCCAGATATAAACAGACTTGATACAGTTTCGGCGCGGTTTTAGCTTTTATAACTAAGAGAAATTCCTCTTTAAATTTTACATTTTGACAGGCCTTGGTTAGAAGCCAAGAAAAACATGCTGAAAAGCGATTGAAAGCTAAACAAGAGACTCCCAGTAACAAAATGGGGAAGGAGAAAGATGACGGGGTTCTTTGTTTAGATATTGAAGTAGAATATCGGACGTTCTCGACATCCCCAAAACTTCCGGTCTTAAAGATATATAATTTACATCTGCCTTTGGCGGTGAAAGTGGATTAAACCAATAAGAAGCGAGCAAAGAAACCGAACACGCATAGAAATATGAAATATATTTCATCTTATTCAGCAATAAGAAAAATAACATGTTTTGCAAAAAATTAGCAAAAAATTAAATTACAGCTGTCTGGGAGCTATCTTATTCGCTTTCTACATTTCTACTGATAAATTTGCTTATTTTTACATTCCAGATGTTGAAAATAATTTTCTTTCGATGTATGTGTCCCTAGGGGATAATAGAATTGTCATCTTCACAATAGAGTCATTCACTCGCATCCATCCTTACTTGGAAATACAGATTGAGTATCGCTTTTCTGGAATATTTAGGACTAGAGTGTCTTCAGTTTTAACGTAGGATTACGTTCCCCCATAACGGTCCTCTGGAAAGTAAAAATTTTCAGATGTCCAGCGTCGTGAGTTATAATTTTGGCAGAGAACCAAACCCAATATGTATTGCTTGGACAAGCAGAAAACAGTTAAACAGAAAAGTACCAAAGTGCGTGAAATTTTTGACATACATCTATTATATATATATATATATATATGTACATACGTACATACATCTATTATATATATAGGGTAGGTGGGGGCAAAGGTTCGCACATACATTTTAAAATGACCGGGAAGAGTTTTAGGAAGAATAGGGTAGGCAGTGCATTTGTCTACTTCCAGTCTCGTAAAAAATGTTGGAGTTAAGACCCCCTCTTGCAGAGAAAATGAGGTAAGTTTATTTTCGTCTCTTTTAATGAAATTTTTTGCAACTTTTGAGTAATTTTGAGCATCACTCAAACTCACGAACTGTTTTGCGCTTATTTTCGCATGTTAGGGTGGTAAATAACCTTTCAAATCCTATCTTAAGTTTTGGGTTAACTCAAATACAGTGGCGTCCATTCTGCAGAAACAGAACCAGCACGAAATGGGGTAAAGGTTTGCGGGAGTCATGGGGTAAAGGTTCGCAGTGTAAACCTTTGCCCCATCTGCAAACCTTTGCCCCTCTAACTATTAACATTTGTTTTATGTCCTCTTTTCATTAGGAATCCTTATTAACAACGTCTTTTATTATTAATAGGAATTCAGATTTTTGTAATTTGAAAAAAATTATGGTTTTGATAAAAACTGCCTGTTTTTAATCAGAAAATTTTTTGTAAAATGCTTGAAAATCCATAAATTAAAAATAAAATAAATTAGTACAACACAAAAATAAAATAGCTCTGAACAAAGACCTATTTTACAAGATAAAAGAATTAAATGTTGTTACAAGACATTATAAGCTTCGAAGGTCTGGTTAGGGAAAAATGCTCTAAATGAGTAATTTCCAGATTTGCAAGTCTTTGAAATGCTCCTTGCGTCACAATTTTTGACGAAATTTTATAAAATTTATTACAAAAACTCCTCGTATACATTAAAATAAAGTTATGCATCCATTTCAGGTTTCGACATCATTCAGATTATCAAAGTTTAACTTAAGCGGGGAAAAGTACAAAAATTTCACGAGAATTCAGAGTACATGCATAAAAATATTTCCTAAAAATTAATTATTCAACGAAAGCACAAATCAAAACATAACCCTGATCAAAATGTATAAGCAATCTAAATGCAAAATTAAGGATAAGGTTAAAAATTGGACTGAAGGAGCATTTTAAAAAACATAATAAAAATTTCATTTTTTTTAAATATAAAAAATAAAATTTTAAATATTTATAAAATTTTATAAGGTGTTTGATATAGTTTTACTTTAATGAATATTTATACCCAATTTCATATCTCTGAGGTAAAATTTTCAAAAATTGCTTTGTAATGTCCCCCATCCCCTTAATTTGCTTAATTTTTACGGGTTTTGATATAACGATAGATATGATATAACGATACGATAAGATATGATATAACGATAGTGTTAATAGTTGATATTTTAATTGGAAGTTCTTTAGTTTAAGAAAAAAATTATTGAGATTAACCCCTTTTCATTTTGTGAATTTCTTTGTTAGATACAACTTTCTGTGTTAATAGTTGATATTTCATTTTGAAGTTATTTAGTTTAAGAAAAAATTTATTGAGATTAACCTGTTCAATTTGTGATTTTCTATATATGTAACACATTTAAAAAGATTACAAAATGTGAAATAAAATTATTTAGACAACTCTTTTTGTGATTTTCGATGCCTATCCAGTAAGAAACCAACGAGTGGGGTAAAGGTTTGCAGTGCGAACCTTTGCCCCACCGATTGGGGCAAAGGTTCGCAAACAGGTCTTTTTGTAAAATTAAAAATTCGGTGACTAAATATTTCGGGGAAAAATTCATTATTTTATAGACGGTAGAGGGGATACCCAAGTACAGTACAAGTGACTTTTGGGGGCGATAGGATCTAAAGGAGGCCCGTTAGAAACCCAAAAACTCAAAACTGCAAACCTTTGCTCCCACCTACCCTATATATATATATATATATATATATATATATATATATATATATATATATATATATACATACGTACATACATCTATTATATATATATATATATATATATATATATATATATATATATATATATATATATATACAGTGATTTCCGCTTATAAGAATCACGTTTGTTATTACTGTTTTTGATTCTCATAAGCGGTTGATTCTTATAGCCGAAATTTAGGGTTTTGGACAGGAACACACACACCTATATATACATATATTAGATAATTTACCATAAAATACTCTTTAATTTACATTAATTATCTTTTATTAAAATTATTTTTTATAGTTTTAAAAATACAACTTAATTTTTAGACCTATAAGTAGATACACATGACTATAGTAAGAGAAGAAAAAAATACAATATTTGTTACAAGTTACAACATACCTGCTTAACAGTTTTAACATTTCAACTACAGGAAGGGAGCAAGAAAAAGTTTTCTACGGTAGTTTGACGTAATGAAGTTTTCAGGAGGCTGTTTATACCTCTTTCAATACTTATAGTCTCAGAAGAAGATTCACCTTCTAGCTTACGTTTCTCGGTTTTATAGCGTGCTGAATCTACTAATGTCACGTTTGCCTGAATGATAGTGGACACTTCGCCGAAGATTTATATGTATTAGGGTCCAGGAAGCCGCAACCAGGATGTGGGAGGTGGGAAAAAAAAGTGTCCCTACTTTGGTTGTCAGTGGAGAAAAGTGAAATAAGACTCGGACGGGTAAAGATGCCCCCGGGTGAAGCTAATAGGACAGTGTTGTGGTAAAGCGTTTAAGGGGAAATTATTATGTTATGTCAAATAAATAAAGGGGTGAATTTTACGACTATATTCCATCCTGTTCTTGATCAAACATTAATTAAACATAGTTCTCTTCAAAACACCAGTTTATTCGTTTATTTAATTAGTTGATCTCTACATTTGACTGAAATAGGTTAGGACATCCATACAAAACAAGCATCGGATGCCACTTCTCGCACAAGAAGTCTTTCGACTCTGTCAGAAAAAAAAACTCATACAAAGAAACAAAGTTCACGCGACCGTAACGCCATCAATTGGCGTGAACATGAAACACATCCGATCTTATCAATCTTTCTTAAAAAAAAAGAAAGAACTTCGTGCCTTTTGAGGGTTTAAGTAGCTTTTTTGGAAAAATGAAAGGAAAGCGAAGAGTGTAAACTGATTCTTAAAACCGGTGGATTGATTCTTTAAAGCGAAAATTTTAACATGGAAATAATACATTTGATTTTGTTTTCGCGATATTGATTCTTATAAACGGTTGATTCTTATAACCAGTGATAACTATAAGCGGTGGTTACTGTATATTATACACTGAAGTGCCACTGAATTAGGGATACCTACCTAGTAACGAGTTGGGCCTCCTCTGGCCTTGATAACGGCTGCCACACGAAGAGGCATAGATTCAACAAGTTTCTGGAAACGTTCCACGGGAATGGCTTTCCAAATATTGGCTAAAGCTGTCCATAATTCAGTAAGGTTCTTTGGTGCTGTGTGATGGCCTTGTTCCAAAACATCCCAAAGATGCTCAATAGGATTTAATTCTGGGCTTCTAGGTGGCCAATTCATGACAGAGAAGTCAGAGGAATGCTCATCCAACCAGCCAGTAGCCAACCGGGACTTGTGAGAGGTACAGTTGTCTTGCTGGAAAACTCCATTACCGTGCGGATAACAGAACTGCATAAACGGATGGAGGTGATCACCCAGCAACTCTACGTACCGAATTGCATTGAGGGAGGTTGGTACACGCACCAAAGATCCCAAACTGTGCCACGAAAAAACACCCCAGACCATAATTGAGCCACCATGCCCTTGTACAGTTCCAGCCCGGCATGCAGGATCCATGGCTTCATGAGCCTGACGCCATATTCTCAGCCTCCCGTCGGCGTTAAGTAGTCGGAATCGAGACTCATCACTCCATGCTACTCGTTTCTAGTCCTCTAGACTCCAGTCTCTGTGCTCTCTTGCCCAGGCAAGACGTGCAGCCCGATAGCGAGTATAGAGCAATGGTACTCTCGTAGGTCGACGGCTCCCGAAACCCATAAGGTGAAGCGAGCGTTGCACAGTCCGTTTACTGACTGTGCGACTGGCACCGTCATTAAACTGGGTGGTAATTTGAGCTAATGTTTGGCTTCGCTCGCTACGTAGAATATGCCTGAGCCGTCTCTCACCACGCACTGTCAAGGCTAATTGTCCTTTGCAGTTTGCCCGATCGCTAGTTTTTTTCCACCATCCATGTATTCTTGGTATACTCTTGACACTGTCGACCTTGAAAATCCTAGCTGTCTGACGATTTCGGAAATTGAATGTTCCATGCGTCGCGCACCTACGATTTGTCCGCGATCGAAGGCGTCTAAATCAGGCAGTTTACCCATACTGGCAATTCCAACAACTAATTCAGAACAACGACAGTACGCGCTATATATGCAGTTACCACAGCGCCCTCATTTGCGCATACATGATGCGCAGCGCTACACATTTTGCATAGGCTTTGCTATCCCTAATTCAGTGACACTTCAGTATATATATATATATATATATATATATATATATATATATATATATATATATATATATATATATACACACACACACACACACACACACACATATATATATATATATATATATATATATATATATACAGTGATTTCCGCTTATAAGAATCACGTTTGTTATTACTGTTTTTGATTCTTATAAGCGGTTGATTCTAATAGCCGAAATTTAGGTTTTTGGTCAAGCACACACACACACACACCTATTTATATATATATTAGATAATTTACCATAAAATACTATTTAATTTACGTTAATTATCTTTTATTAAAATTAAATTTTATAATTTTAAAATTACAACTTAATTTTTAGACATATAAGTAGATACTCATGATTATAGTAAGAGAAGAAAAAATCCAATATTTGTTACAACAAACCTGCTTAACAGTTTTAACATTTCAACTACAGGAAGGGAGCAAGAAAAAGTTTTCTATGGTAGTTTAACGTAATGAAGTTTTCAGGAGGTATAAACAGTGTTTATACCTCTTTGAATACTAATAGTCTCAGACGAAGATTCGCCATCCAGCTTATGTATCATGGTTTGATAACGTGCTGAATCTACTAATGTCACGTTTGCCTAAGTGATAGTGGACACTTAGCCTTAGATTTATGTGTTTCAGGGTCCAGGAAGCCGCAACCAGGATGTGGGAGGTGGGGAAAAAGAGTCCCTATTTCTGTTTGTCAGTGGAGAAAAGTGAAATCGAACCCCGACGGGTAAAGATGCCCCCGGTCAAGTTAATAGGACAGTGTTGGGCTAAAGCGTTTAAGAGGAAACTATTATGTTACACCTAACAAAGAAAGGGATAAAATTTATGACTATATTCCATCCCATCTTATCAATCTTTCTTAAAAAAAAAGAAAAAGAAAGAACTTCGTGCCTTTTGAGAGTTTAAGTGGCTTTTTCAGAAAAATGAATGGAAAGCGAAGACTGTAAACTGATTCTTAAAAGCGGTGGATTGATTGTTTAAAGCGAAAATTTTAACATAGAAACAATACATTTGTTTTTGTTTTCGCGATATTGATTCTTATAAACGGGTGATTCTTATAACCACTGAACACTATAAGCGGTGGTTACTGTATATATATATATATATATATATATATATATATATATATATACATAAAGAGGTAAGCAACGATAAGAAATCTTACGTTAATAAACCGCTTTAGTTTCGTTAGAAGAGACTACCTGAAATATTTTTTTAGAATTTTATCAGATTTTGGAAGGCAAGACTCTAGGGATGCGACCCACTCTAAAACACAAAACCCATTAATGTTTCATTTACACCTCGTAAATATATCCTGACGATTTGTACAATTTTTATTCCCTGAATCATTTCTGTTTATGTATTTTTCTCTATTCCTGTGTCTCATACTGTAATCCCACAATTTTTTATGCGAGTATAAATTAAACAAAATATTTTTTTTAAATGTGGACAAAGTGCATGGTATATATTTGATATTTTTTAAAACGTATTGATATGTGGAAGGGTTTTCTAAAAGTGACAATAGCATACTTACTTTCATCCATAAATTTTGCTCCAAAGAACAGAATTTAGATCTAAAATGGACAATCCTATTTCAGAGTACAATCACGCTTTAATTAGTTGTCAATTTTTTTAAATAAGACCAATATAAAAAATACGAATTATTCATATGCCTTTCGCATCTTAACTGGCATCCAGGCACAACAGCTAAGATGCATTTCATTTGTAAACTCACCCAGTAACAAATAATGTAAAGAATTCAACACGAAGTAAAAAACGTATGAATAGGGCATAGACTGTCGAACAAATTAACAGAAAACCTACCCTAGCGATGAAAATGTTAACTTTTCAATAAAAGATTGCGCAGTTGCAACAAATCCTCATGCTGAAAACGGACAAATATAACTAAAATTAAATAATCCAACAAATCAAGATGATAATTAGCAGGAAGAATGCTGTGTGGCGAGCCTTATATCGTGCATGCGCCCAAAAACTTTTTAAAACAGCACTCTTTCACAGGCTGACGTGCCAGCTAGTTTATTAATAGGTAAGACAAACTTTCGATAAGAAACAAAATAATATAACAAAATTGCACTAAGTTATAAACAGTACAATTTATACAGATGTAATATATTTACAGAAGTTGTATAAAACAAAGAATAGAAAATTGATGTCAATTTTTATTTAAGGAAATTTTTGTAAATAAATATTGGATGTCAAATATACTACAGGCGGCTAGTATTTAGTCACTTCGAGAAAAAACCTACAAGATGTATGAGCCAATTAATTTCTGAAATTCTGTATTATGAAGTTCATTTCCGAAGATAAAGATTCTTATGTTTATAAATAAAGATTCGATACAGCCTTAGATAGCTTTTTTAGAAGTAAATGAAATTTTCAGGTTTGGAATTCTAAGTACAATTTCATTTTCGGAATTTTTGTTTAATTTAGTCCGCTATTCTCTCTTTTTCAATACCTTGCAGATCATTCCTAATATCAACAACTTTTTGTTTGAATTTGAACTGGTTTATTAATAGAATTTCCTCCGAATACAACTCTGTCAAAAATTGGCATTATGAGTGTAGTAAACTTCTTTTGCGAGCGACTTCTGGCACGTTTAGCATAGGTTCATCATTTACTATACAAAACGAAGTTACCCGTGGATCTCCATATATCACTTTCCGAATGCGTGTTCAGTAACACATAAATATATACTTAAAAAAATCAGCCGCATCTGTCATTTAAGTATTTAAGTTCTGAAGCCGACAAAGGAGAATAAAAGAAGAAACTTCATACAAATGCAGCTTGAAGAACTGTATGTAAACTAAGCACCAGCAGATGTGCTTGTGTATTAAACTATAGACTAAATACAGTACGTTAAAACTTTATTTAGATTTTCTTGCTGAGAGAACGCTATTCATTACTCTTATTTTATTTACAGAGATCTGATACCCTTAATTCGTATTCTGAACGACTGGCAAATGTTTTGGGATATTAAAATTGTGTACTTAGCATGGAAAATATGCTTAGTAATATTCACTGAACAAATATTCAGTTGAAATATGTACTTTTTTCAACTGTTTAGTTTGTTAATTGTCTTTTACTTCCTATTTTATTAAAATTAAAAAGAAAATACAATAGAACATGTTTTAAATGGTTTTCACTTGTATGTTTCTCTGATATAAAAGTAAATTTCTAAATCCACAGCACGCTTTATTAAAAATCACGCTAGTTAACATCAGTTACACGTTTTCTGTCAAATCTCAGTTTTCAGTCTCATGTATTTTCTCGACTACATTTAGAAACAACCTTTCGAATCAATATATGTATATAATCGAATCTAAAAATTAGTGTACACACTGATGTCTTATAGCAGCACATTTGAAGAGTATCAAGAGTACTATTTAGAATTTTCGACGTCATCGCTGGTCATTGCAAACGGAATGCAAAAGAAATAGCGTCAAAGAGCAGAAACGAGGAAGAATAAAGCATTCTAGCTCAACAGCAATCTAGTTTTTGACGTGCTATTTTGATGTAAACAGAAAACTTTATTACAGAGAAAAATATATGCATTATATATTAGTTACGATGTAAGGGCATTAACCTCCAGTTATTTTCAATTATCTCAGTGCTATAGATCAGGGCTGACCAACCTTTTTTAGTTGGCGATCGACTTTTCTATGATTTTTTATTCGGCGATCGACTAATTCTCAATTTTTGTGGAAAATGAGCAGCTTATCGTCACTAACATAGTCCATATATTTATGAAATTATGGCTCGCGATCGACTAAAATCATGTCGAAGATCGACCGATCGATCGCGATCGACCGGTTGATCACCCCTGCTATAGATCATAAATTCTGAACTTTTAAGAAATAGAGATATAAAGATTGCCCCCCCCCCCCCCTAAAAAAAAATGCCCGGCATATATTTTTTTCCATAGCCTAAAATTATATAATCGTAGACCTAATACTAAATGAGTTAAATTTAAAATGAGGCGATGTTTATTTCTTATATATATATATATATATATATATATATATATATATATATATGAGAGAGGAGGGTATTATGGAATACCATTTACATTTCTAAGAATAACTTTACTGGTTTTTGAATAAAAATCCCCAAATCATCATGAGTACATACTATAACTAATTTTAATGAACTGTCACTTGTAAAATAATACTATTTATTTGGTTGTTATAAAAAAAATTTATTTTAAAAAAAAAGTTACAAATGGAGGTTAATATGAAATAGTCGGGTAATATGGAATAGGTGGTTTAAACCATTGAAAAACTAATTAGACTTCATAAAACATAGTTATTTTTAAGTATAAAAACATATTTTTAAGATTATGTGCATGTCATTTCTGCTTCTAGTCTATTTACAAAAGTCACAGATATAATCTTCTTTCTCTGCTCCGGTACAGTCAAGGTGAGCCCGCAGAGAACAGCTGAAGTATTGAATCAAAATTTCCCCTTGTTGATCTTCGGAGAATTTTCCGTTACACATGATATATTCAGCGTCTTTGTTTTCCAGTTCTTTAGTTGATGGCATGAAGTCCATTACAAATGATACACCAGAATGGAATGATTCATCTCTGCTAACACAGGAGTCATCTCTAGTAGGTTTAGGTCTAGAAGGTCAGTCTAAGTTTAATTTCTTAACAGGGGTCTTTGAATGTTCGGTTTCTTTTGTTGTTTTGAAGCTTCTGGTTCCTTCTTTATGTCCTTTTCTTTCAGTTCATCCTCTAACTATTTTTTTATATGGGGAGTAGGTTATTACAGAAGATCCAGCTTTCCTGCTTCTAAGGAGATTATGGAATTCCTAGTATTCCATAATACCCGACACGCCATCATGGAACATAAACCTTTAAACTGATTGACAAAACATTGCCAGCTAAAAAACGACCACAGTATAATAAACTACAATTCTTTTAGTGTACATTATGCTTAACACCAATGTTCAAGTCAGATGTGTACTAGTAGGTTAAAATGTTTGAAAACTTACCTGCAAAAAATCTTGAAAATCACAAAACACATTTTGTTCTCTAGCGAGTGGTACAACAACAACAACAAGCGGTCAACTCTTAATGCACTGCATCATGGGAGTCTTTCTTGAGTAGTTCATGGTATTCGCATATGATAGCAGCACCAAACAGAGCCGAAACCTCGGTATTCCATAATACCCTCCTCTCCTCTATATGTATAACCCTAAGAGCCGACGTCCAACCCCCCCCCCCCCCAAAAAAAAAAAAAAAAAAAAAAAAAAAAAAAAAACTCTGGACTGGAGCCGCCCTTGTTCTGAGGACCGTCTGCCTGGAATGAAAATCTAACTTTGCACCTCTGAACTTCGAAGTACGTCTTCGATGTCTTTGAATGACTTGTGGAACTCTCGTACTGTGAATTCCGTTTCTGACAATCTTTCAAAGCGAGATATGACTACGAATGTCATGCATCTGATTCTACAGAAAATGTTGTCTTCAGATGTGTTCAAGGTTTGATCTGCTTAAATCGCGCAACTCATTCGATTTTAGGATTGATTGGCAAGTTGATGTGTAACGGAAGCCTCATATTTCATCACATTAACATATTCTATTGCTGATTTACCGTGACATCTTGCTTATGTTTCAAATACTTCAACAATTTTATTTCGTTTTGTGTTGGCAATCAGTAAATTTCTTTGACAAATAGAATAATTTTGCAATTTTTCTTACGTTTCTAATTTAAATACACTACTTTACTGTTATGACGGTTCATAGTTTTTTTCCCATTTAAAATAATAATATTCTGTATTGTATAAAATGAGTGACACGTATGAATTTAAGTTAGTTTTTTTTTAGTTTCTTAATTTTTACTTTTTTCAAAGGAAGCCTTGATTCTGAATTTTAAAAAAAATGCTGACATTTCGATAAAATAATTGCGTCCTAGAGTCGTTCCACACAAGTGGATACAAAAAATATCGGCAGTGATAATTAGACTATCATAACATACGTTGATAGTAGTTGTTTGTCAAATTTAGCAAGTTTATCCCACTATTGCCATTCACATTCAATATAATGGAAGACTAAAACTTCCAGTTCACGCACAGTACATACACTGTGAATGAATCAGAATTTTTAGCTTGTTGATTCTTTCATTTCTAAATGATTGTACGATATTTGCATTCTTCCTTTCTCTACGTTCCTACTTTATTGTCTGAGCAACAACTCTATCTTCATTTTACTCCCTCACTCAGAGTACCATATCTAATACAAAGTACGCCCCACGAGAAAAATATTTCATTTACTCCTATCACTGTAACACGACACTTAGACTGCAACATGAAACTACAACGCGTAAGATACTGTGATACCGACTATCGTGGTATCTTAACTCGTTTCGCGCAATTTTGTCGCTGTGTGTGAGCCTACGATAAAGAAATAGCATTTATATCTTACTTTTTAGGTCTTACTTGTCGGGGAATTTTATTTTCTCGCAGTTTTACAGCTCTACCAAACCGCCAGTTAAGAAGTATATTAGAATGAATCCGCTAGACAGGTTTTCGATAGCACCTATACATTGAAAGATTCATGAGTTACGTTAGCTCTACATTTTACTACCTACCTCTAAAGCAGACGATAAAGAATAAAATAAATTTCAAATGCTGTTAAACATTAAAATATTAAAGTAACAGTACAGAGTTAAAAAAAAGTAAGTCCTCTGACTAGGGCAGAAAATTAAAAAATTTTCTACTTATAATTATGAATTTATGTGTAAGAAAACGTTTCCAGATATAGATCTCGGACAAGCAAAAAAGAAAAGATTGCACGGCGATACCAGGAGAACAAAATTTTAGCTTTATGCGAATTCGCTTATAGCTTATACGGTATGCATTATCTGTAACTTCAATGGAAAATTTCTTTAGAAAATTCAAAATTCGTGTAATGAGTCTTTCGGATTACGATTCACAGTTTTGACTCAGATATGGATTGCAAACATTGGATTTATCAGATATAATAGGTCAGATTGTTGCACAGCAAATGAAACTGAAATCATGACCATTGTATTTGTTAAATAATCATATTAATTCGTTTGTTCGCTTTTGAACTAATTGATTTAAAAAAAAACAGTAGGGATTAACAATTTAATCAGTTGCTTATCGAATAATTTATAATAAATTAAATCGATTATTAATGAAGAACTCGTTCGTATATTTCATTTCAGCTATCCATAAGTTTTAGAAATATATGCGAATATTTAAATAAGATCCCAGACCGTACCTGAATGGCGCATTTATAAAACGAAGAGCGTAAAGTAGTATTAACACATTACACTTAAAAGCGATTTAAATTGAAAGATCAACCATTAAAAATGGTAGGAATTGAACAGATAAACAAAAATGTGCTATGTCGTAAATATTTCATTTCCTTGTTATTTTTTGTGTTTTAACTACAATAAAACCTCGTTTATCCGGTCTAAATGGGACCATACGCAATCCGAATAATCCGGGTAATAAGCAAAGCAAAATTCTTAACTAAGCAGACTTATCGTTTATTTTGATAAGAAACTATGTTTTGTAACAAAATTACATAGTATTGTTTACAAGACATTAAGGGGCGCGATGACCCAGTTAGTAAATGCAGCGAGCCAGTGATCTGAACGTCATTGGTTTGATTCTCGTCACTGACAAATCCCTCACCGTGTACCCTAAAGGCGGCCGGTGCATGAAAAATCTGTCGTGGTTGCAATGTCCTCCAAGTTCTCAAATTTACCTCTAGAGGTGCGGGGTCAAGTGTACCGGACTCGTCATTTGACTCGGTTCAAAATTACGGGACCGGATTATATCCAAGTCGAACTCCGACCCTTGTGGTGCTAATTAAAACCGGTGCCGCCCCCTCTGCCCAATAGCTTATATGGACTTGATCTGAAGTTGCTGTCGGTCAAGTGGGATAAGCAACAACACATAAGCAGCAAGACATTAAAAAATATAAAAACAACTTTTCTGAGTCAATCCATGTCAACCCCTTGTGACACTCTAAAAAAGCTTTCTTATACTCAACAAAAAGCATTTTATTACCATAATTTATTGTACAGTCTATGCAAGAACTATACATTGAATCAAACTAAAAAGGGAATATTTAGCGTGCTTATAGTTACGTTATTGCTATCATAGTTAAAAATTATTATCTAATATGAACATTAAATAAAAAAAGTCTACAAGTCTGATCCAGATTATCCGGAGATCCGGATCAACGAGGGCAGGATAAACGAGGTTTTACTGTAATTATAGAAACATCCCATTTAATTCTCGATTACAAGCGGTCCACGAATTATTTTTATTTAATCCCAAAAAATGTAAAAAATAAAATACAAATTATCCGAAAGAATTCTGCTTTAATTAGTAGAATAGTTAAATTAATTAAATCCTGTTAACTAAATCCTATCCCTAAATGTAGTTCATTTAGATGCTTTGAATAACTCATTTTTATTGGTCTATTTCGAAATATTTTATTTTCTGTTTTCCGTGCTCAGCGATGCATTAATTAGAGCAGTTGTCTGCGAGTTTAGTGTATTTAAATAACGAAAGGGCTTATCTAGAGGAGCATGGATTAACTTTCAACAAATATTTTAATTTTTACATAATTTTAGGAGTCCCTGTAACAGAATTTAAATTTCCCCAAATCTTGATTACACAAACAACATATAATTTTTCTTCTAGTAACCGAGAAATAATTTTTCATACAGTGTACGAAAAATTCTGGCGCCTACATTTTGCTTTTTTTAATTTTTCAAAACATAAAATCTTCTCAAAAGAAAATCCTTCTACGACAGACTGAAATGACAATCACTAAAAATAAATGTGAAGTTCATAAATTGCAGGACATAATTTCGAATGTCTAAAACTTTTCCAGTGTACTGAACTGACAGGAAAATCATAGGTTATTTGCCGCCGGTTGAAATGTCCTCGCTTCGCTCGTCAGTTACTGTACTGTGTTGTTTGACAATGCGGGGCACTCGTCATTGAAGACCTTCGCACATAATTCGCGAGATTCTTTGGTTGCTTTCAATGGGGGCAACCACCACCACTCTCTCTGTGACCTCAAATTTGACCGAGAACCCCCCAGGAGTGACATTTGGGTGAACGGTACCTTCTCCCACCCTCTCTGACACCATCGAAGGAATTTCCGGTCTACGGATTTAACGTACCTATATCCGGCATAGACACGAAGTTATTTAATGACATTCGTCGGGATTTGTACCCCCAATTTCAAGCCCAGCGCATTACTACAAGGCTACCTCGTACCCCAGTAACTGTACTGTCAAGACCCTAACTTACCATCCACAAAAGATCTATTGGTCTTAGTTAGGCAATGGTATAAAGGCGTATGTCCTCCCCTGGTGTAGGTAACCTACATTTTATGGAAAGTAACATGTACAAAAATATTTATCTTGATATGCTAAAGAATCACTTAAAAGAAAGAGCAGCTGAATAGGAAGGAAATCTAGAATTCCTTTCCATTCTAAATTATATTAGGCCCAAGTCGCTTGTAATTAGAGAGTGGATGCTCTTAAACTATCCTCATGTGATACAACCACCAAATGCGCTTGATATTTATGTAATTTATGAAACTACTTAAACAAATATATTTGTCGCTATAACATTTGAAATAGAGAGAATTTAACCCTGTATGAAGAAATGGCCAAAGTTACAACCGAATACTCATAAAATAAGTTGAATACATGGTCCTGAAGATTGGAAGAAAAATAAACAAACATCCTAGAAAGTATTAATCTTTCGTTAGTTCTTATTATGTTTATGAAAGTGGTCTATAGAACATTTTACAGTGAACTGCCAAGTAGATGCCCGTTAATATTTTTCTATAATTCGTGAATATTGATAAAAAAAATTAACTCCATTTTGTGATACATTTTAATCTGAAGAATTGCTTTTTACTTTCCAATCCTAATATTCCAGCTGCTTCAAAATCTATTATTAAATATTTCAGTTTCATATACGAGTATTCATAGATTTTAAATTTTAATTTATTTCATAATATTTTTGAATTACCCTTTTTTTTATTTCTTTATGTTTACCTTGTTTTGTGGGTCTTTCCGTTTTCCCCTTTCCCGCTCAATGCCTTTCGGTTTTATTCTTTATTGTTTTCCCCCCTCTTTTTACACAATTTCCAGTTTGAAAGTTACTTTTCTTGATACTTTTCTCTTTCAGAAATGGCAATGTTCTACCAAATTATAGCGCAGCTGCTTTACATTGTTACTTTACGACTCCCGAAGAACGCCTGTTTTCAGACCGTGAAGTTGAAATAGAATACCCTTTACTTCTAATCAGGAAACTTAATATAATTTTTATTTAGGTTGTTTTGCATACTCCTATCATTCCCAGTACTACCAAAAAAAGAAATTGCATTGTTATTGTTTTGCCAGTTTTTCTATAGAACTATGCAATGATGAGATGTTATGAAATGTAAGATGCTAAATTAATTATCACAACTGTAAGGGTTGTAATAACGTTATATTTATGCAGTGCTTTTGAACATATGTATTAACTTACGACACGAGACTAATATTGAATCAAGCATGTTTCTTATTTTTATGTGCTTCTGAACCTATTTATAACAGCATAACTCTGTTATAAATAGTGAACTGTCTCATCAGTAATATAGATGTAAATGGCAACCCACTTGGGTAAAATAAAAAACTTTTTTATATCTGATATAATGTTTCTTTTAAAGCTAATATAAAAATTTCCCCTACAACATGACATTATTATTAGGGATACGACATCGATGTCGATGTTTTTATCAAAACATCGATGTTTTAAACATCGATTTATTGAAGCCGATGTTTTTTTAACATCGATGTTTTGTACTCGATGTTTTACGTTGTCTTGATGTTTTTTTTTAAATGAAAAAGTACCATAATAAAAAAAAAATTACCTCGTAGCATAATTTTCACACTCAGTAAATGTAAGTCTGAATTCTGAAAAGGACGGATACAAAAGGGGGAACGATTCCTTAGCAAACAGACAAATGGCAGTCAACAACCAATGAACTAATCAGAGCGCTTGGAATGTGCCTGACACTCCAGAACCTTCCATGGGGTTTTATTTTACAAATAGTATATACACGAGAGCAGCCATTTAAGTTTTTGTTTTGTTCTGGTTTTATATAAGTTCACGTTAATATTATTAGTAAGATGCCTCCCAAAAGTACCGTTTGGAAATATTTTTGCAAAACCTCTGACAAATTGGCAAAATGCAATATTTGCCTAAGTCCCTCAAAACTTCTGGCAATACCACGAATTTATCTGGACATTTGAAGGCAAAACATGGCGATATTTACAACGATAATTTTGAGTCGTCAATGTAGCCCAAGGCAAAAGCAACCAAATTTTTGTCATTTGTGTCAGCCCAGAGAGTAAAATTAAATCAACCCCCCCCCCCAGACTAACCGAAGTAACATTAATGTTAGGGATTACTAAACCAGTTTTAAAAAATGGATGTTCTAAAACATCGATGGGTTTTGGGCGATGTTTTATTAGCATCGATGTTTTAATATTGAATTTCGATGTTTCAAAACATCGATGTTTTGTTATCGATGTCGCATCCCTAATTATTATATGGGAGACTATATTTTATATTCGCATTTCTTTTCCCATCACTTGATTAATTACATTCTGGTCATTCTTTAACTCTCAAGCAGATCCATATAGTCACGCAATTCTTGTGCTATCAGATTCAATTTTTTTTCGGACGGCAAACAACTCATATTTCTTTCAGAACTATCAAAAATCTTAATGGTCGTACTGTTTCTTAATGGTCAGTTATTTTGATTTCTTTTCTGCCTTTCGAAGTCGAAAAAATTTTCACATAAATTTTAGAAATTTTCTGACAATGAGTTTTTTTTTGCAATGCTTTCGGTCCCGTGGATGAAAATACTCCAAACAATAATCAGTGAGCGTGTGAGCTGGTAATTAAATGGCTTCAATTTAAATAAGGATAAAACAAACAAGCCATAACTGATATTGAGCAAAATACAACATAAAAATGCAAAAATATTCAGCACTAAAGTTTTAGAAAATTTCTGTGGGTTTGTAGTCAATATATGACATAGTTGAAATTTGCTTCTATTGCTCCGACTCAATAGATGCAAGGTATGAGGGTCATGAATCCTTGAAGGATAGTAATACGTATATTCAGCATACGTGGATACTATCACTTTACTTCACCAGTAATATATGAAAATTGTGGACTGTAATAAGTCTTAAATAGCATATCTTAAATAGGCTACGATGACCGATAACTAGGGCGCAGGCTTTCAGTGTTAAAATCTGCGGGTTCGAGCCACATTTTCGGGCTCGAACCCACACATCGTAATACACTCATGTCCATAATTTAAGGATAATTCAGAATCGCACGGAAATCGAATCCTAAAGTAAAAATTTCACCTGTAGAATTATCACACAAATCTTCAAGAATAATATGCAAATTACAGGAAGCCACCAGATGACGCCGATAGCACGTCACAATGACGAGAGTGTAAGAGAGGGGTATATAAGGAATGGTGGCAAAGAAGTAAAATTGTTCACAAGCATTCTGTAAGCCGCTCAGTGCCATAACCGAATAGTTATGACACAGAGGACGCATGTGGATTATTTTTTACGTGGTAGAATTATCGGCCGCCTGGAATGTGGGCGTACTCAGATGGAAGTATCCGAGGAACTTGGAATTGCCCAAAGTGTCATCTCTAGGCTTTGGCAACGATTCCAAGATGATGGAAATGTCAGTAGACGTTACAGTACAGGTCGCCCCCGAGTTACAAAGCCGAATGAAGACCGGTATTTGGCAGTAACTGGCAAAAGAAGCAGACGGAGCACAGCATTCGACCTGTTTCATCAGCTATCTGCAGTCACGGGTACCACAGTTTCAAGGCAAACCGTTGTACCGTAACTTGGCCAATAAATCACACTTTCACTTTAGGAAAGACATCAGGTAGCGTTTTCTTAACTTTATTTACGGCACAGAACACACACACACTATATACAACAGAATTATATACAAGAAGTAAAACACATCACCACACTCAAGCGTATCTTTCCAGCGTCCCCCTCTCACAAGAGGGTAATGACCTTCTCCCCACCAATTCTTTTCTTCTTGACGCATGCGCTTAGAAACAGCTCGGGGGACTTAACTCGCACGCAGACTTTTTGGGGCTGAGATATAGTACGGTACAACTCCTCTCCTCCCCGAGGACTTTTCGAGCAGGTTGTTCTGCGAGAAAAGGTAGGGAAAAACAAAACACAGCGAAAGAAAACAGTGCAGTGCCAAGGCTGAAAGTTACAGTGGCAATACATAAACTTAAAATACCTTAAATGCTATAAGTAATAGAAATCGTACATAACACAAAATTCAACATATACTAATAACAGGAAGAAATTATTATGGAATTAGTACAATAGTTTAATATTGTTTGCAACAGAAACCTTCCTTTTCTACTATTTCTTTTCTTAGGCAAATAAAAACAAGCAAAACGAACAGTCTTTACAAAAATAAACTTCATAAAATAAACAAAATTAAACAGTGAGAAAGGAATTTTTTTTCGTTTAATCTGGCCATGGAACACGGCTAAGGCTATCAGCATTTTTGTGTAAAGTTCCTCGACGATGCACTACTTCATAATTGTATGGTTGAAGTCCTAATGCCCAACGCATTAATCTGGGGTTTGAGCTGGCATTTGTACTGAGCCACACTAATGGATTGTGGTCGGTTTGTATTTTGAATTTTTGTCCATCAAGATAACAATGCAGTTTCTTTACAGCCCAAACGATAGCGGCACATTCCTTCTCAGTGGTAGAATAACGTCTTTCCGTTTCAGAGAATTTCTTACTGAGAAACAGCACTGGATGTTCTTCTCCTTGGTCGTCCACCTGAGAAAGAACGATTCCCATTCCTAAATCGGTAGCATCGGTTTGAAGTAAAAATTCTCGACTAAAATCAGGTGCATATAAGACTGGTTGACAACTAAGAATCCTTTTTAATTCGTGAAAAGCAGACTCACACTTTGGCGACCAATTTATACACCCTCTTTTATTTTTTCCTTTCAAAGCTTCAGTTAAAGGTGCAGCAATTACCGAAAACATGGGAATATATCGGCGATAATAGCCGGCTAACCCAAGGAAAGCTCGTATTTCAGTTTTAGTAGATGGAGCTGGGAACTGTTTGATAGCCTGGACTTTTAACTCGGCAGGTCTTCTTTGGTTCTGTCCAATATAGTGTCCCAAATATTTGACATATTCTTGCGCAAACATACACTTTGAAGGTTTAATTGTTAGGTTTGATTTTGAAATTCTGTTTAGGACTTTATCTAAATGTTTAACGTGATCTTCCCAATCACTAGAAAAAATTGCTACATCATCTAAATATGGCACGGCGAATTCTTCACACCCTTGCAATAATTCAGCCATCATTTTGCTAAAAAAGTACGGTGCATTCTTTAGCCCGAATGGCATTCGTAAAGGACGATAACTTCCAAAACTGGTAACAAATGCCGCCAATTTTTGCGATCTTTGACTGAGAGGTATCTGCCAGTACCCCTTGGCAAGGTCTAGGACAGTAATGAATTTCGCCGAAGAAACAAGTTCTACTCTTTCTTCGATGTTTGGGAGAGGAAAATATTCAGTCTTTGTGACTTCATTTAGCCTGCGATAGTCAATGCATGGTCTTGGATCTCTGCCTGGAACCTCTACAAGGATCATGGGAGATGTGTAATCAGATACTCCAACCTCAATGACTTTATATTGCAACATCTTTTCAATTTCGCATCTCAAAATTTCAGTCTGTCTGGGAGACATTCGATATGGTTTTGCTCTTACCGATTTATCATCTATTAATTCTATGTCATGTTCAACCAGATGTGTCATACCAGGCTTATTAGAAAAGGCTTTAGAATATTTTAATAAAAGATCCTGCAACTGCTGAATTTGACAGGATTCCAATCTTTTCTCCAACTGACTCTCTTGGACAATTTCAGCAAAATTAAAAATATTGGGATTTGACTCCATGCTTGGGAAATCAATGTAAAGCTCTGGTTGTTCAACAGCTTCGCTACAATCTAGAAAATTAATCAATTCTGGTCTCGAATGGTAGGGTTTCAAAAGGTTTACATGATAAATTTGGGACGTTTCTTTCTTATTCGGCGTGCTGACGATGTAGTTAGTATCCGAAATCTTACTCAGAATTGTTCCTGGTCCGGTCCACTGGACTGCCAGCTTATTTGTTTTATTTGTAGCCAAAATGAGAACTAAATCTCCTTCTTTAAACTCTCTTTTCACAGCGTTCTTATCATACCACGTCTTCCGTTTACTTTGAACCTCTTCCATTTTTTCAACCGCAAGCTCTTGACATCTCTTAAGTCTATTTAGCAATTCAAAAACGTATTCGACAACTGTATTCTCAACTTCAGGCGGATGCAACCAACTCTCATACAATAATGTCAGGGGAGTTCTCAAATTCTTGCCATGCACTAACTCCGCTGGTGTAAACCCTGTGCTTTCATGAGTTACAGTTCGTAATGCAAAGAGAGCTGAGTGAATATGTTGTTCCCAATCTGGTGCGGCTTCTAAGCAAAGAACTCGTAAAATACGCTTTATCGTACGATGGAAACGTTCTATGGGATTACTCTGAGGATGATAAACAGAGCTATGAGCAATCTTGATTCCAAATCGTGTCAAAAATTCCGTTGTAAGAGCACTCATGAAGGATGTTCCTTGGTCACATTGAATTTCCTTTGGAAACCCCATTCGGCTGAAAATTTGCAGTAAAGCATCTACAACAGATACTGAACTAATATCTGTGACAGCGACCGCATCCGGATATTTCGATGATAAACACATTGCAGTGATTATGTATTTCTTCCCAGTAGGTGTAACAGGTAATGGTCCACACGCATCTACATTTATTTTAGAAAAAACTTCTTGAATAACAGGAACAATTTTCATTGGAGCTTTCTTTTTGTCATTTGGTTTTCCTGCTCTCTGACAAGCATCACAACTGAGTACATAATTTTCCACCTCTTGGAAACACTTTGGCCAGAACAAATGTCTTGCCAAAATATCCTTGGTCTTTGTCACGCCGAGATGTGCTGAAGTACCTTCGTGGCATAGAGCTTTTAAACGCTCTCGATATTCTACAGGAATAATTAGTAATAGCCTTTGTTTTCCGGTTTTATCAAATTTTCTTTTCAACAGCAAGTTACCTTTCACGATATAAATTTCTTTGGACGTATCTGCAGATGAGGTTTCACCTGCCTTTTCAAACAATGGCTGCAAATCCTTGCATTGCTTCTGTGCAATAGCAAAAGTCTCCTTATCTACTTTCAAAAGTGAGAGGGAGGGGTCATCCTCTTTTATACACGGAAGAAATGATTGATTCTTGTCCAACTCACTATCTTCCTGATGGACTGTTGCACTTTCTAATTCAGTTGTCGCTTCTTCTTTTTCTTCAAGCTCTCTTTGAAGCTGTTTTTGCCTTCTTGTCTGCATTGCATTCAACTGGCATGGGAGAACATTTTGTTCCTTCATGTCATTTAGCAAAGAAGCAGTTCTGTTTCCTAACAAATATCTGCCTTGATCTAATTCATCCCTAATTACTGCTGCCTTCGTGATAACAATTCCAAAGTCACCAACCAGTTTCACTTCAGCTAAGGGTAAACAGGTGGGAGCAAGATCTAAAGGTTGTTGTACCCATACATGTTCTCCAGTAAACATATTTGGAGTGATGTATTTTTGGCATACAATGTCTATACTTGCTCCAGAATCCCGTAAAATAGGCATGTCAAATCCATTTACTAGCCCCATCGTGGTATAGGGTAGCAAAAACTCGTCTTCGCCTCCTCCGATTCGATTTACGCTTGCAGCTGATTCTGGGATTTTCTTCAGTTTAGGGCACTGAGGTCTGATGTGCTGATAAGAGCCACATTCATAACATTGTGGTCGTCTTCTTTTTCAAAATTTTCATCTCTTTTTGGCCATCTGGGTTGCTCTATCCTCTGTTGGCCTTCAGCTCTAGCCTGAGTGTTATTCTCTAACTTGTCTCTAGAGTCAGAAGCAAATTTCTGTTTGGACTTCGGAGCAAATCTTTCTTCAGTTTTGTTAAGATTATTTTTCTTTCTAACATTCCCTCTGACATTTTCATAAGCATCAAGTTTTGATGCCAAATCACTCGGAGAAATCATTTCGATCCATTCGTCAATAAAGTGATCACGAATTTCGACGGGAACACGGCGTTTTAATTGATCAGTTACCATTAATTTAAGTAACTGTTCAAAAGTTGAGATTCCTAAACCCTTCACCCACTCTCTGCAATAATTTTCCAGTTCATACACATAGTCTCCCCATGTTGACTCGGCACCTCTCTGATGCTTAACAAATTTCTGGCGAAATTTTTCAGGACTAAGTTTGAACCTCTTCAGGAGCAAATTCTTACATGCTCGTACTTTTTAGCGTCTTCTGCAGGTTCACGAGCTATCAACTCTGTTACATCATAGGGAAGCAATCCTAGAAGATGGGACACCCAATCTACAGACTCAATCTGTGCCCATTCAGCTTGTCTCTCAAAAAGTTGGAGGTACAAGCTAATATCGCTTTCTTTTTCATCAAACCTTTGAATCAATTGCCGGAGGTCAACTTTCGAACGGGAGGATTCACTACTAACTGGTCTTGCAACAGTTCGAAGTCTTAATTTTTCCAATTCAAATTCATGTTCTTTTCTCCTTTTCTGCTCCTCAAATTCTCGTTCTTCTCTCTTTTTCTTCTCCTCAAATTCTCGCTCTTCTCTCCTTTTCTTCTCTTCTTCTCGTTCTTTCCTGCTGTCTATGATTACAGTAAGTTGTTCCATGACAAAATCTTCTTCATAATTTTTGCTCTCTATAATCAGGTTCTTGATGTCGGCTATTTTAAATTCAGCCCTTACTTCTAAACCTAATTCTTCAGCTAAAAGTTTTAGATCTTCTTTCTTTCCTCGACCAAGAAAAGCCATATTTGTAGGCAAATAGCTTCGTAGACTCAAAAAATTTAGGACTATTCAAACAGAAATCGAAATTACTGGCTCAAATAAAAAATGGCTAACTATAAGTTTTGTCACTATCCCAAGTAGAACAACAGTAAATAGATTTTTTTAAACTTAAAATAATTAAGTAAAGCTTTTTTTTTTTTTTTTTATTAAAACGATATAAAATCTCAATTTAAGTAACTGACTTTACTTCTGTTTCAGAAACGTAACTAAAATGATTACTTTGGATTTCCTTGAAATCAATTATTCATACGTAACATAATATATTTTACACATGCAACACTCAATGCCAATTTCAAAATAATTAACACAATTAAATACACTTATTTAAAATATCTAAAATATTTCTATCTGAGCAATGATGCTCCACCTGTTAGCATGATATACATAAAATTAAGACAAATTAATTCGTTTACGACAATTCTTAGATTTTAAAAACTGTGCACTTCAGAACGCAAATATATATATATACACAAGAAATAATAATAGTTGGCATTGATGCCCCACGACACTTTAAAAAAAATCATACAAAATTAGCTTTGTGATGACTAACTTAGTTTCTTAATTTTTGCAATGATGCAATAACTCAATATCATTGATACCCAATAAAACAAAACAAAAATATATATATATATATTCTTTCAATAGAACAATGATGTTCGCATTAATACACCATGGCAATGATGCCAAGAATATAAACAAAAGTTTCAAATAAGCAATGATGCTTAAACATTTAATTAATTCAATGGCAATGATGCCCAAGGAAAAATACACTTAATATATATTTCTTTTCATCAGAACAATTATGTTCACATTAATATACTATGGCAATGATGCCAAGAATATACACAAAGGTTACAAATAAGCAATGATGCTTGAACATTTAATTTTTGCAATGATGCAATTAATTCAACGGCAATGATGCCCACATTTCATCTATTTACTCAAAAACATGAACAATAAAAGCATTTTCACTTTTGCCACTGCAACAAACAGGAAACAAAAAATTGCTTGGCACTCACCGATCTTGCTTCTAAATCCAAACTCGCCATTTCGAACGAAGTCAGGTATTCAACTCACATCTGCATCGTCGGTGGATTTTGTACCACCGCTATCCACCATTTAAAGCTGTACCGTAACTTGGCCAATAAATCACACTTTCACTTTAGGAAAGACATCAGGTAGCGTTTTCTTAACTTTATTTACGGCACAGAACACACACACACTATATACAACAGAATTATATACAAGAAGTAAAACACATCACAACACTCAAGCGTATCTTTCCAGCGTCCCCCTCTCACAAGAGGGTAATGACCTTCTCCCCACCAATTCTTTTCTTCTTGACGCATGCGCTTAGAAACAGCTCGGGGGACTTAACTCGCACGCAGACTTTTTGGGGGTGAGATATAGTACGGTACACCGTGTACAGACGTTTGGGAAATATTGGTCTATATGCTCGTAGGCCTGTCAGATGTGTTCCGCTCACGGCAACTCACTGTCGGCAGTGATTAGCCTGGAGTAGAGAGCATGAGAACATGTAATGTGGACATCGTCACAGTGGGCTTGTGTGATGTTTTCCGACGATTCCAGGTTTAGCTTGCAGTCTGATTCACGTCGGACTTTCATATGGAGAACGCCAGGTACCCGTTACCACCAGGACAACATCATTGAACGACACCGTTGCGGTGGTGCAGGATTGCTTGTTTGGGGTAGAATTATACTGGGCTCCAGAACAGATCTGCATGTTCAAATCGGAACCATCTTTACACTATGTTGTGGATTTAAGAAGCTGTTGTTTAAAATTTGCTTTAATACTAGTGCTTTTTATATCAGCTTGGAACTAATGATAACATTTAGTTGTTTAATGGTTTCTTATTTCGAGAATTATTTTCAGCAGAGCTGCACTTCGAAATATGTAATGTAAGGGATGTATGGATTATAGGTTTAAGAAAATAATCTATCTCCATATTTTACTGCCTTTGCTAGTCGAAAATTCAGCAAGTCCTTTGTAAACCTTATGTGTTGCAATGTGAAATTTTATTCAGTAATTAGAAATATAGATTCAAGAGCATTCAGAGGGTTTCTTAATAGTATGCTAAAATATTTATACCGACATATTTATATATTTATCTCGAAGTTAGACAAATACATACTCATTGATGTTATCAACAATTTTCCAAACGTGCAAATACATTTAAGGCGTACATACACTACCGATTTCAAGTTAAATACGACTAAAAAAATCTACATAAACGAGAGATGAATTCACCTCATTCATGGACTTAAATGGATGAAGTATAAATTCATCAGTAAACAATTTAAATTTTACTTTCTTTAAAATATTCTTGGCCTTTATAACTGCATCATACTGCATTTTAACGCTAACAATTTATCCCGATAATTTTCTGGTCCTTAACATTTGATTGACAGTGCATATATTTTTTTCTTTCGATCATAACGAGAAGGCGTATACAATAAAATGCAAAATTCAATCACGCGAGGAAGTCCATAGAAGACGAAAGCCACATTAATGTGAAATAAAGCCCTGATTATAAGTTTTAATTAGCGGCTATAAGAAAAATTTAATAATGAAATTCAATGGAGAATAATTTAATACTTCACTGTTTCAATTTTATTAGCACTTAAAAGAGATAGTTGGAATGCGTTTGGTTTGTTTACCTGTTGCTGTAACTGCAGCTGCAAAATTGAGTGAATGTAAGTCAAATTACAGTATACTACCAATATTGACTCCCTCCCAAAAAAAGCTTCGTAACCACTTTAATTTTGGTCTAATAAATATTATTTCGACCGAGATAAATGGGGATAAATGTCATGTTCTCCAATATTACTTTTAAATATTTCGATTTACAATAATTTATAACGGAGAGGTAATTTTTTTATTATATGCGTAGTAAAAATTCGAATTCACTGTTAATATACTCTTTACCCTTGAACTATTTAGCATATTGTGAAAATTGATTTTATTGCCTTTAAACGTGATGATACTTCCAACATATAGTCGACGATCTTTAAGAATGTGATGAAAGTGGAGGAAGGGAACTCAGAGACTGCTTACTATTACTAACAATGGTCAGATTCTAATTATCCATCCCATAGCCATTGTCTTTACTGGCATACCCACAGATAGTATGGACGTTTTGGCGACAGTTTCTGCATGTATGGTGTTTGAAAGTATTTAGTTCATTCTTTCGCCCCTAGATGTCAGCCAAATGTAATTGTATTTTGAATAGTTTTGTATTCATAGATTGACAACTCATAGTAATGTTTTGTCTTTCAGCAGAGTTAATTTTGATTCGATGTAAGACGGTTGTGTTCTATTTAGCTTCGTGCTAAGATTAGCATTGCGATGCTCTTCTGATTTTCTATCTACGTTTATGTGTGAAAATAAAGTACCTTGTCTTTCTGTCGTCACGCCAGATGATTATTTGCAGCCGTTGTTTTTATATTTCCTGAACTTTAATCCGAAGATTTGAACACATGGCTCCCGCCGGGCCATGTGTTCAAATCTTCGGTACAATACTTTTAGGTTCCAATTTTGGAAAAAGGGGTCGTGCTTTATTAACAGGGTAATTTTAAATACGCTTTATATAATGGTGGGCCGTTATTATCACAATATTTGGCTCAAAAATGTAAAAAATCTAAGAGGTCGGTTATTCCGCTGGTCCTTAAAACTCAGTATGTTTGATTATGAAATCAAATACCAAAAAGGCTCCACAAATGTCGAAGCTGATATGCTCTCAAGGCATCCTGTTTCCCAACATCTTCAACATACTGTACATTTATTAGACTTGGATAAAATTAAAACACAACAGAAAAATGACAACCTTCATGATCCAAAGTATCAAGAGATAAATGATGTAATCATATTAAAAAGAAAAAATCTACATAAAATTGTTGTTCCTATGTCACTACGTTTAAAATTGTTGCAAAAGTGTCACGATCAATTTGGTCATCCTGGTGTACAAAAAATGCTAAACTTGATTACCCCTCAGTATTATTGGCCTCATATAACTGAGGATATTGCAAAGTTTGTCAAACACTGTGCAACATGCCAATTTAACAAGAAATCAAAATTGAAAAAATTGGACTTATGCAAATTGTACCTCCAACAGATAAACCTTTTGAATGTATTTCTGTTGATACTGTCGGTGGTTTTAACTATTATAATTCTACAAAAAAATATCTCCACATTGCAATAGACCATGCAACAAGATATGTGTGGGCATTTCCCTCTAAAAATGTCACCACAGAAACGTATGCCAATTGCCTTAAGCAAATATTCCAAGTTCAGGTACCAGAAAAAATTCTAACGGATAGGAATGCAGCCTTTACTTCATCACGATTCAGGAGATACCTTCAAAATTATAATGTGAAACATCTTTTGACTTCAGCACATCATCCTCAGACCAACGGTAAAGTGGAGCGAGTGAATCAATCAATAGTAAGTAGGCTAAAATGTAAAGTCAATTCTTCGTCCACTAAAGTTCCTTGGACACGTTTGTTGGAACAAGTCATTACCAAATATAACAATAGTCCCCATTCAGTTACAAAATTTACCCCTGCATACTTAATGTTGGGCAAGCAGCCTTATGAATCCCCTATAAATCAAACTAAATTAACCCTCCAGTGGATGAAGCTCGAAAACTAGCAAAACAAAGGACAATAGATTATCATAATAAAAACAAAATTAGGTATGATGCTCGCTTTGTACCCTCTAAATTTAAACCTGGTGATGCTGTAATCTTAGAAGAATTTTCATATCCAAATACCCGTAAACTTTCAGCCCCTTATTCTGGCCCTTACAAAATTTTAAAACAGTGTTCTGAAGTGACTTATGAAATAGATAAGCCAAATCAATATAATAACAGGTCTACTGAAATTGTACATGCATCCAAGTTGAGATATTACAATCCACCTGCCGAATTTAAATTATACCATGAATGAGTCAAACCTAATACTTTAATCTTTCGTAATTCTCTCCTTCTCTAAGCACTTTCCTGTCGTCCCATTAGTTTGAATATGAAGAAGTCTCGGTTGAGTGTAAGAGAACCTCGCCAATATAGAAAAATTTTCGTCTATATTTTGCGTTGTAATACTACATATTTGAATAAAGCTACACTTTTTATAATACCTATATTAAACTTGTGTATTAATATATTGTATTTCATATTAACATATTATATTTTGTATTGCCATTTTGAGAGTTATTTAAATTTGAATTTGAATATTGAAGTATTATTAGTACCACTTCAAAATATTGAATTAGTTGTATATCAAGTATTCTATTTTTGTATTCCAGTTCTTCATATTACTTTACAGTTTGAAATATCTTAAGGTTTTCCATGTTCTTAAAGTTTGAAGCTTCATGTGTAATATATTCCAAAGACTTTTAAGAGAAATATTGATATGTTGTGTATTTTTTTGTTAAAATTTTGTGTATGGATCAACAGTATTAGCAGCTATGTCTCAATTTATATGATGTGTTTTTCTAGTAATGTTGTTTATTGTATATGTAAAGTAAGGCTCCAAGGACAGTATGCGGACAGCGAGGTCAAGATTTTGATAAACTCATCCCTTTAACTTGTAACTTTCTTTTCTAAATTTAGTAAAATGTTCTCACCTGAAGGGAAGCCTTGCTCGAGGAGCTAGGGCCCGGCCCCTCTCGCAAGTCTTTTTCCGGAAGGGGGGGATATTGTGATAATAACGGCCCACCATTATATAAAGCGTATTTAAAATTACCCTGTTAATAAAGCATGACCCCTTTTTCCAAAATTGGAACCTAAAAGTAAAATAAGATAAATTATATTATCCCTGCAGATCATTATACAGGCATGTGAAGTAGCTGAACTCAATAACATCCCCAGATATGAGTGTTAGAAGTTATGAGATTCCGAATGTCAGTATAGTGTCAAAAATCTTGAAGAGCCCTCGAATCACTTTGAATTATAGGTTCTGTAACGTCAAAAGCCACACTCTGCAAAAATTTTATGGCCACTTATCCTACACTCAGGTCAAGAGGTCGCGGTTCTAGCAAGCGCGGGATCTAGCAGTAAAGTCCCCGATAAACTTAAGTGGACACGTGAACTCCACAAATCTAAAGTCGCCCAATTAAAATATTAAGAAGTTTAGGCCCTCTGGCGTCAATATCGCAAAGCACTTATTTACGATGTGCGTGAAAAGATTTCTTCTCTTGGTGTCTAACTCTCGTTGATGTCGGACCTGCTGTCCGCTTCTGTCTTGTAATGTAAGACGCGCCCTGTAAGGCCAAGTCATGTGGCCACTGCAGCTAATGCCTTCAAATAAATAAAGCAAGTCTTCGAAGTGGTGTATCTCATCAATGGCTCCAAGAGTGCGTGTCTTGCCTAAGGTTCGTAAGTGATTCCCTGGATCTACAATTCGCCCGACTGCATCACTCCCTCGTGCCGGCTACGCCTCCGATAAGTGTTATGCCTCTCCTCCGCGGCGTGAGGTACGGGCACCACACACACACACACACACATATATATATGTTATAATAAAACCTTCACCATTTATTATTTCTATCCCCTTTCCATATCCGTTATACAACCTTACCACTTATGCAACTACTTCCGCTCTGTGTGACACCCTGCTGTCGCTGGGCATATTGCACCATAGTTGATCACGAAGACAAACGAAACAAATTTTCCTTTGTGCTTGTGTGAGGGTCGAACTGCGCAGGCCTAGCGTATTGGATGTGGAGTGGACAGGACGCTAAGCACTCTCTCCTGTACCTGTATTCGTTGTAAATAACTCTCCCTCTTTACACATCTTTTAAATGTTACCCAACTAAGTGTCAGTAGTGTAGATAATGTGTACAAGTTAATAAATGTATAATTCCCATTAATTGGATTCTTTGACTGGATTTGATGCTACTCACGCTCAACTACAGCTTTTAAGTACACGAAGCCATCGCCAGCCGTAAATTTCCGTTCTTCTGTTTCCGAATATCGTTATAAGTGTCGTCCAGACAGTTTTCTTATTTATATAATTTTTTACCTTTTTTATGGGGGGGGGGGGGTTTTTAACAAAAAAAATTCTCCGATCAATATTAATGCTTAGTGTGTAACGTTTGAGGGCCTGTTCACACAGATTCCGTCAGCGTTAAAATTTGAACCAAACATATAGCTGAGTGCTATGACATTACCCGTTGATTCAATTTCAACACTGACGGCAGAACACGTGATATGTCGAACCAATCACGGGTCATATCAAGAATCGTCTTCTATGGAACAAATGTACTTCATCGCAATATTCGAAAGCGGCCTAGCACTCATTTTCCTAGGTATTTTCATCACCTAAACCTATGTCTCCAAAAATGGAAAATACAATCACGAATCACGGCTGACTAGGTGTTAATCCTCGATGTACAAAATATTCTGTATTATATGATAAATCCAACAAAAAATAAATAGATAAAAATGTAAAAGATAACATCTGGAAGAAAATCGCCGAAAGAACAAAAATGAGTGGCAAGTAATTTGTATTAATTTTTTTATAACACTGGTCGCCCCCCCCCCCCCCCAAAAAAAAAAAAAAAACTGCCCCTGACACCACTCTTGCTGATTCTTATGTAAAATGACCTCCTGAATCCGAATATAACCTCAGTTTTCCCCCATCACCCACCGTTTTGGGGGGATGGCCTCCCACCTATTTTTATCACTTTTCCATAATTTGGAGGGATGGAAAGGATAATTTTCACCTTTACATTTCTTCTGAGGGGCTAAAGAGGTGAAAAGTTCTAAAACATGAACATTTGTTGCAAGGAGGTAGATTTGGGGGGGATTTGCCCCCTAAATTGTAAAAAAAATCATAAAAATGATTAATTTTTCCGGTTTTTCGCAATTTTTTCATTTATTTTCTACTTACTCCAGCTTCCAGCTCATCCTCTCTCAAACACCCCCAAATAATAAAAATATATAGCAACAATAATAAAAATATACAGCAACAGTTCGGAAGATTCCCAATACCCCGCGCGAGCAGGTTTGCACAGGAATTTTCATGCTTTGACACGTTTAAACTTGCATTTCTCTTGTCACTATAGTTCTGCACTGAAATCCTTATCTTCCCTCATTTTTATCACTTTCCGATAGTAATTTTATGGCCATGAATTTGATTTGGAGGGGTGAAAATGATTATTTTAGCTATAAAGAATAATAAATAAAAAGTAAAATAATAAATGTAAACAATAATAAATAAATAACTACCTTCATTTGGTGCTTTGCTTTCCTTTTATACCCTGAGGTAGAAGTTTCTCGTACCAAAAACCAGCAGTACTCTGCCAAATTGCTCGCATTCCACTTCCCTGAAAATCTCCTCTCGAACTTATTGATGTCTTGATGGAATCGTTCCCCGTGTTCATCCGAAACTGCTCCTAAATTCTCAGGGAAGAAGTCCAGGTTTGAGTGAAGGAAATGCACTTTAAGAGACATGTTACACGCCATGGCCTCGTACGCTGACGGCAATTCCTCGACATGAGCGACATAATCATCACTTTTGCTGTTACCCAAAAAGTTCTCACACACGCTTTGGAATGCAAGCCAAGCTCGTTTTCTTTTCGATTCAGGTGTTCAATAAACGTTGAATCTTGGAAAAGTTGTCTAATCTGGGGACCCCACGAAATCTCCTTCCTTGATTTTAGCCTCACTAAGACGAGGAAATTTAGTTTTCAACAATTGAAATGCATCACCTGTCTTGTCCAGTGCTTTCACAAACTGTTTGATCAATCCGAGTTTGATGTGCAAAGGCGGCAAGTAAATATTTTCCTTCGGGACCAGAGGATCATGAGAGACATTTTTCTGGCCGGGAGTAAAACTTTCTCGCAGAGGCCGGTTCCGTACGATGTAATATTTGTCTCGGGCTCGGCTGTCCCATTCACATAGGAAGCAACAGTATTTTGTGAAGCCTGATTGCAGGCCCGTGAATAGAGCAACAACTTTTAAGTCAGCGCAAATTTTCCAATTATATTCATGATAACTGATTTTATCAAGGATTCGGCTGATGTTTTCGTACGTCTCCTTCATATCCACAGAGTATGCAACCGGAACTGATGGTAACCCATTCCCATTAGCCAACAGGACAAATTTCAAGCTTGTCTTTTATGAGTCTATAAACAGTCTCCATTTGTCGGGATCACATGGCATCTTCAGTTCTATCATTAATGCATTTAAATTAGGACAGAACACTAAGCCTTCATCTTCCGAAAAAAGCAATTTCAGGGTTGACTGCCTGGTCCTGTAACAAGATGTTTTTACGCCCTTTTCTAAGATTCCACTGCTTAAGTCGAGATTCAAGAAGTTGAGATTTACTCTTAGGTAACCCCAAATCCCTGACGAGATCATTCAATTCCGACTGAGTAACGAGGTGAGGTTGTCGATGAGCTGAATCAGCTGAACACTCTTCATCATCGGTGGACGTATCATTTGATTCTCCAGGCTGTGGCTCAAAGTCTTTCAAATCTGCTTCTAGAGTACAGGTTTTTGGGGGCACTGGGATTGGCAAAGATTCGTTGTGAGGAACTGGTCTTAGAGCTGAAGGGATATTAGGATACTGAACTGTATGCTTACTTTTGCTAGAGAACCCAGCGGTGGAAGTCGAAACATGAAAATTCCTGTTCAAACCTGTGCCCGCGGTGTATTGGGAATCTTCCGAACTGTAGCTATTTATTTTTATTATTGTTGCTATATATTTTTATTATTTCGAAGTGTTTGAGAGAGGATGAAGGGGGAGGGAGCTGGAAGCTAGAATAGGTAGAAAATAAGTGAAAAAATTGAGAAAAATCGGTCATTTTTAATGATTTTTTTTACAATTTAAGGGGGCAAATCCCCCCCAAATCTTTTGATGATCAGTCAGTGGTTTCAAAGAATAGCTGACAGAACTTTGATACAGAGTTTAAAGTGACAGTCATGCCATAGAAATATAAGTAGCAGAGTGAGAAATTAAGACTGAGTTTCGGTTGAGAATAGAGATTTAATAACATAGAATAACATAACAAAGTATAACATAACAGAGATAACTTATCTGTTTGCAGATACACCAAACTGGCGTTGTTCAGGGAAACGAATAATGTCCATGTCAGGACTTTAACATGGTACAACTGGCAACTGAGAGAAAAAAGCAGCGAAGGGTAGAAGGAACAAGCTTTAATACAATGCGGCTAGCTTTTATAGTAATTGCCATCCAATCAATTACTGCGCCACATATATTTGCATATGATTCATGACATATATCTGCATATGCGGGAATGATTCACTTATAAATCTCTGAATATTTTACAGAGTATTATAAAATTTAATAAAATAAATAAGATGACGTACTGTCATTACTTTGAGTTTAGCAAAGTGCTGGAGAGTAAAATAATTAAGGATTTAATCTTTAAAACCCAACAATAGGCCTGCCATCTCCAGTACTGTGATATATAAACATACACATATTCACAAAAACAATTTTCAATTTAAACATTTAAAAAACACATAACAAATACGTATTATATATTGAATTACACAAAAACTTTATCTTTAAAACTTTTTAAATATGTCTTAGTTAGAGGCTTTGTAAAGATATCAGCTAAATTAAATTTATTTTTTACATGCTCTACACTAAACAGTTTTTCATATATTAAGTTTCTAATAAAGTGATATTTAATATTGATGTGTTTGGTTTTTGAATTTTCAAGGGGTGAATTAGCATAGAATATTGCAGCGTTATTGTCTGCTTTTAAAGTTTTGCAGAAAGATTTACATGCAGGTATGAGGTTCTTTATTTTTACATTCGGTAAGTACTCTCACGATCCATGTGATTTCCTTGGTAGCATCGGTCATAGCAACAAATTCACTTTCCATTGTGGAAAGACCTACATATTTCTGCTTTGCTGTCCTCCAGGAGATTGGTGCATTCCCTATAAATAAAATAAATCCGCTTGTAGATATCCTATCTTCTATGCAATCGGCGAAGCTTGCATCACTATAACAGGTAACGTCCAGGTTTGGCATGCTGGAAAGGTTGAGACTGTCCTCAGATGTTGCTTTCAAATAACCGAGTACTTTTAACAAGGCTGTCCAATGATGAAATGAAGGATTGTTTTGGAGCTGGCTTAAACGGTTTATTATGAAAGATATATCTGGTATCGTTCTGACGCTATAAAAGATAAGCTTCCGATTAAATTTCTATATGGATATTTTAACATTTCATTCTGTTCATCTGCAGTCACTGGACTCTGAGATTTTGATATTATAACACCTTTGGCTATCGGTAATGATACTATAGGAATTTTATATTTCTTATATTGATCATACAATTTATTTATATACTCAGACTGGTTGATTTTTAAATGGTTTTCATCTTCTATGAATTTCACACCTAGCAATTTACTGGTTTCCTAATATTTTCACATCAAAGTTATTTTCTAAATGTTAACAATTTCATTTATATATTCTTCAGTTTTCCCTAAAATTATGTCGTCACATATAGCAATAAAATAATTCTAGATTTACATGTATATACACAATTTAAACTTTCAAGATGTAAAGATTTCAATTAGAATGGATTTCAAAATACCATTGTCTACCGCTCTGGCGAAGGCCATAAAGAGCTTTTTTTAATTTGCAAACATACCCTGGTTTATCTTTATTCTTAAAACCTTGAGGTTGTTGCATATATATGTCCTCTTCTAATTATGCGTATAAATATGCAGCTTTTACATCTAATTGACAATGTTTCCATTTTAAATGACTAATAAAAATTGAGAAAAAAAGTCTTATTATAGCAAAGTTAATGACTGGCGAAAAAACTTCATCATACGTTTCACCACGTCTTTTGAAGAAAACCTTGAGCTACTAAACGAGCATTAAATATAACATTATATTGAACATCCCTTTTCAAAGTATATACCCATCTGTTACCCAAAATTTTTGCATTTGGTTTTTCAACGAGTTCCCATACTTCTCGTTCTTCCATGGTTTTTATTTCTTGAAGCATAGCTTTATGCCAGCTATTAGCTTCGGGAGTATCCATGGCTTGATTAAAACTTGTGGGTAATTTTATGGGTTCCTCAGGGATTGTTAGTCATATGCTCGGCTCATTTTGCTGTGTAAACCCTTTTTACTAGTTACTGGTCCTGAATAAGAATTCGTGGTACTAAAATTGAAGATTTCAGGGTCAATCTTGATATTGTGCTTCCGACAATAATCTTAACAGAATTGAAGGAGCTCAATTTTGCTTCCACTATTAAGGAATGAATAATATATATTATATCGGTTTGCATCTTTACGTAGTACGGCTTTTCTGAACCATTGTACTTCACGAGCTGGTATATTATGTTCCCGTAGGTATTCATCTTTGGGCTCAGGTTTTGGACTATCTTCCGATTCTGATGTAGACGGTAGCAGTTCATTCTGACTACGTTCTGGAGTTTCGGGTAATTAAAACTTTGGTCAACATTATCGTCAGATTCGGATTCAGATTCATATTCTGAAGTGTATCTCTTCTCTGAATTTATATTTTCCCTATTTGGTACTTCGGAGAAATGAAGATTTGCAGTTTCTATTACCTTTCGTTGAGTGGGTAACCATATTCTATAACCTCGGGTTTTCATTCCATATCCGACCATGACGCCTTCATGTGCCCTGCTTTGAAATTTGTTTCTCAATTGTTTAGGTATATTCACATATACTTTAATTCCGAACGGTTTTAAATGTTTAACAGAAGGTATATTTCCTGAATATAATTCAAATGGTGTTTTATCGTTCTTACCATGACATATGCGATTCCATACGTATGTAAAACATAACAAGGCTTCCGCCCAAAAACCGTTTGAATAAATTGGATTCTTTCAACATTGCTTTTACAGCATCTAACGTAGTATAGTTGAATCTTTCAGCTACCGAGTTCTGTTCAGGGGTATACTCATTCGTACGTTCATGTTTAATACCGTGTTTTTCTAGGTAATCATTAAATTCCTGGTTCACAAATTCACCACCATTATCCGTTCTGATATTTACAACTTTTGTGGTTTAACATTCTTTCAGCTCTATTTACGTATCTTTTTAAAACAATCAAAAACATTAGATTTGCTTTTAATGGGATGTACTGTCACACGTCTGAATAATCATCAATGATTGACAGAAAGTATAACTCGCCATTAATAGATTGAGTTGGAAATTTACCACATACATCCATATGAAGGAGTTGTAAGGGACGGGTTGATCTAACTTTCCCTATCTTCTTAAAGGTAGTCCTTCGACTTTTAGTAATCTTACACGTTTCACAATTAAGATCTTGATTTTTAAACTTGTGAAGTCCTCTAACGCTTTCTTTTGCACTCGTATTTAGTATTTATGTGAGCGTATCTTCTATGCCAAACTTCTAAATCTTCAGAATTTAAACATTCTTCTTTTAAGAGTTTTCTATTTTTAACCTCTTTTAATTTTCTTTTCTCAACATTTGCATGTACTGTTAATTTAGGATACGTAGGGTACATAAAATACAGACCATTATTCTTAAAAGCACAAAATAACAATTTACCTTTCTATATACAGATATTCGGCCATTTTGTCCTACGAACTTAGTTTCACCAGGTATATCTATAAGGGGGCCTGCCATAAGATTACGTCGTAATCGAGGTGTATATAAAACATTGCTTAAAATTATAATTTCCTTTTCTTTTCCCCTTTTAAAATGCATTACAACTGTTCCTTTACCTTCTACTTTACAGCTAACTCCATTTATAGCTACACTCATTGTAGTGTCGTTTACCGGCGTATATTCTGAAAATAATCTTTATTGCAACAAAAGTGCTTGCTTGCAGCCGTGTCGAACACCCAACACTTATTATTCTGATATTCTCCCGCATTTGCTTCAACTAAAAACAGTGACCCTGGTTGGTTATCTCTAATCTAACTAAAAACAGTGACCCTGGTTGATTATCTCTATCTTGTAGATTCATCTTATTTGTACTTCTACACTGCCTTTGGGTATGCCCAATTTGACCACATCTATGGCACTTTCTAGTTTCCCTTTTTTGGGGGGCGTTATTTTCCCTGTATTTCGAAGTACTAGTTACTAATACTTCGTGATCTTGTTTTATCTGTCTTATACGGGCTTCCTCAGTTAATAGTTCTTGAAGGATTTGTTCGAAATTGAATTTCTCATCATCCCAGCGGTAAATAACCTGAACTATGCTTTGGTATTCAGCAGGCAGATATCTTATTAATTGGAATCACTCCAACCATTCTGCTAGTGGTTTACCGGCAGTTCGAAGATCAGATGCTATCTTCTTTAGCCTGGCGGCAAAAAGTCCTATAACTTCGTTTTCATATGGGCGGCAATTTAAAAATTCATCAGCTAACATCATAGTTCGAGCACGAGATTCGGGTTTAAAATGTTTCTCTAATTTTTCCCACGCAGACTTTGCATCAGTTACATCATGCAAAATTGGTTTGTACTCTTCAGTAATATTTAAATAAATTGTACTAAAAGCACGCCCTTTACGAATTTTGAAATCGCGTAACGCCTTTTCTTGTTCAGTTAGGGGTGGTGTTTCGGTACCTTCAATGAATCCCCAACATCCTCTGTCGAGTAGTAACATACGAATGTCGATTGACCATCGGTCAAAATTCTGCCCATTTAGAGGTTGGATAGTAGACGTAATATCCATTATAATACACTTTTATTCAACCGCTCACTCTACTTGGCATGCGTGATCTGGGCCCATAACCCTTTTGATGATCAGTCAGTGGTTTCAAAGAATAGCTGACAGAACTTTGATACAGAGTTTAAAGTGACAGTCATGCCATAGAAATGTAAGTAGCAGAGTGAGAAATTAAGATTGAGTTTCGGTTTGAGAATAGAGATTCATAACATAGAATAAACAAGTAACAGAGATAACTTTATCTGTTTGCAGATACACCAAAAACTAGCGTTGTACAGGGAAACGAATAATGTCCATGTCAGGACTTAACATGTACAACTGGCAACTGAGAGAAAAAAGCAGCGAAGGGTAGAAGGAACAAGCTTTAATACAATGCGGCTAGCTTTTATAGTAATTGCCATCCAATCATTACTGCGCCCACATATATTTGCATATGATCATGACATATATCCGCATTATGCGGAATGATTCACTTATAAATCTCTGAATATTTTACAGAGTATTATAAAATTTAATAAAATAAATAAGATGACGTACTGTCATTACTTTTAGAGTTTAGCAAAGTGCTGGAGATTAAAATAATTAAGGATTTAATCTTTAAACCCAACAAAATCTACCTCCTTGCTACAAATGTTCATGTTTTAAAACTTTTCACCTCTCTAGCCTCTCAGAAGAAATGTAAAGGCCAAAATAATCCTTTCATTCCTCCAACTTATGGAAAAGTGATAAAAATAGGTGGGGGGGCCATCCCCCGAAAACGGTGGGTGATGGGGAAAAACTGAGGTTCATATTCGGATTCAGGAGGTTCGAGGTCATTTTACTTAAGAATCAGCAGGATGGTGTCAGGGGCAGAAATTTTTTTTTTTTTTGCCGACCAGTGTAATTCTTACCTTAAATCTTCCTCGATTTTTTTTTGTCTCCTTATTTTTTAAATAAATTTACTTGCCTTAACTCTCATTAAGTTAGGTAATTTAAATACATTTTAACATTTTAGATGAGAGAAACAAAATATTGCAATTACTTTTATTTTTTAGGCCGCAGTTTTAAGTGTTCGTCACAGATGGTGATTTGTTTTATTAATAAAAGTACAAGGGATGGATTATATGTTAGTAATTGCAAAATTCAACTGCCAACTATATTATGCTGGAATTCAGCTACTTATTTTCATCAGCCTCAATAGTTTCTGCGTTAGGCATACTGATAGTGAAGCAGTTATAAGCAGGCTTAGTTAAAGCACACCCAAGTGGATGAACTACAATCGAACCCTGCAATTTGAAGAAGGGAACAAGCGCCAAAAAATTGAAATTCTCTTCTTTTTTTCCCCTCGTTCTGTGCCATACTGTTATTTACATATAGACGCCCCTTGTAAGCTGTAAAAGGCACTGGAATATCGGCGTGAATGTAAAGAATCTTATATAAAATTTTAGTGAAGAGAAAATGATAAATAAGAAAGTCTTTTTAAATTTCCGACAAAAACAGTTTTTTGGATTCGTTCCCTTCTTCAAACTGCCGATTCAATTGCAGTGTGACGTGTCATATATTTGACTACTATCTCATTCACAGAATGGGCAACTTCTTAGTGGCTTCTTTCAGTTATACTTGCATTTTCAATGTCATATACAGAACTGTTCCTTCGTGTTTTACAGAGGACGACCACGAGGATAGAGTTAAACTTTATCTCAGAAATGATTGAGTATTTTCCAACGTAATTTTACATAAGCTACGACTTTTGCCGAAATAGAACTTTATGATCAAAATTTTTCGGAATAGTATAAAATGATGTACCTTTTAAGATAGTTTCACCATTTTTATGACTATCAATTAACAATGCAATTATAATATTCCTATAATAGTTTCTCTTACAAAACTTGTGGGATAAATGTGATGCCATTGATATTGTAAGTATATCTCTTTTGCGGTACCATACAACCATATAAATAACCACAATTAAGCCAAATTTAAACCATTTTATTATACAACATGAGTTTCACATACTTTATACACCATTTCACTGCCTCTCACATTTCTAACAAATAGAATGTATGGTGTTCTATGTTAGGCACTGGAGCAGACATACACGAATGTTTCTCTCGTGACATGAAATTTAAAACTTTGCAAATATTTATCACAAGTGGAAGAATATTTTGAGCTCACCGGCAGACTTTACAGTGAAAGGTCTGCATCGTCTACATTCAGTTTATTGCAAACTCTACCGCTAAAGTTAAATAACAAATGAAGCTCTTCTCCAATTTGGTCGGCAGCTTGTTACGACGGATTTTCGCGCTTCAGTTCTAGAGCCCATACATGCTGATGGCCATCCTGTGCGACGCTAGTTTTCCTCATTTTAGACGTCTCTGTGATATCCGTCTGAAAATAAAAGAGTGGTAGAGTTTTGTTGCAACGCCACAGGAAGAAAAAAAACACAGAAGGTATTGAGAGCGTACAACTTTAGAATTACAGATTTTAAAAAAAAAAAAAAACTGTTGCGTAAATTTACCAATGGCAAAACAGAAAATCTTAAATATTCCACTATAATCTATATATATATAAAACAGTTCCGTAATTGACTGACTGACTGACATATAACGCACAGACCAAACCGATGGACCTAAAGGTCTGACATTTTGCATGGCGATTCTTCTTATAGTGTAGGGGTGCACTAAGAAATATTTTTGAAAAATTCCTCAATTTTTTTTAATTAAATTATTAAGCTGTTTTTGTAACTTTTTTTTAAGTTTGCATTTAAAATAATGATCTGAGAGTTATAAAATTTATATCACGAGGAAAGATCATAAAAATTCCTTTTAAGTGACATCTTTTTAGAACCTTTGCATCCGTTTCCTGATTTTTGGTGAATTTTTAAAGATTAGAACTTAATTTATTAAATGCTGATCACGAGATTTCTTTTCTTTTGTGATACTTTTAAACTAATTTTGCGTCACGTGCATAACAACGAAATAAACAAAAACAAGCAACACAATTTGTTTTCTTGCTAATGCGGCCAGACGATTGGCTAGTATCACACAAAAAATATTTAATAAACTGTCTAAAAGAAACTGTTTCTCAAACCTCACTATATTAACTGTCCTATATTCTTGTAGTAGTTTCTAGTCAGATTTAATTTGAAAAATTTTCTTCTACATTATTTTTGTCTATATATACGATTTATGATATATATATATACTATTATATATATCATATACAAGGTGCGCCAATACAAGTAACCGGACAATTTTTTATAAGATAAGAAAATATTAATCACCTTCAAGTAAAGTTATGCCTCACTTCAAATATTATGCGCCAAAAGGGTCTATAACAATTTTTTCAACGTTTCTTCCAGTCATCGAAACACTGTTTATAGGCGTTGGACAACTAACCGTTCTCAAAATACGCGTAACCATTGATTTAATATCTGAGACGTTTTCAAATCTTCTGTCCTTTCATGGCCATCTTACGCTAGCGGAAAAGGAAAAACTCAGCTGGCCGATAAATCGGGAGAATATGGTGGGTGATTTATCACTGTAATTGAATGCTTAGCAAGATATTGTTGTACAGAAATTACTGTATGGGGCCTAGCATTATCGTGTTAACAACAAACCATTGCCCACGATCAAAAAGTTCCTCCTTGTAAAATACTGATTAATTGTTTGATTTTCAGTAACAAATTCGTGGTGAATAAGTCCTTTGTAATCAAAAAATGCCAAAATCCATGAAAGGACAGAGATTTAAAAACGTCTCGGATATTGAATCAAATGTTACGCGTATTTTGCGAACGGTTAGTTCCCACGCCTATATAAACAGTGTTTTGATGACTTGAAGAACGTTGGGAAAATTGTATAGACTCCTTTGGTGATTATTTTGAAGGAGGTAAATTTATTTGAAGGTGAGTAATATTATTCTTATTTATAAAAATTGTCCGGTTTACTTTAGGGCGCACCTTGTCTATTACAGTGGAATCTCGATCTATCGTTTTTCAAGGGACCGATTGAAATGAACGATAAATGCGGGGGAAAACGATAGATGCGGAAAAATAACAAAGCAACTAGGATCGTTGGGACTGGATAAAATGAACGACACATACGGAAAAAACGATGGATCCGAAAAACGATCGATCGAGATTCCACTGTGTATATATATATATATATATATATATATATATATATCTATATCTATATGCATTAATTGCATATATTGACCGTTGTATTTAAATTTAAATGTACTCCCCCGTAGCGAAGCATGGATCTTCAGCCTAGGTTTAACAATAAAATAAGCGAGTTTCAAACGTACTTAATTCAGCATTTTCCCACTTCAGAGCAGCGGCAAGAGATCGCTTACATTGTATAACAACGCAGGAAACTGTTTATTGACTGCGCTTTCACTCTCGTCAACAATTCTTTGTTTAAATTTTTCATGATTTTATTCGAGGAAGCAGGAACACCTTGTTTAAATTTTAACTATGCCTACATGTAATAATAACTAGACTCAATATTCTAGCCTATGAACAACAATAGTAATGTGACTGAATAACACTCTGTGGCGGAGGTATGGCTCTCTTTCGCAGTTCGAGAGGGATCAACTGACTGGGGCCTTATTACTTTAAAGGCCGATTTCAGACAGCTACAACTATCCATGCCTAATGCGCGATGAGAGCCCGCCAATGTGACGCTGTAACGCAATTAGACAATAGCCCTAGCCATTCGAACATCGTCCAGCATTGAATGGCTCGAAATCGTTCTATAAGTTGTAGGTATTCAATGGATGCACGGTACAGGATCAATGATCATTTACTTGTTGGTTTATAAGACGATTTTATGTATATCATATATATATTATATACTAATCTAAATATTCCCTGTTACAAAAATAAATTTGCAAACACAATGAAGTAACAGTGTGTCATTTAGCATTTTAGGAAACACAAAGCAAAAATCACAGTAAAAAATTATCACAAAATGCAAAGATTTTCCATTTATTGATTTTAATTGCTTATTCTTAGTCTAAGAACGTCGTAAAACACAAAATTGAACAACCTGTTCGTCCTATTTTGGTTCAAGGAAGTCTTTAATCCTAACAATCAAACTATTATTCGCTCTCCAAAGGATCTCATTCCTTTTTGCTAATTGCAGGGCCGTAAATTTAATTCGTGAGCGTGCAACTTATAACGGTCAAATGAAAGACTCTTAAATTCGACTTAAAATCAATTTCGTCTAAAATTCAAGACAATGTGAACTAAGTTAAAAAATAAGAAATACCAGTCATATACGTAGTACCTCCCAGTTCTAAAAACCTGATTATAGATTAGTTTATTAGAAACGCATATATCCCTGTTACTTCTCAATTCGATTGCTAAACAGGACAATTTTAGAAATTTTTTAAATCTGTGACGCTCCACACCCTGTAAATGACTGCGTTTTCTACTCATATATTCATTTTGCTCCAAAGCTATTACGGACGTAATATTTTTATTGCGCATTATATATTACTTAATTTTTTACTCTTCTCCTACGGTTATTAACGTTATTATTCATTTATTCTATCGCTTATTTTAGCTTTCCTTTCCTTGGATTTAATTTTCCTTTACTCAATGTTTCCTCCTTTCTTTTTTTGCTTCTTCTCTTTTGGTGATTCCTATTCGTCCCAATTTATCTGTTGAGGAAGGCAACGTTTCTGAGTGTGCGTGGATGGCCGCATGGCTTAGGTGCTGGCCCTGTGGGTTCGAGTCCCACTGTTGGCAGAGTGTTCGCAGCCGTTTGGAATCGCTTTTGAAACAGCACGTCCCGGCCTAATCAGGCCTTGTGTAGCAAAACTGCCATGTGCACAATGTGCCGTGAGGTAGTCACTGCAGCAAGTTTTGCTAATAGTTATACGTCTCTTAGCGATGAAAGCTTGCTACATCCCTTCGAAATTGGAATAGAGAATGATTTTTGATTATAACAATATAATTGGTACGATTATTTCTCTTTCCGTATCAATTTTTGATAGTTTTTTTCTTTTTTGTTTCTTTAGGAATGTAGTCATTCACATAAAACGCCTGATGCACTCTTCGTTTTATTTTATTTTTAAACCCTTAATTTCCCTTCACATTCATTACGATGGAGGATTACAGTTAAAATCATTTAAATTCATTCATGGAACATCGAAATCTGAACTCCGATTTTAAACATCATCCTGTAAAAGGAATTAGGATGAAACTACATTTTCTATTCTCAGTCAACGCATTACCTCCTTACCAGTGGCGTAACCAGGGGGGGGGGGCAAGCCCCCCCCCAAAGAAATAGAAATTCCATTATGAATATTGATTTTGCATTATAAATATTTTTATCCGTTCATCTCGGCTCCCCCCCCCATGTATTATAAATATTTTTATTCGTTCATCTCCCCCCCCCCCAAGAAAAAATCCTGGGTGCGCCACTGCTCCTTACACCTGTATAAGAAAATAAAAGTTAAGATGGTTGTATTGGATTATTCTCGCTATGATGCAAAAATATCGTGTCATACATACAATGAACGCTAATGATAAATCACACAATGATTCTTGTTATAAAGACACGCAAGACTTCTCGTACAAGTCATTACAGCACAAGAGCTGCTTTCTGACGGAATGTGATACCCCACCACTTTTAATTCCAGTGGCAGTGAAATGATTCATAGGAGAAACTGAAACTTGTTTACAATTTCATAGTTGACCTTCGGAAGTTCAAACAAAGCAATGATGGCAATAATATATTGAAATATTACAAATCTAAGAGCAGTTATTTCAGAAGAAAATGATTAAAAATAAAGGAGAGAAAACACCAATCCGCTGGTACCATCTGATAGATTCCAGTTTTAATTTTCGTTTTTATATATCTTTCTTTTTCGTTCATTAAAAAGCCTGAAAATATGTTTTCAGTGCACTGTTTGAGATTCCGATCATCTGCGCTAGTTCATTAATGTAAATATTTAATTCTTGTTCGACTTTATAAAAAATTAAATGGCCAAAAATCTACATTGGTTTTCAAATTTTTTATTATCATATTTTTATTTATTCATTTACTTGCTGCACTCATCATCAGTCCACAATATTGAAGAGTCATTCCTGATAAAAGTGCTATTTTCGTTGACGTATATTCTGAACATTTGTTTATTTCCGAATCCATGAGTATTGTAAGAAGGTTTGGCACAGCGTGGCGTAATGATTGATTTTGTTTCTAAGTTAGTTCTCTTATTTTTTTAAATAACATGTCATCCTAGTATATAAAATTCGAAACCCTTATTTTTTCCAGGCAAAATAATTAAATTGAAATTAATTTAAACTAACGCGTATGTATACATATATATGTTCGCGTGTGTGTGTATAACAATGGGTAGCCAACCTTTTTGGGAAGAGTGTCACTATCTGAAAAAAAAAATATGCGTGTCACTTCCAACTTTTCCAACATGCTAAAAAATATAAAAAGGTGAAAAAAATGTTACTTATTGGGTGGTTATGGGATTTTTACGCAAACAGCACATTTTTTTAATGTAAGTCTGAGTAGTGGAGATTTAAAAAAATAATATAATAAATAAAACAAAAGTACAAACTTAGATTTTATGTTAATAAACATTTTTAAAGGTTCAGTCAGTTAGGTCATGTATAAAATGAAAATGATACTTGAAACATTTAATTCTAAATAACTATTAAACAGTCAGTACTTAATTAATGTGGCTTTTGAATTTGTAGTTTTTTAACCGAGTCATCTATATTAGGATTAGATCTTGAAGATGCTAACAAAATTAGGTGTTTTAGGTGCATATCAGTTAATCCTGAAAGATATTTTGATTTTATTATGCTCATAACAGAAAAACATTTGTTCACAAACATATGTTTATCCAAACCCACAACAATATCTGACAGCTAAATCGTGTAAATTTGTAAAATTGCTTGTTGGTACAAATTTCCAAAATTCAATATAATTTGGATCACTTGTAGTTGAAATAAGTTCCTTATATTTGCTTTCAGTGTAGTATGGTGTTGTAGGTCAATACTTTCGATTTGTATTTCAGGTCGGTAACAATTAACGTCTTGCAGAGAAATTGAAAAAGGATTTGTGAGAAGATCAACATTTTTTTAATCATCTTGAAAATCATCAAACCTAGCACTGAATGAATCCTGCAAAGTGGATATTGAACTTTTAAATCTATCATAGTTCGGAGCCTTAATGACTTTGGTAGCTAGTTCTTGCATTAATGTGAAATGTGTTAACCCTTTTTTCCTCCAAATTCGAGACGAAAAAGCAAAAGTTTGTTCAGAAAAGAAGATGTTCAGAAAAGAAGATATATGACCAACTAGGGTAGGAAAAATACAATCTTTTCCGTGTAATTTTAAATTAAAATTATTTAAATGTCCCATAGCCAATCTTCATTCTTGAGTAGCAAGCACTCACTGGGCAGTTCACTGTTTTCTTCCAGATAATTTAAAACACACTCTCCCAAATTCCAAAATCTCGCGACGGCACTTCCTTTGGAAAGCCAGCACACACTATAGTGAAGGCGTAAGGGCCTGTTCACATAGGAGTCCAGTAGCGGAAGCGTTAAATTATTGAAATATATTAACCAATGACAAACCTTCAAATGATTAGCAACGAAATTTGTAACGCCTATGATTGGTTTATTTCCGTCTCAGCGACCATCTTTCCTTTTTACGCTTCCGCTACCGGACTCCTATGTAAACTGGCCTTTGCTCGCCATCCTCTTCCATTTCTTCCGGGAAAAGCTCACGAAATCGTCGTCGATTCAGAGCTCTATCTCTTATTTAGTTGATACAGCTCGCTACAGGGTCAACAACAGAAGACAGGTTTAAGTCCGTGGCACAAAGGGCTTCTTGATGGATAATACAATGATACTTAAAAACTTTTCTTCCCAAATAATTTTTCAAGCAATGTAACAAAAACCTTTTATCCTGCCAACAATGCAAGGTGCTCCATCTGTGCAAACACTATCTAATTTGTCCACTCTACTTTACATAACTTCAATTACACTTTTGAGTTTTTTTAAAAATGTCCTCACCTGTAGTTAAAAACTATTTGGCTTAAATCAAGAATTTATTCCACAATATCAAAATTATCGTTCGTGTAACACACAAATAATGCTTAACTTCGCATTGTCTGTGATGTTCTAGCTTTCATACAAAAGTTAATGAAAGTATTTGCAATATTGTAGTCCAGACACAATTTGTGTGCCAACAACCTAGCAACCATATTTTTGACGTTTGTATGACCGATATTTTGGGAAAATATTAAAAGGCTATTATTAATTATCTCCTGACCACTAAAGATTTCTTTTTTTATTGATAAATTCCGTTCGCAAGTGTGATCCGACAGGATATTTGCTGTTGAAATCACTATGCAGTTGTTTGAAATGTCGGTCCAGGTTAAATTTTTTCGGCACTGCTACACAAATTCCACAAATCAACAAACAGGCTTGGAAGTATTTTGATGCGTAAACAAAAATTGTTCTTCCCAGGCAGTTTTAAAATCAAGAATTGCAATATCTTCACATTTTCTTTTTGATGTCGAAGGTTTTACTCATGGACACAGTGAAAATAAAAATTTTAAAACAACGGCGCTCGACGCCAAAATCTAAAAACAGTTTTAAAAACTTAACGTCTTGCTCGGCGGTTTAAAATCAACTGAGCCAGACAGCCAGAGTGTCGCAGTCGCTCGAGAAGGGACAACCATAGCAAGACACAACAGCGCCAAAGCAAGGCAACTCAAACCAGTGGGCTCTTCCCATGACCACGCTGTCTTACCACATGGTTGTACTGGTGTCAAACAGTACTGCTTTCCAGCGATGTTGTATTCAGTAACGTATAAGTAGGGATTTTACGGATTTTGACAAGTTCCTGAAAACGACATTATTATTTTTTTATTTTTTAAAATTTTTCAATATCTTCGCGTGCCGCGGGTTGGCCACCCTAGGTGTATAAGAATCTTAAAAACATCTCGGGTGGATCAGTCGAAGACTAACTTAAAACCCAAAGAGGATTCAGTTTTTACAAGCATTTTCCGTAATAAATTGAAAATAGGTGGCAGAGGGATTCATGGTTCTCAAATCATACCAAGTGAGGTCCTATTTTCAGGATACAATACATGATTTAACGCTACATAATTACATAAAGACAACAAATGGACAAGTAGTTTGTAACTCGCAGAATAAGAATTACAGAAGCAATAGTTCAAGCTCTGGAGCATAACAGGCCAGTGATAGGGGATATTAGATACAATGAAGTTACCATATTTGCCTAACTGGTCAAATATATTCTCAGGAATTGATTTTTACACATACCAGAGTAATTCCTAAAAACCCTGAAATGTAATTAAGAAAAAAGTATAGGAACGAAGAGAAAAGAAAATAGTAAATGGGCTTGAAAATTGCTTTTTTTGTCGGCTACAAGGTCTGTGGTCGAATGTTGGACAGGATGTTTGAAAAACGTATCTAATTACAGGCCAGACGGTGGCTAAGAGGCTCGAAGCACTGACATTTTATACCAGAGTCTTTAGGATGATATTAGCATGGACGCTTGTAGCCGGTCGGAATCGGTTTTAAACTGAACGGCTCGGCCTTAATTAGACTTCACGTAGCTTGTAGATGACCGTAGTGCCCCTAACCGACCGATTAACACATTAAGGATCTGTAGACACTTTATTGTTAAGACTTTGAGCTGCATTATGCATGCAAAGGATAGGCCGTGTTTATAAAACATAATTCCTATTTAACACATACATGTCTAATGTCTCTCGCCTTTGGCGAAAGACATTTTGCTCTGTCTTTTGATTAAGGCCAGGAAGTTAGTTATTCATGGGAATGGAATTTAAAAGCGGAAAATTACGTTCATATATCCGCAACGAAAATATATTCTTCTAGGCCGGTAAAATTCGCGAAAAAAAATTTTGGGTTCCGAAAGATAGGGTTTTTGTACAAAAAATATAACAACATCTAAGGAGTAAAACACTTTCGACAGTTATCCTGATATTGAGTAGCTTCCTCAAGAGTCTGAGTTAGATTTAGGGATAAGAAAGCCTAATGGTATCAAAAATTTTCTCTGAAGCATAGAACCTCTAACTAAGAATGTTCAAATTTTAGGAGCAAATGTGATTATTTGGTACAGAATATATTCAAAGTTAAAGAAAAGCTAACAGGCAGAGAAGAGTGGCAAATGACGGATGAATAGTAAAGAGCATTAATTGTTTAAGAAATGAATGTAGATTCCCGATATCTTGGCATGAACGCAGCGACCGGTAGTATAAAGAATGATTCCACACAATGTAATTCGGTCATAAAGAACTTTGATTTCTGGAAAATACGAACTGTTTTTTACTCTCTATTACAAAAATTGAAGAAATAATTTGGTTAACGGCATATCAATATTCAAGTGTTCAATGCTGATTTTTGAGGAGACCACATTTTGAAAAACACGTTATACTTCAAATCTGTATACATATTATACTCTGAAATAAAAATCCACAAGGAGTGATTAAGGCAGCCAGCTTAATCAGTCATTTTTTAAAATTAAAATACAGAAAAAGAGGCATGTAAATTTTATCTAAACATATTAATTGTATGATAAAGTATATTAACAACAAGGATGTAAGGTGAACTATCGTTTAAACAGTTTGTTTAGTTCAATATAAACTAATGATGTTAAAAAAATAACGATGTGTTCAAGATTTTGAAAAGGAAATTTATTTTAATCCAACAATCATGATTAATATACGACAATAAAGTATCATTTCAGTGTTCAAACTGTTTGATGGTTACTGTTTGATGGTGTTGAGCTGCAAATTATTACAAAACCTTTCTTCTAAAAAAAGGACACAACATGCATATTTTACCTCGAAGTCCTGCTGGTCAATGAAGTAACTAAAATCAGCAGCTCGAACTTATGAAGCACATTACTATAAATAAATAGATTTTACGAAAGTATTACAGAAAGAAAATCACAAAGAACAACATAAATTGGTTCATGTCTCATGCTGAGTTATGTATACTTAACGTGACCAGACGTCCCGTTTTGAACGGGACTGTCCCTTTTTAGAGTTACGAGTCCCGGTGTCCCCGAAATGAACTCTGGGAAGCAAAATTGTCCCGTTTTCTGAAACCGCGCGAAAATTTGAGTAGTCGAGCCGGCCGGACGCGATCGGTGTGCGAGAGCGAGACCGCGTTTTCGGTTGACGTGACGATAGCCGAGAGTGGCGAAGACGTCATCGCTCGCGCTTTGTTGACTAATTGTTTGACAGATTTTTCGTTCGCCCACTTCTTGATATTTGTTTTGTTGTTGTTTGATGCTCGTGTACCTAGTAAATAACTTAAACCTCTTTTGTTTTGGAATCATAAGTTAAAATGCCGAAACGCAAGTGTACGTTCAATGTTAACTTACAAGCAAAATATCCGTTATCAAGCAAATAAATACTCCCTCAGATGTCAGATGTGAAAAGTGTCCGTACAGAATTTAACGTTTCCCATGGTGGTGCCAGTGATATTGAACAGCATTTAAAGTCTGAAAAACATAAAAAATGCCGATCGTGACGATGCTTCGAGTTCTTCGATGTTACCTTTTTCAAGAAATCGGACGCACCAACTTTAACAGATTTGGATATCGCCGCGGCAGAAGGCGTCTGGGCTTATCACAACGATACAAGAAAACCACAGTTTTCGCTCTAATGATTGTGCGTCGCAATTAATTCAATCATGTTTTCAATCATGTTGGGGCGGTATTGGATATCACTCTCGCACACCTCTAGTACGCATTGCCGGTACTTTAAACAGCCAGCGCTACATCTCCGAGGTGTTGGAGCCAGTTGTCCTTCCTTACCTTCAGGGCTTGCCCACAGCCATATTTCAACAGGATAATGCTCGACCACACGTGGCACGCATTGTCCAACGGTTCTTCGTCAATCGCCAGATTGAATTGCTTCCCTGGCCGCCTCGCTTTCTGGATATTTCGCCGATAGAAAACATGTGGTCCATGGTTGCTCTACGATTGACCCAGATTCCATCCCCAGCTGCCACAGCAGATCAACTTTGGCAACGTGTGGAAGCTGCTTGGTCTGCTGTACCCCCAAGAACTCATCCAAAGTCTCTTTGAATCAATACCGAGGCGTGTGGCAGCGGTGATCTCCAACAATGGCGGCTACTCTGGCTACTGATTTTGGCAGGAACCACACTCACAGAAGTCTATAAATTTAATCATTTGATACTTGGTCAACATGTTATCTACAAAATAAATTTTGTTGTGATATCTCTTGTCTTTCTTGGTGTTGCAATTTGGGTGGCCAGCAGTGTAATTTGACAGCAAAAGTCGTGGCATTTTGCGGAGACAATGCCAACGTCAATTTCGGAGGTGCGGCTAGGCGAGGAACTAACAATGTGTTAACGAAATTACAATCATCACTGAAAAAGCCATTGATAGGTATGGATGTGGAGCCCATGTAATTCACAATGCAATAAATCTGCTGCAGACAGGCTACCCTTAGATTACGAAAGCATTATCGTGAAGATATATTCATTTTTTTATATTTACACGATTCGAGTTGAAGCCTAAGGAGTTTTGCGCCGAAACTGACACGGAATATCAACAAATGCTCGGCTATAGCAAAACTAGATGGCTTGCTCTTAATGCCTGCCTTGGAAAGAGTTTAAAAATGTATCAGCCATTAAAAAACTACTTTTTGAGTATTGAAAAATGTCCCCTGTTACTAAAAAACTTTTTTGAAGATCCCACATCCGAATTGTGGCTTTATTTTTTACACGCTCAGTCAGCAAGTTTTCATCAAGCTGTATTGAAACTGGAAGGTCAGACTGTATCGGCAATTGAAGCTGCAAAAGAAATCAATCAACTAAAAGACAATTTGACTCAGAAACAGACCAATCAGTTTCTTCCATTTATGGTCCGTCAATTAATAGTGAAATCGAAGAAATAATGTTACTGACATAGATGAAGAGTTTGTGAAAAGGGCGGCTACAGAATTTTATCAAACAAGCCGTGAATATCTGGAGCAGTGGACTTACTTTCTTACCAAAGAAATGGAGATATTTTATTGGGCAGATTTAAAAAAGGTCCCCGCATGGGAAGACGTTCAAAAATCTCTGGATGTATTAATTGAAAAGGAATATATTGACTGTAATATAGATGCAGAAGTTTTTGACGAATTTTCGTTAATTTGTAACTACATTACATCGCAGAAAGTAACCGAATGGAATAATCTAAATGTTTCCACGGAAACTCGTTGGGTGGAAGTATTCAAACACTTTCAAGCCAACAATCTTCAGCATGAAAACTTTTCTATTTTAATTGAATATATTTTATGTTTGCCTGCTACAAATGCTCCAGTAGTAAGAGTATTTTCTATGATGAACAAATTGTGGCCATCTGAGAAGACCCAGTTACAAATTTCAGTTCTAAAGGCGATGTTGATAATTAAGGTGAATATAAAAAAACGTGCCAAGAGTTTCATTCTTACTTAAAATCATCACCAGCTATATTAAAGGAAATTTGTTCCTCTGATAAATATAAATATAACTAAACGTTTCGGGTATATATATTTTTTAATTCGTAACTTTTAAGCTAACTGACTTTTTCTGAATAAATAACTTTAAAAAAGTGTTTTTTTTCTTGACTACCTGTTAATTAACCTAAATAAACCAATGTCCCGTTTTGAGTCAAAAAATAACGACCTGTTAATTAACCTAAATAAACCAATGTCCCGTTTTGAGTCAAAAATAAATGGTCACGTTATGTATACTGAAGTACTTAAATCTAAATTATATGATTTACATCCTACCATCATTGGACACCTCTAACCACAGATATCCATAGTAATTGTTTTATTGCTCAAAGACATTCTTCACAATCTGGAAGCCAATTTAAAACAATTTATTTAGTTTTGCAATTTATTAAGAGTAGGTTTTGCAAATTTTAGAAAGTTTTCTTTAGCTTAGTTGTGAACTAAAATGGGATAACAGAAAAAAATATTGGAATAAAAAGTTAGATTTTGACGCAAACATCTGGACAAAAATTTAACCAAATCTAAGTGTTTAAAAACAGAAAAAAGTGTATGTAAAAGAATTTTACTTTCAAAAACATTAAAAATACGAATGATAACGCAAGTTGGCTTAACAGAGAAAGATATCTCTTACAAGCTATTTCGTGATGTGTGAAGTATACAACTTCCCCTGACACCGATACATCATGAGCGTCATTCCTATTCATTATTTTTTTTGCCAACTCTTTTACTACTCATGAAAAGGGTTCCCTGAAATTAAAAAAGCCAACCTTGTTCAGAATTAAAAAATTATAAAATAAAAAGTTCATTCGCTTATAAACCAACGGAAGAGGAGAGAGGAAACAAAATAGCTAAGTTCTCTTGGAAAATGTTCAGACTTAAATATTTCCCTTATTTTGCACTCTTTAATCTTCTCCCTAAAATGTTTTTAAATTTTACCCCAAGAGACCTTTAACCGTTAAGAAACATATAATGACTAATGTATACTTAGTGTCTGTATAAATACGTATTAAGCTTACGCAAGTTTAATACATCAGTCAGTGGCGCACCCAGGATTTTTTCTTGGAGGGGGCTGAGAAGAACGGATAAAAATATTTATGATGCAAAATCAATATTCATAATGCAATTTCTATTTCTTTGGGGGGGGGAGGGCCTCTTGCTCCCCCAGGGTGCGCCACTGACATCAGTGTAAAAGAATTTTTTATTAGTAACCCTTACACATTTATGTTACATACATTACCCAACCACCTAAATATGAGGACATGGCGTATGTAAAATATAATAGAAATAAGCGATATGGTTCTAAACTGGTTAAAACTACGTAAGCATGGTTTTGAACAAACACTTTAGTAGTTGAGTATGCAAAAATCCTATTTCAGCTGTGTTAATTACTTTTGTGAAATGATACAGGGATGCCACATTTATTAAATGCGCTGAAATTCGGGGTCGAGAGTTAGAGGCGTTATGTACAAATGAGTATAGGAACTGGATCATCAGTAAAAGTAAGCTCAGAAGAAGAATATTCTTATCTATTAAAAAAAGGCAAGAGAGTTTTTAGCAGCACTTGGTGAGCAAACACGGAAATGACCATTGCCACATGCAGGGGTGTAAATATATGTTATCACTTAGGGGTGAGTAGCTGTCAAAATTTCTGACTTCTATTGCCTACCCCCCCCCCCACCACCCCACCACCAGCACCACCTCCTCACGGAAAATACTGTTTTCGAAAGGTGAAAAAAACAAAAGCTCATGCGATGAACGGAAGATCAATAATAAATAAATGCTTGTTTCAACTTTCATGCTGTCGATATTTTATTTTCAGATTTTATGTACTTTAGGCAAATATGTCTAATACCTGCATTTTAAAAAGAAAGTTATGTTTATGATTATAGTTCCATTCCTCAAAATAACATTTTATAAAAGTTTCAGATATTAAAAATTGATAAGAGGGGAAATTAAACCGTTTAATGATTTATTTAAAAAAAGTAAAGGGACCTGAAATTTGAGCGAGAATTTACAAGTTTCTAAATGCTGTATTCAGTGACGGAACAGTTTCTAAGAGTGAAATTACATACATACGGTATGTATGTATACATAACAGATACTGACAAGCAGAGCAATTCCTTTGGGAACTATGTTGAGACAGACATTGAGTGACAAGGACAGTGTAAATTGTCTCACATAGAAAAATGAATCTGCTAGTCAATCTGTTATTCTAATAATGACGTATTTTCGATGCATATTTTAGTTGGGATGTGTTGGACTAATTTAAGCTTAATATTAAAAGGGGGGAAATGTGATAGTAACTGAACATTTCTTCAGAGAGACAGTCTACAGTAGTCATTCTGTAAGCTTACAAGAGCTCGATTTTCAAGGTTCGTGCTCTCTCGGGTCCGAAGCCTATCCTCCAGTTTTGGGATGCAAATCCAGGTTATAAGCAGTTGTAAAAAGCATAGAAGACCATAATAAGAATTAAGACAATAATACGAAAAGAAAAAACTCTTGAACATATTTTTTTAAAGCTACGTTTATGAATATATTTTCGTGTATTCTTTATTGTAAACCCTACTGTAAGGTGTCCCCGAGAGCTATTTGGAAATATAGAGCCGAAACCCCTGTCTAGCTCGGGCTAAGCTCGTCTCACCTCTAATGCCTACACTTACGTCAGGGAGCAAAGAATCTATCATTCACATTTTAGAACTTGCTTTAAGAATATAAGATATAAACGCATTCTTTGCCATTGAAACCATGGAAATATATTCTATTTCATTTAAAATTTATAATTTTAATAATCCAAGAAAATCCTAATATTTTGTGAAACAAATCATTTTTTACAAAAATTTTTTTCCAATTTGTAAACTTTTTGACTGTTTATGCGCTCCATCCAAGGGCAATAGGATTTATATATCTGCGAATAGATGCATGTACCATACAAAATCAGTCAGAATAAGAAATTGTTTTTATTAAAACGTTTATTTAATTCGAAGAAATCGGAATTTTGAAGTTAAAAAAGATAATACAAAAATATACCGAATGGCTAAAGTTGCAATCTTTACAGCCGAAAGGACTTTATTTTTTTGTAGCATAACCAATATTTTTCTAATAAGCTCTGTATGTAAAAATTCAAAATTTCTTTTTAACGAGAAGTTTTAGAACATATTAAAAATCTTGTCATTGATTGGCTTTGGATTTCTCTTACAATTTAAATTAATATTAAGATTTTCAAATAGATACGATTGATATAAGAGATTGGTAAATGACTGATATTACGAAAATTTATGAGAAAAATTTTAAAACTTCTAAATCTGACTGTTCAATCGTGGTTTCTTTTTTAGATTCTGTTCGTCATAAACTCAAAAGACTTTTCTCCAATTGAGAATTTCTAGAAAAATAATAAATTTTCCGAACTTTAACAACTAGGCATGTAAAAATTCAAGCTTATTTTGAAATTATTCCGAATCCTCTGTTTTTACCAAGTGAAAATATTTTATGTTTTACCTACCTAAATTAATTTCTTCTGGAAAAACCTGAACAATTTAGGATAAACTTTAAATTGTGTTGATTTATTATTTCTAACTGAAGTTTTAAGAGTAATCATGGAGGAGTTATTTACAATCTATATTTTATCCAAATGAACCCAAAAATTCCGATTGAGCTTAGGATTGTTCAATTCCTATTTTTTTCCAAGTAAACCAGAAAACTTTCTTCTACGAGTAAAATTGTTTTTCCGAAATTTCCGATAACTTAGCACAAATAGCTGATCATCTATACCACGAAACCACAAAATTTCTGACCATAATTAAAACTGTTTTTCTTATACTTTTAGGTAAAACGAACAATTTTTTTATTTAACAACTGTAAAAAGGCTATATTTCCATTTTGATTATTATTTATTTTTAATATTTAAAAACAATTAAAACTTTATGTTTTGAGCGTCAATCTGTCTTTAAAGATTGACTTAAGATTGACAAAGTCCGGGATGATTGACAAGCTCCTGGATGACAATGATTGATTTAAGATTGACACAAACAAGCAGAATGCTTACTGTTCTTTCAGTACTGGATTTTTGAAACCAAACCTAATAATTTCAGACTACATCAAAAGAATTTCGAGAAAGACCCAAAATTTTGCCGAGAATACACTTAAATTTTACTAAACCTAAATATTTTTCAAGGAAATATCCAAGAATTTCGACCAAACCAAATATTTTCCTTGAAAACTACAAATTATCCGACTAAGCTAAAATTTTCGAACTCAGTGTCTCATGATCCTCCCCAAATTTTCCAACTAACGCTAAATATTCTCCAAGAAATTCCTCCCATTCCCCCCCAAGTTTTCCGAGAAATTCATGGAATTTTTATCACCCGAAATTTCGACCTTTTTTTTTACACATAGAACAATCAGAAAGATAACACAACTGCCTTATTAGGGCAACCTGTGGTCATCTTTTCATCACGATTATCCCCAATTCTAAAATTATGTGCTGCTATTAAACAATCTTTCTAACACACGCAAACAAGTACTTGACTATAAAAATACGCACAGTAAAAATTAAACACAATAATAATGAAAAATTAAGTTGTGAGCGGAATCTTCCATTTGTGCCGTCTAGTAGGTACTCTAAACATTTTGCATTTTGGAATTCTGGGTAAGGGATGGCTCACCTCTACGGTTGCTTGCTGTTAGACTCGTTTTCAAAGCAAAACCAATAACTTGAAATTATTTATTTATTTTTAGAGTATATAATAAGTACGGATCAGAGTTACTCTTACTGGATTAAATAGCCTAATAAATAACGCACCGCTGTTAGGACTATCGGTTCGAGTCAAGCAACTTTAGCAGGTTGTGGTTCATGCTCTATCCCCCCCCCCCCCCCCCGCGGAAAAATTTGTGAACACTTGAGATACACTTGTAATTCGTGAGAAGCCTGCTGAAATTCTAGCATTCTTAAACCTGTAACCCCTCTCGAATATAAAGAAATGTTCAATTCCAGGTGTCGACTATGTAGTGTAGTCCTTTTCAATTGTCACTCATAAGATTTAAAAAATATGTTAATAACAGTTAAGGGGTCACGGCAGACGAATATTACTGTTATCCGAAACACTATTCGTAAAGGATGGAGTACAAATTTAAAAGAAAAAAAATGTTTCTTAACTATTCCACTTAAAACGGAGACAACAGACGATGTCACATCCGACCTTATCAGAATGAGCAGAGGAAAAAAGTGACCCAAGCTTGAACCAACCTCCAGACGTTTTTGAATGCCAACATCGATGTCGTTATTGCAGGAAGGCGGGCCTTTAATTTGGTGAGGAAAGAGTGTTCGGTTTCAGTCCATTTCAACGAGAAAAAAAAATATTACGTGGTATATGACTTTCAGCGATCTCCGTGTTCCTTGATTACGAGACGAGTATTAAGTTAAAAAGCAGCTTTGAATATCATAAATCTATAAATAGAGTAAGGAATAGTACTACTTTCTGTTTATAAAGATACGCATGCTGAAGCATAAAACGAGACAGATATATTTTCCCTTTGTAAATTTTCTCTATGTTTGCAGTAACATGTTGAATTATATTATTAACGTAAAATTTAGAAAGAGGACGCTTTAAAAACTGCAAAAAAGTGCATGGAAGATCTGCCATCAGGAAATAAGCTTTATTGAAAAGGTTTTTAATGGGAAATACAGACATAATTACGTTTATTGTTACAGCGCATTTTAAACATATACTTTATTAATTGTAACTGAGACAACATTTTAGGCCCAGTATAAAGCTATTATCAAATTCATATCTAGACCGCTCTTTATATATTAATATACAGATAAATAGTTTTATAGTTAACGCTTGAGGGAATCAAAATGATTGAAAAATAGATAGCACTTGTCATTAAAATTATACAAATAGAGATAAACTTAGATGTCTTTGGATCAGACAGATTCGTTTATTTATAATATAAAGATGAAAGTTTAAAGAAATTAATTACTTTGTAATGAATCAGGGATACAAATTAAAAACTCATCCATGAATGTCAACTCAGAATCATTCGATAAACATCATGATTCAAATCAGCCAAATACCTAGAAATACAGTTCGAAAATTACAAGTGATAAGGGCGCAATCTATTTCTCACTTCCTTAATCAGCATCTAACAGAGAGACCCGTACCAGCACTATTTCTAAATTATATTGTTTTCATTTAAATAAATTAATTTGAGAACAAAAACATTAATATCAACGGAGATGAATGTTTAATAAATTTAGTTAAGTACTTATCAAATATATACGAAAAATACTTATAGTATAGCATAAGCTATTAATCGTTTTGGAAATTTCTTCATATGACACTGGGAATATCTTACATTAACTAATTAAAATAAGACAGAACTGAAAGGACAAATCCAAGCCAAGGAAAGGAGTAATACAAATTCAATGAAAATTGTAAAAATTGAGACTTAAACGTGAAAAAATAAATATCATTAAGAGTTTAAGAAATATATTATTGTGTGAAAGAAAGAGGGTAGAACGAGACTTGCAATGACAATTTCTGTTTATTCAAACGTGATGAATTTTTAACTTTCATTGTGTTTAGCATCCCTTCTACGATCTGAAACTGAAAAGAAAAAAAAAAGAAGAGGAGGAAAAAAAAGAAGTGGTAGTAACTGTGTTCTACACAAGTAACTCATAAAAATAGTTTTGATAAAAATGTGAGTTTCTATCAACACAATTTTAAAATTTTCCTTTCTCATCAGCATACAAGACCAGTCTGTTAAACCATTAATAATTACTTTTAAAACGAAATTTTCATTAATTTTTTAAAATTATTTCAGTAGAGAACACAGTAGAGAACAGTTGTTTAACCACATTGTTATTTTTTGTTACATACATTTACGAGTAAATGTCGTTCAGAATCATAGTTCTGAAGAAAATTTCGTTACATGGAAGTTCGTTATACGCAGACTATGATGTGCTTTAAAAACTTCAGGGATAGACAAAACCTCTTATAAAATTTATACCAAGGCACAAGACTAATTGCTGCACAATTCTGGTAACTAACCAAGTAATCTCTACATACTTAACGATAGCGTATCTCTTTAAAATTGAACACATGCCAGGAAAGACCTAAATATGAAACCAGATCACAATAAAAAAATGCTTTCAACAGTAAGCAGAGCGGCGGTTTCCTCCTCGCCACTTCAGCAAGAGGATTCTCGTGTTTTCGAAAATTATTTAAAATTGTACAATTTTCTAATTACGGTGGTGTTTCACAAACATTAAAAGTAAACATAAAAAATACAAAATATAATATACATTAACTTGGCATTCTTATTTTTTACATATTTTGTACAGTTAGATATGTGAACCTTCGAAATGGAGAATTTGTTTTATATATATACAATGCACGCTCGTTAATTCGAACTCGGTTAATTCGAACTAATCCAAAGGCCCCCAAAAACTTGTATTGGAGTTAATGTTAAAAATATCTCATTAATTCGAACTAAATTTTTATCACTTCGGTTAATTCGAACTAAAAAATTGACAAAAAAATTCTTTTTCCTCATTTAATGGAGAAAATATACACTGTATTTATTATTTTGTGTGTCAAAATTTCTTTTCTGCGTAAAGAGGCACATGCCTGCATTATTAGACACATCCTACATTCCTAGACCTTCCTATTGCATGTCCGCTAAACGTTAGTAGCTATTGTCCTTATTAGTGCTAAACGGAAAAAGCAATTTTCCTTTATTTGGATCGATTTTCTTAGAATTTCAGAAAAACTAGTCTTTACTACAGATTCTAGGGAGCTGCGTCAGTTATAACTGCAGTGCAGACAAGTTAATGTGTTCTAGTTTTTCTTCCTCATTGTGTGGTGTGAATGTGTAAAAATTCAGGATGTTTACACGTGGAAAGTACAAAACCCTAACTTTGGAGACAAAGGTAGAAATTTTAAAGAAAGTAGAGAATGGCGAATGTAAAACAAAGTTAGCAGCTGATTATAGAATTTAAAAAAATGCCTTGTCAACTAATTTAAAAAACAAGGAGTCAATTTTAGAAATATGGGAAAAATCAAAATTTGCTAGAGGAAGGAAACACATGGGAAATGCGTCCCAAGAAGTTCTAGAAAAAGCTCTACTGCTATGGTTCTACGATGTTAGATCTCGAAATTTTCCGATAAATGGACCCCTAGTGCTGACGAAGGCTGATGAATTGGCAATTCGAATGGGTATTGAAGATTTTAAATGCAGTGATGGATGGCTTTCTCGATTTAAGTCAAGGCACAATATTTCTTATCAAACTGTATGTGGCCAAAGAGCTGATGTAATCTAAAACGTATGCACTAATTTCGGTAGGAAACTGCTCTACTACTATGGTTCCACGATGTTAGATCAGTGGCGTAGCAAAGGGGGGGGGGGGGGGGGTCTATCATGCCCCGGGCGCCACTCGCAGAGGGGCGCCAATGTAAGATCCATATATTATATTACTATATGTTTTCGAGGTGGATGCCAATATAAGGTCTATATATTATATTACTATATGTTTTTCGGGGAGGGCGCCAATATAAGGTATATATATTATATTACTATATTATTTTGTGGGAGGCGCCAATATAAGGTCATGTTACGTCTTGGCCCTTTTCGGGGAAGAGGGGCCACCCAAACAAAAGCCCACCCCTTTACGAATTCTTCCCGTTCCAAGAAACCACCGTGGGTCGCTCCTGCGCCCCCACCCCGGCCAGCTGGCTAAAAAAGAAAAGGAGAAGAGTGTGTGGGTGTCTGCCCTGGAGAGAGGTGGCTCGTGTTGAGCCTCGAATTTGTCCATCGAATACGGTGCGGGAATGTGCCGTAGCGGACCGATTGCCTGTAAAATTCCTCTCTCGGCTCCCGATTTTACAAGTGGAGAGATATATCTCTGTTAATGCTCTTGTTCCTACTAGAATTATTTGAGCCGTCCTTCGGAGTCGCGTCACTTGTGGCGCGAAGCTGTTCAGCGCGCATGCGCTAGTCATGTAACTTTTTCTTTCTCTTTTTGTGTGTAACAGATTAGATCTAGATTTAGATGAGATAACATGCGCTTTAACCTTTTATTAAATTTTTTCTCAAATTTTTGCATAGATTTCTTTTTACTGTATTCTTATTGATTTAGATTATAGATAAACTGGCAGCTTTAGAAAGGGATTAAGTGATTTTAGAAACCTACCACCGAACGCCGATCATATTGGTGCATCACGGCCGCGAAAAGATTCGGATTACAAATGGCCGTTGAGAACATTTTGTGTGAAGGATTTGGAATACAATTTCACCTTGACTCAACTCCTTAGATCAAGGTAAGGATTTCTGATTTATTAATATAAACTATTAGTTAAACTTGAACAACATTGACTATTGAATAAATAGTGATAATTCATTTAGAGTTATAAAGATGGATAAGCTATCTAAGCTTAAAAAGAATAGAGCTGTTAGACGTTCTGTTGTTACACAGTTCATTAATAAACTAGAAAGTGAATTTCACACATATGATATTAATTCATTGCAAGAACATTCAAATTATTTAGATGAGCTCTACAAAGAGCTAAAGGATTTTGATAATAAAGTTCAGAATGTTATTGATAATGAAAAAGATTTCGATTTAGAAGTAGAATCATCATTTGAATATTCTCAGAAAATCATGTTATGGAATTCAAAAATTACCACTCAGTTAAAAGCTCAAAACGAAACCAGAAGTTCTCAGTCAAATTTCACCCAACAGAATATTTCTGCACAAACCTCTCAGGTTATGTTAGATCACGATAACTCATTGGATAACTCGCATTCAGGAAATAGAAATATTAATTACTCGAAGTCGAATAAATTACCTAAGTTAGCTATCGACAAATATTACGGAGATCCATGCACCTGGCTGGAATTCTGGAACCAATTCCAAAACTCCATTGATCAAAATAATGCTTTGACGGAAATAGATAAATTCTCATATTTAAAATCATTACTTGGAGGTGCAGCTGCCAATGTTGTTTGCGGCTTCGCACTTTCAGATGGGAATTATGAAAAAGCGAAAAACGCTATTAAAGAACAGATTCGCGAAGTCAAATCTTTTAATATCCGCACATATATCTAGATTATTAAACCTTAATCCTGTGAAGGACTCTAACAATGTAACCGGACTGAGAAAATTGTACGATACTTGTGAGGTACAGATCAGAAGTCTAGAATCGCTAAACGTTACTTCTGGTATGTACGGTCATTTATTACAACCCATACTTTTAAAATTGATACCTGAGGATCTTGCTTTAGATTTTAATAGAAGATGTTTAGATAAATCAGAAGACGGCAAATCCAACGTGTCAGAATTATTGAAATTCTTAAAAATTGAAACTGAGTGTCGCGAATCATCCATAATGCTTCGTAGTTCGAAAGGAGAAGGGGGGAGAGTGTCAAACTACAGCCAGACAAGCTCGGGAAGTGCTGGCGTCAGGTCGAAGCAGTTTTCGAGAGATCGTCAAAACAATTTACGCGAGAAACAACATGATCGCTACCGAACGTCAGCGATAAATAGTTCTAAGGTACACGAATATATGTTGCCAATTAGTCAAACTTGCATTTAGTGCAATGCGAAACATGATTCAGAACGCTGTGAAAGTTTGAGTGTGAATGAAAAGAAAGATGTTTTGAGAAGACAGGCGCGTTATTTTTTATGCCTAAAAGCACAACATAGAGAGTGCAAAAAAAGAGAATTGTGCGATCTTTGTAATAGAAAACATAACAGATCCATCTGTTATCAACTCGAAAACAAATCAAATAGTAATGCTGAAAATAAGGTTGTTACGGCAATTTCTCACTACAAAAATGAATCGGAAAATACTAAAGTAAACGGAAAATCTCAGTGCAGTGTATTGCTTCAAACATGCACAGCAATGATAAAAAACCCTTAACGATGATAAAATCGAATATGTTCGACTGTTGTTGGATAATGGCTCGATGAGAAGTTTTATTGCTCAAGATATTTCTCAGAAGTTGAAACTACGAGTTATTAGACAAGAAACTTTATCTGTGTACTCATTCGGGACCAACAAACCAACTGAAAAAACATATAATGTAGTGAAATTAAAACTTGAAAATAGAGAAGAAGCCACAGAAACAATTTTCGGATGGTGTCTTCAAGGTCGGATTGAATCAACTAACGAGTTACTGAGTATGAAGGTGGTTGTGGAAGAGAAACTTATCTCAGATCAGCAAAGACAGTTTTGGGAACTGGAGAATCTGGGCGTCGAAGCTGAAGACAAAGATAGTAGTAATTTCGACGAACAAATTTTGAAAGACTTTGAGGCAGGTATATCCTACAATAACAAGACATATAAGGTGCGACTTCCTTGGAAACCTGAGATGAAGCAATTATTAGAAGATAATCGAGAATTTGCTAATAAAAGATTTTCAAGACTACGATGTGCGTTCCAGAATGATCCAATATTATTCACAGAATACAAGGCTGTTCTAGAAGACTACTTAAGTGAAAATATCATAGAGCCTGTTCCTGTTTTAGATGAAGCCAGAGGAGCCCCAACCTTCTACCTCCCACACAGGGCAGTGATTCGAACAGACAAAACCACGAGAAGATTAAGAGTGGTGTTTGACGCTTCTTCACATGGCAAAGGACAGGTATCCTTAAACGACTGTCTGCATACTGGAAACAATTTGTTACCCGATCTTTTCCTTCTTTTACTTCGATTTAGACAACACCCTATTGCGCTGAATGCGGACATTAAGCAGGCGTTCCTGCAAATAGAGATAGATGAAGAAGATCGCGACATGGCCCGATTCCTTTGGGACGATAACCCCACTAAACCTAACGCAGTTCCAGAGCTCGGTTAAGAACCAAACGCCGATCTACCAAACGCCGATCAGCTCTGTTAATGTAAAAGATATTTTGGTTCCTATAGAACCTCTCATATGCAGAGGAGCCTAGACTCTCTGTCTTGTACATAGTGTACTGTTTTATTTGTTTAATACAAGCTCTGTGTAATATAATTGTCTCTCGTGTGTCTCATTTTCCACCGAGGACGTTACAGTCTATATATTATATTACTATATGTTTTTAGGGGAGGGCACCAACATAAGGTCTATATATTATGTTACTATATGCTTTTCGGGGGGGAGTGCCAATATAAGGTCTATATATTATGTTATTATATGTTTATCGAGGGCGCCAATATAGGGTCTATATATTATATTACTATATGTTTTTCAGGGGGGGGGGCGCCACAAAGGTATCGTGCCACGGCGCTCCAGTTATGCTCGCTACGCCACTGTGTTAGATCTCGAAATTTTCCGATAAATGGACCCCTAGTGCTGACGAAGGCTGATGAATTGGCAATTCGAATGGGTATTGAATATTTTAAATGCAGTGATGGATGGCTTTCTCGATTTAAGTCAAGGCGCAATATTTCTTATCGAACTGTATGTGACCAAAGATCTCATGCAATCGAAGACGTATGCACTAATTTCGGTAGGAAACTGCCAGGGCTTTTCTCTACTTACCTGCCGAAAGATATTTTTAATGCGGCCATAATGGACAAAGCCATAATGAACTCTATTAAAACTCTGAATGCATTTATTCAGATGGAACTTTCCTCTGAAAATGAATTGAAATGTTCACTTCAAATCGAGAGGATGGCTGAACAATGTAGGCATCATAAACAGAACCAAACATCCATTTTACAGTTTTTCCCCCAAAAGTGTAATTCATATTTGTAATAAAAGTTTACTTTATACTGCATATCTTCTGCTTCATTTTATGATTAAGGTCTATATTGATTTTTAATATGTTTAACTTTAGATAACATAGTATAATATACACTCATGGACAAAAAAATTAGAGCACCAAGAAGGAGTCGTCAAAATGAAACGAAATTTTACATACGTCATGACTACTTTGATATAAGTAAATGATAAGAAAATCAAAGAAAAAGGATAATTTATTTCAGAGAAAAAGGCAAAAGAACGGAGGAGTTAATACTCCATTGGACCCCCTCTAACGCGAATGCACGATGCGATACGATCGGGCAGTGAGTCATACAAGTTCTGTATGTTGTCTTGAGACATTGCGTTCCATATTTGCTGTAACCTTGCCTCTAGTTCGTTCAAACTCGTGGGATGCCCAACTCGTCGTCCCAAATGATCCCAGATATGCTCGATTGGAGACAAATCTGGGGATTGGGCAGGCCAAGGAAGGGTAGTAACAGTGCGGAGACAGTCTTGTGACACCCTTGCCGTATGAGGCCGAGCATTGTCTTGTTGAAAAATGTCTTCTGGGAGCCGTTGAATGAGTGGCAACACCTGTGGTTGCAGGATTTCATGAACATACCGCTGGGCTATCATGGTTCCACGGAACAATACTAGGGGTGACCGTGTATTGTAGGCAGTGGCACCCCATACCATCACACCAGCTGTGGGAGCGATGTGTCGCTATACAGCAAAGGCAGGATTGAAGCGTTCACCACGGGCTCTCCACACACGAACACGATTGTCATCACTGCCGAGATTGAATCTGGATTCGTCGCTAAAGACGACCTGGTTCCATTCCGCTGCAGTACAGTTTCCTCGTGCGCGGCAAAACTCCAAACCGAGGCGTCGATGGGTGGGCGTCAAGGGCAGCACACGTAATGGGCGCCGCGATACCAACTGTCCTTCAGCCAGGCGCCTTCGTATGGTTCGAGAAGACACAGAAGCCCCTAGTGAAGGTACTACCTGTGCCTGGATTGCGGCCGATGAAGCAGTTGGCTGTACGCGTGCATTTCTTACGATGTGGCGGTCTTCTCGACGACTGGTCTGTCGAGAGCGTCCTGAGCCTGGTCTTCGTGTACATGACATCTCTCGGGTCCACTGGTCCCAACACCTCCTCACAACACACAGTGGATCAGAGAGAACTAATTGACGAGCTACTCGCCTAGCTGACCACCCATTTTCAATCATCCCGACGATTCTCCCCCTCTCAAACTGCGACAGCTGCTTATATTGTCTTCGAACACGGCGTAATGGCATGTCTATCTCATGTCTTCTTTTGCAAATGATTCAGCACACTCAAGAAAGCTTTGGTTTCCTGTTTTATATTCCACAGAGTACGATGTTAAACGCCCTCTACAGGTTATATGTAATGCGCAATCACGCTGCATTTCTAATCATTTGCATATCTCCTCGACATGTACCTCATTGCAAGTTTCGTTACGATCCCGCAATTATTTCTTGGTGCGCTAATTTTTTTGTCCATGAGTGTATTTTCTGGGGTTATACATACTAGGAGAGTTTCTTCTTTTTTTCGGAGAGTTTCGGAAAATGTTTTGTTTTATTCTTGTTTTCCTTGCAGATTTCTGTTTGATGGGTAAGATATATAAAATAAAAAGACATACATTTACAAAATAAAGGTCTGATCAATTACTTTTATTAATGATATTTAGTGTTTATGAATTTAAAATCTGTTTTGTATAGTTTAAAGTATTTTAAAAGGTCAATCTCTGTTTAACGAATTTTTCATATAACGAACTTTTTTCGGGATTTAGCGACTTCGTTAAACAGAGGTCCGACTGTATATACAGAGGCTGTCCGCACATTTTTTAGACGATTTTGGTAAGCGGTAATAAAAAAACGTTTGCTGCAAAAGAAATAATTGCAATTGTACACTGCTGGCCACTGTAAATGCAACACCCTGAAGTAAACATGCAAATAACATGAAATTTACAACATGCATTAGCGGAGGTGAGATATGCAAATGATTAGAATTTCAGCGCAGACGCACATCACGCGCGCCTGTGGCGCCACTTCAAAGCGCTGTTTAAGGCTTGGAGATTTCGACGATTTCAAGTTCGGTAATTGTGTTTTTCTTGTGGTTTAAAAAAAAACGATCAATTATGCCTCGTCGAAAACAGCGATCATCTTTTGATCAAGTATCTGAGTTCGACAGAGGAAGGATAGTGGCCTACCAAGATTGTGGATTATCTTTCAGGGAAATCGGTAGTCGTGTTGGACGAAACCAAACAACTGTAATGCGGATATGTGATCGTTGGATGCAGGAGGGTACGACGGACCAGCGTGATCGATCGCATCCACCTCAGCGCATCACTTCACGTGATGACAGGCAAATTATGCGCATGGCAGTGACGGATCGCTCAGTCACATCACAAACCATAGCACAGCACATGCAGTCTGTAACGCATCATCCAGTGTCTGCGCGTACCATTCGACGCCGTTTACAGCAGAGTGGTCTGTCCGCAAGACGTCCATTGCTTTGTCTACCCTTGACGCAGAACCACAGACGTCTCCGCCGCCAATGGTGCGATGACAGAAGGATGTGGACGGCAGAATGGAATGAAATTGTCTTACTGACGAGTCACGCTTCTGTCTGCAACACCACGATGGTCGCATTCGTGTCTGGAGACACCGTGAAGAGAGGATGCTGAACAGCTGCGTTATGCACCGCCACACTGGTCCTGCACCGGGTATTATGGTATGGGGTGGTATTGGGTATCACTCTCGCACACCTCTAGTACGCATTGCCGGTACTTTAAACAACCAGCGCTACATCTCGGAGGTGTTGGAGCCAGTTGTTCTTCCTTACATTCAGGGCTTGCCCACAGCCATATTTCAACAGGATAATGCGCGACCACACGTGGCACGCATTGTCCAACGGTTCTTCGTCAATCGCCAGATTGAATTGCTTCCCTGGCCGCCTCGCTTTATGGATATTTCGCCGATAGAAAACATGTGGTCCATGGTTGCTCTACGATTGACCCAGATTCCATCCCCAGCTGCCACAGCAGATCAACTTTGGCAACGTGTGGAAGCTGCTGGGTCTGCTGTACCCCCAAGAACTCATCCAAAGTCTCTTTGAATCAATACCGAGGCGTATGGCAGCGGTGATCTCCAACAATGGCGGCTACTCTGGCTACTGATTTTGGCAGGAACCACACTTCACAGAAGTCTATAAATTTAATCATTTGATACTTGGTCAACATGTTATCTACAAAATAAATTTCGTTGTGATATCTCTTGTCTTTCTTGGTGTTGCAATTTGGGTGGCCAGCAGTGTACTATGTTTTTAAAAGTCAATATTATCATTTGCGGTTTGAAAGTTTTGTTTTTATTCAAAATGGCATTTTTAACAAAGCAGTGGTTCGAAGGCTACATTTATGCTCTTTCCGAAGAAAAATATGCATACTCCGTTATCTAAAAACGATGTGAGAATCATGGTTTTGTGATATCTAAAGCGTCGATAGGTAATATCGTCAACAAGAAAGGAAAAAAACGTCAAATTGGAGCCTCAAGTGGGACAAAAATTCCAAACAAGTATCCAAGGAAAAAACGGACATCTTCGACTATTGCAAAGGTACGTTGTTTAATGTTAAAAGAAAATCCCCCTAGTCAAAGAACAGTTGCAAAATCATTAAAATGCTCGATGTCCACTGTAAAGAAAATGATAAACGTTGAGTTAAATCTTAAGAAAGCGAAAAAACGCAATGTGCATCGTCTTCTTCCAAATCATATCGCTGAACGCAGGACAGGCTGCAGAATTCTATATGAGAAACACTTATCCAAAGAAAAATGGAAAACAATTGTCACAATAGACGAATCATGGGTGTATTTAAATGATTGCAACAAAAAAGAGCCATTTATTATCATAAAAGGGGAGAAAAAAATTTAGTACATGGTTCAAAGAATCGAAAGCAAGTTTTTCTAAGGGATTTATGATTGTTGCTGGTTTTTCTTATAATGACAAGTTAAAAATAAAGAGAGTGGAAAAAAATGTCAAGATTAACTCCAAATACTATCAGGAACATATTTTATCGCCAATTTTTCTGAATGTAATACCATCGCTTTACCCACAGTGCCATCAATCTTTGAGACTCCATCAGGACAAAGCTAGCAGTCACACATCAAAATCCACTGTAAATTTCCTAAAAGAAATGGAACAAAAAACTGGTATCAAGGCCATAATACCCTTCACTGATATCCCTACTAAATCTCCCGATGTATCACCTATGGATTTTTGTGCTTTCGGACTTTTAAAATCTGCATTATCCAAACGTCGTCCCAAGACCCTTACAGGACTCTGGAAAGTTGTTCAGGAGGAATGGGATAGAATACCTCTTCTGACACTTCAAAATGCATTATTATCTTGGAAATTGCGGTGTCGAAAGATAGTTCAGAATAAGGGATGTCAAATAGAACATTTAAAACACAAGAATTTTATGCAATTTAGTTTTGTGAATACAATATACATCGTCTAAAAAATGTGTGAACAGCCTCTGTATATATACAGAGGCTGTCCCACTCCATATGGCCACTGCAGCTAATACCTTCGTAATGCCTACTGATTGAATAAAGGTGATTTTCCTGGATATAAATATCAAATTAAGTTTGCCTTAAATTATTTCGATGATATAATTATCTTTTCGCAATCTTTTGAAGAACATTTAGAGCATTTGAGAATTATATTTTCAGTATGTAAAAAAGAAAACATTAAACTAAAACGGTCAAAATGTCAGTTCGCGCAAAAAAGGATTAAATTTCTAGGTTATGAAGTTGAGTCTGGAAAATATCATCCCAGCAATGACAATATTGAAGTAATTAAAAAGTTAGAGCCACCCAGATACTCATTTTAAAATAGCTGATTTTAAACCCGGAGACCTAGTAATGTATGAAGAATTCCAATATCCAAATACTCGTAAACTTACTTCCCCTTATTCTGGACCCTTCACCATTTTAAAACAATTTTCTAATGTAACTTTTGAAATTAACAAACCTAATCATTTGACTAAAAAACTTACTGAAATCGTACACTCGACCAAATTAAGGCACTTTAATCCTGCAGAAAAGTTTAAATTATCTACAAAAAAGAGTAAAATTCCCATAGCTATTAAAAGGACGTAGAAACGAAATCTCTACGAGAAAAGAAAAAGAAAGAAAGGAAAGTATGTCACAATACAAACCACCCCGCCGTTACGCTTACTATACACACATGTGAGAGGTTAAATGTCAACAAGCTCGGAAGAGAAATTTACTCATCGCTCCCGAAGAAAGGAGAATCACTTAGAGCAAAGCAACGTGTCATGTTAATTTTTTTCTATAAATGCCGCAATAAAGCTGGTGTGAAAAAAAAATTTGTTTTGTTCATCAACTTCTTTTATTTTGTATTATGGTTTTACAGTGTTTCTCAAGTATTATAAGATTTATTGTTTATTAAATATTAAGAATGTTATTATATTATTATATCTGTAAATCATCTGTTCTATATTATAAGAGTACTAACGTATCAAAATTGCATACAAAAATGTTTTTGAGTACAACAATGCTAACTTGGAATCTTATACAAGTTACCACAATTTTGTACTTATTATGTTTTATGTTGGAGAATATGGTTTTAAATCCTCAGGTTTGCTATGTTTGAAAAAGGTAAAGGTATAATAATTTTATATGTATAAGAGATTTTCTTGGTCAGTAGATAATAGAGGAAGCAGTTGTCCACCGGAGCGTCCTTCGTAACAGCTGCTAAGCGTCCCTTAACCACGGTTGGTTTTTTTGACATCCGTTTGTTAATGAGGAAAAGCCCATGTCTAAGGAAAGTCTCATTTCTTGTGATGATGATGATGAAAAAAAATGGTAATAAGGATATTAAACGAATACGTGTTGAATTTACTAAGAGACGGAGTTATATGAGTAGAGGACTTAAATCATATTGCATACATTTTGGTAATCTTATTGAAATTAAAAACTTATTTGATGTTCTAACTAGAAAGCAAAATATCGACTCTTATGATATACTAGCATATGGACTTCTATATATTGTGAATTTTATCTATTTTAATACAGAGAAGAATTTGTCCCCTATCCTTTGTTGATTATGGAATAAAGTCCTCACTATGACGAATGATGGAAAAACTCAAGTCCATCATTTTGATGTATAGAGACTGTTCTTCTGTCAACATATATAATTTATAAGTGTTATATTGTTGTATATTTGTATCAGGTGGTAAACTTAAAATTTTGTAAAATTTTATGTCAACGGAAAAGTCTTCCTTTCAGCAAGAACTTTTCTTATTTCGATGGGGGGGAAATGTAATAAGAAAACGCGTCTTCCTAAATTACTTTAATTTAAAGCATATTCTCTTGTTAATAAAGCATGACCCCTTTTCCAAAATTGCAACCTAAAAGTAAAGTAAGTATAATTTATATTAGCCCTGCAGATCATTACGCAGGCATGTGAACTATCGGAACTCAATAACATCCCCAGATATGAGTGTTAGAAGTTTATGAGATTCCGAATGTCAGTATAGTGTCAAAATTCTTGAAGAGCCCTCGAACCACTCTGAAGTATGTTTTGTATAACGTCAAAAACCCCACTTTGTAAGAACTTTATGGCCACTTATCCTACGCCCAGGTCAACAGTTCGCGGTTCTAACAAGCGCGGAATCTAGCAGTAAAGTCCCCGGTAAACTTAAGTGGACACGTGAACTCCACGAACCTAAAGACGCCCAATTAAAATATCAAGTAGTTTAGGCCCTCTGGCGTAAATATCGCAAAACACCCATTTAATATTGCATGAACAGAAGACTTTTCTTTCTCTTCGTTTCTAACTCTTGTTGCTGTCGGACCTACTGTCCACAGTCCGGTGGTTACAACGCTCTTCTCTTAACTCTGGTATGTAAACACTGCTGTTAACACGTCCCGTCCTGGCATGGACGCCGGACAAGTCATATGGCCACTGCAGCTAATACCTTCGTAATGCCTACTGATTGAATAAAGGTGATTTTCCTGGATATCGACTAAAATCTGTGTTCCTCTTCTATGGCTCCGCGTGTGTTACTCTCCTAAATTTCGTAAGTGCTTCCCTGGATCAACACTACGCCCGACTGCATCTCTCCAATTTGTGCGCAGCGATTTACTGTATGATCAACACCCTCGTGCCGACTGCATCTCCGATAAGTTCTGCACATCAATTCCCTTGTGCTAAATTTTCCAAATGTGATTAATATCACATTTATATATATATATATATATATATATATATATATATATACAGTGATTTCCGCTTATAAGAATCACGTTTGTTATTACTGTTTTTGATTCTTATAAGCGGTTGATTCTTATAGCCGAAATTTGGGGTTTTTGACAGGCACACACACACACACCTATATATACATATATTAGATAACTTACCTTAAAATTCTCTTTAATTTACGTTAATTATCTTTTAATAAAATTATTTTTTATAATTTTAAAAATACAACTTCATTTCTAGACCTATAAGTAAATACACATGATTATAGTCTCAGACGAAGATTCACCTTCTAGCTTACGTTTCCCGGTTTGATAACGTGCTGAATCTACTAATGTCACGTTTGCCTAAGTGATAGTGGACACTTCGCCGAAGATTTGTGTTTCAGGGTCCAGGCAGCCGCAACCGGGATGTGGAAGGTGGGAAAAAAAGAGTCCCTATATTGGTTTGTCAGTGGAGAAAAGTGAAATCGGACCCCGACGGGTAAAGATGCCCCTGGGTCAAGCTAATAAGACAGTGTTGTGCTAAAGCGATTAAGGGGAAACTATTATGTTATGTCTAACAAAGAAGGGGATGAATTCTACGACTATATTCCATCCACATCTTATCAATCTTTCTTTAAAAAAAAGAAAGAACTTCGTGCCTTTTGAGGGTTTAAGTGGCTTTTTTGGAAAAATGAAAGGAAAGCGAAGAGTGTAAACTGATTCTTAAAACCGGTGGTTTGACTCTTTAAAGCGAAAATTTTAACATGGAAATAATACATTTGTTTTTGTTTTCGCGATATTGATTCTTATAACCACTGATCACTATAAGCGGTGGTTACTGTATATATATATATATATATATATACATACACACACACATATATATATATATACACACACATACATAGAATATTAAGTTCATTAATAACACATTCTTATATGAAACGTTAGAATTCATGGTGTTATATGACTTCGATTTAGTACCTTAAATTCAAATAACTATACCATATTTCTTTCGGCAGAGATATCTAAAAGAATCCGCTTGTTAGAATTATAATTGTCAAAAATTATTGAATGCTACGAGGAAATATTATTAGACAGTTTTTAAATAAAGAAATTCTTTTACAGCAGGGAAATCATCCTTTTGGAATGAGTGATAAATTCTTCCAGATTGTAGAGAAACAAGTTTCATCAGCCTTATATTATTTTATAAAATCGTAAGGAGATTCACACTATTTTTTCGTTAAGCCTTTATAATTTCACTCGATGTTATAAAATTTACAAATTCCCTATAAAATATTCAGATGCAAATGCATAAGACACGCTAACAAACAAAAAATTAAAATAAACAAAAACTCTTAGTTTAAAAGGCTATAATAATGACTAAAGAAATATTTTTTCGCTATACATAATTAGGGATTTATTACTGGTAAGCCTCTCTGATATTCCAGAGAAAAGCTGGCAGTAAATTTCCAAGCAAAATTTGATATTTTATAGACTGTTGGGAACTTTTTCTTTCTGCGAAAGATCACTAAATAGAATACGTCGGATGCGAAGTTTTAGAATTTGATGTATGATTATGACTTTTAAAAACAAGGTGTCTATCCACTTCCTCAAAATTGTGCTTGTGTAGGCTATTGATAAATAACTATATATTATGAAATTTTATACATACACTCACTCAAAATCAAAGAAATCAGTCAAGAATTTGTTTGAAATCCTTACTATATTAAATAATTTTTTTCCCTTTCCCCTTTTCCATGGCCCCTGATTTCCACGTCTAAAGTGAATCATAAGTCTCGAAAAAAATACAGAGAAACATCTTTGCCGGTCACCCCGCAAAACGGCCACTTTTTTTCGGAACCATTACTGGCCGCCTTAAAGAAGTTTCACTGTATTCATTAATTATTGCGCTTTATTTCTATTATCAGAAAATCAGTTCTAACTACATTGCCTTGTATTAATTGTATCATATGGAAGAATAAAATAATATGCCTTAATCATCAAAATTTCATTTCTCTTATCAAGATAGAAATACATATTTTACAAAGGTGTAGGAAAGTAAAAATTTCATAGATTGTTGGATGTTAAAGACAAAAGTACATAGTAGTTCATGCGTCGATTAAATCACGATATAAATTTACGCTGACTTTCACCAACGTGTTTGCTAACAGTGCTATTTTACGCATATAACAGTTATTAAAACAAAATGAAAAGAATCGTATCCGCTATCAGACTATTCACCAATACAGTAATAGACATTTCTGGGTAAGTTAAATTCTTTGGAGGTTGTTAGACGATATTTATTTTCAAAGCTCTTAGAAACAGGAAGTGGAAGTAGAACTTTTGCATATGCGAGCAAGAAACGAACATGCATCAGCAAGATGGACTGGGAAATTTTTATGAGAGAAGACATAAATAATTTCCAAGGGAAGTAATAGGGAGGGGCGTTGTTAGAATTGAAAATTAAGCAGAAAAAATTTTAAGGTTAAGTCAAGAGAGTTCAATGAATAACACGGTCACATAATGAGTACATTAAAATGAGGATTTATTAACGTACACACACACACACAATATATATATATATATATATATATATATATATATATATGCACTGCTGGCCACCCAAATTGCAACACCAAGAAAGACAAGAGATATCACAACAAAATTTATTTTGTAGATAACATGTTGACCAAGTATCAAATGATTAAATTTATAGACTTCTGTGAAGTGTGGTTCCTGCCAAAATCAGTAGCCAGAGTAGCCGCCATTGTTGGAGATCACCGCTGCCACACGCCTCGGTATTGATTCAAAGAGACTTTGGATGAGTTCTTGGGGGTACAGCAGACAAAGCAGCTTCCACACGTTGCCAAAGTTGATCTGCTGTGGCAGCTGGGGATGGAATCTGGGTCAATCGTAGAGCAACCATGGACCACGTTTTCTATCGGCGAAAGATCCGGAGAGCAATTCAATCTGGCGATTGACGAAGAACCGTTGGACAATGCGTGCCACGTGTGGTCGCGCATTATCCTGTTGAAATATGGCTGTGGGCAAGCCCTGAAGGTAAGGAAGGACAACTGGCTCCAACACCTCGGAGATGTAGCGTTGGCTGTTTAAAGTACCGGCAATGCGTACTAGAGGTGTGCGAGAGTGATATCCAATACCGCCCCGTACCATAATACCCGGTGCAGGACCAGTGTGGCGGTGCATAACGCAGCTGTTCAGCATCCTCTCTTCACGGTGTCTCCAGACTCGAATGCGACCATCGTGGTGTTGCAGACAGAAGCGTGACTCGTCAGTAAAGACAATTTCATTCCATTCTGCCGTCCACATCCTTCTGTCATCGCACCATTGGCGGCGGAGACGTCTGTGGTTCTGCGTCAAGGGTAGACAAAGCAATGGACGTCTTGCGGACAGACCACTCTGCTGTAAACGGCGTCGAATGGTACGCGCAGACACTGGATGATGCGTTACAGACTGCATGTGCTGTGCTATGGTTCGTGATGTGACTGAGCGATCCGTCACTGCCATGCGCACAATTTGCCTGTCATCACGTGAAGTGGTGTGCTGAGGTGGATGCGATCGAACACGCCGGTCCGTCGTACCCTCCTGCATCCAACGATCACATATCCGCATTACAGTTGTTTGGTTTCGTCCAACACGACTACCAATTTCCTTGAAAGATAATCCACAATCTCGGTAGGCCCCTATCCTTCCTCTGTCGAACTCTGATACTTGATCAAAAGATGATCTCTGTTTTCGACGAGGCATAATTGATCGTTTTTTTGAAAAAACCACAAGAAAAACACAATTGCCGAACTTGAAATCGTCGAAATCTCCAAGCCTTAAATAGCGCTTTGAAGTGGCGCCATAGGCGCGCGTGATGTGCGTCTGGGCTGAAAGTCTAATCATTTGCATATCTCACCTCCGCTAATGCATGTTGTAAATTTCATGTTATTTGCATGTTTCCTTCAGGGTGTTGCATTTACAGTGGCCAGCAGTGTATATATATATATATATATATATATATATATATATATATATATATATATATATATATATATATATATATACACAGTTGAACCTCGAGATATCGTTTTTCAACGAACCGATTGCACTGAACGATAAATGCGTGAAAACTAAGGATGCAGGAACATAACAAAGAAATATTATCGTCGGGGCTGGATGAAATAAAAGGCACATGTGAGAAAACGATGATTCGGGGAACGATCGATCGAAGTTCCACCGTATATCTATCTATTGTATATGTGATGATAATAATAACAATGGGTGAATAGCTGCGTACAACTTGATGATGATCGCAGTCGTTGATCCAGGAAAGCACTTAGGAATTTAGGAGAGAAACACTAATTCCACAGATGTATTTTATTTATCAGAAGGCATTAGCTGCAGTGGCCACAGGTTTTGAGGCGTCCATGCAACAGGACTGGGCGCAAAAAAGCTAAGGTCTACATACAAGGAAATTTAGGAGAGAAGAGAGAGGTCCTCCGTTCAAGCTATTATCAAATGACTGCTGATCTTGCCACTAGGGGACGAAGTTACTAATTGGACGAATTTAGTCTCGTGGAGTTCACGTGTCCCCATCGTTGTTCTCGAGGATTAATTAATTGCTAGATCACACGCTGCTATGCATTTTATCAAAAAGGAAGAATTTGAAAACATGCCTTATTTATTGTATACAAATTTAATGAGGCCTTCGGGTTCGTTTCAGATATTATGGGGATGTTATTGAATTCGATATTTCAAATGCCTGATTTATGATCTGCAGGGCCAATATAAATTATAGCTTACATTATTTTTAGGTTGCAATTTGGAAGAGGGGTCGTGCTTTATTAAAAGGATAATTTAGAATACTCGTTAAATGTAATTTAATAGGAGGACGCGGTTTTTTTTGTTTTTGTTGGGGGGGGGGGTTGTTTGTTTGTTTTGTTTTGTTTTGTTTAGAATTATATAGTGAAACTTCTCTATGGCGGCCAATCCATGGTGCCGAAAAAAAGTGGCCGTTTTGAGGGGTGGCCGTCGAGTTCTTCCTTAACATTGGCCCTATGGGGTCTTGAACCGATCTTAACAAAATATGTCCGTTTAGAGGGGATGCCGGCAAAAGAAATTCCCCTGTATGTATATACACACACACACACACGTCACTGTTACGTTGAAATAAAAATTTTTAATTTTCTAATAGTTTTAACAATGAAAGAAAGCTGCTACTTTTCTAGCCCAGTCACCACTTTCATTTACATATTCTTACTAACCAATGCCGGAAAATAATAAAGAGTTTTGCCTTTCATTTCAACCACTTGGCTTCCGTCAAGTAATTTACCTTACTGCCTCGTTAGTGTACCGATGGTAAAATCCCTCTCGCTTCTTATCTTGCAAACGACTTCACTGTATACTTATATAACATTTCTGTAATGGGTATTTCTGTTATCAGTGTCTAAGCCATCGGGTTACAGTGAGACTTCGATAAAAAGAAGGGAGTGGGAGATAAAAGTGAGAAAAAAAAAGCTATATTCTCTATGATGAAATTGGTGTCCTAGTCCAAACGGAAGTAATAAATCTTACTTGAAGGCCCGAGTTGAACCGAGGCTGTTTGGAGGTCAACGAAGACAAATTTTGAATTTTTAAATCTGTGATACGACTTCACTAATTTTCAATTTAATGAAATAAAGTAATTGGCAGTCAACTGGAAGAATGCTTTACACACCCATTGAATCAGCTTCTGATCCTACCAAGAGCTGAAATCGGACGCAAATCTGAATTTAACGTAGAAAATCTACCTCTTAAATAAACTGGAATAATTGGTTAAGTTAGATTGAAATTTACATCGTTACCCCTTATACATAAATGAAGACTACGTACACACACTTATAAAATTACTGAGTTATTTTAACTCTAAAAAATCGGAAGTTTTTTAACTGGCTAACTGTAGTAAATCACAATAGAAAGAAAATCACTTATACCAGTGGTTCCCAACCTTTTTCAGCTGGCGACCCACCTTTCCTTATCGGAATACATCGGTCCATGGTGGAGTAAAAAACCTTATTTGTATCGTATCCCTTCCTTATGTATATATAATTTACCATCAAATATTCCAAAAATAAATAAATAAATAAATAAATAAATATATATGTAACAATAACGCCCCATTCTTAAAAACTGTTCCGCCCCACCTCTTTTACTTAACGCATATTCTAAATTATCCTTGTTTCTTCTCAATAAAGTACAGTCTCTTTCTTCAAATTGCGACATATGAATTAACGAACTAACCACCCATATTACCCCTTAGTACACGCGCCGTAAAGATATTTGTAAACATGATTCAGCACCACGTGATGTTTCGCCTCGGTGCGCTTTTGTAATCGCCTCGGTCCTTATGTAATCAAGTCAGATGCTCAATTCTAGGCAATAAAATTATTTCCCCGCGGTCAGTACCCCTACACTTTATAACCTTCTGTAAAAGTTTACGGCGTGCTTTTTACTGTCTGTCGATGTCTTGTCCTGTTTACGCGCTGCTCCACTGCTGTCCGATATGATGTAAAATCTGCGTTCTGAATGCGCCCCGGCAGGGACCGGTGGCGTTGCTATTGTGTGTGTCCAGTTGTCAAGATACCCGTGTTTTTCTGAATAATATTCGCCTACATTAGAATCCGGAATATGCGTCGCATATCTGTTGTGTGCGTCCTTCCAATGCCTCTCCAGTGTGTGGTTTTCCTCCCCGATGTGTCAACGGCTCTCGTGAAATGGTCTTCATCTCCTGACACTCTGGCTACGTCTACAACATGTTTGTGTTTCATCTCCTCTACATAGTTTAAGTTAAAGTTTACTGTGCTCGTTAGCTGATATCATTATACGAGTCGGTAGAATAGGTGCTCCTTTGCGGGTATCCCAACACTTTACGTCCTAGATCATCTCGTCGCCACCAAAATTTGTGTCCAGTGTAAAATAATTACGCGTTCTTCACCACCGATTTGTTTTTGACGTACGTCTTGTTTCCGGTGTGAGCCACTACATTTTTCATCGCAGATTGTCTACAACGGGGATGCTTCAAAATTCAGTGATTTGTGCATTTTGTTCCTTTAGTGCATTCCGTTCCTTTAAAAGAATCTTGTGCCAGAATGTATCTCTAATATTTGCAATTTGTGTCCTTCATTGCCCCTTGTCGTGCTGCAACCAGAAGAAAATTGCTTTCTCCTGCGTCAACAAGTTGTTCCGGAGCCGACATTTCCCCCCTTCTTTCCCTACGAAATGTTGGATTTGCTGAAATTATGTAATTATCGGTGACAGATTTCCATCAAATTAAATTTGTGTTATGCCGAAGAAAAAAAAATTATTAAAATAAATAAATAAACAAAAATAAATATATATTTAAATTGGGACTCTTAAAACTAAGACCAACTGCCTATAAAAGTGTGTAAATTTTTTACATAGTTGTTTTTATGATTAAGTAATGATCCTTCAGTTAAAGTTATAATGAAAAATTTGATAAAAGTGCATAAATTATGTATGTGAAATTATAATTAATGTGTACAAATGGTTTAAGTTATGTTGATACTGTAAGGGTTAGCTAAATCAAATATAAACGTAAATTTAATCATGCTTTTCTTCAGAAATTTAATATTGGTATTATCCCTTTTAACCTAAAAGAGCAGATCGTTCTTTTAAGTATCTGTTTTTCACACGCAGTTTTAAATCTCTAGTAAAATACGGAGTAAAGTAAGTCAACTCTACTATAAACATGGGTCGAAGGTCACGTTACTCGGGAATGGAGAGCAATAACTATCGTTTAGTCATCCACAGCTTCGTTAAACATGAATCGGGTGTTTTGCGGAATTGTAATTGTTTTTCAATTTTATAATGCTTTCCGTTTTCCTTTCTCGCCTCAATAAGTGATAATTAAATATAATAAGCCGGAGCTTCTGTAAACATAAGTAGAGTATTTTCTTTCCTCATTTCTCTTCCAGGTTTTAATCAATGTTTTTTGCATTTGAATTTTTAAATCTTTGCATTTGAATTATTATCCACATGAATATTTTCTCATCTTTGTAAAATATTTTAGAAATCATAAGAGCTTACGATTTTGTTTTATTGTATTGAAGTATTAAAGTATGGTTTTGAATCCTCGTGAATATATTATGTTGAAGGTTAGTCAAGAATATAAGTACTGTTACGTCATATAACCCTTTAGTGTCATGAGATGCATCCGTGTGCCCTCTAACGGCAATATGTAAAAGGAAGTAGAAGTACGAAAGCGCCGCTTGACAGCGGTCGACAGCTACTCTGCCTCCCGTTAGCGGAGAAATAAAAATAAAGTTAATTTTGCAGCAATCAATGCTGTTGGTCCGTCAGCTTATTTAAGCACGAAACTATAATCTAATCATTGTGGTCCTACCGAGGACGGAGACGAAACCCGACATGGATAAAAAAGAAAAGAAATCATGTATGGATATAAAAGAAAAATCACCTCCCACTTTGAAGGATTTAAATAGGATTCGTGGGAGGATAAAAACAAAATTTACTCATATGCATAAGTTTATCGAAATGTATGATTCAACTAAAGAAGAAAAAGAACAAGAAATAGTGTTGGAACAAAAGTTAAGCAATTTATATCAAATAAAAGAAGAAATTAACAGTCTATTTAGTGACTATTCAGAGGTGGAAGAAGCCGATGAAGAAACCCTGTCGAAAGCCGACACAGAATTGCTTGAAATGGACGAAGAACGAGATAATTTAGAGGTAAATGTCAAATGCTTACTTTCTAAACTTAAATCTGATGTATCTGAATCCCAGTCAACTAAAGCTGGGCAAAATATAAACTTTAAATCTGTCATGAATCAGTTAGAATTTAACACTAAATTACCGGAAATTCCTTTGCCATTTTTCAGTGGCCAAATCGAACAGTTTACTAACTTTAAAACTCAATTTGTTAGTTTGATAACAAACAATAAAGGTTTATCTGAAGAACAAAAATTGTTCTATCTGAAGGCCGCCTTACGTGGTGAAGCCAAATTTATTGAAACAAGTGATGATACTTTTGAGTCGTTATTTGCTGCTTTAGAGCTGAGATATGATAAAAGACGGGCGGTTGTTGACATACACATCCAGTCTATTCTCAAAATAGAAAAATTAAATGTTGAGTCATCAAAGGGTTTAAGATTAATTACAGATACAGTAAATAAAAGCTTAAGAGCCTTAAAGGTTCTAAAATTAGAGTGTAACGAGCTTACGAATGCAATATTTGTAAATATAATTTCACAAAAATTAGATAACGAAACAAAAAAGGCATATGAAATGTCTCTTACATCTAAGGAAATTCCTTCGCTTGAAAAACTACTTCAGTTTTTACATGCAAGATCTCTCGTTTTAGATCAGATTTACAAACCCCCAACCACAACTAAATTTCGTCAGGCTACAACAAGCAAAGTGAACAATTTACTTGTTAATCAAAATAAACAAAAAAGTTATGTCAAACCCTGCGTTTTGTGTAACATAGAACATCCGTTATACCGATGTTCGAAATTTTTGAATATGAGTGTTCCTAAACGCATAGAAATATTAAATGAAAACAAATTGTGTAAAAATTGTTTAAAGTTTCATAATGCACCCTGTAAATCAACGTTTGTCTGCAGAATTTGTAAAAAATCAGGTCACAATTCTCTAGTTCATGTTCTATCGGAATCGAAACTACCGCTTTCGAACTGTGAAAATAGTTCTCATGTGGATGAATTATTGCCTTCGGATACGAGGCTGGCGCCAGATGCCCCACATGTTATGCAATCGTCTCTAGCCGCTAATTCCAAACATAGCGCGTTGCTCTGCACAGTCAGCTTATATATTGAAAACAAATTTGGAGAAAAAATAAAAGTAAAAGGGATTTTGGATAGTGGTTCCAGTATATCCATCATGACCTCGGAAACAACTGAATCATTAGGATTGAATAAACAAAAAGTTAACACAGCGATTTCGGGAATAAATTGTGGTGAATGCTTTGTAAAAAATAAAACCACAGCAAAAATATCTAATGAAGAGGGTGATTTTAGCCGAACTTTATCATTTTTTATTTTGCCTCGTATTACTGGGTTAACGCCTACTCAACGAATTGATATATCCAGTATTTATTTTCCTAATGAAATAAGACTTGCTGATGGAGATTTCAATGTCCCTTCCAGAATCAGTGTATTGTTGGGATGTGAATTGTTTTTTGATTTGTTAAAGGCAGAAAAATTCAGATCGTATGACGGTTCATTATTATTGCAAAACAGTGTTTTCGGATATCTAGTTACAGGGTCGATCAAAAATACAGATTCTTATTATTTTTCTGGTCTAATCTCAGAACCTGAAAATTTAGATGAGGTTGTAAAACATTTCTTTGAATTAGAGTCATTTCGTGGAGATCGTATAGGAAATTCAGATAACTCAAAAACATTTGAAAAACAGTACTGTGAAGAACATTTTAGTTCTACAGTTAAAAGAGATGAAACAGGAAGGTACATTGTGAGATTACCAATTATTAAAGAAAAACTGCACACTTTAGGGGATTCTAGAGAAATCGCAGAAAGGCGTTTAAACTTACTTTGGAAAAAATTAGATAAAAATAAGACAATGGGCACATTATATAAAGCTTTTATGGAGGAATATGTTTCTCTTGGCCATATGGAAAGAGTGATCAATGATAAGTGTCCTAGGGAAAGCTATTATATTCCACACCACGCTGTCTTTCGCCCAGAAAGCACATCAACACCACTTCGCGTCGTGTTTGACGCTTCATCAAAATCAAGCAGTGGAATTTCTCTGAATTCCATATTGCTGAATGGTGGGACAGTACAACAAGAATTATTTTCTATAATAGCGAGATTCCGTACTTATAGATATGCATTCAGTGCGGACATAAAAAAGATGTACAGACAGATTCTTGTAGATGACAGGGATAGAAATTTACAAATGATAGTGTGGAAACCAACTCTTTGTGCTCCAGTGGAGACATACAGACTTAAAACTGTTACTTATGGTACAGCTTGTGCTCCGTTTCTAGCTACAAGAACTCTTAAAAGCACTGGCTGAAGATGAACAAAATTATTCCAAGGCGTCCTTAGCACTAATCAATGATACCTATGTAGATGACATTTTGTCGGGATCAGATAGTTTAGAAGAAGCAAAGGACTTGCAAATTCAGTTAGCTCAAATTCTATCTAAAGGAGGTATGGAACTACACAAGTGGGTGTCTAATAACTCTGACTTATTAAATGACAACAAAATTGAAGAATATGCATTTTCATCAGACTTGCCCACTGTTAAAACACTTGGCATGCTGTGGCAACCCATGTCTGACAATTTCAAATTTAGAGTCGCAGTACAACATTCAGAGAGCTACACAAAACGTGACGTTCTTTCAACTATCGCCAGACTGTTCGACCCATTAGGTCTTATCGGTCCAGTTGTCACAAGGGCGAAAATATTTCTGCAAGGACTTCGCAGTTGAAGCTCGTGCAGTTGAAGCTCATGTGGAATGATCCCATTCCACCAAACGAATTAAATGACTGGTTGAAATTTTTAAAACAGTTACCTGATGTCAATCAGCTGCAAATTAAAAGGTTTGTCCTTCTTCCAAATGCTACTACCATTGACCTCCACTGTTTTTGTGATGCATCAGAAAAAGCTTACGGTGCAACAATTTACATATCTTCTAAACTCATCAACGGAGAAGTGAAAACAAATTTATTGTGCAGCAAATCAAGAGTTTGTCCAATTAAGAAATCAACTATTCCTCGTCTTGAGCTCTCCGCTGCTTTGTTATTGGCTCGCCTCGTGTCGAGGTTGGTGCCAATCCTACAAATTCCCATTAATCACATATATGTGGAGTGATTCCACCATCACTTTGGCGTGGATTCGTACACCTCCAGAAAAGTTAAAGACCTTTGTGTCTAATAGAGTGATGCTGATAAACTCTTTGTGTCCTAACTATGACTGGAGATATATTCCCTCTTCAGACAATCCGTCAGATGTTATATCACGTGGTTCATCAGCTTCTGACTTATTGCAGAACTCTTTGTGGTGGCATGGCCCCACTTGTTTAAACTCAGACATTCTATCTTCAAGTGACTGGGATATTCAAAATGATGATTTATATAATAAGGAACTTAAACCTTCTGTTCCAATAGTTTTATTAGGGGATACAAAAATTGATTTTCTTGATAATATTTTAAATTTAAGTAATAATTTCACTAAAATTTGTCGTATTTTAAGTTACATTTTCAGATTTTATCAAAATGTTAGAAATTCAAAGGAGCGCAAGGTAGGTAGTCTAACAACAGAGGAGCTCAACCATGCATCGGATGTATTGGTAAGATTGGTTCAAGGAGCTGAATTTCCTGAGGAGATTTCAAGTTTGACTAAACTCAAACCTATCAAATTTGGAAAATTAACCAACTTAAATCCATTTTTGGATAAAAATAAAATTCTTCGTGTAGGTGGTAGGTTACAAAATGCTAATGTAAATGAAAATACTAAACATCCAAAACTTTTGCCATCTAGACACAAACTTACAAAAATTATAATGGAATCCCTCCATAGGAAATATTTACACTTAGGCCCTCAGGCTTTGTTGCATTGTGTCAGGCAAGAATTTTGGCCAATTGGAGGAAGAAGTTTCGCAAGGAAAATTGTTAACGAATGTATTACGTGTTTCAAAACCAAGCCCATTAGTTCCAACCAACTACTAGGAAACTTGCCTGCGGAAAGAGTCAATCCTAGTCCTCCATTTTCCCATTGTGGGATTGATTTCTGTGGCCCTTTTTTAATCAAGTATAAGGGTCAACGTAAGGGTATATTTCAAAAGGTATACGTCGCAGTATTTGTGTGTTTTGCCACTAAAGCGATTCATTTAGAGGTGGTCACAGATCTAACTTCAAAAGCATTAATTGTGACACTGAAACGCTTTTTCGATAGACGTGGAAAAAGTTTTTGTATCTTTTCTGACAACGCCAAGAACTTCATAGGGGCTAATTCTGAGATCAAAAAATTACATAAACTAATGAGTAAACCTTCTGAAATGTTTGTAAATTATTTAGTCACAGAAGGAATTAAATGGAAATTCATCCCACCTCGGTCCCCAAACTTTGGAGGGTTATGGGAATCAGGTGTCAAATCGTTTAAATATCACCTTAAAAGAGCAGTGGGTTCTACAAGGCTTACATTCGAAGAATTCTTAACTGTAACAACAGAAATAGAGGGTATTCTCAATAGTAGACCCATTATGCCTATGTCTACAGATCCCAATGATTGTAATGCATTAACACCTGGACATTTCTTAATTGGCCGTCCATTAATTTCGATACCAGAGCCAAATTTAACAGAAAGTAAAGATAATTATTTATCCAGATGGCAAAAAACGACCAAATTAGTTCAAATGGTCTGGAAAAATTGGTCGAGAGATTACTTGAATCATTTACAATCACGAAATAAATGGAAATTTACTAAGGATAATGTAAAACCGAACGACATATTACTAAAGGATAGCAATTTGCCACCTTATAAATGGAAGTTAGGACGTATAGAAGGAGTTGTAAAGGGCTCTGATGGAAAGGTCAGAGTCGTTTGGGTAAAAACTTCTGAGGGTATCTTCAAGAGGGGTATAAATCAAGTTTGTTTATTACCCATAGACTGTAAATAGTTGTATATAGAACTTTTCAGACTGTATATAATTGTATATAACTTTACTTTGCATATTATCATTTGTTTGTGTAAAATTTGTTTAATTGTTGTTTTAACTGTAATTGTAATATGTGTATTGCATCTTGATGAAAATTTATGTGTTAAGCTGCTATAATTGTTGAAAACTTCGATTTCAACGCGGGGTGTATGTTACGTCATATAACCCTTTAGTGTCATGAGATGCATCCGTGTGCCCTCTAGCGGCGATATGTAAAAGGAAGTAGAAGTACGAAAGCGCCGCTTGACAGCGGTGGACAGCTACTCTGCCTCCCGTTAGTGGAGAAATAAAAATAAAGTTAATTTTGCAGCAATCAATGCTGTTGGTCCGTCAGCTTATTTAAGCACGAAATTATAATCTAATCAAGTACTATACGAGATTTTTTGGTGTAAAAGGTAGAAATTCAAGGCGTGGTTTCTCATATAAACGGAGCGTCCTTCTAATAGCTGCTAGGGTACCATAATAAGCCACGGATGATTTTTCACACCCGTGTGCTAATAAATGTTCGCTCACTCCAGAAACTTCTCAAAATAGAAAGAATAGAGAATAAATAAATAGAAAAAAAGTATAAAGAGAGATATGTTTAAATATATTGAATAAAGATAAGAATATGTAAATGTTATATAACAGGAGGATTCATACTAAAGTGCTAATATTCAAAGAATAAAAATAACAATTTATGGTTACTTAATTGAAATTGATGTTTACACAAGAAATTAGGGATGACAGGTATTTTAAAGAAAATTTGGGTAATTTGTGTCATTTTATAGAAGAGTATTTTTGTGGATATTATATTGTTTTGGATATTGGATATTGAATATTAAAATTAAATTATTGCAACTGATAGGGAATATTGAAGTTCAATTTGAAATGCAGATTGTTATTTTGTTAACCATGTACCATGTACCCGTGTGTTAGAGTACATCTAAATATTCTTGCAAAATTTAAACGAAAATAATGCACCAACTGAATTGGACCATATTCCTCTGACCTCGAGAAAAAGATTGAGAATTTCCAGATTGTCAATAGAATAAATTTATGAACTTAATTCTTTTGTTGCATAACTACTCCCATATATTTTCTAAGGACGGGTATCATATAGTTTAATCAGGATAGAACACCAGCGTAATAAACTAACGTTTGAGCTTCACATTTCCTTAAGACTTTCATATTTCCCCCAAGAGATCTTGAGAGTTAAGATATTACAACGTAAATTCTTCCACATTATCACGTTTAATATTTGACTTATTAATATTCTTTATTATAAATTGTTTTATATTTTTTCCATATTATGAAATTTTCGAAACCTCCTTGTTCAATATTGATGTCCACAACCTTTAAGGAAAAAAAATTATGTTGTATTCTTCTTTGTTATATTTTGTTTAGTGAATTTATGTAATGTGTATTATTTATTGTGTTTTAATATGTTAAGGACAGTATGCGGACAATGACAATAATATTTCTAAAAATTTACCCTCTTTAATTTGTAAATTTATGCGGACATAGAAAATACTATTTCGAAAAATTTACACCCTTAAATTTTAAACTGATCTTCTAAATTTCGTAAACTGTACTCACCTGAAGGAAAGTCTTGCTCGAGGAGCCTGGGCCCGGCCCCTCTCGCAAGTCTTTTTTCGGAAGGGGGGGATATTGCAATAATAACACCCCATCCTTATAAACTGTTCCGCCCCACCTTTTTTACTTAACGCGTATTCTAAATTATCCTTGTTTCTTTTCAATAAAGTACAGTCTCTTTCTTCAAATTGCGACATAGGAATTAACGAACTAACCATCCATATTACCCCTTAGTACACGCGCCTTAAAGATATTTGTAAACATGATTCAGCACCACATGATGTTTTCGCCTCGGTGCGCTTTTCGGAACAACAGGCGGTCCTTATGTAATCAAGTCAGATGCTCAATTCTAGGCAATAAAATTATTTCCCCGCGGTCAGTACCCCTACACTTTATAACCTTCTGTAAAAGTTTACGGCGTGCTTTTTACTGTCTGTCGATGTCTTGTCCTGTCTACGAGCTGCTCCGCTGCTGTCCGATATGATGTAAAATCTGCGTTCTGAATGTGCCCCGGCAGGGACCGGTGGCGTTACTATTGTGTGTGTCCAGTTGTCAAGATACCAGTGTTTTTCTGAATAATATTTGTCCTCATTAGAATCCGGAATAAATAATATGCGTCGCATATCTGTTGTGTGCATCCTTCCAATACCTCTCCAGTGTGTGGTTTTCCTCCCCGTCGTGTCAACGGCTCTCGTGAAATGGTCTCCATCTCCTGACACTCTGGCTACGTCTACTACATGTTTGTGTTTCATCTCCTCTACATAGTTTAAGTTAGAGTTTACCGTGCTCGTTAGCCGATATCATTACAGTGGAATCTCGATCTATCGTTTTTCAAGGGACCAATTGAAATGAACGATAAATGCGGGAAAACGATAGATGCGGAAACATAACAAAGTAATAGGATCGTTGGGACTGGATAAAATGAACGACACATACGGAAAAACGATCGATCGAGACTCGTATATACATATACACTCATGGACTGTATATGTATATACACTCATGGACAAAAAAATTAGCGCACCAAGAAGGAGCCGTCAAAATGAAACGAAATTTTACATACGTCATGACTACTTTGATTATAAGTAAATGATAAGAAAATCAAAGAAAAAGGATAATTTATTTCAGAGAAAAAGGCAAAAGAACGGAGGAGTTAATACTCCGTTGGACCCCTCTAGCGCGAATGCACGATGCGATACGATCGGGCATTGAGTCATACAAGTTCTGTATGATGTCTTGAGACATTTCGTTCCATATTTGCTGTAACCTTGCCTCTAGTTCGTTCAAACTCGTGGGATGCCCAACTCGTCGTCCCAAATGATCCCAGATATGCTCGATTGGAGACAAATGTTACGTTTAATAACCTTATAACGGGGAGAGTTAAATTAAAATAAAATATTAAGATTACTAATACTTGCATACACTCTTAGAGGTGTTTAAAAATTAGTTGCATGAAACATTAATTCAATTGCGTTATGGTTAGTACATTTTAAAGATGCGCGTGGTAAGGCAATAACACATAAAAAATAAAATATCAGGTTCGACTTACTGATGCCCCTGCTGTAGAGGGTTGAATCATGAAAATTAATTTAAATTAATTTGATAATAATTCACTGAAGAGGAAATCTGAGATAAGAATTACCTAAAAAGGAACGAAGAAAAAAACTACGAGGCAACTGACATGACAAAATTTATACCAAAAATTAACATAATTTATTAAACGTTGTTTGACCATTAAGTACACTCTGCCTATAGGCTAATTTCACACTGAGGATATACTCTCCACTAATTTTCATCATAAACAATTCCTTCATATTATAAGTTAATATAACAAAATTCGCGTGAGTGGCTGGTAATCAAAAAATTTAAATTCATTAATTATTAAATTAAGTTAAATAAAAAAATAAGAAAAATATCATTAAAGCTGCAGCAAATAATTTAAAAAAAAGGGGGACGGTACCGTCTTAATAGCTGAATTAATTAATAGGATGGGCCAGCAGGTCTTGTCATGGCTCAGGAGTCGGTCTCTATCCTTCCTTAGACATCAGGAGTCCGTTGAGGCAAAAATCATCTTTATCTCCGGAACTCGCATTTCTGGGCTAGTAGACTTGAGGGCTCCCCACTTTTTAAAGTCGCCGGTCGAGAGAGAGAGCGCCTGCCGAAAAAAAACTCACTCCCCCCTCCAAAATTCTCCATTCGATGACCTTCTCACCCCTTTGTATATCTACGCGTGGGTGAAAAGAGGGCGTCATCGCTCCTTGATTTTAAAAAGGAAAACCGGGCCACCAGAATTTGAGGGACTTGGATTTAAAAAAATTAGGCTGTATAGTATTTTTTTTGTATAGTACTTGATCTTGCATTAAATCGGGATTTTCTTTTTTTAAAACTCGGGGATTAAACGCCGCGCTTGTCTATCTCAGGCGTATCCATGCGCCTACCCCTCATCAAAACGGTTGTTACGCTTATCTCTTGGCCAGCTGCAAAAAGGGGTTGTTTCTTGAAATGGATACTTTTGTTAATCCCTTTTTCCGGTGTAGTTCTGGGTATGTGCTGTGAAAATACTGTGAAAATGGCGAAGATCTTGTGGATATATTACATTGCCTACCAGCCCAGCTTAAATAAGGGTTTGGGTTCATAATACAAAATTTACTATTAATTGAAAAAACAAAAATAAAACACTCTAAAATTAATAATTAACTATGTTGAATATATATACCAGCCACCCCCCCCCCAAAAAAAAAAAAAACCAGCCACTGTAACAAGTAAAAGAATAAAATGCACATAAATGACACAGTCATATTTAGTTATTTAATTATAAATTATTAGTAAAGTTAAGGAATTAACTATTAGTGCTAGCCGTGATCCAATATTTTAATATACTCTCATGCTACCTCCCATTATCAAAAAAATTGCGCACCTTTTTCTAATAATCTTCAGTAATAATCAAGCAATTAAAAAATTGGATCGCCGCTAGTTGGAACATGTTGAGTAGAAGCTTACAGTTTCAACAATGCAAATATATTTAAAACAGACATTACCACGCGCGTTATGTATTAATTATATGCTATCATCTTAATTATTAAGTGTATTTTACCTACATCACACAAATCTGGGGATCGGGCAGGCCAAGGAAGGGTAGTAACAGTGCGGAGACAGTCTTGTGACACCCTTGCCGTAAGAGGCCGAGCATTGTCTTGTTGGAAAATGGCTCCTGGGAGCCGTTGCATGAGTGGCAACACATGTGGTTGCAGGATTTCATGAACATACCGCTGGGCTGTCATGGTGCCACGGAACAATACTAGGGGTGACCGTGTATTGTAGGCAATGGCCCCCCATACCATCACACCAGCTGTGGGAGCGATGTGTCGCTGTACAGCAAAGGCAGGATTGAAGCGTTCACCACGGGCTCTCCACACACGAACAGGATTGTCATCACTGCCGAGATTGAATCTGGATTCGTCGCTAAAGACGACCTGGTTCCATTCCGCTGCAGTACAGTTTCCTCGTGCGCGGCAAAACTCCAAACGGAGGCGTCGATGGGTGGGCGTCAAGGGCAGCACACGTAATGGGCGCCGCGATACCAACTGTCCTTCAGCCAGGGGCCTTCGTATGGTTCGAGAAGACACAGAGGCCCCTAGTGAAGGTGCTACCTGTGCCTGGATTGCGGCCGATGAAGCAGTTGGCTGTATGCGTGCATTTCTTACGATGTGGCGGTCTTGTCGACGACTGGTCTGTCGAGGGCGTCCTGAGCCTGGTCTTCGAGTACATGACATCTCTCGGGTTCACTGATCCCAACACCTCCTCACAACACAATCAGAGCGGCCTAATTGACGAGCTACTCGCCTAGCTGACCACCCAGCTTCCATCATCCCGACGATTCTCCCCCTCTCAAACTGCGACAACTGCTTATATTGTGTTCGAACACGGCGTAATGGCATGTCTATCTCAGCTCTTCCTTTGTAAATGATTCAGCACACTCAAACAAGCTTTGGTTACCTGTTTTATACTCCACAGAGTAGGATGTTAAACGCCCTCTACCGGCTATATGTAATGCGCAATCACGCTGCATTTCTAATCAATTGCATATCTCCCCGACATGTACCTTCATTGCAAGTTTCGTTACAATCCCGCAATTATTTCTTGGTGCGCTAATTTTTTTGTCCATGAGTGTATATATATATATATATATATAATATATATATATAATATAAATATATATATATATATATATATATATATATATATATATATATATATATATATATACACACTCAAGAGCCAAAACATTATGACCACCCTTACATTTTGCAATGAATTCGCCTGGATGACGTGGAAGGCGCGTGATCAGGTGGAAGTGGTATTTATTGTAACAAGAAAACGCGTCTTCCTAAATTACTTTACTTTAAAGCATATTCTATTGTTAATAAAGTACGACCCCTTTTTTCCAAAATTGCGACCTAAAAGTAAAGTAAGTATAATTTATATTAGCCCTGCAGATCATTAAGCAGGCATGTGAAGTATCTGAACTCAATAACATCCCCAGATATGAATGTTAGAAGTTTATGAGATTACGAATGTCAGTATAGTGTCAAAATTCTTGAAGAGCCCTCGAAACACTCTGAATTTATATCTTCTATAACGTCAAAAAACCCCACTTGGCAAGAACTTTATGGCCACTTATCCTATGCCCAGGCCATAGGTCGCAGCTCTAACAAGCGCGGGATCTATCAGTCCCTGGGAAACTCCACGTGGACACGTGAACTCCACGAATCTGAAGTCGCCCAATTAAAAATTAAGTAGTTTAGGCCCTCTGGCGTCAATATCGCAAAACACCCATTTAATATTGCGTGAACAGAAGACTTTTCTCTCTCTTCGTTTCTAACTCTCCAATGTAAGCACTGCTGTTTTTACGTCCCGTCCTGGCATGGACGCCGGACAAGTCATGTGGCCACTGCAGCTAATGCCTTCTGATAAATAAAGTACGTCTTGGAATTTGTGCATTTCATCAATGGCTCTATGTTTGTTTCTCCTAAATTTTGTAAATGCTTCCCTGGATCAACACTACGCCCGACTGCATCTCTCCAATTTGTGCGCAGCGATTTACTGTATGATCAACACCCTCGTGCCGACTACATCACTCCTCGTACCGACTGCATCTCCCTAAGTTCTACGCGTCAATCCCCTTGTGCTAAATTTTCCCCAAATGTGATTATTATCACATATATATATATATATAAGTATATATATATATATATATATATATATATATATATATATATATACATATACACTCAAGAGCCAAAACATTATGACCACCCCTACATTTTGCAATGAATTCGCCTGGATGACGTTGAAGGCGCGTGATCAGGTGGAAGTGGTATTTAACTGCTGCTGGAGAGTCTAAAGAATCATTCTTTCACTTACTTCTGTGTGTGATGGGAAAGGCTGCGGATCTAAGCGACTTTGATAGAGGGCAGATTGTAATGGCTCGAAGGCTCGGAACAAGTATTTCTGAAACTGCACGACTCGTGGGTTGTTCGCGACCCACATTTGTTAGTACTTATGCAAAGTGGATGAATGACGGTGAAACCTGCAGTAGACGACATGGTGTTGAACGTCCACACGCTATCAAAGAAAAAGGTCGTCGGAGACTGTCTCGCATGGTGAAGCGAAACCGGACCCAGACAGTGGCTCAGCTGACAGCCCAATATAATGCAGGGCCAAGTAGAATAGTATCGCAGCACACTGTTCAGCGGACACTGTTGGATATGGGGCTACGCAGCAAGCGTCCCACTCGTGTGCCTTTGCTGACCAAGCGTCATCGCCAACTGCGCCTGCGCTGGGCCCGGGAACATCGCGACTGGTCCATGGATCAGTGGGAGAGAGTTGCCTGGTCAGATGAATCACGGTTTGTCATTCATCACGCCGATGGCCGTGTCAGGATACGCCGTCTTCCAGGCGAACTGTTGCTCCCTCAATGTACAGTAGGTCATACACAGGCCGGTGGTGGCGGTATTATGCTTTGGGGGACGTTGTCTTGGGCGTCTCTGGGACCCGTGGTTGTGGTAGAGCAGACCATGAATGCTACAGGGTATCTGAACATCATTGCGGACCAGTTGCACCCTTACATGGCCTCTGTTTTTCCAGCTGGAAATGGAATGTTCCAACAGGACAACGCCCGTGTCACAAGGCTAAAATTGTGTTGGAGTGGTTCCAGGAACATGATGCTGAATTCCAGTTAATGTCCTGGCCGCCTAACTCACCGGATCTCAATCCGATAAAACACATTTGGGATGTCATGGGACGGCAGCTCAGAGTTCAAAGACCACCAATTCGCAATATCTCGGATTTGCGTGACCGTTCCTCAAACATCTGGTACAATCTGTCTCCGGCCATCTACCAAGGACTTGTGGCATCCATGTCAAGGCGGGTTAAAGCTGTGTTGCGCGCCAAAGGTGGGCCAACTCGTTATTGACAGGTGGTCATAATGTTTTGGCTCTTGAGTGTATATATATCTATATATGTATATATGTATATATATGCTTTTTTGAAGATACAGATTGATTATTGATAAACAATTTGTGTTCTGATTTGAAAATGGTTGACAAAATATAAGGCACTTTGTAGCAAAACAGTTATTTATTTAACAATAGATATACGTTTGCAAAATATTCAACAAGTGGTTTCATACTCACTAACAAGTGTTCCTAGATGAAGATAAAAACTACAATTATGAAAGTACACAAAGACCATTTTAATAGTTTTAGGATCGAGTCGCGACCCACCTGTAACCCTTCCGCGACCCACTAGTGGGTCGCGGCCCACCGGTTGGGAACCGCTGACTTATACTACAAACATCTGATTACAGATATATGAATTATTGGCTACAAACGAGGAGTAATGTATCTCATCTGGAAAGTAAATTCAAAAGATTGAAAAAATAAACATCCCAAGATAATAGAGTAATCAAAGGAGTTAATTTAAAATTGATATAATTCTGCACAAAGAATCTGCGATCGATACACTGAATGACTAGCATGTTGCTTACGAAACTGATGGGTCCCCAGTGCATGAAAGATCAGCAAAAAGTGCTTCCTAAAATGACATTAAAAGAATCACTGAAAAAAAGTAACTAAACTATAATTACGCTAAACTACTATGGTATATTAAAAAAATCACTATTTGGATTCATCACAGGGTTTAAAATTTTGGTACATTCAGTAGAAAAACCTAGTAAATCCAAGAAAATTTCTTCACTGAGCAATAATAGTTTATTGCATAAAAGATCTGTAGAGTAATAAAAACCGAAGTATTGTAAAATATATCTAGATTAGATTAATTTATTTATTATGTATATTTCATTAATTAAAAATGGTTTCATGCACATAAGATATTTAATGACATTAAGGTTTTGTTTTTGTAATTCAAAATGCTAAAACTGTAGCAATACGTTTCGAAAATAATGTTTAACTGCCAGGAACATACTTTCACAGCGCTAGGAAGAAAGAATATCAAATTATTTTTATATGAAAGATCGTTTCCCACATTTCAAGGAGTAAAGGGAGCAGTAGAGAAAAAATCAGCTGATATCTAATGCCCCCAAACTTAAAATCTCAATCAGTCAATTTTTCCTTAACATCACCTATAATATGAACCTGACTGAACACATTTATAACATAAGTTATTTTTTGGCAAGCCCAGTGACGTAGCAAGCATAACTGGCGTCTGGTGCACGATACCTTTTTGGCGCCGCCCCCCCCCTAAAAACATATATTGATATAATATATAGAATTAGTGAAAAGGACCATTTGGCGCCCCTCTGCGAATGGCGCCCGGGGCACGATAGACCCCCTTGCCCTCCCCTCGCTACGCCACTGGGCAAGCCCACTGGTTTTTAAACCCCGTTATTGGCCCGTCGTTATTAACAACAAATACACCGATTTCATTTTCACGTGGAGAAATTTTCCTGCTAAAACTATTCGTTTTAGAATAGGGGTCTTTTACCCGTGGCCCGCCGAAACATTTTGATCAGGGAAATCGAAAGTTTTGATATAAATTCGAAAATACCCTTAGAACGGCAAAACCTCTCAGACAAAGAAGATCAAGAATGCACTTGGAAAAGTAGTCTACGGCACATAGGCTACGAGCGAATTTCAACAGCACAGATTCAACCTGATATTGAAGCTTTAGTTAAGCAACAGCAATGTCAAGTTTCACATTAACATCCAGGTGACATCCCCCCTTCCAATAACGTAAGGGTTTTATTGTCATGGATTTTGAAATGTTGTTATGTCTTATATAAGTCCTGCATTCATTCTGTTTCATGCAATATAAAGTACAAAATACATTAATTCAACTCCCATTTTTTGTTATTTGTAGAAAATAATAAATAAAAACATTTTTAAATTAATCATAGTTATAAAGGTACAAAATACTTTTTAAAACACACTATACATACAAAACTTCAGTGGCGAGTTTTGAAGGAATTAAGCCTCCATCATCATGCTATAAAAAAACAAATCAAGCAATCATCTCAAAGGATGAGGCTCGTTTGCAAATAATACATTTTCCCCTCTGCCTATGCTACTTATTTCACAGATATGTGGCCCGCGGAACTTTATTGGTGCCACACAAATTTATTGGTGTGGCCACCATAAGGGGCCACACCAATACATAAGGGGGTATATTGCTACCCTTTTGTTCGGAAGTCCACCATAGAAGGCAATATTTCTAAGAGATAGATCAACTTTTCACTGATGTAGGCATCACCAGCCGTAAGTTTGTACTAGTGCACAGCAGTAGCCAAGGGCTGGTGTTCCACCTTGAATATGCACATAAGTCCATAAACAAGTCCACAACAAGGCAGATTGTAGCTGGTTTATTGGGCGCAACAAAATTAATTTTAACTCAACAAAAATACTGAAAGTTTTCTTTGATGAACGTTTCAGAGCTAGGGAATACTTGTTGTTTACGTCAAGCTGAGGAGCCGCCCTCAATTGCAAGAGTCCAAACCTAGGTCCATGCTGGATATTTTAGAGATGTCTATCTTATATAAGAGACACCTCTTACTCAAGTTCCAAAAAGGTGAAACAACTGCATAACACGACCAAATGCCTCTATACATTTGAATGTATTGGGCATTTGTCCTCTATTAATAGTTCATGAACTTTCGCAACGCCAAAAAATATCCCTCAAATTTAAAATGTGAGTAACTTAATTGGTTATTCCCAACCACTAATTTTAAATCATTTAAAATTCTGGAACATCTTGCTTGTCACTTATACAATCGCCATTTCGTAATCACAGCAGTGATGCTCAAACGTCACTAGTTGCTCTACTACTATAATCAACACTTTGCAATTCTCGAATGGTTTCAGTACTTAAAGAACAGCAAACATTTTTTACCTCAACAGCTAAGTTTTAATCGTAAGACAAAAAGGAATATTAAAAGCTTCTAACTACACTCTTTCGTCATGTCACGTAATATCAGATGTATAGTAAGGGCCTGTTCACATAGCGGTCACACCCAACGTCATAGTTAAAGATTCCGTTGGCGCTGATTGGTTAAATGGGTCAATGATTGGTATATGATTTCTTAAAAAATTGTACGCTGATTCTATGCGAACAGGCCCTAGGAGGTAATTAGATCTTATACTAAGAGACCGCGCATTCAGCGTGTGCGATAAACCAGAAAATATAAGTTGTTTTTCTGATTTAGAGTCACCACTTTTCATACTTCATTGATATCATTTTCTATCATTTATGAGTGTCTAGTGTAGGTACACTATCACCCATTGAAACCCACACGAAAATATCTTAATATTTTTTTCTCGTAGAATATTGGCTAAAAATGTATTGTTGCCGATGACTTAATAATTGAGCTTAGTCATTAGACATGCCGCTCACTGTTCACTTAGGTGAGATTTAGTTTTAATAAATCTGCAGAAGGATCTTAGCAATGGATCATCTGTAGAACATAAAATAGCGCCTCACATCAGACAAGCGCCCCCCGAGTGGGCGCTTGTCTGATGTGAGCCGATTATGAAAAGGTAAAAAAGAATTATTTTCTATTTTCAATAGTATTTGAAGATATTTGGTGCTTGAATTAAAGAATTAATTGCCATTTTGAAGATATTTTGAATTTTTGTTTCAAATAATATTTGATAGATTGGGTGGAATAAGATGGTAAAAATGGAAAATATTGTTTGAAAAAAAGCAGCTCATCGCACAATATTTACGAATGCATATAATAAATTGGAAAGTTTACTGTAATAGAAATGATGTGCTTGTAGAGCTGGAAATGTGTTTACACTTATTTAAACAAAAAGATGTTGCATTAGAATTAACTCATCAAAATTACTTAAGATTCTTTGACCGACGACAAGGTATATGAAACTGGATACGATAAAATCGAAGAATACAGAGAAAAAGCTCTAAGAATTAAAATTAAAGCTCAAAAGTTTTTAGATTGCCGTAAACAAACAGTAAGTGAAACCAGAATTTATAATCTTAAGAATAGACACAATTCTAACAGCAACGAAAACGCGTGTCAAACGTTTGACCAGCGTATTCCTGAGATCGAACTCCATGAATTCGAAGGCGACTTGAAAGAATGGCTAACCTTTTGGTCTCAATTCCAGAAAATCCATGAATATAAGAATCTGAGTAACGCATATAACTTTCACTATTTAATTCAGTCAACCGAAAGTAAATCAGAAGTGCGGGAAATTATCGAATCTTTCCCCATTAAGGATGAAAATTATGATATTGCAATCGAAAGCCTCACTGAGAGGTATAGTAGAAAAAATATTCTTATTTAAGTTTCACGTTCATGAATTATAAGGAATGGTTTTAAATAAGAAGATAAACTTTTTGAGCAGTTTATATAATAAACTTTCTACCCAAATTCGAGCATTGAGCTCTTAAGGTATGATTTCTGATCAATGTGGGGTTATTTTATTTCCACTAATAGAAAGTTGTCTTCCAGTAAAAACACTACTACTACGTATCTGGGAACGAGAGAGAAAACAGTCAAAACATCAGAAAGGAAGTTTCAGAACTAGACGCTATCATTTTGTTTCTGCGGAACGAAGTTCAATCGGAAGAAAAAATAAAGTTGACTAGAACAGAATTCACAGCTGCGAAAAGTAAGAGAGGATAAACAATTGACAATTTGCCAAAATACAAAGCATTCAGTCTTCCCTGGTGAAAGTGAATTGCTGACTAATAAAGCAGTTTCATATTTGTGTTGTTTTTGTGAAAAAGATCATGAGAGTCGATTTTGTCGGATGGCGTTTTTTATTCCAATGGAGGAGTAAAAGGCGCTTGTTAAAAAAAAAAGGGTTTTGCTTCGTTCGTCTGAAAAAAGGGTCCTATTTTTGAAATTTGTAAATTGAGTATGAAGTTTGCTAAATGTTCTAAAAATCATTTGAAAATTGTGTCTTGATCTTGATAATAATAAATCTGTTAAAACGCTCCCTGAATGTGATATTAATTCTAAAGAGCCGACTGTTTATTCATTGCATTCTATGTCAACAAACGAGGTGTTTTTACAAACTTTAGTGGTTAAAGTAAAAGGTTTTCACAAAGAACGAGAAGCTCGAGTTAAAATCGATAAGAACTTTAAAAAAAATTTATGTTTTAAAGAGTACTGCCCAAGAATTTGGTTATGAATCCATAAGAGAAGAAGAATTTAGACATTCTTTATTTGGGGGTACAAAAACTAAATTATGCAAGCACTCCTATAAAAAATATTTTTAGGAAATCTTAAAGGAGAATATGTGTGCAGTTTAGATGCATTAGATTAGAACATTATCTGTAATGATACAGACAGCATAAAAAACGGTCCATGATTAGAGATTTAAAGGCTGAACAGATATATCTAGCTGATATAAGCGGGGATTCGGGGCCTATAAAAGTTCTGTTAGGGGCCGACGTTGCCGGAAATTTTGTTTTCTGGCAGACGTGAAGAACTTAAGTCAGGTTTAGTTGCATTAGTAAGGATGGACTTTGTTGGGAAAGGTTCCCCAATGTAGCAGCACTAAAGATGTTATTCCATGTTGTCGCAAGAAGATATGTGTTTCGACATTATGGGATCTAGAGCAATTACTGCCGCCAAGATTAGATTACTAGGACGGCAGATTGCGGGTATGATACAGAGTAGTACAGACAACATCTGAAGACGAGAAGAAATTAAGGAACGGTCCTGACCTCTGCTTCCGAAATATGAAAGGTATAATGAGATGTCCATGTAAAATTTTTAGAAGTTTCTAAACCTCAGTATATTTCAATAGTGATATTAGTTGTATGTAACAACACTATTACTCTCCTTATATTACCAAAAATATTATAATCAATATAAGTAAGCCCAAGTCCCCAAAAAATACTTAATACGCTCATTACTGGAGGTAAAATGGAAAAAGGCTTAAACTCTGATCTAATATTAAAAATTAAACTTCTTACTGTTACTTTAACTTAGTTTGATAGCCTATTTACCATTGATCAAATGTGTATTAAGACATCATTAAATAGAAGTACATACAAGTGGTACGTGCAATAAATACATTATATAGGGCGATTCATTCGGGAGAGGCCCCGAATATTCTGCGATAACTCGCTAGCATGAAGCAATCTGAACCAAACAAATACGCTCAGGGCCGGCTCGAGGTTGGTTGGCGTCCTTAGCAAAATTTCTTAAGAGCGCCCTTTCAAATGAAATATTTTTTTTATTAAAAGGGAAAAATATTTGCAACAAAACTATGATTTATTAAAATATAAAATACAACTAAATATGAGCTTTTCGTGCTTTTACAATAGCTAATTTATCAATTACATCACTTAAATCAATTTCATTTAAAAGTTTGCGCTCAATTGACATCGTTGATAATCCATCCAATCTTTGTTGTGTTATCGATGTTCTTAAATAAGTTTTTATTAGCTTTAACTTTGAAAAACTTCGTTCAGCACTAGCTACTGAAACCGGTAATGTTAATAAAATACGTAATGCAATAAACAAATTAGGAAGTGAGGAAGTTAATTTATTTTTGCATATAAATTCCAAAATTTTTTCTGGTAATTCTTCGTATTGATACAAATTTTGTATATATCTTATTTCTTGAAATAAATCTAATCCACTTATGTCTTTCTCTTCATTATCGGTTAACAGAATTTCCAAATCCATACAATTTTTTATAAGAACTGTGTCATCCCATTCTTTAGATTTTTTAATCATATACAAAATATTAAAATTGTCAGTATGTTTGGAAGATAATTCAAATCGATCTTTTAACGCATTTATAGCAGTGTCTAGAATATTATAAAAAAAATTAATCCTAAAATTGTCTTTTTCAATAGATCCTATTTCGTCATTGCCTTCATATTCAAAAAGGTTTCTTTTTTTGCGAATTCGATTTTTTTTCAAAATTTGGGTCGATATCTAAATTAGTTGCAATTTGTTTTGCTTCCAACGAAATAGTTTCAAATTTCTCCTCACTTCTATATTTTTCAAGAAAACAAATTGAACTATTTATATGGAAATTTGCATTTACTAAATCTAAATTTATGTTCTGAAGAGTTTTACTTGTAATATTTATGTTGTTTAAAATATCATGCCATATTATTAATGAATATATAAATTTAAAATTGCCAATAATTTTCAACAGACCCTTTGCATCAGACTTATTTTTTGCAATAGTTGCAGTGGTAATTGGTTCTTGTGTGTTCAAAAAACTTTCCAATGCTTCCATTACTTCTTCATGCTGATATCTTACTGGTTTTAGAGCTTCTAAACGACTAGCCCATCTGGTATCACTAAGACCTTTTAAGGTCAATAATTTGACATGTTTCTTGAGGATATCCCACCTTTGTGTAGATGCAGAAAAAAACGTGTAAAGGTGCTGTACATTATCAAAAAAGGACACAGCTTCAGTACAACAATTTGCTGCATCATTTACTACAAGATTTAGAGAGTGAGCTGAGCATGGTACAAAAAATGCTCTCGGATATGTGGTCAGTATACTGCTTTGAACTCCATTATGCTTTCCACGCATATTTGCGCCGTTGTCGTATCCTTGTCCTCTTAAATCATTTAAAGATATCTCATTTTTATTCAAAATTTCATGTATTTTCTCCGTCATTCCTTTGCCAGTACTGTTGTTAATCTCAATAAATCCTAAAAAATGTTCTGAGATTTCCAAAAAATCTCCATTTTCATTTGCGGAGGGAAGTATTTTAACAAAGCGGACAATTAAAGACATTTGTTCAATGTGTGAAAGATCTGGTGTACAATCAACAATTATAGAATAATACTTGGCTTCTTTTAATTTCTTGACTATACTTTCCTTAACTATATCGTTGAAAAGAAATATAATTTCATTTTGGATATTCTTCCCCAAATAATGGTAATTAACATCTTTATTTAAAAATTTTCTTAAATGCTCTTTCATAAGAGGATCGAATTCCGCGAAAACTTCTATAATTTTCAAAAAAATTCCATTATTATCTGTGTACAACTTATCAGATGTACCACGTAAAGGTAAATTTTCTGTTCCATGCAATTTAATAATTGAAAAAATTCTCTTTAAAATACTTCTCCAGTATTTCGTATTTTCATTAATTTGTTTCTGCTGCATTTTATCGATTGTTGAGGTATAATTAATTCTGTTTAATAAATCCTTCCAGATATTATAGGAATTTAAATGTTCTTTATTTGTTTCGTGTATCTTTAATCTATTGATAATATTTTTCCAATCTTTTAAATCCTCCTGATTTATTGCTACTTGGACCTTGGAAAATAATTTGCAGCAAAAACAATGTACCACATCCAGAGATTTAGAGTATATACTAACCAGTCTCGAAGATATTTTTCACCGTTAGGAAGTATTCGAAAATAATTCGTTGACAAAAATTTTCTATTGGTGTTTACGTCCTTCGGAAATTTGTGATTCAGCTTTATTAATTGCACAGGTCCAATTCTTACCAACATGTCTATTATGGACTTTCTATTTTCTGGCTGTGGTCATTTTCCAACATCTTCATAATCTTTCAATAATTGTACCGAAATTTCTTTCTGTGCTTCTTCAATTTTTTCTTCATTTTCAGAATTTTTTTCATTTTGAGAACTTTCTGAAATAACCTCAGTTTCACAAACTTCCTTTTCAATATTTTCGATCATATCGTCGTTTTGATCAAGGGCGAATGTTGAGTTAGTTGAACAACTTTTTGATGTTGATGGTTCGCATTCGATATCGTTTGATTTAGTTTAAAACTTCTGTAAAGCGTTCTTATGTTTTTCTGCAACTGCATCGTTTTTGGCTTTATTTTTTTTCTATTATCTGAACCACTCAGTTTTTATCTTTTAAACATGTTGAAATTAGTCAAATTGTCAAATAAGAATCCAAATGAAAATAATTCTAAAACGCAAAACAATAAGTACTTTAGTAAATGTAAACAAAAAATGCATAGCATAATCCATAACTATAAAATAAGTTACAACTTAGGGTAGGTGGGGGCAAAGGTTCGCATGGGGCAAAGGTTCGCACATACATTTTAAAATGACCGGGAAGAGTTTTAGGAAGAATAGGGTAGGCAATGCATTCCTCTACTTCCAGTCAGTTGCCTCGTAAAAAATGTTGGAGTTAAGACCCCCTTTTGCAGAGAAAATGAGGTAAGTTTATTTTCGTCTCTTTTAATGTAATTTTTTGCAACTTTTGAGTAATTTTGAGCATCACTCAAACTCACGAACTGTTTTAGGCTTATTTTCGTATGTTAGGGTGGTAAATAACCTTTCAAATCCTACCTTAAGTTTTGGGTTAACTCAAATACAGTGGCGTCCATTCTGCAGAAACAGAACCAGCACGAAATGTGGTAAAGGTTTGCAGGAGTCATGGGGTAAAGGTTCGCAGTGCAAACCTTTGCCCCATCTGCAAACCTTTGCCGCTCTAACTATTAACATTTGTTTCATGTCCTCTTTTCATTAGGAATCCTTATTAACAACGTCTTTTATTATTAATGGGAATTCACATTTTTGTAATTTGAAAAAAAATTATGGTTTTTGATAAAAACTGCCTGTTTTTAATCAGAAAATTTTTTGTAAAATGCTTGAAAATCCATAAATTAAAAATAAAATAAATTAGTACAACACAAAAATAAAATAGCTCTGAACAAAGACCTATTTTACAAGTTAAAGGAATTAAATGTTGTTACAAGACATTATAAGCTTCGAAGGTCTGGTTAGGGAAAAAAACTCTAAATGAGTAATTTCCAGATTTGCAAGTCTTTGAAAGGTTCCTTGCGTCACAATTTTTGACGAAATTTTATAAAATTTATTACAAAGACTCCTCTTATACATTAAAATAAAGTTATGTATCCATTTCAGGTTTCGACATCATTCAGATTATCAAAGTTTAACTTAAGCGTGGAAAAGTACAAAAATTTCACGAGAATTCAGAGTACAAGCATAAAAATATTTCCTAAAAATTAATTATTCAACGAAAGTACAAATCAAAACATAACCCTGATCAAAATGTATCAGCAATCTAAATACAAAATTAAGGATAAGGTTAAAAATTGGATCGCAAGGAGCATTTTAAAAAACATAATAAAAATTTCAATTTTTTAAATATAAAAAATAAAATTTTAAATATTTATAAAATTTTAAAAGGTGTTTGAAATAGTTTTACTTTAATGAATATTTATGCCCAATTTCATATCTCTGAGGTAAAATTTTCAAAAATTGCTTTGTAATGTCCCCCATCCCCTTAATTTGCTTAATTTTTACGGGTTTTAAAAGAATGAGTAAAGCCTAAGATATAATATAGCGATAGTGTTAATAGTTGATATTTTAATTGGAAGTTCTTTAGTTTAAGAAAAAAATTATTGAGATTAACCCCTTTTCATTTTGTGAATTTCTTTGTTAGATTCAACTTTCTATGTTAATAGTTGATATATCATTTTGAAGTTATTTAGTTTAAGAAAAAATTTATTGAGATTAACCTGTTCAATTTGTGATTTTCTATATATGTAACACCTTTAAAAAGATTACAAAATGTGAAATAAAATTATTTCGACAACTCTTTTTGTGATTTTCGATGCCTATCCAGTAAGAAACCAACGAGTGGGGTAAAGGTTTGCAGTGCGAACCTTTGCCCCACCGATTGGGGCAAAGGTTCGCAAACAGGTCTTTTGGTAAAATTAAAAATTCGGTGACTAAATCTTTCGGGAAAAAATTCATTATTTTATAGAAGGTAGAGGGGATACCCAACTACAATACAAGTGACTTTTTGGGGCGATAGGATCTAACGGAGGCCCGTAAGAAACCCAAAACTCAAAACTGCAAACCTTTGCCCCCACCTACCCTACCTTCTATATTTTTACAATAAAAGTAAGAGTGTATCGTCTATTCGTCGGCGAAATACCGACGGGCGAATTTTAATTTTAAACGATTTTTTTTTTATCATGGGATGGCGCCCTTCGAGTTGTGGCGCCCTTAGCCGGAGCCTACTTTGCCTTCTCATAAAGCCGGCCCTGAATACGCTACATACTTTGATGTAAGTGTAATCGATTGCATTACATGCGATGCTGGAAATGATCTCCGTTTTCTGCCAGATACATTTCGACTCGGCGCTCCATGTTTCTGAACGTATCGACAAGGATATCGGGGAGGAATAGCAGCTATTTCATATTGAATATTTTCCTTCAGATCTTCCACAGGACGAAGCTTGTTCAGATAGACTTTTTCGAAAGGTAGAAGTCTGGTGGTGTCAGATCTGGCGACCGTGATATTCAAAGCCCTTTGAAATGACCCTGTTGCTGAAGAAGGACTCCATTTCTGTCATACTCCGTGCCGATGAGTGGCACGTTGCTCCATCGTTCTGGAAGTAACCTTCCGTTAACGCACGATCATAAAATTGATTTGCGAAATATTAAAAAAATGGCCAGGTACACATCGGTGTTCACGGTGGTGTCAAAGAAAATGGGGCCTATGATGCGCAACCAAAATGTGGCGCACCATACACAAACTTTTTGATCATGGAACGGTGTTTAACGAAGAGCAACGCATTTTCGGAGGTCCATATACGGGTGAACGGAGATCACTTCCAGCATTGCATGCAATGCAACCGATTTCACACACGTCAAGGTATATACCGTATTTTTGGGGTACAAATTGCTTCATCCTAGCGAGAGCTATTACAGAATATTCCGGGCGTCTCTCGAGTGAATCACCCTATATCACCTTTACTTCACGTCTAAACTTAATATCGAAATAGGCTTATTGCCATTTTCTCGGTTGTGCGCAACTGCAATACAGTTATAAGCAGTTTTATAATTAGTTTCATTTGGCCCGGCAGTGTCACTATGAAAATGTTGAAATCTTGTTAGGTTTTCCTTTTGTGCCTATTTTTAAATGAAGCGCATGTAAAAATACTGTTTTAAATGTAGACAAATAATTTGATGATTATTTCTAAGAAGCTGAAACGTGAAAAATCAGGAAAAAAACTGTGATGAAAAATGCAATGAATTCTAATAAAAAATTGACAATTCTAACATTTCAATACATATAATTGGAAAATATATATTCTGTCAATCAGGCAATTTCGCTCATGTCCAAACGAAGTTCTTCATAATTTAAAATGTAGGGTAGGTGGGGGCAAAGGTTCGCACATAACATTTTAAAATGACCGGGAAGAGTTTTAGGAAGAATAGGGTAGGCAGTGCATTCCTCTACTTCCAGTCAGTTGCCTCGTAAAAAATGTTGGAGTTAAGACCCCCTCTTGCAGAGAAAATGAGGTAAGTTTATTTTCGTCTCTTTTAATGTAATTTTTTGCAACTTTTGAGTAATTTTGAGCATCACTCATACTCACGAACTGTTTTGGGCTTATTTTTGCATGTTAGGGTGGTAAATAACCTTTCAAATCCTACCTTAAGTTTTGGGTTAACTCAAATACAGTGGCGTCCATTCTGCAGAAACAGAACCAGCACGAAATGGGGTAAAGGTTTGCAGGAGTCATGGGGTAAAGGTTCGCAGTGTAAACCTTTGCCGCTCTAACTATTAACATTTGTTTCATGTCCTCTTTTCATTAGTAATCCTTATTAACAACGTCTTTTATTATTAATGGGAAATTCACATTTTTGTAATTTGAAAAAAAATTATGGTTTTTGATAAAAACTGCCTGTTTTTAATCAGAAAATTTTTGTAAAATGCTTGAAAATCCATAAATTAAAAATAAAATAAATTAGTACAACACAAAAATAAAATAGCTCTGAACAAAGACCTATTTTACAAGATAAAGGAATTAAATGTTGTTACAAGACATTATAAGCTTCGAATGTCTGGTTAGGGAAAAAAAAACTCTAAATGAGTAATTTCCAGATTTGCAAGTCTTTGAAATGCTTCTTGCGTCACAATTTTTGACGAAATTTTATAAAATTTATTACAAAGACTCCTCTTATACATTAAAATAAAGTTATGTATCCATTTCAGGTTTAGCCATCATTCAGATTATCAAAGTTTAACTTAAGCGTGGAAAAGTACAAAAATTTCACGAGAATTCAGAGTACAAGAATAAAAATATTTCCTAAAAATTAATTATTCAACGAAAGCGAAAATCAAAACATAACCCTGATCAAAATGTATAAGCAATCTAAATGCAAAATTAAGGATAAGGTTAAAAATTGGATCGCAAGGAGCATTTTAAAAAACATAATAAAAATTTCAATTTTTTAAATATAAAAAATAAAATTTTAAATATTTATAAAATTTTATAAGGTGTTTGAAATAGTTTTACTTTAATGAATATTTATGCCCAATTTCATATCTCTGAGGTAAAAATTTCAAAAATTGCTTTGTAATGTCCCCCATCCCTTAATTTTTACGGGTTTTAAAAGAATAAGTAAAGCCTAAGATAGAATATAACGATAGTGTTAATAGTTGATATTTTAATTGGAAGTTCTTTAGTTTAAGAAAAAAATTATTGAGATTAACCCCTTTTCATTTTGTGAATTTCTTTGTTAGATTCAACTTTCTGTGTTAATAGTTGATATTTCATTTTGAAGTTATTTAGTTTAAGAAAAAATTTATTGAGATTAACCTGTTCAATTTGTGATTTTCCATATATGTAACACCTTTAAAAAGATTACAAAATGTGAAATAAAATTATTTAGACAACTCTTTTTGTGATTTTCGATGCCTATCCAGTAAGAAACCAACGAGTGGGGTAAAGGTTCGCAAACAGGTATTTTGGTAAAATTAAAAATTCGGTGACTAAATATTTCGGGAAAAAATTCATTATTTTATAGAAGGTAGAGGGGATACCCAACTACAAAACAAGCGACTTTTTGGAGCGATAGGATCTAACGGAGGCCCGTAAGAAACCCAAAACTCAAAACTGCAAACCTTTGCCCCCACCTACCCTACGCTTCGTCTGAAGAGAGAGGCTGGATCAACATTTATGGGTCTAATGTTCTATATATAAATAAAATTTGTGGACGTTATTAAACAAGTTAAAAACGGATACACATATTTTTTTAAAAAGTTCACGACATCAAAGAGAATAATTAAGGAAGAAATTATACGATTAACGTCTTATGTAATTTTTTTGATGGAGGGGAGAGGGCTATGCCCTTTTGCTCAATTATAAAATTGATTATTACGAATTTTCCGGGTCAGGAAAAATAATACGTACGGAGAGTTTGATGTAGGTATCTCCGTTTATAGCGTATACGATTCTTTAATTGGAAAAATTATTTGCTGTTTATACTATAATTGCAATCGTAATTTACACAATAATACGCATTACACCGGATTTAGGCTAACCGTGACAGTTTAATAACTCATTTATTAAATACGTAGGGTACGTGGGGGCAAAGGTTCGCATGGGGCAAAGGTTCGCACAAAAATTTTAAAATGACCGGGAAGAATTTGGGGGGCAATCTGGTAGGCAGTGCATTCCTCTACTTCGAGTCAGTTGCCTCTTAAAAGCTGTTGGAGTTACGACCTCCTCTTGCACAGAAAATGAGGTAAGTTTATTTTCGTCTTTTTTAATGTAATTTTTTGCAACTTTTGAGTAATTTTGAGCATCACTCAAACTCACGAACTGTTTTGGGCTTATTTTCACATGTTAGGGTGGTAAATAACCTTTAAAATCCTACCTTAAGTTTTGGATTAACTCAAATACAATGGCGTCCATTCTGCAAAAACAGAACCAGCACGAAATGGGGTAAAGATTCGCGGGGGTCATGGGGTAAAGGTTTGCAGTGCAAACCTTTGCCCCATCTTCAAAGCTTTGCCCCTCTAACTATTAACATTTGTTTTGTGTCCTCTTTTCATTAGGAATCCTTATTAACAATATCTTTTATTATTAATGGGAATTCACATTTTTGTAATTTGAAAATAAATTAAGGATTTTGATAAAAACTGTCTGTTTTTAATCAGAAAAGTTTTTGTAAAATGCTTGAAAATCCATAAATTAAAAATAAAATAAATTAGTACAACACAAAAAATAAAATAGTTCTGAACAAAGACCTATTTTACTAAAGGTTATTTTACCTGTTTTATTAAAGGTAGGTGAAAAAAATATCTTTTAAATGACTTTTTATAAAAATGAGTAATTTCCAGATTTGCAAGTCTTTGAAATGCTCCATGCGTCACAATTTTTAACGAAATTTTATAAAATTTATAACAAAGACTCCTCTTATACATTAAAATAAAGTTATGTATCCATTTCAGGTTTCGACATCATTAAGATTATCAAAGTTTAACTTAAGTGTGGAAAAGTACAAAATTTCACGAGAATTTAGAGTACAAGCATAAAAATATTTCCTAAAAATTAATCATTCAACGAAAGCACAAAATAAAACATAACTCTGATCAAAATCTATAAGCAATATAAGTGCAAAATTAAGGGGGAAAGTTAAAAATTGGATCGCAAGGAGCATTTAAAAAACAAAATAAAAATTTCAATTTTTAAAATATCAAAAATGAAATTTGAAATATTTATAACATTTTATAAGGTGTTTGATATAGTTTTACTTTAATAAATATTTATGCAAAATTTCATATCTCTGAGGTAAAAATTTCAAAATTGCTTTGTAATGTCCCCCATTCCCTTATTTTGCTTAATTTTTACGGGTTTTAAACGAATGAGTAAAGCCTAAGATATGATATAACGATAGTGTTAATAGTTGATATTTTACTTGGAAGTTCTTTAGTTTATGAAAAAAATTATTTAGATTAACCCCGTTCAATTTGTGAATTTCTGTGATAGATTCAACTTTCTGTGTTAATAGTTGATATTTCAGTTTGAAGTTATTTAGTTTAAGAAAAAATTTATTGAGATTAACCTGTTCAATTTGTGATTTTCTATATATATAACACCTTTAAAAAGATTAAAAAATGTGAAATAAAATTATTTAGACAACTCTATTTGTGATTTTCGATCCCTATCCAGTAAGAAACCAACGAGTGGGGTAAAGGTTTGCAGTGCGAACCTTTGCCCCACCGATTGGGGCAAAGGTTCGCAAACAGGTGTTTTGGTAAAATTAAAAATTCGGTGACTAAATCTTTCGGGAAAAAATTCATTATTTTATAGAAGGTAGAGGAGATACCCAACTACAATACAAGTTACTTTTTGGGGCGATAGGATCTAAAGGAGGCCCGTAGAAAAACAAAAACTCAAAACTGCAAACCTTTGCCCCCACCTACCCTATATTTACAACACATTTCCTACTGTCTTCCAGAAACAGATCGCTCTTTAAGAAAAAGAGAAGTTGCTGATTCACTAAAGGAGAGAGAGCAATATCCAACAACTAACCATTTGTCAGCAATTTGCTTCTTCTGCGGGTCTCTAGACATAACATTTATTTTAACACAGTTTGTGACTGATTCATTTGAATGCTTTTAAACGTTGTTATTTTAGCCAGTGTTCCGGCGCAATTTTTAGTTTGCTTATAGAAATTGTCTGGAAAGCTTAATAGATTTTAATTCTAGTTTTGAAAATTTTCAAAAAACTCAGAATTCCGAGTAGTTGGACGTGCAGTGTTGAAAAAAAAATATTGATTTATATCCTTAAATCCTTCAGTAGAAACCTGAAAATTATCAGACGCCAGTGGTATCTCTGGGTTTGCCAGGCCCAGGAAATTAAAAAAAATTCAAAAATACATAAATGCTAATTAATCATTGAAAATGGTTTCAGGGCATCAAATAAAGCATACTAAGGTCTGAAATTAAAGAAATCAATTTTATATTTTTGCGTACTAAAAACTGATTACATAATAAAATTTATAAAAAACCGATACAAAAAATAAATTTGATTAGAATCTAAAAAAATCTAAACATTGCAACTGCAATTTTGACATATCATTGTTGCATGTTTTAAGCAGATACAGACGGAATATCATCTTGACACTGTAAATTGAAAACCTTTTCGAGGTAGACGGGTCCATGGTGAAAAAAACTAACACTAGTGATAACCTTGTGTCTATGAGACTCAGACTGCCTTTTGAGACTTGTTTGTCACTTAAATTTTGGTTGTCACTTCAATTTTGGAACTAAACTAAGGTAAGATCAAGGAATGCCATCTAGAGGATTTGATAGGAAGGTGCTCTAGCGGTGAACTGGTTAACTAGTTTCTATATATTAGATAAAACCAAAACTATTGTCTCCTGGGCCTCACAGACCCAGGGATACCACTGAAGGGTTAAGAGTTAAAACCTTATTTATACCTCTTAGTTTTACCTTTTGTCTTTCTTTTTTGTTGTTGTTTTGTGTGTGCTATATGGTTCTAGTCAACAAATAGGAAATAATCTACACCATTTTCAGAGCTTTTGTGCTCAAATGATTTGATGATACGTTACTAATTCTTACACATTTTAAATTACATCTTAAAACTTCATTAATAAGTCCAGTTTTGAGTAATAATTATGCTAGCGGAATGCGAGTAATCATGCCCCATTATAATGCGCGAGTATGCAAGACAGATATTCAAGCCGGATCAGTAAGGGCCTGTTCACATAGGAGTCCGCTGCGTTGCGTTAAGGAAAAGATGACGTTAAGACGAAAATAAACCAATCATAGGCCTCCAAACGATTAGCAATGAAATTTTTAACGTCTATGATTGGTTTATTTTCGTCTCAACGTCATCTTTCCCTTAACGCTTCGCAACGGACTCCTATGTGAACAGGCCCTAACTCTAACACCGCATTTACGCAGTCGCGATAGCGGCGAGTCGAATCGCGGGGGGCGAATGTGTAAACGGGGGTCTCGCCGTTTCCCGTCACCAATCGTGGCGCTCGCTTCGGGAGCGGTTTTCTGGCACGAGTCAAAGGGACCAATGGCGCCGTTGCGACGGGAAGTCTTGTTCACAGCAAGAGGCGGGAATGTGAGAACGGTCACTCGCGTCGATGCAGGAACGTGACTAATGTCTCGCAAATGTCTTGCGGGTGACGCGATGGCGAATGTGTAAATGAGGCATTAGGGACCCGGCTCGTTGACATAATCAACATTGTTGACCGTACTGAATAATGTAGCATTAGTTTTTCTTTTTCGTCAGTGTCCAACAACTGTGTATATTTTTCATCAGCAGTTTTCAAAAGCGGAAATTTCTGAAGTAGCATGTCATAGATTCCTTACATACAGTCAGTCACACATATAAATTAAGCAGCAAGTATAGGTTCAATAAAAATAATACGGCGTGAGCAACAAACGTTATTAAGTTTCAAAAATATAAGCGACTATAAACTACAGACCAACAAATATTGCTTACATTTTGAATAGACGAAAGAATAAACTCATTCTGTATATCTGTGTACCTTGACATCATTATGAAAAGCCACTTACGTAGTTAGTATTTCATTCCAGTGACAAATTCTAACCATTAATCTCATTCGCCACACTCACGTACGCGTAGGTTGTTTGGCTGCAGTTCTGCCCAAGCCTTATTGCCAATAACCCCTGAAAGCATAAGAAAAGCTCAAGAGAGAGGAAAAACGTCGAATTCTCCATTTCTTGATCTATTCGATTGACACATTACTAAACAACGAAGTCTTAAGAATTTTTTTTAAGGGTCATCGTAACTTCCAAGGAAAATAGAATTTTGGTTTTGATACAGACGAGTCTATTAATTGGGGTCTCATAATGCAACCCTGAACGTTCAAACAAATATTACAAACATATTTTAAGAAAATCAGGAAACTTGCGACGATTTGATTCATATCCTTTCAAGAAGTAAAAACACAACATTCATTCGGTCAAATAAATTTCGACAAATTTTTAAAAAACTTCATGTGCAATTTTTTTCAGCTGCTTACTCTTCTAGCGGTATTTAATACACGATTTAAATCATTTCGAGAAATATCAGAATTGTTCGCAAATTTTTTTTGTACACTTCAAGAGTTGAGTGAGGATGATATTCAAAAATTTACGGACAAATTGCATACGAAATATAAAATTGAAACAAAATTTAAAATCTCTATAATTAAAATGAAAATGGAATAAATTTTCATCTCCTCTAAAAAACTGATAACCTACTTTTATCTTAATTTATTTAAGGTCGTCAGAATATTTAGAATCTTTATTGAACTCAAAAACTTAAATTTCTTTACTCCGTCAAAGGAAAAAAATGACCACCTACGGTAAACAATTTATAAATACTAATTAATTTAATATACCAATTTATTATTTATTTATTATTTATATTTTACCGAAAACTGACTTTCCTAAATCATTAGATAATTTGAACGAAAACTGAAATGTTTTGAAAATAAAATATGAATATTCTCAACTTTTTAAATTTTGTATTTATATAATAATGCTCTATTTTTTTTGTTTATGTAACGTCAAATATTTAATAACCGTCAGTTTTAGTAAAAAAGAATAATGAAATAAATACTACACATGCATTTTGATTTAGATGCATTTATTACAGTCTCAACCCTAATTAAAGGGGCCCCTGAAGTATGAATGGTCGAGCCGCAGTTAAGCTCTCTGAAGCTCTGAGAATCGCGTAAATTAGTGCTTTTAAACTGATACTAAAGCTCAAACATTTTAATAACATAAAATATTCACTTTTCATTTATAGTTACTGAAATTTTTTTTAACGTTCTCATCCAGATAATAATTTTTATAGCCCATGAAACATAAGAGCTATTCCAATTTTTACAATAGCAATTTTTTTATTCACCAGAAAAATGTTCCCTGTGTGATATTCAAATTTATAGCGATTTTTAATGGAACGATTTGTTCTGATTCTGTTCACAATTATATTTGAATTTGTGAATAGAATCAAGAAAAATCTTTACATTTATTTTAAATATACGTTAACTACTTTTAAATGCACTGTAACCACTTTTAACGTACTACTTAAGTAACTCTGAGTGGATCAGAGTTTAAAAATCACTCTCTTATGTAAAACACAGTACTAGCTGTTTAAAGAGGAAAAAAAGGATATCTGCCTACCATGGGACCCAAAATCTAGTGAATATACAGGATCAAAATATATCTCATCTGAAACGAATTAGAAATTTGAATACCAAATCAGTACACAGATCTAAAACTGAATCAGGGCAAGATAAATTGTTATTTAGCTGATTATGGAATATGATAAGAAAACCACATCACCTAGTATCAATATTGTTTAAATCCCAACACCGCAAAAGCCACCAGTAATAAAGTTTGGAAATCAAAATTTTTACTTTTGATATTTCTGATTTTCTACTTTTGATATTTGATACATCATGACGATGTGGTTATACGTGATAAGAAGTTTATTTATAAACCGAAAAAGGCGCCGGAAAACATCAAAGCTCAGAACCTTTTTTAGCTTTTATCGACTGCTGTAAGCGGTATCAGGTTAGTAGTTTTATTTGTTTATTAATATCTTGAGACAGATAACAGCCGAAAAAAGCGACGCTGTTTAGGTGAAGCGATAAAAGAGAATTAGACTTTTTTTAAAACTAGAAACAACCACAATTTCACACTACCGAACATCATACGGGTTGAAGTACAGTCGATTTTCAACTTTATCGATATTTGTTAGCAGCGCGCGCGAGAAAGAAGCATCTTTAACTAATTTTAATAATTTTTAGCGGTTTCGGGGCCTAATGCAGTGATAATCCTTTTGATCTAATAAAACATAGTATAGTAATGTATGTAACTGGGATTTATAAATTTAAGTAATATTACTGCTGTTTAAATGATGCACGTTATTTGAACTACAGTAATACTACATAAATTTATAAAGCACAGTTTGGCTTGTAGTATGTGTTGTATAACATACATCGTCACCTGTATGCCTCTCACTCATACTTAGTGTATGTTTCTATACTAGCCTTCATTTTTGATACTGTAATTTTAAAATTATAAAACATGCAGTCGATTAAGTAGTGAATGCTTTTTACGTTTATATGTGTATTAAATGTGGTCAACGCAATTCATTGTTAAAATTTCGGATGGGTATATTTTTTTCACTTCTTCTGGGGTCCTTCGTCCTGACCCCTTTGAATGTAGAGAGCCAAATGCAATTTATTTCGGAAGATAAATATATAAATTCAATCTTTAAATACTTTATTACATAAACAAAATCAAACAAAATGTTACGTTTTAGTAAAATTTTGAACCGTATAAATAAAAGTATTGTCATTATGAATAATATCCAATTTCAGTAGACAATGGTTGGAAATAACTCGTTTTCTCTTTGGTATAATAGACCATAAAACGTCGCATAAGCAATTCATATTAATAAATTAATAAGTAGCAAACAGAAAACTATAGATCCCCCTTCAAGCCGAATATTCGATGATACTTATTAAAATACATGAAATAATTACGAATATAAGAATATAATTCTACATCAATAATATTAGGATAAGGCCCGCCGCAAATTGAGCCCAGTCACACATCCGCCCAGTCCTCCAACGCGCATGGGATGGGTCGAGGCACCACATATTGAACCCAGTACACCCAGTACCACACCAGCCCAGCACGTTAACCCCCGATGTTGGAACTTCTCATGGATTTGGAATCAGAATCAGAGGATGACGAACTAATTTTATTATATTCAATAGTTACGAGGGAAAAAAGTCAAAGAAATGAGTATTTAGCTGTCAGAAATACCTAGGGTAGGTGGGGGCAAAGGTTCGCACATAAATTTTAAAATGACCGGGAAGAATTTGGGGGGGGGGGATCTGGTAGGCAGTGCATTCCTCAACTTCCAGTCAGTTGCCTCGTAAAAAATGTTGGAGTTAAGACCTCCTCTTGCAGAGAAAATGAGGTAAGTTTATTTTCGTCTGTTTTAATGCAATGTTTTTGCAAGTTTTGAGTAATTTTGAGCATCACTCAAACTCATGAACTGTTTTGGGCTTATTTTCGCATGTTAGGGTGGTAAATAACCTTTCAAATCCTACCTTAAGTTTTGGATTAACTCAAATACAATGGCGTCCATTCTGCAGAAACAGAACCAGCACGAAATGGGGTAAAGGTTTGCGGGAGTCATGGGGCAAAGGTTCGCAGTGAAAACCTTTGCCCCATCTGCAAACCTTTGCCCCTCTAACTATTAACATTTGTTTTATGCACTCTTTTCATTCGGAATCCTTATTAAAAACGTCATTTATTATTAATGGGAATTCACATTTTTTTGTCATTTGAAAATAAATTATGGTTTTTGATAAAAACTGCCTATTTTTAATCAGAAATTTTTTTGTAAAATGCTTGAAAATCCATAAATTAAAAATAAAATAAATTAGTACAACACAAAAAATAAAATAGCTCTGAACAAAGACCTATTTTACAAGATAAAAGAATTAAATGTTGTTACAAGACATTATAAGCTTCGAAGGCTGGTTAGGGAAATTAGCTCTAAATGAGTAATTTCCAGATTTGCAAGTCTTTGAAATGCTCCTTGCGTCACAATTTTTGACGAAATTTTATAAAATTTATTATAAAGACTCCTCTTATACATTAAAATAAAGTTATGTATCCATTTCAGGTTTCGACATCATTAAGATTATCAAAGTTTAACTTAAGTGTGGAAAAGTACAAAAATTTCACGAGAATTCAGAGTACAAGCATAAAAATATTTCCTAAAAATTAATTATTCAACGAAAGCACAAATCAAAACATAACCCTGATCAAAATGTATAAGCAATCTAAATGCAAAATTAAGGATAAGGTTAAAAATTGGATCGCAATGAGCATTTTAAAAAACATAATAAAAATTTCAATTTTTTAAATATAAAAAATAAAATTTTAAATATTTATAAAATTTTATAAGGTGTTTGAAATAGTTTTACTTTAATGAATATTTACGCCCAATTTCATATCTCTGAGGTAAAAATTTCAAAAATTGCTTTGTAATGTCCCCCATCCCCTTAATTTGCTTAATTTACGGGTTTTAAAAGAATGAGTAAAGCCTAAGATATGATATAACGATACTGTTAATAGTTGATATTTTAATTGGAAGTTCTTTAGTTTAAGAAAAAAATTATTGAGATTGACCCCTTTTCATTTTGTGAATTTCTTTGTTAGATTCAACTTTCTGTGTTAATAGTTGATATTTCATTTTGAAGTTATTTAGTTTAAGAAAAAATTTATTGAGATTAACCTGTTCAATTTGTGATTTTCTATATATGTAACACCTTTAAAAAGATTACAAAATGCGAAATAAAATTATTTAGAGAACTCTATTTGTGATTTTCGATGCCTATCCAGTAAGAAACCAACGAGTGGGGTAAAGGTCCGCAAACAGGTATTTTGGTAAAATTAAAAATTCGGGGACTAAATCTTTCGGGAAAAAATCATTATTTTATAGAAGGTAGAGGAGATACCCAACTACAATACAAGTGACTTTTTGGAGCGATAGGTTCTAAAGGAGGCCCGTAAAAAATCAAAAACTGAAAACTGCAAACCTTTTCCCCCACCTACCCTATGGGGAGTTTAAACTGTCTGAGGAAGTTCCTGACAAAGTGTTCAAGGAAAGTTTTCGGCTCCACAGGGAACAGTTTTATGATGCACACGAACTGATAAAAAGTGACATAACTGGAAGTGAATAATAAAGCGTCTAATTGTATATAGGTAAATTGTCTATATTTGTTCCTGAATTTGCATTTTTTTTAAAAATTTAAATAAAGCTTTGATTAATTTTAATTTCAAGAGACTGCATTTTTTTTAAAAGATTGTTAAGAATATCATTTTCTTTGTTTGATGCATACAAATTGCGCGAATATCGAAATAAAGAAAGTACGAATAAAAAATAATATAAAAATATCGAAATCGAATATCGAAATAAAAAATATTAATGACAAGTCGTTGAACATATCCATTATTTTACCATATACCTATGTCTTTTTTTACACGACACAGTTTGGAACGCATCGTCCGTGTAAGAAAGGATAATCTATTATTATTATTATTTATATTTACTCTTATTTATTCATTATTTATATATATATATTTATTATTATCATTAATAATGTATTAAACTTTGCATATTATATTAGTATTACATAATATAACCAATGGAGTAATGTTTCAACAATTAATGTAACAATCAATCACCTCTTCAACACGTTCAACGAACATGTTGAATAAATACATAAAAATAATTATTGCACTTCAAATCTGACCCAAGGCCCCCGAAAACTGTGCGACATTCACAAACCTTCCCACGCACGGGACATGGCTGGCTTGAAGATGAGTCGAATATGCGGTGCCTCGGTCAAAACTATGTTTTACAGTTTTCCCCACGCGTGAGCTGGGCATGTGCTGAAAGTGGGCTGCGCTCAATTTGCAGCGGGCCTAAGGCCCGCCGCAAATTGAACCCAAAGCACGCACAGCCCACGCGTGGCGATATCTGTGAAGCATAGATTTGTTCGAGGCACCGCAAATTGAACCCAACCCAACCCAAACGTGGGAAGTTCTGTGATTGTCGCACAGATTTCTTGGGCCATGGGTCAGATTTGGATAGACGATAGCAACATCCTCTGGGTGGCAAAACATTCGGAATAGCATTTATGACATGTTTACAAAGCTATTTACCATTATGTTATCGCTTAATATTTTAAATTGTTGTCAGTTGCAGTGGCGTAGCAAAGGGGGGGCAAGGGGGTCTATTATGCCCTGGGCGCCACTCGCAGAGGGGCGCCAATGTAAGATCCATATATTTTATTACTATATGTTTTTCGGGGAGGGCGCCAATATAAGATATATATTATATTACTATATTATTTTGTGGGAGGCGCCAATATAAGGTCTTGTTACGTCTTGGCCCTTTTCGGGGAAGAGGGGCCACTCAAACAAAAGCCCACCCCTTTACGAATTCTTCCCGGTTCCAAGAAACCACCGTGGGTCGCTCCTGTGCCCCCACCCCGGCCAGCTGGCTAAAAAAGAAAAGGAGAAGAGTGTGTGGGTGTCTGCCCTGGAGAGAGGTGGCTGGTGTTGAGCCTCGAATTTGTCCATCGAATACGGTGCGGGAATGTGCCGTTGCGGACCGATTGCCTGAAAAATTCCTCTCTCGGCTCCCGATTTTACAAGTGGAGAGATACATCTCTGTTAATGCTCTGTTAATGTAAAAGATATTTTGGTTCCTATAGAACCTCTCATATGCAGAGGAACCTAGATTCTCTGTCTTGTACATAGTGTACAGTTTTATTTGTTTAATACAAGCTCTGTGTAATATAATTGTATCTCGTGTGTCTCATTTTTCCACCGAGGACGTTACAGAGTTGTAATTGTTAATGCTCTGTTAATGTAAAAGATATTATGGTTCCTATAGAACCTCTCATATGCATAGGAGCCTAGACTCTCTGCTTTGTACATACTGTAAATTTTTATTTGTTTAATACAAGCTCTGTGTAATATAATTGTCTCTTGTGTGTCTCATTTTCCACCGAGGACGTTACAGTCTATATATTATATTACTATATGTTTTTAGGGGAGGGCACCAACATAAGGTCTATATATTATGTTACTATATGCTTTTCGGGGGGGAGTACCAATATAAGGTCTATATATTATGTTATTATATGTTTATCGAGGGCGCCAATATAGGGTCTATATATTATATTACTATATGTTTTTCAGGGGGGGGGGGGCGCCACAAAGGTATCGTGCCCCGGGCGCCAGTTATGCTCGCTACGGCACTGGTGAGTTGTGTTGCTATGCACGTACAGATTTCAAAATGGATCTGATATTGGCATGTGTCGTTTTCGTATATATCGGCATGTATCGTTTTCCGAAAGATGAAAAATGACGTGACTTCTGGATTAGAGCAGACTGGAAACCAAATGCTGGCTTAAGAAACTTCGGAAAACATTTTTAAACGGGTAAGGTTTGTTTTTTCCCCCTCCATATACCAGATATGAAATCGTACATCGTTTTTTTTTTCTAATAACTGTTCTGATGATGATATTTGTCTCGTGGATTTGGTGTATAGTTTTTAAACACACATTGTTAAATTTTAACATGATTCTAGTGTGTTTTAATGTCATACCTTTCTGATAAGATGCTCTTTCCGATCAGAAAAGTAGATTTATTGTGAGTCCATATGCACTTGTAGTTTCTGTTGAAACGGTGTTGAAGGGCGCCCATAGGGAGAATGCCCATAGAAACATGAAGAGTTATAAGTTTTTGTTTAGATACCACTGGCTCATTTGAGAAACCACGTTTATTTTACAATCAAGTAGTTCTATGTATTGCTTATGTTTAATAGGTTAAGATGCTAACATCTAAAATTTATTGTTGAATTTTAATATTTGAAAAATATGTATTTGGTAACTTTTCATTCTTGTTTTACAATGGTTATCAACATAATTAAGATTTCATGTTTTAGATTCAATGACAAATGGATATGGCATGTGTTCAGTGCTGTGACCAAGTTGTTTGGATTACAAAAGTTTTTAGTTCAAAGGATGTACAAAAAAATTATGCTTTTTGGAAGAACGCTCATTTTGTTCTGAAACAGATGTAATTCATAAATTTAATGCCATTTATTAAAGTATTATATACTGTAAAATTTATTGCAGTTGTTTGTATACATTATTATTGTTATTTTGTTTATTGTTTAAATGTTTTAAACTGAGAAATCTGATTTATGTTTCAATATTTCATTGGTATTTATTTTTTGAAAAATGGTGCTTGTATTAGTTTTTTGGAGGAAAATATAGGTTGAAAGTAGATATCCCCTTTAATACAAGTAGAGAAGTATAACATGCCTTGTTTTGTAATCCTTCCATGGTGTAGAAATAAAAAAGTCTGAATAATCAGTCTATATTATGAATTAATTTTTTATCATATAAAATAAATTATGCTCACTTAATTATTAATACTTTCTCTTAAAGCATTTTAGCACTGCAGATCTAAGAAGATCATCTTCCTATTATAAGTCAGAATTGAATTGGTATGTCATATTTAGTTGCATTTAAATATTCAAAAATGTTGTTTGTATCTATATTTAAGATTTATGAATTACAACTGAATGGTTACTTTCAGAGATTTGCATCTAGTGCATTTCTCTAAATTTAACTTTTCAGTTTTTAGCTTTAAACATCTGTACTTTATTTACTAATTTGGATCCTTTTCTAATCAGCTAAACTTTTGTCTCACTAGGTAGCTGTATTGTTTCCAAATTCCACTTTAGATAATTCAGGAAAAATTGCTGTGTATACAGGCCTTCGATCAAAAATTTTTTTTGATTGGTAAAATTAATTGTGTCATAAGCCATACATTGAAAGTGTCATTTTATTATGTGCTGCACTTTGTAACATGGCCCCATATGTAGTTATAAGGTAATGAAGAAATGTCATTTGTCATTATTATATAGATTTTTATTATTTGTCATTTTTATATACGAATTGTAGTAAATGCAGAACTCATTTTAGAATTTCATGTAATCTTGCATTTTAAAAGTTATTGATACATACTTATTATAGCTGTATGGTTTCCAGAAATATTAATTTTCTAAGTTTATAATTTTATTTGTTCAAAGTTATACGAATTTGAATTTTGATTTTATTCAATTCTATTGTTTATCTAGTATAAAAATGATTTATACTAGATATCAAAGTTACATATTCTTTGAATAAATCTATGGTTTAATACTTTTTAAGTTATATTAACATTAGATTGTCTTGTACATTAAACTATTGTATAGAAGTATGTATCAATAATTTTTAAATTATTGATACATGTATGTATGACAGCAAAATATGCATTTCTTTTACTTTTCATGCTCCTAACTATAGAATATAATAATATTAGTTCTTCATTCTGTGATACCGATCCAAATCCATGAGAAGTTAAACCTCGGACGTCATCGTGCTAGGCTGGCGTGGATGCCTGTGCTAGGTTCAATTTGCGGTGCACCGACCCAACCCAAGCGAGAAGGAGGCGGGGCATAGACGTAGGCTGTGCGTGCTTTGGGTTCAATTTGAGGCGGGCCTAACGCTTGTAACCCTTTGAGGGTTATTTAAACAGCATATCTCTCCCTCTCTGATTCACTCATAAAAAATTCATTACCGTATTTTATGGCGTATAACGCGCACTTTTAATACAAAAAATAAGATCGAAATTTACGGGTGCGCGTTATACGCCGGATATAAATATGATAGATTTAAAAATAAAGAAAAGATGAACATAAAAAATTAGATTTCTACATGTATCTAAATGTTGTTTATTTAAAAGAAATGACATACATTATGAACTTAAAAATTTAAATTATCGGATAACATGAATAGTTCGTCATATTCGTCTTCCGTTATATCTTCAGTCACATCATCGAATTCTGTTTCCTCTTCACTATCACTGTTACTCTGATCCATAAATAAACAATAATCTTTCGTTCAATCTAGATTGTTAAATATACTACATTTTTTAAATGACTTTTGAATCATTTCATGCTTTTATTATCCATTAACACACTATTTCTAGACTGGCATGACGCATTTGGCCTCTTGTTCGTCCCAAACTAAAATACTTTCTGGATTCATTATGGCACTAGGAATTATTTACTCCCTCAAGCATTTCCCCCACACACATATTGTTCCCCTTATGGCTTGTACATTCAGTATACTATTGTTCCAAAGCCTTGGAAAATCCTTCGATTGAATGACTTCAAAAGATAAGAGCATTCAACGTGCATGTACATTTCAGGTTTCTTCGTCAAGGAAAGAGTGCGCGTCATAAGGAGAATGTACCTAAAAATTAAAAAATGTAGTTTAAAATTATAGGTGCGCATTATACGCCGGAAAATACGGTAATTCCGCTCTTAAATAGACAAAACAATGTCATTACAGTAACTATAGGTTATCGGAAAAATAATGGGAACATCAGATGGTAAATAATGGTTAACGAAATCGGATAAATTAAATGTTTGTCCACTCGGAGCATGCAGAACAGATGCAGTTACACGAGTTATGGAAATAGATAGGAACATGTACATAAGATAAACATAGAGTTTGTTGCTGTAATCTGTCAAGAGTAGCTTTTAATGCAAGAGTTAATGTATAGGGAAGATATTAAAATCTGACCTATTACTTTAAAAGTTTCATGACGGATCGATATTAAGAACTATGAGAACATCTTGTAGGTCAGTATGATTTCGCCTTGTCCTTTCGTGATTTTTTTACATGGACCGGTGCATCATCCCCCGAGAACCAAGGACAAGCATTGGAAAAGTGTCTGTACCATTCGAATGCACATGGTCCTGTAGAACGTCTGTAGATAAATCTTGGTTGTAAAACGCCCTTTCAGAACCAGAGAGCATGTGGAACATTAAATAATAACCCACACCACAATAGATCAACATTCATGTTTCACTTTTGTTGTAAAACCACCTAGCGGGCTTCTTTTGGATGTCTCCACTGCCTTGACACTGGGGATTAGAAAATGACAGTTCGTCGTATCAAATGAGAAACTATTAGTCATTGGTACTCCAATCCTAATGCTCCGGTGCATGTTCTCGCATCTAATCGGTGTATTTTCTCGCATTGTTATTCGATGCTTTGCATCACAATTTTAGAGATCGATTTAGTTGGGAGTTCCGGGGAACTGTTAATCAAGATGTCGGATCAGCGTTCACTTCTACGATTAAGGCTGCTATGTACTAACCCAGGGGTGTCAAACTCGCGGCCCGCGACGAACATTTTTGCGGCCCGGCCAATATATTGGCACAAATAATATATACTAAAATGACCGACGCAGAATTATAATAAGATAGGACGAATTCGCTAAATGTTTTTTTAATGGTACTCTTTTTTGCTATTATTAAAAAAATGCATATATTTATGTTGAATATACTGTAATTAGGTAAATAAACCTACGTTTCTATTAATATTGATTTTTTTGCAGCCCACCTATAGTTAAACCTTGTTTGTTTGGCCCAAGGTAGCCTTTGAGTTTGACACCCCTGTACTACCCTGTGGTGCTCCATGGTATAAATTTTCCGATTACATTTTAGAAAGATTAATTACTAATTAAATATTCAATGAATCACGTTAACTTATGCATTGAATCGCTTCGAAGCAGCAAACGTCATAGCAAACTCTGATTGGCTGCGTAAGCAGTTATAAGCCATAGCCAGACAGATGGGAGTCAGAGGTTCTTAAGTTTTTTCGGTTTGTTTGTTTTAGTCATTTGTCAGTTTGCCTGATGTGTTTAAGTTGAGGCTGAGGCGATGGCTCCCTCATTTACGATTTATCACAAATTCTTTTAGACCTCTCGAGATGTTTAAAGTTGATTTTATCAAAGCAGGTTCGCGCCATAATTTAAGTATGTTGTGTATGTCGGCGTAGTCTGCCTATACTATTACTTTGTGAATAAAGTTGTTAAGTTTGTTAATGAGTTTAGAGTGATTAACTTGGCTTCTACAATATTGGTGGTATACACGAGCCACCATATAGTGGTGACCCGGACGTGATCTGAACACGCAACCTTCTGATCTGGAGAAGGTGGATGCCGGAATGTGGATGCCGACATATGTAGGGTGGCATTTAAAGCCCCGGTTTTTTGGGAGGCTGATCCTGCGTTATGGTTCCGACAGGTGGAAGCTCAATTTAAAAATGCGGGTATAACAGAGGATTCTACAAAATTTCATTCAATCATAGCCGCTCTGGATACAAAAATACTTAAATGTGTACGTGATATAGTACTTAATACCCCTTCAGAAAATGCATACATCACTCTAAAAAATAGCATTTTATCCTATTATGAGGAATCTGAGAGTTTGAAACTTAAAAAGTTGTTTAGTGGATTATGCTTAGGGGATCAAAGACCTTCACAGCTACTTTGCGAAATGGATAGTTTAAATGGGGGAAAACTTAATAATACCGCAGTGCGAGAACTCTGGTTACAGAGATTACCCATTAACATCCGACAAATTTTAAGTGCTTGTGTGGACGATATGCAAGATAACTCAAAGCTTGCTCGAGTAGCTGATAAAGTTTATGAAACCTCGGGAGAGTTTTTAGCTCCCGTTGATTCCCAAACCCCTCAAACACAATTGCAAAAGTTAGAATCACGAATAGCTAAATTGGAGGCGCAAAGTAAAAGTACACAATACAACGGTCGTTCTAGGTACTTTAAGAAACGTGACCGCAGTAAAACGAGGAATGAAGCTAGATCTCAACCCCATTTTCCTACTTCAACAGAAAGGTGTTGGTACCACCGGAAGTTCGGAAGGTTAGCTAAAAAATGTGTATCGCCATGTAATTTTTCGGAAAACGCCTAGGCACATCTGGAATACCGGCACCAGATGAGCGTGGTTTCGGAAGCCGGTTGTTTATTTACGAGAAAAATACAGGTGCTAAGTTTTTAGTGGACACGGGGGCAGCATTAAGCTGTTTTCCCCAAAAGCTAACAAGAAATAGAGTTGTGCAGAATTTAAAATTGTATGCTGCAAACAACTCTGTTATCAAAACATTTGGTACAGTCAATTTGAAGTTAGATTTTGGACTTCGTCGAGCATTCAGTTGGAATTTGGTGGTGGCAGACATTACCACGCCAATTCTAGGAGCCGACTTCCTTAACCATTATGGTATCCTGGTGGATGTACAAAATAAAAAAGTTACAGATAACGTTACAGCGTTAGCAGTATCGGGATATCCAGGGACTGGCCCTAGTTTAAAACTTACTCCACTGGAGGGGAAAACTGAATACGAAAGAATTCTAGCGCGATTTCCAAAACTTTTCAATCCAAATGTGCATTGCAATAATAATTTGCAAAACTTTCCGGTAACGCACTGTATTGAAACCACAGGACAACCCACTTTTTCGAGACCTCGTAGGTTGAACCCCGAGAAGCTTCAAACATTGAAGTTGGAATTTAAAGCTCTAATGGAACAGGGTGTTATTCAGCCCTCTAAAAGCCCATGGGCCAGCCCTATTCATTTTGTGAAGAAAAAGGACGGAACTTGGAGAATATGCGGAGATTATAGGGCACTCAATAAGGTCAGAACTCCCGACCGCTACCCCCTCCCACACATCCATGATGTAGTTATGGGATTACGGGGGAAACAGGTTTTTTCGAAAGTCGACTTGGTTCGAGCATACTATCAGATTCCGGTTGAGGTTACAGACATTCCTAAGACCGCGGTGACAACCCCTATAGGTTTGTTTGGATTCCGGAAAATGCCATTCGGTTTGAGAAACAGTGGAAACACATTCCAGCGTTATCTAGACAGCATACTTAGAGACCTGGATTTTTGTTTGTCATATCTTGACGATATCTTTGTCTTTTCTGAGAACGAGATACAGCACAAAAAACACTTAGAAATACTTTTTTCAACTCTAAGTCAACATGGCCTGATTTTAAACCTCCAGAAATGCATATTCGGAGTTGACAAAATACCATTTTTGGGTTTTCAAATTTCAAAGCAGGGAATTGAGCCGCTACCTGAAAAGGTCCAAACATTACAGCATTACCCTCGCCCAAACAATATCAGTCAACTTCGGACCTTTCTAGCAATTTTAAATTTTTATCATCGTTTTTTGCCTAATATTGCGGAGAAACAGGCATTGCTTTTTGATCTTATAATTAACAGAAAGAAAAAGGATATGACTCCAATACCGTGGACAGAACCATTAATAAATGCATTCGAAACTTGTAGGAAAGCTATTTCGGAGGTAAATGCACTGAAATTCCCAGCTCCCAGCGCACGCCTATTGTTAACTGTCGATGCGTCGGACCGAGCAGTCGGTGCCGTTCTTTCTCAACTTACCAAGGACGGTGAGGAGCCATTAGGATTCTTTTCACGAAAATTAACCCCCACTCAAACTAAATACAGTGCATTTGATAGAGAACTGTTGGCGGTATATTCTGCAGTAAAACATTTTAGGCACATGCTTGAAGGAAGAACAGTCACGATCTTCACTGATCACAAACCCTTAACCTTCGCACTTCACCAAAAATTAACAAGTGCTAGCCCTCGACAGGTTAGACACTTAGAACTTGTTAGCCAATACACTGCAGATATCCAATATTTGCCAGGAAAACAAAATATAGTAGCCGACGCGCTATCCAGAATATACACTTTGAATTTAAATAGTTCAATTGATTTTAATTTATTTGCCGAGGATCAAGCAACGGATCCCGATTTACAACAAATGTTGCGTTCAAAGGAGGTAAGAGGTCTTGAGTTAAAGTTAATTGCTTTGCCTGCCTGTGAAAGAAAATTGTATTGTGATGTGTCTCACGACCTAGTTAGACCATTTGTACCTAGAGTATGGAGACGGAGGATTTTTGAAGCCAACCACAAACTTTCACATCCTGGTGTAAAAGGAACTTGGCGACTCATCCAACAACGGTTCGTGTGGACGGGCATGAGGAAAGATTGTGCAGAATGGTGTAGACAATGCAACCAGTGCCAGCGAGTCAAGGTGACCAGACACAACAAGGCGCCTCTGGGAACATTCGTCGCAACAAATAGGTTTTCTCATGTCCACATAGATATAGTTGGGCCCCTACCTCCATCCAAAGGCAACCGGTATCTGCTGACTTGTGTGGATCGCCAGACGCGATGGCCAGAAGCTGTGCCACTTCCGGACCAACGGGCAGAAACCATAGCGGATGCTTTCTTATCTACTTGGATAGCTCGTTATGGTATTCCCGAGGTGGTAACGACAGACCGCGGACCAAACTTTGAGTCTCAACTTTTTAATAGGTTGTCAACGTACTTGGGGATCCGGCGCAGCAGGACTACGGCATACCACCCACAGAGCAATGGATTGGTGGAACGATTCCATCGAGTGCTTAAATCATCTCTGATGGCAGTAGATCCGGTACATTGGGTTGATGCTCTACCACTGGTGCTTCTGGCTATCAGATCAACTGTAAGGGATGATCTGAAGGCTGCCCCAGCACAATTAGTGTTCGGTGGTCTGTTAAGACTTCCAGGTGAGTTTTTTCAGAGTAACCCGGTGAAGGACGAGCCAGCTGAGATGTTGCAGAGACTGAGTTCCCATATGACCAACTTGACACCAAATACGACAGGAAGACATGCCAAGCCACCAGTTTTTGTCTTCAAGGATCTCAAGGACTGTACACATGTGTTCCTGCGGACAGACCATGTGAAGCCTCCTTTGGCGCCACCATATGAAGGACCATATGCTGTCGTGTCAAGAAAACCAAAGACACTGACTATTTGTATCAAGGGTAAACCTCAATCTGTAAGCATTGATCGTGTAAAGCCTGCTTATGTATTAACTAAAATACATGGAGACACTGAGAAACAACACATTCCCCGACAGGAAAATACAGTAACTAAATCTGGGCGAATTTCAAAGCCAGTTGTTAGATTTAAATTTTAAAACTAAATTTCAATCTTCTCTACGGGGGGAGTGTGTGGTGCTCCATGGTATAAATTTTCCGATTACATTTTAGAAAGATTAATTACTAATTAAATATTCAATGAATCACGTTAACTTATGCATTGAATCGCTTCGAAGCAGCAAACGTCATAGCAAACTCTGATTGGCTGCGTAAGCAGTTATAAGCCATAGCCAGACAGATGGGAGTCAGAGGTTCTTAAGTTTTTTCGGTTTGTTTGTTTTAGTCATTTGTCAGTTTGCCTGATGTGTTTAAGTTGAGGCTGAGGCGATGGCTCCCTCATTTACGATTTATCACAAATTTTTTTAGACCTCTCGAGATGTTTAAAGTTGATTTTATCAAAGCAGGTTCGCGCCATAATTTAAGTATGTTGTGTATGTCGGCGTAGTCTGCCTATACTATTACTTTGTGAATAAAGTTGTTAAGTTTGTTAATGAGTTTAGAGTGATTAACTTAGCTTCTACAATATTGGTGGTATACACGAGCCACCATAACCCCATTGGATTCGCTCACCTCAATGTTGACCTATGGAGAAAATTTGTCCACTGATTGCCGACTTTGATTCAAATATTTTAAAAAAAAATTGTACTCCATCATAGAGAAAGAGATTTTACATTTGTGTGCATTTTTCGTTTATTTTTTAATGCAATTAATATTTTAAAATTTAAATTATTCGGGGAAAAATCTAGTATAGTGTGTTTTAAACGCTCATAAATTTCTTCGGTCGACGAAATTTATAAAATGAATCCTGTAACGCTTTACAGAAAAGTTCAGGCTATCTGACAATACCAATTTTATTTGATTATCAGCATTTATGTATCAGTAAATAGTTGACAAAATATATTTTAAATAAACAATTTGGGGGCAGCGCTTATCCCCCCTATAGAGAGAGAGCTATTACAATCCCTCAAAATGTCAATCCTAGGGGGGGGGGAATTCTCGAACTGTCAACTGGACTCCTTCTACCATAAGAGTCTGCAAGAAGAGGAAAAGGGAAATACGATTTTTTTTCTTAGTACATAGCAGCCTTAATTCTATGGGTTTCTGGTTTCTACGTACAATGAGCCATTTCTCACCTGTCCCTCTTTTAATTGCTCATCTTCCGTACATTGCTCCTGGGTTTGTAGTCACCATGTTCTTTTCAATGCCTAGTCCTCATTTTAGATATGGTTCTTCCAGCCAAAATATGTTCAAAGTACGAATCTTAACTGTTATTGAATCTCGAAGCAATCTGTGTTTTTCACGATTAACATTCAGCATAAGATATCTAGCAAAGGGGGGAAAACTTACTAACATCTTAATTGTCACTACCTATTGTCCAATAAGAATGAAAACAATTTTTGGTGAATGGCAGAATCTAGTCTCTTGTATATTTTGCCGTACCTTGACGTCACAGTCGAAGTCGTATTGTTTTTCACTGAGTAAAACTTACTTTCCAGAATCGTTGACTCCTTAAAGCTAGTTGACCTAAACGTTATTGTATAAAATTTATTTACATTCCCTTGGTTTCAAAATTTATTTAAAATCTATGTATTTAGTTATCGGACAGCGCTAGTTTTATGAGGTTAATATTGTAAACAACTAAACTTCTGAATACATAAAAATATCATACAGTAATATCAGCCAAAAAAAAGGTAAGAAAGCCAATGCTGTTCATATTTAAACTAAGTGAAATTGCAATTGTGTTCTTTAATTCAGGGAATTTTACTTAAATAACGTTCTAACTGGATAATGGATAGCGGGCACATGTCACCCTAGTGGTTGTTAGCATATCGGATTTTGGCACTGGGGGTGCTCGGTTCGAATCCCGACAAGCGCCACAGGATACCTTCGTGTCTACGCCGGGTATGGACACGTTACATACGCAAGATGGGGAGTCCCTCCATGTGGTATAAGGATGGTAGTAGGGTGAGAGCCTACCAGATGTCGCTCTTGGGTATGCTTGGTTTAAATTAAGGTGGCACAAGGGGGAAATGTAGGTTCACCTATACGGTGCCTCCATTACAATCAACCTACAAATCTTGCAGTGTAGTGGACGAATGTAGAAAGACATCGTTACTGCCCCGTGAAATTTGTTTTTATTTACTTATTTTTGGAGGGGGGGGTAATGGGTTTGAGTTGATATTAGTATTGTAAGAATCCGTTACGACCTTTCCGAATAAATCACCCAGACAGCCGGACCTCCCACAGCAGGTGACCTGCGAACAGTTCTATCGATCAGCGTCAAGGTGTCTGGAAGCAGAGAATGGGGTTGCTCCTAGCTGCCGGCCCCTGGGAAGACGTAAACTAATGACTATTTCGACATGAACTAATGATTTTCAGATCAGCTGATTTATAAGAGCCGACCACATGGCTTCGTTGTCAAGCGAATCACAGCCAACGGACATGACGTCACAAATTATTCCAGCCAACCTAAACATTTGCAGTCACGTGACCGGAAGCACGTTTGCCTACGCCGGGAGAAGAAATCCAGTTTTTGAACAGACTTGGTCGAGACTCTCATCTAGAGAGCACCTTTCGTCTAAGTTGTCCTGGAGCGACCGACTTCATCCTGAACTTTATTTTTCAGAGCAGCCCGCTCGAAGCTTCTCGGCAACTAATACTTCACCCTGAAGTATAGCTATCTCAGAGCATCCTTCTCTACAGGCTTCTGCTAGCTCGTTACTTCATCAAGAAGTTGTCTTCCTATTTCAGAGCAGCCCGCTCTATAAGCTTCTCGTGAGTTATAACTCCTTACGAAGTTATTCTATTTTCAGAGCTGTATGCTCTAGAGGCTGTGTACCGACCTTCTAGTTCCGTTGTGAAATTACTTGCCGGCATCTTATCATCGAAATTATTTGGTTATTACAAAGGCAAAGTTCCCTCTATGTCTAGAGGTAGATCAACATTGTAAATAGTGTAAAAAGTTTCGGACTAAAATTTTGTAGTAGACTGACTCTGAACATTTTTAGCTACCCGGAGTCTGAAGTTATCACAGTATTTTCCTTTTCCTTTTCTTGATATTTCATGTAAATTATTTATTATACAAAAGCATTAAATTCGTTATTTTGTGCTCGAGGATTTATCTACGATTTCGATTGGTATTTTGAACTAAAAAAAATGCTGAAAGAAAATAATTACCATACTTCTAGGTTTTGACGTTCTCTTGACAGCCAATTAAAGAGCCCATGTTTTATGTCCACGCCAGTTTCTAACCACATATCCCATCTGTCTACTTCAGTTATGCGCAAACAATCTGCTCAGGTTTGTTTTTAGTTCTGCCTATGCCTAATTAAGGCTATTGAGTTTGGATCATAGTCCACGTAAACACTTTCAGATCATGTAACTTGATTTTATTCACCTTGCAGCAATTTTTTTCTTCCCCCTCGTTGTACATCTCTTCACGTTATTTTTTCTCTATAGTGGACATTTCTCAAAATTTGTTATAAACCTCCTGCGTTTCCTTTCAGTCTCCACGCCATTCTAGAGGAGTACCTCATTACCATCGAATACACATGCGTACAGATGCACTATACACAGGCACATACGTAAAACTGGCCTTTTTGCATTAATAACATATTTCCCCCAACGACATATTTCGACATTTGCCCACTACACAGCGAGATTTTTTGTTTACTTTTAATGGAGACACAGCATGGGTAAACCAACATTGCCCCCTGCTGCCACCTCAATTTACACCGAACACCAGCAGGGGCGACATCTCGTGGCTTCGCACCCTCCTCCCACCCCCAAACCACATGGAGGAACTTTACGGACTATTTATTTAAACGTGCCCATACCCGGCTTAGACATGGAGGCAATCAGAGGCGCTCGTTGAGTTTCGACCCGAGTAACCTCAGAGCTGAATTTCGATGTGCTAACTAACAGTGTACCACGGGAAGCATCAAAAACTGTGTTTTGTTAATGCAATTAGCGAAGTTGCCTATCACTATATTATACGGCACTACAGATAGCTATAAAAATAGAGGTTGTCCGGCGTTTCATTAATGGCTATTATAGTCATACCGAGTATGGTTTGGGGTCAGCAACCTTTTTCGTTCTTCTTTTATGTGGGTATGTGCGGTGGGGGTCAAGAATTCAGTTCATATCTTGCAAGTTTTAATACTGACTTCGCGAATATCAAGTCCAGTGTCGTAACTGTGTCAATAGTTTCCTCAAAGCCCGAATGTGAAGTACATTGATGCTAATGCGTTGCTGTAAGGGAATTTTTATGTATCCTTAAAAATGAGGGGTCTATTAGGATGGATTTTACGATTAAGTTTGAATTGCACCGGAACACAAAAGCAAATGATACCCCTCTGAGAGGACACACACAGAAAACGAAATTGCGAGGTATTTGATGTGTACTATGTACTTGTGATCAAAAACTTTATATAAAAATATAGTATGGGGTTTTGCAAAATCAAAAAAGTATTAAAATCCCCCTATGGCACTGGAAAGCACTTCTTTAAAACGATTTGATACATCCGAGCATGAAGAATTATGCTAGAGCGTGATCTACATTTATTACTAAGATTTTAATTTGAACATATTTACGTGTTAATAGGAAAATCTCCTAGTCATTTTAAACCAGGGGTCTCCAAACTACGGCCTGCGGCCAACACCGGCCCTCGAGTACCACCAATCCGGCCCGCCATAGTTTATTTTGATTACATTGTAAAATTTACAATGTAAGTAAATCATACAAAATAATAATCAGATTTTTTATTTAACGACCAATTAAGAAACACAATGAAATTCAATATTTTAACTGTAATTAATGATATTGCACGTGATTCAAAACTACAGTATGTTGGTATTATGAGCTAGCTAGCTAGGTCTTGGCCTGTGGGACTTATTGGAGGAGTCAGTGTGGCCCTTAATCTAAAAAGTTTGGAGACCCCTGTTTTAGACGTTGATGCTCTGTTGTAGACAAATGACTGCCTGAACTATAAAACGTGTAACCTAATGAGAAGGAAAAGGGGACGAATACTTACAAACAACATACACGTATTGACTTAAAATCTTTCTCGAAATTAGTTACAAATAAACGTTGCACCAGCCACGCTTAGACATCGAAGGCATAAGGACATCCTCAATACTTGCTACTGAAATTATCAGCCAATCTTTTTGACAGTTACCTTTGAAATTATATCATGAGATTATGTTTCATCCTAGATCACATGTTCAGATGTTAATACACGCTTAGCTAAGATCACTGCCAACATCACTTAAGTTTACACTGTTTAAAATGTCCCTTTATCATTTTATTACTAGAATGAGCTTTTTTGCGGTCATATCATTCGTAGGTATTTTTTATACACCAACTTCCAGTTAACCGTAGTGAAACAATACGAGCATTACGAAAGAATAGGTTTAGAAATGAAGTTAACATTGTGTGATAGAATATCAACACGTACTTTTAATTAAATCCTATTTGAGCTATAGTTGTTAGTTCCTTAAAAACCGTTGAATAGTTCATATTTTATTCAGTACATGGCCTTTTTTGGATTATCTGGATTTTCTTTGAATGCCTATGTACTATCCGGAATAACCAGGCGTTCAGTGTATAAACATCTCATAGCAAAGTGTACTATCATTCACCAGTTTTCAATAAAGGAGATTAGTCTACCAAAAATTTGACAGATCACTTCTGACATCATCTGTGTAAATTATACAACACGCAGAGAAAATGAAACATCAAATTTTAATGCTATCGCTAATTCTTTTTTAAACACAGTAATACTTATCACTAACATCTAATGTGATAAACAAAAACGGTGATGTAAATTTTAACTTATTTGAAGTGGGTGCAGCACGCGAACGACTTCTTGCCTCCATTCACGAAAGTAACGTACGACCCGTTGACAAATGTAACCTTTATCACGGAGGTATCTCTCGGTAATCACCCTTCAGAGGATGGGATGACAGAGTTATATGCACACAATTATCACTCAGTTATAAAAACATAGTTGGTTTGGTTCAAATCTTATCGAACTAGTTGAAAGAAAATTGCCATCAAACACCCAGCAACACGTGTAGATAAGTTTCAGTCCTGACAAAATTGAATAATTCTCTACAAAAATATAATTTAGGCAATAAATGTTATTAAAAACAAAAAAATTCCAAATAAATGGGTTGCTGGAGGGAATAAACGTGCGCTGCTTATGGTGTGATTGTACGGCAATATATATTTGATATAAATATTAATCTCCGACATTCATTTGGACAGTATTAAATGACGCGCATATTCTTAGCATTTCTTTTCATGTTGAAAGTAATAAATGCCCACTATGTATGGACAAAAAATAGCTTTCTGTAATTTCGAAACTCAATGCAAATCAAATATTTCTAGTGTAAAACTGTTTTAAAATATTTTTAGTTGAATATAAATTTCCAATAATTATTCAACTATACCCAAGAAAGTAATTTGATGTAAGCAACCCGGAACTGAAAAATACGCAAAAAAAATTGAACCACATAAAAAGTAGTAGAAATTATCCTTTTCTTTCTTTTGAGAAAGTTCTGATACCAATAGGATGCACGGAATACAAGAAATATTACCATTACTTTAAGAGATGCTATAAATTTTACTTAAAATAAAGCCGATAAAAATTTTAGTGCCCTTACCTAATGTTTTATCTATTTTGGGTATAGTTGAATAAATATCAGAAATTTATTCAATCAAAAATATTTCAAGACCATTTTTGCGCTAAAAATATTAAGTTCATATTGAGTTTCCCAATTGCAAAAAAAAACAGGTTTTTTAATATAGTTGACACTTACAACATTCATCATCAGAATATGCAAAATTTGGTGTTCGATTAAAATCAGAGTACAAAATTAAAGTAAATTCATATTATTAGTGATCTTTATAACTTCTCACTAAAAAATTTTACTATATTTTCATGGGATCACATTTGACTTGATGTGGCCGTGGGTAAAGCCTAATACCAAAAATATATGGAAATGCATTTGATATAAATTACTTTCTCAAGAAAACAAAAGAGTATTTTTTGTGTTGCATTCAAAAAGAGATTTTCTCTTGGTGCTAATCCGTTTGACGGTTCAGTATAACAGTTAATATATTGGTATGAATTAACCGAAGTTAGACTTAAAATACTGATATATATACTTATGGAAGAAATTAATGTGTTTTCTTTTTAACATAAAAATAAATCAAGTTACAGATCATATATGTATATGTGTTCAAAAAAGGCAAATTGTTAGATAGATGGCTGCGGTATTGCTAGAATTCTTTAATAAATATATTACCAAAAATAAAACAATCGTAATTTTTCTATGACAGAATATAGGTATTAAAAATATAAAATTGATATAAAACAGTGCTTTCCTTAAAGATGGAAAATCAAATCTTATCTTTACAACATCGATCTACTGGTAACGCAGACATTAAACGGAATCATGTAACACAGGGGTTCTCAATCTTTCAGGCTCTGCGCCCCCCTTTGAACAGTGATGTGAGGTCACGCCTCCCCCTCCCCCACCACCACCACTACCACCATATGTTGTCAATGCATGTAATACAATCGGAATTTGAAACTGAAGCCGGTTATTAAATGAAAATATAGAACAGATAATTTCATACAAAAAATTTAATATTACTACACATATCTTAATTTGGACCATATCATTATTAGAACATATGAAATCAAAGAATTAAATACAGATCAAATATATTTGAGGTAATCAAGGATCTAGATGAGGTTAGCATGTAATAAAAGTCCCTTTCAAAACATTAATGAGAGGGCTCACAATGTTTGTCCTTGACAAGTTTTTGAATATTAGGTTGTAACTGTTACAAAGCACACCTCAGGTCACTTTCAACGTCCAGACGTGCGACAATTATAGTGTTTTTACAATTACGACAATTATCGTGTACGACAATTATCGTATTCGTGTTCGTATGTCGAAAATATGTTATGATTAAATTGTGACCGCAAAATTGAGTACAGTAAATTACAGTTAGTTTTACTATTTATTTTACTTTTTTAATCACGCCTCCCTTGAAATTCTTCTACGCCCCCCCCCCCCGGGGGGGGCGCGTCCCCCAGGTTGAGAACCGCTGATGTAACAGATTAGTGTAACCTTAAACACTCCCGAGAAAACAAAACAAGATCTCAAAATATAACTGAATCCACAAAATTGCAAACTAAACTTATTTTACATTTAGATGACATGCAAACGCCCATATTATGCAACCTTATTCTATACTGAGGTGAGAAATAGAAGGTAAATATTTAAATTTTAAAAGGGAACCGTAGTGAAAAAATGCGTACGTAAATAAAATAGTTTAATAGATACTACAACTACCAGTAATTAACTAACCTCTTCAGTTTGATATCAAAAGGAAAACAATAAATAAACATAGTACTTAAAAATATTTCAACCAAAGCACTAAATAAAACATTATTTGAAAATTGCGCAACACGTCGTGAGAAGGTCTAAGTAAGAAATGAAAATATTCACTAACATTTAAATAAGCTAAAAAAGATTTATATACTTAATTACAGTTAAATAGCCTTTCTATAAAATTTTAAATCCATATTACATTTATATGAACAACATTAACTAGCCGACCCTTTACTCTTGTTAAGCTTTATATATGAGGCTATGTTAAATAATAATCAGGGGACTCTTATCATATAAATATATCATTATTTATATTTTTATTTATGTATAGACTAATGACAAAAACTTATAATTAAGTCGACACGAAATCTCTATTTATATAACTGTGATTTGTGTTTAAGTTCAAAAAAGTTTAGTAAATTTACTGACTCTTATTATTTTAGAAAAATATTGATTACACATCGACTTACTAAATTCCATTATTTCTGAATTCAGATATTTTACTTCAGTATAATTCAACCCATCTACATAAAAATATCAATTTTGTGATATATTCTATAATATATAGCACCAAGCTGAAGCTTTTATTTATTTTATTATTGATTTTTATAAATTAGTTTTATGTGTGAGAGCGACTTCTGCGTATTCTGGGGGGTTCGGGACACATTTAAAATTTTTTTTTTATCAAGTCATAGTTTTGAAATTTTTTGTGATAGTTTACCTTATAATTTGTAAATACAATCACATCATAAAACTTCTCATACAGTTTAAAAATTATTTTTAATTTAAAATTTTTAAAAATGTGTGGTAATTTAAAATCGTTATAACTCGAAGTATTATTTGTCAAATTTAAAATTTTTTTTATTTAATGAAACAGAAATATATAAATTTTAATTTTGATCAGTTTTTTTTAAATATTAATTTTAAAAAGAATTAAAAATATTTAGAGTAAATATTTTTAAAAAACTTAACTTATTTTTAAAAAATTACATTTTCAAAAGTAAATATTTTTTTCAAATTTGCTGAATCAAAATTAAAGTAAAATAATTGAAAAAGACATGTTCCAAGTTTGAACCATTTATCTTTAACGGTTCTTGACTTATAACAATTTAAAGACGATAAATGGTGAAAAAACCCATCATAGAGAAAAACGCATTTACAGGTTTAGGAACTAAGATTGGCTGGTATTAGAATGTTGCTGCCCCCCCCCCCCAAAAAAAAAATAAATAAATAAATAAAGAAAGAAAGAAAGAAAGGGGAAAAAATTGTTCTAATTAAGATAGAAGGATGATTTAAACGTCATTTTAAGCGGACAAAAACACAAGAGTTTTTTAATGCAATAATTTTTTTTCGAAAATTTGAAGAATTTTGTGCCCTGGACCCCCATCTGTGAAAAATCCCCTGTTATGGCCACGCGTAACTGCGCAAAAGGTAGATGGGAGTTCCTGAAACTTAGATCCCCAATGTCAGGGACTATGCAAAAGAGTTTAAATTCCCTAATAAAATTTAAATTTCAGCCCACAGTGTTTATAAAACCATGATACAAGGAAACATGCGGTATCTTGCATGTTTAGCGTGTAATAGTCAAAGTAGAGCAGCTGTTAAACTCGCTATGATCAAAGCGTGACTCGTAGCACTTGAAAATGCTGATGACGACAGCGAGGTCCTCTCGTTAAAGCCATTTGTTAGGAGCTATGAAGGGCACAGCATCACTTAGAAGATAAGTCAAAATTAGAAGCGTCAGCCCATAAATCTCAGAGGGGGTTTCAAAATAATTATTCGTAAAAAGAGAGTTGCTGAAACGGACTTTCGAGCAATCAGATACTAGCGACTCCTAGAAAAACACTGGAAAACAAATACTATCGGTAATCGAGATGAATTACACTTATTAAACACACACATAAAAGGAAGAAAGTAAAGAAAAATAAATGAAAATTAGGATAAAAATAAATTTCTTCTAGAAAGAAGAATTTTATGGAGGATAGGTGCAATAAATGATGTGAGATGAAAGAATTAAGTGATAAAATCTCACAACGAGAGCTAAATATAACTCTTAGGTAAATAGATCATACGAGCGGCGTAGGATCAAAACTAGCTATCTCCATAAGACGTTTTTTTTCTTTCGGTAAGGGACAAAGAACTACATCTGTGCATTTTTAAAGATATACATTTGAAATTACCTTTAGAAAAACTGCCACGTCATTTTTTAATAGTCGGCCATTTTCCAAAAAATTTCGTTTTTAACTGATTGAAATACTATACGAAAATATCCGTAACTTAATTTTGAAATAAAAAAATGAGATTGTTAGTTTTGATCCTACACGACTCATATATCAAACAAGGTTGTTAAAAATGCAAAACACATCAGATATTGCGTAAAATAAAACTATTTATTTTTTCCCTATAAGGTTATGAAAGATGGGTTAAAACATTACCGGAAATCGGTATGAATTACACTCATTAAATACACACAAAAAAGGAAGAAAGTAAAAAAAATAAATGAAAATTAGGGTAAAAATAAATTTCTTCAAGAAAGAAGAATTCTATGAAGGATAGGTGTGATGAAGCGCTTTCGATTTTAAAGAAAAATTAAATTTTTTAGAGAGATAAAGTGATCGAAGGCTGTTTTCATCATATTTTGGTTAGAAAGTTAGGAAGCCACCTTTGATTAGAGGACGGAACAGTCGTCTTTGTGCCTTAGCCAATTTAAAAGCGGCGGTGCGCGGTGGGGTAGGTTGATTGCAGACGTAGATAAGGAGTTGGCACCAGAGTCTGACGTTAAAGTAAAAGACCCTATTGTAAACAAATTTATTGGGTCTGTTTGGGAGGTAGATCTCAAAACACGTGGACTGGACTTTGGGCTGTTTTGTGACGCAAGGAAGGCGTGCATGGATTATGGGATTATCCAAATAAAGAAATGAAAATTGATGCTAAGTGGTGGATTTTTGAAAGCTTTCCTGAATGGTTTAGGAGTCATGAGAAGGCGTGGACATTGTTGTAAAAAAAAAATAAATAAATAAAAGACTTAGAGTTTTTTTTTTCGGGGATTCACTTCGGCATGCAGGCCCGGGTTCCCTTTTCCCGGTGCTTAGCATCGCAGGTGATGAAGTGTGGTTATCTTAACTATCGAGAAAAATTTGATCTTGCCGGGGGAGTTTCCCAAAGAAAGATGTCGTTTAGCGGAGCAGAAATTCGGTTGATGCGTGCCGAGATGAGAGCCTCCTGATCCTGAGACTAAAATTTGTTTTTTGCTGATGACGAAAATATGGTTGCTGCCTTCACCGATAAATAATTTGAGAATAGAGGTGGAGAGAATGGCGATTTCCCGTTGGTGTTCCGATTGAGTCGTCCGGAGATGAAAGGAGCGGAAGAAGCAGACGATATATGCCTACAACCGTATAAAGATTTTGAGTGCATGCTACCCGAGAAAGAAAGGAGATCTCAAGCCCGATGATGAGATCATCACCCGTGTTCCAGTGCGGTTAGCATCCAATCGAGTGAGTGTCAAATCATTTTTGTCTTGTTCAGACCCCACCTCGAAAATTTGAATGATTTAGTGCGGGATCAATGTTTGTTTTCAAAATATAGATTTTGAGAGAGAGTAGTTCTTTGCCTTAGGTAAAATAAATAAATTTATGCTCCCTGAATCCAAAAGGTGTAGGTTTAATTAAATACATGTCATTCGATATGAATTGAGGAGAAATGCTAAAAGATTAGTAAAATGTGTAAACTGAGAACTAAGATTTGGTGATTCGGTTTTTGAGTTAAATTGTAAATAGATAATGTTGTACATAAATTAATCTTATTTTGTTACTTTGGAGTCAGTCATCTCTGTTTTTGTAGTTGATCTAAAGGAAGGTTTAGCAGCAAAGTTTGTTTGACCTGTTCGTTTGCCAAATTGTCTTGAGCTTTGGGTTGTATTCAACCAAATAAATCTTAAAAACACAACGCACCCAAATAATTTCTAAAAATAAAATAATTTGTACTAACCAAAATAATTTACGAATCACGCCCAAAATAAATATGTAAGACATGCAACACGACAATAGGCGCAATAAATAATGTGAGATGAAAGAATGAAGTATTAAAATCTTGCAACGAAAGCTAAATATAACTCTTAGGTAAACAGATCATATGATGAGTGGCGTAGGATCAAAACTAGCTATCTCCATAATATTTTTTTTTCTTTCGGTAAGGAACAAAGAACTATATCTATGCATTTTTTAAGATATACATTTGAAATTACCTTTAGAAAAATTGCCACGTTGCTTTTTTTAATAGTCGGCGATTTTCCAAAAAATTTCGTTTTTAACTGATTGAAATACTATAAGAAAATATCCGTAACTAAATTTTGAAAAAAAATGGAGATTGCTAGTTTTGATCCTACACGACTCATATATCAAACAAGGTTGTTAAGAATGTAAAACACATCAGATATTGAGTAAAATAAAAACTAATAATTTTTTTTTTGCCTATGGGGTCATAAAAAAATGGGAAAAAACATTACCGGAAATCGGTATGAATTACACTCATTAAGCACACACAAAAAAGTGCTCAAACACACTATATAAAAATAGCAATTTTGTAATGCATTTTTTATTTGGTCCGCTTCATTATTATATTTACACTAAGCTGAATCTTTTATTTATTTTATAATTAATTTTTATAAATAAGTCGTATGAGAGAGAGCGACATTTACGTATTTAAGTGGCCACGTGTAAATACTAAAAAGGTAGATGATAGTTTCTGATACTCAGAGCCCAATGTCAGAACTATGCAAAAGAGTTTAAATTCCCTAATAAAATAAAAATATCAGCCCACAGTGTTTATAAAGCCATGATACAAGGAATGATGCACAGATATGTTTTAACTCTGCCAGTCAAAAACCAGAAATTTAAAAGTTCCGTATTCCATAGATTGAAAGAGGAACAGAAACAATGGAGATAACCAGCAGCAAACAAATTTTCGACAGTTAACTTTTTTCCTGATTGCATAAAACCTATATACTTGAAACATTTGAAATAAAACCACATTTGTGTGCAGGTATTTCTTTAAATAAATTCCTAACATGAATGGTAATAACGGACGGAGATAATAGATAAAATAAATTAAAAATCCAAGAGAGCATAACAGAGATAATAAAGAACAATAAACAATTTTGCCGAAATATTTTACAATTTCATTGGCAAATTTCAAATAAATCCACAGAAGGAAAAAAAATTCCTTAAGCAAGATATTCTCCTAAATGCATGAGGTTGCGTTCTTAACACCATATATACTCGGAACTATCGATTACATGTGCAGATTACCCATTTTGTAGATTATAACGAGCATTACAAGCCAAAAAAATTTCTAAATTAAATAAAATCGCAGTAAACAATGAAATACAGCATACTGTTTTCAGTAAGAAAGCAGAAAACTTTTATATTTTTAATATTAAAAATTGTATTCTATTAAACCGTATAAATAACTAAATGAAGTTCATTTAAAACCTTTGAACAGTTCATTTTTTATGATAAACTGGGGCCTTTTTGGATTAACCAATTTTTTTCGGTTTTCCGTGTACACCTGTGAATTAATTGGGATAATCAGGAGCTCAGTGCAGATTCTAATAATATTGTTAACAATAAACGTGCAACTTGATTTTGTGCAACTTGATTGAGTTTATGTTATCTTTTCTTAAAGTTATTTTCTTATTACGGTGATAAATGTTATTTCCTCATCCTTCTCCATTTTTTAACTTTAGGGTGTTCTTTTATTTACTTTTTTTTTGGGGGGGGGGGGGGAATTTGAATTTTGAATCAACAGAACCTATTTCGGTTGAATCAATAAACTAAAACGGGATTAATAAAATCAGTTCTATTTACTAAAAGCTAGTTTCACTTTATTATTCGTTTTCCCCCAAATATTTGCTTGAGTTGCCAAATATTTTTTCAGATTTACATAAAGAATTGAGACAAAAAACACTTTATAACCTCTAGATTGTCCAGATACATATCTAAAAGATAAAAACCAGGAACATTATTATGCATTTTTAATCCTTCAAACATTTCCTGGGGATTTCTCAAAATATAAATAACACAAAAATTTAAATAAATAACATTTACATTAGATTCATTATGCTACTTTGATAATTTCAAACCGAGCAGAATGAAAAGTTCCCTAATTCTTGAATTTTAACTACAGCAGTGAATAAGCCCTTTTATGGGGTAACATAATCTCCAAAAGATTATTTTGATAGCTGTCGTTTTTTCGACGTCATTTAATACCTGGACTGATAAGTGGAAGCTGACATATGCTGCAACATTCGCAGGTTCGCGCTAAATTAAATTTAATGTAATAACCCAGATGTAAATAAAGCTATAATGTTGTTCCAAAAATTAGTTCTAGTCATTTAAAGCCTTTTTCACTCAAAATATGCATTGAATAAAATTTATTATTTATAGCATGGATTAACACCGGTATTTAATACATAAATGACTACCATCATGTCAAAATAAAAACACCCGCTCTTCTCATAAAAATTGACTTTTTGGTTTCTGTTTGTTGTTCCTTTAATAAACGAGCGTTCCACCCATGTTTTGTTGTGCGGAAAATATATGTTTATAAACAAATTCGTCGATGAATGAAAACGCTTTTAGTTCACACATTTATTTTTTAAATATCACATAATTTTATATAGATATAAATATAAATGAACTTAGGCGGTACGTGTATATACACTGAGTGGCAGCAGAATTTACATGTATTGCATCTACTTATATGTATTGGTGTTTATGTGAATATCCGAGGTACGAGTCCATTTTACATTAATAATTTTATGCTAAATCTATTAGATTTCAACTGGAACTTGGGAGGTTGACCGAGAGTTCTCGCTAAACAGGCACATTGGGGTGGTTAGGGAGTCAGAGTTGAAATTCTGGATTGTGGACCCGTATGAGAGATTTCCACGCATTTCCCATTATGGAATATGAATGCAACATACTTCCTCTCTGAAAGTTCTCCTTCCTCTCAATAATATCCACTCTCTGATACCAAGAGAGGGGTTCCCTATAACGCAATAAACACGTAAACAGGATAGGTAAAAGAAAAGGGAAAAGATAACTATTAAAATGAAAAAGTTGCCTTTTTTTCATGAAGTATTTTTGCGAACTGAATATATAGCGATTTATTTATATTGTAGCCGTGGGGAAAAAAACCGAGAGTAACTGGCACTGTTTTTCGGCATTAGCTATAGGAATTACCGTTTTCTCTCAACATCGGAAATAATCATATAGTCTTGATTAGTTATGCTATAATTGGTAGATATCAGCTCGAAGAGAGAGAATTAGCAAAATGAATGTCGATCATTTTTTAATAATGCAAAAACGTAATATAAAAATAATTGTGATCATAGATTGTATTTGTCTATTAATTAAATTTATTTTTCCACAAAGACATTAGTAACTACGAACTTGATAATTATAAACTTATCAAGATATTGCAAGCTAAACCCTCTTTACAAAGAAAACTTTAAATCATTCACTAAGTCATGAAGATAATAAATCTCGTCTCTCCTAAATAAGTATTAAATATTTTGATGATGCTAAACGTCTATCGCAAACAGGAATACTTCAACTACAGAATAGGCATTTATTTACAACTTTCAAGTGCTGGCCAGCCTTCTTATATATAGCGCATCGGTGATTGAAGAAGTACAAGAAAAAAATAATAATTACATTGTAATAAATCCATTGGAATATATTACTTACAGATTCATGTAACGGATCTCCTAACTCCTTTGTACAAAGGACATCCATGCATTTATAGTAGATAAATAATTTATCCAAATTCTTCGCGATTTTTAGTTTTCCTTTCCTGGGTAAATTATATATAAACGTTCTAGCGTACCCACTGTGGAGCAAGTAACATACAAATGATTTTTAGAAACCAAGCCATCCTGTGGCCAGTGATAAAAAATCGTACTGAATATATCAAAAAGTATTGCAAAGAAAAAAAATTAACGGTAAAATTAGGATTGAGACCGATTATTATCCCTACATATCGAGTAATGTTATAACGAGTTAGACTCTGCGGTGAAATTACTGCGGTTTGGCAGCGTAATTTAGGTACTTCGGGACCTGACGCGGACCCGGAAAAAATATTCTAGCGAGGTTCGTCCCTGTAAGCGACCCCAGAAAATCTCATAATAACAGGTCTTTCCTTTAATTTCTCTTGCACCTGAAGAACAAGCTTAATAGATTTAAACTTGGTGTCAAAAGAACATCGAGATTCGAAGGAAGTAAGCACTCAAATTTGCTGCAAACATGCCAAAATAATTCCTAATATAAACAGTTCTCTACAGGTTATTAAACTCTGATAATTCCCCATTTTATTTTATTTTCAGGCTAAGTGCAAGAATATTATTTTAAATAGAGTAAATATAACTTTTATGTGCCTTTCTTACTGTTTAAAACTCTTCACGCTTCAATACCTTACATATACTGTTTTCTATCAGTCTTCTTTCTACCTCGTACTTTTGAATGTTTGTTTGATTGATTAAAATAAAATAAAATACACACAGTAAGTGCATTTAAACAGAAAAATCAATACACCTGGAATACTAAAGTGTGCATTTTTCGTACAATTTTTTTCCAAATTAATTAATTGAAAATGTGTGGAATTATTGTAATGTAAAATGACAAAATTAATAAATAAATTCCTAATAAGAGAATTAAAATTCTCAAATCCCTCCAAAAGAGAAATTATAAGTATAATCAGTAATAAGTGAAGACGTTGCAAATGCATAGGGTAGGTGGGGCAAAGGTTTGCAGTTTTGAGTTTTTGTTTTTTTTACGGGCTTCCTTTAGATCATATCGCCCCAAAAAGTCACTTGTATTGTAGTTGGGTATCTCCTCTACCTTCTACATAAAATAATGAATTTTTTCCCGAAAGATTTAGTCACCGAATTTTTAATTTTACCAAACCACCTGTTTGCGAACCTTTGCCCCAATCGGGGGGGGGGGGGGGGGCAAAGGTTTGCACTGCAAACCTTTACCCCACTCGTTGGTTTCTTACTGGATAGGGATCGAAAATCACAAATAGAGTTGCCTAAATAATTTTATTTCACATTTTTAAATCTTTTTAAGGGTGTTATATATATATAGAAAATCACAAATTAAACAGGTTAATCTGAATAATTTTTTTCTTAAACTAAATAACTCCAAACTGAAGTATCAACTATTAACACAGAAAGTTGAATCTAACAAAGAAATTCACAAATTGAACGGGGTTAATCTCAATAATTTCTTTCATAAACTAAAGAACTTCCAAGTAAAATATCAACTATTAACACTATCGTTATATCATATCATAGGCTTTACTCATTCGTTTAAAACCCGTAAAAATTAAGCAAATTAAGGGGATGGTGGTCATTACAAAGCAATTTTTGAAATTTTTACCTCAGAGATATGAAATTGGGCATAAATATTTATTAAAGTAAAGCTATATCAAACATCTTATAAAATTTTATAAATATTTAAAATTTTATTTTTTATATTTTAAAAATTGAAATTTTTATTATGTTTTTTAAAATGCTCCTTGCGATCCAATTTTTAACTTTCCCCCTTAATTTTGCATTTATATTGCTTATAGATTTTGATCAGAGTTATGTTTTATTTTGTGCTTTCGTTGAATAATTAATTTTTAGGAAATATTTTTATGCTTGTACTTTGAATTCTCGTGAAATTTTTGTACTTTTCCACACTTAAGTTAAACTTTGATAATCTTAATGATGTCGAAACGTGAAATGCATACATAACTTTATTTTAATGTATAAGAGGAGTCTTTGTTATAAATTTTATAAAATTTCGTCAAAAATTTTGACGCATGGAGCATTTCAAAGACTTGCAAATCTGGAAATTACTCATTTTTATAAAAAGTCATTTAAAAGATATTTTTTTCACCTACCTTTAATAAAATAGGTAAAATAACCTTTAGTAAAATAGGTCTTTATTCAGAACTATTTTATTTTTTGTGTTGTACTAATTTATGTTATTTTTAATTTATGGATTTTCAAGCATTTTACAGAAATTTTTCTGATTAAAAACATACAGTTTTTATCAAAATCCTTAATTTATTTTCAAATTACAAAAATGTGAATTCCCATTAATAACAAAAGATGTTGTTAATAAGGATTCCTAATGAAAAGAGGACATAAAACAAATGTTCATAGTTAGAATGGCAAAGGTTTGCACTGCAAACCTTTACCCCATGATCCCCGCGAACCTTTACCCCATTTCGTGCTGGTTCTGTTTTTGCAGAATGGACGCCATTGTATTTGAGTTAATCCAAAACTTAAGGTAGGATTTGAAAGGTTATTTACCACCCTAACATGTGAAAATGAGCCCAAAACAGTTCGTGAGTTTGAGTGATGCTCAAAATTACCCAAAAGTTGCAAAAAATTACATTAAAAAAGACGAAAATAAACTTACCTCATTTTCTGTGCACGAGGAGGTCGTAACACCAACAGCTTTTAAGAGGCAACTGACTGGAAGTAGAGGAATGCACTGCCTACCAGATTGCCCCCCCCCAAATTCTTCCCGGTCATTTTAAAATTTATGTGCGAACCTTTGCCCCGACCTACCCTACTAGTAATCTCTCTCGATTGTCATATATATATATACAGTGGAATTTCGATCGATCGTTTTCGGATACATCGTTTTTCCGTATGTGTCGTTCATTTTATCCAGTCCCAACGATCATATTGCTTTGTTATGTTTCTGCATCTATCGTTTTCCCGCATTTATCGTTCATTTCAATCGGTCCCTTGAAAAACGATAGATCGAGATTCCACTGTACACACTCACAGGGTTTATTTTATCACAAGACAAGACACTTAAACATATATAATGAAATTAGGTTTCTTAGCTCCTGCAAAGCGATCTCTCCTTCGCGAGAGCGTACTTCCAACTCCTAACTGGCGTATTTTGTCTTCGAACAGGAAGTGGTGGGAGGGCCCTCTAGCGGCTAAAAGTAACTCGCTCCCACACATATATATATATATAAATATATATATATATATATATATATATATATATATATATATATATATATATATATATATATATATATATGTATATATGCATATATATATATATATATATATATATATATATATATATATATATATATATATATACATATATATATATATATATATATATATATATATATGTATATATGCATATATATATATATATATGTATATATATATATATATATATATATATATATATATATATATATATATATATATATATATATATATATATATATAATGAAATATTAAAAGATATTCTTAAACATTACTGTGAAACCGGTTATTAGAGCATAAAAATAACAATTCAAAATACATGTCTTTGAGACTTTGATTTCTTTCATACAGCTAAGTTAATAAATTTCAATTGAAGAAAGAAAACTGAACATAAGAAAATTAAATGACGCTATACTGGACATCAAGAGATGGAAGATGAAAATTTTGAAAAAAGAGATAAACATGCTCATGATTTCTTAGGATCAAAAATAAGCTGTATATACAAGGTTTTTTTTAAAAAATTAATGCATGATTTCCTCATTGTTAAATACATAACGAAAAACCTAATACATTAAATAACCACATTTTAGTGATAGCTGCAATAAAGTGCACACTTTGCAGAACAATATTACCTCTTATTCCAAAGGAAAAAATTGTGTCTGAAATCTGCCCTCTTCTTAAGGAAGGAGACTACTAGCATATAGTGAAACGCACTCTTGTCATTTCGTTCAAAATGAGTATCTTTTTTTATGAATGACTGTTAATTAGTCATGCAGTAAAAGAAATTTTCCTAAAAAATAATGCTGGTGACATGTTAGTATAGTATATAAAACATTTACGTTAAATTTTCAACAACGGCAATTGTACGTAATACAAAACGCACTAATTATTAGTCAACAAACCTGCAATCGAAAAATAATTTAGTTTTCTAAAACAAGTTCAAAATGACTAATAAATGTATTAAATATGCAGTCATCACATTTCAGACCTCTGCTAGTTTTATTTGCAATTTTATTATTCTCATCCCTATGTTTGTCTATTTGAATAAAAAAAGAAATAGGAATGACAAATATATTTTACACTATAACATATAATTAAAAAGTTTTTAACAAACTCATATCGCGAAGGTTTCCTTGTCTCTTTAAACAGTTGTCAAATATCACTTTAATCTGGACTGTAAAAATGTTAATACTCGGTTAAAGTTTCTTATTTTAAATTATCTATTTGGTTCAGGAGTTTAATATGACCTACTGTTCACTATTTTGATTTTAATTATACAGGAAAAATGCAATTCACTACGAATGTGACATTATCCCACATGGATATACAGTAACCACCGCTTATAGTGTTCAGTGGCTATAAGAATCAACCGTTTATAAGAATCAATATCGCGAAAACAAAAACAAATGTATTATTTCCATGTTAAAATTTTCGCTTTAAAGAATCAATCCACCGGTTTTAAGAATCAGTTTACAGTCTTTGCTTTCCATTCATTTTTTCGAAAAAGCCACTTAAACTCTCAAAAGGCACGAAGTTCTTTCTTTTTCTTTTTTTTTTATTTAAGATTGATAAGATGAGATGGAATATAGCCATAAAATTCTTTCCTTTCTTTGTTAGACATAACAGATTAGTTTCCTCTTAAAAGCTTTAGTACAACACTGTCCTATTAACTTGACCCGGGAGCATCTTTACCCGCCCGGGTTCGATTTCACTTTTCTCCACTGACAAACAAAATAGGGACTCTTTTTCCCCACCTCCCACATCCTGGTTGCGGCTTCCTGGACCCTGAAACACATAAATCTTCGGCGAAGTGTCCACTATCACTAAGGCAAACGTGACATTAGTAGATTCAGCACGTTATCAAACCATGATACGTAAGCTGGATGGCGAATGTTCGTCTGAGACTATTAGTATTGAAAGAGGTATAAACACTGTTTATACCTCCTGAAAACTTCATTACGTTAAACTACCATAGAAAACTTTTTCTTGCTCCCTTCCTGTAGTTAAAATGTTAAAACTGTTAAGCAGGTATGTTGTAACAAATATTGGATTTTTTCTTCTCGTACTATAATCATGTGTATCGACTTATATGTCTAAAAATTAAGTTGTATTTTTAAAATTATAAAAATTAATTTTAATAAAAGATAATTAACGTAAATTAAAGAGTATTTTATGGTAAATTATCTAATATATGTATAAATAGGTGTGTGTATGTGCTTGTCCAAAAACCTAAATTTCGGTTATAAGAATCAACCGCTTATAAGAATCAAAAACAGTAATAACAAACGTGATTCTTATAAGCGGAAATCACTGTATATACAGTTGAAACCCATGATAACGAACTTCAAGGGACCAAAGGTTTTGTTCGCTTTATCCGGTGGTTTGCTATATCCGAACCGTTAAGAAAAATGCTAGAGTTCACAAAATGTATAACTCATTAGTTGTAATGTGTATTCAATAATGATGTATTAAAAAATTATAAAATCTATTAAAAATGATCATTAATGAATTAAATCGACTAAAATCGATAACATTAAACTGACACGATACTAGTTAAATTATGTACAATAGGAAAACAGCGGGACCAAAATTTTCGTTGGTTATATCCGCGAGTTCGTTATATACCGGGTTCGCTATAACGGGGTTCGACTGCAGTATGTTAAATGCATAAAATAATGAAAAGGTCATCCTAAGTCACTTACCGAGTTCTGTTGCTCATTCTTTGTGACAACCTGAGGTTTGAAAGGTGTGGGAGGTTTCGCTTCGTCTTTGGCCAGCAGATCCATAAGGTAGGCAATGTAACTGGATGCGAGTCTAAGAGTCTTAATTTTTGAGAGCTTGGTGTCAGCGGGAACCTGAGGGATGCAGCCCCTCAGTTCTTGAAAGGCGTTGTTAATTGAAAGGGTTCGACGTCGCTCTTTTCGGTTCGCGGTGACCCGCCGTTTTTGGCACTTGGCACCAGTGGTGTTTATGCAGCGATGAGCAGTGGGCCGGTGGCTCAGGAAAGTGTCACGGGAGGAAATGCTGCTGAGGCGGCTGTAGCTGGAGGGCCGGTGGCTGTGCAACGTCTCACAGCCACCGGCTTCTGGCCAGGCGCAGATGTCGAGATCGGCCGGCGCGTTCGAGAGGACCGGAGGATGACCGTACGCCTGCAAGTAACTCATGCCGCCGTCACGCGTTCACGGGCCCCAAATGAAAAGCCGCTCGGACTGCGGGGGAGGCACGTGGCGCGCGATGGGGAGACGGCAGCCAATCGAGCACCGGCAGCCGATAAAAAACCGAGACCCGAGTGGACGGGCTTCGAATGCTCCCGCCCCGTGCAGGCGATACTCATTGACACTCAATCCTTTCGCGTTCGTGCTAGCGGGATCTTTTTTGACGACCCATACAGGCATGGATCTTCAGCGAAACGTATTACTCGAAGAGAAAGTGGAAACTGAGTTACTCTGGGAGATCCATGCCTCTTTCCTTTTCTCAGTTCTGACACGGAGGACAAAAGATTAAGAACTCTGTAAACATGTTGTCAGATCGACCTGTTTGACAACAGAAGTGGGTTGTATTTATGTAACATTCAAAGAAAATCCTTAAAAGCTAACTCTTGGCCCATCGTAACTACAACCGCCAAGGACATGAGAAATTCAAATTCTTAATTTTTTAGTGATCACCACTTAGGGACAGACACACCGAGTCCATAGTTTTCTAGGATGACCATGTTCAAAAAGGTTATTATATATTATTAGAAAAAAAATTGAGCGACAGGGTGGGGTGGGGGAGGAGTTTTTTTTTTTTTTTTTTTTTTGGGGGGGGGGGGGTAACTCGAGAGCTAAACTGACTAAGGGCATGTTCACAAAGAATCCGTCAGCGTTAGCTTTACTCTTATTGGCATATTTTAAACCAATAACAGGCTTTAACAGTTTCGTTACCAATCGTTTGGATATTTGTAATTGGTTAAATATATTTCAATACGAGTAACGCTGACGGATTCTATGTGAAAAGGGGCCTAAGACCTACAGCTCCGAACAGATGCAAACACCCCTGAATACCAAAGGATTCGAATCCGCGAACTCTGGATCCGAAGATTAGTCTTTCAGTTATCGTCCGGCAATGATTTTATTAGAAATATGCTCCAGATTGTCTTTTTAGAAGATTTTATCCCTTGAAAGAAATTGTTTAAAATTATCAAAGTAGTTGTCTTTAATATTATTTATTTATAGATATAGCGGCAAGCGATGGGCTCTTACATTTCATGATGCAATGATAGAAGGAAAGTCAAAGTTCCTTGAAGTAGTACGTCAAACTACTAGTCCTAATGCCACAATTAAAAAAAAAAGCTAATGAGAAAAAAGAAATAAAATCATTATTTAAATGAATTTTGTTAGAAGACACAACAAACTGTGAGCTTCACTTGATGGGACAAAGTTAGAATAAAATAAGATATTTAGTTGAAGTATTACGGCAAGTACCCAGCTTCTTAACGAAAAATGAGGTAAAATAAATAAAACGGTAGAAAAATAAGTTAAAAAAATTGTTTGAAAAAACAGGAATTTTTTTACAAACTTTTGTTCAAAACGATAAACGTCAAGTGTTAGCTCTTCTCTATAGACCAGAATAATAGAACTCAGGCTACGTGAAATAGTAATTCAAGGAAAAAGCTTTTCTTCCAACTTTTTTTTCTGTTTTGTCAGCACTTACATTTAACAGATGCGCAATCGACTAAATAAATCTTTTGAAGACATTTGAAGGGAAAAAAAAGCTATGTTTCTTATTTTCTTTTATTTTGCAGAGGTATAATGAATGAATAATAGCTGACTAATTTATCAAAAGTATTCAATTTTGAAATAAATTGAACGCTGAAACTTTCGGCGTTAAATGTAATCTAACCTTTTGAAATAACTGAAAGAGCCGCTAGGTACTAAATTTCGCTCACCGAGAAAGAGGTTCTGGGGAGAACGTTGAATTTTGGTTTTAAGGGGGTCCGGGACATATTAAAAAAAATAATTTATTTATTGAGCTAAAATTTTGAATTTTTTGTGATGGTTAACCATATAATTTGTAAACAAAATTACATCATAAAACGTGTCGTAAAGTTTTTAAAAATTTTTTTAATTTAAATTTTTTTTAAAGTGGGGTAATTTAAAATCATTATAACTCGAAATATTGTTTGTCGAATTTCAAAATTTTTTCATTTAATTAAGCAGAAATATATAAATTTTAGTTTCTATTTACCGTTTTTTAAAGTGTTAATTTTAAAAAAATTAAAAATATCTAAAGAAAACATTTTTTTTAAATGATGTAACTTATTTTTAAAAAATCATATTTTAAGAAGTAAATATGTTTTCAAATTTGCTGAATCAAAATTAAAGTAAAATAATTGAAAAAGACGTGTTCCAAATTTGAACCATTTATCTTTAACGGTTCTTGACTTATAACAATTTGAAGACGAGAAATGGTGAAAAAACCCATCATGCAGAAAAATGCATTTACTGGTTTAAACAAAGATTGGCTGCTATTAAAATGTTACCAAAAAGAAAAAAATAATATCTCCTGTTCTAATTAAGATATAAACATGATTTAAACGTCATTTAAAGCGGAAAAGAACGCAAAATTTTTTTAAACAACAAAAAACATTTTTCGAAAATTTGAAATTTTTTTTGTCCTGGACCCCCTTAATTTTTATTCCTGAATGATAGTTAGGAAAAAGGAATTATTTCACACAATAAAACTTGCGTATCTACTCATGTTTTATCGTCCCTGCAAGGAGTGGGAATCAAACCCACGATCTCTGAACTTCAAAGCCAGTTTCCTTACCTACAGACCATCCCAGGGGTGTGTAAAAGAATATCACCTTAATGAATACTATCCCTGACATGGTGTTTTGCTCTCTTACAAAATCCTGTTATTAGAACTATCCAAATCTTAACAAAAATGTTCTATAAAGCAAAAATGCTTAAACAGATAAGCTTTCACCAAGACTAATAAGGCAACAGTGTACAGCAAAAATTAATTTGATACGTATCCTTTCGTTGAAAGTATGCACTGTTTACAGAATGCTATTCCTTTTTTAATTCTTAAAAAGGGTTGCTTTATATTTTTTGAAATTAATTGAAAACTTGATTAAAAATTACTTAGATTAAAATACTATAATTAAAATTACTTTGAAAATTACTTACACGTTATGACTAAAACTAGAATTTTATATCACTAATAATAATAAATTCTTATTTATACTACTTCATAATTTAAAATAATATTTAACTTCTGCTTTTTAAATCTGTAATGAAAAATTGTATAGAGCGATTATTTAAAAGAATTTTTGGCTTAAATAAGTTTTCATAAGTTTCTGATGTTGTTTGACTGCATTTTAAAAAAATATGTGTTATATCTTGTGCAGAGTCTTGTTGAGATATCCTACGGGAAGCAAATAATCCCTTAGGAGACGAGTGGCGATCCACTGATAGGCGAATGTCTAGAGCGCTGGCATTCGGATCAGATTTTGTGGGTTCGAGTCCCACTGTTGGCATGGATGTTTGTAGCCATTCGGAATCGGCTTTAAACTGTAGGTCCCGGTCTAATTAGCTCCAGTGTAGCAAAAAGTTGACCGTAGCGCTCCAAACCATTTCTAGTGCACGGGCCCAATATTCCTCCAGGTTCTGGCGCGCCAGAGAGTTTGTTCAGAAGCAAGTCAATCTCCTAATAAAGAGTCACGATTCATTTTTACACATTTGTACTATTCTGGTAACAGAGCGAAATTTTCACAGATATAATAACCGAAAAACAACATAAAATTAATGTCAATATTTATCGATGGGATTTTCGTTAATAAATATTAGACGTCAAAGACGTTGTTACAGCCGCTCTTTTGGCAAGCTGCCAAAATGACGTAAACCGCGAGTCATGTGACTCCTGTCTAGCGGTGAAATGAAAATTCGTCTAACGTTTGTTGTATGGAATATGTTCGCCCTGACAAAGGCCTAAATAAAGTTTGATTTCGTTTAAAGTTTTACGCACAGTCCATTCTAATCGATTGATAAAACAAACATTTGGTTCGAGCAACCACAGTTGAACCCTATGGATATATTTAAATAAGATTTCTTTATTGAAGTGAGTTATGAAACTTTAGTTTCGTTTCTTTGTGATTCGGCGTTGGTCAAGAACACGGATTTAGAGTAATGGTTGACTACAATTAAGTGCTTTGACAAGAACACGAAATCTTCAGTTGCAGTTGTTTCATCAAACAAGGTAAGCTGAATGCCTTGTTAACAGTATTCAATTAACTGTTTAATTGTATATGTGCTAGTGAGATTTACATATAAATCATTTAAGTAAATAAGTCTGACGAAGATATTAAACGATTAAAAAAAAGACAAGCCAAAACCAGAACGGCAATAACTAAAATTATTAAAGATATCGAAAGTGCTGTGTCAGAATCGGCAGTAAAGGTAGATGAATTAGAAGAATTGTTAGAACATTTAAATGTTAATTCTACCGAATTAAAAAAACTCGATTCTGAGTTAGAAAATATTTTAGATTTAAAAGAGTTAGATAAAAAATTAAAATCTAATGCAGAATATGAAGAGAATATTATAACGTGGTGATTTAGAGCATCCAAGAAAATTAACGCGAAGAATCATTCTGAAAATACACTGAAGTGCCACTGAATTAGGGATACCTACCTAGTAACGAGTTCGGCCTCCTCTGGCCTTGATAACGGCTGCCACACGACGAGGCATAGATTCAACAAGTTTCTGGAAACGTTCCACGGGAATGGCTTGCCAAATATTGGCTAAAGCTGTCCATAATTCAGTAAGGTTCTTTGGTGCTGTGTGATGGCCTTTCACGCCTTGTTCCAAAACATCCCAAAGATGCTCAATAGGATTTAAGTCTGGGCTTCTAGGTGGCCAATTCATGACAGAGAAGTCAGAGGAATGCTCATCCAACCAGCCAGTAGCCAACCGGAAATTGTGAGAGGTACAGTTGTCTTGCTGGAAAACTCCATTACCGTGCGGATAACAGAACTGCATAAACGGATGGAGGTGATCACCCAGCAATTCTACGTACCGAATTGCATTGAGGGAGGTTGGTACACGCACCAAAGATCCCAAACTGTGCCACGAAAAAACATCCCAGACCATGATTGAGCCACCATGCCCTTGTACAGTTCCAGCCAGGCATGCATGATCCATGGCTTCATGAGCCTGACGCCATATTCTCAGCCTCCCGTCGGCATTAAGTAGTCGGAATCGAGGCTCATCACTCCATGCTACTCGTTTCCAGTCCTCTACACTCCAGTCTCTGTGCCCTCTTGCCCAGGCAAGACGTGCAGCCCGATGGCGAGTATAGAGCAATGGTACTCTCGTAGGTCGACGGCTCCCGAAACCCATACGGTGAAGCGAGCGTTGCACAGTCCGTTTACTGACTGTACGACTGGCACTGTCAATAAACTGGGTGGTAATTTGAGCTAATGTTTGGCTTCGCTGGCTACGTACAATACGCCTGAGCCGTCTCTCACCACGCACTGTCAAGGCTAATTGTCCTTTGCAGTTTGCCCGATTGCTAGTTTTTTTTTCCACCATCCATGTATTCTTGGTATACTCTTGACACTGTCGACTTTGAAAATCCTAGGTGTCTGATACTGGCAATTCCAACAACTAATTCTGCCATACTGGCAATTCCAACAACTAATTCAGAACAAACACAGTACGCGCTATATATGCAGTTACCACAGCGCCCTCACTTGCGCATACATGATACGCAGCGCTACACAATTTGCACAGGCTTTGCTATCCCTAATTCAGTGGCACTTCAGTGTAGTTCTGAGATTTCTAACTTAAATAATTCCATGCCAAAGCCTGATATAAAAGAATTAGGAACTGTTAAACTTCCAGATATTCCATTACCGAATTTTAGCGGTAAATTTGAAGAGTATAACTTATTTATTTCTCAGTTTAAAAGCCTAATTGATGATAATAAAAAATTGTCAGACAATCAGAAATTGTACTAAATTCAAGCATGTTTGAAAGGTGATGCAAAAAATATCGAAACAGTCGATGATACTTACAGTTCTCTTTTAAGCGCCTTAGAAGATAGCTTTAATAACGAGAGAGCAATCGTGGACAGCTACATAAATTGTATAATTCACTATAACAAAATAGTATACGATTCTGCGACTCATATCCGTAATTTTGTTGACTGTATTAATAAAAACTTGCGTGCGCTGAAAATTTTGAATTATGATCGTAATAGCTTAGCTGATATTTTATTGATTAATATAATAAATCAAAAATTGAATCGAGAAACCAGGCAGCAGTATGAACTGTCTATTAAAATGAAAGATGTACAATCCCTAGATCATTTGCTAACATTTTTGGAGCAAAGAGCTTTAGTTTTGGAAAATATAAGCCGAAATCTAAACAATCAAGTGAGTCAAAGAACCTATATCGGTCAACACAATAATCACAATGGAAAACAGACCTGCCGTGAGGCATACTAGGGAGCTGATTACTGATCGCTCGACGCCAACCCGCCCGGCATAAAGGCCACGTGGTGTCTTGTCAATGCCAGCCAACGCCGAGGAAAATAAGTGCAGTTCACTCGTGAGGCAGAGCCTCAGCAGTGCGAATAATATTTTGCTATTGCATTAGAGGATATTTGCATGATAGCAACCACCATAATGAGAGCTGTTTTAATCAAGGGAGGAAAGAATAATCCAAATATGTTGGAGGTTTGTGTGCCAACATGTTAACGTTCTTTTTGTTTGGGGGGGGGGGGGTGAATAACTTTGTTTCTTTTGAGAAATGCCGAATTAGTGTTTAAATTACCTTTTGTACGGTAAAACGTCCAGCGTATGCGTTCCTACGACTCCGTGTCCCTTTTTTTTTTCTTGAAATTTACATAGGTTACAATAGTACAATGGTTACAGTAGATGAATAGTGAAGAATATAAAAGTTCCGTAATGAGGAATACAATCTGGATACAGTGTATGAAATGATACATAACATAAATACAAGAATGATACAGTTGCAATTTTCTAATTGAAGGTACAGTTTGAGTAGTTTGATGTAGCCGAGGAGAGTGAAGCTGTAAAGTGGGCAGAAGTAATTGTGAACAGTACATATGAAGACAATTCGAAGTTCTTTAGTCAGATGGACACGTAGTAAGAGTGGTAATTAAGAGTAAGCTGTATGTGGACAAGAGGAGAAAACAGTTAGGTTGTTTCAGACGGGTAGTGTTGAGCCATTAATTTTGTGAGAATCCTGATTAATATTTTGGAGCAGTAGTAATCGTTGTAAAATTTTGATGGTGGCCAGGTGTTTGCTCCTGAAGGTAGGTCTCTGCGTTCGACTTGAAACTCTGGACAATAGAAAATGCAATGATCTATTGTTTGGGGCAAGCCACAGGTGCATGTGTCTGGTTTGTTGAAAAATCTGTTTTGGTAGGAGCCGAAGCTGCCGTGTTCTGTTAAGGCTTGGTTGATCCAGAAGTTACCTTTTAATCTTGTGGTTGTTACTTTTGGAAATATTTCGTGGACTCTTCTACCTTTTTCTGAGATGTCCCATCTAGTTTGCCATGTTTTTAATGCTTCTGTGTAGAGTAAATTTTTCACGTTTTCTTTCCTGTTCTTGTAGTTGGTTGTGACTATTTCCAGTTCTGTTGCTTCTTTCGCTAGTTTGTCGACTTCTTCGTTTTCTGTGTGTCCAACGTGCGCCTTGACCCAGTGGAAGTTTATTTCTACTTGATTGGTTTTGATGATGGTTTTCAGATTTGGATTTCTTCATCGTCTGTCTTGTGTGAGTGTAATGCTTGAAGTGCTCTGCGTGAGTCAGTGAAGAGGTCTATGTTTGTCAGTTCGCTTTCTGCAGCGTCGTTTACAGCCAATTTTATTGCATGGATTTCAGCTATGTAGGAGGTCGAGTTGTCGGATATTCTTTCTTTTAATTTCTTTATTTTGTCTTGCTTGTTGTACCTTATTACTCCTGCACCTACGCGTTTGTTTATTTTTGATCCATCTGTGTAATAATAGTCGTCATTTTGATGCGTGCGTTTTCTGTCCCAGTTGTGTGTTGTGATGTCTTTTATTTTTCTGATTTTGTTGACTTTTGTTTCTGTATTTTCTAAGTTATACTTCTCGCCGTCTATTTATAGTTCTGTTCCCTCTTTGTAAAGTAGGTACCAATCCTGTTCTTGTTTTGCTCTAATGTCAAATGGTATGCAGCCCGCTAGGATTGCTAGCGTGTCTGTAGCCACTGTTTTGTAGCATTTTGTTATCATTAGAAGCAGCGGACGTTGAATTTGTTGAAGTTTTTTGTTGAATTTTTTAGTGTTGTAATACCAAGCTTGTGCTCCGTGAAGTAAAATTTTCTCTATTGTAATTTTATAGATTTCTTTTGCTATTTCTGGCTTTAGTCCCCATGTTTTTCTTGAAAATCTTTGTATTTTATACATTAATGCTATAGATTTTTCTTTCACCATTTGCAGGTGGCTGTAGAAGTTTAAGTCTTTATCGATTAATACTCCAAGATATTTTATTTCTGTTTTGTATTTTATGTTTTCTCCGTTTATTTTTATTGTTGGTTTTCTTGAGACTTCTTTTTTTGATGAAATAATTGTATAGGTGCATTTATCAACGTTAAATTGTAGTTCGTTCTTTCTGGCCCATGCTTCACATTTGGATAGTATTTTTCTGGAGAGTTCTTGGAATTTGTAGATTACTGGGCTTTTTATTAGTATTAAGATGTCGTCGGCGAAGGCTTGTAGATGGTAAGTTTTGTCGTTAGTGCAGTCTTGTAGTAGCTCGTTAATGATTATTAGCCAGAGAATGGGGCCGAGTGAAGAACCTTGGGGAACCCCGACGTTGTACTCCCAGTCTCCGTTGCTTAGTAGTATTTTTCTGTCTGTGAGGTAGTCTATTATTGAGTTTAGTAGGGTGTCTTCTAGGTTTAGTTTTTTCAGTTCTTCTATTGTTCTTGTTCTTTTTATGGAGTTGAATGCACTTTTTATGTCTAGTGATATCATGCATGTATTGTTTTTTGCTTTTTTGTTTTCCTTTATTGTTCTTAGGGCCTTGCGTAGGGCGTCTGATGTTCCCATATTTCTTCTGAATCCATATTGCTTATCTGCTAATAATTTATTTTCTTCTAGATGTTCAATTAGCCTGTTTGTAAGTATTTTGTCGTAGACTTTTCCCATTACTGGTAGAAGGCAGATTGGTCTATAGTTGCTGGCTTGTGCATGGTCTTTTCCTTCTTTCGGGAAATAGACGATTTTTGATGTTTTCCATTGTTTGGGAAATTTGGCTATGTTCCAGCATGCGTTGTATAATTCTTTTAATGTTGTGGTGTTGCTTATTTCTATTTCTTCCATTATGCTTGTGGTGAGTCCATCATAGCCCGGCGCTTTGTCTTTTGCCATTTCTTTTATTATTATTATTATTTCTTTTTCAGTTATTTCGTTCTCCGTGTTTGCTGTTTGGTTTCTTGTTTGTGATGAAGTTGTGGGTTCGTTTTTTGTTTCAAAATGATAATTTGCCTGTATTTTTTTCTATTTCTTTGTTGTCTGTGTGAAGTATCCCGTTTTCGTCTTTTACCCCTTCTATTGTTTGCTTCTTGTATGTTTTGTCTCTAATTATTTTGTATATTGTTCCAAATGTATCTTTTACTGTAATTTTTTCCAGATATTCTCTGTATGTGGTTCTTTTTGCTTCAAGTAGTGCTTTCTTGTATTTTGCTCTTTCTCTTTTGTATATTATTTTGCAAGTGTTTCTTTCGTTTTCATCAGTTGTTCTCTGCATTTTTCTTCTTAAAGCCCTGACTTTTCTACGTTGTATGTTTAGTTTCGGCGACCACCAGTAGACATTTCTTTGACCTTTTGTTTTTATTTTATGCTTCATGCATAGGTTTACTATGTCTTCTGTGAATTTATTTACTGTGGTGTCTAAGTCTTGTGTTTGGAAGTTTCCTTGATATTCTTTTAATTTTCCGCTTAGTTCTGCTTTGAATTCCGGCCATTTTAAAGATTTTATATCCCATCGTGTTGTATATATTTTGTAGTCCGTTGGTGCGTCGAATTCTATTTCAAATGTTATTGCGTTGTTGTCTGTCAGGTTATGGTCGTCTTTTATTTTCCAATTTTTTATGTGTTCATCTTCAATGCCTTTTGTCAGTGTGAGATCTATCCAGCTTTGTCCAGATGGTCCGTTGAATGTTGGTGGGCTATCTGGGTTGTTTAAAATCTTTAGGTCAAAGAGTGCCGCAAGTTCCAGTATCGCTTGACCTCTTTCGTCTGTGGGCCTTTGTCCCCAGATGGAAGATTTTGCGTTTAGATCTCCCATGATGATGAATCTTTCGCTTCTGTTTTCGTTTAGCAGTGTCCGTAGTGTGTTAAGGTGTGGATCTGTCCTTTCAAGATCGCCTCTTGGTGATGGTGGGAGGTATAGAGAGATGATTATTATACTGTTTCCATTGAGGTTCACTTTTATTGCTATTAGGTGGTCGCTCGTGTGTAGCTTGTAGAAGTTGTATTTCACTTTTAATAGTAACACTGCTTTTGGGTCTATGTCTGCTTTTATGGTTGTGTATGTAGAAGGTATACCTCTGATGTAATGGGGAGCTGCATGAACTACGTGCGGCTCATTTAGAGATATGCAGTCCAGGTCGAGGGTGATTATGTCGTTAGCCAATTCGAATGCTGCTAGGAATGATTTGTTTAGATTTAAGTGCAAGAATTTGAAGTTGTTTACGTTGTTTTCAGCCATAGTTTATTCTTGTCTTCATTTTTTCTACCTCCATGAGCTTGATCTTGCATGTAGTAGCGGTAGGCGTGTGTTTTGTATCGTAATTTGTTTTGTTTTTGGCGTTGTGAAATGCGCAGTTTCCGCAGTTTGTTTCCGTTTGGCAGTTTCCTTCGTGATCTTGTTCTCCGCAGTTCTTACAAATTTTTTTGTTTTTGCAGACTTTTGCTAGGTGGCCATGCCTCCAGCAGTTATAGCAAATTAGCGGTTTGATATATTCTTTGATGCTGTATTTCTGCCAGTCTAATTTGATTTTTCTTTGATGTTCTATGTTTTTAAATGTTTCTCCGTTTAGACTGATTATCCAGTTTTCTCTCCTATTTGTTTTGAAACTGGTTATTATTTCTAGTTCTGATTCAGCCAGTTCTTCGTTCTGCTCTTTTAGTCTTTCTTTCATCTCTTCTTTATCATATGTTGTTTGCACTCCGTATACTATTATTTGTGGGTTCCTTTTCTTTGGTTTTTCAATTTTGTAGTTGTCGTTGAGTGCTTCTTTTTCTTTGAATTCTTGTATGAGTTTTTCTAGGTCCTCTTCCTTGTCCGTGCCGATCAGCAATCCTCCTTTGCCTATTTTTCTGAATTTTGTTATTCCGATTTTTAGTTTGCTCGGATTTATCATATTTCTTATGTCAGCACTTGTTTGTTCCGCGTTTTGGTCTTCTTTGGGAAACACTGTTAGTTCGTGCGTGATAATTTGTGTTCGTTTTTTTGACCTGGATCTTTCTCTTGATTCCATGTTGTTTTTTGTTGCTTCTGCGTATGAAGGTGCCTTTTGTAGTTGCGTGAGTTGACCTGTCATGTGCGCTATTTCGAGTTGTTGGGAGTGAATTATATCTAGTAGTCCCAGACAGGCCTCCGTCATTTGTTTTTTCTTCTCTACACTGAAGAATTTGCTTGACGCAATGTCCAGGAGAAGACTTTGATAAAGTCCTTTAGCAGTGTCTTCGTTCTTAAAAGTAGAAGTCTAATTGTAAGTTCAAAAGAGCCCAAGAGAATTTGTATTTTGTGTAAAGAAACACATTCATTGTATAAATGTTCGCAATTTCAAAACATTGATATCGATAAGCGTTTCAAATTTGCACGAAATAATAAGCTTTGCTATAACTGCTTAAGTAGTCAGCATAGAATCTCTAATTGTACATCAAAGCATTTGTGTAATATTTGCCACCAAAGGCATAATTCGTTGCTCCAGAGAAGCAATGTTCGAGGTCCAACGAACAATTCAGCACCTACCTTCGTAAGCGTAGGACACACTTTGAATCTTCACGCCAAAATATTTACAAATGAACAAGAACAAGTAGTATCTACTTCTATGTCATGCTTTAATACACGAAACAAATCGGTTATTCTTTCAACCGCAGTAGTATGGGTATTTAGTCCTGGAACTGGAACCTTCATACGAGCGAGATCTCTGTTAGATTCTGGAAGTATGTCTTCTATTATCACGACAGACTTTGCAAAACGTTTAGGAATACCATTTGAAAGAATTAGTTTTTCTGTTTCAAGATTAGGAGGAAAAGAAACTATCATTAGGTCGAAATACAAGCTTCGATACAGAACGGAAATGGATCGTATTCGGCAACTTTAGACTTGCTAGTAGTTCCCAAAATAACGGACTCTCTTCCGGTTGCTTCTATCAGTGCAACAAGTGGAATTCCTGATCAGCTAGCAGATCCTAATTTCGCGGTTGTGAATAAAATCGATTTATTGATTGGAGCTGAACTTTTCTACGACATAGTAAAGGATGACACAATCAAGGTGTCCGACAGTTTAGTTTTCCGTAAGTCAGTGTTTGGATACATTGCCACAGGAACAGTTGAAACGAGTAGCCAAAGTTCATACTGTGGATTGATTTCTAATATGCAAAGTATTGACGAAAATTTTCAAAAATTCTGGCAGCTAGAGTCCATAGATGATTCCGATAAAATACTAAGTGAAAAAGAAGTGTATTGTGAAGCCCACTACCAGAAGACGTGTAAACGAAATGAAGAAGGAAGATTCATAGTACAAATGCCAACTAAAGACATCAAGGAGCTGGGAGACTCTAAGCAGTTAGCCGAGAAAAGGCTCGATCAGCTCTTGAAAAGGCTATCCAATGATAATGAAATGCAGAAACTATACGAGGAATTCATGGAAGAATATCTTCACCTTGACCACATGGAGAGACTCGAGGAACCATATGAAACCAAAACCGAAAACCCGTGTTACTATCTACCTCACCACGGAGTTCACGGGCCAGAAAAATTAAGTACTAAACTCCGAGTTGTATTTAATGCCAGTTCCAACACAACTTCTGGAAAAAGTTTCAATGACGTTCATATGAAGGGTGAAGTGAAAGAAGATATTTTCGATATAATGGTCAGATTCAGAAAGCATAAATATGCATTTACCGCCGACATCCAGAAGATGTTCCGACAAATCTTGGTCGATCCAGATCAACGTGACTTGCTCCGAATTTTATGGAAACCTGTAAATGAAGACCAGCCGATCACCTACAGACTGAAAACTGTAACCTACGGCACAACCTGTACACCCTTTCTAGCGGTAAGAACAGTAAAGCAATTGGCTCTAGATGAGGAGTCTAAGTTCCCTCTGGCATCCCAAGTTGCTCAGCAAGACATTTATATGGACGATATAGTTACAGGAGCAGCAGAATTCGAAACAGCTAAAACACTCCAGTCTCAACTCAAACACATGCTAGAAGCTGGAGGCATGAAACTTCATAAGTGGAATTCCAACTTTGAAGAACTTATAAATAGTTTTCAAGACCAAGGACATTTCTTTTCTACAATTCAGAATCACCTGTGAAGACATTAGGCATTTTTTTGGAATCCGACAGACGATAAATTCTTGTTTCAAGTGAAAATCCCTGAAGACTTAGTTTACGCCAAAAGAGATGTCTTAAGTATTATTGCGAGAATTTATGACCCAATCGGTCTATTGGGACCAGTCATATCTAAAGCGAAGATTTTTCTACAAAAATTATGGATCGAAAAACTCGACTGGAATGAGATTCTTCCGCCGCGCTTAGCAAATGAATGGGCAGATTTTGTGCTATCCTTAAAGTGTCTTGAAAATGTTAAAGTTGACCGATTCATTTTAGCTGATACATATCAAAGAACTGTACTGAAAGGTTTCTGCGATGCATCACAAGCAGCCTATGATGCGGTAATCTACATGGAATGCATTGCATCGAATGGCAGTACAACTAAACTTATTGCAAGCAAATCTCGTGTAGCCCCTATAAAGGTCATTTCAATTCCACGATTAGAATTATGTGCTTGTCTTCTTCTTTCACAGTTGGTTAACAAAGTCCACCAATCTTTGAAAATGAAGGTCGATGAAATTATCTTGCATACGCATTCTACTATTGCAATCGCTTGGATAAATACCTCACCCCATAAGCTGAAAGTTTTCATCGGAAACAGAGTATCCAAGATCCAAAAGTTAACAGAAGGTCTCCAATAGAAACACGTGGCCTCTGACCAGAATCCGGCTGATGTACTTTCCCGCGGTGCTAGTCCTCAAGAACTTTCATCAATGACTTTATGGTGGAACGGGCCATCACCTAATGTACTAGAACCCTCCGTTGACAGCGACGATGGCAAATTCGACCTATCCTCTAATGATGTGTTTAGGGCTGCATTTAAAAAAAACAGACATTAATTTACCAATATTATCAAGAGATTCTTTTCTTAAAGGAGTATTCACTGTTACCAATAATTACATGAAATTAATTCGTATTATTAATTATGTTTTCAGGTTTATTGGAAATTCTAAAGCAAAGATCCGACAGGTAGGCCCACTCAGTAGAGAGGAGCTGCAAAAGAGTAAGATTTGGCTTGTAAAGGAAGTACAGGCATCTTCTTTTTGTAAGGAATTGAAATTGCTCGAGAAAGGTAAGAATGTTAAAGATTCACAACTAAGCTGCCTAACTCCATATCTGGACAAACAAGGTGTAATTAGAGTAGGTGGTAGATTAGTTAATTCAAGTTTATCAGTAGATAAAAAATTCCCCATTTTGCTTCCAAAAACCATGACTTAACTCTTATGATTATGTCATATTTTCATCTTAAATACCTTCATGTGGGACGCAGTAGCGTACGCAGAAATTTTCAAAGGGGTTATAGTCCAGTCAAATTAGGTTTTCATTTCGCATTAAATGAAGGGGTTGAGATTTTTTCAGGAATGTGTCTGGGTTGGTCCCCTGAACAACGCCTAATAAAGTCCCCTCGATTTCAGGCGCCGCGGGGGGTGGGGTGGGGGTCCAAAGGTCACATTTTCAGTTTTCGGCGTTTATCTCGAAAACAGGGTGTAGCACAGAAAATTGTCAAAACCAAAAATTAAAGCTTATAAAATTCCCTTCCAAATGGTATATCCATGTTTGTACCCAAGTGTTACCGTAGACATAGACATAGACATGGTACATTAACGAGGCACCAGAGAGCAGGGCTCCATATCCTCGGTATGGATAATTTTTTGTGGCTATATTTCCGTTCTCAGGATTAAAAGAAAAGTGTTGACTTGAAAGTTAGAATAATAATAAAAATATTAATAATAATAATAATAATAATAATAATAAATAAATATAAATAAATAATACTAATACTAGCAAAAAATAAATAAGTAAATAATGTGGCAGGTTTTATTTAAAAAAAATTACGGTAGCAGACGATTAAGCAAAAATTAGTAAGGATAGTCTTGAGGTCGATCCATCAAAAAAACGCAGGTCAGAACCAGAAGCAACGGCAAATGTAAATTAAAATTTAGAAGAGGTTGGAGGGAGAGTTAAGAAAGGGGAAGGAGACCAGGGTGAATAATCAAAGTTGCCTTAGGACGCCTATAGCATACCCTTGGGTCGTTGTCGGGAGGTCAGCTATTTCTTCGTTATCTATTGAATATAATCTATTGTAGAACTTAGATGCGAGATCTTTAATGTGTTGCCGAATGGGTTCGATTCTCAGATCCCTGTGAATAAGTACGTTTTTAAGGTACCAGGGCGCCTTCCTAATACCACGGAGTGTTTTATTTTGAATTGTCTGCAATCGCTGGATATGGGTATCAGCCGCTGAGCCCCAAACAGGAACGGCATACAACAGGATGGGACGCAGTATGGTTTTATACAAGAGTAATTTGTTATCTAAACCCATGAAGCTACAGAAGGAGGAGCAGCTCAGTGTTAAAAATGTGTCTCACATTTTGTCGCCGCCACTAGATGGCGCGCGCATGTAATAGCGGGCGGCTTAGACACGGACAACCATACGCTTTAATATGGATTTTTCGTATTTTTCCTAGCGAAAACAAGTTGTTTTATTTTAGTGCGAATTTAATATGAATTTATTTATTCAATTTAACAATTGCTTATTTTCATTCAAAATCTTTATTTCAAGTGCTTTTTTTGCTACAATTCATTAAAATTCTTAAAGGAAATGAGTAAATATACTTTTTCAGAATAATTGTGTATTGGTTTCCAGAATAAATGAGTTCAGAATTTTGTAATAATTTAATAATTAAGGAAATGAAATTACAGAAAAGAATTGTGAAGAAATTTTTTTATCATTGTTCATAATCTCTTATGGAAAAAAAATGTGAGAAATAGTACTGATTAACCAAAACACACACACACACATAGTAGAAAAGCAACATTTTCTATCAATGACAAATAAATTCTTATCAGGACTAATAAAATAGGAAGTCAATTCAGTATTTCATCAGACAATACTTTAAAAATCTTCCTTTGGAAAAAAAATCAGTCAAAGCATCTCAGATTACACTTTTTAAAACTGGAAGTATAACGGTAAATTACTGAATACAAATTTTTTCAGCGAATTAAAAAGAAAAAAACAAATAACTTTGACAAGGAAAAATCAGCTATATTTTTGAATTTTCACAAAGTACGCATTTTATTGCATAATCAGATTTTGTACGCAGATTTTTCATAAGCATTTATAGTAACAACATTGCTTATCATACAATGAAAACTTATTTACTTAACTAACTTAATAGTGATTAAATTCAATATTATGGCTCCAGCATTGTCAGGAATTACCTTCAAGTTGGTAAATTATCGATTACAAATATTTTCAGCAAATTAAAAAGAAAAAAACCCCAAATAACATTGATAAGGACAAATCAGCTATATTTTCGCATTTTCACAAAGTATGGGTTTCATTGTACTCACAGTAAAAAGATAGGAAAATATTAATTTTTTAAAAAAATTATACTCAACAGATTTTGCATAAGCATTTATAGTAACAACATTCTTTATCATACAATGAAAACTTATTTACTTATCAACTAACTTAATAGTGATAAAATTCAATATTAAGAAAAGTTAACTGGAAATATTTTATTTCTGTGCACAATTTAAAAAAAAATGATGGCTTTAGTTCAGACGTGTAGCTCAATTTGCCATAACCACAAAATATATTCAATAGAAGAAAATTATTTCATAATTATAAAGAACTGAAATTAACAACATACACTATTAATACATTATTATAAAATAAAAATTAAATGTGTGATATACAATTTACTATAGATAAATTTGATCAAAAAATTATACATGACAGGTTTTGCAGATATTGATAACATTATTCATTGATATTGACAAGGGAATAACTTCAGACAAGAGAATAATTCGATTCAAAAGTAATATAAAATGAAATCTTAAATTTAATAATACAGAATTATAATTTCGATTCTTTTCTCAATCTTTTAACATTAGCGCAGAGTTGGCATTTTTATTCTCTTGTTTGCATATAAAATGCATGCGCGTAATCAGAAAAAAGTTAATAACCTTTTGAATTAAATTAAAGTTATGTTGCTCAGTGCAACCAATTGCTGGCATAGGAGGACCGGTATAATCGTCACTTTACTTACATGTCGCGCCATCTACCGGTGAGAGACAATAATCGGTCCATTTTTCGAAAAATTCCCCATTGAAGCTTACGCTCCTTCTATAGCTTCATGTCTAAACCCTTTTGATTCTGGTACAGGCGGTGGGCGATATCCTTACGGGCTTAAAAAAATTTCTAATGTTATGTTCAATATTTTTCTTCCACGTCAGTCGACTATCGAGGTAAATTCCTAGGTATTTGCCCTCTCTCTCAAAGTGAACCAGTTGATTGCATACTGTGACCGGAGGAGGTGGAATTCTATTGTAACTGAAAAAAAATAGCTTTAGATTTTGAAGGACTTGAGCCTCCACCGTTCGAACCATCGTTCAAGAATTCCAATATGTCTCTGTAGGAAATTGTGCATATATTTAACATTTTGATGCTTAGGTAGTATTGGGACATTTTGATGCTTAGGTAGTCATCCGCAAACATGGCTAGTGTAGTGAATGGAGAGTTAGGAATGTCATTCATAAAAATATCAAAAAGAATAGGTGCTAACTTAGAGCCCAAGTGTTACTGTTTTCGAGATATGAGCCGTTGAATATGAAATTTTTTCAAAAAAAAGTGGTAGCGGTTCTGGTATCTCGTCAAACTTCCTCTTCTAACTCTTTCCCCTTACATTTCTCAGAAAACTCGTGATAGAGAAAGTTGTAGAGCGAAAGATTTCCTTCAAAAATGTATAAAGTTATGCTAATTTATCTTCACCAGGTAAATAGTTAGAGCGTTTTGAAGTTTAGGGGTACTTTTCAACATTTTGCTAGTAAAATGTTCATCACTCAAGTCTCGTTTCCAAGGTCAGTAACTCTCTTAATCACTTTGTGTGCTGTTTAATTAGATACGTATAGTATTCATAACCCATATAAATAATAAATTATATATACCTGTTCGTATAATGTATATCTCATAATATACAGAAGAACACTTGTAGTACAAAGGAGGAAATAAGAAAACAAACCAAAATGTATAAAAGTGTCACTTTAACTCAGATCATTTTGGAAAATTTAGATACCACACCATATGAAAAAGAAGAATTAGTTCAGTTACTTCTGACCTCAGTAGAAATTACTCCACAACACATTTCCACAAATACCTCCCTTGCCAGCATTCAGTGGAAATTGAGCAACGAATTGTCATGTCTCAAAGGTAATGGGCCAACAGCAGCTTTGTGGGTCCAGTACTTTGAAATGGCGGTGTTGATGAAAAAATTCATTGCAGCACAGCGCAACTGGGAAGATCATATGACGAGCGCCCAACTGATGATACCTTACTTCCATGCCAGCGGGCATTTTCATTATGCAAAGTGTACTCACCTATATGTACAACACATGCTGGGACTAACAACTCGCCACCTTCAACTTAAACAGGATTTTATAGATCGTGGAAACTTCAATGTCAACAGAACTGGAACACCAATGGCTGGTGTGTGGTCTGACATGGCAATTGAGGTGACACTCATGTGTGACATGAAGAGCGAAGGAGAATTAACACGTGAACGAGGCTTTAGTGATTCGGTGTTGGCGAAATGGGTTGGGGGAGCACGCACAGCTACAGCAATATGTAGTTCACTTGAGATGTTTTGTGGCGTCCATACTGCAAGAGGAGAACAACATGTTGAGTTTCGAGCATCGCGCATAACCACAGATGATCTAGACCAGGGGTTCTCAACCTTTCAGGCTCTGTGCCCCCCTTTGAACACTGATGTGAGGTCACGCCTCCCCCATCACCACCTCCATATGTGGTCAATACAAGTAGTACAATCAGAATTTGAAACTGAAGATGGTTATTAAATGAAAATATAGAATAAATAATTTCATACACAAGATTTAATATTACTACACATATCTTAATTTGGAACATATTAGTATTATTAGAACATATGAAATCAAAGAATGAAATACAGATAAAATATTTTTGAGGTAATCAAGGATCTAGGTGAGGTTGACATGTAATACCCATCACTTTCACAACATTAATAAGAGGTCTGGCATTGTTTGTTCTTGACAAGTTTTTGAATATTAGGTTGTAACTCTGACAAAGCATACCTCAGGTCACTTTCAACGTCCAGCTTTGCTCGATATTTTGACTTTATGTATGTTAATGCTGAAAATCCAGATTCACGCAGATATGTGGCTGAAAACTGCCCTAACAACCCCAAAACTTCCAAAGCAACTTCTGGGTAGACAGGAAAATAGCGTAACCAAAGATTTTCAACATCCATGTTTTCGAATTCCGCGTTTGCTTGAAAATCACATTGTAGGTCGATTGCCTGTTCCTGAATATGATCAGGAAGTACATCCACGTCTATTATAAAAGGATCTCTTGCCAACTTAAATTCCTAATTCTCTGAACTAATATCAGGAAAAAAATCTGCAATTTCATTTTTCAATGCTACCAAATGCCCTGATATAAGGTCCTTCAATTCATTTATCTGTTGAAATGGAAGATTTTTTTATCACCGAGGAGGTCGGTCAATCTTGGAAAAAAAAAACTCACGCCTCCCTTGAAATTCTTCTATTCCCCTCCCAGGGGGGCGCGCCCCCCAGGTTGAGAACCGCTGATCTAGACAGAAGGAAGCTTGCTCAATGGTTGATTGATCACCCGTCTTTTGTTGAACGTAATTATTTGATGTCACTTTCAACGGGAGTAATTGGAACAGGTAACGTCAATTGCTACCAGGCCTTGAAAATTGGAACCCGCACAATGAGCACTCTTGTTGGAATGAATTTCTCAGAAGTGAGACAATCCAAGAAGGACTCAGTCGTTCCTTTAGCTGCGATGAGCAATATGATCAAAGTTAATGATGAGGTAGTGGTGGTAGAGCCTCTGATGAAATTTCAAAGAACTCTGATCACCAAGAAGAAAGAAGGGGATGTAGAGGAGTTGCTAACGTACGAGTTAGCCCCATACCCCATGTCTCTATTCGCCGAGGGGATAATGAGAAAAATCAAAAGGTCAGCACTGTCTGATACTTTCCCAAAATGCAATCAACTGATCAATGTGAAGAACAGTTTCACGGTAATCCATGGCGGCTTCCTGCTTAATAGAGTAAAGTGGAACACCAACACCACCTTCGCCTCTATCTGCAATCAATATGTATCGTACATAATCAACCATTACGGCAGCAGTTCAGCTGTGGTTTTTGATGGTTATGAAGACACGAACTCCACGGAAAGAGACGAACAACATCGGAGAGCATCAAGTAAAATATCAGTGGATATTGACTTTAATAAGAACATGGTGGCTACTGTTCATCAGGAAAACTTCCTTTCCAATGAAAGGAACAAAACCAAGTTCATTACTATGTTAGTTCAGGCCGTGGGTGCAAGAGGTATACAGTCTACTACAGAAAAAGGAGATACTGACTGCAGTATTGTCAGAGGTGAGTGGCAAAACACCTCTCATTCAACTGTGGTGATAGTAGATAGGTAAGACCTGCTCGTCTAATTTGTGGCACTCACCCCACGAGACACGAATATGTTTTTCATGAAGGCCGGACGGGGCAACACAGAAGACAGGCTCTACTCTTCCCAACATCTTCAGGTCTTATCATTCAGCCAGTACATTCTCTGCATCCATAGTTTCTCAGGATGTGACACTACGTCAGCGATTTATGGTAAAAGCAAATCAGCAATAGTACAATGTTTCCAGCGGTACGCCAATGGAACAACAAACATCGCCAAAGTGTTTTATGACTCCAAATCTTCACCAGGAGACATTACCGGAGTTGAGGAACGAATGTTCCTGCTCATGTTCCAGTCCCCGCCAAATGAGCATGATCTCAATCACCACAGGTACCTTTCATTTTTCTTTGCTCGTACTGACCCCATTAAGTAAATTTATTAATTTATATAATTCATTAATATTCAATAATACGTTATACACTATCCGGCCAAAAGTATCCGGACACCCCCCTAAAGAAGTGGATCTAGCAGGTGACGTATTTTGATGCGTAACCGAAAGCTATAAAAGTATTGGTAGTGGTTTGTCAGGTCATATTTATGCGTTTGTGAGACGATGAGTAAGTCAAAGGAGCTTAGTGACTTTGATCGTGGCATTATAGTGGGATGCCACCTTTGTGGGAAATCAGTTCATGAAAATTCGGACATTCTACAGAAGCTAAAATGATAGTGAAGACTTTGACTTGTTTGAAACTTTTTCCGAAGTATCAGATTGACGGCTTTTAATATACAGGAAAGCAGTTGATGAAATAAATTGTATATAATATATTTAATGTAACTGTTTTTTGAACTTACATTTGATAACCATTTTTTTGATTATATGAACAACTTTTATACATTTTGGTTTGTTTTCTTACTTTCTCCTTTGTACTACAAGTGTTCTTCTGTATATTATGAGATATACATTATGCGTACAGGTTACACATTTATTATTTATATGGGTTATGAATACTATACGTATCTAATTAAACAGCATACAAAGTGATTAAGAGAGTTACAGACCATGGAAACAAAACTTGAGTGACGAGCAAAATGCTGAAAAGAACCCCTAAACTTCAAAACGCTCTAACTATTTACTTGGTGAAGATAAATTAGCATAACACTAGCAAACATTTTTGAATGAAATTTTTCGCTCTACAACTTTCTCTATCACGAGTTTTCTGAGAAATGGAAGGGGAAAGAGTTAGAAGAGGAAGTTTAACAAGATACCTGAACCGCTACCACTTTTTTTGAAAAATTTTCATATTCAACGGCTCATATCTCGAAAACGGTAACACTTGGGTACAAGCATGGATACACCATTTGGAAGGGAATTTTATAAGCTTTAATTTTTGAGCATGACATTTTTCTTTGCGACGCACCGTTTTCGAGATAAACGCCAAAAACTGAAAAAAGTGACCTCATAACCCCCACCCCCCCGCGGCGCCTGAAATCGAGGGGACTTTATTATGCGTTGCTCAGGGGACCATCCCCTACACATTCCTGATAAAATCTCAACCCCTTCATTTAATGCATGATTCGCCGCCATTTTGAGCTAATTTGACTAGACTATTACTATGAAAGAGTAGTTTTGAGCAATCAGTGCAAAGCTTAAACCTAATTAAATAATATATGTAATCAGAACCAATGGGGGGGGGTTATAACCCCCATCAACCCCCCCTTGCGTACGCCACTATGTGGGAGCTCAAACTCTTTTGTATCTTGTAAGGGAAGAATTTGGCCTTTAGGTGGACGTAATACAGCTAGATCTATAATTCATAATTGTATAACTTGCTTCAAAATTAAGCCTAAAGCTGTACAACAAATTATGGGAAATCTCCCTCAGGAGAGAATAACTCCCGTTTCTCCATTTACTCATGTGGGAATTGATATTTGCGGTTATTTTCTCATTAAATACAAGGGTCAAAGAAAGGGAATATATCACAAGATTTATGTCGCAATTTTTATTTGTCTTGTAACAAAGGCAATACACCTGGAGGTCGTTACTGATTTAACTACCGACGCAATGATTGCAGCTTTAAAAAGATTTTGTAGCAGGAGAGGTAAACCTTCCACAATTTGTACAGATAACGCCACTAATTTTAAAGGAGCCAGTTCTGAGTTAAAACGTCTGTACAAGCTTATTAAAACCCCCAATGTTAATGTTGCAAATTACTTGTCAAATGAGGAAATCGCTTGGAAATTTATCCCCCCCCCCAATTCACCAAATTTCGGTGGCTTGTGGGAAGCAGGGGTCAAGTCATTTAAACATCACTTAAAAAGAACTATCGGAAATTCCCATCTAACGTTAGAGCAATTTATTACTGTTACAGCTCAAATTGAAGCTGTCTTAAATAGTAGACCCCTTACACCTTTATCTTCAGATCCAAACGCTTTTTCGGTACTCACTCCCGGCCATTTCCTCATAGGAAGACCTTTAGCTTCTATTGCAGAACAAGAGGTAACTTCCAAGCCAGATAATTACTTATCTCAGTGGAAATTATTGAGTAAATTTGTGCAAAATATATGGAAGAAATGGAAATTAGATTATCTAAATAATCTTCAAGCACGAAATAAATGGAAATTTGAAAAGGAAAATGTTAAACAAAATTCTATGGTTTTGTTAAGGGATGATCACTCACCACCTTGTCAGTGGACTGTAGGTCGTATACAAGAGATAATTAAAGGCAGGGATGACAAGGTCAGAGTAGTAGTTGTAAAAACTCCTCATGGAACTGTTAAAAGAGCAATTTCTAAGATATGTTTAATGGCAATGGAAAATAATTAGTAATAGATTTATTTTGTATATGTGTCTGAAATCTGTACTGTATTCATTACATTCTTTTATTGTTTGCTTGATATTATTTTGTTTGTTTCTTGAAATGTAACATTTCAACGTGGGGCAGGATGTTACAGCCGCTCTTTTGGCAAGCTGCAAAATGACGTAAACCGTGAGTCACGTGACTCCTGTCTAGCGGTGAAATGAAAATTCGTTTAATGTTTGTTGTATGGAATATGTTCGCCCTGACAAAGGCCTAAATAAAGTTTGATTTCGTTAAAGTTTTACGCACAGTCCATTCTAATCGATTGATAAAACAAACAGACGTATTTATATCAAGCTCATATTTAGTCACCCAGAGAAACACTTGCCAAACGAAAAAGACGACTTTCGATGTAGACATAAGTAGTTTGTAGAAGCAAATAAAATTTTCAGGTTCACTCACTATACAGTACTCACTATTTCATCTTAGGTACTTCGCTATTTATGGCATATAATCGCTCGATTTCATTTGTTTCCAGATCATAATCACCCAACATCTCTTGAGATCTTTAAATTACCGTTCTCCCATCATTGTTCCAAACCAATAATTCCAAAACCTGAACTGGAACATCATAAAGTGAACTTTTACAGACACTGAGGTTTGAAGCCAGTACATGTGATTACGGAGATCTTTAGATCCGTTCTCTTTAATCCTTTATATTTACAACAGTGGCTGAATTTCAAATAATTACACACAGTTTAGAGTTGATATTAGGATTTCAACTACAACATCGTCAACAAACTTACATGAGCCATGTGTAAAATTTTATGCATGCTATTTTGTATTTGAATGTTTAGTATTGCAAATAGCATCCTAAAGGATAGTACTAAATTATAATAATAAATAACTAATCTGACCAATTTCTGATTTTCAGTTTTCAAACTCGGATAGGACATATTTTTACTTTTAGATTATGATAACTTGACGAATTAAGATTTGAATAGAAGCATGGGAAAGCTTAATCTATTTCTTAATATTGATGGTAATGGCAATTTTAAAATTGCACGATTTGTGCAAATAATATTAAGACTGTTATTTCAAAGTAATGCGATTTGCTCAAATATAAGTTTTCAAATGGAAACCGTTAAGTATTTTGCCAGCGTTAAAAATCTTTCAAATTCAGATGTCACTTTCTATCAGATAAGCGTAATGAGTGTAGTTTACAGCTTCAATGTATCAGATAAAGTAAACATCAGTAAATTACGCTTAATATTTTCAAAATCCTTGATCAACACCTGTTTTAATTTATCGCTAACTTTTTTTTGCACTGTTGGAGTTAATGTGTTTTTTTTTCTTCGTTACGCGCTGATCCGAATTTTTGCAGATGACGTTCAAAGACTACATGTACTTTGAGGAGTCAAAGTAAAGACATTATCAACCTTATCCAGTGTAATGAACTGGATGAGCAAAAAATTTCAGTGAAACTTTTTTTCCTTTATTTAACTGCGGAGATTTGAAAAAAATTTCTTTGCTTTTTAAGGACTATTCATAACGACTATTTTTAAGGCTTTGATTGTACCTATTTCTATTTCATCATATATGAGTTCATTTTAGTCTGGTGATTGGATGAGTGAATGTAATTGGTCTGGATCATGTTTTATTCATTGTACCTATTTCTATTTCATCATATATGAGTTCATTTTAGTCTGGTGATTGGATGAGTGAATGTAATTGGTCTGGATCATGTTTTATTTACAATTCTAGCTTATATACTTAGGATTCTTCTTTTGTTGAAAAGTCATTTCCAAGCCAAATTGTTTGCAGATGATTGCAGATTACATCACAGTAAAGTGAAATACTGTACTCAATCTACATAGCCTTCATTGAAAACCATTTTTTCTAATCTGGAACTGCCATGGATCCAAAAACCATTTCATGGCCTTCTCAGCTCTTGACTATTTACATATTCGTTTTATTTTCGTTTTATTTCTTCTTTCTTTCTAAATTTTACTTCGAATACTGTAACCAAATATATTATCGACTACTGTAACCAAATATATTATTGGGCCGGTCTCTAACTGGGTGGATGTCGATTGGTGGTAAATTTGAATGACTTGAAAGTACAAGTTAATTTTGTAGCATCTCATTATCTGACTTGAAAAAATACTACTTATACAACATTTATAATTCATTGCAATTGAAATTACTTAAAATACCTTAAAAACGAATAACAACAAAAACTAAAAAACATATTATCAATATATTTATACTATAAATCTTTAAAAATTAAAAGTCATTTACTTTACTTTTAGCAATGTTAATGCTAAATGAATGTAAAACAGGGAGTAAAAAACAATTTCTTGGCAACTGTCTTAAATGATCTTTTCTTTGAGATCTAATTTTAAACACATTTATTATTTTAACTTCTTAAGATATTTCATCACTGCATATTAACACACATTCAAATGTTAGTATTTTCTTTTCCCAGGGTAGGAAAATTGTGAAATTACTCCAGACTTCAAGGAGAAAAGAATAAAGAACTTTATTTTAGAAAGTGTTTCGTATAGAACAGTGGTCTCCAGCCCCGGGGCCGCGGACCGGTACCGGTCCGTGGATTAAATGGTACCGGGCCCAAGGAACATTAAATTATTTCCCTTTTATTTATTGTGGTGTATATCTCTCGGGTTAGTGCGACTTTGTCGGGTTTGTGCTAATTTATACCTTTGTAACAAAAGAAATCTTGTCACTAGTATTTTAAATTAGTTTATTGTTTATTAAACATTTCAGGATTATGAATTAAAATTGCAGTCATAGCCCCCCCCCCCCTCAGCGGGCCGCGGTAAAATTATCAAACGTTGACCGGTCCGTGGCGATTAAAAGGTTGGGGAGCACTGGTATAGAATACGTACGTGCTTGAAAATAGGAGAAATGTACGCCGCCGATGAATAAAAATCAATGGCCAGCGAGTCGAATTTCTAATTGCAGTTGTCCATCGTAACGACTAGGTTACCCAAACACATTTCACCATAAAATACAGAATAAAATTTAAGAAAAATAAATCTGATGGATATTTTAATTCTGAAATGAAAGCAAAAGTTTAAGAATTTTATAAAAAAAATTAGATGATTATTTAATGAACGAAAATTGAGAATCCTAATAAATGAACACGATAAACTGGTGCCAATGATTTCTAAAATAAAGTGAATAACAATAAGCGAATAAACTAAAGTTGCTAAAATGAAAATATTAATATTTATATTTAATAAAAAAATTGTAATAACTCTGGTTTAGTGAAAGTGATATTCGAGCCCGAGAGTTTCAATAACTCTTTTGGACAGAACTGAAATAAACCTTCGAACTTGATACCTTTGATATTTATCCGTAATTCAAATCGTATGACGATACATAGTGTGCTTAATATGCATTTCACCCTCACCTGACAACGGTTCTCAGCATTTGATTAACTCGAATCAATGCGAATCCATCTCCTTTTTTCCTCCATTTAAAATTTTATTATTTACTATATTAAAGATTCACCAACGCTTCTCTAAATTTGGGAAATTTTTTTCTTTTGAACTTTTACAGAAAATATACTGCACTAAACTTAATGTACTACTCTAGTTATACAAAAGAATATCTTTAATCGCTATATTTAAAACTCTGAGAGATATCGCTATCACTAATGTTTAACAATTGACCTGGTTTAATTTTGATGACTGATAAAACTCTTATTGATTAAGAGAAATAAATTATACACGACAAAAACGGTTGTCTCATGACTCGGAAAAAGCGAAACGTAGTGTTATATATCCGATGCCTTCATTCGATGACAATATGTATGTTTTAAACAGAAAATATTTATTGATGGATACAGACTAGATATACTTAGTAAAAATTTGGTAAGACTTGTTACTTATCGTTGCTTATCGTTGCTTACCTCTTTTGCTTTATCGGATTACTTATCGTTGCTTACCTCTTTTGTATGTATATATGTATCTCTATATATAAGTACGTATGTATATATATATACATACTAGCTGAATACCCGTGCTTCGCTACGGGGTACATTTTAGGATAATTGCAATGAAAAAGTAATGAAATTGCTTTTTAGAGGATTTTCTTATAAACAATATATTTTGTTTCTTCATTGGGCGGAACTAATATTATCAGGCTCGTCCGCGAACTTACGCGTGAGCAAGCTACATAAAACTGACCGTGGGAGAAACAATTTTCTCGTAAATGTAATATCCGTTCGTTAAATATAACACACAAACTAGTTTAAAGGTATAAGATGAAAACAAATTGAAGTAGTCTCTTCTAACGAAACTACAGCGGTTTATTAACGTAGGATTACTTATCGTTGCTTACCTCTTTTGTATGTATATATGTATCTCTATATATAAGTACGTATGTATATATATATACATACTAGCTGAATACCCGTGCTTCGCTACGGGGTACATTTTAGGATAATTGCAATGAAAAAGTAATGAAATTGCTTTTTAGAGGATTTTCTTATAAACAATATATTTTGTTTCTTCATTGGGCGGAACTAATATTATCAGGCTCGTCCGCGAACTTACGCGTGAGCAAGCTACATAAAACTGACCGTGGGAGAAACAATTTTCTCGTAAATGTACGCCAGCATATTTTAAAGTTTGGCCTTCGGACTTATTTATCGTCATGGCGAAGCATATTTTGAGAGGAAATTACAGTTTTATATATAAATTTGATTTAATATCCATAAAACATACTAATTTGAACTAAATTTTTAAAAATTTCCATCTCAATTAGTCCAGTGGTTAAATTTTATCTTTTACTGTATTTTAATATTTTCTTTGTCAATTAATTTCGTTGTTATGCACGTGACGCAAAATTAATTTAAAGTATCACAAAAAGAAAAGAAATCTCGTGATGAGCATTTAATAAATTAAATTCAAAACTTTCCAAACGATTACTGTTTTGGAAGCTAATGTTCGGCTAATTTCCAGTAAAAGCTAAAATCATTTGAAAACCACACACCAGTGTTCCACTCACACGAAACGCTATAAACCCCTAAAAGAATGCAAGAATAAATTGTTTAAAAAATATAAATCTATTAATTTAAATAATTAAACACACACAAATGTATAAATTACACAAAAGTTTACTTAAATTCTTTAATCTTGTCTACATCTCCAGTATAGAAATATTTTCGGGGCATTTACAGAACATGGTATATTTCACTTTTGAAAACACGCATTAAATGGGCATCATCTCAATGAGAAATTTCTGAAATGAGCATGGCAATGAAGATCGTGTGTTTACAAACAACAGCAGTAACCGAAATGTGTTAAAATATAAATTTTAAGAGTATTATGGTAGTGAGTTGTGTATATAAATAAAAACTTTCCAAACGATTACTGTTTTGGAAGCTAATGTTCTGCTGATTTCCAGTAAAAGCTAAAATCATTTGAAAACCACACACCTCACACGCAACACTATAAAACTGAATTACAGTACTCTACGTTTATATGGGCATTGAAAATTGTGGTTAGTAGAGGGCAATACGGGACAATCCACGCATTGTCTATAGACACTTGCTATCTTTGGCTATTATTTGATCCATAATATCTGCCTCATATGCCGTATGTTTCTAAACGCCATTCCCGAATGAAGAAATCGTGTAGAGGAGGCTTCTGCAACATATGGACAGAGACAGTTGTTTTGTGACAACTGACTGAAGTGGTGTCATCTTTGGCTATTATTTGATCCGTAATATCTTCCTCATATGCCGTATGTTTCTAAACGCCATTCCCATATGAACCACAGCCTAATTCCTTTAAAATGGATCAAAATGAGTAACTCCAGTTAACCATGTAATCCACTACTGCTACAGGGGCATCAAAATGTGAGAATAAAGAGTTTAAATCAGCCAAAACTGAAATTATGGCGTACATATGACACCTAACTTCTCCAAAAATCTTTGCCTTTGTGATGAGACTCATAAGTGATTTTTGTTTTTCATGAAACACTCTTGCTAACAAATCATGACGATCATGTGTTTTTTGTCTAACTATTCTTTGCTGTTGTTGTCTGATTTCTTCCAGTCTCGCTTGTCTTTCCGGGGTAAAGATTCGGAAAATCATTCGGAAAAAGCTGAAAAGTAAACAATACCAAATCAATTTAAAAACTAAATACAGTATAAATAACAATATAAATAACACAATATGAATAAAAAGTACAGGCTGCGGCCTGATATGCTCAGGCCAATAATACAAAAAAATTTTTTAAATCGTAGTAAGCAATGAAAAATATTTTACACACTTCAATAATAGCAAAACAAAACATGATGGTAAAATAGAAAGGAAAGTTAAAGCGGAAGTAAGAAGTTAAATTCTGAAAATATAAATAAGGTATAAATCAGCTATCGATTCTAATTTATGAATCATTTATCAGGACATGAAAAAATTACTGCATGTAAAAAAAATTTACCTTACCTCCATTAATTTCAACACTTCTTGAATTGGGGCTTGTCCAGTCATGTGAAATATAATTCTTGACAATAAATCTTGTTAACCTAAACTGTTATTTGTGTTTTTTTTATTTAAAAAAGTTATGTTCTCAAAATATGACAATTAAGAAAAAGATATCATCGAGAAAAAATAAATCATGCTACTTAAGAAAGTCATACCACAAATTTCTTTAAAATTAATGTGCAACTATATTTGACGTACAAAATAATGCATATGTAATACATTGCTAACATGTTTTAACATCGAAAATTTCCACAATCAAAAGCTAAAATTAGTTTAAAATATTAGCTGTAGGATTTTGTACAGAATGATAGGTGTTTTAGTTAAATTTCATTAAAAATTACTTCAAATTGATCAATTTATAAAAATGGTATGCTATTTACAGGTAAGTTTTTGTTTCATTTTTTTATTTTTAAGTGCTATTTTAGCATAAAAGACCAAAAAACCTTTACAAAATTATTTTTTCTCAAAGCTAAACACAAACATAATCAAAGCTAAACTCAAACATAATTAACAGTTGTTTTAAAACACCCCTAGTAAACATTGTCAAGCTTCGAAGTATTAGAATGATAATAAAAAATATTCCAGAGTTTCAGACAGAAGCATAAAAAGAAAGAATATGCAAAAAAGTAACTAAATTAAACAAAAATTGGTAGAATACAGAAAAAGTGAACACCGGCAAAAGTAAATAAAGTGTTTCCTTGTGCGCATTCGCAGTTCTTATGAATGATTGATTTCAACGCCTAGAGCAGTGCTCCGCAACCGCTGTGCCGTGGCACACTAGTGTACCGAGAAGTGATCTTGACTGTGCCTCGGTGATTTTATCGATTATGATAATAAAAAAAATTAACCACCGCATTAAATAGAAATTTTTCTAAGTAAAATATTCCTCTAACTTTTTGTTAATATGTAATTTTTCTGGGTCGAAATTATACACAAAACAAAAACATGTTGTTAGCCATACATTGTATGTATGCTCGAGCGTCATATTTCTGGATTTCAGTTAAGAAAGAATATCCACAAATTTCTGACAAGGCGATTGCAATTTTGTTCCCATTTTCTACGACATACTTATGCAAACAAAGTTTTTCGGCACTGGTTCCAATTGAAAATGACAAACGATCATATTTAAAGGGCCTTGAACTGTAGCTCTTTCTATTATAGAGCCAAATATAAAACGTGCAAATATAAAACGCACATTTATCAAAACAGTCTCAAATATCTCATTAATAAATTAGTTATGTTTAAATTAACTTTGATTTATTAGGCTTAAGTAAAGACCAAAAAACAAATTTTAATATAAAAATTTAAAGAGAAAATTTTTTTACTTGTAAACTATAATTTTATATTTTTGTTCTTGAGTTGGTGTACAGTTCAAAATGATTTATATAAAACTTAAATGATTATAATTATCTTGATACATAGAGCTATTTTGTTGTGTTTTTTTATCTAATAGAAACATATACGTATTTATTGTAATTTATATATTTGCAAGCTTTTTCTTGTACCGCGGAATTATCGAAAAAAACGTTGTTGTGCCGTGGAAGATGAAAGGTTGCGGAGCTCTGGCCTAGAGTACCACGTTGGAAGAATCGCGTATAAAGTTTGTGTTGAAGTATCGTTCTTTAAAATTCAATTAAAAATCGAAATTTTAAGATAGAGACTTGAAATGAGGTTTATATGAATGAGAAAGCTTTCATCTTCCAGATGATGTAAATATTTTCTTTGTAAGATAAAAACTCGAGCATCGACCGTAGATCCTCAAAAAGCGTAAATTTCTCGAAAACGTGGGTTTAATATTTTGATGAAAATATTAGTCTGTTTTAAATTATTTTTAAACAAATGAGGTCTTGTTTGAAGGAGGAATGTCTGTAGTCTTAGATTGTAATAAGATCAAAATTCTACGATCATTTTTTGCCGAGATATCGTAATCTGAAGTTAAAAAACATAAAATATCCCACAAAACATAAAATAAAAATTTTTTTAGAATAAGATTTAAAATTTGGGCTTCGAGGTGCACTTTCCCATAGTCTGCACTAGCCGTGTGCCAAATTTCATGGCTGTAAATTTCACATATTCGTCTCGGGGCCGCCCACACACACACGCACGCACGCACGCTCGCAAACATACGCTTTTATTAATAAGATATGTATGTCAAAATTTTGTCGCATCTTGGTACTTTTCTGTTTAACTTGTCCAAGCGATAGATAGGGTTTAGCGCGCTGCCAAAATTATAACTCACGAGGACGGACGGACAGACAGTTTTAGCGTCTGAAATTTTCCTTTCCGCAGGACCGTTATGGAGGAACATAATCCTACATTAAAAATCATGGCTGCTTTAGCTTCGTGGTGTAGCTACTTTATACCGTCTGAAAATATCATTACAATATGGGTATTTATTTAGCGCCTTTTAATGCTACTGAATGCTACTTTAAAACCTCTTACAGTGAAAATTATTATATTAGCATTATGTAATTAATTTGTTGATTTTCGCCTGCGAGATCTATTTGCTAATTAATCCAAAGTTAATGAAAAAATCATCAGTAACAAGCTGTTTAAAAAAAATTTTGAGTATGTTAGTATTAAAATTTAAAACTTAAGAACATAATTTCTTTTCACTTTTGCAAGATTGTTGTAGAAAATTCTGGTAAAATTTCTCCTGATAACAAATGTAAAAATCCCACTGTAAAATTTTTAAGATTAGCTATTTATGTTAAAAAAAAACCTTGATATTTGATCTCATGAATCCTTTAAACAACGGAATGCAGTATAGAACTACGATTAGAGAGCATGATTCCATCATCGAAGTTCTAAAAAAAGAAGCAAAAAATCAAATTAACAAAGAGATAGAAAGGGAAACCAGAACGAATAACTTTCGTTTGGGCGATTGAAAATGATAAATAAAAAATAATCGCTCTTAAAATAAAAGTAATGTTGATTTACATCCCAGCTGGAGATTAACATAATTGCTAAATAAATAAAAAAGATACATTGTAACGAAAAATGCCTAAGACTAAAAAATAAAGTAGACAAACAGTTTAAGATTACAAACAGAAAAAAAGGAAGAATGATACTTTGGTTCTTTTCAGTTTATCACGTAATGATTTGCCTCACCACAACATTTATAACTTAGGAAGATAAAATTTCCGCAATTTCCTTTCAGAAGTCGATGTTTGCTTTGATTTTACAGTATAAATTATAAAGACATCGTAATAAATCAATATTAAGAAGCAACCTTAAATTCTTGGGATTTTATTAGCATCTTCCATTACAAAAGAATTTTTAACACGAACGACTAGTAATGTAAAATGATATTTTTTAATGGATAGAAATGGCACCTCTGACATTAAGAACACATCTAAGTATTATAATATCCATTCAAAGCGACTTTTCATGTAAATAAGTAAAGCAATTTAAGAGGCAATAAGCATTTTTATTCACAAAACACATAGTTTTTCGATCGGTAAGAACACAAACTATGTGTACTTTCAGTTAAACCTCTTCTAGGAAATAATTTTTTAAAATTAGATTTTAGGTTTGTTAGAGGTCAATACTGGCTATTTAAGTCGTATACTAAAAGTTTTTGTTTACGTATGAGCAGAGCCAAAATATATAGCTCCATTCCTCAGTAAAATTTATAGCCATTCCTCTTTGAGATTTAGACTTGAAGTCTGTAAAGTAATAGAGATAATATGAATATCATTACGTAGCTGTATTACTTACTTACACACTTACACACACACACACACATATATATATATATATATATATATATATATATATATATATATATATATATATAATATTTATATATATGTAAATTGGTGTCCGTCGTTCTAAATTAATACAGCGGTTCACACTAACACTAATTTGTTCGTTGACAGATAACAGGACAAAAAAGAACAGTTAAACAAAGAAGGAACATGATATTATACGTCTTTTGGGTAGCCGTTTGCTACCACGTTTCATCATAGCGTCCTACGCTCTCAAGGGCGTTTTCCTCTTCTGCCTCGTTGTGCGTTCCCCGTAGCACGTTGAAGCTCTCTGTCCAGCGGGAACGCATGTGATTGGTCACGGGTGTTGTGGATGCTGTTGCCACAGCTCTGTATATCACATATATATATGTAACGAAAAAACACGTCCTCCTATTAAATTACATTTAACGCGTATTCTAAATTATCCTTTTAATAAAGCACGACCGCTCCTCCAAATTGCAACCTAAAAATAATGTAAGTTATAAATTATACTGGCCCGTAAGGCACGTGCAGATCATTAAGCAGACATTTGAAATATCTGAATTCAATAACATCCCCATATATCTGGTCGGAATTCGAGGGCCTCATTAAATTTGTATACAATAAATAAGACCTGTTTTCAAATTCTTCCTTTTTGGTAAAACTCAGAGCAGCACATGATCTAGCAATTAATTAATCCTCAGGAGAACTACGACGTGGACACAGGAACTCCACGAGACTAAATTCGCCCCATTAAATAATAAGTAATTTCGGCCCCCCCTGGTAGTAAGATCAGCAAACAGTCATTTGATAATAGCTTGAACGGAAGACTTTTTCTCTCTTAACTCTGTCATGTAAGCAGCTGCTGTCTCCGCGCCCCGTCCTGTTGCGGACGCGCATCTCCACTGATAGTATGTAAGGTCGTTACTACTCTTCACTTCTAACTCCCTTTGCATGTAGCTGCTGCAGATCGACGGACAGATATAACGTTCTATTTCAGTCAAATCCGCTGGCCACTGCAGCTAAGGCCTTCGTAATGGTTCCTGATCAATAAAATAGTCGAATGGATAATCTCTGGATTTTGTGTTTCTCTGCCTTTACTTTTCTCATCTGTACTTTTCTCATCTCCCAACGACCGACTGCTTCTCTAATAATTTGTACACACATATTCACCCATTGTGATTATTATCACAATATATATAAACAGAGGCTGTTCACACATTTTTTAGACGATGTATATTGCATTCACAAAACTAAATTACATAAAATTCTTGTGTTTTAAATGTTCTATTTGACATCCCTTATTCTGAACTATCTTTCGATACCGCAATTTCCAGGATAATAATGCCTTTTGAAGTGCCAGAGGAGGTATTCTATCCCATTCCTCCTGAACAGCTTTCCAGAGTCCTGTAAGGGTTTTGGGACGACGTTTGGATAATGCAGATTTTAAAAGTCCGAAAGCACAAAAATCCATAGGTGATACATCGGGAGATTTAGTAGGGATATCAGTGAAGGGTATGCCCTTGATACCAGTTTTTTGTTCCATTTCTTTTAGGAAATTTACAGTGGATTTTGATGTGTGACTGCTAGCTTTCACCTGATGGAGTCTCACAGATTCATGGCACTGTGGGTAAAGCGGTGGTATTTCATCCAGAAAAATTGGCGATAAAATATGTTCCTGATAGTATTTGGAGTTAATATTCACATTTTTTTCCACTCTTTATTTTTAACTTGCCATTATAAGAAAAACCAGCAACAATCATGAATCCCTTAGAAAAACTTTCTTTCGATTCTTTGAACCATGTACTTAAATTTTTTTCTCCCTTTTTATGATAATAAATGGCTCTTTTTTTGTTGCAATCATTTAAATACACCCATGATTCATCTATTGTGACAATTGTTTTCAATTTTTCTTTGGATAAGTGTTTCTCATGTAGAATTCTGCAGCGTGTCCTGCGTTCAGAGATATGATTTGGAAGAAGACGATGCACATTGCGTTTTTTCGCTTTCTTAAGATTTAAATCAACGTTTATCATTTTGTTTACAGTGGACACCGAGCATTTTAATGATTTTGCAACTGTCCTTTGACTAGGGGGATTTTCTTTTAACATTAAACAACGTACCTTTGCAATAGTCGAAGATGTCCGTTTTTTCCTTGGATACTTATTTGGAATTTTTGTCCCAGTTGAGGCTCCAATTTGACGTTTTTTTCCTTTCTTGTTCACGATATTACCTATCGACGCTTTAGATATCACAAAACCATGACTCTCACATCGTTTTTGGATAACGGAGTATGCATATTTCTCTTCGGAAAGAGCATAAATGTAGCCTTCGAACCACTGCTTTGTTAAAAACGCCATTTTGAATAAAAACAAAACTTTCAAGCCGCAGACGATAATTTTGACTTTTAAAAACATAGTACAATTGCAATTATTTCTTTTGCAGCAAACGATTTTTTATTACCGCTTACCAAAATCGTCTAAAAAATGTGCGAACAGCCTCTGTATATATATATATATATGTGTGTGTGTGTGTGTGTGTGTGTGTGTGTGTGTGTGTGTGTGTGTGTGTGTGTGTGTATGTGTGTGTGTGTATGTATGTGTGTGTGTGTATGTATGTTTATATATATATATATGTATATATATACAGGGTGTCCCAAAACGACCGCATAAACTCTGCACAGCTAGATTCCTCGTTGGGAGTACATAAAAACTGCCCAAAGAAGCGTTCCTGTACGATCCATAGTTTACGAGAAAAATACGAAAAACAAAGTATGACGTCACTGCCAGTGCAAGAAAAAACACTTTACTGAACATATCAACAGCATGCACAATTTAAAGCAGATGTTCAAAGTGTCCGCCGTGCATGTCAAGGCAGAATTGAGCACGCCGGGGAATGGCTGTCATCACACGTTACAGCATCGCGGGGTCCACCGAAGTACAAGCAGCATGCAGACGAGCTACTAAGTCCATTTGTATTGTCACTACGTCTCGATACACCAGTTCATTGAGATGGCCCCATAGGAAAAAATCCAAAGGTGTAAGATCTGGCAGGCCATAGAACCGGACCCCTACGCCCGATCCAGCGTCCGGGGTATTCCATATCCAGCCAACCACGTACAGGAGCACAGAAATGCGCCAGAGCCCCATCATGCTGGAACCAAAGTCCCTGTATTGCCGCTAATGGTATGTCATCGAGGAACTCGGTTAAGACCTCATTGAGAAACACCAAGTACGACTGTCCCGAGAGCCGTTCAAGCAACAGATATGGTTCAAGCAGGCGATCCCCGAGTATGCCGGCCCACACGTTAAGAGACCAACGTTCCTGATGTTTCTGCGGCTGGATTGCATGCGGATTGACCTGGGACCACATATGGCTGTTGTGATGGTTGAATACCCCATCACGAGTGAAACATGATTCATCAGTCCACAGGATATGTGCAATGAAACCATTATCTGTGTTCTGTTGCTGCAACAGCCATTCACAGAAGGCCACGCGTTTCTGAAAGTCATCTGGTTTCAGACCTTACACGGTTGTGTACCGAAATGGGTGTAGCCTCTCAGACCGTAAAAGCCTGTGCACAGTACTTTTACTCGAAATCATCTCACGGGCTAATGCGCGCGTGCTTACCTCGGGCGTCTCTTCTACCCGCTGCAGTATTGCATCCGCCTGTGCTACCGTCAGGCCGCTCCGCGATCTTCTAGTATCGTGAAGATTGGCTGTTGGCAAGACGCTTCCCGTATTTCGCAGTCTGTCGTCCAGCCTACGGATGACGTTGACATCGGGAGGACGGCGGGACGGATATCGATGGTCATACTCCCTAGCAGTTCGTAAGGCATTTCCATTACATCAACCGTACATCAAGTACATGTCGCAGTAGTCACGAACAGAGTACATGGCCACCATACGAAGACTACCGGTAGCTGCAAGATGCAGCCTTTTAAATACCAGTTCAACGGCGGATTAACGTCATTCCATGGCGCGCGCGTATGCATGACGCGATATGCGCGGCGAGCTTTTTAAACATTATCGTCTGGAAAGATATGCAAATATTGTTGTTGATATGTCCAATAAAGTGTTTTTTTTTCTTGCACCGGCAGTGACGTCATACTTTGTTTTTCGTATTTTTCTCGTAAACTATGGATTGTACAGGAACGCTTCTTTGGGCAGTTTTTATGTACTCCCAACGAGGAATCTAGCTGTGCAGAGTTTATGCGGTCGTTTTGGGACACCCTGTATATATACTACCATACAGTAATGGACCTGCGGCCAGCGGATTTGCATAAAATCTGACTGCACGTCAGATTTTATGCAAATCCAGTGCTCGCACGTGACTAGTTAAGGTTAAATACGATACGCGAAGTGGTAACGTCGTTAGTTCTGTGGGAAATTATGACAATATGTCGAAACGAAAGGAACCTGGTGACTTTGAAAGAGGTTTTATAGTTAGTTGTCACATTAGTGGCATGTCTATTGGCGCAATTGAGGTGGAATTATCACAGCCACGGTCAACTGTTGGTGATGTCATGAAGAAGTGGAAGACTACGCGAGTTGGGACACGATCTGCCCATGTTGGTCGTCCCTGTAAACTGACAGAACGGGATCGGCGTTTTTTGAAGCGTGAATTCGCAAAAACAGCAAGAAACCACTCCAAATCATCAACAGGGAGTTTCAACAGGCAGCAGGGGTTACGATGCACTCCAATACTTCGCGGAAAGAACTGTTCGCCCTTAATATCCACGGATGTGTTGCCTCACACAAACCAAACAGCATCGCATCCAACAAAGCCGGCAGACTCGCTTTGTGTTTGCAACGTCGCAACTGGTCTGAGGACCATTGAAAAACTGTTCTAAGGAGCGACGAGTCAAGCTACACGCTCTTCCAGTCGGATGGGCGTGCTTGGGTTTGGCGAATGCCAGGCGAACGTCTGTTACCCGAGTTCATTGTTCCAACTCTCAACTTCGGTGGTGGTGGTGTACTTGTTTGGGGGTGTTTCTCGTGGTATGACCTGGGACCTTTGCATGTTGTTCCTGGTAAATTGAACACCGACGCCTATATGACCATTTTGGACAATCAGGTTCTTCCTACGCTCTGGTAGTTTTATGGAATGGATGAATGTTACTTCCCGGATAACAATGCTCCATGTCATGTTACAGCCTCTGTCAAGCAGTGGTATCAAGATATGGATGTAAAACGTCTTCCATGGTCTACTCAGAGTCCCGACATAAACCCCCCAAAAAATTGTGGGACGAGTTAGAGCGACGCTTACGGACCGGGGAACCACGTCTGAAATCTACAGCTGAGCTGGCGACATTCTTGCAGCAGGAATGGACACAAATACCCATAGCTGTGTGTCAAAACCTTGTTAAAAGTATGCTCATCGGGACCATTCCCCTATTAAAGCATGTATTCTTTCCCTTATACTATCACATCTTGCTGTTCGGTCCATTATTGTAGGGTAGTATATATATATATATATATATATATATATATATATATATATATATATATATATATATATATATATATATATATATATATACACGCAAATAATTTTAGCATAATTCTGCCTCATCTCAACAATAGATTTCGTCAATATGACTTTTATGATTCTTGTTCATTGTGATATGTTCACCTTTATTCAATTTATAATTTTATTTATACAGTTTTATTTTGCTTCGAGGCGATTGTAAAAAAGGGATAAGTAACTTTTACACCGAGAGGTATTGAACGTGACATCTTTCAGAGAGGAACCTTAGTTGAACGGCAATGTTACCAACACTGGAGACAAAGGATACATTTAAAGGATATAATTCGCAGCGCTTTATATAGGAAGCTTTTTCTTTTTTGTTTCAGTTATAACTTTTTAATTAACACTCTCATAACTGAAGTGAACTATAGACCCTTAGGATGTGTGACAATGCACAATCATTAATAATGAGTTTCATTTTCTCAAGTGCCTTTCTCCTTAGCCCCTACATGCCCAAATAAAACAAACTTATGTTGTTTCGGACGAAATAATACGCGAATAATATCTATTAAGCTCTGAACTTTGAGAAAACAAAAATAGAAATAATATGAGAAGTATGAGAAAAAAATTAAGACTAGAAGCTCGGTGAATCCAAAGCTTCTTACCATCAGCCGCCAATTGTACAATGCGAATAGTATTTGCATTTTCTTTATCTGCAAATATTAAGAGCCATGAAGTAGTTTGCAAACCCCTAGGGTAAGTATACTTTAAAATGATGGAATGCGGATAAATATTCATAGCGTTCCAAAAAGTTTAACATTAATGAAAGATTGGGAGGGCTATAACACAAAGTGTTGAGTTAGAGTTCAACACAATGAAAATATGTTGAGTTATTCGTAGTGAGAAAATAGAGATCAAATACAGATTATGAGTATGAGCAATCATTTACTGAAAGTAGAAAAAAATAGCGATTGAATAAATCTACTTGAAGGCGGTCGAGATCACCTTAATCCACAAAGATTTCGAGAAGTTGAGTAAATTTCAAGTAAAACAGTTCAAGCTTAAATGAAGAATCCGAGGTGGGAGAGCTAACAAATGTACTTATTTATTTACATCTATTTACAAAAAGAACTAAATTCAAGAGCAACGAGTTGCTCATTATCAGGTGAGAGTCGAAAGTCTGAGTGACAAACTCTAGGACTTTACAAAGTTTCTTCTCTCGCGCGCAAAGCGCCATCTATATGGGTGGGTCCAAACACTACTGAAGAGATTAAGTTATGATGCAAAATACAGTTTGCTAAAGGCATAAATTAGAAGCGGATTGAATATAAGAGGTCTTACATTAAAAAATTCAGGGAATGTTTCAAATGGTAAATAAGGTTGTACAAAATAAGATTGAAAAATGATGCAAAAATGTATAACATATTAAAAAAATTAAGGTATTTAAATGATATGGAATTAATTTTTGATGTTTTCTCAAATGTAATTAGATAAAAACAGCAGAGCATAGCAGTATATAACTTAATTAAAAATTAAACACAAATCTAAACAATATGCTAGAAAGTAAAAATTAAACATATTTTAAGATTTATTAAACTTTTATTAATCTCCATTTATTAAATTTTTAAATTTTTATTGTTATTTTTTAAATATCGCATTTTCCATTCGCATTTATTGTTAAATGCAGTCATTTTGCCATGGCAGTTTTTCGACATCACTAATGAAATAGTCCGCCCATGTATTTCTGATCTGATTTAAATTGATCCCTCCTTGATTTTGATGGGATCCTTGATTTTGGCCGCTGTGATAAAATCCTTCGATACATAATGTATCTTCAAATTTATATCCATCTCTTTTGAGAACATAATTATGAAGGGCACAACACGTTTTGATGATGCTTATAGCAAAATCAGGTTTCACGTTTAGAGGCCTATGTAGTATTCGCCATTTGTTGCTCAAAATTCCAAACGAACATTCGACATATCTTCGAGCTCGAGTTAGTCGGTAGTTAAAAATTCTTTTTTTGTGGGACAAAAATTTACAGCTGTACGGTTTCAAAACATTTCTTGACAAGGAAAATGCTTCATCTCCAACAAACACGTAGGGCAGGACTGGGTGATCCATCCCAGGCAGGGGTTTACCTGTTGGTATTTTTCAAGCCTCCGCTTTCTAATTTTTTATTGAAAGAGCTATTTTGGAAAATTAAACTATCCGAATCTTTGCCATAGGAGCCAATATCTACATACAAAAAGTTATATTGTGAATTAGCAATTGCTAATAACACCACAGAAAAATAATGTTTGTAGTTGAAGTATAATGAACCACTCTCAATTGGTTTTATTATGCGAACATGCTTTCCATCAATTGCTCCAAGGCAGTTTGGGAAGTTGGCTTGCTGTAAAAAATTTCATGCAATTTGTTTCCAATCGTCCTCTGTGAAGGATGGAAAGCATTCTTCTTGTAAAGTGATCCAAATAGCCGAGTACGTATCTCTTACAATTTGACAGAGGGTTGAATGTCCGATTTTGTAGGAATAATGTAAGTCTATGAGTGTACATTCGCTTCCAAGATACCTAAAAAAAGAATATTAAATTCATGTAGCTTGAAAAAAATATAGTCATTACATACATGTTAATTTTAATGATACTATTGGAAGAAATCAGATTAAAATAATTTTAATGTTTAATATTTCTCTTCGTGCTTCAATTTAAAATTGATTAGCGTGAATTGTTATATTTTTAGAAAAATGTAATTATGGTAATGAAATATTGAACGTTTTGTTGCAGGTAACAAAATTATGAACAGATGGCGAAATGTGAGAGACTCATTTATAAGGAATATGAGAAAAAGAAAAAAATCCGGTCAGGGAACTGAGTGTAACAGGCAATATGTTTACTCTCGCCAATTGAACTTTTTATTGGGAAACATCCCAGCGGAGACGGAATCGAGCATTCCAGATCAAGATTCAACTGAGATAGTCGAGGAGGCATCGGAAACTGAATCACCTGTTATAAAGAGAAGAAAAACAGGTAACTCTACTCGTCAGAAAATAGAGAAAAGTTTGATTAGATTCATGAATACCCCGGCAATTGTGCCAAATCCAAGCATGGCATTCTTTGAATCCCTAAGACCAGCGCTAGAAACTTTCACTGTGGATCAGCAACTTCAATTTCAGATAGAAGTTCTAAATATTGTGAAAAGAATAAGAGAACAAACACCAGGTCCTTATTCATCAACTTACCCCCCTTACCAACCTTCCCATGATTTCCATTACCACAATATGCCTTCTATTTATAACAATCCGGTGCCATATTATTCCTCTGCCCCCCCCCCTACTACTCACCTGCTACAGTTCCTAAGAATGGCCACCCCCCACCATCAAACATTCAATCCCAAAATGTGTTTTCGCCAAATAATAGCGAAGAATCATTGGAACTTTCTGTAAGTTAAGTTTCCATGTAAGTTTTTGCAATTATATGTATTTTTAATTGAAAATAAAAATTGAAAATAAAAATTTTTTTTTCACTTACCTCAATGTTACAGCTAACTTTTCAATCGGGTCAATAGCGATTCTCATGTTTGTATCCTGACAGCGTATCTTGTCTCCAATTCTTCCAGCGAGTTCTTCAAAAGAGTGTTTGCTCATTCGGAAGTAATTAAAAAACTTTGCTTTGTCATAACACAAGTCTTCATATAATAAGGAAAATGTCCCTTTTAACAACCTCGAACTCACCAGTGGGTGGACCCAATAATTTCTTTTTCTGTATTTTAAATACTTATAAACAAAGTACGAAAACACAACTCTTTTTCTTGAGTACGCTTCCAACTCCATAGCTTCCAACTCTCGTGTCCTCAATGTTACAGCTCGCGTTCGCTAATTGTTCGCTCGTGTGCACCACCTGTCTGCGACGTAAATTTCACAGAACAGTCAAAACCGCAACGGGATCGCCTCTCGTGTGAATTGAAGCCTGCGGCACCGGTGCGAATTCACACCGAGACCGGATCGCTCGCGTGCACCGAGCCTTATGCTGCGTTTGCATTCATGTACTCTGCTTTGCTCTGCCTTGGGGAATCCAGTGATTTATGTTCACTGCGTTTTCTGTATATGCGTGGATCGCCTCCTCTTTCGGTCCTGCTACAGAGCATCAAAGATCCCGGGGTCCCGGGGGTCAAATGGTGTCAATGGGGGCGGGGAACACGGTGTGTAGGGTTACCGTGACTAATGTGATGGCAGCAGTGGGGGGGTGGTTCTCCATGCAGAGAACTCTGCATGAATGCATATACACCATCAGAGATCCCGCTTTGCTGAAAAATAAAGAGTTGTTTTGCATCATTGCTACTCCATTTACAGTCGATATAGATATGCTACCAGCAAATTTTCAAGTGGAATGCATAGAGTTGCATTCTGATATCCAACTTAAAGAGAAATGCGATCAAATTTCTTTCTTGGACCTTTGTAAATCATACCTGATCAGAGATAAATATCTCTCACTGCATAGTAATGCGTTATTCATGTCATCATTGTTTGGAAGCGTGTACATCTGTAGATAACTATTTTCACGAGTGAAACACACTAAAAGTCAAATTAGAACCAAAATATCGGATGAAAATTTTTAGAGTTCCCTGAGAATTGCAACCACATCTTGCAACCACTTGAATTGACCCAGATATTGATGCATTCTTCTCTCAAATTCAATGCCAAATATCACATCAATTTTATGACTCCTATAGTGTTATCTTTATAATTATAAATAAGATTAATAATGAAATAAATATGTTAACTGTATATTATACTTTTATTACTATTCAACTAATTTAATGTTAGTTATATTTTGTGTGGCCCAAAACAATTCGTCTTCTTTCAATGCGGCCCAAGTAAGCTAAAAGGTTGGACACCCCTGTTTTAGAGCAACACTTAGAGTGAAATCTCGAAAACAGTGTCCTCCCTCTGTTGTAAGAATCTGAACAATTCTGGATGTATGAGCATGCTGGTTAAAAAGTATTTAGCCGTGTTTTTTTTTTAAACTCGATCATTAAAGCACTAATTAAAATGAATTGCTCGTGCTTTATACGACTCTTCTAGCCTATTACAGACAAAGGCTCCGCCGGAACCCGCGATGAAGCTGTAAATCAAGGCTCGGGTCTAGAGGCATAGTTGATTCTGGATCTTTCGACAGCTAACGAGAATCTTCATTGATAGTATTCTGATAAAAGGACATTCAGATTTTTGGCTGATGGATTGATTCCCTTTTCAGTTCGTAGATAGATCTCCTTGGCAGGAGAGGAGCATCCGAGAAAAGAAGGCTGATGAGTGAGCATCGGGAATGAGATAAACGGCACGTGCTTCCTGTCATCGCTCTCTTTCTACGGCGCTTGACCTTCAACCGAGCAGAGTGCGCTAATTAGACTTATTACTAGCAACTGGATATTGAACAGGAATGTTTACGTTCGAACCTGAAGCCTTCGTTAAGATGCGTGATCCATCTGTGCGGGAATGAAGTAGGAGCAACGCGAAAATCTCTCTCAACAACACCACTTTCAAAACAGTCGAGATATCGGTACAGAAACGAAGCGTAGCAGGGCTTAAGATCAAAAATTCTAAACATAAAAATGTTTTAAGACCGATAAGGTATCTATCTAAATGGGGGAAAGGAACTGGCAGGGCTATGATACCGCTCTAGAAAATGGGTATTTATTTATTTTTCCTTTATCTGAAAGAATACATCCAGTGACTATCAGCTCAAAAACTCAAATTTTAATAAAAATCTTCTGTTAGTTTTATTTCTGACTGAAAATCAAAAAACAATTACATTTATTAAAATGTTGCTTCTTCATACATGAAATAAAAGTTCAATTTCAATGAAAGAGGAATAATGCTCAAAAACGGAAATTTGCTAACTAATATTGAAAAAAATCAAACACTTGAAGAGTTAATGAACACAGATACTTCTTATTCCTGAAATTATTAAATTATGACGTCAAAAATTATAAAAAAAGAATGAAACTAGGTGAAGTACAGCAACATAAAACTTTTAATTTCACGGTTCTTTTAAGAGCACTTTTATTAAGATGGAATAAGGGAGAATAAAAATATAAATACGGAAAAGCAAAAAAATATCAAGGAGTGTTTACTATCTCCCTGATAAGGACTGTAACCGGATGATCAAATGCTGTAACTAATAAAACTGAGGCACTGAAGTAAACGATAAGCAATCATTATTGTATAATCTCTCATACATGTAAGTAAATGTTAAAGTTTATTTTATACACTCTTTTTTCATGGGCGCTTCTATATAAGCAGTTGCATCCGCCATCTTACTCTAATCAAAACTTCGCCTGTCTTGATATGAAACGCGGGAACGGAACAACAGTTCGAAGTATAGAACCCAGCTATGTTATATATGTGATAAAAATGCCCATTCATTCCTCGGACTTTCCTTTTTCATGTATTGCGCTAGTAAACAGATGGTTGTATATAATATACCGCTCTGGGAATAAACTATGATGAGGGACAGGCAACGTAAAATTTTGACATCTGCTCTGGAATGTAACTTTAACGTAGGGGATAGAACCAAGTACGGGAATACCCTGCTTTTCTGAATTCTCCCGTATCGATAAATTCGTAAAATGATAGTATTTGTATAATTAGGTGTTTTTGATCATAGAAATCTAACGGAATTAATGTTAACCTTTTCATATGGGTGATATTGATTGCAGAATCATCGCATTTTTATTTCCAAAACTGGTACAAAATGAAATCATAAAAAGAAAAGACTAAATTTAACATATATTAATCGATTTTGACCAGGAGAGCTCCTGAGCTCTTGAGCTTCCTGGAGCTCCTAATTACAGCTTGACTCTCTTATCAGGACATACTCATCTGTTAATATCACATTCTCCAAAGATTTTACAGTGAGAGGAATTTAAATTTTTCAATTTGAAACTTTGCAAATACTCTGAATTAGGCAAAAGAAAGCAGTAAATGACAAATTGACGTTTTTGCTGCAATACTCCCTGCCTTCAATATATTTATTGTCTATTTGTTCTCTGCCTTCGATAGATTTTATAAATTATTTACAAAAGAAATGCGATAAAATGATAATCTTAGTGTGTGCATGTGTGTTTCCAAAGTACTACCCGTCTTAATGAATCACAAAAAGTCGAAATACAACTGTGCGGTAAAAGTATGAGCTATTCGTTACTAAATCCTATCGGCATTAGTGAACTATCTGTGAGAAATTTATTGAAAAAGCGAATACGTTGCATATTTTTATAATCTTTGAAAAAGCTTTGAGTTTTAAAATTGTTTATCCCGTGATGATTTTTCCTCAATTATTTTGTCTTTTGTTTTGAAATTTTTGATTTTTGTACCTTCCACATTAATGCCCATAACACAATTTTTTCGAGGCTGGTACTCCATAACACAATGTAGATATACTCATCTATATAACATGCAATAATGAATGCAATGGTTCAATAAGATCATACATTCCCTTTGTGGCATGTTTTAAATTATTCTCTCGTACTAAGTGTACTAAAGATTCTGGCACTAAGTAGAAACAATAAACATAAATCATCTGTGCAATGCAAAAACATAAATAAAATTTCTCTTAACTGTACAATCCATTTACTCACTCTACAATTCTATGATCATTATCATCCAGTTTTTTGTAAATTCTGGGAATTCTGGAGATTTGAATATTTAGGTACTTTAGACCCCTTTCAACTCTATAACTTTATGCCTCTACCTTTTAGCAATAAAAAAAGGGTATCTAAAATTTTTAGGGTTATAATGACCGTCTGTATTGACCGGGAATCAACACTGGGTCCCTAAACCTCAAGGCCAGTTTTCTAACATCTGAATTATCTCGACGATATGAAAAGTGCTATTTTCATAGGGAAAAGTCTTGTGTAAAAGTAATGATTCATATAAAAAAAACAATTCCTTATGAATACTACAATGGTATTAAAAATAATTTAGTTTTACCAGACCTTGAGTAGAAAAATCCTCAGTTATTAAAATATCTATCAACCATTTTCACATCTTATCAGTAAAAATTGTCATTTTCATCATCCTCATCCTCAATATGAAAGTTAATTTAAGCCTGACGATGGTCGCGTAATTATTGATAATCTGGTCATAGTAGGGGATACAATGCTAAAATATTAATAACATTTGGAAGTAAACATAGAATTCCCAGAAAATTTAGTATTAACAGAGACAATAAATACTTTTAAGTGCAGATCTAGAAAAGTCTATACATAAAATAACGATAAAATATTCCATTTACCCCAAAGCTTCTAAAATGGGGAAAATTAAAATATTAGGTAAAGAAACATCACCAGAAATACTAATATTTATAAACTATCTCATAATTTAAAACACTTAAATGTAGCAATTAATAAACTACTAGAAAAATGACGTGTGCCTAATATTTAGGTCACTATATGCAAACAATAAGGGCATATAGCAATACGGGAAAAATTATATTTTTAGCATTAAACTACACATCTACAAGAAAAATTATAAAAATATGGCCAAATATAGGCGATTGTGGATAAAATCGGATTATTATTATTATAACTTTCCTTATATTACTGTGGTTCCAAAGTTTCGCAAACACTTACAGCATTTCGAGCAATTCATACGCATAAATAGGACGATACTCTGGCAATTAAAAAGTTGGTAATCTCAGATTTATGAATAACTATTGATTATTTTCTTCAAAATTCAACTTTTATACTTAAAATTTGGATAATATGGAAATAAATTATAAATGTCGGATAAATATGAGATGGTTTTCATATACACTGCTGGCCACCCAAATTGCAACACCAAGAAACACAAGAGATATCACAACAAAATTTATTTTGTAGATAACATGTTGACCAAGTATCAAATGATTAAATTTATAGACTTCTGTGAAGTGTGGTTCCTGCCAAAATCAGTAGCCAGAGTAGCCGCCATTGTTGGAGATCACCGCTGCCACACGCCTCGGCATTGATTCAAAGAGACTTTGGATGAGTTCTTGGGGTACAGCAGACCAAGCAGCTTCCACACGTTGCCAAAGTTGATCTGCTGTGGCAGCTGGGGATGGAATCTGGGTCAATCGTAGAGCAACCATGGACCACATGTTTTCTATCGGCGAAAGATCCGGAGAGCGAGGCGGCCAGGGAAGCAATTCAATCTGGCGATTGACGAAGAACCGTTGGACAATGCGTGCCACGTGTGGTCGCGCATTATCCTGTTGAAATATGGCTGTGGGCAAGCCCTGAAGGTAAGGAAGGACAACTGGCTCCAACACCTCGGAGATGTAGCGCTGGTTGTTTAAAGTACCGGCAATGCGTACTAGAGGTGTGCGAGAGTGATATCCAATACCGCCCCATACCATAATACCCGGTGCAGGACCAGTGTGGCGGTGCATAACGCAGCTGCTCAGCATCCTCTCTTCACGGTGTCTCCAGACTCGAATGCGACCATCGTGGTGTTGCAGACAGAAGCGTGACTCGTCACTAAAGACAATTTCATTCCATTCTGCCGTCCACATCCTTCTGTCATCGCACCATTGGCGGCGGAGACGTCTGTGGTTCTGCGTCAAGGGTAGACAAAGCAATGGACGTCTTGCGGACAGACCACTCTGCTGTAAACGGCATCGAATGGTACGCGCAGACACTGGATGATGCGTTACAGACTGCATGTGCTGTGCTATGGTTCGTGATGTGACTGAGCGATCCGTCACTGCCATGCGCACAATTTGCCTGTCATCACGTGAAGTGGTGCGCTGAGGTGGATGCGATCGAACACGCCGGTCCGTCGTACCCTCCTGCATCCAACGATCACATATCTGCATTACAGTTGTTTGGTTTCGTCCAACAGGACTACCGATTTCCCTGAAAGATAATCCACAATCTCGGTAGGCCACTATCCTTCCTCTATCGAACTCGGATACTTGATCAAAAGATGATCGCTGTTTTCGACGAGGCATAATTGACCGTTTTTTTGAAAAAACCACAAGAAAAACACAATTGCCGAACTTTAAATCGTCGAAATCTCCAAGCCTTAAATAGCGCTTTGAAGTGGCGCCACAGGCGCGCGTGATATGCGTCTGCGCTGAAATTCTAATCATTTTCATATCTCACCTCTGCTAATGCATGTTGTAAATTTCATGTTATTTGCATGTTTCCTTCAGGGTGTTGCATTTACAGTGGCCAGCAGTGTATATGTTACTCAAATTATAGTACTGTTACTAACTATGAATATCTTTTATTTTGAAAAAAAATTTAAAAAATGAATAAATTACTTTAAGTTTGTAATTATTTTAAATCAATCAAATTTCTCTCACAAAGTTAATTAATATTTAGGTTTTCTAAACATGGTAGTAAAATTAAAGCATTAGTACTTTATATTTTTCATCGTGTAGTACGTTTAATTTTACTTTCTTTTAATATGATACTCTAAATTTAATTACGTTATATTACATCTTAATTCGGGAGTCCCTTTCACGGTGTCTTCTTCTAAAAACATTAAAAGCAAGAGTCATAAAAATAGGCTTATACAAAGCATTAACAATATCCAGTGGAATACACCTTTTGGTCAGAATAGTTCGAAGAAGTTCACTCCAGTACAGTAGAACAGGATGAGCTCTTCCACCAAAACTGACGATTTGCCGAAGACATTTGCCTGAATCCACGAGATGAAATCGGTTTCGATAGGCTTGGGTGATTATTTGGCCGGTTCTAGCTCTGGCTGTAAAGGTTGCAACCACTCTAGAAACCTTTTGAAATTAAGGTCGGTCGTTTGGTTCTTTTGGAAAGCGAAAGAGGTAACGGCAATTTCTAGCGTTTTCCCAAGACACACACCAAATATCTCTAGCTTTAATTTTGGCTCTACATAAGCATTTAGAGAAGGTGATCATGGTAACTGGCACTGGACCCATTTTTGAGAACTATTTAGCCAACTTGTCAGCATTTTCGGCCCCGCGGGCTCCACAATGTGCGGGAACGTACTGAAAGGTGATATCTTTGTCCTTTAAATGCAATAGAATGTCTCTGATTCCGCGAATGCGAAAAAAAGTAATTGCTCGGTTTGTCCTGCAGAAGTATTTGGAGAGCCGCCATGGAATCAGTCAGAATATAAATCGATCTCTCTCTCAATGAGATACAAAGAACCAAAGCAACACTGAGCGCCAATATTTGCGGCATCCAAACTTGGAACATTGAGATGAAGGTATAAGAAATGTTTCATTCAGTTCATCTATAAAATAAGCGGCTCCAGTTCTGGTGTTGACTCTAAATTTAATAACTGTGCTATTTGTGACTTGTTTAGGATTTCAGTCTATGCAAACTAGATTCAATGTGTTGTTTGTTGAAGTATTGCTGGTCTGCAATAATGTTCTCCGCGTTATCGATTTTGAAAGAACTGCTTAAGTGTAACTTTGTCCTTTGTGCTGAATGATTTCGCGAGCTACGTACGCTATACTTTCTTCTGCTCCTGAGAGTTTTTTACTCGATATTTTTAGGGTTCGTCTAGTGACAAGTTGTTTCTGTCATACAGCACACATCTTTCAGAAACAATCCTTCGTTTTATGAAAATGTCAGGACTGTTGATAACGAGAACTTTTAATTAAACTTTATTTCTCTAGTTTTCTTAGTTTTTCTTTCCTTTAATCAATGGATTTCAGTTTCCACTGTTTATATATTTTTCTTCTATTATATCAAAGTGTTGAGATTTTCACATTACAATGGAAGTATGCATTTTAAAAAGCGACCTCATAAGGCCTTGTTTTTGTAACATCGCTGATCGGGGAAATTTTTATCCATTTTGCTTACATGAAACTGGAACGTACAGCTTCTTAAAACAACCAATAAAAATTAAGAATGGTAGCAGAAATAATGGTACTGTTTGAGACAAGTTGCTATTATTTATGGCGATTTTTAAGAAGCTGTTAATTCTTATTTTTAGCCAAAGTTTATTTCCAATTATATACACTCAAGAGCCAAAACATTATGACCACCTGTCAATAACGAGTTGGCCCACCTTTGGCGCACAACACAGCTTCAACCCGCCTTGGCATGGATGCCACAAGTCCTTGGTAGATGGCCGGAGACAGATTGTACCAGATGTTTAAGCAACGGTCACGCAAATCCGAGATATTGCGAATTGGTGGTCTTTGAACTCTGACCTGCCGTCCCATGACATCCCAAATGTGTTCTATCGGATTGAGATCCGGTGAGTTAGGCGGCCAGGACATTAACTGGAATTCAACATCATGTTCCTGGAACCACTCCAACACAATTTTAGCCTTGTGACACGGGCGTTGTCCTGTTGGAACATTCCCTTTCCAGCAGGAAAAACAGAGGCCATGTAAGGGTGCAACTGGTCCAAATGATGTTCAGACACCCTGTAGCATTCATGGTCTGCTCTACCACAACCACGGGTCCCAGAGACGCCAAGAGAACGTCCCCCAAAGCATAATACCACCACCACCGGCCTGTGTATGACCTACTGTACATTGAGGGAGCAACAGTTCGCCTGGAAGACAGCGTATCCTGACACGGCCATCGGCGTGATGAATGACAAACCGTGATTCATCTGACCAGGCAACTCTCTCCCACTGATCCATGGACCAGTCGCGATGTTCCCGGGCCCAGCGCAGGCGCAGTTGGCGATGACGCTTGGTCAGCAAAGGCACACGAGTGGGACGTTTGCTGCGTAGCCCCATATCCAACAGTGCCAGCTGAACAGTGTGCTGCGATACTATTCTACTTGGCCCTGCATTGTATTGGGCTGTCAACTGAGCCACTGTCTGGCTTCGGTTTCGCTTCACCATGCGAGACAGTCTCCGACGACCTTTTTCATTGAAAGCGTGTGGACGTCCAATTCCATGTCGTCTACTGCTGGTTTCACCGTCATTCATCCACTTTGCATAAGTACTAACAACTGTAGGTCGCAAACAACCCACGAGTCGTGCAGTTTCGGAAATACTTGTTCCGAGTCTTCGAGCCATTACAATCTGCCCTCTATCAAAGTCGCTTAGATCCGCAGCCTTTCCCATCACAAACAGAAGTAAGTGAAAGAATGATTCTTCAGACTCTCCAGCAGCAGTTAAATACCACTTCCACCTGATCACGTGCCTTCCACGTCATCCAGGCGAATTCATTGCAAAATGTAGGGGTGGTCATAATGTTTTGGCTCTTGAGTGTATGTATGTGTATGTGTTTTCATATACCGGGTGTCCCAAAAATGACCGTCGATTTGAAAAATCAATTAAAGAAAAACGGATGGTGATAGAAGTGTACGGTTTGCTGCATTCTGCTTAGATAACCAAAAAATTTATTCTCCCCAATTTTCAAAAATAGTTACAAAGTTCGTCAAAAGATGGTCCAGTCTGCTGACTGGAAAAAACTATAAAACAATGTTTTCAAAGCCAGAAGCATACGCAAAGTCGCATGGATTGGCCTCTCTATTCACCAGATTTGACGCCATGCGATTTTTTTTCTTTGATGGTACTTGAAAGACCAGGTGTATCGTCACAATCCACAAACTGTAGATAAACTAGAACAGTACATCTCTGCTGCTTGTCAGAACATTCAAACTGAAATGTTTCCACGGGCGCCTGCGAATTTTGACCTCAGATTGCGCCCCGTTGTTGCTGCAAACGGTGGTTATTTTGAAAACATTGTTTTATAGTTTTTCCCAGTCAGCAGCGCCATCTGTTGACGAACTTTGTAACTAATTTGAAAATTGGTGAGAATAAATTCCCTGGTTACCTAAGCAGAATGCAGCAAACCGTACATTTCTATCGCCTTCCGTTTTTCTTTAATTGATTTTTAAAATCGTCGGTCATTTTGGGGACACCCGGTACTATATTTATACAGAGAGAAAGATATAATGACACAGGTTTGGTTTGGAGCGCTATGGCCATTTTTTGCTACACGAGACTGGGATCTGCTGCTTAAACCTACGGTGGGAACGTGATTCTTTAGCTTAGAGGGAACACCTGCCTAGAAGGCAGAAATAGATGGACTATCTCTTTCTCAGGTATTCCTAACTATACATTCAGAGGGTATTTGTTGTTTATTATATTTCATGGTAGCCACAATCGTCAAATCATTTCTCTTTAATTCTTGACCAGCTTCTATTGAACAGAACCAATTATCACAGGCTATATTACGGTTCGTTTTGTAGAGGCATTTAAGTTAGTTGAACGAGTGATTGGGTTGGGATTTTTAATTTTTGCTCTGATTAATCTAATTTTTTTACCTCAACCATAGAAGGCTGGCGTCGCGAATCACCGTTCCACACTGAAGACAAGATGTTGACTGAATCAAGTGTAGACTCACAGTACCCAAGGTCGAAGGATGCAAGCGTTGAATAAAGAAACCATAGCTGCCCGAGAGGCAGATGTTCTCACCGAAGGGTTAAAGACAATTCCGAACGACTTCAAACGTCCATGCCAAGATAGGGACTCGAACCCACGGACTCTGGTACCGACGCCAGAGCCCTAGCCATTCTGTCATCATCTGGCACAAAGACTCAGGACATCCACGAACATCTCTAGCCTCTACCACCTTAAAGTCTTTAGAACTGTTGACCTTAGGTAACTATCACGATAAAAGATAAAAGAATAAACTGTATTTTAGCAGTATATTTTATAAATTAAATTTAGAGCATCAACAAAGTACGTTAACACTAATACACATATTAAGTGAGCCAGAGGCAATACAGTACACGCATAGTATGTCATGCAACACATGCAAAGTAATTTAATAGCTGAAAAATTATTAAAGTTTAAAACTCGGTTGTATGCAGCACTCTACTGTATTTCCCAAGATTCAATAATTTTAGCATAGCACATAGGCGGAATAAACCTTTACAATCAAAATTTTTCCATTTAATTAAATTATTATTGACAAACTCGCGAATTATGAAATCAGTGAATGTCAAGGGTTGATGTCTAAGGAAAATTTTGACAACGGCTCCTTGTTGGTGAATCAACGAGAAAATACATCCAGAATTTTATCGTATTTTGTCATCTAGGTATATGTAATAGGTATGCGGAAAAAAAATTAACATGCATCAAGTTAATTTTTTAAGGAAGAAATAAAGCTCTATATCTAGGATATAAAACATCTCTGTTGAATGAATATGGCACAACCATGACAGTATTATTATGACGTACTTTTAATACAGTAAAACCTCATTTATCCGGATCAGATTTGTAGATATTATTTTTATTTAATGTTCACATTAGATAAATTTTTTTAACTATGATAGCAAGAACGTAATCACAAGTACGCCAAATATTCGTTTTTCAGCTTGATACAATGTACAGTTCCTGCATAGATTGTACAATAAATTATGGTAATAAAATGTTTTTGTTGAGTTTAAGAAAGCTTTACTAGACATACAATTCTTTGTTAGGAAATGATGTGAAAAGTTATTTTTATTTTTTTTAATATCTTGTAAACAATACTGTGTAATTTTGTTACAAAACACAGTTTTTTATCGTAATAAACGGTAAGTCTGCTTAGTTAAGGATTTTGTTTTGCTTATTACCCATATTACCCGGATTATCCGGATTTTCAATTTTCCGGATTGCCTATGGTCCCAGTTAGTACGGATAAACGAGGTTTTATTGTACTTTCGTTGGCTCACAGAACAATTGGCCAGAGTGATTTTTTTTTTCATTTTGCTTTAGAAATATATTTAACACTGTGTGGCTCCAGTTCATCCCAGAAATTGGTAAAACAGCCGTTTCCATTTGTGCCTGCATAATGAACAAACTTCAATTCTCGAATATAAAAGAGACAGTGGACTCGATGCATTGAGGAGATGTTCGACTCAGTATAACGGTCGACAGGCAGCAGATAAGAGTTAGCGACAGATACAAGAGACTAACATTTCCCGTTAATATAAATGTTTGTTGATCCCGCGAAAAGAGCAGACAACTCGCGGACGCTGGGATGTCATTTCAGTGCAACGAGATGGGTGGTCCAACAGAAAAGAAAGGAAACGAAAATATCGTAACTTTTCCACCGCATAAACAGTTTACAAAATGCGGAGAATGACGGCGAAATTTTCATCAAGATGGGCTACTTCCTTCCATCCCATGTTCATGAACGAATAATAGATTTATGGTTACTTGGTTGAAGGATCAGTTGAAAACTAGGCTAAAAATAGTTTCATGAAGGGAATAGACGGAACTTTGGCAGATGAAAGTTTAACACAGGTATTATAACCTCATTATACCATCACACGTTGACAAATTTTCTGGAAATTTAACCTTCATAAAGTTTTTATAAATAAATTATGAGAAATTCAAGGAGGAATTTAAAAAACTGTAATTTATGTTAGACATTAACGAATTACTATTATTGTGTAATTAGTTGCTGCTTAAATGAAAAAAATTCCGTGTATATATATATATAAGCGCTATAATTAAAGAGCTTAAGTTGAGAGAGTTATTTAGGGGTAAATCATTTTGACTTATTAGTAAATAAATCAAGATATTACATGAGGGCGTGGTGGCCCAGTTGGCAAGAGCAACTGGCCATTGATCTGAACGTCTCTGGTTCGATGCTCATCGCTGACAAAATCCACCGCCGTGTACTCTAATGGCGGCTGGTGCACGTAATCTGTCGTGGCTGCAATGTCCTCCAAGTTCCCAAAATTTACCTCTGGAGGTGCGGGGTCAAGTGTAACGGTCTCGTCACTTGACTCGGTTCAAAATTACGGGACCGGTCCGTTAGCCAAGTCGGACTCCGACCCTTGCGGTTCTAAATTAAAACCGGAGCCGCATCATTCAGACCAATAGCCTATAATGGTCTTGATCTGACGTTGCTGTCAGTCAAGGAGCATAAGCAACAACAAGAATAGAACGACATCAACTCTAGAAATGCACAAATAAAAAATGGGGAACCTTTACAACTGTGTATCTTTTTTAAATATCAGGCAGCAAAATCACAAAATTAAAGTACGAAGTAATACATTCAATTTTGGAAATCCATTCTAGGAAGATAAAGTTATCTAATTTTGACTACAGCAATTTTTAACTAGCGCTGTGTTAAACATAATCTATTGGAGTATTAGATAAACGTGCAAAACCCCGCGTGCGTGTTTTACCTTTTTTTTCTTTGTACCTTTGTCTAGCTTTGGTGGAATCCTGTAGATGTGTGAAAGAATCTAGTATTACTTAACAGCAAATTATGTGGTTGTTGCCTCATAATTCGTTCAAACTTCGTTGCCTCTTTCAAACTACTGGTGTTCGAAATGGTAGGAATTAAGGTTGGTATTTATTTGATGTCGCATGAATATAATACTAATCCCCTTTAAGTTCTATAAAATATTCCTTTTCGTTTGGAAGACAATCCTATAGTAAAGTAGCTTAACTAAATTCACAATTTTGTCATAAAATGTATGAATGTATTATTCACCGCATCCTTTTACCGTCGCAAAACTTTAATTGCACTTCCGAAATTAAAATACTTTTTTGGGGGAAAAAATGAGCAAAAACGTGGCCCACTCGGGTTGGACGTACACTGGGTTTAGCAAAATCAGTATTAACCAAAGACGCAGGCTTAAATAATGCAAAACGATGTAAAATATTTTTGAGATAAAAATTTGCGTCTTTTAACTATGAAGGGAAAGGAAAACAATTGTTTTCATACTTTTAACAGGAGCTTAATACAGTCTTTTAAACTGGAAATAAGTTTTTATAAATGTGGAAAGGAATCAGGGGAGAAAAAACATTGAAGAAGAACAGTAAGAGAAAAAAATCCATACGTTACCTCATACATTATGAATGCTGGACAGATCATAATTTTATTGCTTTTAGTACTTGGCCCGCATTGGCAAACAACAGCAACAACACTTTGTCCATGAAAAAAAAAAATCATAAATCCATGCTGGACAGAGAGAAATCCAGAAAACGAAAATGCAAGCGGTAGCACGCTCAACAAATTATCTTTTAATAAATTTGGCGACACCTTGAATCGGGATTTTTTATGACAACACATAAGAAATTCAAAATTAGTTCGTTAAAGCATTCTTGATCCGCCAGTTGAAATTGCTTGAATTACACTTGTTTGAAGTTACTCTTTTGTTTATCAGTTTCAGAATGAAAGCGTTAATTTAGAGAAGATGTTAGGGAAAATTTACCAGGAATTAAAAAGACAAAAAACGAGCATGTGATTAAATATGACGGACATTTTTCTATTCATATTTGCAAGTAGCGGGGAGACATGATCTCAAACGTCACTTAAAACTTCATTTGAAATTCTGCGTTTTATCGAATGTATTAATGAAATCGTAAGGGCTATCGTGTAATACATTCGATAGTCTTCTTTAAAACCCTTAATTGGATATACACTCTAGTAATAAATACTTTATTGGTATATACACACACACAAATATATATATATATATATATATATATATATATATATATATATATATATATATATATATATATATATATATATATATATATATATATACAGTGGAATCTCGATTGATCGTTTTCGGATCCATCGTTTTTCCGTATGTGGCGTTCATTTTATCCAGTCCCAACGATCTTATTGCTTTGTTATGTTTCCGCATCTATCGTTTTCCCGCATTTAACGTTCATTTCAATCGGTCCCTTGAAAAGCGATAGATCGAGATTCCACTGTATATATATATATATATAACTGAAAATCAGCAAAACAGGGAAGGGAGATTGAAAAGTAAAACAAAACTTATAAAACTGATCATATGAGTTCCAGATACGCCGGGCCACAAACTAAAGCCACATAGGAGATATTGAATAGTTAGATTTTAGACTAAACATGGTAGACGAGTAAGAGTGAGAAAAAAACTCCTTTACTCATTGTGGCATTGAAGAAGGTGTTATGGGGTTTTTTAAAGCTTATTAATTTATATTGCTAATTAATTAATTAATTGTAGGTAGGAATAAATCCTACTAATTAAAGTGGGGTTTCAGTTAAATTTAAATGCAACAATATTTGCCATTTGGCCGTTAGTGGTTAGTACATTTTAAGATAGATGGTAAGTTGCGTTGTGTTATTTTTAAATGCAATAACCCATCATAATTAATAATTAAAATTTATCCTAGGTTCATTACTGTCTGCATCACTGTGGTGATTAATGAGCCAAAAGAAAATGAAATTAAATCTAATAAAATCACTTAACCTTGGAGAGCACCTAGAAATAAAATTACCTCACCTAAAAGAAAAAGCTTCATATCTGCTGAAATAAAAATAAAACCTAAAGCTGAAAATCAGAAAATTTACTAAAAAGGCAAGGACCGACATGACAAAGATATGCTTAACATAACAAATTTATTCCTTCCGATTACATTAACAATATTATCACCAATCTGGTAATCAGTTCTATTAAACATTTTTTTTTGGGATACCAATATTAAATCATCAATAATACAATTGCTATAAAAACCAACTTCTATATCCTCGTAACACAATAAAATATATACAATGACAATTCAAAATGAAATGGCTGGCGAATATAAAAAAAAACCTGAATTATTCTATATGCAATTGCTCATCTTAATTTCAATTATACATTTAAATCTAATCTTAATGATGTTGCTGCAGCTTTAATCAAAGGTAGAGAGGTTATGGATAGAATTTATAGAAGTAAAGGAAGGAAAGGAAATTCACCCGTCGCGTCACTTCATCGTCGGGATCTTAGCGTTGTATCGAGGCCAGAGCTTCCAGCCCCGACCCCTCGGTCTTTTGCCCTCGCCTCCACGTCCAGGATCCAGAAAATCTTCTCCTTGTTTTCAAACTCCCGCGCTCCGAGTCAGCACCTTGTCACCCTTTCCATCAGTCCGGTGAAACCATCCTCCACACCAAATAGTTCTTTGATGCTCAGTGAATTGTAATGGCCGAAATGAGGGGGGAAGGCTACAGGTGGCACTCTTGCACTCTGCAATTGTTTATACAATTAATTTTTTTCCACCCCTCATCTCGTTCTTGTTGGTTATTTTAATTTCATGGCGGCCTGGTCATCCACCCGGCGATGTATCCCTGCGCGCCTTGCATCTGACCTTCCAAAATTTCTCCCCGTTCGAAAAAGGGCTTTAGCGGACGTATTGGGTTACCGATAGTGGGGGAGGCTTTCAAAACTGTTGCTAGGCGCTGGGTCATTTTTTTAAGGATAGAAGAAAAGCAAAGAATATTTCTAAGACTTTTACCATTTAAAATACAAAACGCCAGCCAAAAAAAACAATAAAAAAATATGCCAACCATTCACAAGGTTCATAAATAAAACTTATTAATTTATCAATATTAACAATAATAAGGTATAACCTGTGATGATCTATTTCAAACTTAATTCTTCTCAATGTCAAAACATTTAGAGAAACTTGCGCACCTTCTCCAAATGCGATGACATTAATCAAATCAATTAATATCTGATCACCACAAGTATAACCCTTACATATATTTAGCAGAGGCTTAATAAATTGATTAAAACAAAGCACAATCGTTACTAAAATTTACTTACTTTACTAATTTACTTTATCTGGATACCCGATATTAATATTAACTTTAATCACTTCCAAAACTATTAATTATCAACACAACAAATACCTCCTTTTCCGCGAGAAAAAAAAATTTGGCACAAATTTTTTTTTTATAAAAAAAACACAGATCACCGTGGAAAAATTTCACGAATTAAAAGAATTGACTAAAGTATAAAATTTCATTACACAATGTGATATATTGTTCCCATTCGACCCGGGTCACATAACAAAACACCTATACATGAGAGATTACTTATTAAACAAAAATATAAACCATGGAATATCTAGCATAATACCCGAAAAAAATTTCATTACCACAATTGTATATAAAGCAAGCAAAAATGAAACATTGAACACCTAACATATATCTAAAACAATTCATTACCACAACTGTATGCTCAATTTACAATTAAACCATATACACTAAAAAAACTGCATAGTAAAAAAATCATCCTCGGTTAAAACAATCAGTTCAAAAACATTACATCCTGTCCACAGTTTACTTCTATAATTTGAAATTGACAGTGCGACCATAGCATACAATCCGAAACAAATTTTAAAAAAAAGTATGCTTAACACAAATAAACAAAACCTCTTCGAACAAAACTCAATACAAAATTCTCTCTTACGAAATTCATTATCACTGTTCAATCAAAATTAACATGTTTACTGTTCAACCTCAAAAAATGTATATGAAACATGTGCGACAGGTGTACAAAATTTACAACTTTAACCGTACATATAACAAAAAAAAATTTAACCTCCCGTACACCCTAGTATACATTACACAACCAGGTAATTGATAGAAATTTGAGACCTATCGTTAACTACACCACTATTTACTCCTACTAAACACAATCCAATTCCAACCTGCGAAGATAGACTCTTCGTCCCTCGCGGCAATGAAATTCTAATAAGCTTAGTAAAAATTAATGATTAAAGTCTGAGGCCATGTCTAACGTTCATTAACCTCCTGTACACCTTAGTACACATTACAAAACTAAGTAAATGATAAAATTTTGAAACCAATATTTAAGTACTCCACCATTTACTCCTACCAAACCAAAAGTAATTCCAGCCTGCGAAGAGAGACTCTTCGTCCCTCGCGGCAATGAAATTCTAATATGCTTAGTAAAAATAATGATTAACACAAGAAGCCCTGTCTAACGTTTAATTGCATAAACCGAACTGAACAGACCAACGCAAACATACCTACTAAAATAACATAACCAAACTTATTCAAAAACTGTATGCCCTACTTAAATAAACAAAAACCGGTCGAATCGAAACACAGTCGATCCCCAAAAGTCATGCTGATCCGTTCAAAACAGAATATGCACATGAAACATTGTAGACAAGAGCATCAAAAAAATTTAACATCAACCCTACACATAAACAAAATTTTCGGACGCTTTAGTATGCATTACAAAAGAAATTAAACAATATTAAATTAAGCTAAAGCTCTGCAAAAACTAAATTGGTATTGAATCCAACAAATCCCTGACATGAGAAACTGAACTTATTAGGTACTGAAAGACCACAACATTCAAAATTTCCCAGCCTGTGACATTGAAGTTGAATATTAACCCCCATTTTAATTAAATTTGTAAACAAACCCAACTGGTATTAAATCCAAACATATACCCGACATGAGAAACTGAATTTATTAGGTACAGAAATGACCGCAGCATTCAAATTTCCCAGCCTGTGACATTGAAGTTTGAATCTTAAACCCAATTGTAACTAATTTCGTGTGAAAAACAATATCATTAACTATTATATGAAAAAAATTTAATGTAATTTTCAATCTGTCCAAGAACCCAACTAAAACTACTTCCCGTTTTACCATGAGACCAGCTCTAAATGGCAAGAGGAAAGCAGAAAAAACTTAGCACCTGGCAAGACAAAAAAAACTCGTGATATGAAGCCCAAAATAACCAAAAAAAAATTATCTGACATGTAGAATTGCAATTAAAAATTTATCAATACTTAGTATGCAAATATACTATGGGAGACATTGTAAAACATACACAATTTAGCACCTCAAATCAAATATTATACTTAAAACCACTAGCATAGCAATAAAAACCGTTAAAACAACAAAATACCAATAAAAATATTTAATAAAAATATCTATCAATGTTTAAAGATGTTAAAAATATTCAATATTCAATATAAACGCAAAATATATAGGAATGTAAAAATAACTTCCAAATCGAAATGTATCCTTAAATGCACTAACAGAACAATACTCTTAAGTAAAACACCAAAAAAAACATTTATATCGCTCAATAATTCAAAATGAAAAAAAAATCAATATTCAAAATAATTGCACAAAATATAGGAATGTAAGAAAAATTTCAACTTAAAATCTAAATTGTTTAAAATATCAAAAATAATAATAACCATAACCACATAAAAATCATATGAACCAAAAAAATCTGTGCCAAAATAAGATTAAGCCTCCACTATACAAAATTTAATATGTCATGCCGTCTCACCGAAAGAAAAGATAATGGGAAAAAAAAAATGGCTCATTTGCAAACAGTCTTCACAACTGGTACCATTTGAGGAAAAAAAAATGGCACAGCGTGGATAGGTCACAGCGCCATTTGTGGCATTGAAAATGTGTAGTTATGGGGTTTTTTAAAGCTTATTAATTTATATTGCTAATTAATTAATTAATTGTAGGTAGGAATAAATCCTACTAATTAAAGTGGGGTTTCAGTTAAATTTAAATGCAACAATATTTGCCATTTGGCCGTTAGTGGTTAGTACATTTTAAGATAGATGGTAAGTTGCGTTGTGTTATTTTTAAATGCAATAACCCATCATAATTAATAATTAAAATTTATCCTAGGTTCATTACTGTCTGCATCACTGTGGTGATTAATGAGCCAAAAGAAAATGAAATTAAATCTAATAAAATCACTTAACCTTGGAGAGCACCTAGAAATAAAATTACCTCACCTAAAAGAAAAAGCTTCATATCTGCTGAAATAAAAATAAAACCTAAAGCTGAAAATCAGAAAATTTACTAAAAAGGCAAGGACCGACATGACAAAGATATGCTTAACATAACAAATTTATTCCTTCCGATTACATTAACAATATTATCACCAATCTGGTAATCAGTTCTATTAAACATTTTTTTTTGGGATACCAATATTAAATCATCAATAATACAATTGCTATAAAAACCAACTTCTATATCCTCGTAACACAATAAAATATATACAATGACAATTCAAAATGAAATGGCTGGCGAATATAAAAAAAAACCTGAAATATTCTATATGCAATTGCTCATCTTAATTTCAATTATACATTTAAATCTAATCTTAATGATGTTGCTGCAGCTTTAATCAAAGGTAGAGAGGTTATGGATAGAATTTATAGAAGTAAAGGAAGGAAAAGAAATTCACCCGTCGCGTCACTTCATCGTCGGGATCTTAGCGTTGTATCGAGGCCAGAGCTTCCAGCCCCGACCCCTCGGTCTTTTGCCCTCGCCTCCACGTCCAGGATCCAGAAAATCTTCTCCTTGTTTTCAAACTCCCGCGCTCCGAGTCAGCACCTTGTCACCCTTTCCATCAGTCCGGTGAAACCATCCTCCACACCAAATAGTTCTTTGATGCTCAGTGAATTGTAATGGCCGAAATGAGGGGGGAAGGCTACAGGTGGCACTCTTGCACTCTGCAATTGTTTATACAATTAATTTTTTTCCACCCCTCATCTCGTTCTTGTTGGTTATTTTAATTTCATGGCGGCCTGGTCATCCACCCGGCGATGTATCCCTGCGCGCCTTGCATCTGACCTTCCAAAATTTCTCCCCGTTCGAAAAAGGGCTTTAGCGGACGTATTGGGTTACCGATAGTGGGGGAGGCTTTCAAAACTGTTGCTAGGCGCTGGGTCATTTTTTTAAGGATAGAAGAAAAGCAAAGAATATTTCTAAGACTTTTACCATTTAAAATACAAAACGCCAGCCAAAAAAAACAATAAAAAAATATGCCAACCATTCACAAGGTTCATAAATAAAACTTATTAATTTATCAATATTAACAATAATAAGGTATAACCTGTGATGATCTATTTCAAACTTAATTCTTCTCAATGTCAAAACATTTAGAGAAACTTGCGCACCTTCTCCAAATGCGATGACATTAATCAAATCAATTAATATCTGATCACCACAAGTATAACCCTTACATATATTTAGCAGAGGCTTAATAAATTGATTAAAACAAAGCACAATCGTTACTAAAATTTACTTACTTTACTAATTTACTTTATCTGGATACCCGATATTAATATTAACTTTAATCACTTCCAAAACTATTAATTATCAACACAACACTCATATATCGTTTTCAGAAACGACTATGTTACGTCATATAACCCTTTAGTGTCATGCGATGCATCCGTGTGCCCTCTAGCGGCAATATGTAAAAAGAAGGAGAAGTACGAAAGCGCCGCTTGACAGCGGTCGAAAGCTACTCTGCCTCCCGTTAGCGGAGAAATAAAAATAAAGTTAATTTTACAGCAATCAATGCTGTTGGTCCGTCAGCTTATTTAAGCACGAAACTATAGTCTAAACATTGTGGTCCTACCGAGGACGGAGACGAAACCAGATATGGATTCAAAAGAAAAGAAATCAGTTATGGATACAAAAGAAAAGAAATCAGGTATGGATATAAAAGAAAAAACACCTCCCACTTTGAAGGATTTAAATAGGATTCGTGGGAGGATAAAAGCAAAATTTACTCATATGCATAAGTTTATCGAAATGTATGATTCAACTAAAGAAGAAAAAGAACAAGAAATAGTGTTGGAACAAAAGTTAAGTAATCTATATCAAATAAAAGAAGAAATTAACAGGCTATTTAGTGACTATTCAGAGGTGGAAGAAGCCGATGAAGAAACCCTGTCGAAAGCCGACACAGAATTACTTGAAATGGACGAAGAACGAGATAATTTAGAGGTAAATGTCAAATGCTTACTTTCTAAACTTAAATCTGATGTATCTGAATCTCAGTCAACTAAAGCTGTGCAAAATATAAGCTATAAATCTGTCATGAATCAGTTAGAATTTAACACTAAATTACCGGAAATTCCTTTGCCATTTTTCAGTGGCCAAATCGAACAGTTTACTAACTTTAAAACTCAATTTGTTAGTTTGATAACAAACAATAAAGGTTTATCTGAAGAACAAAAATTGTTCTATCTGAAGGCCGCCTTACGTGGTGAAGCCAAATTTATTGAGACAAGTGATGATAATTTTGAGTCGTTATTTGTTGCTTTAGAGCTGAGATATGAAAATAGACGGGCTGTTGTAGACATACACATCCAGTCTATTCTCAAAATAGAAAAATTAAATGTTGAGTCATCAAAGGGTTTAAGATTAATTACAGATACAGTAAATAAGAGCTTAAGAGCCTTAAAGGTTCTAAAATTAGAGTGTAACGAGCTTACGAATGCAATATTTGTAAATATAATTTCACAAAAATTAGATAACGAAACAAGAAAGGCATATGAAATGTCTCTTACATCTAAGGAAATTCCATAGCTTGAAAAACTACTTCATTTTTTACATGCAAGATCACTCGTTTTAGATCAGATCTACAAACCCCCAACCACAACTAAATTTCGTCAGGCTACAACAAGCAAAGTGAACAATTTACTTGTTAATCAAAATAAACAAAAAAGTTATGTCAAACCCTGCGTTTTGTATAACATAGAACATCCGTTATACCGATGTTCGAAATTTTTGAATATGAGTGTTCCTAAACGTATAGAAATATTAAATGAAAACAAATTGTGTAAAAATTGTTTAAAGATTCATAATGCACCCTGTAAATCAACGTTTGTCTGCAGAATTTGTAAAAAATCAGGTCACAATTCTCTAGTTTATGTTCTATCGGAATCGAAACTACCGCTTTCGAACTGTGAAAATAGTTCTCATGTGGATGAATTATTGCCTTCGGATACGAGGCTGGCGCCAAATGCCTCACATGTTATGCTATCGTCTCTAGTCGCTAATTCCAAACATAGTGCGTTGCTCTGCACAGTCAGCTTATATATTGAAAACAAATTTGGAGAAAAAATAAAAGTAAAAGGGATCTTGGATAGTGGTTCCAGTATATCCATCATGACCTCGGAAACAGCTGAATCATTAGGATTGAATAAACAAAAAGTTAACACAGCGATTTCGGGAATAAATTGTGGTGAATGCTTTGTGAAAAATAAAACGACAGCAAAAATATCTAATGAAGAGGGTGATTTTAGCCGAACTTTATCATCTTTTATTTTGCCTCGTATTACTGGTTTAACGCCTACTCAACGAATTGATATATCCAGTATTTATTTTCGTAATGAAATAAGACTTGCTGATGGAGATTTCAATGTCCCTAGCAGAATCAGTGTATTGTTGGGTTGTGAATTATTTTTTGATTTGTTAAAGGCAGAAAAATTCAGATCGTGTGACGGTTCATTATTATTGTAAAACAGTGTTTTCGGATATCTAGTTACAGGGTCGATCAAAAATACAAATTCTTATTATTTTTCTGGTCTAATTTCAGAACCTGAAAATTTAGATGAGGTTGTAAAACATTTCTTTGAATTAGAATCCTTTCGGGGAGATCGTATAGGAAATTCAGATGACTCAAAAACATTTGAAAAACAGTACTGTGAAGAACATTTTAGTTCTACAGTTAAAAGAGATGAAACAGGAAGGTACATTGTGAGATTACCAATTATTGAAGAAAAACTGCACACTTTAGGGGATTCTAGAGAAATCGCTGAAAGGCGTTTAAACTTACTTTGGAAAAAATTAGATAAAAATAAGACAATGGGCACATTATATAAAGCTTTTATGGAGGAATATGTTTCTCTTGGCCATATGGAAAGAGTGATCAATGATAAGTGTCCTAAGGAAAGCTATTATATTCCACACCACGCTGTCTTTCGCCCAGAAAGCACATCAACACCACTTCGCGTCGTGTTTGACGCTTCATCAAAATCAAGCAGTGGAATTTCTCTGAATTCCTTATTGCTGAATGGTGGGACAGTACAACAAGAATTATTTTCTGTAATAGCGAGATTCCGTACTTATAAATATGCATTCAGTGCGGACATAAAAAAGATGTACAGACAGATTCTTGTAGATGACAGGGATAGAAATTTACAAATGATATTGTGGAAACCAACTCTTTGTGCTCCAGTGGAGACATACAGACTTAAAAATGTTACTTATGATACAGCTTGTGCTCCGTTTCTAGCGACAAGAACTCTAAAGGCACTGGCTGAAGATGAACAAAATTATTCCAAGGCGTCCTTAGCACTAATCAATGATACCTATGTAGATGCCATTTTGTCGGGATCAGATAGTTTAGAAGAAGCAAAGGACTTGCAAATTCAGTTAGCTCAAATTCTATCTAAAGGAGGTATGGAACTACACAAGTGGGTGTCTAATAACTCTGACTTATTAAATGACAACAAAATTGAAGAATATGCATTTTCATCAGACTTGCCCACTGTTAAAACACTTGGCATGCTGTGGCAACCCATGTCTGACAATTTCAAAGTTAGAGTCGTAGTACATCATTCAGAGAGCTACACAAAACGTGACGTTCTTTCAACTATCGCCATACTGTTCGACCCATTAGGTCTTATCGGTCCAGTTGTCACAAGGGCGAAAATATTACTACAAGGATTTTGGCAGTTGAAGCTCATGTGGAATGATCCCATTCCACCAAACGAATTAAATGACTGGTTGAAATTTTTTAAACAGTTACCTTATGTCAATCAGCTGCAAATTCCAAGGTTTTTCCTTCTTCCAAATGCTACTACCATTGACCTGCACTGTTTTTGTGATGCATCAGAAAAAGCTTACGGTGCAACAATTTACATATCTTCTAAACTCATCAACGGAGAAGTGAAAACAGATTTATTGTGCAGCAAATCAAGAGTTTGTCCAATTAAGAAATCAACTATTCCTCGTCTTGAGCTCTCTGCTGCTTTGTTATTGGCTCGCCTCGTGTCGAGGTTGGTGCCAATCCTACAAATTCCCATTAACCACATATACATGTGGAGTGATTCCACCATCACTTTGGCGTGGATTCGTACACCTCCGGAAAGGCTAAAGACCTTTGTGTCTAATAGAGTGATGCTGATAAACTCTTTGTGTCCTAACTATGACTGGAGATATATTCCCTCTTCAGACAATCCGGCAGATGTTATATCACGTGGTGCATCAGCTTCTGACTTATTGCAGAACTCTTTGTGGTGGCATGGCCCCACTTGTTTAAACTCAGACATTCTATCTTCAAGTGACTGGGATATTCAAAATGATGATTTATATAATAAGGAACTTAAACCTTCTGTTCCAATAGTTTTATTAGGGGATACAAAAATTGATTTTCTTGATAATATTTTAAATTTAAGTAATAATTTCACTAAAATTTGTCGTATTTTAAGTTACATTTTCAGATTTTATCAAAATGTTAGAAATTCAAAGGAGCGCCAGGTAGGTAGGTAGGTAGTCTAACAACAGAGGAGCTCAACCATGCATCGGATGTATTGGTAAGATTGGTTCAAGGAGCTGAATTTCCTGAGGAGATTTCAAGTTTGACTAAACTCAAACCTATTAAATTTGGAAAATTAACCAACTTAAATCCATTTTTGGATAACAATAAAATTCTTCGTGTAGGTGGTAGGTTACAAAATGCTAATGTAAATGAAAATACTAAACATCCAAAACTTTTGCCATCTAGACACAAACTTACAAAAATTATAATGGAATCCCTCCATAGGAAATATTTACACTTAGGCCCTCAGGCTTTGTTGCATTGTGTCAGGCAAGAATTTTGGCCAATTGGAGGAAGAAGTTTCGCAAGGAAAATTGTTAACGAATGTGTTACGTGTTTCAAAACCAAGCCCATTAGTTCCAATCAACTACTAGGAAACTTGCCTGCGGAAAGAGTCAATCCTACTCCTCCATTTTCTCATTGCGGGATTGATTTCTGTGGCCCTTTTTTAATCAAGTATAAGGGTCAACGCAAGGGTATATTTCAAAAGGTATACGTCGCAGTATTTGTGTGTTTTGCCACTAAAGCGATTCATTTAGAAGTGGTCACAGATCTAACTTCAAACGCATTAATTGCGACACTGAAACGCTTTTTCGCTAGACGTGGAAAAAGTTTTTGTATCTTTTCTGACAACGCCAAGAACTTCATAGGGGCTAATTCTGAAATAAAAAAATTACATAAACTAATGAGTAAACCTTCTGAAATGTTTGTAAATTATTTTGTCACAGAAGGAATTAAATGAAAATTCATCCCACCTCGGTCCCCAAACTTTGGAGGGTTATGGGAATCAGATGTCAAATCGTTTAAATATCACCTTAAAAGAGCAGTGGGTTCTACAAGGCTTACATTCGAAGAATTCTTAACTCTAACAACAGAAATAGAGGGTATTCTCAGTAGTATTTAATAGTAGACCCATTATGCCTATGTCTACAGATCCCAATGATTGTAATGCATTAACACCTGGACATTTCTTAATTGGCCGTCCATTAATTTCGATACCAGAGCCAAATTTAACAGAAAGTAAAGATAATTATTTATCCAGATGGCAAAAAAACGACCAAATTAGTTCAAATGGTCTGGAAAAATTGGTCGAGAGATTACTTGAATCATTTACAATCACGAAATAAATGGAAATTTACTAAGGATAATGTAAAACCGAACGACATGATATTACTAAAGGATAGCAATTTGCCACCTTATAAATGGAAGTTAGGACGTATAGAAGGAGTTGTAAAGGGCTCTGATGGAAAGGTCAGAGTCGTTTGGGTAAAAACTTCTGAGGGTACCTTCAAGAGGGGTATAAATCAAATTTGTTTATTACCCATAGACTGTAAATAGTTGTATATAGAACTTTTCAGACTGTATATAATTGTATATAACCTTTCCTTTACTTTGCATATTATAATTTTTTTTTGTAAAATTTGCTTAATTGTTGTTTTAATTGTAATATGTGTATTGTATTTTGACGAAAATTTATGTGTGAAGCTGTTATAATTGTTGAAACCTTCGATTTCAACGCGGGGTGTATGTTACGTCATATAACCCTTTAGTGTCATACGATGCATCCGTGTGCCCTCTAGCGGCAATATGTAAAAAGAAGGAGAAATACGAAAGCGCCGCTTGACAGCGGTCGACAGCTACTCTGCCTCCCGTTAGCGGAGAAATAAAAATAAAGTTAATTTTACAGCAATCAATGCTGTTGGTCCGTCAGCTTATTTAAGCACGAAACTATAGTCTAAACAGACTACATGAGTCAATGAAACAAATGTACAGTGTTTTTGAAGAGATTTTTCAAGCAATAGCAATTTAAAATTAATTTTAAATTTCTAAGTGTCTTTTAGCAACTTCTTCTTTTCTCAAAATGTGTTATAGCATTCATTGTATAGCCACAGAGATATTTCTTGTGATATCTCCTCTGAAGCCTAGTGATTTTGTGTCATTGACTAATAATGTAGTGACTACTGACGAAGATATATGAGTAAATGAGACATGTTTTTAATTGTTCCTCATCAACAATGTTAAACCTATATGCTAAAGATTACATATAAATACATACATACACAAACACGCACACACACACACACACACACACACACATATATATATATATATATATATATATATATATATATATATATATATATATATATACATCAGTACTAGAAATAAAATCTGACCAGCCTATATTAAAAATAAAGGAAGGGCTCCCTTCTCCTGGTACAGAATTTAGGTAAAGAAAGGCACTGATCGGCTGAAAAATCCTGACCTTATGATCTCATTTAGCTTCTAGAGCACTAACGTTATTTTACACCCGTCTAGGCTGTTCCTAAAGAAAATGTGTTCACACATTTAAAGAAATCGTCTTAAAAATCAAAGGAAACTAAGCAGTTACTACCTTTGCTATTTATTTGTTTTCAGCTCATTTTCAAGGACGTTTAGCGTTTAATATTTTGTGAAACGAGACTTCTCACTGACTTACTGACTGCTATACGGAGGAAATGGCACGCAGCCGCCGCTTTGGAGACGCATCACAGGCTGAGTGGAGGGGGAAAGATTTTTCCGAGAAGTGGGTCTTGGGAGGATAAGGATGAAATCAGGCAGTAAAATTACGTCTGTGAAGTTGGCCCCCCGACATTGAGATATCCAAATTTTGGAAACGGCATTCGTTTGAGCGTCGTTTGAGCGTGTTTGAGCACCAAAAATTTTCATTTGAGCGCCATTTTTAAAAGAGTTATGAGCATTTCATTTTTTGGCGGGAAAACACCTAGCCCCCCCCCCCCCCGACATTGAGATATTCAAATTTTGAAAACGGCATTCGTTTGAGCGTCGTTTGAGCGTGTTTGAGCGCCAATAATTTTCGTTTGAGCACCATTTTTAAAAGAGTTATAAGCATTTCATTTTTTGACGGGAAAACACCTAGCCCCCCTGAGATTGAGATATTCAAATTTTGAAAACGGCATTCGTTTGAGCGTCGTTTGAGCGTGTTTGAGCGCCAAAAATTTTCGTTTGGGCGCCATTTTTAAAAGAGTTATGAGCATTTCATTTTTTGGCGGGAAAACACCTAGCCCCCCCCCGAGATTGAGATATTCAAATTTTGAAAACGGCATTTGTTTGAGCGTCGTTTGAGCGTGTTTGAGTGCCAGAAATTTCGTTTGAGCGCCATTTATAAAAGAGTTATGAGCATTTCATTTTTTAGCGGGAAAAACACCTAGCCCTCCCCCCCCCCCCGACATTGAGATATTCAGAGAACAGGAAAAACAGAGCGGCAGGAAATTTCGTGTCGGCGAAATGGCGAAAAATAGGGGGCGGGGGGGGGATTTGGTGTCGGCGAAATGGAAGGGACACCTCCAAATATGGCGGGTCCCATGGATAAGACATTGAAAGAGGCGCCAAAATGAGGCAGAGTAAAAATATGAAATTATCAACAAATAACGATAAAATATAACAGTAACTAATAATAGCAAATAGTTTCAAACTAGTTGATATAGTTTAGGCCTTAGACAACAGTGTTTAATGCATTTATGAAATTTTTCAATACATTCAAAAATCCATTGATTCGTTCTTAATATTTCTTATACTTTAAAAAAAATGAACTTGAAAGAAAGTTTTCGTATCTCTGTCCTGTATATATTTACTTACCTTTTTCTTTTTCCTATTTATACCTAAAACTAAATACCCGTGCTTCACAACGGAATACATTACTACCACCAATCATGTAATCGGGTTCCATTAATTTAAATTAACTTCAGTAGTAAAGTGTTGTCATTTCTATGAGGAGTTAACCCTATAATTTAATGACGATCCAACATTAAATAAGTATTTTTAGATTTATATTTATTTCTTAATTTTAGGGGACTTATGACCCTTCTGGATTTTTTAACAAATTACTAAAAAACAAGTGTGTGACTTGACAAATCTTTTGGATTTTCCTGTCGAACTGAAATTAGAAAATTCCCTATATCTTTTAGGGGCAGTTATTGCTTACCAGTCAAATCACTATATAGAGTACTGCCATCGAACGAGTGGGACATGGGAAAAATACAACGATTTGGAGAACGAAGTTACAAATATTAAGGAAGATTTATTATTTAATCCACACGCGGTCCTATATTTACTATCAGCATAATCTTAAAATTGGAAACGTTTTAACGATCAACTAACTATTGGAACTTTTTGTTTTTAATTACCTGACTTCAATGTGGAATATTATAATTACCATATTTAACTTTTTACGATAATTGGTGATATGTAACTTATGCAAAGTCTTAATAATTATATTAAAATGTTAATCTTCCATTCTATATGATCTAATGCTCCGTTCTATACGAGAAACAAAACATTTTATTTATTGTATATTATAATTTTGAAATTGGGATTCTTAATGCAGTCATATTTTATTGTAGTATTCATGTGTGCATCAAGTTTTATACTTAATTTTTGTACATATATATTTTGATTATCACAGCAATCACAGTTTTATTTTTCTAATAATTTATGTGCGTATAGCTCTTTCATGATGTGTTTATAACGTAGAGATGGTTACGATTATTGTTTTTGTGTTTTAAGCAATTTATTTATGTATATATGTTGCGGAATGGTTGTAGATGCGGTGCTTAGCGTTAAAAGGGAAACTGAGATAAAATTACGAAAAGTTATATTTACAAAAAATATTTACAATCTAAGTATTGAGTTTGTGTTAACATAGTAATATGTTGCGGTGACAAAGTAAGACGCTCCGTATGGAGCGGTGCGTAAGTTGCGTCTAGAGACAAAGGGGTCTACTAGTGAAGTGTTCTAACGGAAGGGGGCTCAAGTTCAATGACCGGAGCTGGAGATAAGAGTCAGTGAGCGCCTCCTGCTGGAAGCACAGAGGGGTGTAGGTGGAACATATATTCAGAATTCGTTATGAGGAATTTTGTAAATTGATGCATTTCAGCACTGCTGATAGTCAGTCATTTTTGTTCAAAACTGACTAATTTATTTTACATTAATCATCTTCTATCTTAAATTGTAATATTTTTATATTTAAATATTTTAGGTAAATAAAGTTAATATTTTGATATTTGTATATTTTAGAGTCATAAATATAATAGTTCGATATTTATATGTATCGAAGGAAAAAATATATAATTAAACCCAAAATATACCATAAGATTTCTGGTCAAACATTTTATAAGATAACTAAATGAGTGTAATCAGTTGCTAAATAAAAATAGTCGATATAAGAAAAGAAATGTATTCAACAGAATATTGGAATAAACTTACCGACGTTTTTATAGTGTTTAGAAGAGGTACAGTTAACCAGACATCACTGGAACTACATTTAGGGTCTGGCAGACAGTTTGACATATCCTTCCTCATTAAAATAATCTTTGCTTTTACCATATTTACAATAACTGTGTTACATTGTTAGAAAATTATAAAAAATCAAATTATAAAAGTGCATCAAGCAATTGCTTAACATAGTTGAAAATCATTTACAGCTGACAGAATTCTTGCCCTAATTTTTCTGCTCCTATATTTTTCTTGATGTATTTATTGGAATTTGAAGGTTTAAAAAGTCCTTGGGTAGCGATTCTCATTCTCTATATTTAAAAAATTTTGTTTAAAAACGGGAATGCACAGTGTGGGCATGACAGACAAAAAAGTACAAACCAAAAAAGGTAAAGTTTATAAGGGGTTGTTATTTTAAGACCGGCTGACACCTGTGTCCGTTGGGCGTTGGTAATCTTCTGAAAGAGGGGGGAGGATGCCATTCGTTTCCTCACTTTTATTTTTAAAGTGGGGGGAGATAACTTGGTACAACACTTCACACACTGATCACCATTACTTCTTGATATAGCTCCCATTGTATACAAAGAAGAAAGCGAAAAATTTTGACGCTCATACACGCTCAAACGAATGCCGTTTTCAAAATTTGAATATCTCAATGTCGGGGGGGGGGGGGGGGCTGCTACGTTTTTTCCCGCCAAAAAATGAAATGCTCATAACTCTTTTACAAATGGCGCTCAAACACGCTCAAACGACGCTCAAACGGATGCCGTTTTCAAAATTTGAATATCTCAATGTCGGGGGGGGGGGGGGGGGGGGCTAGCTAGGTGTTTTTCCCGCCAAAAAATGAAATGCTCATAACTCTTTTACAAATGGTGCTCAAACGAAAATTTTTGGCGCTCAAACACGCTCAACCGACGCTCAAACGTATGCCGTTTTCAAAATTTGGATATCTCAATGTCGGGGGGCCAACTTCACAGACGTAGTAAAATTTAGTCTTGCTGATATTCTGCGGAGGATTCTGATAGTATTCTTATGCTTAGTTGCCGTTAAGAAGGTGTTCAAATCAAATTTTAGTCCATAATTTTTTGTCTCTGGATTTAATTGATAGCGGCCAATCATCCGTTGGCAGATTATCCATCGGTTATGAATTAGGAAGGTTAGAATTAAAATATAAACTCTCCGAAAAACTGCCGACTGGCTCGTAAAGCGAATAATATAACAGACATTTTTCTGAATAAATGCTGCAAGTTATGCAAATTTTAACATTATTACGATTAAATTCTGCTGAAATCAGTGCACGTAGTAAACTCTGACTAGCTCTTCTTTTATAGTATACTAGCATTATAGCCCGGCGTTGCCCGGGTAGATATATAGATATAAAATTTTTCATGCATTCCATCAAAAAAATACTGGGCTGCACCCCCCGCTCTTCATGTTCATCTGGCTAGACAGAATGCGCTTAGCGCGTTTCTACTGAAATGATATACCCAGTATTCTTTTGATGGAAAGCATGAAAAATTTTATATCTATATATCTACCCGGGCAATCATTCTTTAAAAATAATTTCATTAATTTTCTTATCCCTTAATATAACTAATGGATTAACAGTTCGGAATGAAAGTTATGTGTCGTTATGTTTCTCTGTTTAAAGAGCTTTTCCTCCCACTGCTTAAAAAACCCCAAAACTCTAAAAGATTTATCTTATATGATTTCACGGAATAAGTAATTTAAATACATATCGTATGTTAACTCTGTTTCGCGAACTTAGGGGAAAAAACCTGTAGAATTCTTAAACTTCTTCCCATTTTAGAATCCTCAAACAATTAATATATTTAGATCAACAGAAGGCTTCCAAAAACTTCCAAACTTAATTTTTCTTTTTTTTTCCTTGCTTTTTTTTACAAATTTTATTAAGTTCTATTAGTTTGAACGCCATTGTCTAAAATTGTCTAAAGCAGCGGTTCTCAACCTTTTCAGACAAACGATTCCATTAAACATAAGAAAAATAAACTCCTCGTCCTTCCCCCCCCCCCCCCGTTACCCCCAGACCAACTCTCAAACCACCCCGCTTTTCCCCCGCGTATCGAATTTGAAGGGTTGTCGTAAAGGGACTGTATCCACATTTAAGAGGTGCGCTTAGGGGCACAAAAATCATTAAAAAAATAATTTTAAAAAAACTAATTGAGCCCCAAATATCGTTTTTCTTGATTTAAGTTTCTAGGGTCCAAAACATTAACTGTGCCGAATTTGGTCCCGGTGGGTGAAACAGTCTATGATTCTATAGCGGACAAACAAACAGACAAGCTCTTTTATATACACTCAAGAGCCAAAACATTATGACCACCTCTACATTTTGCAATGAATTCGCGTGGATGACGTGGAAGGCACGTGATCAGGTGGAAGTGGTATTTAACTGCTGCTGGAGAGTCTAAAGAATCATTCTTTCACTTACTTCTGTGTGTGATGGGAAAGGCTGCGGATCTAAGCGATTTTGATAGAGGGCAGATTGTAATGGCTCGAAGACTCGGAACAAGTATTTCCGAAACTGCACGACTCGTGGGTTGTTCGCGACCTACAGTTGTTAGTACTTATGCAAAGTGGATGAATGACGGTGAAACCAGCAGTAGACGACATGGTGTTGGACGTCCACACGCTATCAAAGAAAAAGGTCGTCGGAGACTGTCTCGCATGGTGAAGCAAAACCGGAGCCAGACAGTGGCTCAGCTGACAGCCCAATACAATGCAGGGCCAAGTAGAATAGTATCGCAGCACACTGTTCAGCGGACACTGTTGGATATGGGGCTACACAGAAAACGTCCCACTCGTGTGCCTTTGCTGACCAAGCGTCATCGCCAACTGCGTCTGCGCTGGGCCCAGGAACATCGCGACTGGTCCATGGATCAGTGGGAGAGAGTTGCCTGGTCAGATGAATCACGGTTTGTCATTCATCACGCCGATGGCCGTGTCAGGATACGCCGTCTTCCAGGCGAACTGTTGCTCCCTCTGGGACCCGTGGTTGTGGTAGAGCAGACCATGAATGCTACAAGGTATCTGAACATCATTGCGGACCAGTTGCACCCTTACATGGCCTCTGTTTTTCCAGCTGGAAATGGAATGTTCCAACAGGACAACGCCCCGTGTCACAAGCCTAAAATTGTGTTGGAGTGGTTCCAGGAACATGATGCTGAATTCCAGTTAATGTCCTGGCCGCCTAACTCACCGGATCTCAATCCGATAGAACACATTTGGGATGTCATGGGACGGCAGCTCGGAGTTCAAAGACCACCAATTCGCAATATCTCGGATTTGCTTGACCGTTGCTTAAACATCTGGTACAATCTGTCTCCGGCCATCTCCCAAGGACTTGTGGCATCCATGCCAAGGCGGGTTGAAGCTGTGTTGCACGCCAAAGGTGGGCCAACTCGTTATTGACAGGTGGTCATAATGTTTTGGCTCTTGAGTGTATATAGACTAGCTGAAAAACCGCACTTCGCTACGGAGTACATTCAAATTAAATACAACGGTCAGTGTATGCAATTAATGCCAAAAAAAATATATTTATAATAAATGCGACGATCAATGTATACAATTGATGTAAAAAAAATAATATATATATTTATAAAAAAATCGTAGGGGATATTTATTTTTTTTTTATAATATCCAATCGTCTGCTGCATTAAAAAGAAAAAAAATATTTTTTTTGTCTATGTAGTTGTTATGCACGTGACGATAAATTTATTTAAAGTACCAGAAAAAGAAATCACCTGATCAGCATTTAATAAATTAAATTCTAAAAATGAATCTTTAAAAATTCACCAAAAATCAGAAAATTGAGGTAAAGATTCCAAAAAGATTTCATTTTAAAGGAATTTTTATGATCTTTCTCGTGATATAAATTTTATAACCCTCAAATTATTATTTTAAATGCAAACTTAAAAAAGTTACAAAAACAGCTTAAAAATTTAATTTAAAAAAATCTAAGAAGAATTTTTCAAAAATCTTTCTTAGTGCACCCCTACACCATAAGAAGAATCGCCATGCAAAATTTCAGCCCTTTAGGTCTAGCGGTTTGGTCTGTGCGTTGTATGTCAGTGAGTCAGTGAGTCAGTCAGTTACGGAACTGTTTTATATACACTGAAGTGCCACTGAATTAGGGATAGCAAAGCCTATGCAAATTGTGTAGCGCTGCGCATCATGTATGCGCAAGTGAGGGCGCTGTGGTAACTGCATATATAGTGCTTACTGTGGTTGTTCTGAATTAGTTGTTGGAATTGCCAGTATGGGTAAACTGCCTGATTTAGACGCCTTCGATCGCGGACAAATCGTAGGTGTGCGACGCATGGGCCATTCAATTTCCGAAATCGTCAGACAGCTAGGATTTTCAAGGTCGACAGTATCGACCAAGAATACATGGATGGTGGAGTATACCAAGAATACATGGATGGTGGAAAAAATACTAGCGATCGGGCAAACTGCAAAGGACAATTAGCCATAACAATTATGACAATTAGCCATAACAATTATGACAATTAGCCATAACACAATTAGCCTGCAAAGGGCAAACTGCAAAGGATAATTTAGAGAAGGCTCAGGCGTATTGTACGTAGCCATCGACGCCAAACATTAGCTCAAATTACCACCCAGTTTAATGTCGGTGCCAGTCGTACAGTCAGTAAACGGACTGTGCAACGCTCGCTTCATCGTATGGGTTTCGGGAGCCGTCGACCTACGAGAGTACCATTTCTCTATACTCGCCATCGGGCTGCACGTCTTGCCTGGGCAAGAGAGCACAGAGACTTCAGTGTAGAGGACTGGAAACGAGTAGCATGGAGTGATGAGTCTCGATTCCGACTACTTAACGCCGATGGGAGGCTGCGAATATGGCGTCAGGCTCATGAAGCCATGGATCATGCATGCCTGGCAGGAACTGTACAAGGGCATGGTGGCTCAATCATGGTGAGGGGTGTTTTTTCGTGGCACAGTTTGGGATCTTTGGTGCGTGTACCAACCTCCCTCAATGCAATTCGGTACGTTGAGTTGCTGGGTGATCACCTCCATCCGTTTATGCTGTTCTGTTATCCGCACAGTAATGGAGTTTTCCAGCAATACAACTGTACCTCTCACAAGTCCCGGTTGGCTACTGGTTGGTTGGATGAGCATTCCTCTGACATATCTGTCATGAATTGGCCACCTAGAAGCCCAGACTTAAATCCTATTGAGCATCTTTGGGATGTTTTGGAAGAAGGCGTGAAAAGCCATCACACAGCACCAAAGAACCTTACTGAATTATGGACAGCTTTAGCCAATATTTGGCAAACCATTCCCGTGGAACGTTTTCAGAAACTTGTTGAATCTATGCCTCGTCGTGTGGCAGCCGTTATCAAGGCCAGAGGAGGCCCAACTCGTTACTAGGTAGGTATCCCTAATTCAGTGGCACTTCAGTGTATATAGACTAGGCCATTTTTGGATTATCCGAGTTTTATCCATGCATTATTATTGGAATATCCCTGCATTAATTAGCACAGGTGACCAGAAATTCGATGTATTTGAAAGTCACTGGCGAAAATCTCAGAATCTTTGGTATTCGGATTAAAAAGGGAGAAAAATATTTTTCTGGAATTGATGTTAAATTCTTAATGACACTTCTAAAAGTACTTTCCTGTAAATTTTCAACTCAATTTTTTTATTTAAGGCACTTTCTAAACCAGTGTTTTGCAACCCGTATAAGTCTGCGGACCACTAAGCTAGAAATCGAACCATGTGCGGACCACCACCCTCATCCCCACCGACTTGATGGGGGGAGGGGTTGCTCCGAGGGTATGGAAATTATTTTGTATGTTATTCTAATAATAAAATAATTGTTAAACTTTTAAGAAATTTTTATTTAACATCTGATAGTCATCGGATATATTCGGCCCATCTAGTTCAATGAACATTGCTTTCAAAATCCCCATTAATTTGGCAACTATTTTATATGTGGTGCCGGACCACTCCCGAGGCTCTCGTGGACCACCGGTTGGGAACCACTGCTCTAAACAGATTTCTCTGCTCACCAGTATCTGTATATTTAAGCCACCTCTCTTCATTCTATATCGAATGTACACTTTGAAATCCAGCTAAACTTGATGTCAAAAGTTTAGAAAATCCCTACACTTCCTCGCACGTATTGCGTTTTATTAAAAGCTGCAAGTTACCAAGATAGGTTAAATTACAAGGCTAATATTATAGAGTAAACTACAGAACTGAATGTATATGGGTGTTCCTAAGGCTCCTGGATATCCCAGTTGGCGCATAAGGCTATTTTTTGTCCATTGTCCCTAAGAAATATAGCTGTTTTAATTTGATGCTTATCGAAGAGTTCTTTTCTCTATGAACCTTTTCTTAAACGAACAGATTTTGTAAAAAGTAATAATAATTCGTTGCATTTTTTATTCTAATTTGACAACAAAGGTAATAAATAGAAGTATATATATGACATATAAATGTCAAATTATTTGCCTTTGTATACCTCCAAATTCCAATTTTACCTGCAGTAACTTTTTTTTATGCATTAGCTCAATTAAAAGATCTATACTTTGAACTGTACTTTGCCATGTATGAATGCAACCGTCTTAGCTTACACAGAAAGATAATCGAACTAAAAAGGAAGCCGATTAGCGAAGTTTTAACATCGATGTTTGGTAAACTCGCGTTGATACAGGTGTTGCGTGGTAGGTGTTTTGATGAGACTGTGAAACAAGATGGAGCTTTATGAGTCAGCTTAGACATTTAGGAGCTCCATGAGTGCTAGTGACGTCGTATATTCATAAGAGGCACGAGAGATGTAGTCGAGAACATTACCTATACAGGATTTATTCACCTCTTCATCTTCCCAAATATAAAAGGCTCCGCTCTCTAACAAATACATTTATTTCGTGTATAAGCTGCAGCGCTAAAAGTTAGAGGAGATCTCGGTTACATTTCCCGAACCGATGAAGTTGTGTTCAAGGTGATGGGAAAGTGTAAAAGAGGAATTGAAGCATAGTGTTCATCGTAATCAGCATATACGAGTACATTATAAAAAATTTCGGAGGAACTACAAAGCACGGGCCCGAACAATGATTAGTTGACTCTAATTACATATAATGTCAAAAAAAAAAGTCACGAAATTGCTATCATGCTACTTTTACATTTACGTTGAACTCGAAGCCTAACAAGCCCGAGTATTGTTTAAAAAAAAAAAAAAAAAAAAAAACCATAGGGCATGTTATTTATTTATTGATTTATTTAAAAAAAATTTATTTACTACCCGGACCTGCTTGTAAAAGAAAAATGCAACTAAGTTTAGAAATTTAATGAGTATTTACATATGATAATAGTGTTAGAATCGTAAAATTTACCATAAAAAAATCTTAATGCACTTTCTACAGAAAATGAAATATTTTATCGTCTATATTTTACTTGCATTAACATTAAAATGCAATACTGGATCTATTGTATCATCGTTAGAGCCCTCACAGATAATATATAAATGGTAAAAACTAGCCAAAGGATTTTAAATAAGACTTACTATGGCATATTTAAATATTGAAGAAAATGCATCGATATATATATATATATATTATATATATATATATATACTAGCTGAATACCCGTGCTTCGATACGGGGTACATTTTAGGATAATTACAATGAAAAAGTAGTGAAATTGCTTTTTAGAGGATTTTCTTATAAACAATATATTTTGTTTCTTCATTGGGCGGAACTAATATTACCAGGCTCGTCTGCGAACTTACGCGCGAGAAAGCTACGTAAAACTGACCGTGCGGGAAACAATTTTCTCGTAAATGTACGCCAGCATATTTTAAAGTTTCACCTTGGGACTTATTTACCGTCATGGGGAAGCATATTTTGAGAAGAAATTACAGTTTTATATATAGATTTGATTTAATATCCATAAAACATACTAATTTGAACAAAATTTTTAAAAATTTCCATCTCAATTTGTCTAGTGGTTAAATTTTATCTTTTACTGTATTTTAATATTTTCTTTGTCAATTAATTTCGTTGTTATGCACGTGACGCAAAATTAATTTAAAGTATCACAAAAAGAAAAGAAATCTCGTGATCAGCATTTAATAAATTAAATTCAAAACTTTTCAAACGATTACTGTTTTGGAAGCTAATGTTCTGCTAATTTCCAGTAAAAGCTAAAATCATTTGAAAACCACACACCAGTGTTCCACTCACACGCAACGCTATAAACCCCTAAAAGAATACAAGAATAAAACGTATAAAAAATATGAACTGCTACAAAATACTACTGCTACAGGGGCATCTAAATGTGAGAATACACAGTTTAAATCAGCCAAAACTGCAATTATGGTGTATATATGACACCCAACTTCTCCAAAAATCTTTGCCTTTGTGATGAGACTCATAAGTGATTTTTGTTTTTGATGAAACACTCTTGCTAACAAATCATGACGATCCTGTGGTTTTTGTCCAACTATTCTTTGCTGTTGTCTGATTTCTTCCAGTCTCGCTTCTCTTTCCGGGGTAAAGATTCGGAAAATCATTCGGGAAAAGCTGAAAAGTAAACAATACCAAATCAATTTAAAAACTAAATACAGTATAAATAACGTAGAAAAAATAACAGTATGAATAACACAGTATGAATAAAAAAGTACAGGCTGCGGGCAGATATGCTCAGGACAATAATACAAAAAAAAATTTTAAGTGGTAGTAAGCAATGAAAAATATTTTACACACTTCAATAATAGCAAAACAAAACATTATGGTAAAATAGAAAGGAAAGTTAAAACAGAAGTAAGAAGTTAAATTCTAAAAATATAAATGAGGTATAAATCAGCTATCGATTCTAGTTTATGAATCAGGACATGAAAGAATTACTGCATGTAAAAAAAATTAACCTTACCTCCATTAATTTCAACACTTTTTGACCTGTGGATTGTCCAATCATGTGAAATATAATTCTTGACAATAATTCTTGTTAACCGAAACTGTTATTTGTGTTTTTTTAATTTAAAAAAGTTATGTTCTCAAAATATGACAATTAAGAAAAAGATATCATCGAGAAAAAATAAATCATGCTACTTAAGAAAGTCATACCACAAATTTCTATAAAATTAATGTGCAACTATATTTGACTTACAAAATAATGCATATGTAATACATTGTTAACATGTTTTACATCAAAAATTTCCACAATCAAAAGCTAAAATTAGTTTAAAATATTAGCTTTAGAATTTTGTGCAGAATGATAGGTGTTTTAGCTAAATTTCATTAAAAATTTCTTCAAATTGATCAATTTATAAGAAAAGGTATGCTATTTACAGGTAAGTTTTTGTTTCTTTTTTAAATTTTAAGTGCTATTTTAGCATAAAAGACCAAAAAAACCTTTACAAAATTATTTTTTCTCAAAGCTAAACACAAACATAATTAACAGTTGTTTTAAAACACCCCTGGTAAACATTGTTAAGTTTCGAAGTATTAGAATGATAATAAAAAATATTCCAGAGTTTCAGACAGAAGCATAAAAAGAAAGAATATGCAAAAAAGTAACTAAATTAAACAAAAAATAACAGAATACAGAAAAAGTGAACACCGGCAAAAGTAAATGAAACGTTTCATTGTGCGCATGCGCATTTCTTATGAATGATTGATTCCAACGCCTAGAGTACCGCGTTGAAAGAACCACATAAAATTTGTGTTGAAATATCGTTCTTTAAAATTCAATTAAAAATCGAAATTTTAAGATAGACTTGAAATGAGGTTTATATGAATGAGAAAGCTTTCATCTTCCAGATGATGTAAATATTTCTTTGTAAGATAAAAACACGAAGAGCATCGACCGTAGATGCTAAAAAGTGCATAAATTTATCGAAAAAAGTGGATTTAATATTTTGATGAAAATATTAGTCTGTTTTACATTATTTTTAAACAAATGAGGTCTTGTTTGAAGGAGAAATGTCTGTAGTCTTAGATTGTAAAAAGATCAAAATTCTACGATCATTTTTTGCTGAGATATCGTAATCTGAAGTTAAAAAAAAACATAAAATATCCCACAAAACATAAAATAAAAAATTTTCTAGAATAAAATTTAAAATTCGGGCTTCGAGGTGCACTTTCCCATAGTCTGCACTACCCGTGTGCCAAATTGCACGGGTGTAAGTTTCACAGATTCGCCTGGGGGCCGCCCACACACACACACACACGCGCGCAAAATTCGCTTTTATTAATAAGAAAACATTCGCTTTTATTAATAAGATGTAATGCTTATTACTGTAATGTTAAAGATGGGAATACTCTTCAAGTTTAATTGTTTACTTAAACTACCTTTTTAGATGCCACAACAGAATTTACTCGTTTTACCTTCAATGAAACTTCCGAAATGAGTTTTGTTCTGTAAGAAAGGAAAAGCTGGAGGTATTCCTAATTACAGATGGCGGTGCCTGGAATTTTAAGAATGTTTGTTAACCAAAATCAATTTAAAAATTGATTAAAGTATAAATAACATAGAAAAAATTGACATTTTCTATGTAATTTATGCTGTGACATAACCCATGACACGGGCTTCGCCCATCTAGCCGGTCGGTTTAGGGACCCGCTCCCTTCAGCAATCATTGTCAGAGAATGGAAACACTAAAAACACAACGAATCAAGGTATCTAAATTTTGTGGCTACGTATTCCACGTCCTGCTAACAGTCGGAGAATGTCAGAGAACTTGTCAGAGAATGGAAACACTAAAAAACAACGAATCAAGGTATCTAAATTTTGTGGCTACGTATTTCACGTCCTGCTAACAGTCGGAGCCAGATGAAAAATCCCCCCCCCACCCGGCGAGAAATTTCGTTCGGTCCAACCCTCCACGAATGGGCGAAAATTCTTTCTTCGAGCCTCCCCCCCTCCCCTCGCCTATGGGTGAAAAAATGGTTCATCCAAACCGCGCTTGAAGGATCAATCGGGGAATTTGCGTTGACGTATTGTTCTTTAAAATTCAATTAAAAATCGAAATTTTAAGATAGAGACTTGAAATGAGGTTTATATGAATGAGAAAGCTTTCATTTTCCAGATGATGTAAATATTTTCTTTGTAAGATAAAAACACGAAGAGCATCGACCGTAGATGCATAAAAAGGCGTAAAAATATCGAAAAAGTGGTTTTAATATTTTGATGAAAATATTAGTCTGTTTTAAATTATTTTTAAAGAAATGAGATCTTGTTTGAAGGAGAAATGTCTGTAGTCTTAGATTGTAAAAAGATCAAAATTCTACGATCATTTTTGCCGAGATATCGTAATCTGAAGTTAAAAAAACATAAAATATCGCACAAAACATAAAATAAAAAATTTTCTAGAATAAAATTTAAAATTCGGGCTTCGAGGTGCACCTTCCCATAGTCTGCACTACCCGTGTGCCAAATTTCACGTCTGTAAGTTTCACAGATTCGCCTGGGGTCGCATACACACACGCACACAACGCAAATACTCTCTTTTATTAATAAGATATATATATATGTAATATAAAAATAATTTTTATATTAATTATCTGACTTGTCTATATTCCTATAAAACATAATTTATTCCATTTCTAATGATGATATAATAGCTCTTAAAGTTTGCAGTAGTTAATCCCTTCGTTCCCCTATAGACAGAGAATATCCTGATAGACTTAGAACAGTCTCTGTCTAGGGAGACTGAACCGATAAGAATCATCGGACATGCCCTAGTCCATGACGTAGCATAGCGTCATAGGGATTATTGCTTAGACCAAGTCTTCTGTATGTTCCCGATATAAAATGTGAACACGGCTAAAAGCCGCACTCTTCCTGATAATGTTTGAACATAGAATGTATCACCCCCATAGAATGTAGCTCCCTTCCTGTGGGGGAACTACGTATAAAACGGCAAATAAAGCTGTGTTAATTGAGTCGCCTGTTCACTGCGTCCCGAGAATTCCTTTACAGGTGTTCCAGTATCAGCTGTTCCAACGATGCCTATTGCTATGATATTACAAGCCGGTAGGACATTAAAGGGGGCTAGACAAAATGATTAAATTTTGTGGGACACAGGCGATGGCTGAAATTTATGAAAGACCCCTCCGCCGTTCTTGGAGGAAGTGTTTGTGTCTACCCGCCAACTTCCCTGCTAAACCGAAACGGAAGCTGGAATACAGATGGAGGATGACAAACAGTGCGTTAGGTTTCGATGCAGCATTTCTACGGCCACTGCGACATCGATAATATTTTGCGTGTGAATACACTTCTTCTCAAAGGACCAACCCTCTGATCGAACTGGATCCAGAAAAGAGTGCAAACTTTCCTATTTGTGATCTAAGAACAGTACCGAGTATGCTTCGAGGATTAAAATAGAAGAAATTTGACAATCTATAACGATTTTTTTCTCGCTTCGTGAAAGATGACGATTCCAGTGAAATCTGAACAAAAACTATACATAAGGAGTAAATTTTTTTATTTTTTTTTCGTTCAAGGAAGTGGTGAATCATTCCGTGAGTAATTTTTCTTTCTCTATTTTGTCATAAATAAGTGTGGATGGGAAAAGTTTTTTTTTAAATTGAATAATGAATAATTTTAACATATGGTTTATACCTCAATATGCTGTAGTTTTATAATGGTTTATAACTGAATCTGCTTTATGTGTAAATACTTTGGAATTTGTATATTAATATTGTAACCATGTTACTTAAGGATATTGACGTAATTTGTAAAGCTTTGAAGAAGCAAAAAGCTTCAACGGTCAAGTTATTAGATAAACTAATATTTCAAAATGGAAACACGAGATTAGATAGTAATAGAGTTTTAAATTTTTGTGGCTTTAAATATGAAGTTGGATATAAAGAGTTTTTAGCTAAAGTGAATGAAATTTCAGAACAGTTTAAGTTAGCGGAATTGATTAAGATTTGCGATATTTTAAATATTTCGGGAGAAGGTGAAAAGAGGAAATTACTAAACATATTATTTCGTGCTTATCTAATTTCGAATTTCCTAAAAATTCGATAATTGCAGAGGACATTTCGGAAGACGAAATTAGTCTCGAAACAGAACATGCTGAATTGCAGTCCGGATCCACAAATAAAGTCAATAATGAAAATAGTACTCAAACCGAAACAGGTGGGGTACAACTTACAGATACTACCGCAAATACTACTCAAACCGAAAACCTTATAGGGTAGGTGGGGGCAAAGGTTTGCAGTTTTGAGTTTTGGGATTCTTACGGGTCTCCGTTAGATCCTATCGCCCCAAAAAGTCACTTGTATTGTAGTTGGGTATCCCCTCTACCTTCTATAAAATAATGAATTTTTTCCCGAAATATTTAGTCACCGAATTTTTAATTTTACCAAAACACCTGTTTGCGAACCTTTGCCCCAATCGATGGGGCAAAGGTTCGCACTGCAAACCTTTACCCCACTCGTTGGTTTCTTACTGGATAGGCATCGAAAATCACAAAAAGAGTTATCAAAATAATTTTATTTCACATTTTGTAATCTTTTTAAAGGTGTTACATATATGGAAAATCACAAATTGAACAGGTTAATCTCAATAAATTTTTTCTTAAACTAAATAACTTCAAAATGAAATATCAACTATTAACACAGAAAGATGAATCTAACAAAGAAATTCACAAAATGAAAAGGGGTTAATCTCAATAATTTTTTTCTTAAACTAAAGAACTTCCAATTAAAATATCAACTATTAACACTATCGTTATATCATATCTTGGGCTTTACTCATTCTTTTAAAACCGTAAAAATTAAGCAAATTAAGGGGATGGGGGACATTACAAAGCAATTTTTGAAATTTTACCTCAGAGATATGAAATTGGGCATAATATTCATTAAAGTAAAACTATTTCAAACACCTTATAAAATTTTATAAATATTTAAAATTTTATTTTTATATTTAAAAAATTGAAATTTTTATTATGTTTTTTAAAATGCTCCTTGCGATCCAATTTTTGGTCTTATCCTTATTTTTGCATTTAGATTGCTTATACATTTTGACCAGGGTTATGTTTTGATTTGTGCTTTCGTTGAATAATTAATTTTTAGGAAATATTTTTATGCTTGTACTCTGAATTCTCGTGAAATTTTTGTACTTTTCCACGCTTAAGTTACACTTTGATAATCTGAATGATGTCGAAACCTGAAATGGATACATAACTTTATTTTAATGTATAAGAGGAGTCTTTGTAATAAAGTTTATAAAATTTCGTCAAAAATTGTGACGCAAGGAGCATTTCAAAGACTTGCAAATCTGGAAATTACTTATTTAGAGCTTTTTTCCCTAACCAGACCTTCGAAGCTTATAATGTCTTGTAACAACATTTAATTCTTTTATCTTGTAAAATAGGTCTTTGTTCAGAGCTATTTTATTTTTGTGTTGTACTAATTTATTTTATTTTTAATTTATGGATTTTCAAGCATTTTACAAAAAATTTTCTGATTAAAAACAGGCAGTTTTTATCAAAAACCATAATTTTTTTTCAAATTACAAAAATGTGAATTTCCCATTAATAATAAAAGACGTTGTTAATAAGGATTCCTAATGAAAAGAGGACCTGAAACAAATGTTAATAGTTAGAGCGGCAAAGGTTTGCACTGCGAACCTTTACCCCATGACTCCTGCAAACCTTTACCCCATTTCGTGCTGGTTCTGTTTCTGCAGAATGGACGCCACTGTATTTGAGTTAACCCAAAACTTAAGGTAGGATTTGAAAGGATATTTACCACCCTAACATGCGAAAATAAGCCCAAAACAGTTCGTGAGTTTGAGTGATGCTCAAAATTACTCAAAAGTTGCACAAAATTACATTAAAAGAGACGAAAATAAACTTACCTCATTTTCTCTGCAAAAGGGGGTCTTAACTCCAACATTTTTTACGAGGCAACTGACTGGAAGTAGAGGAATGCATTGCCTACCCTATTCTTCCTAAAACTCTTCCCGGTCATTTTAAAATGTATGTGCGAACCTTTGCCCCATGCGAACCTTTGCCCCCACCTACCCTAAGTAATAACGAAAATGGTACCCAAACCGAAACGTTTGGCGTCAAAATGATAAATAATACAAGTAGAGAACATGAAATCAAAAGCAGTAATGACGAGGAAAACAGTTATTCTAAAATCGAAAATGTCGATAAAAATTCAAAATTGTCAAACATGGGAGAAACAAAAATTATGGTAAACTTCTCTGACATTGAGGCAGTGATTCCTCTCTTTAAGGGAGAAAAACATGAAAATATAGTACAATGGCTTGAAACTTTTGAAAATCATGCTGCATTACTCTCCTTATCTGAGTTTCATAAATTTTTATTCGCAAAACGTTGTCTTAGGGGAAACGCACTTCTGTTCATTCGTAGTGAAACTTCAGTCAATTCTTTTGACAAACTAAAGAAATTATTAATTGAAGAGTTTAAGGTAACATATAATTCGGCGGAAATACATGACATCCTACAAAAACGTAAAATAAAATATAATGAGTCAATGCAAGAATATTTTTAACCATGAAACAAATTGCTAATCAAAGTAATATAGACGAAGGTGCTTTAATCACTTACGTCATTAACGGGATTAATGACACTACACAGAACAAAGCCATTTTATATGGATGTGAGAATTTAGTTGAGTTTAAAAATAAATTGAAACTTTACGAACAAATTCGCAAAGACATGGACAAAGTAAAAGTACCGTTCCATCGGGTACCCTATACGAATGGAAAGACAGAAAAACTTAAACCGGAAATCCGTTGTTTTATTTGTCAACAGCTAGGACACAAATCTTTCCAATGTAGTAACGACAAGAAAATTACACCACGAATGTATAATAATTCAAAACCAGCAAAGGCTCAAACGACGCATGCGGTGCAAGAGTTGCCCCCCAAGCCCTGTAAGTTTTGCGCAAACATAGGGATCATGAATTCTTATCATTGGGGATTCTCTTGCATCAATAGACCATCTACGTCTGAAATTGCAGCGCCTAAGCCACAACCCGAAAAGTGACAATTAATAGTATCCGGATACACAAAAAACAAAACGTATGTACATAATAAAAGAAAAACAAACAATGAAAATAACTCGAGTTCAAATAATAAGATATGGTTAAATATTGATACTGGATCTTCGGTTAATATAATTCCAAGTAAAATTGTTGAAAAATTAAATGTTCCCATTAGAGAAAATAAAATGATAAACGTGAAACAAACAAAAGGGCTAATACAGCTTAACAAAACATGCAATCTCTACCTTAAAATTGGTAATATTGTTAGATCGGCAGAGTTTTTCATACTTGACACCTATTTACCATATGCCCTCTTGGGTTTAAAGAGTTGTGTTGATTTTCGTTTGGTAATTAATTGTGCGAACCAAATTGTTGAGCAGGATGGGAGAAAACTGATCACTTTCTCTAGTTCTGAATGCAGCGATTTGTCTTTTCATATCATGCCCGAAAATCATGTTGAGCTAAATGTTAATAACGTTAAAGAGAAAAAGGAAGTAAAGACAAAGTCTAAAAATAAAAACGTTTTAACATTTTCGAATGTTTCCGAGATGGATTCTGGTAATGGGTGCACACATTATCAGAGTACAGTCGAGGAAAAAACGAAAATGAGTGAAAATGTAGGAAGTTCCGAAATAAAAGAACTTTTAGAGGAATATAAAGACATATTTGCGAAAAAAATAGCAGTTCAGAGAACAAAACATTACCATGAAAGGAATAAAATACATTACGATGCTAGATTTGTGGATATACAATTTACACCTAATGAGTCAGTCATTTATGAAGAATTTAAATACCCTAATACTAGGAAACTGTCTCCAATTTTCAGTGGTCCTTATAAAATCCTTAACAAAATTTCTGACGTTAATTATGAAATTAATAAGAAAAATACCCACTCTCAAGAATCTTCAGAAGTTGTGCATATTTCGAAGTTACGAAAATACCATGTACCAGAAAAATTAAAACTGAGTCATGAATAATGTAAATAAAGTATGTATGTTTGTATATTATTATAGGGTTGTATTTTTTTTCACGTATTGTTGTATTGCAATTTTTTTCAGTATTATGATAGTGCATTTGTATTCATTTTTATTTGGCTCAGCAGTGAAAGGACAATAATTTCTCTGCAAAAGACTGTATAAGCCAAAAAACAAAACAACCATGGTTGTCACCACTTGTCACCATATGTTTTTCTTCAAGACGTCTTATATGTTTATGTTGTATTGTGCTTGAGAATTCAGAGTTCTGAATGTTAGTTTTGTACACAGAAGAGTTGGTGGATAGGTTCAGTTTTTAAATTGTCAGAATAGGTAAATTAATTTTTTTCTTTTTGTATGGCATGGGGAATTACTTTTTCTTTGAGGGGGGATGTAATATAAAAATAATTTTTATATTAATTATCTGACTTGTCTATATTCCTATAAAACATAATTTATTCCATTTCTAATGATGATATAATAGCTCTTAAAGTTTACAGTAGTTAATCCCTTCGTTCCCCTATAGACAGAGAAATATCCTGATAGACTTAGAACAGCCTCTGTCTAGGGAGACTGAACCGATAAGAATCATCGGACACGCCCTAGTCCATGACGTAGCATAGCGTCATAGGGATTATTGCTTAGACCAAGTCTTCTGTATGTTCCCGATATAAAATGTGAACACGGCTAAAAGCCGCACTCTTCCTGATAATGTTTGAACATAGAATGTATCACAAAGTCTAGCTCCCTTCCTATGGGGGAACTACGTATAAAACGACAAATAAAGCTGTGTTAATTCAGTCGCCTGTTTACTGCGTCCCAGAATTCCTTTACAGGTGTTCCAGTATCAGCTGTTCCAACGATGCCTATTGCTATGATATTACATATATATATATATATATATATTTATTTATTTATTTATTTATTTATTTATTTATTATTTTTGTGTAAGGAAATAATTAGCACTTCTGTATTTAAATATTGAATGATATTGATCTATTCAATTATTACTTCAGCTATGAAAACTGAGAATTACACAATTTAATAAATGAGAATTACCTATTTTAATTAAATAATTAACACTTTTGTGATTTAAATATTGAATAAAATAGATATATTCATCTATTCGTTCAATAACACCTTACGAAATACAAATATTTTAAATTTAACTAGTTTGCGAGCTGTATCATTCTCTATCAATTATGAGAAAAAAGAGGGCTTACAAAATTTCATGTGCGGGCATGCATTTTTTTCTGGTTACGTGCCTGAACTGAAATGTTGCCTGTACAAAACTTTTTTAGCCCTGCCTATAAGAAAACTGCTCGGACACACTGACCGAAAAGTGCGCTGAAATCATAACTTCTTAACTGAAGACGGTTTGCCTATCTTCTGAATGTGTATTTTCTGTATGTTTACCATATGTACATGCAGTCATAATAGCAATTTCAAAAAATATACTTGTTGCAAACATCAAAACTCAAATTTCATAGACGTGAGAATGCTATGCTATTAATTGCTATACTATTAATTTCGTCTGAGGTATCCTTTTGTTCTGTTTTTAGAGAAAAACACAAATCATAAATTTTAAGGAAAACAGATATACATATCCTAAATATCTAAAGAAATCAGAAATCAAATCCAGAAAATATCCGTAATATTATGGAGAACTAGCTGAATACCCGTGCTTCGCTACGGAGTATATTTAAATTAATGCAACGGTCAATGTATGAAATCAATGCCAAAAAATATATATATTTATAAAAAAAATCGCAACGGATATAAAAAATATATATTTATAAAAAAATCGTAACGGATATTTTTATAGACAAATAATGTAAAAAGAAAATATTAAAATTAAATCTAATAGGACATACTAAAGAGATATAGTACAGTTTGAGGAACATTCTTTACTGTTTTTTAATAGTTTTGGATAATGTCCAATCGTCTGCCGCATTAGCAAGAACAAAATATTTTTTTTGGTAAATTTATTTCGTGTTATGCACGTGACGCAAAATTAGTTTAATTATCACAAAAAGAAAAGTTAAAGTTTAATTATCACAAAATTAGTTAAAGTATCACAAAAAGAAAAGAAACCACATGATCAGCATTTAGTAAATTAAATTCTAAAAATTAATCTTTAAAAATTCACCAAAAAATCAGAAAATGGAGGTAAAGATTCGAAAAAGATTTCATTTTAAAGGAATTTTATGATCTTTCTCGTGACATAAATTTTATAAACCCTCAAATTATTATTTTAAATGCAAACTTAAAAAAAGTTACTAAACAGCTTAAAAATTTATTTAAAATAATCTAAGAAGAATTTTCAAAAATCTTTCTTAGTGCACCTCTACACTATAAGAAGAATCGCCATGCAAAATTTCAGCCCTTTAGGTCCAGCAGTTTGGTCTGTGTGTTATCTGTCAGTCAGTCAGTCAGTCAGTCAGTTACGGAACTGGTCTATATGTATAGATTATTCCACTTGTAAGACTTTAAATATTACTGTTAACCTTAGAACTAATTCAGTAGCAGCTGAATCAATACTAGCACATTTTAGGCAGGGCAATTTAGACAGCAGGGGTTGCAAGGAACCCGGACCTCGAGCTGTAGAAGATCCCTTCAAAAGGAAAAAAAAAGAACAAAAGAAAATCATGATTCATTAAAATAATTTCATTTCAATAAACTCGACCTAAATTCACACTCTAAACACGGAACTGGCAATACTACGGATACCACCACAAACTGTTGTTGTGGTAACCGTGCCATGGTATGTCAAAAAATATACTAGGAATATTTGAAATTTTACTCGTTTATAACCGACAATTTAAAACAAACAAACAATAAATTAGGAAAATAATCACGGGATTTTATAGCATTTCATATCAAAGATTTAGACTAATATTTAATTCAAAAAACTGTTTCATTAAAAGAACTGATTTTGAGCGAAAAAGATATAATTTACCCGCAGGATAAATTGCATTATATGTGATGCAGGTACCATAAGTCGGGAAAAATGTATTTCTAGCTGTTCAGTGCATCTTATTAAGAAGACTTTGGGGTGTGTATTTCTTTTTAAATCCACCCGATCGGTTGGAAAATGAGAGAGGTACGGCGTTTTAAAATGGAGTTTTAAAAAATGCAAGTTTAACTATAATTATATTTTGATTGCACTGTTATATTTAGACTATATCGACTCTACACACCAAACTCTACATAATCATAGAATGCTGATCTTTTGCATACATGTTGCCAAATGTTACTTCAATCAGCGGACAGTACAGACGTGAAATTCGGAAATTTATCCTTGAAAGGGTTTTTTGCTCTCTCATATAAATTTACGTTTCCGACTTAGATACCTTCTCTTGGTACCTTCTCATCACATACATTAAGTGGGCAATTACAATAATGTGTTTCCAGTGTATTATCTGTACTAACAATTTTCCTTACATTGCTTGTGACCAGGGATTCCAGACCTAGGTTTTTAAACCCAGATCTGGGTTTTTTAGTGACCATATTTGTTTAAAGGTTTTATTTTCTAAAATATTTCTGTTTTTCCCTTGGAAGTTAAAAATATAGCAAAAAACTAATATTCATTTCTCGTTCTAAGCATGATTTAATTATGTAAACATAATTATGTAATTTAATTATTTTGATCGGCGTTGGTAGTATAGGTTTCTAAAATCACTTAATCCCTTTCTAAATCTGTCAGTTTATCTATAATCTAATCAATAAGAAGACAGTAAAAAGAAATCTATGCAAAAATTTGAGAAAAAATTTATAAAGGTTTAAAGCGCATGTTATCTCATCTAAATCTAGATCTAATCTGTACACACAAAAAGAGAAAGAAAAAAAGTTACATGACTAGCGCATGCGCGCTGAACAGCTTCGCATCACAAATGACGTGTTTCGAAGGACAGCTCAAATCGCTCTAGTCGGAACATCCGGCCCCGTGGACGGTGGTCCAACATCATCTGGAAATGGGAGGGGGACGACCCTGTTGATGGCACGGCGGTGAACCCCGTTTCTCGTTCTCAGGTCCACCACTCTAACTAGTCCATCTTGAAAAGTAAACGTTTGCTCTATGCGTGCTAGATTCCATTCCATTGGAATTGTGCTTGGGTCTTTCATTAAAACTAACTGTCCTACCTTTAGGTTGGGTTCTTGTGTAGCCCATTGGCTCGAGATTGCAGGTGGCTAAGATATTCGTTTGTCCATCGGTTCCAAAATGTAGATCTTGGTCTGTATTAGGGTCCATCTGGAAGCTAAAGACAGATTATCTGAAGCTGATTAGTTTCTGGTAACTGTAATAGGGAGGCACCTATCAGGAAATGTCCTGTAGTCAAGGCTTGAGAACTGTTGGCATCTGCAGAAAAGAGGAATTAATGGGCCGGGAATTTAGGGCAGAGCTTCTATTTGCTGAGTACGAGCGTGTACACTCTTCAAAATTTAGAATCTTTGTTTTCGCAGTCTTCACCAAGTGTTTCTTCATCGATTTTATATTAGCTTCCCATAATCCACCAAAATGTGGCGATGCAGGTGGTATAAAGTTCCACTCTATGCCTTCTTCGACACTGAATTTTTGTACAGAGTCCGATTTGCATATTTTAAACCAGGAATCTAAGATGTTTTTAGCGCCCTTGAAATTTGTAGCATTGTCACTCCAGATGGTAGTTGGTCTTGATCGCCTTGCGATAAATCGCCTAAGACCTGCAAGAAAGGCTTCAGTGCTTAAATCGGATACGATTTCAAAATGAACAGCTTTCGTACTGAAACAACTAAATATGGCGATATATGATTTCATAGTCACTTTAGATCGTCTCAAATTAGGTTTAGTAAGTATTGGACCAGCGAAATCCAGTCCTATCTTTTCAAATGGTCGAGACGATATAACTCTATCTCTTGGTAGGTTACCCATCATTTGCTTCATGGTTTGATTTCTTTTTCGAAAACAGTCATGCATTTACTATATACATCGTTTGATTCTATCCTGTCAGAAGGTATCCAATACATTTGTCTAATAAGGTACAGGGTGTTTGTAGTACCCGAATGAAGAGATTTTTTGTGGTTAGTAATCTATCAATAATGCAGTAAAGTGGTGAGCTTTGGGTAAAAGTAATTGGTGTTTCCGGAATCTGAAAGTTTCGAATTGCTTAATCGTCCCCCAACCGCAAAAGTCCTTCTTTGTCTAGGAATACTTTAATGAGAGAATTTTACTATTGTTTGGGATTTAGCGATTTGATTGTAAATATTTAATTTCGGAATGAAATTCGGAACGTTGAACATATTTAACCCATATCTTGGTTGAATTTTGAATTTCGGAAGTACTCAAAAAGGCTTTTGTTTCTTAACTCAGGTTCAAGTCTACAATTTTTAGAAAATCTTAAGCACCAAGCGGTGACTCTAACTAACTTGCGTGATGAAGAGTATTGTTAATGAAATCATTTTGTCGTTACACTATCTATACTGTTGCATTCATTAAAGCTCATTTCGAATTTCAAGTTTTTCGGTGTCTAATCCCTTTTTTGATCCTTCAAATCTGGGCCATTTCTCCTTATCGTGAACCACCATTCAGGTCCGTTCCACCATAATTATTAGTCTTTAATTCGGCGACAGGTAATCCTCTAGATATCAATCTGACGGTTGTCCTTTCCAGGACAGTGGAAACCATTCACTAGGATTGTTATATTGCTGAATCTCTTGTACCCCGTTTTTTACAAATGGTTTAAACCTGTCGGACGTATTCTTTACCAAAGTAAGCTATAGACGAATCTCTCCAAAAATAACGCTCAAAGGATATTCTAACCCTTTGAAATTTTATCACATACCTAGCAGAAAGAAGAGCACCCATTAATTCAAGACGGGGTAGCGAAATTGCTTTTAGTGGGAGCAACTCGGCTCTTCGGACGCCACAAAACTAGTAAAAATACTTCCATCCCTGCGTGTTATACGTAGATAAACGACGACGCCATAAGCTTCTTCGAAGCGTCTGAAAAACAATGTACTTGTATATCATTTATTTCCTTAGGAGGGGCATTAGCGAAACAAGTAGCGAGGAATACTGATATCCCTCAGCTTTCCGATTTCATTACACCATTCCAATCCCAAATAACGGTTATATTCCTGAGGGAGATAATCATACCAATCCAGTCCCAAACACCAAATCTCTTGAATTAGACACTTAATTCTACTATATAAGGTCCGAGGAATCCCACGGGATCAAAATGCGACTACTGTTGTTAGAAGGTATCGGTTTGGTGTTTAATCGCTCTTTGAAAGGAATTTCTCTAAAATTTTTGGGTTTCGAAATAAAACAAGTCATCGTTGGCATTCCAAGCCACTCCTAGCACCCTTTGAGGTAACCAGAGCTGATGAGTGGTAGGCTCAACGGATTCATTTAAATCTATTCCTACTTTTCTTCCACAGTTCACGTAACTCTAACAAAGTGGTCTGCCATTTACGTAGAACCATGCTTGCATCCTCAAATATTTTAGTACTCTGCATGCTCGTATTATAGGCTTGTTCTACATTTTCTCCACCAGTGATCAAGTCGTCTACATACAAAGATGTATTTAAAATTTTGTAAATTTCAGGAAAGGTTTCTACATACCTCTTTAGGTGATACTTAATGGTTGCAGCCAGGAGGAATGGTGATGAACTCACCCGAAACAAGACTCTGCAGAGTCTGAACTCCTTGAGCTCTGGAACTGCGTTAGGTTTAGTGGGGTTATCGTCCCAAAGGAATCGGGCCACGTCGCGATCTTCTTCATCTATCTCTATTTGCAGGAACGCCTGCTTAATGTCCGCAGTCAGCGCAACAGGGTGTTGTCTAAATCGAATTAAAAGAAGGAAAAGATCGGGTAACAAATTGTTTCCAGTATGCAGACAGTCATTTAAGGATACCTGTCCTTTGCCATGTGAAGAAGCGTCAAACACCACTCTTAATCTACTCGTGGTTTTGTCTGTTCGAATCACTGCCCTGTGTGGGAGGTAGAAGGTTGGGGCTTCTCTGGCTTCATCTAAAACAGGAACAGGCTCTATGATATTTTCACTTAAGTAGTCTTCTAAAACAGCCTTGTATTCTGTGAATAATATTGGATCATTCTGGAACGTACATCGTAGTCTTGAAAATCTTTTATTAGCAACTTCTGGATTATCTTCTAATCATTGCTTCATCTCAGGTTTCCAAGGAAGTCGCACCTTATATCTCTTGTTATTGTAGGATATACCTGCCTCAAAGTCTTTCATAATTTGTTCGTCGAAATTACTACTATCTTTGTCTTCAGCTTCGACGCCTAGATTCTCCAGTTCCCAAAACTGTCTTAGCTGATTTGAGATAAGTTTCTCTTCCACAACCACCTTCATACTCAGTAACTCGTTAGTTGATTCAATCCAACCTTGAAGACACCATCCGAAAATGGTTTCTGTGGCTACAAGCTTATCACCTAAACGTTTGAGTCTTCCTGATACTACATCAAAATAATAATCAGCACCGGTTAAAATCTCAATTTTCTTATTCCCGTAATTATAGCAGTCTGCAAGCTGTATCATCTCATCTGTTTTTTAGCTCTAACCAAATTAATCGTGAGCAGAATATTAGTTGCGGATATTTGCTCCGTTTCTAGCACTTCCATTTCGATATATAAGGAAGGTTCTTCTCTGTTTCAAGTTTTAATTGCACTACATTATATGTTTTTTGTTCAGTTGGTTTGTTGGTCCCGAATGATTACACAGATAAGTTTCTTGTCTAATAACACGTAGTTTCAACTTCTGAGAAATATCTTGAGCGATAAAACTTCTCATAAGCCATTATCCAACAAAGGCAGAACATGTTCGATTTTATCATCGTAAGGGTTTCCCTTATCATTGCTGTGCATGTTGAAGCAATACACCGCACTGAGAATTTCCGTTTAGTTTTAGTACTTTTCGCGAGTCCCATCCCCCACCCACTTTTGTAGTGAGAAATTTGCCGTCGTAACAACCTGATTTTCAGTATTACTTATCTGATTTGTTTGTCGAGTTGCTAACAGATGGATCTGTGTTATGTTTTCTATTACAAAGATCGCACAATCGCTTTAGTTGCACTCTTTAATTCTATGTTGTGCTTTCAGGCCTAAAAAACAACGCGCCTGTCTTCTCAAACATATTTCTTTTCATTCACACTCAAACTTTCACAGAGCCTGAATCATGTTTCGCATTGCAGTAATGCAACGTTGGACTAATTGCAACATATATTCGTGTACCTTAGAACTATTTATCGCTGACGTTCGGTAGCGATCATGTTGTTTATCGGTAAACTTGTTTTGACTATGTTCGAAAACTGCTTCGACCTGACGCCAGCACTTCCCGAGCTTGTTCTGGCTGTAGTTTGGACACTCTTCCTCCTTCTCCTCTCGAACTACGAAGCATATCGATGATTCGCGACACTCAGTTTCAATAATTCTGACATGTTGGATTCGCCGTCTTCTGATTTATCTAAACATCTTCTATTAAAATCTAAAGCAAGATCCTCAGGTATCAATTTTAAAAGTATGGGTTGTAATAAATGACCGTACATACCAGAAGTAACATTTAGCGATTCTAGACTTCTGATCTGTACCTCACAAGTATCGTACAATTTTCTCAGTCCGGTTACATTGTTAGAGTCCTTCACAGGATTAGGTTTAATAATCTAGATATGTGTGCGGATATTAAAAGATTTGACTTCGCGAATCTGTTCTTTAATAGCGTTTTCGCTTTTTCATAATTCCCATCTGAAAGTGCGAAGCCGCAAACAACATTGGCCGCTGCACCTCCAAGTAATGATTTTAAATATGAGAATTTATCTATTTCCGTCAAAGCATTATTTTGATCAATGGAGTTTTGGAATTGGTTCCAGAATTCCAGCCAGGTGCATGGATCTCCGTAATATTTGTCGATAGCTAACTTAGGTAATTTAATCGACTTCGAGTAATTAATATTTCTATTTTCAGAATTCGAGTTATCCAATGAGTTTTCGTGATCTAACATAACCTGCGAGGTTTGTGCAGAAATATTCTGTTGGGTGAAATTTGACTGAGAACTTCTGGTTTCGTTTTGAGCTTTTAACTGAGCGGAAAATTTTAGAATTCCACAACATGATTTTCTGAGAATATTCAAATGATGATTCTACTTCTAAATCGAAATCTTTTTCATTATCAATAACATTCTGAACTTTATATCAAAATCCTTTAGCTCTTTGTAGAGCTCATCTAAATAATTTGAATGTTTCTTGCAATGAATATATCATATGTGTGAAATTCACTTTCTAGTTTATTAATGAACTGTTTAACAACAGAACGTCTAACAGCTCTATTCTTTTTAAGCTTAGACAGCTTATCCATTTTTATAACTCTAAATGAATTATCACTAAATAATATTTATTCAATAGTCAATGTTGTTCCAGTTCAACTAATAGTTTACATTAATAAATCAGAAATCCTTACCTTGATCTAAGGAGTTGAGTCAAGGTGAAATTGTATTCCAAATCAATCACCAAATCAATCACATAATTGTATTCACAAATCAATCACATTCGCAACGGCCATTTGTAATCCGAATCTTTTCGAGGCCGAATAGCACCAATATGATCGGCGTTCGGTGGTGTAGGTTTCTAAAATCACTTAATCCCTTTCTAAATCTGTCAGTTTATCTATAATCTAAATCAATAAGAATACAGTAAAAAGAAATCTATGCAAAAATTTGAGAAAAAATTTAATAAAAGGTTAAAGCGCATGTTATCTCATCTAAATCTAGATCTAATCTGTTACACACAAAAAGAGAAAGAAAAAGTTACATGACTAGCGCATGCGCGCTGAACAGTTTCGCGTCACAAGTGACGTGATTTCGAAGGAGAGCTCAAATCGCTCTAGTTGGAACATATTTAATTGTGCAAATTAATGAATGTAAAATGATACAAGTGGAGATCATTTCGATTGCGTCGTGATATATCTCCCTCTTACGATACCATCCCAGAATCTTGGTATTTGTGATGTAATATCAAAGATTGATTCAATAATCCTAAGTATTAAATCCAAGTAATCTGGGTTTTTTAGTGACCATATTTGTTTAAAGGTTTTATTTTCAAAAATATCTCGGGTTTTCCCTTGGAAGTTAAAAATATAGCAAAAAAACTAATATTCATTTCTCGTTCTAAGCATGATTTAATTATGTAAACATAATTATGTAATTTAATTATTTAATTGTGCAAATTAATGGATGTAAAATGATAAAAGTGGAGATCATTTCGATTGCGTCGTGATATATCTCCCTCTTACGATACCATCCCAGAATCTTGGTATTTGTGATGTAATATCAAAGATTGAATCAATAATCCCAAGTATTAAATCCAAGTAATCTGGGTTTTTCAGTGACCATATTTGTTTAAAGGTTTTATTTTCAAAAATATCTCGGGTTTTCCCTTGGAAGTTAAAAATATAGCAAAAATCTAATATTTATTTCTTGCTGTAAGCATAATTTAATTATGTAAACATAATCATGTAATTTAACTATTTATTTTTACACATTAATGAATGTAAAATGATACAAGTGGAGATCATTTCGATTGTGTTGTGATATATCTCCCTCTTACGATACCATCCCAGAATCTTCGTATTTGTGATGTAATATCAAAGATGGATTCAATAATCCCAAGTATTAAATCTTATCAAACTTCATGACCCATTTGACGACTTTACTTCACTCTTTCGAGTGTGTAGAGAGAGTTTTTTCCATAAGTTAATAGAATCACAGCAAAACATACAAAGTCTCTTAAAACTGAAACTGTAAACGTGTAAACGATCGTATGATGGCAAAATAAAGATAGCTATTAAAATTGTCGTACCCAGATACCTAAAACAGAACTGGTAAAAGACGTAATAAAAGAACCATGATAAGAAGCAAGCATAAAAGATCTTCAGAAACTAATTTGGAAGTGAATGATGAAATGGATTAAATTTGGCGTCAATTAAATAAAATAATTGTAATTTAACTTCAAGTAATTTTAGAAAATGTGGTTGGTAATATCCTATTTGTATTTTTTAAATTAATTTTAATTTAAAAAATATATTTTTTAAAAAGCTGAGTTTTTAAATACCAATCTGGGTTTATTATATTTTTGTCCTGCTTATGACCTTAGCGAGTGCAGAACATTCTTTCAGTAAATTGAAGCTAATTAAAACTTACTTTTGTTCAAAACTGGATGCAGAACGATTAAACACACTTGTTATATTAACTATAGTAAGTAAAGATTGTCAAAAACTGTGAATTTTCAATATTATTAATGATATGGCAACAAAAAGTGACATATTTCAGTGTAATAATATTTGCTTATTTATTTTATTTTCTTTATCATTGCTATTATCCTTTTTATTTTCTTTTTTCGTGAAAAGATGTTACGCTTTTTCCCCTTTGAGAAATTGTTCGGGGCCTAAAATTATTTCTTGTACAAAACTATCATGTATTCGTCTTATGATTTTACTCCTAACTATAACAAGATTAATTAATTATTCATTCTCCTTCGATTTCAACAAATACCATTTGCAGTGGATATTCTCAATAAACTTTAGCGCCATCTAGTAGCAAGGGAGATAAACAATTTTATACACTTTAAAATGAGTTATCGGCAGGAAAAACAAAAGTGCTGCACATTTCTGAGTGAGAACATCGTAACTCCAGCTATGAAAGGAAGGTATTGTCGATAAACATTTAGGAAGAAAGTTAAACGTTTTATTTATTTTGATGAGATTTCTTAGATCTGATCTTAAGTAGTATTGAATCTATTAAATACATATTGAAAATTTTAAACTTTTTATTTGACAAAAAGGCTTTCTTCATTCACACAACTTGCCGGAGACAACATGTTGTGGCGACAGAGAAGCATATAAGCCCCTTCATGCGTATACATTTTATGCCGATTAACTAGTTGTATAATTAACAGATAACTTTTACGAAATATGTTTCGATAAATATGTCAATGGGCAAATTTATCCTCTGTCCAGTGCAGGATTTACGTATAAGCTACGCAAGCTATAGCTTAGGGCCCCCAAAAAATTATAAAGAGCCCCCTATATGATTTGAGATATGGGCCCCTTATAAAGGGCCCCATATTTCAAATAGCTTAGGGCCTTATCAAGTATAAATCCGGCCCTGCCTCTGTCAATGGACAAAATATCCTCTATATATTATCCTCTCAGTATTTTTCTGACCACAGATTAGAAAATACCTATTTTTGAATTCCCGTTTTAGGCATACGAAAAAAGATCGCTAAATTTAATGCATGTGTTTTTCAAAAATCTTTTTATTTTACTATTATAATACTTTAAAAAACGACTATAATTTTGTAGTGAAAGATTTCAATATATTAATGCACTGTAAACAAACAACAAAAAAAAAAAAAACCCTAGCTACAGAAAATTTAAAAAAAAAAAAAAAATACGCGCACTTGATTAAACCGTACCTTTACATGCAAGAAATGGAATTAAAAAATATGCATTTGCTAATCTGTTGTTAGAAAAATACTGGAACAAAAATCCTCCATAAATTAACTTTGGATTGAAGATCTGCGGTATCAACTGACGCACCTCCATAAGGCCGAGCGCAAGTTGAGACGCAGCTGGGTGAGGTGGGGTGGGGTGACTCACCGTGAGATTCTGTGAAACAAAGTGAATACTACACCGGATGTTGGAACGCAGGGTCCGGTGACACAGCTTGAGAGCGCCCGTGAGCTGCGGAGGTTTGTGGTCGTGCCGCAGATTGTCACTAGTGACTACGACCTGCGAGTGAAAATTTGTGCTGAAATCGAAGTCTACGATGGAGGAACAATTAATTGAGGCAGTTCGAGGGAGAAAAGTATTATTCGACACGTCACATGCTGACTATTTAAAAGTCAAATTAAAATTGCTGCTTTGGGAAGAAATAGCCCAAGAAATTGGAATAAAATGTGTTAAGTTTTTATAATTTTTTAATTAATTAAGATAAATTTATTTGAAGGGTACATGGGAAAACGGTTGTTTTTTTCAATCAAAAGTGTTTCTTGAATAGTTTACTTACAATGTATTCAATTTATTTTCGTGTAATTTTTTTTTTTTTTGGACTATTGCCGATTTCCGCTGCATCCTTCATTTGTTTTAGATAACATTTATGTACAGCAGATTTTCGGCGAAAACAAAACTGCTTTGTAGGTATATTTGTATATTTTCTATACAGATGTGTGCCATTTTGTCGGAATGATTTTATTTACGAGGAACTACCAATTAGTTACGTTCCCCTTTAACATGCTTTTCCGTTCGGAGGTAGGTATTAAAATTTTTCCGAAATAAATTTAGTATCTAACCAGAATTTGAAAAGTAACTTTAATTTAAATATAAATGATTGAGAAAAGAAAAGGTGTTACAACATTAAAAAATAAGCTTAAAAAGTATTATATTTATTAAAAATTATAAATGTATTATGCTTTAAAGATTAATTTTTTATATTCTAATTACAATACATTCTCAGTACTTTCCATTTAGCACGCAATCTCTCTGCCAAGGAAATGAACCTCCGGGTGAATTAAAGTACTCCGTGAACTTTTACGAATCCAAAACGCTTGAGATCCACTTCGTGCATTGGTTTGATGCAGTGGACGTAATTGGAACTGTGGTAAATCTTGTTCGGGGATATCACCTCCAGTTTGCACTACTGCAGAATTTCTCAAATAGTTGTGCAGTACGCAAGATGCTTTTACAATTTTCACAACAGTGCTTACTTTACATTCAAACGGTGAACGAAAAACACGAAAACATCTTTCTTTTCTTCAGATAATTGCTTTTTGGAAGCTTTTCACGAAGTAATGTTAAAATTACTTGGTCTTCGAGTTCATCGGATCAGATTCCGAACTTAGTAATGATTGTATATACATTGCCATCGCGCACATTTTGTTAAACACCCTCACTGGCACGCAGCTGAGACGGAACTGCCTCCCAACTTTCGCTCTCCCTGCGCGCAGTTGATTGAATCCTGCTTCCCTATTTCACCCAGCGTCGCCTCACCTCACCAAGCTGCGTCTCAACTTGCGCCCGGCCTAAGAGACGGGTACTCACGTGCTTCCATAAACAGGGCGTTTTAATGTACAAATTATGAAAAAAGATACGAAAATATACACTTATCTGTGTGCTTAAATCGATAAGATATGCATATTTGGTAACGGCAAGTACCACAGTCTTTCTATTTTGGTAGATATGACTCTATATTTTCGAAAAATAACCATAGATTTCAAGTTTTGTTATTTCCTCATATTTAAATTGCATCGGCGATCAAATACAAATACTATTGCGAAATACTTAGATAAAAAATGTGTTGAGGTGTTTTCGCAAGCAAAGATCCAAAAGCGATAAAGGAGGAAAACATTTAAAAAAGATCAGAAACTTAATTAAATTAATTATTAGATGGCGACATAGATCATGATTTTTCTTCTTTTATCAACGATCCACGTAAAAGAGACTGGGTATAAATATTTATAATTATACTGCAAGGAAATTGTTATTATACAAAATTTACTTTGTGCAGTAAAATATCTTGTTTCCCCTTAAATATTATGAAAATTGTCGCTTTAACATACTATCTAAAATTGAAAGATGATGTACCCAAGGGAAAAAGGGTATACAGCTTCCCCTGGGAGGTAAAAAAAAAGAGGCGATTCAATTGTGTTTTCTATCAACTACCTCCTCTTTCAGAAACAGAATCCCTTAGAAAACAGATAATAGTTCCTCTGCTGCATATAATACAGGGTTTTTAATTTTAAAACTACAACAAAACGGAAACACGTGTTTGTTCACTTAGGAAAGCTGGAAAAGAATTATACGAATCTTTAGGGTTTTGAACGGCTTTCAGTGGTAGGTTTCTAAATCACTTAATCTAAATCTCTTGCTAAATCTATATAAATGTGTGGTTCAGTTTATCTATAATCTAAATCAATAATACACTCAAAAGAAATTCTATGCTGAGAAAATTTGAGAATAAAAATTTAATAAAAGTTAAAGCACATGTTATCTATTCGAAATCTAAATCTAATTGCTCTACTAAAAGAGAAAGAAAAGTTACCATAATAAGCGCATGCCGCGCTGAACAGCTTCGCGTCCCCAAGTGACGTGATTCCGAAAAGGATTCAATAGTTATAGTCGGACAGCTGTTAATAACGGAAAGTTGCCATGGCATCGGCTATAGGTATTGACGAAGAGTACAAATAATGATATCAGGGGCGTTCCCAACCGGGGTATGCAAGGGTGCGGGGCACACGGGCGGCACATCAAGGGGGGGCGGCAAGTCAGCCGCCCGGATAAAAAAAAATTTTTAACTAATTTATTAGAAAAATAATTAATATAAAATGTCACCATTATTCTAGGTAACTATCTTAGAGTTAAAAAATGCATTTTACAAGTATAATGGAAATAAACAGTAAGGTTGGACTCAGAAGGGAAGTGACGCGCCCAGGCGACCGTCGCGACCTATAAGCCACAACTGTAGCTCTGTATAATAAGGCCCTTAGATTATCGCTTTTTGCGAAGCCAGTGTGTCTACAGGACATGTTGATCTAGTGTAATTTTTGTTTATTCGGCACATGCCGGATGTGATGAGGTTTGGGCCCGAAAAATGTTAAAAGAAGGTTATTCTGGGAGATTTGTCTTAGGCTGAGGTCGTGTCAGATCATTTGCGCTCCCGGTATGTTATTTTTATTGTGATTTTGTTTTGTAACTCTGTGTGTCTCTATATATAATCAAATGTGTTTGATCAAATTAAGACTTCGTTTTTATTTGGCGAAGGCAAGAATGCCTATATTTTAATGATAATTTAAATTCGGCCATGGAGAAAATTTACTTAAGGGGACAGTGGACCTTCAAAACCTAACTTTTTTTGTTTTGAATGGATTTGCTTGAAAATTGAATATGTGATTAGTACCATAGTATTGTAAAAGTGGTTAAAATTTAAGATGAAATATTAATAATTTATGAATCATGAATTATTAATATATCAAAAATTGGCCTCATTAAAACGTTCCAAGCACATTTCTTTTGCATATAATATGGTCATTTTATTTACAGGATACCTTATAGATCTAACAACGAAACTTATTGCTTATTTTAAGCATTCATTAAAATATAAAGAGAAACAAATAATAGTGAAAACACCCTTTTTATGACGCAAAATACCTATAAATCATCTTTTCAAGTACAAAATTTAGAAATTCTGAGCTACGAAGCATAATTTTTTTTCAATAATATTTATTTGAATACAAGTTAAGTATATAAAACTTAAATTTCAAGGCAATACGATCATTAGAAATGCGTCTGAAGTAGTTTGAATATTCGTATAACATGAAAATTTTTATTTTGAGAAAAACACATTTAAGTTATTGCTGTTAGTAACCACATAATATCTAAATTAAATGCAAATGCCTAATACTAGGAAAGTAATCACAGAAATTAAAATTCTTTTTGCAAACACATTTCTACTCGTCCGTAGTTTCACAAATCAATAAAATTTTTAAAAAATCGAAATTTTGGACAAATTTCACAATTTTGAAAGTCCACTGTCCCGACAATGGACCATGAAACACTCTTTTTTTTATTTATCAACCAATTGCTATGAAATTTTGTATACTTATACAGTGTTTTTTAGAGATGAAATGCTAAATTAAAAAAAGATCAGAATGTAATTAATTAAGATATTAATTAAAATCAGTTTGTTAATTACTCTACTTAAAATGCTCCATGTGCATCAATTTTTGTCTCAGATATCTAATTTTCTTTCTTAAGCTAGCTTTATATAGTTATAATAAAAGTTAGTAGTAATATTAGATTTACAGCCATATTTATAAAAACTAGAAAAGGAAATCGATAAAAATAGGTCATTTTATGCAAATTTTATCAAATTTTTTTTTTTTATTGTAAAAATTTTAAGGTGTTTTAAAATAGTATAATGAATTTATCACTAAGTTTTATTCTAACATATATAAATAATCATTTATGAAATTTTATGAAAATTCAAGAAAAATTATGACGCATGGAACATTTTGAACTTTACCGAAACGACATGAAAAGTTTCTTTGAGAAAATAGCATTTTAAAGTTTTAATTTAACGTAACATTTCCATTGTTTACGTTTGGAAAAATACTTATAACTCGGTTAATAATGATTGGATCAATATAATTTTTTTTTAATTTAAAGCTGATGAGTTGCAGAATCATTTTCTGACAAAAAAAATCGTTTTTGAGACATATTTTGTCAATCTGAAGGTCCATTGTCGCCTTAAACAAAACCACATTGGTTTTAGCAGCGCTACTCCACGTCGCAACCAGTTGGGAAATATATTGTTCGTTTTGTTTTAGCACATTTTAACCCATCATCCCATCAAATCGCGTCGCATTGCCGGCATCGCATCGGTGCGGGCGGTTTTTGTCAGGTTGCAGGAAAATACTCTTTTATTGCCCTGAGCCTATAAATACACGAACCGGGATAATTGCACTATATTAATTTTGACGTGTCCATCTCAATAACTGAAAAACAAAGCTTTTTGTCTCTAATTTTTGTGCTCGATATTGTGATTGCTGACCAACAAAATATTTCACAGGTAAGTAAACTTCATGATATTTTTTCTTTTGAGCGGTTTAGCGGTTAGAAATTGAAATAACATTTATGGTTTGACATTTGTTTTAAAAAAAGCTAGGATTCATTACTTAATTCTATTTTAAAGGTTTTTATTTTATTTTGCAAATGTTAAACATATGCTACAGGAACAAGTGTAAACTTGAATTTTTGAACTGCATCACCTTGTTTTTTTTAACAGGTACGTGAAATATGGCAATTCAGAAATCGGGAAAATGCGATTTTTTTTTTATAAAGAAACGTACGGGGAATTGTATTTAAAATATGAACAAAATTAAAATAAAATCGATTTGGAACGTTTCTTTGCAAAAGTCACTCTTATCGAGAAACAACTTAATTACATTGCGCCATTTTTATAAGTTCTTACGAAAGAACCTCATTTTTTTTTTTTACAGATGTCTGATAAACGTAAAAAGTTTTCTGGGGCCCAATACAGAAAAAGAAAACTTGAAAAAGAAGAATTAGTAAAGAAAGCTTGTGGTTCATTAAATAATTTTAATCCCAACAAGATCGCACGAGGCACCATCAAGTTCCAGAGATACAAATGTGACTGAGACCGAAATCACAAACCCCAAGGAAGATGTTTAATCGCAGAACCAAGTCTTGAAACCAGTGAAACCGTGACCAAAGATCATGAGATTTTCTTCATCTTTCTTATAAAGATTGATGTTTTATAAGGATCCTAGCTGTTGGTCTTCCGTACTATCTGACAAAATTAATTAACTTTAGTAGAGTTAGGCCTACCCAACTTACAGAAGCGGATCTAAACTTTCCTGTAAATAAAGATAACAGAGGTTTCTCATCTATTTATTATAAAAAAAAAATTAAGTAATGGGGAAATAATTCCAAGAGTTTGGCTAGTGTATTCTAAGTTAAAAGATTGTGTATTTTGTTTTCCTTGCAAATTATTTAAAACTTTTTCTAGTGCCTTTGTTGAGGGATATAGCGATTGGAGACATTTAACTCAGATTATTGCACGTCGTGAAAAATCAAAAGTCACATTTGTAATACAAAATCTTGGATTGATTTAATAAATCAATTTCTTCTGAAACAACTACTGATTCTCTAAATGAGAAATTAATAAATATGGAAAAAAGATAGATGGGTTTCCGTGTTAAAAATTATAATTTATACCGTTAAATTCTTAGCCGATCAAAATTTGAGTTTTAGAGGCAAAAATAATAAGTTATACGAGCAACGAAATGGAAACTTTTAAAATTAATTGAAGCAATTGCAAAGTTTAATGATACCATATCAGACCACCTCACTAGAATCAGCAGAAATCTACAAGTATGCCTCATTATTTAGGTGTTCATATTCAAATGAACTTATTCCCTTTGGGTCAAAAAATAAGACATGAAATAATTTCGCTCTTAAAAGTTAGTAATATTATTCTATTATTTTAGATTCCACCCCTGATCTAAGTCACCAAGACCAACTTACTGTTGTAGTAAGATTTGTTCTATTAAATAATAAATGAAAGCAAATAGAAATTAGGGAGCATTTTTTGGGATTTATTTCAATACCAGATTCGAACAGGACAGGGTTTAAATGATATTTTATTAGATTTTTTGGAGACTCACACATTTGTTTGGGGATTTAAGGGGGCAGGGTTATGATAATGGTGCGAATATGAAGGGTCGCAATAATGGTAATAAAAAAAGTTCTTGACTGAAACCCTAGAGCTTTTTATGTGCCTTGTGCGGCCCATAGTTTAAATTTAGTTGTTAATGACGCTGCAAAAGCGTCCTTTAGAAATTACAAGCTTTTTTGTAATTGTACAGGAGCTATACGTTTTCTTCTCCGCATCCACTAACGTTGGAAGGTCCTTAAAAAATGAAATCCCAACTTTAACGCTTAAACCCCTTTCAGATACTAGATGGGAAAGCAGAATAGATGCGCTAAAAGTTCTTAGATACAATCTAACAAAATATATATGATGCTTTATATACCCTCTATTCTGATAATACTAGAGACTCTGAAACTAGAAACATGGCAAATTCATTACTTTGAAAATTAAGTCGTTTAAATTTATTTGTTCCATTATTACATGGTATAATGTGTTAACAAAAATTAATATCGTAAGTAAAGCTATGCAGGAATCGGATGCTATACTACCAAATATTATTTTAATGTTAGAGCAAACCAAAACATATTTATATAATATTAGGTCAGATAAAGATTTTAGTGATATTTTAGAAGAGGCAAAAAATATTGCAGAAGATATCGATTGCGACCCTTCATTTCCTCTGGTTAATATTGTTAGACCCCGAACAAAAAAACGTTTATTTGACTACGAATGTAAAGATGAGGCTCCAAAAAATCCAGAAGACCAATTCAAAATTAATTTTTACTTCGTAATATTGGACACTGCATTATCAAAAATAGAAGAAAGGTTCGAACAAAATAAAACAACATCACACAGTTTTCAATTTTCTCAACGACCTAAATAATTTCCTTAAAACAGATAAATCAAATAGGTCTACAAAATGTAAATCTGTGGAAATTATGTTACATGATCAATTTAAAAATGAAAAAGATATTATAGCTGAAGATTTATGCGATGAAATTGACAACGTTGCATCCTTTATTTCCCCTGAAATGAACGCGTTAAATGTGATTCAATACTTATTTACAAGTAACCTCATCTATCTGTTTCCAAATTTAGTGATTGCCATACGAATTTTTTAAACATTACCCGTGACTGTGGCTAGCGGGGAAAGAAGCTTTTCAAACTCAAATAATAAAAAATTATTTGAGATCAACAATGGGACAAGAAAGGCTTTCAGGACTTATCTATTATTAGTATAGAAAGGACATTTCGGAAGATATAGATGTATCAGATTATAACAGAATTCGCATTAAAAAAGGCACGAAAAGCAAAGATTTTTTTAAACTTTTTGACTGTCTGTTTATTAAGTATATGTATTAATAGATATGTGTTGTATGTATTAATATAGCGTATTCATTTGGTTACTATATCAATACATTAATAATTATTATGTTAGGTTGTAAAATTAAAAAATAAACTGAATTTATAATATTTTCTGTAATTCGTTGTTTCATTTAAGGTAAAAATATTTCAGATAAATTTCAATTAATCCATAATGTATGAGGGAGGGGGGGGGGGCGGCAAAATTATTCTCGCACACGGGCGGCAGCTACCCTAGGAACAGCCCTGATGGATATTGTGTCTGTTTTAAATTGTTTCATTATAATATTCTCTTTCTATCGAATATAAAATTTCTCTTTTCCTTCTTATTTCATCAAACGATACAACCAAAATCATGGATAATATAATATGACTGTTATAATATAATAAAAATGTTGGTAATAGGTTTTAGGACACTTTTTGTGTAACGAAAATGGGTGTTTATAATCTATTATTTCATAATTTATATAAGATATTTTAATGTTAAATAGCGCGAGCTTTTAGAACTAAAAATAAATCAAGAGGCTTGCTACAAAATAAAAAGTAAATTTCTATGAAATAGAAGTTCCTAGCCGCAGAGACTTTTGAAACGCTTCACGAAATGTTTTATATGATTTCAAACATGTTCAGTCCAGATAATGCTCAGAGAATCCATTAAGGATGAAAAAAAAGATCTGGGCTACACAATTGTTTTTGCCAGCTGTGTAAAAGAAAAATAAATGAGAGCTTAAAAAAATGTATTCTAAATTTTACTATGATTCCCCCCCCTCAAAAAAAAAAAATTACTCCTTTTCTCTCAGTCTTAAATTTCCTGAATATGCTAATTACGGTGCCTTTCTCATAACAATCTTATATGCATTACGGGCGATTTTGCATTCGTTTGATGAATCGTCATAGCCTCAGCATTACATAATATATACATACATAACACTCCCGAAACAATCATACTTGATTTACAGATAATGATAACGCTGCCATTGCTGAGAGAGACTGTCACTGAAATTATTTACAGTGGAATCGCGATCTATCGTGTTTCTAGGGGCCGATTGAAATGAACGATAAATGCGGAAACATAACAAAGCAATATGATCGTTTGGACTGGATAAAATGAACGACACATACGGAAAAACGCTGTATCCGAAAACGATCGATCGAGATTCCACTGTATTCCCGTTTGATATCAAATGGACCCAATATTTTTTCCCTCAAGAAGTGATGTTACTTACGCATAGTGGACCCCATGTAGTTATGGAAAACTTTCAGCTTTAGAAATATATCCCTTAAGGCTCTAAATTTTTCCCACGATCTCCTGAAATTATTCTAATTCTTCCTGCTAGAATGGGTTCATTAGCCTGCTCTCCTATATCAACAGTCAGTGATGTTTTGTCAAATAAGGAGAAAGGGACTAAATTAAGAAAGTCTAAAAAATCATCCCAAACTAATAAAATGAGAAAGAATTTGCGTAAAACGTTGCTTACTGAGCGTAATCTATCACTGATGCCAAGTAAAACAAATTTTGCGCAATAGTCTTAGGATCACTGTCAGTATACAGGTATAGTACGAAACACCCTCCATATTGCGGCTTTAAATGATCGTGATAGTTCCCATACCGCTGATTAATATGACATATGTTGGACGCCTACTTTAATGCCGTCAGAAACTCAAACTATGTTCTAGATTCTAGATCAGTGGTAGTCAACCTGGTCCCCAACCCCCCCCCCCCACTAGTGGACGATTCACGCTTTCATGGTGGGCGGTGGGAATTTTTTCCCGTTGTTACAAATTTTGTTCTTCCTCCATATATCTAATACACTGCTAACACATTCACGAGTTTGACTTTTTAAAATATGCTTTTGCAATTTACTTTTGAATTCCATCTCTAAACTTGGTTTACAGGTAATAATTCACTGGAGACTTCTTAAGTATACTCGTGGACGAAGGAGCAACGAATTAGCTCCGTAGCCACATATATATATATATATATATATATATATATATATATACATAAAATATGAATAAAAACAAATTTAAGTACATATTTTTGCGTTCCCCCCTCTAAAATTTACTTCGCACTTGTGCTAAATTGAGTAACTGCGGATACGCACCGGTGGGCGGTAGTTATTAAAAGGTTGACGGCCCCCTGTTCTAGACGAATAAAAATCAATCCAAATAGTAGATGAATGGCATCTCCCCGACAGCAGACTGATGGGTATGGCGAATGTCAGGGGAACAATTCCTTCCAGACTGTACCGTAACAATAAAACCTGGAGGAAAGTGACACAGTACGGAAGAAATTTTATCGTGGTTTGATCTCGCCGCTAATGGTCATCGACAAAATCAGCAATACTGCATAGTACTAGGGCAAATTAGGTTGTTTTTGATGAGCTACTGTCATCTTTTTCTACTCGAGGGCTAAACAAACCCGGACCTACGGTCAGTGACATAGCGAGCGTAACTGGCGCCCGGGGCACGATACCTTTTTGGCGCCCTCCTTTCCGAAAAAACATATAGTAATATAATATATAGAATTAGTGAAAAGGACCATTTGGCGCCCCTGTGCGAGTGGCGCCGGGGGCATGATAGACACCCTTGCCCAGCCCTCGTTTCGCCACTGCCTACGGTATACAGCCGATTCCAAAAGGCTGAAAAACATCCGTGCTAATCGGGAATCTGGAATCCATCCATCCCCCCCCCCCCCCCCCCCCACACACACAGAGTCGACAATGTAACGAAGACTAAAGGCCATCACCGTAGTTAAAGGTTTCAGATCAAACTATTCGGAATGCAAGAAAACTTTTTCTATTTTTTTTTCTCCCGGCATATCTGCTGCCCGGGTAGAAATGGAGAGTAGTGTATCTGAAAATAAAATGCATTATTACCTTCAAAGATCCACTCAAAGAATTAGAAATAAGAATTTTATTGATAAATATGTGAAAGCAAATTACAAAAATTTTAGGCAAACGAAGCGACAAAGAACAGCAAGTGGGAGAAATACTTTACAGCATAAGGGAGAAATAATTATATGTATATATATATTTTTTGATAATATACATTCAAATAGTATGCGACTTAAAATCATTAATCAGTTAGATCATAAATAAAAGCATCCCCCAAAAAAGAAAACTACGTTTTTTTTTTTAAACTGATAATAAAAATTACAAAAGCACAAAATACAGACATTAAATGGAGAGAAAAAAAATTCAACAAATACGCAATAGAAAAAATTAATATTATATAATCAGTTTAAATTTCGATTTCAATTTATTATACGTGAATATATGTTAAGTTTACATTCATATTACAATGCATGAAAAGAAACGAAAGGATAACGAATTTGATCATATAAAATTTATACAACCAGAAAAATCTTTTGATACATACATTACTACTCATACATACAAATCTAAATACTTCCAAATTTTTTATGTGCGTGAATACATATATTAATATGCAATATTCTAATTCCAAAATACATTGATATGCATCTAGATGCAAATATTTAAGAAAATTACGATCAAAATCCTTACTTCCATAAAAATTTTGAATGTGTTAAATTTTAGTACCACAGAGAGACGATATACAAATACACATACAGCGTATAAACATCTATCATTATCATAGATTAAGGCATTATATTGATATGGTTTCTATCAGTTTGAATGTACAAGGTATATAAGTACTCCCAGTAGTATATATAAGCATACGAAAAATAGGTATATACAAAATGAAGCCGAAACCACAAAAGAGATCAATGACATTCATGCTAATACACGCAGGAAACTTTAAGAAGTTATGTAACAGGCAAATAAAATTATCTTTAATAATTAGAAAAAAATCTAACTACTAAGAAAGCACAGATAACTATTATTAAAATATAATTTTAAAAATGGGTTAAATAGATTTTTTAAATACTCGGGAGAAATCTTTAAAGTCAGGGGGATATATAATAATTAGCATCCTAAGGGCCTGTTCACATAGGAGTCCGGTAGCGGAAGCGTTAAAGTATTGAAATATATTTAACAAATGACAAACCTCCAAACGATTAGCAACGAAATTTCTAACGCCTATGATTGGTTTATTTCCGTCTCAGCGTCATCTTTCCTTTTAGGCTTCCGCTACCGTACTCCTATGTGAACAGGTCCTTATGGAGTAAAACTGAAAATACTATAGGTCTAATCTAACCATTATTATCAACATTAGTGCCATAATATTTTAAGTTCACTATGAGGGTTAAATAAGGGTGATAATCATAAATTACATTGCAGGAAAATAATCATGACCCTAAAAAAAGAAAGAATTAAAAAATGTATTGCAAAACAATAATGATTATTTCAGGAGAGGTCTCCTCAAAGCAGAAAGCTATTTGACGACTAAAATGCAAAACATGTGGTTTCATTAAATTGTGTAATAGCCAAATTTCATATTAAGTTTTATGCTATTGAAGGAACGCATCATTTTATGAACTTTTAAACATGTCACCAATTCTGCTTCTCATAGCAAAAATCTAAAATGTGTTCTTGATCTCCTTGGCATTTAGTCGAAGACTCTTCCGCTTGAGAGTATAAATGACACATTATGTATAAAATGATAATTTCTACATATGATTGCATAAAAAAGGGTACAGCAAACTTCCTAATGTTGTTCCTAAATCCTGAAAAGTCTAGGAGCAGAAATTTTAAGTTCGAAAAATCTTGAAGCTCTGGCTTTATGTAATGCAGCTGAACAATGTAAACACCGATTTACAGCGTGATTTTTATTCAACAGTTTAGCATTATTGGCACTAGGATCTTCTTTATCTACACGAGGGATAAGACCTGCAATTTAAAGCCGGGTCCGAACAGCTATAAACAAAACGCCCATGACGTTCAGACAAGCGTCCTAACCATTCGGTCAGTTTTAATACACACAAAAAATATGAAAATAGATATAGCTTCACTTAAAAAAAATAATAATACAAAAGTCATTAAAATCTATTTTCTAAGGTTAATTTTACTGCAAATATAACTTCATTATACAGCATTAAATATTACATGAAACTTGTGGTAAAATTTACTGCTTAAAATCTACATACAAACTTACAAGCTATAAAAAAAATAATAATAAATAATAATAATAAAAAAAAACAAGCCGCGTTTCTCTTTGGCATTCAATTTAGTCATCGACTTTGATAATTATTATAAAATTAAAAATATAACAAATGAACAGAATTTGATTGAAGTTTTTAATTTCTTACAACTCATAGTTATCATGATTCAAACTTGAACGACAATGTAGTAGATTATTCCTGTTAACAGAATATCTCATAAAATACATATATTTGCAGAAATGTAAACTACACTTTTAACAAAGCCAAAGAGTAGAAAATAGTATTACCCAAAATACCTAGCATTCTGAAAGCATTCAAGTAAATATTTAAAATTTTAATGATTAACAAGCTCAGAAGAATTTAATTACATAATTTTTATAAATTAATTATATACATAGATATACCCTTTTCTCCATCCGAACGTAATGGATTACCCAATTTGTTAGCTACATTTTCATTTATTGCGAAAGAGAAGATAAGACATGATTTTTATATATAGATGAAATCGTATAAATATAAACGAGATAATACTGAGAAGTAATATTTTACATAAACTTTAAGAATAGAACACGGAAAACTACTCTAAAGATATGTTCACAACGAAAGCAGTTAAAAAAAATTAAAATATTAAAAGATACGAAGCACAGAAACATAGCACTAAAATACGCTTTTTAATTTCATGAAGGGAGAAGATATGTGCATCCTCAATCACATATATTTTCCGAAACTAATTAATAAATAAATTAGGCGCAATGAATTATAGTTTTAAAATTTTTTTAACAGATATTACTTAATGGATTTGGCACAACTTCGAGCCATTTTGGCAATTCACAAACCTGTACCTTTAACTCTTACTTGAATGTCGAAAATATATCTCTATTTCTGAAAGATATTTAGATACATTTACACCCCGAGAATACGCCTGACAACAAAGTGTACCTAGTACATGTGAAATGAACTGACAATAAAAGGGCAAACAGAAGGCAAATAGGATTTCCTTTCACTTTCAATTTTATTCATATCTTATGCCAAAGGCAACCTAAAAGAAAACAGAAAGATGAGGTTCACTTATTGGGGGGGGGGGGGAAGAAATAAAAAGGATATTATCCCTTATAAGTTCATTTTATTGGCAAAATTTAAAGCTTTGCAGTCATAGGAGGAATCAATATCTGAGTTTTGTGAACCTGCTTTCCCGATACTTATTATACACAGTTTAGAACCTACGAATTCCAGTTATTTTTTCTTTCTGTTTGCTCTGCCTCAATACCTTAGCATCATAATAGCCTAAATAAATGGATATTTTGTTTTGTTCTGACCTAATACTTCATTACATTTTTTCATTTGTTGGTGGCATTCAAATTTAGGCTACCTAGAGAATGGAAATGCCCCTTCTAAAAAACCTAGTAGTGTCTCTCAAATCCTATCTCACGAATAAGAAAAATAGTACATCCACTGAATATATTTTAGTCGCGTGTAATAAGAATTATTAAAAGGACCCAAAGTTCATAAAAAAAATATATTCTTAGTGTGGAATACATTAACATATATCCTCAAACATAAAATGGATAAAAATTAAAATGTAATTCTTTATTACAAATATGTGCACGTTAACGTTTCTCGGCTGGTTGGATTTGGCAGCGTTACATTCACCTTCGATTCAACGACGGCTAAAGAAACCGTTAACATTTCTTAAATCATACATATATTACCAAAAATGAAAAGCTTAAATGCTTTTATATATTTTATGAGGATCATTAGAATTTTATCAAATGCAATAAATGCTATACATTTTACATTTTAAATTTTGATCTTCATAGTACCCCTCTTAAGGGAAAAAATTTTATATATATATATATATATATATATATATATATATATATATATATTTATACAGTTGGCTCTCTGTTTAACGACGATCTCTATTTAAAGACGATATTTCCCAGTCCCGGCCTTACCGACGTTATGTGAAATGTTATTTTTTCACAAATTCTGTTTAAGGGCGATCTCTACTTAAGGGCGATTTTTCACGGTCCCTTGAAAGTCGTCAAACAGAGAGCCAACTGTATATATATATATATATATATATATATATATATATATATATATATATATATATATATATATATATATATATAAACAAATTAATGTTTCATCTGGGTAAATCAGAAATTTCTTTAAATAATTCCCTCCAGCATTTACTAATTACAGTAATTTCGGGGAAATGATATTGTATCACCGAAATCGACGTAATGACAAAGAAAGTAAAGGTTTAGAACAAGAGTCAGCAACCTATGACCACAGCGGAGACCGAATCACTATATGTAAACAATGGATAATATCCATGAAACAATTTTAGTCACATCCTGAAATTATTTATCCACGTACCCAGGATTCTTAGAGAAAAAAAAAAGTTGGTGATCATTGGTTTAGAACATCCTGGCAGTAAAAAGGTAGTCAAACCGAAAGGAGTGGGAAAGAAGGGTTGAAAGGATCTCGCGTCTGCCATTTTCGCTACAGCTCTTTCAAAAGCCACGAAGTTCTTGTTAAAAGCAAGGATACTGAAGAATTTTCCTCGAACACGTTGTACCGACATAAACGCCAAAAAACAACAAAATTTCACTTTGAAACTTGTAAAAGCTGTGGTTAATACAAGTCAAATAACGGAAAGCATTTCTGAATCAATAGAAGATGGTCATAGAAATTAACTTTCACTAGGATATATTGCAGATATGCGAAAAGGAGTTTTTCATCTCTTCAAAAGCATTTTGTGATGAACAAACTTTGAGATACCAGAGCTAAAATATACCGAAAAGTACTCTCTAACAATGCAAAATAATCTCTAAAACGTAGATGCTATATGGTAAAATAATTGATAATCAGCTTCAGATTTGTATCTTAATACAATATTTTAAAACTTAAGGTTTCCATTGCAAATGCAACCAATATTTCTGTATGTGAGAATATGCAAACTCATCAATTGTTATACATAGAAAACCCTTTTAAGAGAAAGTGTTCTGCATTCTGATTAACATTGATGACCACAAATTCAGGTACTCATTGATAAACTATTTCCCACAATAATTCTAAGGTGATCTTGGTTCAAGAGTGACAATCAGAAGAGAATTCAGGAACTGTTTAAATGGTGGCTCTTATACACTAGTGCAAATTTATTTTAAGTTAATACTATAATTCCTCACAAGTAACAGACAGCTGCTACATTGTTCAAAACTTTCATTAAATACAATCAAAAGCATACTGCCAAAATGAAATCACACTTAATAAAAGCAGTTGAGTTAGAGAATCGTACTATCCGTTAATTTTTAAGTTGACGTTTGCAGACCTTTATTTTTACCTTTTTTAATTTAGGTTGAAATGTCTTAAACGAAGAGGTATGTCCCAGTGTGACTTTTGCACAGGCATATTTCATGTATTTCATCAAATTTTGTGTAATATCATCAATACACTTAAATTATTGTAAATAATTTAAATATATCAATACCCATATGAATGTTTACATAGACATGGAACTAAATGATAATGAAGCACATATTCACAACTATAAAGATGCATGGATAACACAAAAATAATCAAACCAATTTTAGTAAATATCTAATGAATATTTAGGAAACAAATGACAACTATAAACCTAGTCCCACTGAAAATATTACACATTTTAACAGGTGGTAAGGTTGGATAAGTTTCTAAAATAAAAAATAATTTTATGTTCCAAATCTTGTAGTGTGTTAAAAGCACATTTTGAGTGAATAGTGACTTCAAATAACATCTGTTCTCTTAACGTAAATATTGTTTTTCAAAGTTTGCAACCAATGAAATAAGACTAAACAGATATTTCAGTTTCTAAATATTTTCATTTGTATTCTTTAAGCATTTTTACTTAGATTGGGAGCCACTAATTGAAATAAAACTGTTGATTTAATTTAGGAGCTCCTTATCTAAGTTGATTTTATCAATAAATACTACTGTGTTCACAATTTTTAAAACTCTATATAATTATAAAATGATATTTTAGTTGATATTGCTTTAATTAAAATCTATAAACTAAGTGATTAACTTGAACTTATCATAATGAATTAGCAGATAGGTAAAATTAAATAAAATATTGTACATCAAGGTTTTATTTAGAGTAAAATCTCATATAAAAATGTTAATTAAAAAAATCACATAAATTTCTTCAGAGAAACATTAATTTTTTCAAATCCCCCCCAATTTTATTTTACAGCTAAAACATGTTTATTGAAATTATGAAAACATTAAATAGAAAAATACTAATAAGCAAAATCTATTTTTAATAAAATTTAAAATAATGTTGCACTAATTATAAAACTCCAGTAATAAAAAAAAACTTCAATATGTTTCTGTGACAAAATATATTATGAATTTTGAGAGGATTAAATAAATTAGAAAAATATGATCCTCCAATGAATGCAAATCCTATCCACACAGATTCTTGAAGAAACTTTGCAACATTTTTCTCTAACCTATCTGTACAATTATCATTTCCAGAAGTCTACCACAAGTGCAAGTGCAAATTAATTATTAAAACAAGTTTGTGATAAAGTTTGTATGAACTAGAAATGCCAGAGGCTATGAAGATTAGGTTTAGAGCATTCTAAATATTTTATGCTACAAAACTAACCGTTTGTTACATTTAAAATTATATGATGTTAGGTTATCATTATTTACAGTACTATAAACAAACTATCTTCCCTACAATTAAAACTTTTGCAAATGATTAAAATATTTTTCATGCACTTAAATATTCAATCATAAACTACTGCTAACAACTCTACCTATAAGAATAAATATTCCACACATTCATCTTTTCATGTAATTAAATATTTTTATTTATAAGCAACTTTATATTGATAATACTTATGATATTTTGTTTTTTGATAGAGACTTGCAGAAGTCTGACATATTTTCCTCATGTACACCCACATAAAGAGAGTAAGAGATGGGAGTAAAATAGAAAATATGCAAGTCGATGGAAACTGAATATACATTTAAAATTATGTACAAACATTTAAGACCTAACACTGTAGATTAAAAATTTCTCAATCATACTGTAATAATAGAGCTTTCATATTGTTAAAAGTTTTTTTTCTTTCCTTTTTTTTTTGGGGGGGGGGGGGCAATTACACAGCAGTTATTCCAAATAGAAAATTAGAAATCACTAATCTAGTTCTATAATTAAATTTGTAAGAGCATACTTATTATTCAAATTCTGGATTGCATAACAAAAGCATAATGATGAAATACGTTTGGTTTCAGCATCCAATATATCCTTTTTACTTCATATATTATGTAACAAAGTTGTTCTTTTGAGAAATTCTGCTCGAGTTTCTATAACAACAAATTTGTGATAAATTTTTAACTAAACTGAAAAAAATACCAAATATATTCTTATATATACGTATGTTACAGTTGTTGTTTGTACTAAGTGACACATCTAGTTTTATCCCTTGAAAAGCCACCAGTTTTACAATTCTAAGTGGCTCCTCAACTAGTAACAACTCTGCAAAATTAATTTAAAAATTAGAGATAAAGCAATAATCACTACTTAGGTAACAAAGAAAATTATGATTTTATCAAACATGTTTAAAATTAACTACCTATATATCTCTTTTTAATGTTAATACTCTAAGAAAAGTTGCAGTCTATTCAACAGTATATCATCTAGAAACAGAAATAGTATTTGCATTTAAAAGGCTGATACATACTATGCACAAATACATATACATTTGCAAGAAAAATGGAAAAATAAAAAGTTTCCAATTTCTACAATTACTCTAAAAGAACCAAGTAAAACAAAAATATACAAGGATATAAAGAGAAGTTTCATTATTCAAATCAAATTTTTATTTTCTTTACAAAATCTAACATTACATATGAACAAAATTTATTAGGTAGATCATATCTGATATTAAGAATTCAGAAAATATCAAGATACGTTTAAATAAAGAGTTAACATTCATCCATGATAATCAGCTACACTTTATATTAATCCACATTTTTTGTGTTTAACAAAACAAAATCAATGAGTATGTCAAATTACAATCAAACTGAAATTTAAAAAAAATTAAATTCAAACGATGCTAATGGTAAGAACAGATAAATGAAGTTAAAATGACAGCAACAATTCTAATTTGACATAATCACATGATGGACACTCTTAATTTTGCAAAAAATATAATTATAATGTCACCACATAATATTTATCTGACATGAAGCATTTTGTTATCAAAAATGCCTATTTAAGAAAATATAGTCAACTGCCCCCCCAAAAAAAGATACACAATGTTCTCACACGATAAAATGCAAGATAAAACAACTGCAGAATTGAATAATATTGATTCAAAATATTTCATTATTTCTCAGAATAAACCCTCTTAAATGTCTACACATTTGAGTATCTTCTTCAAATATTTGTTCAATGAATTTATCAGATAAACCTGCATGTAATTAAAACTATCAGTCTCCTTACTTGACTTTATCAGTAACTTTACTAAAAATGTTTCAAACAGGAAAAAAAAAATCAAATTATATTACAAAAAGGGACATTAAAAAATGAATCACTGTATTGTTTCTAACATATATATAATCTACTCCCAAAAAGAAAAATTATATATAATATAGCATGTTTTTTTAAAAAATGGAACTGTAAATATCTAGAATGAATATATTATACACAGTTTACGAAACACGTAAAATGGTGATCCACAACTGCCTATAACCTCTTTTAATAATTTTGTTTTATTAAACTATAAATGAAATAACAAACAATTGAATATATTTAAAGCATGAGATTAATTACATCAAGACAATTGAAAAAATATCAACCAACACATCTACTCACAGAAACATAGACACAGATAATGTATAACAACAAAATAAAATATTACACTTTAAATTTTAACAAAATATGTAACAAATTTATCTTATCATTTAACCATCTTATTTAAACTCTATAAAAATTATATTACAAGGCACAATATAGTAACAGCATTTTCACATCTCTTTTAAATAATCACTGCTTAAGTACAAAATTTAAGAGAAATAATTTTCAGAAATAGCAAGAGTTTTTCTGTTGTTACCAAGGCAAACTACAATGTAGAAGAACAACTAATATTTTAAAATCTTGGTACCTAGGAAATACTTCTTTTTAAAGTTTTAAATATTTTACTTATATGAGGAAGTGTCCTCTTTTTAAAGAGTTTTTCCCCTTTCTGAGCTTCATATATTTTGTTAATACATATAAACATTATTTATGCCTGAAAAAATATTTCACTCCTCAATTGAAAAAGAATTTTTTTATAGACACTTTGTTACACACTTTTAAGGATATAAAAGGAAAAACAATAAAAAAAATACTAAATACAACACAAAGAGAATATGACTACAGATAGGATGCATAAAGTATAAGTTCAAAAAAATGTACAAAGCAAGACATAAATGCATATATCACTCTCAAATAAATTGTACAAAGCTTTAATTACCTAGTTTAGTTTCCAAATAGCTGTATGACTAGTTATTAGCAACAGATCTAAATATATGTCTTATAAGGCTCCCAGTTTCTAGAAACTCACATGGTCCCATCTTATAATAAGTATGCATATATAGCTATACATATATACATACACACATATACACAATTTTAGAGGTTGTTTTCTTTCTTTCACATAAAATTCATAAAAGCGATAAAAATTAAATTTGACTAATAAATGCAATTTTACAAAACTACAATCAACTTTCAGACACTCATCTTGTTTGGAAGAAAAAAACAAACAAACAAACAAAAAAACCCAATAAAAATGCTCATGTGTTGTTACTTCACACTTCGTTTAAGTAAAACATACAATAACTAACATGAAAATAAATGTACAAAGCAAAATATGAATGCAAAACTCAACACACAGACACACACATATTATATATATATATATATATATATATATATATATATGCCAACTGCATTCGGACACCAAATGGTGGCACCTGACAGTGCAAAGTACTTAACTGCAACTGTGACTAATTTTTCAAGCAGCACACCTAGAAAGATGCAGATGTTTGGCGAAGCTACCTGGTCACAATGACGTTAAAGGCCATTATGACGAAAAAGCAACCCCTCTATTGTTTGTAATAAGACATAGTTAATGTAATATGACGACCAACGGATTATGTGTCTTCTATGTATTTGCTTTTGTTATCGTCATCCAGTAAATGTTTGTGTTTTGTTAGTCTTTGGGTTTTGTCCGCTAACTTAACACACCCACCTCTCCTTTACAGTTGGGGGCCCGGCCTCCTGGAGACCCTAGACTCCTCGAGTGCAAGTAAAAACTTCAACGAGTGTGTTTTAACTGGAGAAACTGTCATGTGAACTGGATTCGGTTAAATCGAAAGTGGAAAACTGAAGTAAAGCGATGATGGATTTTTCACACGGAACTCCTCGAATGCATTACAAGTCAACACTGGATTAAATAAAACATTGGATTCTTGAATTGATTACGACGTAAAAGAAACGGTGAGCCTGTTCCGATTCCATCTCCTTTTTCTAATTTAGTGTTAACGATGATCAACCTTCAGTAAATTTCTGTGATAGCAAGTTTTCTAAAACTGCACCTTTGAATACAGTAAAATTACTTCATAAAATTATATACGATGATCCTTATGATAAAACTTCTCGGAAAAAATTGAGACTTTTCTCTGGTTTTCCACAAGATTTCGATTTCAAAAAACGTCAAGAAAAAGTTTCGGAAGAATTTAAAGAGACTGAATCAATAATTATATGTACGTGCTTAGGTTTAGATTGCACTGGTAATGAGCAAGAATTAATAGGATATTTTCAAATCTCGCAGATCTAACAAAATTGGAAAATTCTCTTTCGGCAGAACTTTCGGATTCTGACACTGAACCCGAAATCGATAATACAACTTTAGCGAAACAGAATGATTATGATTTACATTCACCGGCTAGGAATGAACGAGTTTTAGACGATAGTTCTTTTTTATTGCGAGAAATGATTTTGACTATAAGGCCAATTTGAAGTGGGTATACAAAAGAAGCGGGCTTACAGTGAGGATGAAAAAAAGTGACGGTGGCTAGAGTAAACCGAAGAAGTTTAAATGCTGCTAGATGCAACATTTTTTAGAAGTCGTCCTGTTTGAAAAAAGATGATAATTAACATCGTGTTTTGGAAATTAAGATTAATATTTAGATATTAGTAAAATATTTGTATTATGTACCTGCCAGGCAGTTGTGATTTATGAATAATAAATTGTTATGATTGCTAGAACTATATCAGTGTTCACAAGTTTATATTTTCTGTCATATTGTATATTAATGTGATGAGCCGACTGTGAAGATCCCGTCCCCGACGAAGTCTTCATGAAAGGTCATGAGAGGGCATGGAGATCGCTCTGAGAAAGGGGTAATGGCGGATTGCTACCTCTGGGTGTTGTGTGCAGAGTAAATGTAAAGATTATGTGGAAATAGTCATGAATTTGTATATGTTCGTCACTATGTGCAATAAAGTGTTAGTATCTTCAATGATGGTAATCATTTTACAACCCAAATAGGAAAGAACCAACCGTGTCCTGGAACGGACATGATACCGACATTTCTAACTTTAAATAAATTATTGTCGGTAAATTAATGTTTAGTTTGGCTTTGGTACACAAAAGAAGTGGGGGTACAGTGAGGATGAAAAAAAGTGACGGTGGCTAGAGTAAACCGAAGAAGTTTAAATGCTGCTAGATGCAACATTTTTTAGAAGTCGTCACTGTTTGAAAAAAGATGAAAATTAATATCGTGTTTTGGAAATTAAGATTAATATTTAGATATTAGTAAAATATTTGTATTATGTACCTGCCAGGCAGTTGTGATTTATGAATAATAAATTGTTATGATTGCTAGAACTATATCAGTATTCACAAGTTTATATTTTCTGTCATATTGTATATTAATGTGATGAGCCGACTGTGAAGATTCCGTCCGCGACGAAGCCTTCGTGAAAGGTCATGAGAGGGCATGGAGATCGCTCTGAGAAAGGGGAAATGGCGGATTGCTACCTCTGGGTGCTGTGTGCAGAGTAAATGTATAGATTAAGTAGAAATAGTCATGAATTTGTATATGTTCGTCACTATGTGCAATAAAGTGTTAGTATCTTTAATGATGGTAATCATTTTACAACCCAAATAGGAAAGAACCAGCCGTGTCCTGGAACAGACATGATACCGACATTTCTAACTTTAAATAAATTATTGTCGGTAAATTAATGTTTAGTTTGGCTTTGGTATACAAAAGAAGTGGGCATACAGTGAGGATGAAATAAAGTGACAATGGAGAGAGTAAACCGAAGAAGTTTAAATGCTGCTAGATGTAACATTTTTTAAAAGTCGTCACTGTTTGACAAAAGATGAAAATTAATGTTGTGTTTTGGAAATTAAGATTAATGTTTAGATATTAGTAAAATTTGTGTATTATGTATCTGTCAGGCAGTTGTGATTTATGAATAATAAATTATGATTGCTAGAACTATACCAGTGTTCCCCAGTTTATATTTTCTGTGATGTGCCGATATTTCTAACTTTAAATAAATTATTGTCGGTAAATTAACAATTAGTTTCCTAAAATACCCCTGGACATTACTTTGGAATTTGTTTCTACTCCCAGACCCACCTCTCCTTTACATATATATATATATATATATATATATATATATATATATATAATATAAACAGTTCATTAAGCTTGTCTTTCCAAGAGGCAGTACTTGTTCCTTATATGTACATTCATATATAAATAAATAAATATATATATATATATATATAAACACACTCATATATGTATATATATACACACACAAACACAAATACATTAAACAGATGCATATAACACTTTAAGCATGAATTAACTACATCATTTTCATATCGGTACACTTAGATAATAAATACCAAACAGGTGGTTCCCAATGTAATCTAATTTAAAAAAAAATTAACAGATAATCATCTTGTACTCTGAAATATGCACTTATTATAAAACCACACTGCTAACTTATGATAGTTTTTGGTTTATTTGTAGCTAACCAGACAGCAAAAAGTTTTTTATTCAGGTTATACCAATGCGAAGTAAAAATATTTTGAGAGCAAAATTTTCCTCACTTTGAAATCAAAGGTCAGCTCTCTAGCCACACGGCCACTACCAGGACCTATTGAACAGCACTGAATGTCAGTAATGTCTGTCAGCGATGAGAAAAAAGAACACTCATCTAATTGAGTTATGGCAAAAGATATTTGCTGCAAGAGAGAAAATTTTGTAATAGCCCTTGCATAAGTCTTATACAGCAGGCTACTGTGACAACAAAATTAAAAGAACAATATAAATGTATAGACACCACAGTAAAACTTCAGTTAAACAATATTTAAAAAGATATACAAAATAGAAAATAGACCTAAATTAATGTAATTTTAAAAAAAAAAATCAGTTTTCTTAAAAAAGGTTAAGGATATGAGAGAAATTTACACATACATACAACTATGAAAGGATTACTATAAAAATATACACATGGTAAAATCTTATTTGCTGTGTTTCTTTTTCTTTTTTTTAAAGAATTGCCCCAAAATTTAATACTAGAAAAAAAAAAACATACAATTGAGAAATGTATAAAAGGACTGATTTGAAAACAAACATTTTATCTAGCAGCACATTTTTAATGAGCTGCTTAAGAAAAAACAAAAACAAATTCAGGGTATGTTTGAAAATACAGACAAGACAAAAAATGTAACACCAGCTTTCAATATGAATGAGAAATCCTTAGTTTTCCCCACTAGTAATCTGTCAAAACTGCTTAATCTCTAGAACAAATATCAGATTCATCTCTTAAATTGAAAAACATAAAGTGTAAAATCTTCATGAGCATCAACTTTGTGACTGTTATTCAAAGAATAAAATGTTTAGTGTATGTAGGTACGAAACCTGTACACTTAAATCTAAATATACTTATGGACCCATTAAATCAAGAGAGGAAACTGAAATTACTTTCAAGCACTTTTGAAGCTGACAAGAATTACAAAATTCATTTGTTATTTTATATTTCCAGAAAGAAAAAAAAAATTGCAGAAAAGCAGAAAGGACACTAAAATGAGACAATTTAGAAATATATATACAAATAATCTACAATTAACTGGCAAGAGTATTAAATCACAAAAGAAATAAAAAACATGTCTTAAAAACATAAATTATGTCTAAGTTTTCAAAGATATTATTCGAGTTCAAAGACAAACAAAAGAATAGAAAATGTAGACTTTGACAATGCTTAAGCAAGCAACAATAAAAAAATATAAATTATATAAATATGTCTCTGCAGTAAGTAAATAAATAAATAATCCAACAGAGATAGTTAAAAATAATACAAATATAGACAAGAAACAAACAGAAATCAAGCACTCTGGGCATCCATGCACGAACAGCAAGATTCTGTATAAGTGCCGGAACTGAACCATAAAACAACAGAGGTAACCGACAGGTGTCTTCGCCAGGGAGCCTAACCATGTCAGTTACCTCAAGGGGAGCTTTCTGAATAGGATGCAGGTAAGCCCAAAAGACACCCCAAGGCACCGCAGTAAGCTCTCAGTTGAAGAACACTTTGCAGAAATTAAGTAGCTAAAATAATCATATGAGAATAGACATGACACTATATCAGCAACAAACAGCAAATAAAATGCATCTTCTATATCTCATAAAAATAACACAATATCTGCAGATCACTAACTCAGAAAAAGGTTATAAGGAACCTATTATCACCGGGAATCATGATGCAAAACCCTTAATATAATGATATATGTTTTAGGATATATTAAATGAAAAAAAAAATGTGTTAATAAGAATCTAAAAAGATTTGTATAGTACTCAAAATAACATATAAAAATAATAAATACATACCAAACTTGTTACAAAAATGCAAATCAAATTTTAATTATATAAATATACTGTGCTAAAATACTCAAAACAAAATCTGAAAGCTTATTTGCATTAGAGGACACATAGAAAGACTAGACTTCCTGAACTTTAACTGATCAGCTCACATAATTGGCAACAGTGATATCAGGCACATACAGATCACAACTGGTGACAATATGATCATTCTTCCCTTCGGTCTCACCACATTTTATTTCAATTCACTGTAAACATTTTGATATACAGTATTTTGTCACATATTTCCACTTTTCAATAACCAACAAATATTGCTTTCATTATTTTATGCAGCACTAAAACAGTTATGTTATTTATATGCTGTAACAGTAAGCTTTTCATTGACTCATTTCTTAGGAAATCCATCTGGTTTGAGAATGATCAGTCTATAATTTGAAAGGAGGCCAGATAAAAAGGCTCCAATGACAATTTTTTTTTCAAAGATGTAAGAAAGTCACCTAAAGAACAGTCTTCTGTACCTTCACAACATATTCAACGAGGGGAAAATTCAAGTTCTGTTTTATAACAAAAAGATAAGAGTGCTATATATGTACTTCAACTATTTGGTAATTCTTTGAGAAACATATGCTTGGAGATAAGAAGGTAGTTAAGAAATACAATCAAATTAAAAAATAAACTGAAAGTTACAGGAGCAATACTTACTGAAATGGTGTCACAATTTATGAAATATATATAAATTGGATATAATAAATAAAATATGGTAGTTTATGTAAAAACCAAGAAAACAACCTCTGTGTGTAAAATTAAAAAGAAACATTTGACACGTAATAAGTGTACTATTAGTTACACATTACATATTAACAAACATTATGCAAACACAGAAATTCCTTCTCTAATCATGAACCGCACGCTCACTCTTCAAATATGAGGAACCAGAACTATTGTTTTAGTCAATGCATAGATCCAAAACAGTTTGAGTACGATCACACAAGATGCTGAGTATTTTCAGTTTATCTTCAGTACTTATATGTAGTTATTTGTGTGTGTATAAATATGTATATATACACACAATCTTTTCAATATGATTTTTCTTGTGAGCACATATGAAGTTCATTCACTTTGAATAATAACAATTTTCTTGCACACAGACACATCTACACACGCATGCATACAGATACACATACACAAGTGCACACACAAACATAATTCAAGTTTTACTTGTAACAAGCTCTCTGAAGGAAGTTGCTTGTAAAAACAAGCTCACGAGAATCAGAAAGTAAAAAATCACAAAACAGTTACAGGTATTTGTTTTTTATCCCTATCTAGACCAGCTATTTCTTCTGTATCAGCTGCATCAGCTGTTAATGCTTTGCTTTTTTCCCCATAGCCTCTGGTGCTTTTCATTCTGTATCTATAAAATAAATATCCAGCAACTGCAAGTGAAATAAGAGTAACCACTCCAACCACAATTCCAAGGATTGTCAGCACAGAAATAGGCTTCACACCTAAAAGTTAAAACTTTATAAGACTGAATGATAGATACAATCTTGACACATATATCAGAAAAACTAATTATGTATTTATAAATGATTCAGAATTGAGCATTTTCAAAATTCATACACAAAAAGCATCAATATATCCTCCTCAGTGCTGGTGTCACTTGTAGGAGACACTAAACAACTTTTAAAAAATGCCACCAAGTGAAATAAAATGCTTCAATGTTACCTGGAATTAGTTACTTTTCATGTTAGTAGATGGCAAAAATGAAAAAAATGCTTTTTATAGCTAGATTTATATTCCTAGCTTGTTTAGGGTCAAATGAAAATGGCTTTTTCTGAAAGAGAGAAACTTACACACATGCACATGAGTAATTGATCATATTTCATATTATTCATATCATGGAAATTTATGAAACATGTTGAATACCTTAAACATGGTTCTTTAATATGGCATTATTAATTATACATTCAAACCGCCCTACTTCTGATATACAACAATATTAGTTTGGTGTCGCCTCTAGGAGACATTGGGTCAATTGCTATCAAAATCACTTGATTTGAAACTAAAATAAGGGAATAGCTTTCAACTTAGCACAGATTATATTGTTAATTAGACTTGTTTTTCTTGTTATTTATAAGTAGAATCAATATATTATTTATTATTAAAGTTAAAAATAGCAGTATTGTGATTTCTTTATACTTACATAACGATAAACATAACTTTTGTTCTGACAAAAAGTAAATAGTACAAAGTGATGAAGCCTTGTAGGTACTCCACCTGATGGTCTTCCTTTAAATTTCTTTATTTATCAAGGAACTGGGGACAAGATATTTAGTAATTCGACAAATGTTGATGCGAAGGAATTAGATACTGGAGGCACAGAAATTTTGAGACTTTCGGAGAACTTACTCCCAGGATGTAATTTGTATATGGACAGATATTTTACGTCAATTCCTTTATTGGATAATCTTCATTACAAAACTCTTTGCCAAGGAACAGAAGCATTAGGAAAGAATAATATACCTTCTAAAGTTAATTTCAAAACAGATGCTGAAATGAAAAGACTGGGTCGAATCTCAATTGATGAAAAAGTTAGGAATGATGGGCAAGTCCGTGTTGTAAAATGGTACGGCAAAAAACCTGTCATGCTTGCTTCTTCTGTGCATGGGAAACATCCTCAAGATACATGCAAAAGGTGGTCCAAAAAAGATAAGGAGTATGTTTTTATCAACCGCCCTTCAATAGTAAAAAAATTATAATTTGTATTATGTGGAGTCTATTTCCTTGATAGCGATATAAGTTATTATAGAATTTGTACCCGGACCAAAAAAATGGACCATTAGACTGATAATTCACTTTATAGATTTTCCAATAGCTGCTAGCTGGATTGAGTACCGAAGATACAAGGCAATGTCGAGTGCACCAAAAACCGATTTGATTACCTGGCATTCAGAGTGAAAATTCAGGAATACCTTTTTCATGGTTCAGAAGAATATGACACATCGGAATATGAACCAAGTGAGCCACCAACACCTCAAAAAAGGAAAAGCAATGCAAAGGTGCCTTTGCCATCAGATCATTTAAGGAAGGGAAAAAATTTGCATCTTCCAGAAATTTCACAACCTGTATAAAAAACCCGTTGCAGAATGCCTGGCTGTAAATCAAACTCAGCAAGAATGAGGTGCACAGCAAGCAACATTGTTCTTTGCATGCAAGAAGATCGACAGTGCTTCAATTTATTTCATGAATTATAAAATTTATGCTACAAATATAATATTTTACCTTATATTTTGAAACTCTCCTGCCTTTTATGTAGTTTATACGGTTTATAATACAATAAATTTTTACTTTATTCAGGAAAAGTGAGTAGTATAGATTAGTACGTTGCTAACTTACAATTAAATATCAAAGTATCATACATATAAATATTTTGTGATAAAGATCTTACACTGTGCAAGAATAACTCATTAAATTCAGATTAATGAATGATTTTTTGAGTTAATAATTTTGAGTTGAATGATTTTGGTGTATGTCACTTTGTCCAATGTCTCCTCCAGGAGACACTAATTTTCTCCCAAATAAAAATCAAGATAATTTTTTTAACATTTTTCCAGTACATTTCAATACATTTAGAACCAATTAATACGAAATATTTAAAAATTTATGATTCAAAATTGTTGCTAGGACTGAGGAGGTTAAACATAATTGGGCATGCTGAATTATATTACTATATTAATTCAGGAGTTTGGAGGAGAAAGGGCGAATAAGGCTAAGTCAGATACTGTCTTGGCATCAGTGGTAAAACTTATGGCAACTAACTATTTTTCTCTGAAAACTACATTAGCAGAAAATCATAACACATTTGCCTTTTAGTAATATCTGTTAATAGACACAGACACACTAATGAGGTGCTATTCAAATTACAAGTGTCAATGGGTTTATAGAAACATAATTGAATTTGAATCTTTTCTCAAAATAATTTTCCTTACACTTTTCAAAAAATGAAGTACTATTTTAGTTAAAAAGAAAAAAGAAAAACAAGTGGCAAATATTACAATTCAAGAGTATTGTTTGAATATTAATTAGCAACTGTACTGCAATTATAGTACTTTAAAAGGAAATATGAAAACTGCAAAAATGCATACACATCATGAAATCCCACTACCATGCAAAAGTTTATATATTTATGCCATTTTCATTAGCATAGGCATGTAGATCGAGATCTGAATTTCAACAGAACTTTCCCTAATTAAATGAATATGAAACATAGCAAAAGCTACATCAGACATATTACTGCAAAAGAGAGCCAGTTTGAAATATACATAATTTCAAATACTGATGCAGTTGTTTAAATAGAAGGATTCCTTTGAGTTTGTGAAGAATTGCTGATTTATGAGTAATTTATTTTGGGGGAGGGGAGCAGAAGGTTTATAAAATTTACAAATAATGATCAATGAATTCTCATGGACAATCAACATTATACAACAATTTGATAATTATTAAAAAGATTAATTTTTTCTTTATAAGACTTAAAAGCATATTTTAAAAACCTAACCAATTATTAAACTGCCAGATTTTATGCAATGATTTTAAATTCATAATTATGATGACTTGGATAAACTTACATATTGGAAGCTTATCTAAGTCCCACCTTCCAGTTTCTAAACACAGAAGCGTAGATTTCCCTCTTAATTCATAACCTTCATCACACATGTATGTTACAGTGCTATTGATGTGTAATCCTATGAATGCCCTATCTCCATTTTTTATTTTTCCAGGATCTTCACACGAATTTCCTATAAGACAGAGAAAAACCATTTATATGTTAAAAATTAACCAAAAAATGCATAAATACTATATCCATAACACTATTAAAAAATTTAACTATAAAACTAAGCAAGCCTAAAATTTTTTCAATAATAAAATATCAGTTTTATTATACCAATGAATCAACAAATAAGCACACAGAGAATAAAACTTAGTACTTGGTTGGAGTATAAAAAGATATCTTCCAAGTCAGAGAACATGGTAATAAGAGACTTAATTCATTAAAAATTAAGGTAACTACTACATGTAGCACAAAAAGTCAAAGTTTGTAGAATAACATGTATTCTTTTTTAAATTGTACCAAACACTTTTGCCAACATAACATTTTTATGTTAGAAAGTAATTTTTTAATTAAATGGCCATAATTGAAAAAGCAGAAACAAAACTGCAACTTTACTAAATTATTAAAACAAAATTTTGTGAATAGTTCACAGTCATAGATTCTATAAAACACTATTCTTTCTATCACAGCTAAGAGAACTTTGCTACAGCAAAAATATTTTTCCTTCCAAAACCTGTAGCAAATCATTATCAGCAAACTAATTCTTCTAAATATATTTTTCTTTTTCATATAGCCTGCAGCAAATTACAAACTTTAATTTTGTGTGTGGCAACTAAATAAAAGCATTATCTTTAGTATGACTTACTTGAAAATCGGGTATATAAGGAGTAACAATTTGGAGAAAAGTATTGTGACAAATTACATTAATATCCAGGGTGTCTACTACTTTTGAGCAAGTCAATTTCATGACTTTTCATGACATTTCATGACCTTAAAAATAAAATTTCATGACCATTGAAGTACATACTAGTTTAAACGAAATTAGTCTCCCCCCCCCCCTCCCGGCTTGTCTATAAACAATATTCAGCTTATTATTTAAGTTCTTATCAGGAAAACCTTATTTTTAAAAAGTTGGGATTACAACCATGCAATACTAACATACCATACAACCATGCAACCATACAATTTTTTATTCTGAAAAAAACATATGTAACAATGCTGGAGATTTTTTGGAGGCATGTAGCATTTTCGAGGAAAACTTAAGAAAAAACGATTTCCCTAAAAATTTCGGTAATTTAAAAGTTTAAAAAAAATGGCATTTAGACTCAGGAATTTTTAAAGTTGTTTAGAATAGTATTTGTGTTTTGGTTAAGTTGTAATGGGGGGTGGAGCTATATTAATGTTACAATGACGTAACCATTAGGATAGAACTGGCTGCTGTTTCGCCTTAACCGTCACTTACAGAATTGGGGTGTGTAGGCACCGATTATATTGCATTAGGATTTTTCTGTGCTTGCTTGTAAGGTGCGTTGAGCCCATACAGTAAGTTGTGTTTGTCTTTTCATTTTCTTCTTGACAAATTGCTTCTTGGGGGACTCGGGGCCTTGGGATGTCTTTTGGGCTTACCTGCATCCTATTCAGAAAGTTCCCCTTGAGGTAATTGACATGGTTAGGCCCCCTGATGATGTGACCTGTCGATTACCTCTGTCGTTTTATGGTTCAGTTCCGGCTCTTATACAGAATCTTGCCGTTGGTGCGTGGATGCCCAGAGTGCTTGATTTCTGCTTGTTTTTTGTCTATTTTAGTATAATTTTTTATCTATATCTGTTGATGAGAAAGAGACGAGCTACATAACTATCGGCTCGGCTGCACGCACGGCAAAAGCCAGACTATCCGCGCTCTATTGAGCTCAACTGCCCAACCGAAAAACCGCACGACCGCTAGAGCTTCACTCCGATCCGTACCTCTTATACATCTCTCGGCGAAGATCTGCATTCTTCTTCTAACTGGTGCTTGTTGATTGGTTTGGACAACAAACGTCACGGCTGCGTATTTGCATATGCCGAGGACGCCGCCTTCCGGCAAAAATGCGTGAAACTTGAACTACGGAAGAAAACTACGTCATAGTCTCGCGTCCGCTATGCCTTGCGGTTCGAGAAGCTGATGAAAAAAAAAAAAAAAAAAAAAAAAAGAGATTTTTTTCGGTTGAGTGACGAAGGCGTCTATTTTACTAGGTGAGATATTTTACGGAGGTGAGCTATGCAAATGATTAGAATTTCAGCGCAGACGCACATCACGCGCGCCTGTGGCGCCACTTCAAAGAGCTATTTATGGCTTGGAGATTTCGACGATTTCAAGTTCGGCAATTGTGTTTTTCTTGTGCTTTTTTCAAAAAACGATCAATTATGCCTCGTCGAAAACAGCGATCATCTTTTGATCAAGTATCCGAGTTCGACAGAGGAAGGATAGTGGCCTACCGAGATCGTGGATTATCTTTCAGGGAAATCGGTAGTCGTGTTGGGCGAAACCAAACAACTGTAATGCGGATATGTGACCGTTGGATGCAGGAGGGTACGACGGACCGGCGTGTTCGATCGCATCCACCTCAGCGCACCACTTCACGTGATGACAGGCAAATTGTGCGCATGGCAGTGACGGATTGCTCATTCACATCACGAACCATAGCACAGCACATGCAGTCTGTAACGCATCATCCAGTGTCTGCGCGTACCATTCGACGCCGTTTACAGCAGAGTGGTCTGTCCGCAAGACGTCCATTGCTTTGTCTACCCTTGACGCAGAACCACAGACGTGTCCGCCGCCAATGGTGCGATGACAGAAGGATGTGGACGGCAGAATGGAATGAAATTGTCTTTACTGACGAGTCACGCTTCTGTCTGCAACACCACGGTGGTCGCATTCGAGTCTGGAGACACCGTGAAGAGGGGATGCTGAACAGCTGCGTTATGCACCGCCACACTGGTCCTGCACCGGGTATTATGGTATGGGGCGGTATTGGATATCACTCTCGCACACCTCTAGTACGCATTGCCGGTACTTTAAACAGCCAGCGCTACATCTCCGAGGTGTTGGAGCCAGTTGTCCTTCCTTACCTTCAGGGCTTGCCCACAGCCATATTTCAGCAGGATAATGTGCGACCACACGTGGCATGCATTGTCCAACGGTTCTTCGTCAATCGCCAGATTGAATTGCTTCCCCGTCCGCCTCGCTCTCCGGATCTTTCGCCGATAGAAAACATGTGGTCCATGTTTGCTCTACGATTGACCCAGATTCCATCCCCAGCTGCCACAGCAGATCGACTTTGGCAAGGTGTGGAAGCTGCTTGGTCTGCTGTACCCCAAGAACTCATCCAAAGTCTCTTTGAATCAATGCCGAGGCGTGTGGCAGCGGTGATCTCCAACAATGGTGGCTACTCTGGCTACTGATTTTGGCAGGAACCACACTTCACAGAAGTCTATACATCTAATCATTTGATACTTGGTCAACATGTTATCTACAAAATAAATTTTGTTGTGATTTCACTTGTCTTTCTTGGTGTTGCAATTTGGGTGGCCAGCAGTGTAGTTACTAGGGCTTTTGTAAAGGGGAGAGAGGCCTATCTGTTTTGCCTAACTTAATCCCTAACAAGGCTTATTTATGTTCTCCAAGCAAAAAAACCAAATATCCTGGCCCTACGAAGTTGCCCCAACATAAAACTTTTTAGGGGGCTTTGCAAACTCATAAACCACAATTAGCCAATTTGAACACTCTAAAAAATATATAAAATTTTTTAAAAAATATATATATAAATAAATAAATTAAAATAAATAAGTAATAATTGAGGTTCATTATGATGGTTAGACCTTCACCAGTTCTCAAACATAAATAACAGGGAGAAGAAATATGCTTGCTTTTTCTTGAAACTATTGCCATTCTGAGAAGTTATTACCCCCTCCTTCTCTCGTTTCCCTGGAAATCTAGGAGGAGAGGGAAAGCAGGTGTAAAGTCTTTTAGCCATAGTGTAAAGGGGGGGGGGGAGTAAGTATAAGGGCACAGCCATAATTCTTCAAACACCAAGTGAAATATGGCCATTACAGATTATCAAAAGTGTCTTCAGTGTTATGATATACTCATTATGATGGAGTAGATAAAATCCTCATGAGGCTCACTACTAATGTTGTGACCCTTTAAAGGAAGTAAGTTACATATGTTTTTTTAGCAGTGGATGAAAAACATAAATTCAGTTGAAACTAGACAGATGCAAAAATTAAAACATTGTTACACAGTGAAAAATAAAAGAAATTCACAATGAAAATCTCAGATAAAAAAAACCTACCTTCATTTTTGTCCTTATCTGGAATACTTTCAGGAAGAGTAGTTGGAGCACTAGTCGTAGGTTCTACAACAGGAGTTCCTAATTAGTAAAATAGGGAGAAAGAGAAATATTCAGTAAGAAAGACTGATAAGGATAAAATCGAATAAAATTTATGTATTTTATTATCACACTGTAACAGGTAATAGTAAAGCTTTACTTAACAAGAACTTCACAGATGTCACCAAAATATTCCATAAAGTTCCTTTTTTTGAGGTTCTACAGCTAAAAGATAGATCATATATTTAAGTGAAAAAATAATTGATTACCTGACATGCTTTAAATTAAATAATCTTGATAAAACCTTGCACCAAAGATTTTACACTGTAACATTAAGGCGCGTAAAGACAATCAAAAGAATGAGAATCACATAACTAAACTTCAAAGGCATTACAAAACTTTTGCTTAGTTTTCTTGTTATTGTTAGAAAAACCTTTTAGACAGAATTAAGAGATGATAATATAAAATACACAACTGTAAACATTTTTGTTGTTTACAACAGGAGGTTGTATCAAAAGCCCCATCTGTTAACTAAATGATGTTTTGTGTACTTTACTGAAATAACCCTTTTCTTTTCAATAAACCCAAAGCTTTCTGAATATTTTAAAATAGAGAGGTGTAAATTAACAAAGGCAATTTCAAACTATCATTTGAAAGCTTTAAGCACTTTACTTAAATCTACAAAATAAATCATAATTTCTTAGTTAGAGATAAAGTACTGATTAAAAGAATGGGTGAGAATATGGAGGAGACACCCATATGACTAAAACATAATCTAAATTATCATGAAAGAAAATCAGTTTTTGTTGCAATACTAAAATCATTATGATGAAATCCAAATATAGAGCAAAAATCTTATCATTGTTATGAATCTTTGATTACAATATAACTCTAATTTTCGAAATCTGTAAGTATACAAAACAGACTTTGAAAATAAGCTATTCTTAAACATAGTAACTGTTCAGTTTGGTATTAAGCCTGTTTTACTGTATTTCTTTCAACACCTTTTCAATTTGTGTAAAAGACTACAATTATATTTAATAACTAATATTCAATATGAAAACATATGTTAAAAGGAAATTATCCTATATGTTATGACAAAAAAAAAGTTACAAAAAGAAAGTCATTGCAAGGGGAAAAAATTAATATCTTGGAATCTAATAAAAATATCAGAAACGTGTTTAGTAATTTATATATATGGAGCATAAAAAAGCAGACTGAAAGAAAGAGAAAATTATTTAAGGTAACATTAATATTCAACAGTTAGAACTGATAGTATTTCTGTAGTTACCTGAGAGGAAATTTACAGATGTCTTCAAGTATATGTAAAGTGACTCTATTTGAATTAATTGAAGGCATTACTTTAACCCCCCCCCCCAACACACAGCAGATATCCCATAATGTTTATAAATGAGTAAATATTTTCAACCAATATGCTCTACATAAGAAACTTTTAGATCTGAAAGAACATAGACACCTTAGTCAAAAAATCAAAATGCACATTCAACTAAATACATTATGGACCAAAAAATAAGAGAAATAATGTGAATACATACAAACATATGTAAAAAAAAGAACTCCAGAAAAAAATTCCAGATTATAGCTACTAAACATACGAAAAAAGCATTTAGTAGCAATAACTGACAACCCTAAGCAATTTTGATCACTTAGGATTTTAGAACAAAAGGTCATAAAAATAGATAAATTTAAAAAAAATATTAATTCAATGGTTCTCCATTATATGCAAATTTTAGAATAGACCATAAGTTGCTTTTAATGCAATAAAATTCAATGGAAATTTTATTACCTGGACATATAGGAGGAGGATTATTCCATTCTCCATTTTCTGAGCACTTAGACGTTGAATGAGTTATACCATCATTACAACGAAATATTAATATATCAGAAGCATTGTAAACAGCAGCGTTTTTTCCAATGATTCGCCCATTAGGGAATTTACCAGGAGCCATACAAGTTATTTCTAGGGAGAAAAAATGCAAGGAAGAATATTAAATACCTTGATATATATGCAAAACATTTTTTCATAACTTATACCATTGGTGACTCTAAAATTGATTATTCTATGCCAATAGTAATAGTGAAGTTGCTCAGCTTCAACATTTTGGGATAGCTTTTCAGTCAGAGATACTTGAAATCTGGAGCAATGTAAAGCTTTTAAGGAGCCGGTAAGCATGAAAATTGGAGCAAAGCACTGCTCTTTCAAAGCAATCAAATAGCTAATTTAGAGCAGTGTTTAACATATTTAAAGCTATCAAATTTTAAGACTACCTATTTCTTAATAAAATAACTCTAACAATTAATGAAATAATTAATATACAATTAAAATCATTTTCAGGCAATATTAAAGAAAGGAATTTAAAACAATAAGAAGAAAAAACATAATTAAAAAGTTAACAGCTCTATCCTTTGAAATGGGTATAATTATTAAAATCAGTTTTAGAATATTTGAAACCTCTAATATATACTCAATTTATTTACATAGGATTGAAAATAGATATGGATAGAGAAGTTTAGAACTTCCAATATCCATAGAAATCATATTAGAAATATTTAACCATGCTATATCACTATGACTGAACTCTAAATAGACAGGTACAAGCATCCCAAGCAACACACACCGTTGGCAGAAATTTCAGAAATTCAGATGGGCCAACTGCAAAATGTGTATGTTGGGCCAACAATTACAAAATGTTGTTGGCCCAACTGCAAATTAAAGCTGTTGGGCCAACAATTATAAAATGTTGTTGGCCCAACTGTAAATAATTGCTGTTGGGCCAACAAGTATAAAAATGCTGTTGGCCCAACTGCAAATAAGTGTTGTTGGACCAACAGATATAATGTGCTGTTGGTGCAACAGCTAATGAGTGTTGTTGGGCCAACAATTGCAAAAGAACGCTCTCCCAACTGCGTTCAATTACTATAAAATGTCACCCGTATGTCATTCTAACTGAGCCCAAAACAGAATCTTTGGAACTAAACTTATATAAACACGTAAAGCCAGGGCCTGATTTAGAAAATTCTTGACTCTAGGCACAACTCGGGATGTGGGCCCCCTAACATCATAGGCGTAGCATCGGGGAGGCACAGGGGGCATGTAAAATGATAAAAAAGCTTTAAAATCATTAAATACCTTAAGGTATTTAATGATTTCAATATCTAATTTCAATGATGCACTTGGCTAATTAGTAGCATCAAGTAGTTTTCTAAAATGCATAGCAAAATGAAGCATAACTTGGTAAATTTAAGTAAAATACTTTGTTAAACTTCTATAAAAACAGTGAAAGCTTTCCTCAAATAAGAAATTTAACTACTGCAATTGTATTTACTGTTTCTCAATTTTTAGAACACAATAAGTAATCTGTATATTTAGAATCCTTTATAGAATGGTTGTCTTTAAACTTTTTGAAATCATGGATCTGTTTATGTTATTTATTTTAAATGGTTGAGTTACTTTAGTTAATCGAATTGCTCAGAAAGTTTTAAATTGAATAGTTGACCAAATTTGGTGTTTACAGATAATTCTTACCTTGTATATTCAGTAAAATTATTTCTAACTAGAGTATTTATAATAAAATTATGGTAAACTTTTATTTATGCTCAAATATCTGTTATTAAAGTTTACTGAACATTTTATAAGAAGTTGAACCTTTTATTCTAAGTGTATTTAAGTTGTTTATAAGTTTATGTCTCACAGTTTACTTCATAAATTTAGAAAATCTACTCTATTAAATTGTCAAATTTATAAAGAAGTGTCAGTTAATCACTAGCTTATGAATACAAGGATAAAATACAATTAGCAGTCTGCTTTGGTGAAATTTCAGTAATTTTTCTTTCCTTAATATCAACTTTGCAATTGTATTTTATTTGAGTTTAAAATAATTGTCTGCTCAGACTCGGAACATGTATTTAATGTTAAATATTTTGTTTGAAAGTAAAATATCAATACAAATTATTTATGAAGTATGCAGATCACCCATTAAAATAATTCATTTGTCTTTAACATCTGATTAGCTGCTAGTTATTGTAATATTTACAGTTTAAGCAATTTTTTGACAATATACTTAATAAAGTTTGTACATAATATTAAGGACTATTTATGAAGTAAGCAGATCAGTCATTTAAATAATTCACTTGTCTTTTAACATTTGATTAGCTGCTACTTATTATAATATTTACATTTTTAACAATATTTTTGACAATATATTTTATAAAGTTTGTACATAATATTAAAGACTGTATTTTGACAATCCCATGGTATATGACTTATTTTTCTATTTTTAGCTGTCTATAAGATCATGTATTCAAGGAACTGGCATGTAGCATGTGATTCATATAGAAAAAGCAGAGGAAATTAGATTGATTTGGGAATTTTGGAAATTTGTATGTGGCTGTCGGTCATGATATCTCATTAGTACCATAGATGAAAGAATTAGAAGCGTGGTTATCATCTTATGAATGATTGAATCTAGGTAAAAACTTGCTTTGAATTCTAGGCCTATTTGCATAAACTGAAGTCTTGTTCCTCACTCTTTTTTTTTATTATCCCTTGTTTCCTACTAGTATTATTTGATTCACTTTATTAAATAAGTATTTTTAAATCTATGTCAATGTCTTTTAAAATTTTAGTTATATCTAATTACTACAGTATTTTATAATAAAGTTTTCAAGTTTTTACTAATTTTGATCAAAAATTTATTTTTCAGTTGCAATGAAAACAAACTAATAATTTTATAATTACAGTGGAATCTTGATCTATTGTTTTTCAAGGGACGACCAAACTGAATGATAAATGCGGGAAAACGATAGATCCGGGAACATAACAAAGCAATATGATCGTCGGGACTGGGTGAAATAAACGACACATACAGGAAAGCGATGATTCGGAAAATGATCAATCGAGATTCCACTGTATTACTAAAAGTATGATATGAAGAATAATTGATATTGTATGATGTGAAGTGTGAAATTTTGACAGTATTTGTATCATACAAATGTTTCATTGTTGGTCTCATACTGATGAACCAAAAGTAGCGGCTATTTCAAACAGTTTAAATAGGATATATACTTTAAATCATAACTAGTTGGTACCAGTCAAAACATGACGGCTGGATAGTATATATTAAGAATAGAGAAATACACTTAAAATTTACTATTGAACCGAATAAAAAGAAATAGGGCTACTCAAAAGTGCAAAATAAACAATTTTCATCAGGTTTAGTTCTATATCTCATAAGCATAATTTAAAAAATAAATAAATAAATAAAAATGGCAGAGAGGGAGAGAGAGAGAGAGCTAGCTAGCTAGAGAGATTCCTTGAAATAAACAAATTCACATGTTTATGCAGCCTCGTGCTTAGTGAGTATATAAAGCCAGATTTAAACATGTCACTGAGCAAGCACAGAAAGCAATTTTTGATTTTAAATTATCGCTAATTAATAGAGATTATGGTTACAAAAACCATATTTGACACATCTATAGATTAAAATCTTTTGTTTAAGACCAGAATGAAATAAATTGATGCAGTAGTTTTCTCTCCCAGACAGCCCAAAGAATCGGATTAGCAACTTAAATATATAGATACTGTGATGTTCAGTAGATAGAAAGGCATTAGTAGGGTTGATATTTTTTACAAACATTTGAATTTTTTTTAATATTCGTGGGAATGTAAATATTGTCTAAATTATTAAAGTGTTGGTTTCTTTATGAAAGATATTGTGCTAGTAAAAAGCTTTATGTTGACAAATGTACATTTACAAACTGTTGAGCTTTTGATGCTACAGCATTAATTAGACTTTTACTGAGAAAATATTGTTTGCTGTGTGGTTAAGAGAGGAAAAATTTTACCTTAATTTTTTTCAATGTTGTATCGGTAAAATGTATGTGGAAATTAATCTTATCCATCATATACTACAATGTCTTATTTTTCTAATGTTAATTTGGTTCAAATATTTCAAATTATTCTTTAATTTTCTACTGTTAATTTATGAAAATAAACTTTGCTAAATACATGCAAGCAGTTTAAGATGATTAGTTCCTATAATGTAAAGAAATTTCTGCGAATAGCTCTTGATATTTTAATTTTTTATGTCTAAATTTTAAGTAAGTTTTCAGAGAGTTGATATATTCATGTAAATATGTATTAAAATTATTAAATGATCTGTGCAGTGTTGAATTTTTCTCTGATGCTAATTTAGTTTGCATATTTGAAATTGTTCTTTTATTTTGTGCTTTGATAATTTAGCAAATAAATAAGCCTTTACTGATACATACCTGAAGTAATATTTAAGATAAGTTCATGCAACGTGAAGAAATTTTTGATTATGAAGTAAATGCTAGGGTTAAATTTCATAATAAGTTAACTTAAAAAATTTAAAAAACTAACATAGTCGAGCCTTTTTGTTTGACTGTTTGGTGCATATATAGCTATTTTTCTTATGACTAATTTATTTTTCGATTGACAGCTTCTTCAGACTGGCTCACCAGGGAGAAGTCATAACAGAAAAATTTGTTGAAGACTTAATAAAGAGATTTTTCCTTTTTTTGAAAGACAGAGAAGGAGGGAGAGATAAAAGAACTGTGTATTTTTGACAATATAAAATTAAATTTTATTAAAGTTTTTGTTAAAATACTTTTGATGAAAAGTTGTTTTTTATTAAAATTACCATAACATGCCTTATTGAGATGCTGCTTTAAAAAATTAAACAAGGTAAGTCCAAAAATTGATATAACAGTTTTATGCAAAGTTTTTAAAAAATCAGACCTCAGTTGTATATATTGAATCAGACCTGAAGACAAAGTGTTTATAAAAAAAAAATATATATATATATATATAAAATGGAAAAATATTTATATAAAGGTAATCTTACAAAAAGTATTTGTCATATTAACTCAGCATGAGTATGCAATTTAACACCAGTTGATTATAATGGAAAAATATTTATTTAAAAAAAAAATGATATATGTAGTAAAGTGACTGATTAAAAACAACAGGTAGCACTGATATTATAAATTGTGTATGCAGTGGCGTAGCGAGAGGGGGGCAAGGGGGTCTATCATGCCCCGGGCGCCAGTTATGCTCACTACGCCACTGTGTGTGTATATATATAAATAAATAAATATATATATATATATATATATATATATATAAAACATTAAAATCAAAACGTATTATTGCTTTTTGTACATTTTAATATTTAACCATGGAAACTTTTTGATTTCATAAAAAGGTGAATTTTGCAGTTTTCAAAACACTTTTTGGGGAAAAGAGTTATGGATTTTTCAACCCAGCCAACAACTGTTTGTTCATTGGGCCAATTGTCAAACTATTCAAGGGTCAATAGTTTGACATTTTGCTATTTTTCAGCAGACCGTTTACAAAGAGGATTTCCCCTTTTTAAACAGTTTATTAAGTTCTACTATTTAGTCACAAATAATTTATATAAAAATAGTATATTCGAAAATGCTTTTTTGAATATATAAAATAGGATATTAAAATATATTTATATAAAAACAGTATATTCAAAAATGCTTTTTTAAATATACTATTTTTATATAAATTATTGGTGGCTAAATACTAGAACTTAATAAACTTTTTAAAAAGGGGAAATCCTCTTTGTAAACGGTCTGCTGAAAAATAGCAAAATGTCAAAACTATTGACCATTGGCCTGATGAACGAAGAGTTGTTGGCTGGGTTGAAAAATGCATAATAACCCCAACTAAATTTAATGTAGGCTCACTTGCAAAGTTGACTGTTGGGCCAACTGAAAGCCTACTGTTGGCAGACCTGCAAATCCAACGGTTGGGCCAACTGAATACGAACCATTGGGCCTACTGAAGACCTGCAAATCCAACCGTTGGACCAACCTCGCACCAACGGCCAAATCATTTAAATCCAACTGTTGGGCCTACTGAAAGCCTACTGTTGACCTGCAAATCCAACCACTGGGCCAACAGCCAAATCCTGAAAATCAAACCGTTGGGCCAACTGAATGCCTACTGCAGATCTCCCTTCAGAAGAGACCTGAAACTGGTTTTAAGGTTGCTGCCTCAGGAAGGTCGATTCTCAAAATGAGGGGTCAGGGATAATCAACACCCCAATATCATTTCCCGCAGAAAGTATTTATCGCTCTTTAGGCATTAAGGAAATTATGAAGGTTTCAACTATTTAGGCTTTAAGAAAACCATCACATGTTTTGATTTCCATTTTCATGTAATCAACATATTTTGGGACTTTTTACCCTGCATTGTATTACTTACTATTTCTCGAAGTAATGTAAGGGAGTTTCTGAAAACCTCAATAAAATTTAGAGTCATGTTTATTTTTATAAATACTGGATCATACAAAAATTTATTATTATAAAAATTAAATATTAAAAAAAATTTGGAAATATTATTCCTGCAAAGAAATTCGAAAATAAGGATTGCAAATGTGTGAAAGGGTGCAAGAATCGTAGTATTACAGAGAGAGAGATTTAATATCCCTTTTTAATTTTTGAGGGGAATGGGGGATTTTAACAAACAAAATACATTATTGTGTGCATCTATTCAGCGTATGCCAGTAAAAAGATGAGGTAGAAATCTTAAGGGATCAGCCAGAGATTGTAGTTATAAATACTTTTTAAATATTGAAAAGGAAAGCTCTACAGTATGTAAAAAGATCTTTATAGGAGCATTCAATATATCTATAGGCAGACTACATAGGGCTCTCAAAGCAAAGGTTATAGGAAAAGATTTACGAGGAAAAATGAAAGGTTCTTGTAGAAAGAGTGATGAGGAACTTGTGGATGCCATAAAAAATAACATAAAAAAATGTCCACACCATGAAAGCCATTACACGCGTTCTAATAATCCAAACAGAAAATTCCCGAGTTCTAAAAACTTAATTTGAACATAAGAAAAATGTACAACTTGTATGTCGAAAAGTGTGAAGAGAGACATTTCTCAGTGAGCAAATATATAGGAAAATTTTTAAGAATAATTTTAAGTTTTCATCACCCACAAAAAGATACGTGTCAAAAATGTGATTTGCTAAATATGAAAATTAAAGCTACCTTAATGAAAAAAGCAACCTTTTAGAAGAACATAGCATACATTTAAGTAATGCAGAACTGGCTAGAAAAACTTTAAAAGAAGATCAAAACTTAGCATCAATGAACCCAGTTAAATATTTGACATTTTCATTTGATCTACCTTTTTCCTTTCATATCCCAGACAAAGTAATTTACATTTTACACTTGTTTATTAATATTGTCTTTTTAATATAACTAAAATTATTTCTTAATAAACTTGGTTATTCATGTATTTACATGTTTTCATTTTCATTTTTATTTTTTACATTAAAAAATCCATTTCAGTGAAGCTAATGTATATAAAAATATGGGCTTGAATTTTCACTTGTTTTTATTTTTATAATGTTCTTTTTGAAAGTGGTATAAGTCTATTTGGAGCTCAAAAAATCATTTATTATTTAAATTAATTTTAATAATTATTATTTCATAATAAAATTTAAAAGGTGCATAGTGTTAAAACACTCAAATTGATTAACGTTTGCCAATATTTTTAATTTCATTCAAATGCAAACCTTTAAATATCTCGATACATGAAAAAAATAGACTTATACCAATTTAAAAAATAACAGCTCATATGTTAAAGCCATTTCAGTTTAGACATATTTTTAATTTTCCTGGTCAAATAGGTTCAATTGGCTTAAGGTCGGCCCTTAAAGTGTGCTACCCTAATGACCTCTTCTAATGTAAATTCACAATTTATCAACACTATAAAAATTTCCCATTTTCCGCAATTTGAATAAGGAAAATTTTTGTCAAACTTTAATTTCCTCCTCTTTGAAATATTTTCTCATAACTTGGTTTCTGTTAGCCATATTTTTGGCCAGTTTAAAAGTTAATAAAAACAGGAAAGATGTTTTGCTTGGTTGCAAATTTATACGTTGGAAAATAGACTTCAGAAATCAGCATTTAAACATTTCAGATTATACAGCACATCGCGGCAGTTAATATTCCAAAAGGTACAATAGTTCCAATAGATAATATAGTGTTTAAAATTTTCTTTCAGTTGTAACTGCAGATGTGTATTTCTCCCCATCTGTTTCTTGTAAACACTGCCTTTTCTTAGAGTAAACCATTGCCCATCGGCAGAAAAACATCTGTTTGACTCTTCCTTGGGGCAAATGCCGATATATGGCGAAAAGTGGGGGATGTTTGGTGACAATCTCTTCCTCTCTCGTTGACCTTCGCTTTAACATTCCACCCCTCATCAAAAAAGAACTCTCCCCGAGTGACCAGTTTGTCGGGGATCTTCTCTTCGGAGGTAACCAGTACTGTTGCCCTACAAATCCAACCGTTGGGCCAACCTCTCACCAACGGCCAAATCCTGTAAATCAAACCGTTGGGCCAACTGAATGCCTACTGTTGCCCTAAAAATCTAACCGTTAGGCCAACCTTGCATCAACGGCCAAATCCTGCAAATCCAATGGTTGGGCCAACTGATTGCCAAACGTTGGGCCAATTGAATGCCAATCGTTAGCCAACTGATTGCCAAACATTGGGCCAATTGAATGCCAATCGTTAGCCAACTGAATGCCAACCATTGGGCCAACCTTGCACCAACGGCCAAATCCTGTAAATCAAACCATTGGGCCAACTGAATGCCTACTGTTGCCCTAAAAATCCAACCATTAGGTCAACCTCGCAGCAACGTCCAAATCCTGCAAATCCAATGGTTGGGCCAACTGAACGCCAACCATGCCCGAAAATGGTTGGCCAACAACTTACAACAGTTTTGTGTTACTTGGGATGGTTTTTATGTCCCCAAAAGTGAAAACAACTGACTGAGAATATGCTTGGTAAACTGTGAACTTCAAAGGACAGGGCACACTAATCACCAAACTGGTGACCGCTGTAGATTCAATTACAAGTAAAAAAAGTAGTTCAGTTCAAATAAATTACAGCTAAAAAAAAGAAAAAGGTACATAAAGAATATAAAAAAGGTGGAATACTTTAGAGGAATTGGGAAAGAAAGAAATAATTTACAATAATAATAAATAATATCACATGCATTAATTTGATTCAAAACAGACTATCAAATTCGTAATCAAAAATTTCCACAGAGAACTCGTAAAAATGCTAAAAGTTGACATATGATAGTTTGACTACTTGAGGTAATGATTATTAGAAATTTGAATTTTTAATTGCAACTTAATTATTCAGTTTATAAATAAGTGTAAGGTAGTTAAAAAGGAAAAAAGATTCAATTAATCTTGCTGACAAGTTGGTCATTTTCCAGCAGAAATTCTAATTTTTAAACTAACATGTTTCAGTATATATTTTGGTATTAATTAAAAAAAAATAGTAACTGTTCAAAGAGCTACTGGATATATCAGTGAAATGTCATTGATACAAAAAGAAATATTCACTGAAATTATGAACAAAGATCAAAACAGGTGTAATACAGCAACTGAAAATGTCCCATTGCAATTTTCCAACATATCAAATAAACCCTTATTTCTCTCTTAAATTTAATAATAATCTTAAAATATTATTTACATATTCCAGTATGAGTCCTCAGTAACAAGTATAACCTTTTAGCAGGATCTTCCCCCAGGAGGGAGGAGGGGCCATGTAGCTATGTTGAAACTTGTCTGGTACACTCTTATGCTTCAGTCACACACATCTGCCCAGCACAGTACACAGGGAGAAAAGGAGTGATTTATGGGCAGCGCTCTGCAAAGCCTCTCTGCAGCGATCCTGCCCTGAGTTGGTTCTCAAGCAGATGATCAAAGAGATTCGAGGGACCTTGGGGGGGGGGGGGGGGGGGTTGACCATAACTAATCGACCCCCAAATGTGCCAACAAGTGTCGGGGGACTGCGTGTCTAGATGTGTGTGACTGTAGCATCATTGTTTTTGCAGGAGTTACTAATTTTATGTCCAATGGTGTGCATGGTAACATTTCATGGGTATGATGGTCATTAAAACATATGGGGCAGAATAGAACTGTACCATGATGATTTGCAAGCCTGACGAGTTGCTAGGAGTAAAGGGAATACGGAAAGATTTCACAAGCACATGGGCTTTAGAAGCCCAGAGTAAGACCTAAAAGCAATTAAGAATTTTCCCCCATGCCTGATAGAAAACTCTTGGAGTCCCTGACTATCATACTCTGTCTGCATAAGGATATAATAGTGTTTATCTTACAGCACAATGTTTCTTAAATAATTTCACATAATATGATGAAAATAAATTTTTGCTGTTTTATTAACTAAAACTTAAAATATATGGTACTCTAATTTTTAGCTTCAATGGAATTGATTTTAGAATAACATAATTTTCACTTAAAATATATATCATCTAGCACTTTACACTGCCTCAATATCTCATGGCAACATTGTCTCATTGTAGAACTTATGGGAGATACAGTCGGTATGAGGAGTGATGCAGTCGGGCTGATTGTTCATTCAGGAAAACACTTACGAAATTTAGGAGAGTAACACACGCGGAGCCATAGAAGAGGAACACACATTTCATATGATGTCCAGGAAATCACCTTTATTCAATTATGAAGCATCGCGAAGGCTACAGCGGCCACATGACTTGTCCAGCGTCCATGCCAGGACAGGACGTAAAAACAGCAGTGCTTACATTGGAGAGTTAAGAGAAAAGCGTTGTAACCACCAGACTGTGGACAGTAGGTCCGACAGCAACAAGAGTTAGAAACGAAGAGAGAAAAGTCTTCTGTTCATGCAATATTAAATGGGTGTTTTGCGATATTGTCGCCAGAGGGCCTAAACTACTTAATTTTCAATTGGGCGACTTTATATTCGTGGAGTTCACGTGTCCACTTAAGTTTATCGGGGACTTTACTGCTAGATCTCGTGCTTGTTAGAACCGCGAACTGTTGACCTGGGAGTAGGATAAGTGGCCATAAAGTTCTTGCAAAGTGGGGTTTTTGACGTTATAGAAGACATAACTTCAGAGTGGTTTGAGGGCTCTTCAAGAATTTTGACACTATACTGACATTCGGAATCTCATAAACTTTGAACACTCATATCTGAGAATGTTATTGAGTTCAGATACTTCACATGCCTGCTTAATGATCTGCAGGGCTACGATAAATTATCTTATTTTACTTTTAGGTCGCAATTTTGGAAAAGGGGTCGTACTTTATTAACAATAGAATATGCTTTAAAGTAAAGTAATTTAGGAAGACGCGTTTTCTTGTTACATATATATACACATATATATAAATAGCATTGTTGCAAATCAAGATATTTACTTATACATAATATAAAGATTCTATATTAATTTTGCAGTGTCTACAGTATTACCACAAAAGAAAAGAAAATTATGGGATTTCCTCAGGTTAATTTTGATGATTTCATTTGGTGTATGCTTTAAGCATTTACATAACTGTATTCATGGAATCAAACTTTTCTTGTGATAATTGAAAACAACTGTCAAGATTTCAAATATGTATTCTAATTTGAAATATAATAACTTTCCTGAGATCAGAAATGTATTTCAAGTATATAATCTTACTTCAAACAAAACTTTAAAGGCACTTTAAATTTATTAACATTAAATCACCAAAATGAAAAAGGAAATTTACTTTCACAAACAGGACTATTTCCACTCCATGTTCCATCAGCTTGGCAGTCACGTTCAGAATCTCCAACTAATTTGTAATATCTGTCACATTTATACACTGCAACAGAGTCAAAGCGACGATTTGAATGTAAAACTTCTCCATTTGCAGGATGGCCAAGAGCAGGACACAAAATTTCTAAAAATATATATACTATTTTAACTACTGTGCCACATATGCTTAAATTTATGAGCATATTTTTTAAGAATACAATTAAAAGCAAATGATTAATTTTTGACAGAATAGCAGCTGCTACACATGAATAATCACAGTTTGGGTGAGTTAGTTCTTTCATGTGAGGAAATGATCATCTCCAGCAATAAAAAGAGTATATTTACTATAACTAAGACTATTGAGCAAGGGAATCAGGTCAAGCCATGAGCCCTACATATATGCTAGAGAGCTTCATCCTACAACTTGATTACAAACATAAATAGAAAATTCCTGTGTATAGGATCAGTTGTTTGATATGAACATACTAATCCCTCCATAAATTCTACAACTGCATGGTGCCTCCATTACAAAAAAGGATTAAACTGCACAATAAAAAGTGCCAGAAAAACTTTCAGTAAACCCATAAACTTTTTTTTTTTTTTTTTATTTCTAGGAGAGGAGGGGAGCTGCAATGCTATTTATATTGACCAGACTGGAATAAAGCGATGAGCTGAATCTCCGAATTTTTTGAACAGAAGTGAAGTGAGGAACGGTATGAAATGAGTTGACAAGGGTCAGTCAAGAAAAGTTCATGTGAAGTGTTTGTGACCCTAGTTCAAGGCTGTCCCCGTAGTTTTTTTTTTTGGTGCAAGTGATTTTTCATCCTAGTGAATATTCATACAATAGATGACCTACCTTCACGAAAATGTTTCTGTTGTGATATGTGTCTGTACTGATGAAGTGTTGTCACTCTGAAAAGCTGTATTGTTTCATCACTGGGCTTAAACAATTGTGACAAAGACATAAATTTCAAGGGATAGCATAATGCCAAACCCCTTTCTGCCTACATCCCTGAACTAGAAAGTAATGCATTATCAAATGCCAAAATATACCATCAGCCATATGACTAGTGCCCATGGAGATAGTTTATATGATCCTGATATGGCAATGTGCACCGAAACAGTAGAGCTAAGAGTTGAAGAATTGTCTTATTCTATCAGTTCAGAGGAACCCATGTATTAGAAAACGGGATCCACAGGTAAGTACATTACAAAAAAAAAAAATAAAAAAAAAAAAAAAAAATCGCACAAATCTTACAAGGATCTGTGTGAGCCAATACCAAATGAAAGGTCAAACACAAGACTGCAGCAATGGAATCATCTGATTAATACAGTAAGAGTGTCTACTTTGGGCTAATAAAAAAAGTTTGATGCAAACACTGAACAATTCATTTACATAAATGTAGATCTCTATCTCTCATGACATGTCTGAAATTGCAAGAATATTACATAATGCATATATGATGACTCACTCCAGTTACAGGAAACATAAAATGTTATTTTGTGATGAAAATCATAGTAATTTTAGTTTGGTGTAGTTCCATGAAAGACCAATGGGCCAGTAAAAAAATTAATGCTGTTACATTTATACATAAGAGTGACAGCTGTTACAGGAGTGTCCACAGCAAGTAGATAGAACTCTCTCATCCAAAAGCTCCAGAGCCAGACATGAAAAATGTGGTGTGTGAACTGCTAGATCAGGGGTTTCCAACTGGCGGCCCTCGGTGCTCTTTTTTGAGGCCCGCGAAGACTTCTAGGAAAATAATTTGCAGCATCAATTTAGATATTCTTAGTGAACAAAAAATGTTTTTGTAAAAATCCATATTGTTTTCAAATGCTGTTTATTTCCAAAAAAAGTTGATTTTCCTCGAATTACATGAAAAGTAGGGTGTCCACTCATGTTCTATTTCATACCCCCCTCTGTTGGAAAGTAATCACACATTTTGGAAATTAACCTTTTCATGCAACCCTAAGTCGCCAAGGCGCGCGCCAAACCGGAGCAAACCAGAAGCTATCCCATGATTCCTTTCTTACTTCTGTTTTATGTAATTTTCCGTTTTGTATCGTAGCAATGTAACGTTCTTTTTGTTTCGTAGTAGATTAAATAAATACATGTTTAATGTTCGTGTACCTGGAATTACTTAGTACCAAGACAGCTGCACCGCCGAGACGGAGGTAAGCAATATATTTTTTGCTATCTTCACATCAATGATTATGAGACTGAATTGCTAAATTCTGGTACTAAAGTAAAAATGGCTCAATCAGTGTTTAAAGATTCGACGCAGATGACTAAACTGAATTCCGAAAATTATGCGGTTTGGAAATTCAAGATTGAAATGCTTTTGATGCGGGATGGGTTAGATGATCTTCTTAATTCTCCACCATCCGATAAACCTGATGAAACATTTTTAAAGAGGGATAAACAAGCACGAGCAATCATAAATCTATGCATAGAAGATTCCCAAATCATTCATGTTAAAAACGAAACAACTGCTGCCGGTACATGGCAAAAACTGAAATCAGTACATGAACGTTCCAATTTAAGTAGCAAGTTATATCTTTTAAGAAAATTATATTCAATTAAAATGCCTGAACACGGTGATATGATCGCGCACATCAATCACATGATGGATTTGGTTGAAAAACTGAAAGCTATCGGTGAGAACATTCCAGATCAGCACATAGCCGCCCTATTGTTAGTTTCGATTCCTGAATCTTACAATAATCTCATTACCGCCCTAGAAGCTCGAGATGAGACACTTATAACTACGGATTTAGTAAAAACGAAACTCGCCGATGAATATAATAGAAGGTTAGAACAGAAAGCGGACCGAAATTCCGATAATACTTCAACGGCATTTAAATCTGCTATAAACGCAAGAAATTCTAACAATAAAAGGTCGGAGAAATTTTGTAGCTTTTGTAAGCGAAACGGCCATACCCGAAACTGTTGTTTTAAGTTACAAAACAGGAATAGCAATACTTGTTCTTATAATTCTAATAACACAAAGTTAGAAACTCGCGTGACCAAACATGGCGGAAAATCAGACCGGCAATGTATGAGCGTGAATGTTTACAGTCAACAGGCGCCAGTCAAGAGCAAGGCCTCTGTTTACCGTTCTGAACAAAATACAAATGTAAAGGCTCTATATATGGATTCCGGCGCAAGCAGTCATTTGCTGTCCGATGAAAATTTATTTACAGAACTGAAACAAAATGAATCACCCACGAAAATTATTCTAGCAGATGGTAAAATCGTATTTTCCAAAGGCAGTGGATTTGTTGACCTTTGATCTAAATATGCAGAAAATAAGACTGACGAATGCCCTTTTCGTTCCTGATTTAAAGAGCAATTTAATTTCCGTTAAAAAAAATCGCTAGTATGGGGTACTCTGTCCTTTTCGAGAAAAATAATTGCTTCGTGAAGAAGAATAATGAAGTGATTATGCACGCATATTCTGATAAAGATAGTTTATACAAAATTGTTTTAAACAAACACTCGGAAAATGCTAATGTCGCGATAGAATGCAAAAATGATAATTGTATACAGTTATGGCATTCGAGATTAGGTCATCGGAGTTATGACGGAATTAAGCGACTCGTTCACGAAAATCTCGCCGACGGAATAAAACTAGATAATTGTCTTCATAATAAAACTTGTTCAGAATGCATAAAGAATAAAATGCAACAATCCCCGTATCCAAAAACAGCCAGTGTCCGTGCAAAGAAACCGTTGGAACTTGTACATAGCGACATTTGCGGACCCATGCCCACTCCTAGCATAGGTGGAAAGCTCTATTTCGTCACATTTATCGACGACTTTAAGAGATATACCGTCATCTACTTACTTACTAGAAAGAGTGAAGTTCTTAGTAAACTGAAGGATTTTGTCGGCATAACCAAAAATAAATTTGGTAGAACCATACAGACTCTCCGAACAGATAACGGCGGTGAATACACCAGTAAAGAAATAGAGGAATTTCTGTCGAGTGATGGCATCAAACATCAACTTAGCGTTCCTTTCTCACCTCCTCAAAACGGTGTGAGTGAAAGGAAAAATAGAAGTCTTACCGAAATGACCAGATGCATGCTGTCCCAAAGTCAACTACCAAACAAATTCTGGGGAGAAGCTGTCAATACCGCAAATTATATTCAAAACCGTCTTCCTACTAGAACCTGTGAAAAGACGCCCTACGAGTTATGGTGCGGAAGAAAACCAAATTTGGCTCACATAAAAGAATTTGGTTGCACAGCCTATGCATATATACATAAAGAAAACCGAAGAAAATTAGATCCAAGAGCAATTGAAGGAACTTTTGACGGTTACGACCAAAGGTCAAAGGGGTACAGAATCTATACAGGCGAAAATCGGATAATTGTCAGTAGAAGCGTAAAATTTGTCGAAAAATCACCAGTGAGTCAAAATATCGAAATTCCCTCTCGTCCGGAAGTAAAAGACGAAGAAACTGAGACAGAACATGAAATTATACCCGTAGAAGCGCTGAGAAGATCAGAAAGAAAAACGAAGGGACAACCACCAGAACGTATGGGATACCTAGTAGACACAACTAAGGACATACCCGAAAATTTCGAAGACCTGAACAAATTGGATTCCGAAGAAAAGGAAAAATGGTTACTCGCAGTCGACGAAGAAATCAATTCCTTGTCCCAAAATAAAACCTGGGAATTAGTAGATCTTCCTGTAGGAAAGAAAGCTATCGGATGTCGATGGACCTTCAAACTGAAAAAGAACGAAGATGGAACAGTCAACCGCTACAAAGCACGACTAGTCGCAAAGGGGTATAGTCAAAAATTTGGGACTGACTACGACCATACCTTCGCACCAGTAGTTCGACATACGACTATCAGAACCTTCTTTGCTGCCGCTGCATACGGTAATATGCACGTGCGACATGCTGACGTCACTACAGCTTTCCTTCACGGAAACCTAGAAGAAGAAATTTTTATGGAGCAACCGGAAGGCACAGTTCAAATAGGACAAGAACAAAAGGTATGCAAACTAAGGAAATCTCTCTACGGCTTAAAACAGTCAGCCAGAGCTTGGAACAAAAGAATCGAAGAAATCCTGAGAAACAACGATTTCTCTCAATCTACCGCAGACCCTTGCCTATTCTTAAAGAAAGATGAAGTAGATACAATAATGATCACGGTTTACGTGGACGATATCCTTATAGCATGCAAAAATGAAGACAAAATTCAAAGTCTAATCAAGTATCTCAACAAATTCTTCGAAGTAAAGGACCTAGGAGAAATCAGAAACTACTTAGGAATCAACATCAACAGAGATGATAACAAATTTTTACTGAACCAAACTCGCAAAATCGAAGGATTGAAGAAGAAATTCTGTCCAGATATCCACAAACCGTCTTACACACCGATGGACGTTTCTTATCCAAAGGAAGAGGACACCTCTCCACCAGTGGACAATACCAAATATAGACAAGCCATCGGAGCACTACTTTACATAGCCACCGTAACCCGACCAGACATCGTTCTAGCAGTAAATTTATTAAGCAGGAAAAACGAATCTCCAAATGAAAATGACTGGAAAGCAGTTCTCAGAGTCATCGAATACCTGAATTCAACAAAGGACATTAACCTACAAATTGACTCTAACAACCCACCAATACTTACCTGCTATACTGATGCTGACTATGCATCTGATATGACCACTAGACGGTCAACCGGAGGAAATATATTCTTCCTAGGAAACAGCCCAATTTTTTGGTCCACAAAGAGACAAAATTGTGTTTCCTTATCATCCACCAAGTCTGAGCTCATTTCTGCGGCTGCTGCTGCTCAAGAGCTCAAATGGATATTAGACCTCCTAAAGGATTTTGGGCTATCTCAAAAACTACCCATTAAAATGTTCGAGGACAATAAGTCCACAATCTCTCTAATTCAACATGGTAAGATGAATACCAGACTAAAACACGTTAATGTTAAATATTTCTTTTTAAGGGAAATGGAAGAAAACAAAGTAATTGAATTAACATATTGCAATACAAATAGTATGATCGCAGATATTTTTACCAAACCTTTGCCCAAACCAAAATTTATGAAATTTAGATGTGAATTAAATCTAATTTCGGCTTATCCCAAAATGCATGATTAAGGGGGCATTGTTGGAAAGTAATCACACATTTTGGAAATTAACCTTTTCATGCAACCCTAAGTCGCCAAGGCGCGCGCCAAACCGGAGCAAACCAGAAGCTATCCCATGATTCCTTTCTTACTTCTGTTTTATGTAATTTTCCGTTTTGTATCGTAGCAATGTAACGTTCTTTTTGTTTCGTAGTAGATTAAATAAATACATGTTTAATGTTCGTGTACCTGGAATTACTTAGTACCAAGACAGCTGCACCGCCGAGACGGAGGTAAGCAATATATTTTTTGCTATCTTCACATCACCCTCCTCCCTTTCCCCGTTGTTACATGTCCCAGAACTCATCCAATGACTTATTTTTAACCCAGGACAATAACCAGTTTTCTTTCACCCCTGCTGACTCAATTGTTCCCACCAGGAGAAGAGACTTGACCTTGCTATGTGATCACCGCCCATTTCTGCATGGACTGTCCATTTCCCCGGCTTTAGGGGGGCACGGGTTTTCTCGAGGATACTAAGCTGAACTAAAGTAGCCCCAGGATACCTACCCCATATTGCTGCATTCCAACCTTCAAATAAATTAAACTCGTCCTATGAGGGGTTCTCTCAAGTCTCTTCTCCCGAAAGTAAAAGATAGGTATGTATTTCTTTTGTGACCAAGAAGGCACGAGTTACGAGATAGGGTTTTCTTTAAAAACGTTACTGTGTGTATGTTCTCTAATTATTAATTTTATAAGTATGGGGGAAATTTCAAAGAAACGCAAGATTGAAAATGAAAAGAGAGCTTAAAATGATCGTTGGGAACGCAATTACTTAATTACGAATAATAATGGGAAGTTCCAATGTTTTGTTTGCATGCAAGTGGTATCAGTGCCTAAAGAATACAATATGAAAAGACATTATTCAATCCATGAAGAAAAGTATCGAAGATATGGAGGAGAAGATCGAAATATCTTGATTTCAGAGCTGAAGAAGAAAGTGAAACAGCAGACAGGTTTTTTTTTTCCCAAAATATCGCACGGTCAATCATCTGCTTTGTATGCTTCTTATGCAGTTTCTCTTGAGCTCAAAAAAAAAAAAAACATTTACTGATGGCAATTTAGTAAAAAAATGTGCTATTGAAATGGCAATGGCTTTTGTGGATGTTAAATTAGCCGAGAAATTTTATTCAGTGCCGCTCTCTAACCAAACTTTACAGAGAAGAGTTATTGATATGGGAGAGCAGGTAGAAAAATCATTAATTGGTTTAGTTGAAAAAAGTACCTATTTCTCACTTTGCGTCGATGAAAGCACTGACGAAACAGATGTAAGTCAGTTGTTAATCTTTATACGTGTAACTCAGAAGGATTTTGCTATCAAGGAAGAATTATTGGAAATATGTCCAATGACTGAAACCAAAATTGAAAGGAAAGGACATCTATGAAGCCGTGAAAAAGCAGTTAAAATAATCGGAGGTTTTGATAAATTTTCAGCAATTGTGACAGATGGTGCATCAGCAATGGTAGGAGGAAAATGTGGACAGGTTGGATTAGCAAGAGAAAATGGAGTAACTTGTCCGACAATCCATTGTATTATTCATTGGAGAGCTTTGTGTGGAAAGTCAGTGAAACCAAATCAAGTTTTCAAACTTGTGATAAAAGTTATCAATATGATAAAAGGTGTAAATCGTGCAATTTTACATAGGCAGCTAAAGCAGTTTTTTGGAGGAAATGGAAGCAGAATATGGGGATTTGCTGCTCTACAATCATGTAAGATGGTTGAGTGCTGGAAAGTGTCTCAAGAGATTATTTGGCATAAGAAAACACATCTCAGAATTCCTGAACAAGTTTGTTTCAACAGACATTACACAACTGGAAGAAGAGCTCCAAAGTGTAGATTTCTTAAAAGAATTGGCTTTCCTCACCGACATCACCACTCATCTTAATGAACTGAATCTAAATCTCCAGGGAAGAAACAAGCTGATGTCAGATTTGATGGGCCACGTAACTGGGTTTCAAAATAAATTACAAATTTTCAAAGTTACCTTAAAGAAAAACGATTTGGTTCATTTTACAAGCTGTCGGAAGTTAGATGAAGAAATTGAAGATGATGACAAACTTGATTTCTCTGAATTTTCTGCAAATGTCCAAGAAATCATAGAGGAGTTTGACAGTAGATTTAAAGATTTTGAGTCGTTGAAAAATAGCATACTACTATTTAGTAATCCTATTCAACCAAAGATTGAAGATCAACCAACTCATCTTCAATTTGAACTATGCGACCTACAAGCGGATACATTTTTTCAAACGAGGGAAGAAAGGGGAGCAGATTTCTTTAAATTATTAACAAAAGAAAGATTTCCAAATCTGTGAGACTTTGGGCAGAAAATTACATCAATGTTCGGGAGAACGTACGTATGCGAAAGTGTATTTTCTGCATTGAAATTTATTAAGAACAATAATAGAAGCCGCCTAACAGATTCTTATCTACTCCATCCCCTGAGAGTCTCAACAACAGAGCTTGAGGTGGACATACGTGCTTTGGTGGCTGCAGCAGACAGACCTCAATTCTCTCACTGAACATTTTGCGTGCTTTTATGTAAGTTTTTTTCTCTTTTGGAAATTTTTAAGATTTATGTAAATGTCTGTACACTTGATACAAAATTAAAATCATTTTAGTATGGAAGTTTTTTAAATATGCAATTAATGATGTTAAAATACCCACTTCTTATTTGACTTTTTTTGTGTGTGTCTGTGCAATTTAACGAAAGTTGGCCAGTTATAATCAAGGTCGTTGTTGGAGGTTCATCCTGGAAATTTTAAAAATTTCATAGTACATACTATACTCATATTCTCCAAATCCCCCCCCCCTCCTCAAGAAAAAAAGTCCTGGGTATGGTCCTGATTAAATTGCGGCCCGCCACTAGACAGGTGTTTTCGATTGCGGCCCTTGGACACTGGTAAGTTGGAAACCCCTGTGCTAGATGATAAACAGTATGTATAGCAGCCTTTTTGGAAAGTATAAACTCTGATATTTAGAAACAAATTAATGAATGGCAACTATATAGAGATTGCTGAAGCCCATAGATCACTCATAAAAAAAAAAAAACAGCAGGAACATGTCACTTAAAGAGAAATTTCATTTATAAATATTTTGCCTAAAAACAGTGATGAGCTAAGGGAGGACTATGAGGACTGCTTCCACTAGGACAGGGGTGGGCAACCATTGGCACGTGTGCCAAACGTGGCACGCCGATGACTTGTTTCTGGCACGCGAAACAAGTCCTTGCAAAATTTATTTTCAATTAGCACGTGTTGGATGAAACAACAGCTATTGATTAAATTTTCCTATATATATATTGCAACGTACTGTAATGTCACAGATCCCCCTTCTTAGAAGTTGAAGGCCACCCCGAAATGCAGATTCTCCTTTTTGAGAAGCTGGGGACCACCGTGGGAATAGCAGGAAACGGAAGCCCACTGGGCGACTCCCCTGTAAGTCAGCCGCTGCAGACGACCCCCTTGAGTGCGCTGTCACTTACAAGACAAAATTTTGAGAAAAGAGAAAATGTAGTTGACATGAGAATTATCGAGTTATGATTTTCTATGATTTTAATTTTAAAGTGGGGTTAAATCAAGAAGTATGCCTTCAATTTCTACAATTAGCATATGGAAATGAAACTCCATCTCGTGCCACCGTATTCAGATGGTTTACAGAATTTAGAAATGGTCGAAATTCTCTTCTGGATGAAAAATACACAGGAAGACCTTTGTCTTCCTGTGTGTTCTTCATCCAGAAGAGAATTTGTCAGTTTTGTCAGCAGTAGTCCCAGAAAATCTGTTGGCCGTACGAAAAATATTAATCGATGATAATCGCAGTAACTACAAAATGATACAAAAGGAACTTAACACATTGGATCATCAGCTATACATAGAATTATCCATGAAGAACTGTATATGAAAAAATTAGTTTGTCGCTGGGTCCCCCTTAATTGACTATTTTTTAATCTAAAAAAAATTTTACATGGGCGTCGTTTTCATTCCGAAAATGAGATAGTTGAGGCTGTAAAGGCATATTTTTCATGCATTCCAAGAAATGGATGGCTTGAGGCATTAAATCTTTGGAAAATTCACCTACAAAAGTGCATTGATCTTGGAGGGAACTATACTTTGAACACTCCTAAGAGTTCTTTTGTTTAATTTGTACCATTTAATCGTATCTGAAAAATTTCAGTGTAACCCTCATATGTGTTGTTAAATCTGATTCACTAAATTAATACTGTGTATATTGAGAAGTATATTTTTATGTAACCCAGTTAAAATCTGAATAATTCTAGTAAACTGTTTGAAAATATTATATTTAATACTATATACTTTTTGTTGCGGAATTGCTTGTTTTAAAACGAAATTCTTTAAAAAAATGGATTTCAAAGCTTGATTGCTTGAAAATTCAATGAAAGGCTATCTAATTATAGCAGCTGCACAAAATGGTTCAGAAATTTCACCTGATCTTAGTATTAAAGATTTCATACCTAGACAATTTGAAGATTATTTATTTCAGACTACTTTTATTTTCTGATGTCATCAAAGGAATGGTGATATTTAGCAAGGTCGGTAGAGTGTGGAAATTGACACTTTTTACATTAGAGATTTTCGTTTGAGATGAGAGACATTGAGGTTACGGATACTCCAAGGAAAAACTATCCAGGCTCAAAAGCTAACCCCAAGTACATTGTCATATATATATATATATATATATATATATATATATATATATATATATATATAAATATACATATATATATATATATATACATATATATATATATATACATATATATATATACATATATATATATATATACATATATATATACATATATATATATACATACACACACATACATATATATATATATATATATATATATATATATATATATATATATATATATATATACACACACACACACACATATATATATATACACACACTATCTACCAATAAGTATTTGGACACCCATGCAAATGATGATATCTGCGGTCCTGATATACGTCACACCCTCCGCCGTTAATTATCGTGTAGGAAACAACATTGGCATTAGTCACATGCAAGATGCCACGAAGAGCAGAGTTATCTGATTTTGAGAAAGGCGGAATCGTTGGGTATCACAGAAATAGTCGATCCTTAAGGGACATATCTAGCGAGCTGAATTAACCAAAATCGACAGTGGCTTATGCGATCCAGAAGTGGAAGGTGAGAGGTGAATTTCGGAATGTGCCCCGAGTCGGCAGACCTACGAAACTGGAAGATAGAGACCGAAGGCTACTGATCAGAGAAATTCGGAAGAACTGCACCCATCCGATGGTCCATGTACTCCAGGAGTTTCAACAGGCATCTGGGAGTGTTGTTTCGATGAATACCATCCGTGAGGAAGTACACCTGCTTGGTTTCCATGGTCGTGCTGCCGCCCATAAGCATTTGATCACAAAGTCAAACCGCACTGCTCGGTTAATGTGGTGCAAAGCACGTCGAAAGTGGACCGTAGATCAGTGGAAACGGGTTCTCTGGACCGATGATTCAAGGTTCACCCTCTACCATTCGGATGGCAGTGTCTAGGTCTGGGGTCTGCCTGGAGAATGACTCCTGCCAGAATGCATTGTGCCCACAGTAAAGTTCGGTGGAGGTGGAATTATGGCTGGAGGTGTTTCTTCTGGTATGGACTGGGACCCTTGATTCCAATTCATGGTAAGCTCTGTTGAGAATCATAAATTTATGTTCTCTATGTAATCTAACAATTTCCTAGCAACCACCAGATGGCACTGGGAACAGGCTCTGTGTGGCTGTGTTTGTTTTGTTCACACGCACTTCCTTAATCATGTCTGTAGTAGCTAGTTGTATTAATGTCGTCCGTAGCAATAATTGTATAAGTTTTGTGTTCATGTTTATTAAAGTAATTTAAAGTTTACCGATAGATTTAATTTGACTTCTCAGTTAGTCTCACCGGCATTAGATGCTACAAGGAACATTTCTTCAAGAACTCTGTGTATCAAAAGATACCAGGTAAGTGAACTTTTCACTACCACCTTTGTACGGAAGTTCATATTTGGAAGAAATAAAATCACAACAGATTATGAGACTGAAGCTGACAGTATTCTAATTGCTGATTTAAATTATTATTAACAAACTGAGAGTAATCAAAAGCTAAGCTTGAAATCGAAACAAAAACTTTGTATTAATTGAAAATGTCTTACTTGAAAGAAATAATCCTCAAATTACTAAACTAAAAGATACCAATTATTCCATATGGAAATTTCGAATGGAAATGATCCTCATCAAGGAGGATTTATATGATGGAATTGAAATCGAAATTTCAGATAAACGCGAAACTTTTAAAACGTGACAGACAAGCTCGTGCATTAATTAATCTCTGTATAGAAAATTCACAAATAATTCATATCAAATATGAAACAACTGCAAAAGCGACGTGGGATAAGCTTAAAGCTAGACACGAAAGAACAAATTTATCGAGCAAACTTTTCTTACTTCGAAAATTATACGCAACAAAAATGTCAGAAGACGGTAATATGAATGAGCATATCGCTAAAATTCTTGAGTTAATTGATAAACTTAAAACCGTGGGAGAAGAAATAAAAGACGATGACATTGCCGCATTTGTTAGGAAAAAACAGTTTTTTTTTCCACAGTCCTCTCCTATTTACTTAGCAAGCCGTCGAACGATAGCGCCTTGTTAATTGCGTTATAACAACGTCTGACGTCAGAGCTAGCAAGAGCAGGTGGAATGACGTCACTACCTTTTAACCAGTAGTGATGGTCGTAACCGTGCCGGTGATGCATAATTTGCATATTCCGGCAGCTCACTGCCGACACCAGAGGGCGCAGAGGCGACGCCTGGCTATATATAAGCCAGTAATACGAGGTAGTTGATGTAGTGGAGGTAGCGGCAGTTGCATGATGTTAGTGCTATAGGTGCGATATATACGATACATAGAGGCGTGCATGCTGGTGCGTATCCTTGTTTAGTTGCAATACCTTAGCCAAGCAACAGGGTGTTAACCAACTATGGCGGAATAGCAGTCATCGAGCATAAGTCAATTGGAAAGGCCACACGTCACCGGTAGCGGAGTTTAGCCAAGCCGTACATCGTTCCATCACCGCTGGCGGGAGCAACTGATGCTGGTCACCCAACCGACAGTCAACCCTAGTATGCCCGAAGCTCCGGTCTAAAAGCCGCCATTTGTTCAGCAAGCCCAATTCCGAGAAAAACCAGTTTAACACCGGTATCGACATTTTTTCCTTTTTTCCCGGATGAAACCGGTAAAGTGCTTTTAAACTTTTCTCGCCTCTAGCTCAAGCTATAGATATTTATGAGTGTATAATTTTTGGGAAACAAGCTATAATACTTAAGTTAAAGTATATTAAAAATGCATAAACTTTTGTAAATGTTTTTGTAAATACATTTCCGTGTTTTTTCGTTAAATAAATGTGCAGTGTTTATACTTAACTATGGTCGTTTTTACTAAGTTCCAACTCACACACAAGTGAATGCTTCTAGGTGAAAGCTTTATCTGTTTCCCTTTTAATTTACTGGCGGGCTTCCAACTGCTATTTAGAACGACTCTGCAATCTTAAGCGATTGTGCAAAGCCATCGGCATCTTATGTTTTGTCGTGATGCATAGTTAGTTTTTGGCCTTACCGGCCAACATCCTAACATAATGGTTATGGGCTTAGGTTATGCCATTATAATTATAAGCAGCAGATTCTAGCAGCTCTGGTCCCTAACTTTGCAGTTACGAGTGCAGAGTGCCAGTATTTTTAAGCTAAGAAGTTTTTCCTGGAAACAATTGTGTGTGTGAGGGGACTTGGTTATAATGTACTATTATTGCATGAGACCCAATATTTATATAATTATATAAGATGGGGGGGGGCCTCTATGCATTTGAATTGTTTTATATGATAGTACACAGTCCTATAATTTTTGAGTATACATGCCTATTTTAAGTTAATAAGTAACGTGTTTATACTCATATTTACTCATAATTATTGTAACGTATTTAAGTGTATTTACAATGGCCGCACCACAGCCCCATGTAGTTGAAAAGCTAAACCAGTTAAACTACCATACTTGGGTAGCTGATGTTAAGTTTGTTTTAATTTCCATCGATGCGTGGGATATAACTCTAGATAAAGAAATAAAGCCAGTCCCCAATGAAACTAACGCAACGGAAATTAAGGACTATGAACGTAGGTCACGTCAAGCTCTGTCCATCATATTTTTAAACTTATCACCTAGCTTTAAAACAATAGTGGAACATTGCACCACACCCCAGCAAGCCTGGAAAACGCTAATAACACATTTTGAGCCCGATAGCCGTAGCAGGCATATGCAGCTGTTTAGTGAACTAGTAAACTGCCGCATTAATCCAAACGAGCCTATAAATATGTTTGCAGCTAGAATTCGAAAAGTTAATGAAAGTTTAAAAGGGATAGGACAAGAACCAAATCAGACGTATTTATGCTTTCAATTAATTAGGTTTTTACCCCGAAAATTTGACCAACTTATACAAAATATTTTACGTTGGGATGACAAGCGGTTTAAGTTCGAAACCATCTTGACCGAACTCGTTATAGAAGAAACAAGATTAAGTGTGCAAAAACTAGATCGAAATTCTTCGCACGAAGCTCAAAATATCGTTTCGAGGCAACGCAGAAAGAAGTTTTCCCCGCGAGCGAAATCTCCTTCCTCCGCGTCAAGGTCACCTTCACCACAGAAGCGCGTGAGTTTCGCCAGCCGGCAGGAGAATAGCTCAACGGAAAAACGAAGTTCGTCGCTAAAGCGCGGTCCTCATAAGTACGAGAAAACGAATTTCACGGTCGAATCGGCGTTAGCAGCAGAAGAATATCGTAATGATTGGGTGGTTGATTCTGCTGCGACCCATCATTTTTGCAAGGACCGATACCTTTTTGATACTCTAGAGCCAGCTCATGATAGAAATTTGGTAGTCGCCACCAAAGGTAACCCAATTCCAATTAAGCAAAGGGGGGAAGTAGAAATACGCTGTGCGGAAGATGGACGAAAAGTTAAATTTAACCGAGCGTTGTATGTTCCATCTCTTCGGCGCAACATAATTTCTCTCGCCCTACTTGATGATCAGGGGTTTTCCTTTGAAGGTGGAAATGACGAACTTTCGGTGTATGCCGAAAATGACGAACTTTATTTCACCGCTCATAGGGACCCAACGGGGGTATATTACTTAAAGCATAAACTTACCTCAAAGCAAATAGAAAGGAAGAAAACCTTTGAACAAAACAAACGTAAGCTTTTGAGGAAAAAGAATAAGCGACAACGAAAAACCCAGGTCACTGAAATACAGGCCACCAGACGAGAAGTAGGTAAACCGGCTAAAGAGAGAAAAATCAATTCCCGAGGCAAGCAGACCAAGTCGGCTGATGCGCCAAACCAATTAGGGATATGGCACCAACGGCTGGGGCATATGAACCCGGAATTAATTTTAAACTCTTTTAAAAACAACAGTGTACGTGGAGCTCCCATTTTAAAGCCTGAGAGAATATTTTGCGAGGACTGTCGATTGAATAAGGCGAAGCGTATTAGCTTCAAACCCATTGGGGCGACTAGATCTAAGAAACCTCTCGATCTTTTACATCTCGATCTATGGGGCCCTGCGTCGGTAGAAGGTTACGACGGAGAGAGATACTATTTAAGTATATCCGACGACTTCTCTAGGAAGATCGCCATATATCCACTCCAGGAAAAGTCGGAAGCCTTCCCGGTATTTTTAAATCACATTACGCGGGCTGAGAGGTTTTTATCTACAAAACTTAAATCCATTCGCACCGATAATGGGAAAGAATTCGACAACACTCAGTTCCATGAATATTGCAGGAAAAATGGGGTGAAACATGAATTTACAGACGTTTATTCGCCGGAAATGAACGGGGTAGCTGAACGGGTAAACCAAACAATTGGCAATACACTCCGTACAGTTATCAACTCTAGCAAGGTTCCCGCGGAATATTGGCCTGAGGCAGTGAGGTACGCAGCATATTGCTGGAACCGGGTATGCCGTCGAAACCAAAAATTGACACCTTTTGAGAAGTATGGGGGAAATAAGCCATCGATGACCCATCTTAAGCCATTCGGTGCTGTATGCTTTGTCGGGGTGCCGAAACAACATCGCAGCAAGTTCGACAGCAGAGCGAAGAAAGGCGTCCTGGTGGGCTACGCCTGCCGTATCAAAGGATACCGTGTACTATTTCCGGAGACTGGCCAAGTGGTCGAAAGCCGGAATGTAAGCTTTGCTGAACACGAATTAAACTCCTATCAACACGAAGCTAAGCAATCTCGCAGTGGAGCAGTGATGGGCGACCATACCCAGTTTAACACTTACCTCATACCTGCACCAGAAGAACTGGAGGTTCCTCATACCTTCACCCCGCCATCCCGAACCTCATACCAGCGTGAGCAAGTACAACCTGGTCCTAGTAATGTCCAGTCTGATTCCGACGACGAGACAGACCCAAACTTATACACTCAGCGCAGACTGAGGATTGCGAAATGGTGGAGAGAAGCCATACCTAGACCCGATGGTTCCCGGACTGACATCTACTACCGAGAGATGAAACCTAAGGGAGGCCAAAGCCGATTGTTGAAAAGCCTTGTCGAGGTCAAGAGGTATTGCAAAAAGAACAATATCGAGTATGAGGAGGGAGTATTTAATTTCAGCGGAAAAATTAAAAGGACTGGGATCGTCCATTCCCAACAGCAGCCAAGTTCAGAATCCGAAAGCAATGACGAGTCTAACGAGTCTGACGAAGAATCGGAAGAGTCGAACATCGAGGAGGCGAATTACTTCTCCGCAAATGACACCTCTGATGATGAGTCAGCGTGACTAGACCCGGTCGATATACCTAGAACCTTTAAGCAAGCCCTGAAAAGTAAGGAAATCCATTTATGGAAGAGAGCTATGGAAGACGAGTTAGAAGTATTACGTGAGAGAAGCGCTTGGTGCCTGGTACCCCCTAACCCCAAATATAAGCCTCTCGGGTGTAGATGGGTTTTTACCACTAAGACTGATGAGCATGGGAAGGTAGTGAGGTACAAGGCAAGACTTGTAGCGCAAGGCTATAAACAAGTAAAAGGCGAGTCATACGATGAAACCTTTTCTCCCGTTGTAAACTTCACTCTGATCCGTTTTTTCTTTTCATTACTAGTTGCTAAACTAGGGTGGTCTCATTTACAGTTAGATGTGAAGTGTGCATACTTATATGCCCCGCTGACTGAGACGATCACAATCAAGCAACCACCGGGTTTTTCCGAAAAAGGAAAAGAAGACCATCTTTGCCTACTGAAGAAAGCCTTGTATGGGTTACACCAGAGTGGCAGGGTCTGGTTTTACGAGATAGATAGTATTCTGATAAAGAACGGGTTTAAGAAGCTAGACTGGGCGAATTGTGTCTACAGTTTTTCCGGAAATTTAATCCTACTGTTATATGTCGATGACATAGTACTTTTTGGACGAAAGCCAGAACATATTTCAGCAGCGGTGAAAACCCTGCGGAGATGTTTCGACCTCAAAATTTTGGGGAAAACTACAAAATTATTGGGGGTGGAATTTGAGACGCAAGCTAATGAAGTCTTCATCCACCAGGCCCTGTATATCGATCAGGTAGCCAAGCGATTTGAAACCTTTAGCTTTCCTATCGTTTCCCTTCCTATAACAAAAGGAACTATATATTCGAAACAACAATGTCCAACCACTGAGCCTGAACTGACAGAGATGTCTAAGCTCCCTTACAGGAACGTTCTCGGTTGTCTAGCGTTTATAGCAAGTCGGACAAGACCCGATATAGCCTACGCTGTCAACATTTTTAGTCAGTTTCAAGCTAATCCAGGTTTTCAACATTGGCATGGACTACTTAAGCTATTAGGTTATGTCATCGGAACCAAAAATTTGAAACTTAACCTTTCCTGCAATTCGGATAGGCTTTTAGCGTACAGCGACAGTGATTATGCCGCGAATCGAGATGACCGCACCTCTCTGTCTGGTCAACTCATTCTGCTAGGTAAATCCCCTGTTTACTGGCGAACTGGTAAGCAGAAAGCAATTGCGCTGTCGACGATGGAGGCCGAATTCATGGCCATAACAGAGACATGTAAAGAGATCCTGTGGCTCCACTGAATTATGCAAGAATGTGTCAAGTTACATATTATGAAGCCAAATCAAGGTAAACCATTAATTTTAACAGATAATATATCGGCGATAGATTTTCTGAAGTCACCGATCGAAAACAGTCGCACTAAGCATATCCATGTGAAGTTGCTATTTGTGCGCGATCTTCTACAGAAAGACGTTTTCGAAATCAAATTTGTTCCTAGTAAAAGAAATCTCGCCGACCCCTTTACCAAGCCACAAACTAAAAATGACCTTACAATGTTTAAGCAAACCCTATTTAATCCAAAACTTTTAATATTTAAACCAGATAAACTAAGCCAGAGCTCTTGGGGGAAATTTTCTGGGGGAGTACTACTGGAGGCAGGCCAATTTTGTGTGCATTATTTCTTCTTTTGTTTGTAAGTCCCCAATTTGCATAACAAGAATGCCACTAGGTCCCGGACTCACCTGAGCAGAATGAATTTTCTTTTGTCTTGAAACTTTGTATGCCTAGTATCGTGTTTATACTTTGTTGTACTGTACATGTTTACACCAAGCAAAAATTATTCTGTGGCATTATGTTTTTACAGCAATTTAATTGAAACGGCATATATTTTTTCAGTTTGCATCTGTGTTTATACTGCTATAAAATGGCATATATTTTTTGTTTTGCATCTGTGTTTATACTGCTATGAATTTGTGTAACTGTAAAATGCATAAGTAATTTGGTTTTAAAACATGCTCACCGTAGGGTATACTATACGCTGCTTGTATTGTATATATATGAAAGAATGTGTGAAAGCGGGCCCGCAAATGGACGATATGAATGTGAATACTGGATGCGTATATTCTACTTTACTGTATTACGAATTGTTTTATTTATACACATATTACTTTGTTTACATTGTTTGCAGAATCGTGTAGCTATGAAAGGATGTACCAGATGTTTTAGCATGTATGAAATGTGCCAAAAATTTTTTTCCTTACACGAACTATGTAATGTGTAGAATGTCTAGCAATTTTATATGATGTCTTGGAATACAGCTATATCAAAAAAAAAAAAAATGTCTATTTCTTGAGATAGAGGCGATAGCTTGAATTTTGAAAGAAATTTCTGGGTACTCCCATGTTCTTATCGTCGAGTAAATAATCTCCTTAAGAGATCTAGACGCTCACTTTCGTAAAGGGGGGGCACTTGTTAGGAAAAAACAGTTTTTTTTTCCACAGTCCTCTCCTATTTACTTAGCAAGCCGTCGAACGATAGCGCCTTGTTAATTGCGTTATAACAACGTCTGACGTCAGAGCTAGCAAGAGCAGGTGGAATGACGTCACTACCTTTTAACCAGTAGTGATGGTCGTAACCGTGCCGGTGATGCATAATTTGCATATTCCGGCAGCTCACTGCCGACACCAGAGGGCGCAGAGGCGACGCCTGGCTATATATAAGCCAGTAATACGAGGTAGTTGATGTAGTGGAGGTAGCGGCAGTTGCATGATGTTAGTGCTATAGGTGCGATATATACGATACATAGAGGCGTGCATGCTGGTGCGTATCCTTGTTTAGTTGCAATACCTTAGCCAAGCAACAGGGTGTTAACCAACTATGGCGGAATAGCAGTCATCGAGCATAAGTCAATTGGAAAGGCCACACGTCACCGGTAGCGGAGTTTAGCCAAGCCGTACATCGTTCCATCACCGCTGGCGGGAGCAAATGATGCTGGTCACCCAACCGACAGTCAACCCTAGTATGCCCGAAGCTCCGGTCTAAAAGCCGCCATTTGTTCAGCAAGCCCAATTCCGAGAAAAACCAGTTTAACACCGGTATCGACATTTTTTCCTTTTTTCCCGGATGAAACCGGTAAAGTGCTTTTAAACTTTTCTCGCCTCTAGCTCAAGCTATAGATATTTATGAGTGTATAATTTTTGGGAAACAAGCTATAATACTTAAGTTAAAGTATATTAAAAATGCATAAACTTTTGTAAATGTTTTTGTAAATACATTTCCGTGTTTTTTCGTTAAATAAATGTGCAGTGTTTATACTTAACTATGGTCGTTTTTACTAAGTTCCAACTCACACACAAGTGAATGCTTCTAGGTGAAAGCTTTATCTGTTTCCCTTTTAATTTACTGGCGGGCTTCCAACTGCTATTTAGAACGACTCTGCAATCTTAAGCGATTGTGCAAAGCCATCGGCATCTTATGTTTTGTCGTGATGCATAGTTAGTTTTTGGCCTTACCGGCCAACATCCTAACAGCATTGCTTCTTGTTTCTGCACCTAAATCATATGATCACTTGATAACTGCTCTGAAAGCAAGATCAGAAACAGAACTAACGCCAGAATTAATTAAGAATAAATTAACTGACAAGTACAACTGTCGTATTGAAATGAATGCTGAGCGAGAGGTTACACAAGCTTTCAAAATAAATGTCTATAAACGCAATGAAAACAAAAATGACAAATTCTGTACATACTGCAAGAAATCCGGTCATTCTCGAGACTTTTGTTATCACTTAAAGAATAAGAACGGTCAAAACCGAAGTAAATTTTACCCTCAAGCGAATAGTAATAATCGGAAGCAGAACAGTAACAAAGCTGACGTCGCGAAAATGGATGAAAAGAATCCAAAGTTTAATGATAAAACTGCAACATGCATGCATGTTAAAAATCAGAATTCAAGTAGACGTCAACACGTCGGCGAACACATAAACAAATGCGATGAGTATTCCAGCATGTTACGCGGAAACGACTCAACGAACTCTCAGTCATGTGTTCCAGTTGGTTCGATTCTGAATACTGATGATATGGGCAGCGATCAGTGTGCTTCAGTTTGTAAATCAAACAGACAGCTAAAAACCTCTTGCACATACAACTATAATGAATGTTTTTATATAGACAGCGGAGCCAGTCAGCATTTAGTCACCGACCTCAATCAATTTTCGGACATAAATTTTAACACGGAACCTGTGAAAATCATCGTGGCAGATGGGGAATGTTTATTTTCGCAAGGAATCAGTACCGTTCATTTTCAGACAAAATTATCCGACGGAACCAGTCATGATATTAATTTAATAAATGCATATTTCTTACCTCAATTGGAATGTAATTTAATATCAGTAAAAAGAATTACTGAAAAGGGTTTTTCAGCCATTTTTGAAGAAAACAAATGCTTTGTTGTGAAAAATAACATGGTGTATTTAGAAGCGATCTCAAATGACAATAGTCTCTACAAAGTAATATTAAACGAAAACATTGATCTAATCAAAATTCCAACGGTCGCTTTGAACTGTAGGAACGATAACTGTATAAATTTATGGCACAAACGCCTTGGGCACCGAAGCACAGATGCAATCAAGCAACTTGTGAGAGATAATCTCGCTGATGGCATCGCGCTCAATAGTTGTGAAAAGGAAATGAAATGTACACACTGTATTAAAAATAAACTTTCAGAATTTCCTTATCCCAAAGAATCGAAATTTAGGGCTAAGAAATCTCTTGAGCTCATTCATAGTGACCTGTGTGGACCAATACAAACCAAGAGCGTTAGCGGGAAAAGTATTTTCTTACCTTTGTAGATGATTTCTCAAGATTTACTATGATTTATCTGATGACAAACAAGAGTGAGGTCAGTTCTAAATTTAAAGAATATGTAGCAATGACTAAGAATAAATTCGGAAGAACACTTAAAACCCTCAGAAGTGACAATGGGGGTGAATACATAGGAAAAGAAATAGAAGAATTCACTAAGAGTCAAGGAATTGAGCACCAATTGACCGTACCATATTCTCCGCAACAGAATGGTGTAGCGCAAAGAAAGAACAAGAGTATAATGGAAATGACACGATGCCTCTTATCAGAAGCAAATCTTCCTCAAAGATTCTGGGCAGAAGCAGTCATGACAGCAAACTATCTTCAGAACAGATTGCCTACTAAAGCCAACAAGAAAACACCATTTGAACTATGGACCGGCAGAAAACCGGACTTGTCCAACATCAGAATTTTTGGATCCAAAGCATTCGCATACGTTCACAAAACCAAAAGGGGAAAATTAGATGAAAAAGCTGTTGAAGGAATCCTAATTGGCTACGATCACAGAAGCAAGGGATACCGGATCTATGTATCTGATAACCAAGTCATAATAAGCCGAACAGTCAAGTTTATCGAAAATACAAGTTCAGATAATGACGAAATTGCCATTCCTCTAGAAGAGAATAACGAAACCCAAGAAGAAATAGAAGAAGAGATACCTCAACAAGATTCCAATATTCCAAAGGAAGAATCTCTTGTACAACCAAGAAGATTTGAGAGAATGAACAAAGGAAAACCACAAGAGCGATATTCCTATCTTGCCAAAGGAACAAAGAAGGAGCCTGGAAGTTATAAAGACCTGGATTCTCTAAATCCTGCAGAAAAGAAGAAATGGATGGAAGCTATGGAGGAGGAAATAAAATCTCTTAACAAAAATCATACATGGGATCTCGTACAGCTACCAAAAGATAAGAAACCCATAAACTGCAAGTGGACATTCAAAGCTAAATTAAATGAAGGAAAAATCGAACGATACAAAACCAGACTCGTTGCCAAAGGTTACAGCCAAAAATTCGGAACGGATTACGATGAGACCTTTGCACCAGTTGTTAAACATACTACCATAAGAGCCTTCTTTGCAGCTGCGGTCTACCAAAACATGCACGTGAAACACGTAGACATCAAGATAGCTTTCTTACACGGAGACCTTAATGAAGAAATTTACATGTGACAGCCAGAAGGATATATAGAGCCTAGTCATGAGAATAAAGTTTGCAAGTTAAGAAAGGCAATATATGGACTAAAACAGGCAGCGTGCGCCTGGAATTTTAAAATCACAGAAGTCTTACAGAAAAGCAACTTCTAGCAAGGCACATCAGACCCATGTCTTTTTACGAAAAAGGATGAAGGCAAGAACATAATAATCATTCTATACGTTGACGATCTCCTAATTGCAAGTAAAGATGAAACTAAGATCAAACAAGTGATTGATATGCTGAGAGAAAACTTTGAAATCAAGAACTTAGGTGATGTAAAACATTATCTTGGAATTAACATCCAAAGAAATCTTAATGGCACATTTGATTTTAACCGAAAGATAAAAATTGAAGAATTACTGGAGAAATTTAATATGAAGGATGATAAACCCACATATATTCCAATGGAAACATCTTACTTGAAAACCTTCTTACTTGAAGATGATACGAACATTCTGACTGATAATGCAGAATATAGACAAGCTATTGGAGCTCTGATTCACCTTTATATCGCCACAGTATCAAGACCTGACATCGCGCTTGCCGTGAACATACTAAGCCGAAAGATTGAAGAACCAACCGAGAGAGATTGGAAAGCAGTTCAGAAAATATGTATCTCAACACCACCAAGAACTTAAATCTGGTATTCGACAACGAAAAGGCACCCGTCCTCACCTGCTACTCTGATGCTGATTGGGCTGGTGATAAAACAACAAGAAAATCTACAAGTGGAAACATCTTTCTCCTTGGTAATAACATAATATCATGGTTTTCCAAACGACAGAGCTGCATTGCACTATCAACAACAGAATCGGAATACATTGCTGCAGCAAATGCCGCACAAGAACTACAGTGGATACTGAATCTACTCAAAGACTTAGATCTTGAACAATGTCTACCAAATAAACTGTATGAAGACAACAAATCCTGCATTGTGCTGACACAATCTGCAAGGAACAATTCAAGAACCAAACATATAGACGTGAAATACCACTATATTAGACATTTACAAGAGCAGAATGTCTTGCAGGTAGATTTTTGCAGCAAAGACATGATAGCCGATATCATGACAAAGCCGCTTCCCAGACCCCAATTTATGAAAATAACGGAAAAGCTAAATTTAATTTGTTCTCAAAATTGCTAGATTAAGGGGGGATGTTGGGAATCATAAATTTATGTTCTCTATGTAATCTAACAATTTCCTAGCAACCACCAGATGGCACTGGGAACAGGCTCTGTGTGGCTGTGTTTGTTTTGTTCACACGCACTTCCTTAATCATGTCTGTAGTAGCTAGTTGTATTAATGTCGTCCGTAGCAATAATTGTATAAGTTTTGTGTTCATGTTTATTAAAGTAATTTAAAGTTTACCGATAGATTGAATTTGACTTCTCAGTTAGTCTCACCGGCATTAGATGCTACAAGGAACATTTCTTCAAGAACTCTGTGTATCAAAATATACCAGGTAAGTGAACTTTTCACTACCACCTTTGTACGGAAGTTCATATTTGGAAGAAATAAAATCACAACAAGCTCCATGCCGACGCCTACTGCACTATTTTGGATGACAGTGTGCTTCCTATTTTGTGGCAGTTTTACGGGTTGGACCCATGTTACTTCCAGGACGACACCTCCAGCTGTCATATTGCGAGATCCACCATGGATTGGTATGGTGACAATGGTGTTAACCGAATAGACTGGACTGCCCAGAGGCCAGGCCCGAACCCTATCGAGAATTTCTGGGACGAGTTGGACTGCCGAATTAAGGGGTGCAACAGCCGTCCTTTATCGGTGAAGGAACTTACATGTCTTCTCCAAGCCGAGTGGAAGAAAATACCACTAGCCGTTATACAAGGACTTGTAGAAAGCACACCCCGGAGGGTTGAGGCTGTAATTGCCTCTCGTGGAGGCTCTATCAACTATTGAATATGAGTAAATTTTTTTTCTATCAGAGATGTTAAAATACTTATTGGTAGATAGTGTATGTATGTATGTATGTATGTATGTATGTATGTATGTATATATATATATATATATATATATATATATATATATATATATATATATATATATATATATAGTGGAATCTCGATCGATCGTTTTCCCGTATGTATCGTTTATTTCACCCAGTCCCGAATAAATTCCATAGAAAACAAGCAAAAAAGACCGCATAGATCGTTCCTCGATCCATCGTTTTCCCGCAATATTCGTTCAGAATATCGCAGCTTTACATTAATTTATCGGATCGATCGTTTTTTCATAATAACTGAACCTGAAAAATAAATGTCTGGATTGAGCTAGAATGACGCTCCAATTAAACAATGAGCAGAACATTTGAGATGCACGGTCTCGTAATTTGTTTTCTCTTGTTTAGCCTGGTTTCGCTTTATTGTACCACTCTCATTATTTGTTCGTCGTTGGTGTTCCTTAATTCTTTACCCCCTGAAGTATCCTATTTTCGGCAACTCATTCCAAATTCACTGACTATTCAACATTTCTGTTCTTATTAGCAATGGCTCACAGTCAGCTTTTTTGTTGGCCTTGGGACGGAGGCGCCCTGGTGTTTGGTCTGTCTAGTGTAGCGTTACCCTCAGTAACGGAACAACTCAAAATATTGATGCAGGGCTGACATCTACCCGATGTCGTATCTCGACAGATTAATTAAATCTACTGAATAAAACACGGGATGTGACACATAAAGAACATTTACTAAAGCACACAAAAACACAACTACATAGACGAAAGTTACAAGATCAAAAGCCGAAAAGTAAGAGCATCAACATCTAACGTCAGCTCGCACTGCTCCTGATTGACCGGTGAGGCGCTGCCATTCGCAACATCCTCCCCCCTTTTTGAGGGGCTGGATAGCTACTCAAAAACATCAGTTAAAGACACTAAGTTCAGTTTCTTAGGTTTCTTTATGACCCGACCACATCTGGTCACTTGAGGTTGATTAATGTCTGAAGAATCTGGATCAGGAGCTTTCACTGCAGATTCAGTCAGTTCAACTTTCGGACATGGCAAATTCTCTAAGTCATTTCCACTAACCTCAAGCGGAAACACGCGTTGGATTGGACGAATTAGCGTACAAGACTGAGCCTTTACTTTGACAGTTCTCACTAGCCCGTCCTTACCCGGAATCAGTTCTAGCACCCGGGCTAGTGGCCATTGAAGACGTCTTTTCATGTCTTCCCCTATCATGACAATGTCCCCTTGACGAATGTTAGACAACCGAGTATTTTGGTTCTGTCGTTGAACCAACAGACCCAAATATTCGATCCTAAACCGCATTTTCAGAACTTCGATTACTTTTGCGTGAAATCGTAATCTCTTGCGGTAGTGATTAGTATCCCGCATATCTAAATCAGTAACCTCAGCAGTTGGTTTGTCATACAAAAACATTGCGGGTGTGATTGGAGGTGTGATCTTGCATGTCTTCGGAAAGGTATGTTAAAGGCCGTGAGTAAACAACCTTTTCGCACTCGCATAAGATTGTCACCAGCTCTTCGTAAGTGAATATGGCTTTACCCAAGGATCTCCTAAGAAGCTCCTTCACCGTTCTCACGAGCCTCTCCCAAAAGCCACCCCACCATGCAGTAGTGGGGGGTATAAATTTCCACGTTGTACGTTATATCTCTGCATAGCGAGACACCCCGTTCCAATCAATAGCAGCCAATTCGTTATGTGTCCCTCTAAAATTCGTACCGTTGTCTGAATATATTACTCGTGGTCTTCCTCTTCTAGCCACAAAACGGCTATAAGATAATAAAAAGGCGTCAGTAGAGAGCGAAGAAACTAGTTCAAGATGCACAGCTCGGTAGAGTGCGCAAGTGTAAAGGACAATCCATGCTTTACTACCCTGTTTCAGGTACAAGGGGCCAGCCAAATCTACTCCAACCACTTCAAACACGGCTGCATCTTCTACACGATCAGCAGGTAGTGCAACTGGATCAGTCAATGGAGATTTACTTTTAAATCGCCGGCACTTAACACAAGTATTCCATATTTTCCTGACAGTTCTTCTCCCACCTAGTATCCAATATTTTTCACGAATTATGCTGAGAAGTAACTGTGTTTCAGCATGATAATTTTCAGTCTGAAAGTGCTCTACAAGTCTTTGCGTAAATATACACTTGTTAGGCAGCAGGATTGGCGACAGAAAATGGGGAGTATCTATACGCTCAGTAATGCGAGTTTTTACACGGAGGATATTGTTGTCATCTTTAAATACACACACGTTAGGTATTGACTTTTCGTCTGGAAAACTTAGAGCTTGTACAGATCGAATTAGACGGATCTCAGCATTCTCTATCTCTTCTAAGGTTAATTTTCCACTTTTTCTCTCATTAATACTACTTCTTGCATTGTTAACAAATCTTAGAACCCAGGCTACTAATCTTAAGATTGAATGAAATTTGGAAAATTTCTTAGTGTGCCATGGTATCTCTTCCTCTATCAAATTTAGATTACATAATCTAATCCTTTTCCTTTCTGAAGAGATTTGGTAAATTTCACAATCATTTAATTCAGTGATGGGCCAAGTGTCTGGAGACTCTAACCACGATGGACCTTCCCACCAGTGTGACTCAACCAAATGACTAGGTGAACATCCTCGAGAAATTAGATCGGCCGGATTAATTTTTCCTGGTACATATCGCCACTCGCTTTCAGGAAAAAGAGTCTATTTCCTTGATTCTATTTGATACAAAAACTGACCACCTCCCTTTATCTTTCATCCAATACAAAGCAACCATGGAAACGCTCCAAAAAATCGTTTCCATTTCTGTAATGTTAAGTGCTTGCTGCACCGAATGTGCTAATCTGGCACCTATACAGCATGCCATAAGCTCCAACCTGGGGATAGTCACCTGTTTTAAAGGAGCCACTCTTGATTTTGCTCTGACAAGTACGACCTTTACACCTTGAGAAGTGTCTGATCTAAGAAATACGCAAGTTGCATACGCCTCTTTGCAGGCATCAACAAAAACGTGTATCTGAGTGGTATCGTTAATTTCAAAATAACGCTGAATTTCTATATCTGCAAGTCTATCTACTTCACCCCACCACTTTAGAAAGGGTTTCACAACTTCTTCTGGCAATGGTGAATCCCATGATAATTTTAATTTCCATGTATTCTGCAACAGTATTTTAGGTGGTAGAGTTGCAGAACATAAAATGCCGAGTGGGTCAAAAATTTTCTGTACGGCTACTAAAATAAATCTTTTTGTAATATTACAATCAGATTTTAAATCTCCCACACAAACATTGCATTTTAAAACACCTCTATCAAGATCCCATAAAATTCCCAAAATTTTCGTTGTTCCTGTGCTCTTAGCTATGTACTTACATTCGGCATTACTTTCCCAATTTCGTAAATTAAAACAACCCCGAGACAAAATTGTCCTAGCCTTCGAAATAAATTCTTCTTGCTGTCTAACATCGCTCACTCCCGCGACACAGTTGTCAACATAAAACGAAAGTTTCAACTTATTGGCTATTTCAGAATCTTCAGCTGGCACATGTTCGAGCAAGTGTGAAAGTGCCGCAGCTAACATAAAGGGACTCGATGACACATTAAAGACCACTCGTCGATGTCGATACACAATTTGCTCATTTTCTGTGGGATAAAAGAATCTCAAAAAATCTCTATGTTCAGGGGCAATTCCCAATTGGAGGAAAGCCTTTTCGATATCAGCAGACATTCCAATAGGATAACTTCTAAACCTATCAATTATGTCCGGAATTTGTTCAATTAAATTTGGACCTTTGTGCAGTAAATCATTTAATGAACTCTTTCCAGTTTCCCGAGCCGAAGCGTCAAAAACCGGCCTTATTTTGGTGGTACTACTATCGGTTTTCACAACCGGTCGATGTGGCAAAAAATGAGAGGTTTCGTTTTCACTCTCGATTTTTTCAATTATCCTTAATTCCTCCCATTCTTTAAATACAGCTTTATAATCATCTAAAAGCCCATCCCGTTGTGCGCGTTCGCACATTCGCCTATGCCGTTTCCATGTCAATTCTTTATTGGAAGGCAACTTATTTGTATTCGATTTGAACGGCAAACAAAGTTCGTATCTACCGTCCGGCAGAATTTTCATACTGTTTTTAAATTCATGTACCACCTTTAAATGTTCAGTATTTTTATTTAACCTTTGGATTGGGTCCTGAATCCCAAGGCTTTCGAGATCCCACAACTCATTAATAGACGAGTTGTTAACATATAATGAAATAGCATTCAAAACAGTATTCAAAACAGTACATTACATTTACCAGGCACTTCCTCTTTCCCCGTTAAAATAAATCCTAAACGCGTCTTTAACAAAAACAAACCCGAATCCAATTTGACAGATTTATCCATAAACAAGAACCCCACAACATCGGCTCCCAAGAGCAAATTTATTTCGCAATCGCCTGTCGCTAAATCCGACAAAGTCATCCCTTTTTTATACAACTCATCTATAACCGTAGAACTGCTGATTTTTGGCACATTGCCACAAATTCTCTTTTCCGAGAGATCTTCAATGGTCAATGAGAATGAGTCATCTAAAGAACTGACAAGTATTTTGTAAACATCGTGTATCTGACTTTGCGTTTCTCTCCCCCCAAATAACATATGCTGCATTTTAATTTTGTAATTTGACTTCAAACCCAGTTTCTCGATTGCATGCTGGGAAATGTAAGAATACTGAGAACCACTATCAATCAGAGCTCGAAATGTTTCTTCGCACTTACTTTTACAATAAAAGTCATTAGAAAAACGTTATGCTTAACACAACTGTTAGACAATGAATTAGTTTCGATGACATCAGCTTTACTACTTTCTTTAGGATGATCAAACATTAAGTAATGGTGCGACTTGGCACAATATAAACAAGAATTTTTAACTTTACAGAACTTAGAAAAGTGCGAGACAGAGAAACATGAAAAACAGGCTCTATTTTTCAATAAACATTTTCTCTTTTCATCCAAAGACATTTTTCTAGCTACAAAACAGTCCTTGGAAGGATGTTTCTTATTACAAAAGGCACATAATAAATTTCTCTTACCCGGGTTGCTCCTAATGCCAGTGCTTACCAATGACGCAGCAGTGGGGTAATTATCCATTTTGTTCACTGTTTCTTTTCTCGCTTCGCTTTCTTTTAAGTTAGAAGAAGAAGCGAAGCCTGTTCGAGCTAGCTCGACCATTTCTTCTCCTTTCACTTCTTGTTTCAGAAAATTCATTAGATTCTCCAGTGAACGATTTTCAGCTTCGGGCACTAGTTTCATGTTTCTGCTTCTTTCCCAAGCTAGCAATGTTTCTTCTGGCAAACAGGATTCCACTAAAGGACTTAGAAAATTGCCGTACTTCTCTTGCGTTCGTCCTAGACTCTCGAGAGCACATATCTTTGCTTCCAACTCGTCATACAATGTCGGAAGATCTATTTTTGAGCGTCCGGTGACAGCCTTTTTCATAACCATGGTCAGTAGGTCATGGACATAAATTTGTACCTCCAAATCATCGCGTCTAAATCTCTCTTTAAGCTGGGATATCGCCTTGGGATAATTCTCCGCCGTTGCAGGGAAACTCTCCACCACTCGAGCTGCTTTCGATTTCGGAACAACAGCTTGCAGGAGGTACTGGAATTTATCTTCATTAGGGATACCTGTATCTTCGTGAATTTTACTAAACTGGCTCCAGAAAGTTAAATATTCCTTTACATCCCCATTAAACTTCTTCAGCTCTATCTTTGGTAGCTTGAATTTTCTCGTTTCAAAGCATTCTTTCTGTTGGTATATATATATAAATGCTACAAAGTGTTTTTAACTTTTCACACCAGATGGTGCTAAGTGTCTGTATTTGTCCTTTTGTATGTAAATGTATATTTTCTGTAAATAAAACTCAGTTGGAATGTAGTCCTTGAACGTGTGAGACACAACATTTGGCAGCAGAGCTTCGTGGTTGTTTTTCTCCTCGAAGAGCCAGTCGCATCGACATCCGGTCGCCGATGAATTCAAAATGCAACTGTGAGATTTCCTAAAGCGAAAGTTTAAACGATAGCGAAGAATATGGATAACATGAAAAGCATTCCGTTGTTGAATAGTGGAAATTATCTAATCTGGTCTATGAAAATCAAGGCAATTTTAACTTTAAAAAGATTAATAGATGTTATCTATGAAGATAGACCACAGGATTTAAAATTACTAGAAGATTGGAAAACAAAGAATGATGACGCTGTAGCCTATATTTTGCTATCACTTTCAGATGAACAGAGTCTCCAATTTGCAGAAGAAACCAATGCCAAAAATTTATGGGAAAAAATAAAAAGGGTTTTCACAGGAAAAAATGAAGACCGGAAGATAGATGCTGGAAATGAGCTAAAGAATATAGAAATGCAAGAAAACGAAAATGTATCTGACTACATAGCCAGAGCAAGGGGACTTTCTATGAAGTGTAGCGCACTTGGTTTGAACATTTCAGAACGTGAACTGGTTTACTACACAGTTCGTGGACTTAACCATAAATTCAGGAAAATAAGAGAAATATTGAAGACGCAAAGAGAAAAAGAAATTGATGAAATATTAGAAATTTTACGCGAAGAAGAGAATACCCATTTAAAAATGAACTCAAATTCCATATCCAGAAAAGGAGAAGCTTTCCATGTTAAAAACAGTAATAGAAACGTAAAACTTTGCTGGATCTGCAACAAATCCAATCACATAGCCAGAAATTGTTTTTTCAGGAATAAAACAGGAAACAGGAGTGGAAATGCACCCGACAACGTGATAAGAACATTACCTAACGACAAAACCAAAAACAAGCAAAAAATGAGATTCGCGAACGCAGCATTTGAAAACGAAAATCAGAACTTTGCCCTTATGACAGACCCAGAACATTCCGACGCTACTTGTGAGGATATTTGGATTTTGGATTCTGGAAGCAGCTCACATATGTGCAAGGACCTTAAATTTTTTGAAAACTTTAATTCCGATGTTGGTCATATTAACTTAGCAGGTAAGAATTCTGTTTTAAAATCTATTGGCGAAGGAAAAGTTAAAGCTAAGACATTTGTAAACAATATTGAAAATACATTAACTATTGATAATGTGATTTATGTACCTGATTTAAGATGTAATTTGTTATCCATGACTAAATTAATGGAAAGAGGTTATAGTATTCAATCATATGATAATTATGTTTTGGTTTTAAGCAAAACTGGTCAAATTGTTTTAAAAGCTGAGAAAGTAAATAATCGCTTAGAAATTATAATGAAACCTTGTATTGATAATAATTCATCTGAATTATTAGAGTGTAACTTTGTTAAAAATGTAGAAAATTATGAATTATGGCATAAAAGACTTTGTCACTTGAATCCTCAATATATGTCTAAAATGAAAGATATAATTGATATAAATGTTAAAGAATCTGAAATTTTAAATTGTGAATCATGTAATATCAGTAAATTAACTCGTAAAAAACATTGCAAAATTAATATTGATCAAAGTAATTCTGTTTTGGAATTAATTCATGCTGACTTAGCTGGTCCTATAAATATTGATTCATTGGGTGGTTCTAAATATTTTTTAATGCTTGTAGATGATTATTCTGGTATGTATTTTTCTTATTTTATAAAACATAAGTATGAAGTATTTGATGTGTTTAAAAATTTTAAAGAAAGGTATGAAAACCTAACAAACCGAAAAATTAAACGCTTAAGAACCGATAATGGATTAGAATTTGTGAATAAGGAAATGACTAAATTCTTACTGAAATTTGGCATATCTCATGAAAGAACTGTAGTATGCAATTCAGAATCTGGCGGAAAAGCGGAAGAGGCTATAGGAGTTATAGTAGAACGCGCGAGAACCTTATTATATGAGGGTAAACTACCTCAAAAATTTTGGGCGGAAGCCATATCCTGCAGTACTCATGTATCGAATATTACACCGCGCAAATATAAAAATAAACTTCCGATGGAAATATGGACAGGTAAAGAACCCAAAATAAGTTATTTAAAAACTTTTGGCTGTGTAGCTTATTATCATATTCCTAAACAATTTCGCAATAAATTTGATGTTCCAGGGAAACGCGGAATTTTTGTCGGTTATTCCAGAGATAGAATAGCATATAGGATTTATGACATCGCAAAAAATACAGTGATTGAGGAACGATCAGTTAAATTTGACGAAAAATTAAAAGGCAGCGAATTCATAACGAAAAATTCGGAATCCTATTTATGGAATGTTGAAAATCTGAGTCAGTTCAATTTTTCAAATTTAGAAGCAGAAACAGAAATTAACCCGCGTGAAAATAATCAAAGTGAAATTAATGACACAAAATCATTACAAAATGAAACCGCAAACGATCAAAGAGTGGAAAACTCAAATCATGAGTTATCACCTAAATTAAGGCGTTCCGAACGTATAAAAAATAAGTCAATGGCGAATTTGGCCTTAAGTAACTCTACTCGGGAGGAAAATAATTCAATACCTGAAAATTATGAGCAAGCAATGAATAGCATTAAACATAATAAGTGGAAAATCGCGATGCAAAAAGAATTAGAGTCAATGAATAAGCATGATGTCTTTGAAATAATTGAAAGACCTAAAAATGTAAAAATAATCAAAAGTAAGTGGATTTATTCAGTTAAAACAATTAATGACGAGGAAATTTATAAAGCAAGACTCGTAGCGGCAGGTTTTAATTTAATTAAAAATAAAGACTATTCAGAGTCTTTTTCGCCTGTTGTTAATATAGAATCATTTAGATTATTGATATCATTAGCTGCAAAATTAAATTTATCTGTAAGATTTTTTGATGTCAAGACAGCTCACTTGTATGGCGATATTGAAGAAACTGTTTACATGGAAATCCCACCAGGTTATGAAGAACAATTTGGTAAGAACAATGTATGTAAATTAAAGCGTAGCTTATATGGTTTACCACAATCTGGTAGAAATTGGCATATTAAACTTAAAAATGAACTGAAAAGGATTGGCCTCAACCAGCTTGCATCTGACAATTGTGTTTTTATTACAAGTAATAAAACTGATTTTTTCGCAATTTGTATTTATGTAGATGATTTGGCAATATTTTCAAATAATTCTAAATTATGTGAAGAGATAATACTTAAGCTTAGAAAAACTTTTGAATTAAATGAAACTACAGAAAATTCCAAATTTTTAGGTATAGAAGTTCTACAAAATGAAAATGGTATTAGTTTATCGCAAACGCATTACATTGAATCTCTGATAAATAAATATGGATTGGAAAACTGTAAGAAAGCTAATACACCAATAACTAAAGGTGAGGATAGATGTTTTAATCCCACGGATGATTTAGTCAATCAGACTGAATATCAGGAAATAATAGGTGAGATTTTATATTTGGCTAATAGAACTCGCCCAGATCTCGCTTTTGTCACTAGCTATTTATCACAATTTAATAAACGACCGGAAAAAAGGCATTATACATTAGCTAAAAGAGTTTTGAAGTATTTAAACGCAACAAAAAATAAAGTTTTGTTTTATGACAGAGAAAATGGATTTTTAAATTGTTGCGCAGATGCCAGTTGGGGAAATGCTGAGGGAGGCAAATCATTTTCAGGTTGTGTTATAATGATTGGTAATTCACTTCTTACGTGGAAAAGTAGAAAACAAAAATGTGTTGGACTATCCACATGTGAAGCAGAACTGCTAGCTATCGCCGATGTTGCAAGAGAATTAACTTGGACTCTAAACATGTTAACTGAATTAAAATGTGAAAATTTTGTTAAGAGACCTGTAGTCTTATATAGTGATAGTCAATCAGCCATCGATTGGTTAAATAGTGGTAAGTCATCAAATAAAACTAGACATGTGAATCTGAAATTCCATTTTGTCAAAGATCTCATTGAAAATGATACTATAAAGACTAAATATGTGAATACTAATGAGATGATTTCTGATTTCTTAACCAAGGCTGTAACATTTGATAAATTGTTATTCTCATTGAAGAATATATGTTTAATGTAAATGTGCTGTTAATGTTCTGAAAAGATAAAACCCCTTTTCGCAGGGGGAGAGTGTTGGTATATATATATAAATGCTACAAAGTGTTTTTAACTTTTCACACCAGATGGTGCTAAGTGTCTGTATTTGTCCTTTTGTATGTAAATGTATATTTTCTGTAAATAAAACTCAGTTGGAATGTAGTCCTTGAACGTGTGAGACACAACACTTTCGTTTTCGGTTCTTTCAAAGATAGCTGTTCGATTTGCGAGCATAGTTCGGAAAACATATCTCTATATTCTTCGGCAGACAGAAAATCTTTTTCATACACACTCTCGGCGTCTTTACCTTTCAAAATAAGGTTCGTAATGTCTGTTTGGCACGTCTCTAGGCGCGTAAATTTATCGCCAATTTGCGATTTCAAAACTGAAAGTTCCTTAACATCAGGATTTTCTTTTGAAAGCTCAGCCACAATTTTGTTCACACAGGCAGTAAACGACGCACGAAGCGCTTTCCGTTGTGTTTTAAGCTGTGTCACATCCATTTCAGGCTCAAATTAATCAACTAGCTGCCGAAAATGGCCCCACGTTGGGCGCCAGAAATTATGTAGCGTTACGCTCAGTAACGGAACAACTCAAAATATTGATGCAGGGCTGACATCTACTCGATGTCGTATCCAGTGGCGTAGCTAGAACTTTTGCCGCCCTTTCTAAGTTAATCAATTGGTGGTTTTTATAAATTAATTAACATAAATAAATAATTGTAATTGAGACAAACTATAGGTGGGGAACTTTTTTACCATTGGATGCTATATTTAAATTAGGCAGTAATAAAGGAGACCGCTTAAGTTGATATATCTATAAATGTAACTTTTATAAAGACCACAAGAAACTTACGGAGGTCGCAGTTTCCTCACCTATGAGACAAAACATATACCTAATTTATAAAAAAAATTCCATAAAATATATGTTTTATTTTATATTTTTATATTTATAAATAAAAATAAATAATTTCATTTCTTTTGGATCGACAAACAAATTGTACACATATGTGTATGTAAACAAAACATATTTATATATTTACTCCTCTAACTTTCATAGAAGAAAAATCGTGTATAATGCTCTCAAAATTTATATTATTTGTAATTTCTTGTTCTATAGACAATATTGCAAGGTTTTGTAGTCTTAAATCTCATTGTGGATAATTTTGTATCAATGTGGATAATTTGGAGAAGCTCCTTTCGCAACTAGCGACACTGATAGCAATTGTTAAAAAAATTCTTAGCAAAATTACAATGTTGGGTACAGAATTTTCCAATCTATACTGTTGAATAAATTTTAGTAGATCAAGAGGGCCGTCTTTCCAATGTTTTGCGTCTTCTTGTAGTGTCATAAAAACCTGGATCCTTTTTCTTTCAATATAGAACTGTTCTTTATCAATGTCAATAAAGTCATTTATTTGACATTCAGATTCTTCATTTAGCAGGTTACATGGTATTATACACAAATATTTTCTTGTAAGGACATGCAACTGATCAAAGTGTTCTTTTATTTCCTTTAGAATTCTATCCATTGATAAAAACATTTCTCTTCGTACTTCATTCAATAAACATCGCGCACGGAGTAGTACATAGAACTTCTACTCGACGTTGGCACCATTGATGTCTGTATCCGAGCAAAATTTTTAGAGATAATATTTTCAACCCTACATTGACTTGACTATGAGGGAAAATATTCGAAATCATATAGTAATTCATAATTCGTAGAAATTGAATAGTAAACTTATGAATCGAGCAAGCAGTTTTTTACAACTAAAACTAAATAAAAATATGCCGCCCGGTACGGACCGCACCCCCTTAGCTACGCCACTGGTCGTATCTCGACAGATTAATTAAATCTACTGAATAAAACACGGGATGTGACACATAAAGAACATTTACTAAAGCACAAAAAAACACAACTATATAGACGCAAGTTACAAGATCAAAAGCCAAAAAGTAAGAGCATCAACATCTGACGTCAGCTCGCACTGCTCCTGATTGGCTGGTGAGGCGCTGCCAATCGCAACAGTCTAGTGTGTGAGAAGTTTCTGATTACTGCAGTTCTACACTGGCCGATGAGTGTTTCACCCGGAAGCAGAACTTCCTGGTGGTCTTATGTCGGACCCCATCCAGTGCAATGGAATGGTTCTAGTTACAAACGATTCACGGCTGCCGCTTTTTTATACTCTCATACAATACCTGATACTGAAAAGAATGCAATTCGCAACATAAAAAAATATTGTTTACTTGGGGAGAGAAAACCGCCAAAAAACAAACGACGATTAAGTACTTTTATTTGAATCAAAATTCCTGTGTATCTACGTAAATTTCTTTTATTATTATTATCTTGGATTTCAGTACAACTTTGTAATTTTATCTTCAGTTAAACTACGGGTATGTATGCATTTATGTATGTGAGTAAATATATTTTAGGGATATCAAACTTTAAGGTATGTTAATACTTTTTTGTATGTTCCCGCATCCATCGTTGAGTTCAGTCGGTCCCTTCGAAAACGATAGATCGAGATTCCACTGTATATATATATGAAATGGAATCTCTAAGAAATTGCCTTGCTCGTTCATTGCAAACCAGTTACAATTTATTAGTTTTATTCCTTTTTTTTTGTATGTATGTATGTATGTATATATTTATCTATATATCTATCTATATCTATATCTATATATATAAAAAAATTTTTCTTGGTCCCAATTAGACAAAATTTATTTGCATTTACATGCAAAGTTGTACCCCGACTTATGCGATCTTTCGTTGGTCCCACCTATCGCGTAACTTTGGGGTTTTACTGTATGTATATATTTATACTGTATGTATGCATATATATGCTGTATATATAAATAAATATATATATATGCTGTATATATATATATCATCATCATCCATGCCCCTGGCGGTATATTCCTTTTTTGACTTGCTTTTATTTCATTCTCCTCTTTTATGTATATCATGTAATTATATTTTCTGCTCTTTACAGATTGTACGGAATGTCACAACCACCAGCTAAGAAACCATGTCATGGAAATGAAAATGATATCAGAGAATTTAAAGAATACTGGACTGAAAAGTTTGGCATGATTAAGAAAGGCAATAAAGCATTATGCATTTTCTGTTCCGAAACAGTTGTTTGTAGGACTTCTTCTGTAAAGAGACATTTTGAAAGTGTTCATAAGAACTTAAGCAATAAAACTGAGGAACAAAGAGAGTTAATTTCTCATGAACTGAGCAAGACAAGAAAACAGGCTGATACTTTTGTGAATTTTATTTCAGGTAGACCCAGTTCCAACTTAGTTGCTGCTAGTTTTGAGGTTTCAAAAGTTATTGCCCAACACGGAAAGCCACTCAGTGATGGGGAGTATATTAAAGAAGCTTGGCTAGAATGTGCACCTTCTCTTTTTGACAATTTTTCAGAAAAGGAAAAGATTATTCAGCGCATCAAAAATTTATCTATGAGTAGGAAAACAGTTAAGGATAGAATACTTAAGTTGGAAACTGGTATCAAACTGGATGAAATAAACTTGCAAAAGTTTTCATGGATAGATATGGGTGATTTTGAAATGCAGTTGATTGAATTTCAGAGTAGCTCAATTTGGAAGCAGAAATTTGTTGACCTGAGAGTTGACTTGGAACATATTGAAAAGGAGTGGTTAGAGACCGGAGTAACAGAGAAAAATGCGGAAAACGAAGTATTGAGGACTTGGAATACTATTCCAGAAAATTATGCTTGTTTGAAAAACCTTGCAGCAGTATTACTAACCATATTTTCATCTACATATACTTGCGAGTCTTTGTTCTCAGTGATGAACTTTGTTAAATGTCGTAACAGAAGTAGCCTGACGGATGAAACTAGTAGTGCATATATATCTCTCAAGGTTACTAATTATAAACCCGATATAAAATCTCTGTCATCAGTGCTGCAGCAGCAGAAGTCCCACTGATAACATAAAAATAGTCAACAAGTTTTCTGTCTCTAGTTTTAATTGATGTTTTCTTTTGTAAGTAGCAAAGGTTCAGGGTTTAAATGTAGTTTTGAAGGTAAATAATATATTTTATTTCTTCTACATCATTTATAAGGGATTTATAAGGGATTTAAAATCAGCAAAAGATTATGTGTAATAAACTTTTACTGTGTTTTAGTCATACAAATGTATAACTGAGAAAAAATAATGACTGCTTAATCGAAAAAAAATAACAGTTAGTGTTAACTTTTTATGTTGATGCTAATAATAGTGTTTTTAAATTGTGGGAATATGTATGGCAGTTAAAAGTTATATTTACAGGGTAATGAGAAATATCCACAAAAAACTTTTTCTTAAAAAACAGTCATAATTTTTTCATTCAGTCAGTTATTACATTATTTACATAATCACTTAAAAATCAAATATCAAAATATCAAATAATATGTTCTCAAGAAATTTTGGCTGGCACGTGGAAAAATTTTTGGTCAGTGATTTTGCCGATTTTGGCACGCACACACAAAAAGGTTGCCCACCCCTGCACTAGGACATAGCACCATAGAAAAGCATGACAGTTGGAATGATTTAATACTAGGCAAATGGAGACATTAAATATTTCATACAAGCAACAGGCATAGAGATGACAAGTGATAACAAGATATGTTGACAGTTTTCATTTGTCACTGCCTGTTTTTTATAAAAAGATACATTAATATTTGAAGAAAAAAAATATCCAATTTATCACAAATTGAAACTTCAAATTTATGTTATCTAGATGATGCTGGAATGCACTCACTTCCAATGTAAGCACTTTCATTTTTAACCAGTGACTTGGAGACTAAGATGAGCAACAAAGCTCAATGATTCGAACCCCAATAATATTGTCCTTGTTTGTAATGTCAGTAGCATTGAAAATAAATAATATTGTGTGGACTGTGCTGCTTCAATACAACTCTGGGTCGGACAGTATTTTTGCCCCATCACATAACCTACAGCTAATTTAAATTTACAATATCATTTCTACATTCAGCACTCCCAAATCTGTAGATTATATTTTGATTTAAATATGACTTTATTAAATACTCTGCACATATGGCCAGGACTATAGAATAAATAAAATAATGCAAATATAAATTTAAAACATACCTTCACAGTAAGGCATACGATGAGGTTGCCACTGTCCAGTTTTTGAACAGTATTTAGTATCAATACCAACCAGTCTATATCCTTCATTGCATATGTATCTGATACTATGTGGATAGGTAAACATGTGTCCAGCTCGATCTGCATTCGGTATATAACCAGGATCATGACAGCTAATTATTATAGCTAGGTAAAAATTAAAAAATAGATACATATTATTACTAAAACATCACTTTTCAAATGAAAAAAAAAATAGTAAGAAAATTATAAGACTTAGGAATTCCAACTTTTTAAAGCACATTAAATATTTTGTAGGAGGAAATAAAAAATGATTTTTTTCCTCATCAGGAAGCAAAATTTCTACATTACAAAATTAAAATATTCTTAAGGTTATAACATAATAGCATTACCTTTCACTAACATGCACAGTTAAGACTGGTAAAAGAGTATAACACTGTTTGCATTTGTATGACACAAACAGATCAGAAAATCATAAGACATTTTCATGAATAAAATTGAATAATCCCAAATATTAATACATCTGTCTATAACATGTTTTTATATTCATTTGAAAATCAGTACCTTAACAATATTTACAAGATAAAATTCAACTCAAAAAACAATATTTATGAGAAAACACTTATGATTCAAATCTTTATTATAGATAACATGCATTCATTAACTCTTTGACAGCGAACATTGCAAATACGTGACAGCTGATATCCCCATTTTCTCCCATCTGTCATGCCGTCATGTATATGTGATAGTAGATCAGAATGTTTTATTAGTTAATTTTTGGGGCACTAGATGGCATCCTATGTCTATGAAATTTGGAATACACATAGTTGTGACCTTGTTTCTGAAATAAAGAGCAATGACTCCAATACTGGTGGTAGTATTTTGTAAACAAATGGAGAAAGCTATTTATTGCAGCTGGCTATCAGCAGTTAGGGCATTTAAACTTTGTATGTGTTCTTTATTTACGAGTAATTTTGTTTTTCATTTGGTGTGGGATTATAGCATTGGATATATGGGTTCGCCATTTAGTTTTGAGGCACAATCAGACCCTTATGCTGTGAGATTTTTTATTTACACCAATAGTTAAGTAAATGCTGTAAAAAATAATCTGTAAAACAAAAATTTGTTGTGAAAGAAATTATTCATGAATGTGTATGTAACCCATATATAGCTTAAATATATAGATAGAGGGAGTGCTTACAGGAAAGACCTCCAGCCTCAGCAGAATGCACATGATCACAACAGCCATCGAAAAAGGGTTAATGTAAACATGACTTAAAAAAATATAGGTATTTGAAACAACTTCTTAATATTATAACTTCTTTGCAGAGAAGAGAAACTACACCAAAGCATTTAAGGCCTGCTGCATTTTTAATTCCCTTCACTTATATCAACGATAAAAATCGCAGTTAAATATTTTACTTGTAAAAAAGTAGAGAATCAACAATTATATTATGCATAATTCTTTTATCAAAGCAATTAAATAAAATATTGAAAGCATTACCAACAAATTAATAACAGAATTTTTCTTTCATAAATAACTTCTATTTAGCAGTCCGGAATTTGATGTATTACTATCATCTTTTGAGCATATGATTTAAAAACCTTCATACAAATGCTTAGTAAAAATGGTAACATTATTAAAAAAATACTTATTTTTTTACAAAGGATAACTATTAAAGTCATTAAACAAAGATGTTCTGGTTAAATGTGTTTACAGTTTCTAAAATTTAACCAGCATGAGTGACAATAAAATTTCAATAGCACTAAGAACAGTAAACAACAGAAAACTATGAACAGAGAATATCCAAAAAATATATTATATAATAGAACTATTTCTAAAATAATCTTAAAATTTATGACTTACGTTGCAGGCTGATTCAGTCCAGTTAGCAACATTATCTTTTAAAACACATTTAACTTTAGGAAACATTTCATCTGTTTTAAAATCTTCATTACACTTATATGAGAGTTCATCATTCACCCTAAATGGCAGCCTTTGTTCTTCTTGTAAATGAACCTGTCCGTTGGTTATTATAGGCAATTCTTCACATAAGTCTGGAAAATATCAAATCAAATTAATACGGAAATCTATAACAGAACACACTTCGACTATTAAGACACTAAACAAACAGCTCAGTTAATTTACTTTTATTATAATCTCAGTAAATATGAAAAGAATACAAATGTGAGATTCTTATCAATACTATAATACATACGCTTATAAATTCTAATGTATACATTCCTTACTTTGTTACAAAATACTTTCAACTGAAAAACTATACTGAGTAACTTTGATTATTACAGCTTTACTTATTTGATTATTTTTGCTTATTATACAACTGAAAATATTATACTTTTTATAAAACTGGGAGTTAAGTATCTCTAATACATGTACGACAACCCAAAAAATAGTCTTATTTCATATTCACTTCAAGATGTTGAATAATTATAATTTAAAGAAAAAAAAAAAAAAGAGTAAATTTAGAGATTATGATCTGATTTGGTTTCTAAAAAAGGAGTGTGAAATACGGAAGAACATCACTGAAAACTTGCAATTACCCTGCAACAACTAAAAGGAAGTATTGAGATAAATGTTTAATTCATAAGTACAACCGTTATAATGAAAAAACATTTGCAGAAATCTACTGATGGCAAAATTACCAATACAAACATACAAAAAACCAATATAATCAAACTATGCTAACACGATGGTAGTACATATTTTACTTCACAGCTATTATTAATATTCTACTTTATTGGGCTAAAATGATCTGACACTTTCAATATTTAAGTTTAAACAACTATAAAAACTCAAAATTTAGCTCTTATCTATTGAAAGAAAAGCTAATGGTTCATCAAAACTGCAATAAAATAAATCAAGAAAAATTCATAGATAAGCAGTAAAAGCCTAAAAAATGAAGACAAACTTTGAGATAATATCAAAGCTGAACTCACTCTACTTCATCAAAAATATGATATCCAGTTTTCCATTAATAACCATATTTTGATACTAAAAGTAGGTCCCACAGTACAGAAAGAGTCAGAGATCCATTTTGTCCACAAAACACTTTCAAAGAACTCCAAATTTTGTATCAATAAAAATATATTTGATAAAAATAGTAAGCATGAACATTATTAAGAATCCTGGATTATATCATAAATTAATTCTATTTTGGGTGTATGTATCCAGTGTAAACATCTAACTTTTTCTGAGTCTTTAAAAAGCAAGTTAAAGCTTCATATTGTTTGAAAAAACAATATTAAGCTTTAACTTGCTTTTTAAAAAAACAATATTGCATCAAGAATTGATTCACTTAGAACTAATAAGATGGGAAACATAATAAAAGCTTTTGAGGAAGTAGAAATATAGAATCAATCATCCTGTGTAATCATGACTTAATTTGGATATCTTATTACAAAAGTCTTATAACATATTTATCTTATTGCAAAAATGAATCTATATTCTAGCACAAAATGTACTTTGCAGTTCTAAATAATAAAACCCATCTCCAAACAGAAATTCAAGAAACTTTTGAGGATCAGGTTTAGATTCACTGAGGAAGTAGAAAACTGAATTTCAAAAACTTCAACGGATTTTCAAATTACTCAAAGTGTTAAGTTGCAATCAAAAGCAGAGCAGTATTGTAAAATTAATGTTTTTTCTTCAAATGTTGACTATGCACTAAAATGTTTAAATAGATATTTTGAATCAATGCTTTTTAAAATGTTCGTATTATTAGAAATCCTTTGGAACTTTGAAGCCATAAACAAAGATGAAAGTAAAGAATAAACAAACAAACAAAAAAAGTTACAAAGAAATATGATGATGAAAAATCCCATGAAATTTCAGTAGTAATATTTCATGAAAAAAAATATCAATGAAATTTTGCACTAAGACAAACTCCAGCAAATTGTTTTTATTCTATTTTAGAATCCAACATAATTGAGCTTTTTTAAAAAAATGTTTAATGTTCCTTACAATATATTTAATTGTGAATTTTTTTATTAATTCAAATGACAACAATGTATGAAAACAGAATAAACATGGTGTGAAACAGAGAATAGGAGACTTCAAGTTTAGTACATGAAATATCAAATGAACACTTTTTTACAAATATTGCACAGACAATCTTATTTGCATAAATATTACATAAATATATTTTTTCATTTCAGTCCAGAAATGCATCATAAGGATTTCTAATTAAAAATATTGACAAAAATTGGTAATAACGATTTTTTTCGTTTTTGTAAGATGAAATTTTTTTATATTGAAATGCTAATGGTTGAAATTCCACTCTATCAAATCAAACTGTTCTTTACATTTCCAAATTTTTCCAGTTCATAATCCCTGGTACAAATATTAAAGACTTACTATCATCACTAGAGACATAAATGACAGATGTAGATAAAACAAGAAGGGCGGCAAAATATTTCAGAACTCTGCTGGAAATCATGGTGCCAATAACCATTTCCTAAATAGATTCAGAAAAAGAGTAAGTAAGTAAGGGATTAGCAGCAGAAATATCAATTAACACATAAATAAAACTTTGAATTTAAGAGACTACAATTTGAACTTTAAAATAATGCTTAATACATTTAGGTGATTAAAGAGCTCTACATACTGCTCAAAGTTATTGAATCAAAACATAAAGTATGTACCAAATTAAATACCAATCACAATTAAGTAAAAGAACAACAACAACAAAAAATCTCATTCAATAACCATCATAAATGTCTGCTTCTGTAATTTTAACATTCAGGTTATTTGAAAAGATAAATACTTCCCAAAAGTAAATTTTCAAGTTAAGCTGGGGAAAAAAACCCCAAAAAATCCCCACCTTACTCAATAGCAAACAGTTTAATGCTAAAAAGATCAGCAAAATAGAAAAATGTTTATAAGTGATAAGAATAGCATTATCTTAAGCTGGGTACTAACTTTAAATGTTTTAACATCATGCAGCTATAAGAATATACATACACATATTTGTTTATGAAAAAGTAAGATGCACATTTTTAATACAATATATAAACATCGCTCTTGTCCAAACATATGTATCAATTTCTCAGATTAAGGGAGAGGCAGAGAAAGTGGTTGAGAGATCTGAATGGACATAGACCCAGCTAGAACCTTGTAACTGTTCTATTTTCCCTTAACTCTAGGGAGTAATATCAAGGGTGGAAGCTGAGGGGGAAGTAAACTGTATTCCCCCATCTATCTCTCAACTTGTGCAATTAAGATCATTCATAATTTGAAATGAAATGAAAATAGCTAGAGTATCATTTGCTCTTTTCTAATGAAGTTTCGGCTATTTATAAAAAAACTCTGTCATACAGAGAAAAAAATTGAGAAATTAAGTATATAAGAAAAACATCCATCAGAATTTAGAGAAATATTTTATAAAATGCAAAATCAAAAAAACAATTATAAAATAAAATAAATATGGCCATTTTTAAAATAAAATGGAACTAAAAATGCACTTATTAATAAAAAAATTTGAGAAAATTAAATCAAACAGAAACATTACTTATGGAAATCATTAATTCTAAATAAACATCATATTAATAAAATGCATTCTTGAAAAACAAAAATTGAAGAAAAAATGTAATCTAAAAGGATAAAATCACTATTATATAAATAACATTGCATATCGATAAAAAATTTGAAATAAAATTTAAAAATATGAAATAATAAAAACCTGCACTGACACATACACTAAACTTGCTTAATTTAAAATCATAGAAACTGAAACATTCAAATAAAATCAAGCACTTGATAGTATATATTCAGAAAGGGTTGCCACAAAACTATCTGTAAAGAATAATATTTATTTGCATGTCTTGTGATATAACAGAAAATCTATGTTACTTTGACCTATTCTTATCTACAGAATGAAAATAATTTACCAAAATTTACTATATCTGGTCATATGAAACATGAAAATAACAGAAAAATATTATGTTACATTATATCCTATTCACATTACCAGGGATCTCACGGAAAGCCTAGCACACACGCCCTGTCACAACTCCAACCTATATAGTGAGAACTTAGATGTGATCAACTGCAGTTTTAAGTATTTTGAGGTAGTGTCCACTTAGTCACTGTTGTCCTAACATAGAAGAGAAGAGATTTTCGTCAAACATATTTAAAAAAAAATTTTTTTAATTACAAAAGTCGATAAACACTGATACACATACAGACAAAAGAGCAAAACTAAATGTCAAATACATAAATACAAAATATGAATTTATTTAGTGTTAGTGAAGAAGTGGCAAAGTCAGTTAAAAGTAATAAAATTTTACTCAACATGACAAACTTTAATAGTGGTTATAAAAATTATGCCTGCATTTATAAAGATATTTTATCCCTCATTAAAAGCAAGCAATATACAGAAAGTTAATGAGGTTCATTAAATGTTTCTGCGTTCCAAAATGACATTATTGATGCATCACACAATCAACTAGCAAACCATTATGGTCATGTCACACATAAAACTGAACAAGCAGTTAAATATTGTATTTGTAAAACATTAAAATTTGATAGCAAGACTGAATGAAGGAAGCACAAACTGGAAACTGAAGAGTTCATAAAACAGACAGTAAAATATAGGAAATAACACAACTAAAATTCTAGAAATAACAAACAGGAAAAAAATATAGATAACCACAACAACCAAACTAGTCTCCATATTAAATCATTTATGTGTTACGTAAATACGAATAAATAATTTAACTATAGAATATATAATTACTTGACAACAACCTGCAACAGTTAAGCCATGTTAGAAACACAGGAATTTGGTCTAGAAAATACAGATTAGGAATACAAAAATGTTTCGTCTTCTTGATAAGAGGCAAAACATATCTGCGATTTTCAAATGTAAGCTATCCTAAAATTAATTCTTAATTAGGAGTATATCATTTAAGAAATTAAGCGAATAACGAATAAAGAGTGATAACATAAACAATGAGAAACCCATTTATATCAATAACAACAAGTAATCATAGAAACTTCTGACACTTATAAAAATGAGATGAAAATATTTACAGATAAAATAATATTGTTGTTTAGATCTTTAAGGGCATTAAAATAATTCCTTACTTGGTTTAAAAATTTAGAAACCTCTGTTCAAATCGAAATCTTCAAATAACACAAATTATAACACGATTTCTTAGATTGCAAATCATAATTTTACTTTTTATACTGTCATAGAGCGTTATTGTCACATATAATACATATTTCTCTTTCCGAAAACTATATAAACAAAACAAAAAAACGCGAAAAAACACACTTCACCATACAACAGTTACACCTCGCTGAAGTCACATAAATTTACATTATTGTACGGTTACAGTTATGACGACACGAACTTGTGAAAAAATACAAAAACACGGGTTTGACAGAGAAATAACTATCTACAGAGGAATCAAAATAAGTATGGTGTACATGAATGATTCCACGTAAAACGCAAATACAGTTTGTTCAGTTAACCAGTACTACAGTTTCTTCTAAATGATACCTCTAGCATACTTTAAGATTATTACAATCTCATTCCATTCAACCTTCCATGTATTTACAGGTCTTTATTAATTCTAAGCATTCGATACTGTGGGGATACCACAAGGGCTAAATGAATTAAGAAAGTAAATGAAAACTTTCTTTAACTTCCAAATGATCGAAACCAACCGCATTATGTATTTGATGCATTCTGAATTCTAGAATTTTTAGAATGCAACGTTTTGCTTTAAAATGTAACTTGGACAAACCAATGTTAAATTCCCTTGTAAAGGACATTTTCTCTCGAAGGTTTGATCTAACATTGTCTGGTTATTCATAAAATGAAAAAAATACAAAATAATTTACAAAATATTGTGTTTTTTATTTATTATTATATCTATCGTTGGTTTCATTAATAAAAGGTTCATGATTAATTGGAAAATAATGAGGATGATAACATAATACTTGGCTCAAATAATACTTTCCATGTTAAAAATAAAAACCGATTAGAGTGATTTATTTTGAATCTTATTCCATTCTTTCTCCGTGTGTATCAACTTACGACAGAAAAGGCGTAAGGCATATCAAAGACGTGACTAGAATCAATTTCATGGAGGTAATTTAGTCTCTTTGGAAAGAGTTAATGAAAGCCATTGCTAAAAGTCTGAAAGTATATTTTTTCCACTGATTTTTAATAAAAATACCTCTTTCCCATAGTTCGTACCAGTGGGGGCATTTTAAGTAGAAATTATTAAACGCAATGCATGATAATTTAAAAAAATTATGAACATATAGTGAGTTTGACAATTACAGAAACAATATGAATAGATCAATTTTGCTACAATTATGTTTTAAAAAATGAAATCCCCAGGATATATATCTATTTAAGTTAGGAAGTGCTTCAAAGATTAGCAGATTTTTACCCCAAAGTATAAATTTATTAAATTATTTTGTTTTAAAAGCAGAAAACCAACTAACACGAATAATTGAGGGAATTAGAGTTTTTTTCAAGGAAACTATTAAACTGCATATATAAAGGAACAAATTATACCATACTTACTCTTTAGAATACTAATCAAGCTGTTGAAATTAAATGCAAGATATTCAGTGACGTACTGTATAAAAAAATTCAGGAATGTCCCGGACGAAGAAATAGAAGAAATGATCAAAACTGGCAGACCATTTCAGACTTCAATAGATTTCCATGTCCACCCAAGCTGTGGAGCATGCGTGAAACTTGTCACCGAGGCTAGCCAAAGTGTGTGCAGGTACTGAAGGTGAGATGGCTCCATAAGAAGCACCCTGTGTCAAGGTCAGTTAGGCTGCAATTTTCTTCAAAAGCTGCCTCAATGTGTCTCATTCAACAATCAATATGTGGAATAATAGGAGCGACGAAAGTAAAAAGTGCAGTAAAAACAGTATTTGCAGCAATCTTATGAAAATACGTTTTTTTTCTTAAAAAATGGTACTTTTGAATGTGTTGTTTGTACAATAAATGTCTTAAACATACACATAAAAATATTTCCCTGTCTTTTAAACCCCTTTACTATACATTGCGAACTATTGCATTTGAAATGCATTATATCAGAGCTTTTCAAAAAATTGCTGAAAAAAATTTATTTTCTTATTTTTTTCAATATTTCAAAGTGAATGCGCGATCGGAAGATATTTTTTTTCACAAAATTTTTTTTACGGTTTTTCTTATCTATAAGTGTAACAACTTTTTTTAACTAGCCGTTTTCGAAAATAAAAAAAAAAGTTTTTCGCCCCACCCTACTATACAAATTGAAGTTTTTGAAGATTTTCATTTGTTAAGATGCATTAAAGATTGTGTACTCTGCAGACTTCAGTTTAACTTTTTCAGCATCTCCATGTCAGCCAAGAAAGCTATTCTGCTTAGGCACTCTCACTATTTCATTAGCAAATATGTAATTTAACTGACGCTTGCTGTCGAAGAGGAATACACGAAATTCTTGTCTCAGTTCAGACAGACTGGAAAGACAATTTCTTACAGAGAGCCGTCTATGAAAATGAAAATAATATATTCACACATCTAATCTCGGTGTGGAAGAGAAGATGTTTATGTTCGCTGCCTGCATCATTTCATTAAATTATCCATGATCAAGAATTGCCTGCTTTAGATTTTATAAAATTAATGGTCTACTTTAACAAAATCTGGATTTTCTTTTACAACTAGAGTATCTTTGTGAAAGCTAAAGTAAATTAATTTTGCCTATGGAGCAACATTCTTCATCTGGGAAACCCACCCGCTATACTTGCGAATTATACCTCATGTATTGTCAGAGCAAACCGATATGCAGTGTTTTTCAGACTACATTATGCTGAGTTGCAAAGCCATGTAGGATGTCAAATATCTGTTAAGCCAGGGGAGGGCAATTGTGTAAGCGGAGGTTAGCGGTGGGCCGCACCTTTTAACAATTATTGCATTTATTAGTTTAGCTTGCATTTCAGACAAGGTAGAAATCGTATCATAAAAATGAAATAAAATATTGGCAGTTTTTCTGGCTGTCTTGGAGTATTTGTCTGTCTTTAGCAGTTTTCTGGCTGTCAGGATTTTTCTGGGTGTCTTGGCGGGCCCCCCCCCAAAAAAAAAAAAAAAAAAAAAAATGTAGTCGCTATTTACCCACCCCTGTGTTAAGCCATTCTTCGACCCGGGATCTTTTAGCAGATTCAAATTTCCTCTGCCACAGAGTGGTAGAGTCAATATATCCATGAAATGGTTGAAAATATGCCATGTAATGAATTAGTGCTGTTGTTGTGTCTAATGCCCCTTCGCTCGAAGAATTCCAGACCAGGTCCATATAAGCTAGCGGGCTGAGGAGTGCGGTTCCGGTTTATAATCGCGCTGCAAGGGTCGGAGTCTAGGTGTCACCTCAATTTCGACCGAGTACGCCCCAGGGGTGACATCTGGGGGATCGTAACCCTCTCCCACCCTCTCTGACCTCATAGAGGGACTTTCTGGTCTATTTATTGTGAAACTACGGACGAGTAGGAATGTGTTGCAAAAATAATTTTAATTTCTGTGATTACTTTTCCTAGTTATAGACATTTGTATTTAATTAGATATTATGTGGTTACTAATAGCATAACTTTAAATGTGGTTTTTTCATCAAAAATAAAAATTTCATGCATACGAATATTCAAACTTCTCCAGGCGCATTTCTAATTATCGTATTGCTTTGAAATTTAAGTTTTATATACTTACTGTATATCAAATAAATCTTAGTTGAAAATAATTATGCTTCGTAGCCAGAATTTCTAAATTTTGTACTTGAAAAAAATGATTATAGGTATTTGCGTAATAACAAAGGGTGTTTTCACTATTATTATTTTTTCTCTTTATATTTTAATGATGCGTAAAATAAACAATAAGTTTCATTGTTAGTTCTATAAGGTATCCTGTAAATAAAAATTACCATATTATATGCAAAAGAAATACGCATGGAGCATTTTTAATTAGACCAATTTTTGATATAATTAATAATTCATAATTCCTAAATTATTAATATTTCATCATTAAATTTTAACCACTTTTGCATATCTATGGTATTAATCACATATTCAAATTTCAAGTAAATCCATTCAAAACCCAAAAAGTTTGGTTTGAAGGTCCAGTGACCCCTTAATGGCGCTTGTCGGGATTTCATCCGAGTACCTTCAGCACCGAAAGCCGACGCGCTACCACTTGGCTACCTTAAGCCCAAATGACTTAGTCTTGTCCAGATGTAAAACAACTTGTTTTGTTGACTTCAGTTTCTCTACCAAATCATTCACTAGACATACTCGAGATCCTGTGAGACACAATATCACTTTAGACAAAGGAATAGCATCAGATGATTTGCTTGCTTTTCACAACTGACACAAATTTTTAGCATCCGACATTTTATGAGACTTGTCGCCATCAGAGTGAAGTTTTCCTTCCCGTGCTTTTGAAAGACGCGTTAACTGTCGTTCAAATTATCGAATGCCCTTCACATTTTAAGGTGAAAACGAAGCAATTTTTGTTAATCAGAAGTTATCTGAGTACTCTTACGCAAAAAAGAAAGAAAAAACAACAACTCAAGTTCCTTATTTTTCAGGTTATCCTGTTTCGTTGATCTGCTATGAAATTGCTTTTTTGAATCTCTAAATGAAATTGCCTCTGTCATTGAACTGTTGGAAAGGGTCTCATGATAACAAATAGAGACGTAGGTTCTGACATACTTTATTTATAAAAAAAAAAATCGTAATGACAAATATTCGGGATCATACTGTCTAACCAATGACTCCTGTCTAAGGAAAGAAGATACTGCTTCCGCAAGCTCAGATACAATTTTATAGTGACCAACTTCTTAAGAAACAGTCTCAGATTTCAGTATTTACCTTTTGATAGGGTTGATTTGTTTAATTAACCTCTTATTCTTACTAACAAAAGGCTCCAAGATCCACCATTTCTCAGCTAACATAATTGTACCGCTTAATTCATAGAGGTGCTTGTGACCAAAAATTATATTATGGTGTATATTTTATGAAGAGAAAGTCTAGGTAGTAGAAAAACAAACAAAACATATTAAGGAATTTTCTGGAGTCAAAATTTATAGAGAATATTAAAAGGGTAAAGAGCAAAATTTCAATACTATCGTATGCACTTTTAAAATACGCGTTCCAGAATTTAAACAAATGGATTATATTTAAAATAAGCCTGAAAGACAAAGTCATATAGAGAAAGTAATAAATGTGTTTACAGTTTCACTAGTTTTGAAATTTTATGATTAGTTAAAAATATATTAAACTAGTTCAGTAATAAAATATGTTTTAGTTATTAAAAGGAATTTTCTTGCATACCCCAAATTTTCGCCATTTGTATTAATAACAAACTTAAAATTATTAAAAACTTAAAAATATCATGAAAATAATTATTTATGATTTTATGTGCAGAATAACAGTACTATAAATAAATATTTTCTAAATTTCCTCTGGGTTATTTTAGGTACACTTTGATGAACATGTAGCTTTAATTTCCTCCAAGGAGACATAAAACATCACAACCAATCAACTTTTCTATTTTAGATTCATGCAATGTAAAACTTTGCGAGCACTATTTTCTTTTTCCTTTGAAAGATCAACCATCAATTGCTTTTTATATTTTTCTAACGCTATATTTAGATATAAAGATCATGAAACGGAAGAAAGTTCCCAAAGTGACAGGGTAAATTTAAGCAATTATCGCAGGTTTTGTGAGATTTTAAATTTTATAAACAAATAATTCTAATTCTGAAAACAAATAAAAAAAACCGATTTAGGAATATATTCTCAGATCAAAGATTAAAGATAAAGAAGTATATTCCTGAAAAATCTTATAAAGAAGTGGTTGATCTCGAGAAAGTTTCACATGAGTAATCTGGAGTCGTCCCCCCCCCCCCCCCAAAAAAAAAAAAAAAAAAAAAAATGGAAGTGATTTAATTTTCAGAGTACTATGACTCTTAATTTCAAACCCAGCAATATATCTACACTATAGTGCTATCAGCATATTCACAAGCAATATATCTACAAACTTTATCATTAGATATCAAGACTACATTGTGAGCTTTATGGAAGTTAGATAGCGAAGCTGGTGTTAATCTTCCTGCTGTTACTCACCTACATTAAACTTTCACTTTCGCTTCTCTCGCGGCAGATATTTTAAGACCTGTTGTACTCATCACTTCATCCTCATAGAAAAATCAGAGTTCAATTTTCAACAACGACTTGCGAACTCTTTACAAGTTTTATCATTTGATATCAGGACTACATTATGAGCTTTATGGAAGTTAAATTACGAAAAGCTGGTGTTAATTATTCTTCCTGCTGTTACTCGCCTGCACGTAACTTCCACTTTTCCTTCTCTAGCGGCGAATATACAGAGGCTGTTCGCACATTTTTTAGACGATTTTGGTAAGCGGTACTAAAAAATCTTTTGCTGCAAAATAAATAATTGCAATTGTACTATGTTTTTAAAAGTCAAAATTATCGTCTACGGCTTGAAAGTTTTGTTTTTATTCAAAATGGCGTTTTTAACAAAGCAATGGTTCGAAGGCTACATTTATGCTCTTTCCGAAGAGAAATATGCATACTCCGTTATCCAAAAACGATGTGAGAGTGTAGTATTTGTTCTCTCTTCGTCGGAAAACGCGATATTTAAAAACGTGTCATGAACGGATGGTTTAAAATAAAAATAAAATAATATGCAGATTTTTCAACTTTGAAGGCAGGACTCGAATTACGAAGCTCTCGCGTCACAGCCAATGGGGTTTTGTACAAGTAAATACAACAAGTATTTAAGATGTACGCATTTTTTCAGCGTGTTGGGGTTTTAAGCAGTAACTATTCTGCGAGTGAGTTGGGATTTTCAGCCATAGTGTTAGTAGCTGTTTTCGCAGCAAGTTTGATATTTAGATGTGTTTGCGACGAATTGTCGAACCATTAGGCTTGTATCCCTCCTTTCTTCCTATAACTATCCCAAGCTTTACCATTCAGTTTAAGTAGTTTTTTCAAAATTTAAGTAGGTTAATTTTCGCCCGTTCATGACACGCTTATCTGTATTCTTTTTTGTTTAATGGTTAAGTTTTAGTAAATATTTTTCTTCCAAGCTATTGGATCAAATCGAGCAACTTTTTTACTATGTTTTTATGTAAAATAAGAAAAATAAAGGCATTTTAGTTAGCCTCATCAAGTCTACTTTCTTGTGAAAGGTTTTTTTATTTCAGAAAATTAGGTGTGGGGCAAATTATGCGGTTTAATCCACCCAACAAATTGGTAGCAGAGCGTGGTTAACGCATTGTCCCTCTGCGCTTATCTGAAATTAGTGAAAGAAGTAAAGCTTAATGTTAGGATATTTTTCGGTTTTTTAAAAACGTAAAGATCGGTATTCCTTTTGGATTAAAATGGCTGAAGTCCCAATGATAGGTTCAGTTTTTAGTTTTCCTAAATTGAACGGTGAGAATTGGCGAACGTGGCGTTACAATGTGGAGATGTTACTTTGCCACGAAGGTTTATATGGATTTGTCGACGGTAGTGAAGTCCCACCGATAAAAGTGACAAAACCTGATGGAAAATCCAGTGATGATTTGTCCTCATTGAAAGACATTCTGAATTTTAATCGGCGTAAGCAGAAAGCTGTTTCTACTATCGCGTTGAGCATCGAGCCTGACCAGCAAATTCTCATTATGGGAAATCGTGACCCAAAAGAAATGTGGACACTCTTGAAAGCGGCATTTGAACCGGCTAGTAGAGCTCGAATTGCTCATTTAAGAACTGAATTTATGAAAATAAAATTTGAAAATTCCGAAAGTATGGCCGTTTTTCTAGGTCGTTTAAAGCAAGCTCGAGATCGTTTGGATGCTGTAGGAAAGAAAGTTGATGACGATGAACTTGCCTATCAGATGCTCATGAATTTACCACCTGAGTATGGAAACGTGGTGCAACAGCTATACATGCTCAACGATGAAGAGTTTACCTCTACTAAAGTTAAGGAAAGGCTACTGGCGGAGTATGATCGTTTAAAGTACGAAAAGTCTGATCCTGATGAAGTCGCTACCTCGTCTCGCAGCGTGAATGTAATGCTGACGAGGAACAGCAAGAACCGTTTTAGAAACTGGAACACTAAAATAGTTGAACCAGTAGTTAATAAAGAGACCAGAACATGTTACAGATGTGGAGTGGTGGGGCATATTTCCCCACAATGCAAAGCTCAGAAGACAAGTCCGGGAAAAAGTAAGTCTAGTTCTTGTTCTTATGCAGAAATTGTTGAACCGGTAAATTTATTAAGTGATTCGGCCACTAGCCTTGACTGGATTGTAGATTCTGGTTCTTCAAACCATTTCATATCTGATAAGTCCCTTCTTAGAAATTATCAAGAGTGTGATATCAACGTGAAAGGCATTGGAAATAATTCCGTAAAAGCCAAGGGATACGGTGCTATCTCACTTAGTTTAAAAGTAAAGGGTCATGAAGAAATATTGAATTTGCTTAAAGTCTATTGGGGCCCATATTTAACTAAAAATTTAATTTCTGGAAGTCAATTTGATAAGCATGGTCATCGTTTAATCATTTGTGATTCTAAGTGCACTATGATAAATTCTAAAGGTCGAACTATAGGAATTGCTCCCTTAGTAGGAAGCTTGTATATTTTACATTCAAAAATTGTTCCTGAAGTCCCATCTGCCAATGTGTCAATAAGTAAATCGAAAAATGTTCGTAATGACATTATGATGTGGCATCGTAGATTCGGCCATCAAAATTTAGAAGGTTTAAAACATTCGGCTAAGGAAAATCTGGTTTACGGCTTAAACAAATTAAGCGGAAATTCACAACTTTGTGATCCGTGTGTTCGAGGAAAGATGACCAGAGACCAATTTAAAAGTATTGGTGAAATAAAGTCTAAACACCCTCTTGATTTGATTCATCTCGATTTATGGAGTAGTGCGTCAGGCTCTTCGTATGGCCAATCTAAATATCTTTTAACTGCAGTCGACGATTATTCCAGATATTCGTGGGTTTTCCTCTCAAAAATAAAAATGACTGGTTCGCTAAATTTAAGAATTTTAAAACTAAAGTCGAGAAGCAAGTAAGCCGGCCGATAAAAGCCGTTCGTACTGACTGCGGTCTAGAGTTTTGTTCAGACCAGTTCAGAAAGTTTCTTGAAGAAAATGGTGTAGTTGCTGAACGTACGAACGTGTATTCGCCACAGATGAATGGCGTAGCGTGGAGACTAAACAGAACCATTGCTGATGGTATTCGAGCTATTAGGCTTGAAGCTGAGTTACCAAAAGGGTTGTGGGCAGAATTAGCATTTGCGTTCATTTATTTACATAATCGTTTTCCTCATAGAAGTGTTAACGACCATATTCCTTTTACCTTGTTCTTTGACAGAAAGTGTTCTGTTAGACACCTGAAAGTTATAGGTTGTCTCGCCTACGTACATGTAGAAAGAAATAAAAGGGATAAACTAGATCCTAAAACCAAAGAAGGCATTCTGGTAGGATATGCTTTTGAAACTGTAGGATATCGCATATGGTTTCCGAAGGAACGAAAAGTAATTGAAACCAAGCATGTCAAATTTAATGAGCTTGTTAAAGGGTATGGAAGAAACGAACTTTCCTTGTGCCCAACGTCTCAATATGTCCCTCCAATCGAAGAAGAAACTGACGATTTGCCACAAAATTCTAGTTCAACCCCCGAAGTAGTTATCATTGAACGTAAGCATTGTCGTGATATTCCTTGGAGACGTGAAGTGACACAGAGAAAATCTGGTAAAAGTAAAGGCCGTTTCGATGTGTACTATTATCCTCCCAATTCGAAAAACTGTCTAATTAGTTTGAAAGGTGTTAAAAAGTATTGTGATTCGAATAACATTGAATTCGAAAAAGAAGTGTTCGACTTTAAACACCACCCTGAATCAGACCCGAGTCCACAGACTGATGACGAAGGAACCGACATCTCTGGGAATGAATCGTCGTTTGTGTGCATCATGGAGCCTTCAACTTTTGAACAAGCTACTAGTGTCCCTGAAGCTGCACACTGGAAGCGGGCGATGAATGAAGAGCTCGACACCTTGAAAGAGCGAGACGTCTACGACATTGTGCCTCGTCCCCCAGGTAAGAGAATTATTGGCTCCAGATGGATGTATAAAGTGAAAGAAAATGAGCATAAAGAGATTAAGAAATTCCTGGCTAGACTTGTTGCTCAAGGATTTCGACAGATTAAGGGACATGATTATCATGAAGTTTTTTCACCTGTAGTAAATTTTGAAGTCATTTATTTATTTATAAGTTTTTTGGTCATTTCCCTAAAATGGTTCCACAAACATCTTGATGTTAAATGTGCCTACCTTTATGGCAATCTTGATGAGGAACATTTTATGGAGACGCCCAAAGGCTTCAATTTTCCTGATGGTATAACACAACAAACTCATGTTTTAAAATTAAAGCGGGCCATTTACGGTCTACACCAGGCCGGTAGGCAGTGGCATTCTGAATTAGAAACAACTTTGTTAAAGTTAGGTTTTTCCTCATTTTCAAAAACAAATTGTGTTTATCATCTTAATTGTAATACTATACTTTTAGTGTATGTTGATGATTTAATTGTGTTTTCACGAACCGAATCTGAAATGGCAAAAAATACTAAACTTTTACAAACTAAATTTGAGATTAAAGATTTGGGTAAAATTAGAAAAGTTCTTGGTATAGAGTTGAAAGATTCAAATGGCAACTGGGCCGTACACCAAAAATCGTACATTGAACGTTTAAAAGAGAATTTTAAACAAATACCTTTCGTTAAGTGTAAATTACCTATGTCGCCTGGTCAAATTGTTCAAAGTGGAATTAATGAGCAGTCAGTGGAAGGTGAAGTACCTTATCGAAATTTAATCGGATCACTTTTATTCTTAGCCACACTGTTCCAGACCAGATATACTTTTTATAGTTACAATGTTAGAACTCAGTATAATTCACATCCCACTTTAACGCATTGGAAATTGCTGCTGTGCCAAGTTTTTAATTACGTTTATTTCAACGATTAATTTTTGTATTCCAATGTTAGTAGATATATGAAGCATTTGCAGCCTTTACAGATGCTTCATGGGCTTCAGATCGTGACGACAGGCGATCTTTTTTCTGGCTTTATAATTTTCTTTTAAAATGTTCCTATCTCTGGAGGACCAGAAAGCAAGATGTGTAGCGCTTTCACTATGGAAAGCGAGTATATTGCCATTTCAGAGTCGATTAAAGAATTACTGTGGTTAGACAATATTTACGATGAATGTTCTACCCTATGTGAACTAGTAACTGTTAGAAACCTATAATGTTTTGTGACTCTGAAAGTGCTATTTTACTATTGTAAAAACTTTTATCAGCGAATGTAAGAAAACAAACATATAGACATTAGGTTTCATTATGTAAACAGATATTAGCTGAAGGACTGTTCAAACTTTTAAAAGTTCCTGGAAATTACGAACATTGCTGATTTGTTAACTAAGCCAGTTACATTTGACAAATTAAGTAGGTATTGTGAGCACATTTTCCGATGAAGAGAAAAAGGGGGGAATTTGTAGTATTTGTTCTCTCTTCGTCGGAAAACGCGATATTTAAAAACGTGTCATGAACAGATGGTTTAAAATAAAATAAAATAATATGCAGATATTTCAACTTTGAAGGCAGGACCGTAATTACGAAGCTCTCGCGTCACAGCCAATGGGGTTTTGTACAGTAAATATAACAAGTATTTAGATGTACGTATTTTTTCAGCGTGTTGTGGGTTTTAAGCAGTAACTATTCGGCGATGTGAGTTGGGATTTTCAGCCATAGTGTTAGTAGCTGTTTTCGCAGCAAGTTTGATATTTAGATGTGTTTGCGACGAATTGTCGAACCATTAGGCTTGTATCCCTCCTTTCTTCCTATAACTATCCCCAAGCTTTACCATTCAGTTTAAGTAGTTTTTTCAAAATTTAAGTAGTTATTTTCGCCCGTTCATGACACCTTATCTGTATTCTTTTTTGTTTTAATGGTTAAGTTTTAGTAAATATTTTTCTTCCAAGCTATTGGATCAAATCGAGCCCCTTTTTTACTATGTTTTTATGTAAAATAAGAAAAATAAAGGCATTTAGTTAGCCTCATCAGGTCTATACTTTCTTGTGAAAGTGTTTTTAGTTCAGAAAATTAGGTGTGGGGGCAAATTATGCGGTTTAATCCACCTACAGAGAGTCATGGTTTTGTGATATCTAAAGCGTCGATAAGGTAATATCGTCAACAAGAAAGGAAACAAAAAGTCAAATTGGAGCCTCAAGTGGGGACAAAAAATTCCAAAACAGTATCCAAGGAAAAAACGACATCTTCGACCTATTGCAAAGGTACGTTGTTTTATGTTAAAAGAAAATCCCCCTAGTCAAAGGACAGTTGCAAAATCATAAAATGCTCGGTGTCCACTGTAAACAAATGATAAACGTTTGATTTAAATCTTAAGAAAGCGAAAAATACGCATGTGCATTGTCTTCTTCCAAATCATATCGCTGAACGCAGGACACGCTGCATAATTCCTATATGAGAAACACTTATCCAAAGAAAAATGGAAAACAATTGTCACAATAGATGAATCATATGGGTGTATTTAAATGATTGCCAACAAAAAAAAGAGCCATTTATTATCATAAAAGAGGAGAAAAAAATTTAAGTACATGGTTCAAAGAATCGAAAGAAAGTTTTCTAAGGGATTCATGATTGTTGCTGGTTTTTTCTTATAATGGCAAGTTAAAAATAAAGAGAGTGGAAAAAATGTCAAGATTAACTCCAAATACTATCAGGAACATATTTTATCGCCAATTTTTTTCTGAATGAAATACCATCGCTTTACCCACAGTGCCATCAATCTGTGAGACTCCATCAGGACAAAGCTAGCAGTCACACATCAAAATCCACTGTAAATTCCTAAAGAGAAATGAACAAAAACTGGTATCAAGGCCATACCCTTCACTGATATCCCTACTAATCTCCCGATGTATCACCTATGGATTTTTGTGCTTTCGGACTTTTAAAATCTGCATTATCCAAACGTCGTCCCAAAACCTTTACAGGACTCTGGAAAGCTGTTCAGGAGGAATGGGATAGAATACCTCTTCTGACACTTAAAAAGGCATTATTATCCTGGAAATTGCGGTGTCGAAAGATAGTTCAGAATAAGGGATGTCAAATAGAACATTTAAAACACAAAATTTTTGTAATTTTGTTTGTGCATGCAATAATACATCGGCTAAAAAAATGTGTGAACAGCCTCTGTATATGCCATGTTGTGCTTACCGCTTCATCATCAAAGAAACATCAGATTTCAATATTGCATCAACGACTCGCAAACTCTCGTATGAGGCGATGCGTAGATATATCAACCAGCAATCATCTGGAACTGTCAGAGCTTTACAGACAATCGTTGTTACTACGTCGATGCCTTCTCCTAAGTTTCTGAAGTCTAGGTATCTGCAAGCAATGACCAACTTTTATATGTAGGGCATCGCCACTCTTTGAAACAATCTAGAGATCCATAAATTCCATGTTCATCAGAACCGCTTTTAACAATCCTCCCATGCTGTGAATTTTTAATCATTCACGTGTTATCCGAGGATTTATTCGTTCGTGAAATTTTATAGAATGCTTCCTTTTTTATCTTTGGTCACTGAGTACATAACAGCATAAATTCGAAAGCCATGGATATAATGAGAATGTGCACATTAATTTCAGAAGTTTTCCCTGAATAGAAGGTAAACAAATCCTAAGCCTAAAGACATAAATGGTTGAAATCTCATGACCAGAAAAATGTGATAGATTACTCTTGACGTAATATCCACTTTGAAGAATGCCCAAATTGCTTACTTTTTCTGAAGAAAGAGTTATAATCTCATATTAATATGGGTTGGTGCTTCACAGCAGTTAAAACAGAGTGAAATTAAAAAGTTTGTAATTTGATTTTTCAACATTCCAAAGCGACCCATATAAAATTTATATATTTTTAAAATGATAATAAAAACATCAAGCAACGCTTAGTATACATAATGTTATAAAATTTGCATCCAAGAATAAGTTTGACATCTTTACCGTGGATAATGCACATCTTCTCTAACGCTGATGTATCAAAAATTGATGAACTGCTTGTCTTGTCAACAAGGCCGTACATATATACTAGAAATATGTTGGATTGGAATAAATATTTTCATTCGATAAATTTTCATTAAATTGCCCAAAAATATGGCAATTTACACTAGAAGAGTAAATGAACATATTATTTTATATCACATGAAAAGATCACTGATTAAAGGATAAAATTCATATTAAATACAGGGTAGAAGCGCGATTAAAACGAATTACTGGTTTTATGATTTCAGTGGTGGTGACATTACTTATATAAACTCCCCTTTCCCATCTTTTTTTCCTTTGACCTCTTCAGAGGTGCAAATGTATTCATTTAAAAGTCAGTTTGCTACGTGTATGCATGTATGAATGTAAATAAAATCCCCTCTCTGCGTGTGAATAATACAAAACCTGCCTTTTCCTGGCACTTTTGAAATCCGCTTACAGTTTAATGCCAGATTGACACGGAGTACAGTTACTTATCTCGTAACTCTCTTGCCTTTTCCGTGTAATAAACTGATTTTGTTGCCTGGAAATATTCAAGATATGCACACATTGTTGAGTTAGAGAAAGAAGCAAAATTGTCATTTGTATGTGGCAATAGATCTTGAGAGTACTATTTACTATTCTACCTTACAGTTCAATCGCTGATTAAGAAATTTCCTACTTTACTTAACAGAGACAAATAAAATAGAAAATTATTAATTAGCGATTTTCATATGTCACGAGAACAGATTCCAGAACTTACCATATGCTGACAATCTACCAGAATCAGGATTCGAACGCAGGTCTCCAAATCTTCAGTCCGGTATTCTGTCACATGTACCATTCCGGTGATCTTCTTGCTCCCAAGGGTTTCTTTGAAAAACTTCCTTTACATACCCCCATCTTCCTTTTTGAGGCCAAAGTCTCAGGACGTTGGCCAGCACATATTTATTTATATAGTCTTTTATTCATTCGATAATTCTAATTTTCTTTCCACGAGGAATATCTATCATACTTTCCAACGATCCACTGTTGTTTTTTCCACCGGTCGGGGCCCACTATAACCATTATCTTCCAGAACAGGTATTCAAACCCATGTCTCCAAACATCGAGACCGGTATTCTACCAACTAAGCTATCTAAGCGATACGAGAAAGTATTACTTTCCATGAATTCCTTCACAGCTCTATCTCTCCTATGTTTAACCATCACTTACAGATCAACATCTACTCCCACAGTGCCAAACTAGTTCTTATTTGCCTCAACTCTTTTTTTGAAAACTTTTTTTTGCAATAAAAATATCATTAACGTCCCCAAAAAACTTAAAATTATTAAACTCATTTAGAAATTTAGAAGTAATTATTTATGCAAAACGCATTATGAAAATCGTCATTAAAAGCATCGATTTTGTGTTAAGCTGGAATAACTAATGTTTGTAGATAAACTACAAACATTTATTTTGTAAAATACTTGAATTTTATTCTTATTTTGTGATTTATCTCCTTTTTTCCCGTACGCTTATATCAAATTAGAAAATTCTTGTCCGTACCTCATCATTCTTGTTTCCATCACTTAAAGCAGTCACCCAAATAGCTCGTTACTCGTTCTTTCGTAAGTCAAACCTAATCTGTAAAAATTCCAGCTTACAGAGGTAAAATTATTTTAGTAAAAAAAAATTGCTTCAGGACTACCTTTCAAAAGGAAAATGAAAAGAAAGTGAAATTATCCTGATTTCTAGCCTTCGAAAACATCAAACCGATTAAATTATCCCTATAAAACTTATACAGCTTTTATGAAAGCATATATATAGTCACTTTAAAAAGCATCTGTTTTCCATTTTCGTTATTGTTTTTAGGAATATATTGTAATTATAATTGCAATTTTTCGTGATAATCCTGCCTCCCGTTTTTTTTGACGTATTATGTTGCCTTCAACAAACGAATGGCTCAAGGTCTACAGGTCATGCAGTGCTGTAACATGTATAAAATATTGCTTGTCAGCAAAAAAATTTTAAGATTTCTTACTCTAACCTATAGCCGGAAGAAAAATATTATAATTCCTAGTTTTATAATTCTTAGTTGGAACGAAGTTCTTTTACGCGGCTTACAGTAAACTCGCAGGAATCGTCACGTAAAGAAAAATCGTTATGCCCCCTTCATAAGAGGTTTTTCGCAAGGAATCTGTGGCTGAACGGATATCGAATCGGACTATCGCACTACGGAGCGAGAGGTCCCTGGCTCAAATCCCCGCACAATCTCTGGCCGTTTCTATTCCCACTTATTCATGGAATAGTGATATATACATATATATGTATGTAAATATATATGTATGTAAATATATATATACATACATATGAATGTAAATGTGCATATATCTATATATATTGTATATATACATACATATGTATATAAATATGTATGCATATATATATATATATAATATTAAAAAAACTTGTAATTTCTAAAGTCAACACTCTTAACTTTTAAAAACCCTTAATTCCTCACTCTACTATTCAAAATTACATACCCCTTTTTAATCTTATTAAGTACTTAATTTTCCCTTGGGTATTCGTGTTAAATTCCATTGTTACAGCCTTCGGCAAAATCATTCAAGATGGCTGACTTTTTGACGAAATTAGACGCGACGCGGTGTGGGGTCTAAAAAATTCAGATTTGCACATAAACACTAAACTTTTAACCAATCAGCTATTAAATGACGCACTTTAGCCACGTGATGGAATGAAGTTTATATAAGTTCCAGCATACCTCGAAGAGCAGATTTTGGCGTGGCACTGTTGCCTAGTAAACCACAGTCATCGATGTTAAGAAACGGATAATAAAAGTATTTCTTAAATGAAAAGATTCCTAAATTCTTGGTCACGACTACAGATTCCTGAGGTGTGACATGTTTGACTCTGGTCTTGCGTTAACATGGGATTATGTGGCTGTTAAGAAGAGACAAGGAACGGATAACGATGCTGCCTGATCCCGCGGATGTCCAGACCATGACCATAGTTCTTGCCAGTGCTGTTTGCGATGAACAGAGGAAGTTTCAACGTATGCGGTGTGCGCGAGTGAAAAAAAAAGGGGTCAGCGCCGAGCCACGGTCGATGTCTCCGATGTTTGTTCTTTCACCAGGGATCTACAAGAAGTTAAAAGCGTAATTTTCGCGCTTTCATCACAAACAAGCGCCAGCGTTCGCCTTCATGCCAGACGTGCCGAATCCGATGTCTCTCCCCGAGTGCGGTCAACATAATATTAAAGGAGGGCGGCGCCAAGTCAAGGTCAGCGCCGATGTGCTTTCGATTTTCCGTGTGACGCCAAGTTCTTTTCTTTTTTTATTATTTTGTGTGCATGATAAATATTTAATAGTGTGCTACTTCGCTGGAAGATTTCAAGAAAGTGTTTTTATCGTATCTGTCACGTCTTCGAATTAAAAAGAAAAAAAAAGGAATAAGTGTGTGGGTGCTTCTAAGTCAACACTGTGTTCACGATTCAACATATCCTCCCGGAAAAGGGAAAAAATTTGTGACGGATCCTCGCCAAAATGGGTTTTTTTCGTTGTGTGATGTAATGAAAGATTTAAGGTAAGATTAACTTCGATTTAAATTTATGACTAAGATGAAAATAGAACTTTGACTTTGTTATTATTGATCTGTATTTTGATATAACTGCATTTTTATATAGTTGGTTAAAATTTGAAGTCATTATATTCATAGAGTATTTGAATTGTTTGTGATATTTTGATAAAATTTAAATAATGGAGGGCAAAAGTGAAAAAGTTGAAAGACAAAAAGATGAATCGTTTACCGTTAGCGGGAGCGCGGATGATGAGGAAAAGAGACAGAAACTAGATCAATCACTTTCAGTCGGTGATGAGGACGCAGAATGTTCCAGTCATGATAGTATAAAACAATCTCAATCCACTGAGATTCTAGAGAGAGAACTTAAAAATATCATCCCTTTCGACCCGGAGGGTGGAATGAAATTAGAAAAATGGTTAACATATTTTGAACATGAAATGTCCCAACTAAATTTATCAGATGAGAAAAAAGTAAAAAATATTCCGAAGTTTTTAAAAGGAGAAGCATTAACGGCTTTTGTAAATTCATGTTTAGAGATAAAAGAATGGAATGGGTTAAAGGGGACTTTACAGGAATTGTTCTTTGAGACAGACAACATAGATTTTTCTGAATTTGCTAATTTACGACACGAAACAGGAAATGACTTGACCAGATATTTTCATAAGGAAATTGAGATAGGGAAAAAATTAGGATTAACACAGAAATTAATACTTGAAGGATTAACACAAGGGTTGAACTCTCAGATGAGATTGACGTTGGCAGCAAACCCTCCTCAAACGACAACAGAGTGGCTTGTGTTGGCTACTAAACTAATTAAGATAAGTACTGAAGGGAAAGAGCTTAACCAAAGGATAAGAGAAACAATTTTAATCCAAGATTTGAGAATAGACCCCATTTTAGACAAAATTGACCCTAATCCATCTCTGACCAAGCCAAATTTAAATCCATCTCACACAAGTTAGACAAAATTATTCTTCCCACCATCAGTTAAGACCAAATTTTAATCAACAACTTATTTTAGACCCAATTATGGTCATCAACAACAATTCAGAACACTGGCAACCCCGAGGGGACCAGAACTTTGGGAACAGGAGATTTGAATGTAGACCCATGAACAAATTAATCATCATCAACGAATATTTAAATCTACCGTCCAGACCATGTAGGAAATGTAACAACTTTGGCATAAGCAACGCGTATCATTGGGAACAAACTTGTGACATAAGCGAAAATTTGACAGGATATCGTATCAGAAAAAAGGTCATCAACATGATGAACCTGAGTTTGAAGGAAGTCAAGGGCCAGAATGACATTACTGTCACTGGAAGGAATCATTTGTATGAACAATACATTTTCTAAACAAAAGGACTGTATAAAAATGAGAAGCATAAATCTTTGAATTGTGTTGTGGATACTGCCTCCACATCAGTCTAATATCCCAGAAAGCTGGTGAATATAAAAATAAACTGAAATGTTTTTCAAGTTCTCCAATTAAGATCAGGCAAGCGGAGGGAGAAATTTTAATCACAAATAAGTGCAAATTTGAAATGAGAATAGGGAAAGTAACAAAACATATTTCTGTGTATATTTTAGACAATGACTTGCCTTATCTTATTTTGGGAATTCCAGAGTGTCAAAAATTCAAATTGGTTATTGATTGTGTTAATTCCTGTATAATTCAAGAGAAATTAATTTTGAAATTGGTTAAAGGCAGTAATGACAACAGAGAATTTTCTTTGCATTTAAACAGTACTAATGAAACTTCTATGTGTATTAAGTCTAATGATATTTATGTGAACAATGATAACAGTGATTATAAAAATGAAAGTGATTTTTTGAATAATGATTATAATGTTTTTGAAAATTGTATTAAGGGGTTACCACAGGGAAATGACATTTTCAATATTGATTATAATGCATGTGACACATACAATGCAAGTTCTGATGACATTAAAACGAACAATGAACAAAATCATAATGACATAAATATTGAAGAGCAAATAAAACAATTAGATGCGAATAAGCACCTAAAAGAACTTTTATATCATAATGTAGAATTATTTTCAACAAACAAGTATGACATAGGAAAGATTAGAATGGAACCACAACGAATAATATTAAATTCAGACCTACCAATTAGCCTGAGAGCTTATAGAACTTCACCAATTGAGGAAAAAGAAATCAGAACCCAAATTAAAAGCTTATTAGAAGCAGGAATCTTAAAGAATCACATAGTTTCATATTCCAGTCCCGTCACTTTAGCAAAAAAGCGTAATGAAGGAAAGACTAGACTTGTATTGATTTAGAAAGTTGAATTCAATTACTCGGACAGATGCTGAGCCCGCCTCGGATAGATGACATACTAGACAAATTATTAAAGCTAGAATATTTCTGAACTTTGACTTTACATCTGGTATTGGCATGTACCTATCCACCAAAAGATACTGAGAAATTAGCATTTGCCACAACTTTTGGCTTATATGAATGGCTAGGCTTCCATTTGGCTTTAAAAAGAGTCCCTGCAGTGTTTAATAGAACCATTCAAGAATTCTAGACAAATATAAAAATTAATTTTGTAATGCCACTATTTCGATGACAAACTCAAATTCAGACTCAAGGAACAACATGTACACAGCTAGAATCACTTACTTGGGGCATTTCAAAAAAAGAGAACATTAAATTAAAATGGTCCAAATGTACTTTCATGCAAAATCAAATTAATTATCTAGGGGTATCACGTTAAGGAGGAAGAATTTCCCCCGACAATGTCATATTGAAAAAAATAAAATGTTTGAAACCACCACTACTGTAAAAATAACTCCAAAGGTTCTGGGCACAATAATGTTTATAATAAATTTATTCCAAATTATGCAAAAAGTGAGACATCCTTTAAACACATTGTTGAAGAAGGAGTAAAATGGGGATGTCAAGCAGTGCCAAGAAGCTTTTCAGACTCTTAAGAATTTATTGATATGTAACCCATTACAATTGTATGATGTAAACAAAAGACCGTCATTATTTGTGGATGCTAGTAAACATCATGTTGGAGCTCTTGTTAAAACAACCAGGTGAAGATGGGGTGTTGCATCCATAGCATATCACTCTCGTGTATTAAAGGACTATGAGCAAACTATTCTATTACTGAACTGAGTGGTTTGGCATTGTGGACAGTTTAGACCATGTACTATCATTATCTCCACGGAAAAAGTTCACAATTCACACAGACCATGCTGCCTTAGTTTGGCTTAAAAATGTGAAAAATTTTCAAGGTCGACTTTTTCGCTGGTCATTAAAACTAAGTATGTTCGACTATGGAATTAAATACCAGAAGGGAACTGCAAATGTTGAAGCTGACATGCTTTCCAGAAACCCTATTCTAGAACCTAAACCCAAATAATCATTAATTGAACTAAGAAAAATTGTATAATTTCAAAACAAAGACAATGTTCAGGGACTTAATTATAAAAAGGTAAATGATGTAATTTATGTTAGGAAAAAGGGATTTTTAAAAATTGTAGTACCATTCTTATTGAGACTTGAAATTCTGAGAAGAGCTCATGAGGAATTTGGGCACCCTGGAGTAAATAAAACAATGCAGTTGCTTACACCCCAATATTATTGGCCAAAGATCACCGAGGACATTAGTAATTACATAAGACATTGCCACACTTGTCAAATAAACAAAAAGAAAAGACAAAAAAGGTTCGGATTGCTGCAAGAAGTTCCTCCGACAGACCAACCTTTTGAGTGCTTAAGTTTAGACACAGTAGGCGGATTTAATTACTATAATTCCACAAAAAATACTTACATTTAGAAATTGACCAAGCAACGCGTTATATTTGGGCCTTTCCATCAAAAAGTGTAACCACAGAAACTTATGCAAATTGTTTAAAACAGATATTCCAAATTCAAACCCCAAAGAAATTATTAACTGACAGGAATGCAGCTTTTACTTGTTCAAAATTTAGAAGATTTTTAGATCATAATAATGTGAAACAATTACTTACGACGAGTCCTCATCCACAAACCAACGGGAAGGTGGAGAGAGTAAATCAGACCATAATTACTGGACTAAGGTTCAAAGTATATAATTCGACCAGTAAAATTCCTTGGACAACCCTGTTAAATGAAGTAATTAATGAATACAATCATACGCCCCATTCAGTTACCCAAATGACCGCAGCTTACTTACTTTTAGGTATATTACCTTATGAACCCCATATTAAAAGACAAGAGTTTTAGCCTCAAGTTGATGATGCAAGAAAATTAGCTAGAGAAAGGACTATTAAATACCATCAAAGGAATAAAGTAAAATATGATGCACGTTTTGTAGAATCTAAATTTAATGTTGGAGATTTAGTGTTATTCGAAGAATTTAACTACCCTAATACAAGAAAAATAAGCTCACCTTATTCTGGACCGTACACCAAATTAAGACAAATGTCAAAAGTTAATTATGAAATTGATAGGCCAAATTTTCACACTAAACGAGATTCTGAAATTGTCCATGCTTGCAGATTAAGATATTATAATGCACCAGATAAATTAAAACTCTATCACGAATAATGACGTTATAGATCCATTTTCCTTTTTTTGTTTATTTTAGATGCTTAACATCCTTAAATTTTTATATAAATAATTGTGTATTGTCCTACTAAAGATACAAAACTAGTAAAAAAAAAAACTGTCTTACCTAAACTTTCCTCTCGCAAATACTGTTATATGTGAATTTTTTTTGGATCTCAATTTAAAACCTGATTATGACAATTCTTCTTCTTTTACCTTTCAGTAAATTTCTCTTCCTTGAATAATCGTTCCTATCACCCCTCTACAAGCGCGTTGGATTCATCCCAGCTGTTTTAAAGATCTTTTCTGATTTTTTTTGTTATTTGTTTTTAATTCACCAATTCAGACACTTAAAGTGCTGAAAACCATATGCTTAAGTAATGACTAAAACAGGCTTTGGGATGGCCACTCCTTTGTCCTCCCATTTCTATATTACACTCCCACAGGTATGACATATGCGCATTTTTTCCTTTTTCTCCATCTTTGTACAATGCAAGATGCTGCTTTTCTAGGCGGTCATATCCTGTCCGGGGAGAATAACGGTTAGTCCACTGTACGGGCTAAAAGAGACTCTTCCTCCTTATTAGTCAGAGAACATAGGGAGAAAGAGAAACACTTATAAGCAACATAAACACAAACCCCTCACTACTTAGAGGTAGAATTAAAGAATTTTGAAACTAAGAGTTGGGGGAACACACATACAAATAGAGGTACCTTCAACCAGAAAGTGGATATCCACGTAGAATAATAAATATTGAGGATACAAGTAAAAAATAATAATAATGATATTGAAAAAGTGAAAAAAAAAAATAATAATAAATAAGGTTAGAATGAAATAAATAAAATAAATAAGAATATTGAAAAGAGATTTTTTTAATAATAAATAATATTGAAATAAGGAGATATGGGTATTAAGAAAAATAATGAGATAAATAAAGTGTGAAATTAAAAAATGAATAAGAATTTGATGTATCAAAGAGTTTGCGACGATGGAATAAAATGTTCTAATAGATATTATACGCAATTTATATATTGAAGATGTGTATATTATTAAATGTGATTTATTGAAAATGTGATTTAAGTAAAGACTGTGATTTTTTTTATGTAACGAGCTACAAAGGACTATTTTTTTTATTTTAAGCCAAGATATTGTGATTTTTTTTGTGCAGTCTGCGCTTGCAAGATGATAGGTCACAGAACCTACCGAACTGTGATTATTTTTTTTGTACTTTTCTCAAGCAACATACTGTAGCTAACATAACAAGGACAGTGAACTATAGGCTACCATGTATACCTTACAAACTTTTTTGATCTCACCCCAATGTTGTGAGAGTTGAGGAGGAAAGTACAATAACTTCAAATTATTATTGTCATGTTCTATTCCATTTACTTAACACTTTTTTTTTGTTGATTTTGATATTTTCATTGTTATGTTCTATTATTTGTGTGAGTCGACTCAAAATTAAAATTGATGTAAAGTGAAAATTTGATAACATACAATTTTTGTTTGGGTTAAATTTAAATGCTTTTTTTTGTTGGGATGTTGTTGTGTGGGGAGGTGGGGAGGGCCCGCCCTGAAACAGCAATTTTCAGTTGATGATTAGGTAGAATCTTCAATTTAATATTATGTGTATTTCTTTTTAGTGATTTTTATATATATTTTTCAGTAAATTTGATACTGTTGTTCTGTCATCTCATCACGTGACCTTTAAAATATTTTTTTTGCAATTTAACTTTAATTGAAAATTATTCGTTAACTTATTCCAAATTTCTTAACGCCCATTTTTCTCACTCGTCTGAGTCTGCCCTCCAATGCAGGCATTATAAATCAGCCTCTTCTCGGACGGGGGGGGGGGGGATATTCTATAATATTAAAAAACTAGTAATTTCTAAAGTTAACACTCTTAACTTTTAAAAACCCTTAATTCCTCACTCTACTATTCAAAATTACATACCCCTTTTTAATCTTATTAAGTACTTAATTTTCCATTGGGCATTCGTGTTAAATTCCATTGTTACAGCCTTCAGCAAAATCATTCAAGATGGCTAACTTTTTGACGAAATTAGACGCTACGCGGTGTGGGGTCTAAAAAATTCAGATTTGCACATAAACACTAACTTTTAAACCAATCAGCTATTAAATTGACGCCCTTTAGCCACGTGATGAAATGAAGTTTATATAAGTTCCAGCATACCTCGAAGAGCAGATTTGGCGTGGCACTGTTGCCTAGTAAACCGCCGTCATCGATGTTAAGAATCGGATAATAAAAGTATTTCTAAAATGAAAAGATTCCAAAATTCTTGGTCACGACTACAGATTCCTGAGGCGTGACATGTCGACTCTGGTCTCCGTTAACATGGGACTGTGTTTGCACGTTACATATATGTGTATATATATATCTATATATCTATATATATATATGTATATATATATATATATATGTATATATATATATAATATATAGATATATATATATATGTGTATATATATATAGATGTATATATATATATATATATATGTATATATATATATATATATATATATATGTATATATATATATATGTATATATATATATGTATATATTATGTATCTATATATATGTATATATAGATATATATATATATATATATTAATATATATATATATATATATATATATATTATATATATATATACATATACACATATATGTATATATATGTATATACATATATGTATATATATATATATATATATATATATATATATATATATATATATATATATATATATATATATATATATATATATATATATATATATATATATATATATATATATATATATGTGTTGTGTGTGTGTGTGTGTGTATATATATATACACTGCTGGCCATCCAAATTGCAACACCAAGAAAGACAAGAGATATCAGAACAAAAGTTATTTTGTAGATAACATGTTGACCAAGTATCAAATGATTAAATTTATAGACTTCTGTGAAGTGTGTTCCTGCCAAAATCAGTAGCCAGAGTAGCCGCCATTGTGGAGATCACCGCTGCCCACACGCCTCGGCATTGATTCAAAGAGACTTTGGATGAGTTCTTGGGTACAGCAGACCAAGCAGCTTCCACACGTGCCATAGTTGATCTGCTGTCGCAGCTGGGGATGGAATCTGGGTCAATCGTAGAGCAACCATGGACCACATGTTTTCTATCGGCGAAAGATCCGGAGAGCGAGGCGGCCAGGGAAGCAATTCAATCTGGCGATTGACGAAGAACCGTTGGACAATGCGTGCCACGTGTGGTCGCGCATTATCCTGTTGAAATATGGCTGGGGCAAGCCCTGAAGGTAAGGAAGGGACAACTGGTTCAACACCTCGGAGATGTAGCGCTGGCTGTTTAAAGTACCGGGCAATGCGTACTAGAGGTGTGCGAGAGTGATATCCAATACCTCCCCATACCATAATACCCGATTGCAGGACCAGTGTGGCGGTGCATAACGCAGCTGTTCAGCATCCTCGTCTTCACGGGTGTCTCCACACTCGAAATCGACCATCGTGGTGTTGCAGACAGAAGCGTGACTCGTCAGTAAAGGCAATTTCGTTCCATTCTGCCGTCCACATCCTTCGGTCATGGCACCATTGGCGGCGGAGACGTCTGTGGTTCTGCGTCAAGGGTAGACAAAGCAATGGACGTCTTGCGGACAGACCACTCTGCTGTAAACGGCGTCGAAATGGTACGCGTAGACACTGGATGATGCGTTACAGACTGCATGTGCTGTGCTATGGTTCGTGATGTGACTGAGCGATCCGTCACTGCCATGCGCACAATTTGCCTGTCATCACGTGAAGTGATGCGCTGAGGTGGATGCGATCGAACACGCCGGTCCGTCGTACCCTCCTGCATCCACGATAACATATCCGCATTACAGTTGTTTGGTTTCGTCCAACACGACTACCGATTTCCCTGAAAGATAATCCACAATCTCGGTAGGCCACTATCCTTCCTCTGTCGAACTCGGATACTTGATCAAAAGATGATCGCTGTTTTCGAAGAGGCATAATTGATCGTTTTTTTTGAAAAAACCACAAGAAAAACACAATTGCCGAACTTGAAATCGTCGAAATCTCCAGCCTTAAATAGCGCTTTGAAGTGGCGCCACAGGCGTGCGTGATGTGCGTCTGCGCTGAAATTCTAATCATTTGCATATCTCACCTCCACTAATGCATGTTGTAAATTTCATGTTATTTGGATGTTTCCTTCAGAGTGTTGCATTTACAGTGGCCAGCATTGTATATTATTAAACATTAATAATTAAACATTAATTTTAAATTTAATCACGAGTAAATATGTTAATTCTCGAACAAAATAAATGGAGTACTAATTTGATAGAGATATCAATAAAACTGATAATAATAATTTCAGTAGAGACCCGATTATCCGCGGAATTGGGTGTCAAGGGCACCGTGGATAACAAAAATCGCGGATAACCCGAAAATGTCTAAAAAATGAGTTGCAAACACGAAAAAAAAATATTTCAACATAAAAACTATGTTTTATTGTGAAAAACATAATAAACTTTTTAAACACTTACATATGTACAGTACAGCAGACACATTTTCTGTATGTCTAAATCACTAATATAAAGAACGGTAAACAAAAAACAATACATACATACTGTATGTACAAAAAGTGTTCAGTTACACCTTTTTTAAAAAATCAGTCACTCGTTTTTGCTTCTTGCTTTGAAAACCCCTATACTTTAATCTAAACTAGCCGGGCTTCGCCCAGCTACGCTCAAGCCATCAAAGGAAGACGATGAATGAATCAAGTGAATGAATGAGTCAATCGTTGTTTACAACCCAATGGGAGAATTTGCCGTTCTTCGCGTTTGAAGAACAGCGTATCGT